>OX941080.1:192402500-193765000 GCA_954870635.1 Arctium minus
TAGTTGAAACAACTCATCCCTAAATCAACGTCGTAAACTCAAAAGAATCTGAGTACCATAAATGAGTATATAAATCTCACTTTGAAAAGTATAAGAAATTATCTAAAGTCCATCAACTCCTTATTGACCCTAAAACCAATCATCTTGAAAAGGTACAAGCAAATACCTTCATGCTTTGAGACGACATATATATCCTAACTTTCATAGGAATACCTCTATTAGAAACCCCCCAAATAATTATGGGATGTCCCGAAAGGGAGAATCGGGTGTATTCATGAATATGTACTTCCCGAACTAATCGTACAGTGAAATGAAACCCACTTACTCGATTACAAAAAGTTAACTGATTTCAATAAAGAAATGTTATATTCAAAACGCGTCTCAATCTCTGTGGCAAGGAACTCACAGAAGATGACATGATTTTTAACATTATTTCCACCTTTCATATATCAAAAATATTAATGAACTAATATAAGTTGGAAAGTAACCTTTAGACAAACTCATCAACATACTGCAAGTGGTTGAGAGACATAACAAGGTTCTTTCGATTAACACCACCACATATGTCGAGACAAAGAAAATTCTCGAGATCAATAATGAAAGCATTAAAGGTGGAAACAACTCCAAAGAACAGAGAGTTAAAAAACAATTTCACACATGTGACATTTATCTACTATGTGGACGAAACCCTAGAACGGGGTCAGGGTCTTGGTAAGAGTCGGGAATGATTTTTCAACATCTGGAGTAGAGATACAACTACTGCCCCATGTGATAATGGACAATCAAATAAGAAATGCACTAAAGAGTTCTCTTGTCAAAAAGGAAACACGTTGAAAATAAACTATAACATATTAATTTAATATTTAATATTTATTTGAAATTAATTTTAAGTATCAAAATTAATTTCTTTGCTAAAGTAAAATTGAATATGTAACCATTATAGATGTAAAGAATTACATCTAAATAAATAACAAAACTATTAATATTCTCCGTTCCATGTAGGAATGTATCGAGGAGAACTTGAGTTTTTGTAGAATATTCCACACAATCTAAAATGATAGACAAATACATATTACTTAGACGATGGACCATCACTTTCTTGTTGGTACAAGATTAATAGGAACCTTGTAAAGATATTCGTATCAAATGGAAATGGAAATGAGCATATATACATAAGTTCTAATGAATATGAAAGTAAACATATCATGGAAACTAATGTGTCAAACTAGTAGATTATTGGGTCATCGAAACATATTTTGTCACCAATAAAGAACTTTGGGGGAAATAACACATATATGTTTCGACATGATCATGTGGGACATCATGGTTATGACATAGTGATCTGTGTATTGCAAAATACACATAGACACATTCTCTTTCGAGTGAAAGGCGGAATGAGGCAAATTGCAACTGTTGACTTCTGCAGCATAAGAAACAACATTGCCATCATAATATGCCCTCTCGAATACCTAAAACTTTTGTATATACCCTAATCCTTAGCCAAGACAGGAATGAGATCATCCTAAAACTAAGGACATAATACAAAAATATTCCATTGTTACAACGAATACAAGGTGATATTTATGGACATAAACATCCAGAATGCGGGCCATTAAAGTACTTTATGGTTCTGGTTTCGACACGATGAACGCATGTCGTATTATTGTCCACATGAAATACTGCACTCCTAGCACTAGTTATACGTTTAAGGGCTCACCACTCTGATTATCTCATCAAGTTTACATGACTTGGAATGCTGGAGAATTTACATCATAAGGATTTGATGTTAATTGCATATGTATGAGGATCAATGTAGAGTTTCCTATACCCCATGTGTATATATAAAATGGTCTCATAGAAGTTGTTATCAAAAGAATATGATAACATCTATGGTATTAGTAATGCGCACCAATTTACCCATATCTACCTGGGGTTATGCAATTATTATATGCAGTTTTTTTTTCTTTTCGTTTTTAGACCCACTGCTTGCTAACCAGCCTCATGCGTACCAGTTGGTAACTGGATATAAGTCTGATAGTTTACATTTACGCATGTTTGGTTCTGTAGTATATGTGCCAATTGCGCCCCCACAGCGCATTGAAATGGGTCCGTAAAGACAATTTGGTATATGTTGGACATGAATCCCCAACAATTATCCGCTAATTAGAATATTTGACTAGTGATCTCTTTACCGTTAGATTTGCGGGTTGTCACTTTCATGAGACAGTCTTCCCGTCGTTAGGGGGATATAGGAAAAAGGATTTTTCCATGGAAACGACAGGAAATGTCATTGAATATTCCCACTCTGTCTCATTTTGATCCCCAAAACTTCACAACATAATGTTGAAGTCAAACGAATCAGACTCGATACCTGATACATTTAATGTTATTCCAAAAGTGACAAGATCACATATACGAGCTGCAAATATACTCACAAAGTTAAAAAGTCCCCAATAGGGGCACAACGCCATTGGAAAGTGCGTTGCAATCACACATAGTGGAGGTGTGGTTGAGGTCGTAGCTACCAAATGGAAGTTGTGGAAGTTACTTGGTTCGATGGATACTATTCTAAAGGAAGAGAATAGTTAGGCACATCCATTTATCATCAATACACAAAACTCTCATGAGATTGTCTCTAATTATAATTATGTCCATGAATCATCACTGGAAGACGCTCCGAAGTTAATATGATTCTAGAGATGAAAGAAAATCTCAAAATGAACTATGAGAGTACATATGAGTCGATGGACAATTCATATATACTCATTGATGACTTATTCATATATACTATTGCTCATAAGATGATAGAGCACAATGACATCGAACCACGCTCAGTTGAATAATATCAACAAAGAGCATATTGACCTAAATAAACAATCCAGAAAGAATTATGTTCTTTGACAAAGGATCGGGTATTTGGTCTGGTAGTGCTAACCCACCAAGTGTAAAGCCCGTAGGAGATAACTAAGTATTTGTCATACAACGTAATGAGAATAATGAAGTCCTAATGTTTAAGGCTCTCCTTTGGCGTAAGGTTTCTCATAACGCCCTGGATTGACCATGATGAGACTTACTCTCTCATGATGGATGTTATAACATTCGAATAATTTATTAGTCTAGTAGTTTTCGAAGGACTGGAAATGCAACTCATGGATGTGGTTACTGCATGTCTCTATGGGGATCTAGATTCAGAGATATATAAAAGCATTTGATGATATTACATTATCAAAATCAAGTAACTCTAAACCAAAAAATGCTCTTGCAATAAAATTAAAACGCTCATTTTATATAGTGAAGCAATCTATATGAATGTTATATAACCACCTAAGTAGATACTTGATTGGGAAAGTATATAATAACGATGAATTATGCCCTTGCGTATTTATTTAGGAAAACAAGTTCTAAATTGAAATTGTATTCCCAATCAAGCAATCTAACAATTAAACCCAATCAAGATTTGACAATGTATATTTCTATAGAGAGAGTGTAGAGAGAGAAAGTGTTCATGTCATAGATCTTACAAATATATGTACAATGAACTTACCCAAACTAACAAGTCATATCCCTATTTATACCAAGGATTTGAACTCATACAAGTAACTAAACAACATATTGACTTTGCTAACTTTGACTTAGACATTGTTTGACTTATCTTGACTTGACTTTTCCTAATTAAATCTTGGATACAATAATACACTAACATTCTCCCCCTTTGTATTCAAGATTTAAAAAAAATTGACACTTGTCTTCGGCGCTTGATTCTTCAACTTTTTATCTTTGACATCTTTAAAACTTTGAAGCTTTTAACAATCTTCAGTCTTTCAGTCTTTAAAGAATCTTCAGATAAGCTTGAAAAGTCTTTCACATTGCATCTTTGATGAGTCAACAAGTCTTGAACACAAATACGAATCTGAATTCTTAAAACTTTTGAAATTCCTTGAACCTTTGAAACTTCTTTGAAAAAAAATTCATCTTTGAACTTTGAGGAATCTCTGATCATGTATCTTCGTCACTGTGATCTCTGATCAGTCTTCAGAAAAATAAACTTTCTCGAATCATCTGAATTTGTCTTTGAATTATCTTTCTTCAGAATCTTTCCGCAAGTCTTTTTGACTTTGACATCTTCTTTGATAACTTTGAAATTGATCTTTGTAGATGTCTCCCCCTTTTTGATGATTGTGAGCGTCATAATCATCAAAACATCTTCAATTTCAACATAATCTTTGATTCTCCCCCTTGAAAATATATTCTCCTCCTTTTGATCTGAACTGAATCATGAACTGTATATACCCGAATCTTTTCAAATTCAGATATAATGAACGTTGTAACCCTGATTCAACAAATGAAACAGTTAGGAGTGTCTGTCAGTAACACGGAGTTACTGTGTACAATGAATGTACAATTTAAGGAGCTGGTTTGATGATGACTCCCCAGGACTTCCATTCAATGATTGAAAAACACAAGGTTTATCCATGAATGTTCTGACAGAAAAACAAATTTTCTGTGTGCTCGTGCTTGTGTATGAAAGAATTTAGCACAATGATTGTGTTTCATAAGGCTTAAATTGTGTAAACTGTTGAGACAACAACAAGTATTACACGGACTCAATGTGCATGAAAGAGGTGCGAAGGTGGGGCAACTTTCCTTCTTTTCAATATCTAAATCTTCCGAGTGAATACTAGATAGCAGATATGTTGCGTCCCCAAAGAAAATGAAACATTTCTTTGTTAAGAAAGAAACGAGTGGCTGGTGGGGTTAATGCAAGAGTTGGCATGGGCTCACTGCCTGTTTCAATGATGGTCACCAAAGAATGTGAACCAATCAGTAGATGTGGATGCCCGGCTCAGAAAGTAGTTGGTGCATAGTTTTCATATTCTTTTAACTCTGTTCTCACACCCTCTTTCTTTTTATCATTTAAAGCTCACTTCTAACCAAACTCTCATTTCCATTTTTCTGTTCCACACAATGAGAAAAACTCAACCGGATGAGTTATCTCCCCCACTCTTTGATTTATGACCCCTCACCCCTCAATCACTAAAGGATTACTTCCTGGGTAGGAAACACTGGTTTGCGTGAATCCATGGAAGTTCTGTTTAAGCTCACACACGAATCCCATGTAAGTCCTATAAAGAATGGTTGCTCAACAATTTAACTTTAGCAGTTAAGCTAAAAAATGTGATAATATTGTCAAAATGTATGCTCATTAAAAATAAGAATGAAATTTGAGCATTTGAACTTTGAAGATTTCTCAAAACAAGGATATTGAATGAATGAAATGAAATCAAGATAATTGTTTTGAGAATCTGACAATGTATCAATCAAATCAAATGAAATGGTTAGGGTATCAAGGAATTATAAATTTTGTTTATATGAACGAATATAAACAATTTTGCAATGAAAGCACAAACTTGGAAATGATTATTGATGCTCAACAATAATTGAAAGCAAACGGGAGTATTACCATCGAAAAATAAGTTCGTTTAGAGACATGGTAATAAGAGATTCAAATGAAGTACTGTTGGTCCCAAATAGCAGTAAGTAAATAAGAAAAGTATTGTAGAAGGGGGGGGGTTGAATACAATACTCACAATTTTTCACTTAATTTAATTCTTATTGATTTGAAATCAAGAATTACACATAGAAAACTTTTGATTGTTGCGGAAGAGAATAGATGCAATCTATTCAAACAATCTTACACAAAGAGAAAAGAAGAACAATTGTAAAACACTTAGAAAACAATAAGAACTTCTTAGAGAGAGAGTGCCAGTGCACTTAGAGAGCTTGAATGCTTGAGAGCTGGTGATCTTACATGTTGAGCCATCCTTCATATTTATAGTGCCTCATGCATTAAATGCATGGGACACCTGTTGAGCAAAGGATGGACACAGGTCTTCAGCAAGGTACAGGATGTAGCTTTTGTCTTGAGGTGTTTTGGCTTGAAGTGTTGACCTGCAGAGAGGATGGTAGAGACCTTTCCTTAAAATGGTGTAGTGGACAAAACTTACTTTATCTGATCTCTAGATGAGGTCCACGTCAATGCAAGATATCACAATATACTTTGTCAGAAAAGTACAATGTGTTTGAAAGAATTCCTCAAGCATAGATTGCCGAAGACTTGAAAGATCTTCGGCTCCTGAAGATGTGAGAACACCTTCATACTCTAAGGAGAGATCATCGGCTACCGAAGACTTGAGAGATCTTCGGCTGCTCCTTGAAGATGTGAGAACACCTTCATACTCTAAGGAGAGATGAGATCTTCGGCTCCTGAAGATGTGAGAACACCTTCATACTCCTGAGAGATATGTGATTGACACCATCCTGGCCGATGGTGTTGATCACTTGGGCATGCTTGGCTTTAGGCTGAGGAGACTATCTTCAATCCGCTTTGAGAGATGTACTCCTTCTTTGTCTTCTTCGGCTGATCTTCGACTTCACCGAACATTTGTATAGAAACCAAGCTGCTAAAAGAACCTCAGACATATTCTAAGTAGGATTATATAAGATGGAAGATCAGGAGGTCATCTTCAAATCTTCAGATGACCCAACAATCTCCCCCTATTTGATGATGACATCCATACTAAAGAATGAAACAAAGAGTATACTGAATAAATTCATTTTGACCCATCTTTACTCTTTTTGAGTTCTTTTCACATAGTTTTTTTTTTGTATATCTGACTTTTACATAGTGAAAGAAAAAGTATAGATATACAAACGAATAAATGAATACAATGAATAAAGAATGAGAAAGAGAAAATACAAAGATATAGAAGACAGTAGTCGAGATTGTTTGAACTTGAGTGGTTGGTTGCTCCCCCTCAATTCATACTCCCCCTCAACTAATGTCAGGTGGGTTTGATCACATAGTCCATTGCAAAAGCAGAGTTTAAGCTTGAGTGGTAAGTTGCTTCCCCTCAACTCATACTCCCTCTTAACTAAGAAGTCAGAAGATTTTCGGGATCCTCCGAACCTGCTCCTGGAAAGGCAGATTCATCCTTGGATCGTGCAGAAGCATCAGGACTGAGAATCCTGGGTGATAGGCTGTGAGGTGGAGAAGAGGCACCTTGGATAGGGAAGGAGTCCAAGTCATCCTTATCAACCAAGGAAAAGGTTGATGAGGGAATAATAAGGGTCCCCGATTTTACAATTGTATCCTTTTGTGAGGATACAAAGGATGTGGCTTTGGGTGGTTTAGCAGAGTCCCCGGGCCCATATGGGAAAATTTCAACACCCGCCGATTTTGAAGAACCGGTGGATGGAGTAGGTGGCTTGGCCCTTGAAACCTTCCTCGGCCTCTTGAGAGGAGAGGGAGGGGAGGAGGTAGAGTGCCGCCGCTGAGGTATGGGGTGTGACCTGGGTAACCGCCGAAGGTTCTTTCGGTGGTATGGCCATTTGGTCAAATGCGGCGGTGCCAGTAGCGGTTGAGGATTTATTGCTAGCCGACGTCACTAAGGAGGGGGAAGAAGGGTCCACTACAGTTGAGGGACCTTTGGACACCAGAGTGTCCTTAGTATCACCCCATTGTAGATCGGGAGAGTTTATGAAGGAGAACATACCTGGCAGTAGAGGGTGATCGATGTAGAGAGAGACAAGGGTCTTCATGACTTTCTAAGTGTTGGTCGAAGAGTCGTCACCAAATCAATTAGAGACCAAACAATTTTTCTCCCCCTATTTGATGATGACACCAACACATAGAGAAAAAATGGGGCTGATACTCAGAAAAATTACAAGACACGAAGAAACTCATAAATTCAGTGGATTTTTTTTTTGGAAAAGAGAAAAAAGAGAGAATAGGGTAAAGGAAGAAATTGGTTGAGATGTGGTAGGAAGAGATGGGATGGGTTAGGTCCGTCTTAAAAAAATGAGAAAGTAAAAGAATGGGTAATGGGAATAATGAAAAAAATAGGATGTAGGAAAAAGTTAAAGGAAGGGGGGTATGGCCGAAAAGAAATGGAGTGGGGAAGGGGGAGGTTCGGCTAGAGGGTGAGAGGAGGGGGGGAGGGAGTGTGAGCCTAAGAAAAAAATTGGAGCCGAAGGCTAAAGGGTGAGTCGTTTTCGGCCGGCTTGGGGAATGGGGAGGGGGGAGCCGATCTAAACAAAAAAAATGTATGGTGTGTGATGTGGGCCGAAGAGAAAAAGGATAAGGGGGTTTGAGATTTTTCGGTGGTGGCAAGGGAGGTGGTTTCGGTTGGAGGTAAGGGGAAATTGTTTCGGTGGGTATTAGGCCGAAGGTAGGAGTGAGAAGGGGTGGTTTCGGTGGGGTGAGGGGTAGAAGTATAAGGGGTTGTTCGGGGGGGGGGGGAATTACAAGGGTAAGAGAGGAGAGGGAAATAGCCAAAGGGTAAGAGGGAGAAGGGAGAGTGTTTCGGCTAGGGGAAGTTCGGCTAAGGGGGGTGTCGGCTAATGGGAGAGGAGGCCGAGAGAAAGAGAGGGGTAGGGAGATGGAGAGAGAGAGCCGAAAGAGGGGAGTAGGGAGGGATAAGGGGGTTTGGATTTTTGGCTAGGGGAGGTATAAGGGGGGGTTTGAATTTTCGGCCAGGGGGTGTTAGGGGTAGCTTCGGCCAAGGGGTTGGGGGGAAGTGGTGATCGGGTGGAGAGGCTTCGGCCTAGGGAGGGTGTTCGGTAGGGGGTAGTCGGTTGGAGGGGGGGATCGGCTAGGGGGTATTTGGT
Organism: Arctium minus; assembly: GCA_954870635.1. Lineage (NCBI taxonomy): Eukaryota > Viridiplantae > Streptophyta > Magnoliopsida > Asterales > Asteraceae > Arctium > Arctium minus. Next base: position 192,411,168 of record OX941080.1, read on the forward strand.
TGGGGGGGGGGAGGTTCGGCTAGGGAGGTATAAGGGGTTGTTTGTTTGCCGAACTTGGGAAGGGGTGGGGTCGGCTACCGAGGGTCGAAGGTAGAAAGAGGAGAGGGGGTGGTTGATAGCGGCTACCGAAGGTGGTAAGGGAAAGAGAGAGAGATCGGCGAGGGGAGAGGGGGGGAGGTGTGTTAGCCGAAAAAAAATGAGGGAGGGGGGTGTTTTCGGCTAGAGGGAGAGGGGAGGGGGGAAGAGGTTCGGTTTATAGAGGAGGCCGAAAAAAAAAAGGAAAGGTTTGAAGGTGGTTTCGGGTAGGGGTTGTTGGTTTCGGCTGGAAGGTGGGAGGGGTTATAAGGGATTGTTTGATGTGTAAGGAGAGCCGAAAGAAAGAGAGCCGAGAAGGAAAAAAAAGAGTGTTTCGGTGGAGGGTGGTGTGTGGGTGAGAGAGGAGAAAGAGAGCCGAATTAGGGAGGGAGGGAGGAGAGAGAGATACCGAATGAGAGAGGGAGGAGAGACAAAAAAATCAAAAAAAATTTTTGATTTCTTTTCTTTTCTCTCAAATTTTTTTTTTTTTTTGATTTCTTTTCTTTTCTCTCAATTTTTTTTAAAATAAAACTAAACATCGGTATTTAACATACCGAGTTCGCCGATAAGAAACTTGAACCGGGCTTCGTCAAGAGGCTTGGTGAAGAGATCCTCCAGTTGGAGATCGGTAGGGATGAAATGTAACTTGATATCACCCTTAGAGATGTGATCCCGAATGAAGTGATATCGGATGTCGATGTGCTTGGAACGAGAGTGTAGCACCGGATTGTTTGCGATGGCTATCGCACTTGAGTTGTCACACAGAATCGGGATGTAGGAGTAGAGTTGGTTGTAGTCTCTAAGTTGGTTCTTCATCCAGAGGATTTGAGCACAGCAACTTCCAGCAGCTACATACTCAGCCTCAACAGTAGAGGTGGAGACTGAGTTCTGCTTCTTGCTGGACCAACTAACAAGCTAGCCACCAAGGAGTTGACAACTGCAGTGGTGCTCTTCCTATCAATCTTAGAGCCTGCAAAATCAGAATCTGAATACCCCATTAGATCAAAACCTGAGTCTTTGGGATACCAAAGACCCAGATTGATGGTACCTTTCAGATACCGAAAAATGCGTTTAACCGCAGCCAAGTGAGATTCTTTCGGATTGGCTTGGTAACGCGCACACAGACAAGTAGCAAACATAATGTCTGGTCTACTCGCATTAAGATAAATAAGAGAGCCGATCATGCCTCGGTAGCTGGTGATATCCACAGATACACCATCCGGATCAGCATGGAGTTTCAAAGGTGGTGCCATGGGAGTTTTCATGGGGGAGGAGTTTTCAAAATGGAACTTCTTCAGAAGGTCATGAATGTATTTACTTTGATTAATAAAGATTCCTTCTGAAGATTGTTTAACTTGAAGTCCTAAGAAAAAGGTAAGCTCCCCCATCATACTCATCTCATATTGGCTTTTCATGAGAGAGGCAAACTCATCACACAGTGACTCATCAGTGGCACCAAAAATGATATCATCCACATAAATTTGAACAAGAATAAGATTACCTGAGGTTTGCTTGATGAATAAAGTGTTGTCAATTTTACCTCTTGTATACTTGTTCTTCAGGAGAAAGTCAGCAAGAGTGTCATACCAGGCACGAGGAGCCTGCTTTAGACCATAGAGAGCTTTGTCTAACCTGTACACATAGTTAGGATGAACTGGGTCTTCAAATCCAGGGGGCTGTTTCACATAGACTTCTTCAGATAGCTCCCCATTTAGAAAGGCACTCTTGACATCCATCTGGAAGACTCTGAAGTTCTTGCAGGCAGCATGAGCAAGGAAGATTCTGATGGCTTCAAGTCTTGCAACAGGAGCAAATGTTTCATCATAGTCAATTCCTTCCTCTTGCCTGTAGCCTTGTGCAACCATTCTGGCCTTGTTTCTGATCACCGTGCCTTCTTCATCCATTTTGTTTCGAAAGACCCACTTGGTTCCTATGATGGTTTTTCTGGAAGGACGAGGAACCAATCTCCAGACTTTTTTCCTTTCGAACTGAGAAAGTTCTTCTTGCATGGCAGTGATCCAACATGGATCAGCTAGAGTTTCGTCAACTTTCTTTGGTTCAATGAGAGAAAGGAAGTCCACATAGAGACAAATGTTACCAACGCCTCTTCAAGTCTGTACACCAGCTTGTTGATCACCAATGATTTGATCAATGGGGTGATCTTTTGTCCACTTTAGGGCAGAAGGTAAAGGAGGAGGGTAAGAGATTTGTAGAGGAGGGTGGGAAGGGAAATTTTGAGGAGAGATGGATGGAAGATCGGCTTGTATAGGTGAGGAATGAATGTCAGATTGAGAGACGGGGATGATTTGGAGTGTATGTTGAGGTTGGGTAGGTTGAGGATCAGAGGAGGGGTTGTGAGATGTAGAAGGTTCATTGTTTTGGTAGAGAGAAGTGGGAACTGTGTAGGGAATGTCTGATGATGTTGGAAGAGGACCATCACCAACATAGGAGGATATCCATCTGTTCAATTCTTTATCATCACAAGAGAGTGATGATATCTTGAGGTCATCAAACTTGACATGGATGGATTCATCAATACATTTCCTTCGGAGGTTGTAGACTCTGAAAGCTTTGGAAGTGAGAGAATATCCCACAAAGATTCCTTCATCAACTTTGGGATCAAATTTTCCCAAATTTTCTCTATCATTGAGAATGTAGCAGACACACCCAAAGACATGAAGAAAACCAATGTTGGGTTTTCTACCATAAAAGACTTCATAAGGAGTCTTATTGTGTCTTTTCACAATGATGGACCTATTTTGGGTAAAGCATGCAGTGTTGATTGCTTCGGCCCAAAAGTAGATAGGGAGGTGAGATTCACTCAGCATGGATCGGGCAGCTTCACATAGCGTTCTGTTCTTTCTCTCCACTACACCATTCTGTTGTGGAGTTCTAACGGCAGAGAAGTTCTGAGAGATGCCTTTTTCATTGAAAAAGTCATCCAACATATTGTTCTTGAATTCTGTTCCGTTGTCACTTCTTACAGATCTTACCAGCTGCCCATTCAACACTTCAGACTTTTTGATGAACTTTATGATTTCTTCAGTAGTGTCACTTTTGTACCTGAGAAAAAATACCCAAGTGTAACGAGTGAATTCATCAATAATAACCAGAATGTACCTTCTACCACCAAGGCTTGGGGTACTGACTGGTCTACACAGATCCATGTGGAGCATCTGAAGAGGTTGAGTGATGGAGAAGCATTGCTTGGACTTGAAGGAAGATTTTTTGAGTTTCCCTTTCTCACATGCAGCACACAGCTTTTCTTTCACAAAGGACAACTTTGGCATGCCCGTGACAAGCTCCTGGTTTGAGAGGACATTCAAAGTCTTGAAGTTGAGGTGAGAGAGACGCTTGTGCCAGAGCCAACATCTTTTGGCAGTGTTTTCAGAGACAAAGCAAATGTTTGTTCCGAAGGATGAGCTATGTCCCATGTCTATGACATATAAATTTTCTTTACGGTAGCCAGAGAGGACGGTTTCCATCTTTTCGTTGAAAATGATGCATGAAGATAATTCAAACATCACCTTGTAGCCCAGATCACACAGTTGGCTTATGCTTAGGAGATTGTGCATCAAGCCTTCGACATAAGCTACTTTATTAAAGGTGATGGAACCATTTGAGAGTGTTTCATAACCTTTAGTACTTCCTTTGGAGTTATCTCCAAAGGTGACAGAAGGACCTTTGGCAGGCACGAAGTCTACAAGAAGAGATTTGTTGCCGATCATATGACGTGAGCACCCGCTGTCAAGATACCAGATTTGTTGGTGCCCTAGACCCTGCAATCACAAGAAAATCAGTTCTTTGGTACCCATTTGGAGATTTGTCCTTTAGAGTTAGAAGGAGAAGAAGTATCCTTGGAAGCCTTTTTATCAGTTCTCTCGAGAGGACAATCCTTAGCAAGATGAAAGGTATTACCACAGTTATAACACTTTCTATAGATAAAGACCTTTTTAGAGCTTTGATCAGCTTTCTTGTGATGATTGGTCACATTGACTTTCATGGCCTTAGAGGTTAGAGGATAGTCAAGAGGCTTAGGACCCAAGATACCTTTGCCAGAGTCAGTTGAAGGAATAGAAGAGGGTGTCTTGGAATTTAGCTTATTTAACATCACAGCTCTGGGGATTGGAAGAGAAGATGGTTTCTTTGAGTTTTTCTTGGGAAGTTTCTTTTAGGGAGGAAGATTGGCAACAGATTTTCCCTTTTTGGAGAAAGAGAATTTTTTTGAAGAAGGCTGAGGAACTTTGGAAGGTTTGGGTTTAGAAGAGGAAGGCTCGTTTATTTTTAAGGAACACATAGACTCAATAATGGGTTTAGAAGGGTCATTTGAGTCTTGGGCTTCCTCACTCTCATGAGGTGAGTCAATGCTCTTAGCTTTGATGAACTTTCCAAACTTGAGATCTTTAGGGAGATCAGAAGAGTCCAGAGGTTCAGAGTCGTCATAGTTCTCTTCAGAGGATTCATAGAATGAGGGAAGAGAGAAAGTAGCATGGGTGTCAGAAGGAGGTTCAAGGTCATATTTCCTGAAGCGTAGTCCAGATTTGTCATCACAAGATATTTGATCCTGAAAAATCTTTTCTAAGTTCTTGGAGGAACTTGTCCACTTATTCACAATTTCTTGCTCCTTTTTGAATTTTTTCAAAAGTTTATTTTTCTCTTTAGCAAGAGTAAAATTTATAGTTTTCAAATCTTCAAGCTCAGCCTTGATTTTGTCAAAGTGTTTTAGTTGAGAAAGACAGATTTGCAACTGAGAAGAAAGAGATTTTATCTGAGCATTTGCCTTCTTCTTTGCATCCTTGACTTCATAGAAGTCAATGGTCAAAGAGTCAAATGCTTCAATTTTCTCAGCATCAGAGAGAGAGAAAAATGGATGTACCTGATTAGATGAGGTAGAGCACTCAGTGGACACAAGAACCATGGAAGTGGAAGAGGTTTCACCATCATCAGCATCATCTATTTTAGCTATAAAGCAAAGGTTGGCCATGTCCTTGTCACTTTCGGAAGTTGGTTCATCTGCCCAATCATGAGATTCGGCAAGAAGACCTTTTCCTTTGTTGGCTAGAAGAGCATTCATTTCCTTCTCTCTCTTGTATTTTGCCTTGTACTTTTCAGCACGGTCAGAGTTTGAAGGAACAGAAGTGCTTTACTTTTGAAAAAGGGGTTGGTAGGAATCATACTTGGTTCTGACAGACCTAGAGGATGTACGGTTAGAGGAGGGTAGTCTAGACTTATCAAAGGACCTGCTTCTGCATTCAGAAGCAAAGTGTCCCTTCCTCCCACATCTGTAACAATCCTCATTTGTTTTGTCAAAGGAAACATTTTTAGAAAGAGTAGAGGAGGGTTTTCTAGAAAACCTGGATTTTCCAGAAGAGAAGCGAGGTTTGCCTTTAGAAAAGCCTGCCAGCATGGCAACACCGTCTGACAGCTGAGCCACAGAGGTCTCCTCTCCTTCATCATCAGCCTCACTGATATAGGCTTTTGAAGGGTCATTGGGGTCCTCTTGACTATTGTGTTCAGAATCAGAGGGATAAGCGATCCTAGGGACACACACAGTACTTTTGGAAGATTCACCGACAAGAGCTAGAGAAGAGCCTTTGATGTCTTTTGTGATTGACTTCCTAAGCAGTTTAGTCTGCTCATAGTTGAAGAGAGTGCCATACAAGGCAGTGAGAAGCATGGAATCAAGATCCTTGGTAGACTTGATACAAGTACAGATATTTTCCCAAAACTCAGGAAGACAGTCCATAAACTTGCACAAGACTTCCTCATTATCATAGATGCGACCCACAAGTTTAAGATCGTTGAGAAGACTGTTAAAGCGATTGTAGTAGTCTGAGAGAGACTCACCCTTCTCATGAGAGAAGAGTTCATACTTTCTTACAAGAGCAATATTTTTGCTCTTTTTCACCTCAGACGTACCTTCATAAAGAACACACAGAGTGGACCACATTTCTTTTGCAGTAGAAAGGTTAACAAGAGAATGGTAGACCTCATCAGGCAGAGAGAGGGAAATGATGGCTCTGACTTTAGTATCAAGAGCTATAAGACGTCTGTCTTCATCATTGTATTTACTGGGGTCCTTTACAATGTATCTCCCAGTAGCTGGAGTTCTTTCTTCCTCAGAAGAGTCCTCATCAGCTTTTGCCTTGTATGCATTGTAACGGTCCCAAACTCTAGGAATAAAAGGACCTTCATGTAAGATAGTAGGATATCTGTTGTCAACTCCTTCTAAGAAGAGTATCATACAACTTTTCCACATGAAGAAGTTATTGGGGTTAAACTTTGGTGGTTTGGCTATAGAGCCATTGTCGTATGAAACAACAGTGGTGTTTTGAGAAGAAACATTTTTCAAAGAAGAAGAAGAAGAAGAGGCTCCCATCACGGATCTAGTTTATTGAGTTAAACTAAACCGCTCTGATACCACTTGTTGGTCCCAAATAGCAGTAAGTAAATAAGAAAAGTATTGTAGAAGGGGGGGTTGAATACAATACTCACAATTTTTCACTTAATTTAATTCTTATTGATTTGAAATCAAGAATTACACATAGAAAACTTTTGATTGTTGCGGAAGAGAATAGATGCAATCTATTCAAACAATCTTACACAAAGAGAAATGAAGAACAATTGTAAAACACTTAGAAAACAATAAGAACTTCTTAGAGAGAGAGTGCCAGTGCACTTAGAGAGCTTGAATGCTTGAGAGCTGGTGATCTTGCATATTGAGTCATCCTTCATATTTATAGTGCCTCATGCATTAAATGCATGGGACACCTGTTGAGCAAAGGATGGACACAGGTCTTCAACAAGGTACAGGATGTACCTTTTGTCTTGAGGTGTTTTGGCTTGAAGTGTTGACCTGCAGAGAGGATGGTAGAGACCTTTCCTTAAAATGGTGTAGTGGACAAAACTTACTTTATTTGATCTCCAGATGAGGTCCACGTCAATGCAAGATATCACAATATACTTTGTCAGAAAAGTACAATGTGTTTGAAAGAATTCCTCAAGCATAGATTGCCGAAGACTTGAAAGATCTTCGGCTCCTGAAGATGTGAGAACACCTTCATACTCTAAGGAGAGATCATCGGCTACCGAAGACTTGAGAGATCTTCGGCTGCTCCTTGAAGATGTGAGAACACCTTCATACTCTAAGAAGAGATGAGATCATCGGCTGCCGAAGACCTGAGAGATCTTCGGCTCCTGAAGATGTGAGAACACCTTCATACTCCTGAGAGATATGTGATTGACACCATCCTGGCCAATGGTGTTGATCACTTGGGCATGCTTGGCTTTAGGCTGAGGAGACTATCTTCAATCCGCTTTGAGAGATGTACTCCTTCTTTGTCTTCTTCGGCTGATCTTCGACTTCACCGAACATTTGTATAGAAACCAAGATGCTAAAAGAACCTCAGACATATTCTAAGTAGGATGATATAAGATGGAAGATCAGGAGGTCATCTTCAAATCTTCAGATGACCCAACAAGTACTGAACCAATGTGTGTGAATACTTTACAGTATATAGACAAGATAATACGCAAGTATTGATCTTTAGAAACACACGATCAGTTAAACATTAAAGCTCAATAATGAAAAACATTTAAAATCACACTTCTTAATTCATGAAATCTTTTGAGAATAGAGAAGTGGTTTGAACATTTAAGAAATTGTTTTTCATGCTTGAAAGTTGTTCTTCTTTCAAACAATCAAAGATCTAAGATCAAAAGATACTTACACTTAAGCTCCCTCTCAAATCATTATAGAATGATTTAGGTCTATTAAGCTCCCCCTGGATATTTTGCATAATATCCTTATCTGAACATTAAAGAACGGGTCATGATCTGTCATGTGATCAGAAGCCACAATCTTGACACTTAAATCCGGGTTTTGAACTGTTTTGTTCAAAAGCCATTGTCTTTGATATTGAAGTCCGAGTTCTAAGTTGTAATACTTAGAAGTCAAAATTTTGTACTTTGAAGTACGAGTCCTGATCTGTACATGATCAGAAGTCAAAGATCTTGCTCCCCCTACACCTGTGGTACCTGCGAAACAGATTTAACAGGCTTTGGTACCCACTGGTATATGGGTCCTGGTATGTTAGATTTAAGAATCCACTTCTCATTAGATGTATATCTTTTAAAACCAGAATTCTGAGAAGTTATTCTATAAGAACCGTACCAGTTATGAGCAGTTTCTTTTTGAACAAAGTCATTCTCTCCACAGTAAGAACAACATATCTTCCTTTGAGCAATCCTGATCAGATGATTAGTCGAGTAATATATATCAGAATTACCAAAAGATTTACCTTTATGCATACTGTTCTTTTTGGCATTTGTTGTGGATTTGAATGATCTGTCATTCTTCTTCTCTTCATCAGAATCTTTTACACTCCAGACCATCTGATTTTTCTTAGAAGACTTTCCAAGAGATTTGATGTAAAAATTTGTTGAACCATCAACAGATTTGTTATAAAAATAGATTAGATGGTCTGATCTGACTTGATTTGACAGTTTGTGGTTTGACACTTTTCTTTTTCAAAACATTTTTGTCATGGATAGAACTAGAAGTTGTTTTAAAAGAACAAGCCGATTCTGTTGAGTGATCAACAGGTGATTGGCTAATCACATCAGCTGTAATCTTTTCTGACAAATTAACGTTTGCAGCTTCTAAGCTCTTTATCTTTTCAGTCAAAATGTTTCATTCTGAAGTAAGTGTTTCAAACTTCTTTTTCAAATCAGATCTAGCCATCTATTCTTTAAGAATATCTGATGATAGAACAGACAATTTGGATGTGAGCTTAGATATTTCAGATTCAAAATATGAACGTTCTTGTTCAAAATCTGTTTCCAAGTACTTGTTTTTCTCAGAAATATCTTTGAAAATCCCAACATTTTTCTTTTCAAATAATTTCTTTTCTTGCTCAAAAGACTGCTTCTTTTCTTTGAAAATATTTCTTTCCTTTTCTAGCAAGTCTTGTAAAGTAGAAATTTGCTTGGGAAATTCAGTGCTTTTATCTTCAAGAACTTTTCTTTCCTTAGCAAATGTGTCTCTTTCAGTAATGATTATCTTTTCAAAATCAGACACTTGCTTGGAAAGTTTAATGCATCTCGGCTCAAGATCCTTTTTCTCTTTTAAAGTTTTCTTGGAAATCTCAGATGACTGTTGAGTTGAAGATATCTCTTTATTTGATTTTTCTTTTTCTTCTTGGAGACTTGTTTTCAATTCAGCATTCTTCTTCTCCAAGACAGATATTTGATCTTCAAAAGCCTTTAACTTGTTTTGAAGCTTGACTGATTCATCTTTCAGCTCATATAACTTTTGTTCAGTCGTCTTCAGTTGGCTTTGAAGATTTGCAATCTTTCTATCTTTCAACTTTAATTCCTTCTCACATGTGACAATTGTGTTTTCTTTTAGAACAATGATTTTCTCTCTTTCTTTAATCTCTTTCTCTCTTGCACTGATGATACCTGCAATATCAGATTTAACAGTATTAGTACACTTTATACAGTCAGGAGTTTTATCAGAGTTTGACAAATTAAATTTCAACTCCTGAATCTGTTTAAGAAGCTTTGAATTCTGATTTTTCAGCTTGTCTAATTCAGCTTCCATCTTTGGTATTTTCGGCATGTACAAAACAACCATATCTCTTGCAGATAAAACAGTGTTCCCTCTCTCGTCTGTAGTAGGCATCTTGACTGATTAGCTTAAAAAAATGATCGTCAAAAATCAGAAAATTATGACCACAATCAAAATATGTCCCCCTCCGCAGACATTGCCAACTCATTTTTCTGACATATTTTTCTCTAGAAAGAAATGCTTGAATAAAATGATCGTTCCCAAACAAATCAGAAATGTTGACTAAAAAGTCAAACTTGGATCACAAAAAAAAAATTTAATTTTCAGAAAAAAAAATCTAAGTCTTTAAACTCGCATGTCACTATACGCCCTAGTCACTGTTCACTGATCAAACTCGCTAACCACTGAAACGCGTTAATCATTAGTCACGCAAAGGATGAAACTCGCAAGGTACTGAAAGCGCAAATCACTGTTCACACTGAAACTCGCTAGTAGGCACTTGCACGTTTCTGGAACTCGCTAGCCGCTACGTGCGCGTTTTAACACTTAGAAAATTTTTCACGGATTTCAAACTCGCAAGCCTCTTAGCGCGTTTCGATCAAACTCGCAAGCTTTGTCTTGCGTGTTTATCAAACTCACTTACCTCTATTAGCGCGTTTCTGGCCAAAAATCAAATCCTTTGACTTGCGCGTTTGATGGTGAACTCGCAGGCTTTGCTTGCGCGTTCTTCAGCTTGAATCTTGCGTGTTCTTGATGAAGAATCTTGCGCGTTTGATGATGAACTTGCGCGTTTGTCAGATCTTGCGCGTTTTGACAGTTACGTTCATGAAATCAATCCAAATTGCTCTAAACCTGCAAAATAAAACATGAAATTGCATAGAACTGATCGATTTATCATTTAGAACACAAAACTACCATAAGATTTTGATTGAAAACATCAAAATGCACTCATTCGATTCAAGAACAGTGTCCAACATATTTTTCAAGAAAAACAATGAAATCCAAAATTAAAACTTTTCTAGTGATTAATTCGACAATCTTTATGAACAAGAATGATTTTGTTATACAAAAAGAATTCTATTGGATCATTTTTTCAATCAAAGAACAACAAATTCATAACATTTTGATCCAACAGTGACTTTTTCAAGAAAACGAATTTTTGAAAATCAGAATTCGAAAATTAAATCAAACTTTGAAGTAATGATCCATCTGAAATGATTTGGTTTGCTCTGATACCAATTGAAATTGTATTCCCAATCAAGCAATCTAACAATTAAACCCAATCAAGATTTGACAATGTATATTTCTAGAGAGAGAGAGTGTATAGAGAGAAAGTGTTCATGTCATAGATCTTACAAATATACGTACAATGAACTTACCCAAACTAACAAGTCATATCCCTATTTATACAAAGGATATGAACTCATACAAGTAACTAAACAACATATTGACTTTGCTAACTTTGACTTAGACATTGTTTGACTTATCTTGACTTGACTTTTCCTAATTAAATCTTGGATACAATAATACACTAACATTGTACACAATTACAAGAATTAAACCTATTTATATGAACTAGAAACTCTCAAGTAATCCAACTAAACTCTCAAGTAACTTGAATAACTATCCATTTAAACTCTCAAGTACTTAAAACACTTTAAGGCTTATGTTGACTTTCTACATTTAGACTATTCAAGAATAAAGGCTTTTACATGACTTTTCTCACTAAATCTTGGATACAATAATACACTAACATAAATTTTCAGTGTAGCTCTATATGTCGATGTTATGAACATAATAGACACTCTTGATGAAATAAGAAAAACAACAAGCTACTTGAAATCTGAAATTGAGATGAAAGATCTTGGGAAAACTTGGTTTTGACTAGCTATTTGAGCTAGAACATCAAGTTTGTGAAATCTTAATTCACCGATCGCATATGTCCAGAAAATAATCAGACAATTTAATATGGACAAAGCGCATCCGGTTAGCACTCCCATGATCGGTCGAAGTGTCGGATATAAGGAAAGATCTATTTCGTCTAAAAGGACGATGACGAAAAATGTTGGGAGTTGGAATTCCCTATCTAAGTACAATATGCGCATTATTGTACTTAGCACAATACTCTTGACCGTATATTGTATTTCTCAGTGAATTTGTTAGCTAGATTTAGCTCAGCGCCAACGCAACGTCATTGGAATGATATCAAATGAATATTTTGAAATCATTGACATAGATTTATACTTTCCCTATAGAAAGAAAAATGGGATTGATAATGAAACTTCAATACCTACTTAGAATATAAGCAACAAAAATACTAGCTCTTATAGAAAAACACCAAACAATGTCTTGGTATGTCTTTGCTGATAATAGGTATCTGTCTGACCTATACAAAGGTTGTTCCCAAACTGGATAAAGAATTATCACAAGGAACACGCCGATTGCTTGGAAGTGAATTAAGCAATCCTTTGTAACTACCCCTTGAACTAATCCAAGAATATTACTCCCCATGATAATTAAATAATGTATATGATTAAGGATTATCATTGCATATATTAGAGGAGCTAGTAATTATGGGTTCAACCAATATCCTACTTGCATATATGGAAATAATGCATCATGTATTGAAGAAATGAACATAAGAAACATCAAATATTCTACTTAAGTCTTATACAATCAGCAATAAGAAAACTCTCATCGGGATTCAATTGAATCAAGTAAGATGTCAGGAGAACATGACACATTTTACCAAATCATTACCTAAAATCATATATTGGGAAACATGTAGAAACAAGTACAAATGTTTTCCAAACTCCCTTGATTAATGCACGAATCAGGGGGAGTAATAGACAAAAGGGGGAGTCTACTATATTTGTGATATTGGTATGTTGTGCTCTTTCCTTCAACCAAGGTTTTATTTTTTTCCCATTGGGTTTTGTTCCTTGGTGTAAGGTTTTAGTGAGGCAACTGTTTATATACCATCATGCTTTCCTAACTCTAATGATTAATGTACGAATTTAAGAGAAAACTAGACTGAAGGAAAAGTCTATATATTGTAAAGAAACTGGTGCGTTGTACTCTTTCCTTCGTCCTATTTTTTATCCCACTGGGTTTTTATTTTGACGTAAGGTTTTAACGAGGCAACAATTGTGCACCATCACTACTTTGACTCGGCACAAGGGGGAGTGTTGTAGGATTATGTGCCATCATCAAAAGGAAGTGATTGATATAATATTTTCCTAGTATTAGAATTTACCATAATTAATGTTTCTTTTTCTTTGTAAACTTCTCCCTATTTAAAGGGCTTCTGATTAATGAGAATTACAAATTTTTAATGTCTTTCTATTATATTGTTATTCTGTTTCGTTTTTCCTTTAACAGTTTTTATTATTTTGGAAAATATTTGGAAATACAAATCTGCAGGAGTACCAGGATGTGAAGATGGATCTTTCAGGATTTTGTATATTTTTAAGGTCATATTTAAAGCATAGCGTCAGATTTAAAGCATAAACACATGTAAGATGTTTAGAAAATTTCTAGACAGGACCGTCTAACCCAGTTAAACGAATTGGAAAAAAGAATGCCGATGTAGATATCAAACTGAAAAAAGAAAATATTTGTTTTTATATAATTTGTTAATTAACGAGGTGGAATTAATGCCCGCGCGTTGCTGCGGATGAAAAGAAATATTAAGACCATAAATTTGAGCATGACCAATTATGAGAACAAAACATTTTGTGTCTGTTAGCAGCATGACTATAATTTACAAAATGCCCTATGAGGATGATGATGTGTGTATGATAGGAAGCGAAAATAAATTGGCAAATGGTACATTACATCATTAAACCTAAAAAAAGTTACATTGTTATTAAACCTAAATTAAATTATAATAAAAATATGAATTAAACAAATTTTACATCATTATTAAACATAAAATAAATTATGATAAATTACTTTATTAATAAATAAAAAATTGGTGCGTGAATCACCTACGACTATGTGCTTGGATTGATGGGGAAGGCGGAAGGTTTTGGGTTGGAGAAGACACAGTCATTGAGATGCGATGCATGTTAAGGGATCTTTATTTTATGCTTATATAATAAAAATAATTTTATAATATAACTTTTATTTATTTAAATTAGAAAATGAAAAAGTTATAAATGATCGAAATGTCATTTACTTAACGGTCAGGAGCTAACAACTTTTAGTTTCGAGGACCAAAACGTTACGCAAATGCAAAATCGAAAGTCTATTTTGGAATCAATAAATTATGGGGACTAAATCCAAGAGGAAAATAAAACTATAGGGACCAAATTTGTAACTCTATAAACATAGGACTAAATCTAACAGGAAGATAAAACCTCAAGGACCAAATCTGTAATTTACTAAAAACCTCAAGGACCAAATCTATAAGTTACTGTTCATCATTCAGTTTAATGTTAATATATATAATAATTATTATATTTAAGATAATTGAAAAAAATGGGGTTAATCTATTAAGCTTGTCAATTAATTTTAGGGCAAATTGCGTCAAAAAGTAACGTACTTTCATTAGATTCCTATTTTAGGTAATGTACTTTTAAAACCTTCATTTTAATACTTCAATTGTTAAATATCAAACTTTTAAGTACCTGAGTTACCTATTAATTTGCAAAAGCTGATTAGGATCAAATTTTTATTGATGTGACATTATTTATTTATTTTATAAATGCCAACTAAGAGAAAAGAAATCCACCTCATATTTTTTAATTTTTTTTTTAAATCTGTAACTTTTATTTATTAAAAATCCACGCCATACTTTTTAATTTTTTTTAAATCTGTATTTTTCATTTATTAAAAATCCACGCATATTATCTTTTTTAGGTGAAACCTGTGCTTTTTATTTATTAAAAAATCAAGCCATTTTTTTTTTGCGAAATATGTTTTTAATCTATAAAATTCGTAATTTTCTTAAAAAACGATTGTAATTCTTTTTAAATGATTGTCATTTCAGTAACAACTTTAGGCCTACTACTTGTTGAAATTTTTATTAACTAAACAATACCAAAATAATAAATAAAAAACTTTGATAAGTTAACAAACAAAATATTGTAAATGGTTAAATACTTTTACAAAAATACCATAAGACCAATTATAAACCAAAATAGCAAAAATATTGTAAATGGTTAAATACTTTTACAAAAATACCATAAGACCAATTATAAACCAAAATAGCATAATACGACTATCAATTATAAAACAAAATGCTTTGATACGTCGTTAATGCTCAATCAATGTTACGCCCCACTTCACTTGGTCCTTTTAGATGGAGTTTCTTCCCTTTCTCTTGCTTCAACTTCGAATAAGAAAAAAAAATTCCCTTTGTTTACTATTAAGATTCATCATCTTCAATCGGGCTTCCCTGATTTCATCATCACCGTCCGATAGGTGATCTAAACTAGCAACATCATCTTGATCGACATCGGAAAACCCATCATTGAACCAATCTTTATTCAAGTCTATTGCACCTCCAACGTCATCATCACTACTAAAATCTCCTTCCTCATGTTCCCTATTGTTGGAACAAACAAAGAAACCACCAACAACATTGATGCAATTAATCAATAGTGATGCAATATAATTGAAGAAGCAAAAAACCAAGTAAAATGTCTTCTAACGGAAAAAATCTTGTTTAAGTATCACATTGGCAATTTTAAAGATCGAAACAGAAAAAAGAATTCAAAAGTAAACAGAGATGCTAAAAATCAACATAATAAGTTCATGGTCAAATATGAAGACTTTATTCTACTTGAAGTCATCGATTTGACTTCAGGCCTATGGCTATAAGGAAATCCCTTTAATGGATCTCCTGTTATCTCAATATACTCTTTCCACAGTTTAATAATAATATAGATTTTCTCCATATTATTATTAAATTTCAAACCAAGTCATAGAAATCAAGAAACACCATTAACAAGTTTGATTGAGAAGCAAATTCAAATAAACACCAAAAACCCTAGAAATCGCAAAAGATGGACAAAATAACCCTAGAAATCAAGAAATAGCAGAAACCATAAACACCAGAAATCATAAAACCTTAGAAATCGCAGAAGTGGAAAAGACTAACCTTGTACTCATCTGCAATTCGACGAGAGGACGAGAGAGGTGAGGCCAGACGATGTTGACGATGGGAACAACCCTCACGATGTCGACGATGGAAACAGACTCACGATGTCGACGATGGGAACAGATCTCATGTAGACGGGAACAAGATGAAGCATCAATGGAGAAACTAGGAAAAGAGGCGACGTTTCAAGGAGGGAGACTGTGATAATTTTTTGGGAGGAAATCTTTTTAAAAATAAATTGATTAGTTTCCATATCACTATTTCCATGTCATTTTTTAATTTCCATGTCATTATTAAAGAAATACATGTTATTTAAGTTAACCTGCTACCTGCTATGTAGGTAAATTAGGTACTCAAAAGTTTGATATTTTACAATTGAAGCACTAAAATGAAGATTTTGAAAGTATGTTACCCAAAATAGGAATCTGATGAAAGCACGTTACATTTTAATGCAATTTGCCCTTAATTTTATGAAGTATTAAGCAATTATACATAAGTTATAATAATCTGTGACATTAAATTCTAAAATATTTGTATTAATAAATCATTTTTAATGAGTTGCTTTAAGAGTTGTTATCGAATATTTATTTAAAAAAAAGTTTTTATCAAAAATATTTAATATGATAAAGACATGTTAATTAAGATATAAAGTGAATTATAGTTTTCATCCTTATGATTTGATGTTTAATAGATTTCACACTTATTTAAAAAATTAAAGAGTTAGAGGTTGTTTATCCAAACGGTTACTCGGTAAGTGTTTACCGATAAAAATCGATACTCTAGCTTACTTTATTGGATAATATTGTAGTTCATCAAAAAACTATCGTATGCAACAATTTACCTGGTAATCACTTACCGAAACGGGTAAGAGTCGTCACCTCCACTTACAGGTAAGACTCTCCATCCTTATTTCATTCTTACCGGGTAATATTCTCGACCCTTACGATGTTCATCTGGTAAGATAAATGAACCGGTAAACACTTACCGGGGTAAACATTTAGTAAACGACCCCTTAGCTTCATGTAATTGCATTTTTCGATGAGTTAATGCAAACCACATGGACCCAGTTCAATAAATAACCACAACTACATATATCCAACACGTTCAAAAAAACAACCACCACAAAGACCCAATTTATCAAAAAGATACAATAACAGGACCATATTTTGTTAAATTTTCAAAATAAAGACAAAATTCGTTAAACACACTAAACCATAGGAAAAGAAAAGTAACAACCTGTTTATTAGCAGTTTAATGAACTTAATCAGACTTACAACTTATTCGGTCAACTATTCGTAACTGTTTGGTAGTGGTTTCATGATATAGAAACTGACTTATTCAGTAACCTTCTAGGGGGAACTTTATTGATAAAATCAAGTTTTTTTCCCCGAACATACCCCCTTCCAACCCAATTAAAAAACACGCTTATTCCATATATGAAAACACTATCTCAAGCAAAAATATTTTCTATCTATACAGACAGATTAATCATACATACAAATTTATTTATACATGACTTAGTGGAAAAACAATCAAACAACCAATTCACTCTAAGATACAAGGAAATTGACCCAAATAGTCATTCCTCTCTTCTAAATTGGTCTCCTAACCATTTCCCAGTTTTACCAAAATATCACTACCTTCCCAAGTAGAAACTCTGCAATTTGCCAGAGTGGTGAAAAAGTAAAAAAAAAGTTTTTTAAAATGTTCCGCAAGTGCAGGGGCCTCATCCGATGTAGAAAAAAAATTACAGATCTAATCCCTATACTTGCGTATCATGTTCAAAAAATTTTATTACTTTTTCACCCTCCGTAAATTGTAGAGTTGTCACTTACAGAGGTAGTGACATCTTGATAAAATGAAGAAAATAATAACTAAGAAACCAATTATAAAGAGATAAATAACTATTTGAATCAGTTTCCCTAACATACATGATATTTAGGCATTGTTTGACAAAAAAAAAACTAGTTTATAAACTAACTTTTTTTTAACATGTTTGGATGAACATAAACTAACTTATAAGTTAGCTTATTGAAAAATTACTCATAGTAACGTTTTGAAAAACTAGCTTATCAGCTACTAGTTATCAACTAGTTTGCCATAGATACCCTTAATCAATTTACTTTTATTGAAAATCCTTTTTGAATTGAAAAACTTGGTAATAACACCAAAAAGATTGGAACTAAAATATAAACAATTAAGATACCAAAGTTTCTTGCCAAGTTGGACACCCACACCTCCCTTGGGGTTAAATCTATTCACCAAAATCCCAACTTTCTCTCCCCAACCTCACCACCCTGCCTTTCTAATCCGAATTCACTAAACCACCACCAATTCCATTAAAACCCAGTTTCGATATCGCCACCTCTCGTGGTTTTTTCACAACTTCCGTCCGCCACCTTCACAGGTCTCACAAACTTTTACTAAAATGGCTTCTTTTATTGCTCACACACCACTCTGTTTGTAGCTTTGTTCCCCACAAGGGGTTTTCTTTTCGTTTCTTCATAATTGTTCCCTTTTATCCTAAATGCATTCGTTTGTAGATTGATGTGATCATGTATTTTGGAATTTTATGTATTTAATGTCGATTGTTTGTGGGGTTTACTTGATCGATTGGGAAGTAAGGGGTAAAAGTGGAAAACTTTGGTTTATTGTGCTTCGTTCATGAAAGGTGGTAGGTTGACTTGGGTTTTTGAAGATAATTTGTTTTTTTTTAACTGATTGAGTGGTTCATTGTGAGTGTGTTCTTTTGATTTTATTTGCTTAATTCAAGAAAATATACACAGAATGGATGTTGTATTCTTATTGGGGTGTTTGAATTATGAACAGATGCAAGGATTTTGTTACATTTTCTGTTATGATCTTGGAATTCTTTTGGGGGGTTTTGTGTTTCTTTAACCCTGATTAGAAATAGCTAGACTAGCCATGAAATGTCAAATATTATTGGGTTGACTTGGATTCTTTTTTTCACTATATGGTTTTTTCTTAATTAGGCAACTCCATTCTTTTGTTGTGAATCTTGAATATGAGCCATGTGTGTTCGATGAAATGCCTCAATGGTCTTATCTTTGAACTGGATGTCATTGTTAGATTGTGGTTTGATCCTGAAACCCTCTTCGTCCTTGAAGTAGCCGTTATGTGCCCGACTTAGTAGTAGCATGCCGTGAAAAGTACATGTGCACATAAACGCAATGCTTAATGCATATGTGCATAAAGGGTAGGAAAGGGGGTTGAAAGTCTTGATTATAAGCATGTTGGATACTAGACTAATTCGATACAAGTATTTCAATGATAGTTGTCATTCTTTTACTTTGAATTTAGGGTTTGTATTTGTCGTACATATAAGAATCATATATACTTTTGTCATTTTAAGACCTATTAATTTTTCTCGATAATAGTACTTCTTGCTCTTTAAAATGGTTATGCAGTTATGCTTTTCTTGTACTCTTAACCAACTTTCCGAAATTTATCTTATCATATGTCTTTCACACTTTTCACAAGCGGGAGGTCTTCTCAGAAACAACTGCCCTACTCTTTGGCATAGGCTCATATCTGCCTACGTCTTACCCTCACCAGACCCCACCTGGAGGTGGGATATACAACGTTTGTTTGGTTTGGTTTAATACTTATTGTTCTTTCGGGTGTAGCTATTAGTTTTTCCTTGGAAACTTGATATTTTATGAAATTGGAATACTCGTTTGACATTCAAAATTCACTATGACAACTAATAGAGACCTCTAGAATTGTTGTCTAACATCTTGACAATCTTGTTGTAATGCAGTGTTTATGTTTATGGTATAACTTAATCTTCTTGTTGTAATCATAAAAAGCCCTTTTGCTTTCTTATATCAGGAAAATCATTCATGGAATAGAATATGAGATCATGCTCTTGTTGTATCTACCAGTCTTGTTCTTCTATTTCTCTTTGTGCACAAGTTAAATTCTTGTTTTTGGATGATGCTAGGATCGGTTTAAGACAATATGGTGAGCATCCGTAGACAAAGACTCATCAAACTTTATGGTACGTTTTACATGTTTTCTTATCAGACTTTGTTAAACTGTATATTAAATTTTTACGGGGGTTATATTTTGGTCGTATTTTTCTTTATTTTACACATGATATTGAATGCATAGAGTATTCGGTTTGCATTTTTGTGTATAAAACTTGAAATTGTTAACGGGTATCTTCTTTTTTCGTTTTCCTTTATCGTTTATTGATGATAGTCAATGGTAAAATTTTAGGGAGAAGTCCTTTTCTTGATTTTCTTTCATCATATGAAAATGGGCAATCACCTGGAAATTGGATGCAAAGCACAAGATCGGCTAGCATGCATCCTTCGCCTCCGGTTGACTTTGACCAACGTGATGAGGTAAGCATGCTTATCTTTTGTGATAAACATTATATTTGTTGGAGTCCCAACATCGATTGGACTCGGACTTTTTCTCCTCAATATATGATGGAACCCATCTTCTCTCTCTCAAGGGCTCTTTTGGAGAGTAATCTAACGGGGTTCCACATATTCTAACATGGTATCAGAGCCAAGGTTTATCACTCTAAGGACTTGACACATATTGATGTTACCTTTACTGTTTCCCATTCAAAACTCGATTGTTCCTGCTAAATGCTATATTATGTTTGTTTTTTCGAATAAAAATAAATGAGCATTAGGCATTGTCCATTACAATGAGGTAAAAAAGAATACCTTATATATGAATACATGAATTGTAATTTTTATCTCATGCTCATAAAATCTTGAAACCCGATCTTTGCACAGAAGAACCAACAAGTAAAGATGTAAGAAAAAACGATTGATGTCAAAGTTATAAGAGAAGGAATACAAGGGTGGTATTGGTCTTTGTTTTAGAAAAAACATGTCAAGAGATGAAGATTTTGTAAGTATATGATTAGAAATTATATAGGCAGAACCCTTTTATCTAAATACTCTATACTTTTTTTTTATCTAATCTTGCTTTAGTTTACTCTTGATATTCTGAAATCCGGATATGAATATGGGTCCGTTTGGTTTGTGGGATTTGGAATTGGATTCCATTCCAATCCCACGTTTGGTTTAAAGGGAAGTCCGGAATTGAAATCCCATGGGGGTAATTGGTATTTCGCGGGATTTCATATGATTTGTTTGTAATAATGTTCTAAACTATATTAAAAACATTTTTTTGTAATAATCAATTAATAAGAAGGTAATCTTATTATTTTTGTAATTTGTTTTTTATAAATTATTTATAAAGAATGGAATTCAATTCCATTCAAAATTCTACAAACCAAACACACCGAAGATTCCAAATCCTTTAAATTCCAAATCTTCCACGAAATCCAAATTCCTCAAAAACATTACGTCAAACCAAACCGTCCCTAAGTTTACGAGGATAACGGGTTTGTACTCCATCCGACCTATGAAAATTGCAATATTTGACTTGGTATATGGTTTTAGGAAGATGTTTGGCTAGTTGTTTGAAATCTGAAATACCTTTCAATAAAAGAAAAAAATAGAGGAATCTTGTGAACCCTAGTTAACACCATTGGTTCATTTGTAATGATGATAATGGGCAAATAAGTAATTTTAACTTGGAAACTTAAAAAAAATGTTACACTTATCATGAGGTATTTCGTAATGGAAATTGTAGCAATTTTTCTTTAGGAGGACAGAGGAGGGAGTATATTGAACTACGTATAGCTAGTGAGCATTTTATATGAACTTTCCCACCGAAAGTTTAAAACACACACAATTCTTCATAATATTTCTTTTATAATACATCGTATATAGTTAAATGTCAAAAAGAAAACATTCTATTAAAAATCTAAAGTTAAAATGCAACTCATTTGATACTTAAAAATCAACAAGTGGACTCTTTTTCGGAGTGGAAGTAGAATTTATTTTTTGTTTTCCTTTTTTGTCACTTGGTATTAAACAACATTTATGTTATCCATGTGTATAGCAGGAAAATACAAAATCCGAAGAACTCGAACCCTCAGTTGTCAATGAATCTAGCTCATCTAATAAGCAGCCGCTTCCGCATCCAGGTCTGTTTCTTTATAATTGTGAAATTACTCACTAGTCATTATGCCTTCTTTTCTTTAGTTTGATAAGATTCATTGATTCTATTCCATCTAGCCGCTTTCCCCTTTTGGTTCTAGCAAAAGTTTCAGATTCTTTATTCCTAATAAATAGAAATCGAGTAAGGTGATCTACTTGTCTTTGGTAAATAGATGATACAATCTAGCCCCGTTCAATAAAAATACAACATTTGACTTGGCAATGGTTTAAGAAATTTTTTGATACCATATTATCCACGGATTCAATATTGTCTTGCCTCCCGTCTGAACCAAACGAGCTCGGTATTATATCCCACCCGGAGGTGGGGCGGGGGGGGAGGGGGGGGGGAAGATGTATGCAGACCTAACCTCTACCTGAATCTACCTGAAAGAGTAGAACAGTTGTTTCCGTGAAGACTCCTTATCTAGTGAAAAGTGTGTGAAAGGGATAAATACAGATATGCTAATATTTGAAAAGCTAGATATGAGTAAATGATAGCAATACAAATAGAAAAGTGAGAAAGATAGATATGCTAAATTCGTAGAGAGCATATCAAGCCAATATTCGTAGTTTTCATTGTGGGGACCATGTAGTTTGGTTTGGTTTATTTGTGGGGATAATTTACATTTAAGATGTGATTGTGGGGTCTTGATTCGAGAAGAAATGAACATAACAGAGAAAAGTATATCATTTTTCTCCGTTCTTCCTTCATTTTGTGGGTCTATGTTCGTTTCTTGTTGGATCAAGAACATGGGGCCCATATTAATATATAGTCACACACCATGTGAACAAACCCGCATGATGACCGTTTGAATGATAGAAATCATCTTCCCAAGTTTTATATCCACATATACAAGCTCTCTTCATTAAAAGTTACTCCCTCCGTCCCAAAATAAATGTCCACAATAAAAAAGGCACACAACGTTATGAATGTGTAATTATTACACTTTTTAATTTAACTAAATGACAAATTTACCCTTAGTAATATAGAGAGAAATTGTCTCTATCTCATAATTAAGGGTAGAATGGAAAAGTAGACACTTATTTTTTAGAGTGGACACTTATTTTGGGACAAACTAAGGTGGCGTTTGTTTTTTAAGAGGTCTGAAGTCTTATTTCACTTCTGATTAATAAGAGGTGGTGCTAAAGTCTGAAATATGAATCAATAAAGACTGCTTGTTTTTGTAACGTTTGAAGGCGTCTTGAGATAAAGGAGAGTATATGAACTGAGGCGGCGATAAGAGGTTTTAAGAACTTAGCTCACCACTTCTTATTTCAGATGTATTTAAGAATTAAGAGGTTCTGAAAATTGAATAAAAACAAACGGTCTGAATGTAAAAATGTAAAACGGGACCGATTCACACTTAAGAGCTATTAAGAGGTTTAAAAAAAAACAACCCCTAAGTATTACATTTTCAAGAAAGTCTCCTTGTGCGTTGCTTTTTCTCTTTAATACGATCATTTTTGTTAGTTCCAGAGTTCAAGAGACGAAAAAGACATAGAAGGAAGAATTCCGAGAACCAAGAAGCGTGCATAATGAGAGGGGTGTATTACAAAAACATGAAATGGCAGGCTGCAATCAAAGTTGACAAGAAACAAATCCATCTGGGCACGGTGAGCTCTCAAGAGGAAGCTGCCCGCTTGTATGACAGGTAATTTGTTAACATGGTTCACCGTTGGATATGGAGCTCGATTTGGGTTTTCTTCTCGACCAAGGTTTGGAAGAAAATGGTTATGCGAATTAGTATACCATTGTTGGAAAGATTCTTATATACAATTCTTGAATATAGTAATGCTTCAAGAAACAAAATAAAGACTAGTTTGTTGGAAACCAGCGTAGGCTAGAGTTTGACCCTTTCTCCTCGATACAGAATATCTCATAACGGATCTTTTGGAGAGTAACGGATCTGTGCTCCTCCTGCCCCTCTGTCTCTCATATTTTCACATGGTATCAGAACTAAAACCATCTCCAATGGGGACACCAAATTTGGTGTAATGAATAGTAACAAACCAAATTTGGGTAATGAATATTAACCTCCAAATTTGGTGTAACACTGTTCATTTACACCAAATTTTACAACAATTGGAGAAAGATAAAAAGGAATATACCTAGAATCTTACATTTTGGTCTAAGATTTGGTGTTACCCATTGGAGAAGATTTATTGTTTGCACCCAATTTTACACCATTTTTTATGGATTTGATGTTTACCTATTGGTGATGCCCTAAAGTCTACCACTTTAGGGACTTGACGCTTTGGGGCAATCTGTACCCATCTAGCACCCTCTCGACACTCTAGGACAATCTGTGTCCGTCCAACATTTGTTTCACATATTTTTACATGGTATGGGTCTGCCACTTTAAGGACTCGACACTCTAGGACAATATGTGTATGTTAGAGGGGGCGTGTTGGAATCCCACATCAGCTAGAATCGGATCCGAGTTCGCTTTGGGGGAAAACGTATTATTAGCTTATATGCCATGGGAAGGTTACAATTTTGTCTTTCTCCTCAGTATATGATGGAACCTCTCTTCTCTCCTCAGGGGATCTTTTGACAAGTAATCTAATGAGATTCCACATATTCTCACACCTTTTACAAGACTTGAAAAGATAACGACAAACAAACTTTCTTCTTGGTTATCGAAAAAACAGCTCTTTTGGCTCCATTTCCAACAGGACCATTTTATCAAGTTTAGTTTTGTTTCTTGCAGGGCTGCTTTCATGTGTGGGAGGGAACCAAACTTTGAGCTCACGATCGAACAAAAAAACGAACTGAGTAAACTGAGTTGGGATGAGTTCTTAACAATGACTCGCTCTGCAATCAACAGCAAAAGTAATCATATTTGCTTCATATTAATTGAAAAGAGAAAACGAGAACATGGTCAAAATAAAAGAACACTAACGGCCAAATCACATGTGATTCTGCACTGAAATCACAATGCGATTATGGAACACGGTCAATGCAAGGGTGTGCGGGCGACTTGGCCTGTGACCTAAGTCGCGGAGAAGGTCATGCATAATCACATATTCACATGTGATTTTTTTTTCTGGGAAGGGTGTCCTAGGCTATGCCTAGACTAATTCTGGCAAATTATGACCGCAAGAAATCAGCCCTGATAAACTCAGTGGCCACAACTGTTGTGTACGCATGGATTCGAACCCTGGGCAGATGGGATATTCCATCACATCCCTCAGGGCCTTAACCACTACGCCACAACCCTTGTGGTTTTCACATGTGATTTTGCACGAGTCTAATGTAATATCACATGTGATTTGGCCTTTCTCGTGTTCTGTTATTTGGTTACTGTTCTCGCTTGAACCCGACTCTAATTGAAAAACTAGCTAAACTTATAGCATATTGAATGAACCCCAATTTTTTTTGGAGTTTTTATATTAATATGTTGAAAATGAAATTGGGAATTTTTTTTTCCAGAGAACCAGAGAAGGGTTAGTTCCAGGATGAAGTTTGAGCATCAGCAACAGAACAATAGTGACTCAGAAGCAGAAGCAGATCAAGTGGGAAATGGTTACTCAGGTTCTGATGATGCAGATGCATCAGCAGCTTGATGATTTATATTTATTCTTTAATTTTAATTTTAATTTTAATTTTTATTGATGATTTATACCACGCCGACGCTGATTTTTTTAGCCGGAGGGAAACGATGTCGTTCGAAGCAAGAAAATTTTCGCTCATTTATCTGTACATATGCGGAGCGTTTTGTTACATTGTTTGATTTTCAATACGATTGTGGTATTGAAATATGTGGTGTTTTATGTGATTTGGCAATTGTTTTTCATTAACTAAATTTACTGATTGTCCTCTATTTTCCCTACTCAAGGACGATTTGTACCCGTCTAGCTCCCTCTCGACACGGTATGTGTATATTCATATTTAACACTGTATGTGTATATTCATATTTAAAGAGGGAGCTTTATGCAGAAAGCCACGAAAATTCCAAACCTGCCCCTCTCAATTAAAAAACACGCTTCTTCTATCTATAAAAAAAAATCTTTCTTAATCTATAGACATATTAATTCACATAGACAACTTTATCCATACAAGACTTAAGGGAAAGACAACCAAACAGCCACTACCGAATAGTCATGTATAGATGACCGAATAAGCGGCGAGTCCCATTAAGCTCATTAAGCTGCTAACCTTGTAGGGTTAGGTTAACTTGCAATAAGACTTGGGTCTTTGGGGATTCTCCTTAGAGATCATCGGTTCGAGTCCTGCAAGATTCATGGTTGTTGTCCAGGACTCTTATGGGTTGTTTGATTCATAGAATTGGAAGGAATTTGAAAGAATTGGAATGACCAATTCCATTGACCAAATTTCATGCTTACGTTTGGTTTGCGGAATGAAAGCGATGGAATCCTTCAAATTCCATTGAATTCCACGATTTAAGGAATTCATCATTCCTTGGCTTAAGTGAATGAATTGAATTCCTACTAACCAAACGTTTGGTCAAATTCCATTCCAATTCCTTTAAAATCAAATTCCTTCGATGGATTCCAATTCCATCAAATTCCATTATGTGAACCAAACGCCCCCTTAGGATTAGTCGAGGTACATGTAAGCTGTCTCGAATGCCCTAAAACGTTCATAAAAAAGCTCCAAAATGATGATGTAATTGGGAGGGGCAGGTTTGGAATTTTTTTTGGTTTTTTGCATAAAGCTCCCTTTTGGAAGCTTAATGAATAAACCACTTTCTATATCATTAAGCCACTACCAAATAGTCATGTATACCTGACTGAATAAGCGGCGATTTCCATTAAGCTCATTAAGCTGCTAACCTTGTGGGGTTAGTTTAACTTGCTAGGACTTGGGTCTTTGGGGATTCTCCTTAGAGATCATCAGTTCGTGTCCTGCAAGACCACGAGGGATTTTCATGGTTGTTCTTCAGGACTCTCAGATTAGTCGAGGTACATGCAAACTGACCCGAATGCCCTAACACGTTCATAAAAAAGCTCCAAAATGATGATGTAATGATCCAACTTATTTTTGGTACAAGTGTTATTCAACAAATATCTAAGGAATAAAAGATGTGCAAAACTACTCTAAACCAAATTGAACTTACCTGTAAAATCTTATTCAGATCTAGAAAGGATAAGATGTATATAAACTATTCTTTCAGACTTAAGAGTAGAAAATTTGTTTCTATAAAAACTAAAAACCCTTGGTTTGTAAAGCTCATATGACATAAAAAAGAAACAAGAGTGTGTGTAAACAAGCAACAAACACAGTGGCAAAATAACAATAATATGTAAGACCTTGGGCAATGATTGCTAATGGCTATTTTCATATTAAGAAAATACATAGTTTCAATTACGTTTTATGTATCGATTCGTAATATACCGTAAAAAATTAAGTGATAAAACACAATTGTGTGTGTTTTTAAAAAAAATCCATATATATATATATATATACTATATATTAAAATTCTATTACGGTTGAAAAAGGTAGTTTTTGGAAAAAACGGTTTTTGCAAAAATATTACATTTACCACCCTTATAATTAATTATTTAATTTACTTTATATCCCTTATTTTTTCATTTTACACTCTTATCATATTAACACACATAATTGTATATGAACAAAAATACAATGAAAAAATACGTTTCTTTTTTTTACAAATTATACCATTATAATCGTCTCGTCAATACCTTCAAAACGAGCCCAATATTAAATATTTTTTAATTTAACCATACTATTAAATATCGTGAATATCTACGAATTAAATTGTTTTATATCCATACATTTTATTTTTTTTCAGCGTTAGCACATTAAAAATACATAATCGTAAAATATATTAAAAATACGTTTCATTCTTATTATAAATAAATCACGGTAATCTCTACTATATTATAAAAATTCTAATACAATTTTTTACAAACCTTTGAAAGCCAAAAAAATTTTCCCAATGTTTCACTTTCTAATTCAATTAAATGTTACGGTTATCACCCTTACAATTAATTATTTAATTTATTTTATATCTCTTGTTTTCTTATTTTCTATTTTACATACCTATCATGTTAACATAAATAATCATATACGAACAAGAATGGAATAAACAATATGTTTATTCTTTTTACAAAATATATCATTATAAGCGTCTCATCAATATCTTTAAAACGAGCACAATATTGAATATTTTTTTAATTTAACCTTACTATTAAATATCATGAATATCTACGAACTAATTTGTTTTCTATCCATACGTTTTACTTTTTTCCACCGTTAGCACATTAAAAATACATAATCGTAAAATACGTTTCATTCTTATTATAAAATATATCATTATAATTTTTTATGTCAATAATTATAATATAAATTAATTATTGAATATTTTTATGGGTTTATGATTTCATAAGTTGTGATTCTTAGGTCATGGTTGATTGTTGATGACATGTCTATAAGAAAATAAAATTAATTGTTCGTTCTTTACTTACATTCCGCTGCATCGCGTGGATATCTGCCTAGTATATATATATATATATATATTTGATATTTCAACAGTATAATTTATTAACTACTGTCTCTATATGTATGCTTTATATTATATTTAAGCAGAGGATGGGATGAAAAACAATTTAAGGAATTAAACTATTAATTATTTCCACCAATATTAATGATTTTAGAGTAAACTACAAATTTGGTCCTTATGGTTTGTTTGAAGTAACACTTTTTGTCATTTTAAAATTACAAAATAGTTATTGTGGTTTACAAAAACGTCCAGATTTAATCACTTTCTCTAATAACCGTTAAAAAATTTCGTAAAAAAAAAAAAAAAAGGAAAAAAGAAAGGAGATTTTCGTCTTTTTATTAATTTTTTTTTGTCTTTTACTAATGCCCCGGTTAAGAAAACCCATAAGCTATCTTTTTGGGCCAAATTGGTTTATACATTGAACCGGCCCAATTTGCTTCAGATTATTAAACCGGACCGCTGTTTTTGGTCGGCCGGTTCGAGTATGAACCTGAAAAAGCACCTCAATCAATATCGAGATTTGAGAGTATGCTCGGAAATGGAATCGATCGATGAAATTAAAACCCTAGAAGAAGAAGGAATCAGTTGGAGAAATCGCATCCTCTATCCTACTCTCCTCGGAGGTTTTTCCCCACATTTATATGTTTTAATTTTGTTTTTTTTGCAAAACTATTGAATATGAACAGCATCAGCAAATGATTGAACATTTAGGATTGTATATATCAGATTATTTGTATCGTTTTTTATGTGATTTGTCCTCGAAAGTAGTGTTTTCTTTTGTGCCGAAACTAGGTAAGAGATCATGGTGAAGATGATATTGCAAATATAGTTCTTACAGTTGGCTTTTCGTATTTCGATTTGTAGTTTTGAATTTGCGTAGGATGTTGATTAAATTGAAGAAAAGAAACTGCTCCATATAATGTATTTTTGCTGCCTCACTGTTATGTTCGTAGTTTTTTACTCTATTTTTGAATTTTGATGAGCTATTCATATAGAGTTTCTAAGGTTGTGTTTGGGATGATGGAATTTATGGTTTGGAATTGTTGTTGGAGTTCAATTACTTCAAAATTTTAATGCATTTGCTCCATTTCGAGTTCCAATCCATGGAAGTAAAGTTCCCAAACACACCCAAACAGGAGGCTGTAGCTATGTTTTGAATGTTTGTATCTTGATTAGGAATTGTGGGAGGAGGAATCGGATCAGTATCAAGACATCGGAAGGTACACGGCATTGCAAATATGTCTGCAACTTATGCCACTAATCTCGCCATAGTCACTGGCTGCTATTGTGGTAAACTATCATCTTCTCTTGTATTGTATCTATTTCTTTTGTTTGTATATCAATACTGAGAACCATCTTTATGATCTGCTATTGATGAAATGATATTGATCGTAGCCTAGTTGGAACAACACTACTGCATCCACACTTTTGTCTTTGCAAGGGTGGGGAGGGATGCCTTTGACTTATGAAAAGAGCATTGTGGTACCGTAGCATGTTACTTCGTTAAAAGATCTCTTATTATGGATGATGGCGTTATCACTGGAGAAGTTACCCCCAAGAAGTTAACTTTAAAACTATAAATTCTCTCGAGTATTCAAATCTTATCTTGTTTTTAGTTTGCTATTTTAATCGTTATTCTTGTTACAAAATTGTTATATGGAGCATGAGTGCTGTCTGGACCACCAGACATTGGTGTTGTTGACCAGAAGTAGTTAGAACTTAGATTTGCCCGGCCAGCAGGCTGGTGGCGTGCTTATCTTGTGTGACAACACTACAGAGCCCCTCAAAGTCAGGTGGAGTGCTTTTCGCATCTGACTTAGTTAAAGAGGTACTTGACAGACTTTGAGTTAGTAGCTTTGTTGGGACATATGGACTTTTTTGGGTTATTGAGTGTATATGCATGGCGTTTTGTGCCCGATTGGCTGTCATGGATGTCTTTTGGAGTAGGACCGTGTAGGTGATAATTGATTGAAGAAGACATATCTAGCTTTAATGATAGTGGGTTCTGAGAAAATAGTGGATCACATTCGTTTTTTCTTTTACTTTCTATTTTGAGCCCCAACATAAGAATGAAAATGTGATTTTGGGGCTCATTTACTTGGTTCAAGGAGAAATGGATAACAAAATGGAGAATGGCTCAATGGAAGAACATGATATAAAACGAATGGAACCTTGCATTTTCTAACATGTTTCCTTTGATGACAGGTGCTCGGGAGATCGTAAGAGCTAGCAGGCATTCAGAGCCTGATGATCTCCTTGACTCAGCAATTGCTGGATTTGGTACTGGTGCTATTCTAGGCAGATTGCAAGGTTAGTTATCAATGAACCATCTACCACATGATCTCAAATGGGAAATCCAATATTAGTGTAGGGGCATATGTACTGAACACTGTTAGAAATTGGCATTTATTAACTGTCGTCATCATTATTCATACTCTCTAAAACTGAAGCGAGGAAGTATAAACTAGCCAGAGTTGAGCAATCACTTTTTAGGGCTGAGAAACTTTGTTGTTTATTTAGTGAGAGGCAGTCTAGAATGCTTCTTTTAATGCTGGTTAGTAGACTTGCTCTTTGTAGGGAGAACTGTTGGCATTTCCTGAATTCTAACTCAAATAAGAAGTCTTCATATAGTTCTGGACTCATGTACCACAATCAACTTAGGGCAAAGCTCTCAAGAGGCCTTACAAATTTGTGGGATATAAATATTTGAATTTTTTTTTATCTGTCTACAGTTAGTGTTCTAGTACAATTACATTTAGAGTTACAGACATCAGTTATTTCTTTGGTATTCTGTATTTATATTGCTTTTTTTGATATAGTGAATGCTCATTCCGTTGCCTTTAGATGTAGAGCTATCGAGTGAACCATGCGCATCAAGGTCCTTGTACTTTTTGTCGTTTGCTTGACTATTCACAGCAAAGATGCTTGACATTTATGGACTTATTGACCCCTATTTCTGAAACATCTCAATCTAGTAAGATGAAAGAAACAAGAACTGTGTGGAAAAACTATAGCAAAACATCATCAACAAACAGCATATTTTAAAAAAGAGTGGCAAGTTCAAATACAGTTGGTGGTCTCTTTCTGTAGATCATTTCATCCCAACATTGAGGGCCAACTCAACCTGCAAATAAAGGCTAGCTGGCTAGGCCTTGCGGTTCCTCCCATTAGGTTATCGGTTCAAATCTCCTTAATGTTGTTGGGGATTTTCTTGATTGTTATCTTCATCCGGTTAATAAATTAATCTCATTCCCTAATCTATTGACCGTTTATGTTGGATAATAGGATAAAGATGGATATGATTATGAGAATCCATGTGATTGATCTTTTTGAAGTATTATATAATATTTATATACGGCAAATACTCACGCACACTTCTCACCTTTGGTGAGATTTGAACCCTTAACCTCCTGAGACCGGTAACCCTTGATACATTTATTTGTCCGAGGCATGTAATTGAGAAACCCATGAAGAACAACAATTACTTTACAATTTTGTCTAATCACTTGGTTTTTATCAATTATATTAGGCAACTAACACAAGCTCTTGGCATATATTGTTTTCAGGTGGTCATGCTGGTGCGATCCGTTACTCCATTGGGATCGCTGTCGTGGGGACTTCACTTGATTATGCTGCTATTAAATTAAGGCCTGTTTTTAAGGACATATATGAATCCATGGCTAGTGAGAAGAAAAACAGTTGGTTCAGATGGCCAGAATGGTTGCCCATCCAAGTTCTTGACGAGGAAGCACTAGCTGCGAAGCATGCACGAGAGGAACAGTTACGGGCTCGGATACGTGATCTGACAAAAGACGAGTAATAGATTTTGCATTGTTGTCCTGCTCGCTATTTACAGCTAAAAAGCAGAAAACTTGTTATAGATTTCCATAATACTTGCATACACTTGGCTAAAGCATTGTAACCATATTTTTGAGGATTGGAGGATTCAAGAGACTCGGGGGCTGTTTGGTTGGTTTTTTATTAAGTCTTGTATGGATAAAACTGTCTGTATGAATTAATTTGTTTGTCTAGATTCATAAAGTTTTTATTTGGGAGGGTTTTCTTCATAGATGTAAGAAGTGTGTTTTTTGGTTGGGAGGGGTAGGGTTAGAAAAAACTTAACTTTCTGCATAAAGCTCACCTCTAGAAGCTTATTGAATAAGTCATTTTCTATATCATTGAGCCTAAGCAGTCACATATAGCTGACTGAATAAACTGTGAATCATTGAGTTGCTAACAAAGAGGTCTTTGAGTTATTTCCATCCTTTCGGTTGGATATATTATAGGATGACCTTTGAACCAGTTTAGATGAAGGATAAATAGGATATCCATTATATATGAATTGTTTCTCTAAAGGGTAAAATCCTTGCTTTCAATTTTCGGCTCATTTAGGTGTCATTTATCCAACACTTACTCGGTAAGCGTTTACCGGTAAGAGTCAACACTTTAACTTAACTTACCGGGTAAAATTTAGTCCATTAAAATGGCATTGTATGTAACAATTTATTGGTAAGTGCTTACCAGGTAAGAATCGTTACTCTCACTTACCGGGTAAGACTCTCAGTCCTTGTCACTGCTTTTACCGAGTAAGATTCTCAATCTTTATCATGTCCATACGATAAGGTAAAATATGAATGAGCATAAATAAAAACATAAATACAAAAGATATAGTGTTCATGACAAAAACGACTCGGTAACAAAGAACAATGAAACTCATAAGAAGACATATTGGAAAGTTAACCACAACCCGACCAACCCAAACGAGTTGGGTTCATGGGCGGACCTGTAGTGGTGCCACCAACCCAAACGAGTTGGGTTCATGAGCAGACCTGTAGTGGTGCCACCGTATTATCCTTCCCTCAAAGGGTACAAAATTTTAGGTTTGTGAAAGGTGGAACCGTATCAATTTGTTGTGTGCCACCATATATATTTTGAAACTACAACAAAACACAAGTTTTCCTTGGGAGAGTTGGTTTGCTATACGTTTCTTCCACTTCTGACTCGAGTTTGAGCTCCATTAGAGTCATTTTCTTAGTTTTTAGCTTTTAATTTCAGATTTATTATGAACTCAAACTCAAGACCTCACGTTTGAAAAACAAGGAGCCAACCACCAACCAATATTGATTTGTGAAAAATATCTCTACACATATTTCTTATAGTCAAATGGTGTCACCGTCTGAAAAAAATTATGGCTCCGGGTTGCACTATTGTTTAAGTTGGATTGGGTTACAAATTTTCAAATGGTAAGGGGCTATTTGTTTACCTCTTAATGGTTCCATTAAGAGGCAATATCTGAATCGTTAAGAGGTAAATCTTGTTTGACAAAAAAAATGAATGTCTCTTAATGGTTCCAAAATCTTTTGAATGATTTTGTATCCTGACATTCCCTTAACCATTAAACATCATGATTTCGTTATGAATAATTAGCAATCAACCTTGTTTCGTTTTACACTATATCATTCTAACAATTTAATCATTCTGCATTGGATCATTCAGCAACTGCCACATAGGCTAAGTATTGAATTGAATTGTTTAAATTCCTTTAGCCCGACAAATTTTACTTATATAATTATTTATTTATTTATCGACCACTTAACAAACACTTTAGGGCTTTCCCTTATAACCGGGGTATATAAGCCGCCAACACTCCTCAATATTTGTCTTCTAAAATCGCAGCTTGAATTTGCGAAGGCACGACTGAGATTAGGGCTTCCAAACATGATCATTCCGGTGCGTTGCTTCACCTGCGGCAAGGTAAAACCCTAACGCATCACCATCTTCTTCTCTACATGCATAGGAGTTCATAATCTATTCGAGGAACTTAATTTTTTCTTCACGAATTCGTGTTTTCAGGTTATTGGAAACAAATGGGACACGTATCTCGATCTTCTTCAATCTGATTACACGGAAGGGTGAGGCATTTAATTTAGTTCATCGCTTTGTTCATGAAATAATTTAGGGTTTACAGAATTTTGAACACTGGCGACTGTAGTATATATCGTAAGGTTACTGTGTTTTCTCTTGCCCTACCGATGGATTTGACGTCTCTGTATTATCGTTTGTTTTCCCAAAGATACAGCTTCATTGTGGACATTAAACGATTTTCTTTTCAATTTAAACAAATATGATACAGAAGTACAAAACTGTTTAGTGTTGATGAAATAACTGAGAACTACGTTGGAAATTAGGGAAAATTACAGAGGTACTTCTACCTTGTGAACTAATTTTGGACCTTAAACATTATTGAACTTTATGAATGGTTTTGCGTTCAGTTGGTTGGAGCGTCAATAGGCTTTTAATATTGCCATTTTTGATTGAAAAACCTTGTAAAATTCAATGGTTCTTTAAGTGAGATAAGTAAGGTTTAGCAGAGATGGGTTCCTCAGGCAAACTTTGTTGGGTTAAATGGTTAATCAGCCGTTTAAATGTAAGTAATTGTCTAAGCCATTAACCAAACGCTTACGTGGGTAAGCACGTAAACGCTTATCGGGTCACTTACCTTACCGCGAGAACATGACAAGGATTGAGAATCTTATCCTGTAAGAGGCACGGTAACAACTAAGGTTCTTACCCGGTAAGTGACCGGTAAGTGAGGGAGAAGACTCTTACCCGATTAACGCCTACCGGGTAAAAGACACTTGCAAACAATCCATTTTTGAATGTTACCCAGCAAGGTAAGCAGGAGTTGTGACTCTTGATGGTAAGTGCTTACCCGGTAAGCATTGTAACAATGTAGGAGCAGTGCCAATAAGTGAAGGTAGTAGTAAAGCAATAAGAAGCTCAATGATTTATTAGATACAAAATTAAGTTCAATGGAAAATGGGTCCACAGCAAAAGTTCATTGGGTTTCTCTGTAACTTTCCTGGAAACTATCACAAGCATACCAATAGGAAAGTTTTGGTTTTCAATTTGTATGGGTACCCATACAAAATTTTCAGGTGCTAGATAAACTTAAATTTGAAGCACTCCTCTTTTGTTGTTTTTGATATGGAGGGAGAGTGTTTAATCTTTTGTATCTTACTGATTTTCTGAACTAGCTGTCCATCATATATTTGTGCTATATCTATGTATTCTTGTCTTGGAAAAAAAGTTGTAACACTAACACCTAATGGCATATTGGCATGTAAGCAAGGTGGGAGTGGGGTT
Source organism: Arctium minus (assembly GCA_954870635.1). Taxonomy (NCBI): domain Eukaryota; kingdom Viridiplantae; phylum Streptophyta; class Magnoliopsida; order Asterales; family Asteraceae; genus Arctium; species Arctium minus. The sequence goes on from OX941080.1 coordinate 192,446,607, forward strand.
GAAATTTCCTTCTTGAAACTTGTTTATATTAAGGTGTTGTGGTGATTTGATCTCAACTTTTTTGGCCTCTTGACTTGGTAACTATCAATATCATAGCTGGTCTATAAAGCCATCTGGACCTGGCTGCACCAAATAATGTACATGAAGGCCACACGGTACTGTCATCATGAATGTTGTTTTATTTGTTTTTATCTTTGGAAACTATAGGAAGATTGTGGACGTCGATTTCTAGATGGTTCGTTTTGCCACTAATTTATTTGGGATGACTTTTTTTTTTGTGTTAAATTGTTGTCCAAAAACTCTTGTAAGGAAAGGATATTAGCTATGGAGTTGAATTTGGCACTCTTCTATTAGTAATGAATATTTGTAAATTGCATATGTCAAGATCGAGGTATGTTACACTTTTACCAAAGGGCCTTTGGTCTAGCCGTATCCGGTAACCCAACCTTCCTATAGGTCAAGGGCTCCAACCTCACCAGTGGTGGGGAATGTGTGTGAGTTTCATTTGCCATATATAAATATTATATACTTCAAAAAAAGAAAAAGGATCGTCGTCTGTCAGTTCAGGGTGTTAAGTAAGTGCTAATTCACCCCTGGCCCTACTTTCGAGTAGGGTTTATTGGTTTGGTTTGGTGTGGTACATACAAAAACTCTAATTAGAGTTGTTTTTTTGGTCCTCTCTCATTCGTGTTTCCTCTAGTTTCTTTTGCAAAACATGCACAGTTGCTGGTATTTGTTACATGAATGTCATTTTTGGGTCTCTGACTACCATAGGTAAAAGGTTTTAACACTTGTTGGGTCCTCATTATAGGTGAGATATGTTTATGTACATTTGTCAACACTTTCTTATTACTATTTCTTTATATCAAAGAGAAATTCCTAATATCTGGCTATGCTATTAAACATTATCCTGTAGATTCATATAGTTACACATAAACATAATAAAGTTCACATGCTCCCTTCTTTTTGGTAATTGGCCAATTGGTGAGGAAATTATGCCGGCCTATCTTATGTGAACTTTAATTGACCTCATTCTTTATTTACCGTCTTTGCTACTTGACTTGTGCAGAGATGCTCTTGATGCTTTGGGGCTTGTTCGTTACTGTTGCAGAAGAATGCTGATGACTCATGTTGATCTCATTGAGAAGCTTCTGAACTATAATAGTAACTTCTCCTTCCATCCTTGCATCTCTCTTGAAAGTTGATATGCACTCACTCACACTGTCACACACACAAACATACTTCCTACTGCTTTATATTTTGACGGGTGGGGGAACCAGCCATCAATTTAGTCCTCAAGTTTCTGGGAAAGTTCTGCATTGAACTTATTTTCACATTAAGATCATGTGGTTACTCCCTTTGTCCCATTAAAATTACAACCCCTGTTTGCATATTGTCTACTTGTTAAATGTCTATCTTTTAGTTATTTCAAAATAAGGGGGAGTTTTGTGGACCCAAATCATTATCGTTAAGTTGCGGCAACAATTTGAACAATTAACTACTTCCTTCGTCCCAAATAAATGTTCACGATGAAAAAGGTAGACGGTTTTAGAAATGTGTAATTATTACACTTTTTAATTGATTACAGGCAATTCTACTCTTAATAATAGAGGCGGTGATGAATTTCTCCATCTCATAATTAAGGGTAAAATTGTAAAGTAGGCATTTGCTTTTGAAAGTGGATATTTATTTTGGGACAAACTAAAATAGAAACGTGGAAAGCTTATTGTGTGACGGTGAGAGTAAGTAATTATAGCTTCACACTTTCTAACGGCGGAAATGTTTGACAATGTTTTTGAGGGATTTTGATTTGGTGGAAGGATTTGGAGTCATTGGTGTGTTTGGTTTTCAGGATTTGGAATGGAATTCATTTCCATTCGTTATAGATAATTTATAAAACAAATTATAAATAATTAAATTACCTTCTACTAATTGATTATTACAAAACGAATGTTTTTAACATATTTTAGAACATTATCGCAAACAAATCCTATGGAATCCCATGAATACCAACTACCCGATGAGGGATATATAAATTCAATGTGTGTGGGATTTCAATCCCGGATTTTCCTTTGAACCAAACACGGGATTGGAATGGAATCTAGTTCCAACTCCCACCAAAACCCGCAAAACAAACGAGCTCTTAGGGTAGGGGAATAACAACTGATTGCTTTGTATTTTATGGTACACATGATCCTTTTCTGACACTTGATAACAAACATAAAGTTGTTGTGTGAAACATTTGCTAATGCGGTTTAGTAGCAGGGTACATTTTCTTGACATTTGAAGTTCTGATTCCGTCCCCCATCCCTACACCCGGGTTATTCCCATTGACGCATTTGGCAGTAAATTTGTTCTTTCTATCTAACAAACCATAAATGGCATTCTGTTGCAGCATTGGAGAAGTCTGATACCAGTTGAGGCCTCGTTGGAGTCGATCGTTGTCTACTTTAAACAAGTGTACTTGCTGGTAAACTTTGTTTTCTAGAATGACAGTAGAACTTATGGAAAACAAGCATCATCTTCTAGTTTAAAAGAGTATGTAGCAATGCAAATCTCAGTTTTCTGCACACTGCCCTCTGTGTCATTGTATTCCATAACCTGAATATATATTTTCTTACATGTTCACGGAAAGCTACGTGGCGATCCTTGATTGCGTCTCACATATATCATACATATGTATAGAGTAAGTATCAAGACAAGAGAGAACAAGGGAACCCCTATCAAACGTTGGATCTAAGAAACGTGAGAAACGTGAAAAGCATGAGGAGTGGTTATCAACCGTTGGATGAGAAATGGTTGCACATTAGAATGAGATGCACCGTAAAAATAATGCACTGAGATGCACTGGATCAATTCCCTTCTAAGCCGCAATTCATGAGAGGGCATTAGAAGTGATCAGCGGTTCAGATCCACTTCTCATGCTTCTCATGTTAACCTCAGCTTCTTACACGATCTTTCGCCTTCGAATATAACCTTCCTTATAATTATGGATTTAGGTTTGTCAAAATGTGAATTGCTTCTATTATTCACAACCATTGGATTGAAATAGATGAATGGTTCAGATGGATTTCCTTATTCTCCTATTCTTTCAGTGTTCTCTCTTGAACTTGCTCCTACATGTATATTTATTTACAAGTCATGGATATTTACGAAAACAGTCTCTCCACTCCTTGGGTAGTAGCAAGGCTGCTTATATCTTACCCTTCCCATACCCTAACTGGCGTGAGACTTTTCCGAGTTTATTTGGTTTGGTATTATTTTTTTTTACGTACATGTATATTTGGTTTTCGTAAGTTGCGTACAACGAATTTGTGCCCTTGAATACACGATGTTAAAAGTCGGTCATGCCTTTAATAAGTTTTGAAAGTTGTTTTCCCGATCAATTATTGATGTAGGCTTTCGAGGGTCCCTTGGTCATGTGCCATGTTTGTTTGGGTCCTCGCGTAACGACGTTCATTTGGGTCGTGCGATAACCAAGTTTCTAATGTTGTGTTTTGATAACGTTTTTGTTTCTTGTTTTGCTTGTACATTTTTCTTGAAAAATAAATCAAATTATTTGGATTGAGGTTATGAGTTTTAGGCCAAATCAAATGTTTCAGATATATTATATCACAGTTAAAAGAGGTGTGCATCGGGCGGGTTCGGGTGGAAAAAACAAAAACCCGATCGGATTTTGGATATGGAAATCAAGACCCGATTTTTAGGTTTCGGGTTGGTGGGGTTTCGGGTTGATGTCGGACGGGTTCAGGTATTGTTATAATGCATAAAAAAATTATAAATGCAATCGATTTTGAGGATGAATTCAATCGATTGAAAGATTGATGAAATCGATAGTAAATTTATAAATTAGAAAACATTTCGGTTGACTAGAAATTTACGATTTTTAAACGATAATTAGACAAATAAATATATTTATATAATATATAAAATATGTATGTATATATTTTGGTTTTCGGGCGGGTCGGGTGGCCAAATATCAAACCCAACCTGAACTCAAGTATCCCAAAAAAGTCGGGTTTCGAATTTTCGGATTTCGGGGTATTTGGGTTTTGCAAAAAACACTTTATTTTTTATTCGGGATCAGGTTTGGATTTCAAACTATTCGGGTTTTATACGCCCCTAGTTAAAATTATAGTCTTGAAAGAAATAAGATGTATGCAAATATTCGTGTCAAGTATTTGGTAGATAAAAATGGATGAAATGACAATTATTAAAAATGTAGCATAAAGTTGAAAGGGAGGTAACATGGGTTCCTTTTGTGAGTTTAATAATGCAATTATTAAAATGAGTTGTAACTTAATTTTAAAAATTAATTACAAACGATGGTCCCTCTTTATAAGCCTATAGGTTTTTATGTACGCTTATTTATTATTTAATCAATAAATCGGATCTTTTTATTCTTGCATATTAGGAGTTGATGAATACCATAATTCTTTATTGGTATATTATATATGACATGGTTTACTGTTTGATATGATTTTTATGTGAAACTGGAACATATGTGTTCCACCTTCTCTTCATGGAAATATCGTGTTCCACCCCCACTCCATGGAACAACGTGCAACAGACCTATATTTTACCAATATATTTTTAAAATAAAATCTAATTCTTTTTTAAAATATCAAATACGTCACCCTAAAATACGCCACCCTCTTTATATTTTATTCAATTTTTAAATTTTATTTATTGTATTTTATTCTTTTTTAACTCACACTTTACTGTATTCAAAACTCTATTTTTTATACATATTTTTGTTAATTTATGTAATTAATTGATTATCAATAATAAAAACATAATATAGAAAAGGTATAAAATAAAATTTGGAAATTCCGTATATTTGATATTTTGATGTAATAAAAACTTTATAGTGGTATATTTTGTTAAACATTTTGTATTTTTAAATACTATTTGTTAATTATTTTTTTTCTTTTAGACTGATTATTTGGTATAAAAAACACTAAAGAACTCGTTAAGGGTAAGTTAGTCATTTTATTAATCATGATTTGTCCACCCATGACTTACTAAATGCTGAATAGCTATCCCGTTATGTTTGTTTTATTCTGTCATGTCATGTCTTATCTGAATATCAAATGCATCTTTAGTGGTGTACCTATCCAATGAACCGTCCAATTTAAAATTTCGTTCATTCTTAGAATTTAACAAAATTGAAAATCATACATGCCTTTAGTTTGCATTTTATTTCAATTTAACAACTTTTTAATATTTTAATACATTACCAACGATCGTTAAACATTGAAATTGTAACGTTTTTAAATAAAATGGAGATGAATAATAACGAAAGTTTTCAATTGTATTTATCTGAAATTGCTTTATTTTTTAAGACAAAATTAAAATGTTAAGTTTATATATTCTTACGATGAAACTGAGATCTTAAGTTTGATTCTGCTCGTGGTATTATTTTATTTCCTTTTGACGATTTTAAAGTGAATGGAAATGCAATTGTTTGTGGTTGTAATGCACATGGAGTGATGGATTGTCATTGCTATTTTTTTTAATATTAATGAAAAAAAAAATTCATTATTAATTTTTTTTATAAATTGTTAATAAAATGCTTATAGTAATCATGTAATAAAAAATTTGTTGTAATAATGTGTTTTTTTTTTAAATTCAATTATTTTTACTTTAAAAGTAAAATTCAGATTAGTAGAAACTAAGGGGTCGTTTACTAAATAGTAAATATTTACTTTGGTAAGTATTTACCGGTTCAATTATCTTATCGACTGAATATAACAAAGACATAATCTTACCTAGTAAGAGGTAAGACAAGGATTGAGAGTATTATCCAGTAAGTGAGGATGATGATTCTTACCGGTAAACGCTTACCATGTTATAAACGCTTACCATCAATCCATTTTGATGACAAAGAATGTTACCCCATAAGGTAAGCAAGAGTAGTGCCTCTTGTCAGTAAACGCTTACCTGGTAAGTATTTGGTAAACTACCCCCAAAATATTTAGAAAAGATAAATAATCTATACTATATTATAAAGCACGGATAAAAATCTCTTAAATACAAATTATTAGACATAAGGTACCATCATTTTATGCAATATTTTAAAAATCTCTTAATTTACAAGTATCAAAGCGCAAGATACATATTACTACTACAAGCTTCTAACACCCACCAATTTGGTATTTGCAAAACCTTCATTTTATGCAGACATTTTCATGTATCACTATTAATTAATATATTACATATATACTATATTATAAAGCACGGATAAAAAACTCTTAAATACAAATTATTAGGCATAAGGTACCATCATTTTATGCAATATTTTAAAATATGTTAATTTACAAGGTTCAAAGCACAAGATACATATTACTACTGCAGACTTCTAACACCCACCAATTTGGTATGTGCAGAGTCTTCCTTTTATGCAGACATTTTCATGTATCACTATTAATTAATATATTATATTATTATAAATTTGTTTTAATTATATTATTAAATATGTAATTTGTTATTTTTTCTAGATGTCATTAAAATATATAAGATAATCATTGAATTCTAACAAAATACTTATTTTTTTATATAAAAACATTATATTATTAAGTTTAAATTAAACAAATTTATAAAAAAAACATTATCACTTTTTCAAAATCATCCAAAATCGTACTGTAAATCGACAAAAAAACAAAAAATAAAATGAAACATTAAAATCGTGATGTATCTCGCTGCATAGCCCGAGTATGCTTCTAGTATTTTATTAAATAAATATATATATATATATAATATCTTAATAATATAATTAATACTTTAGGGGCCGTTTACCCGGTAAGTGCTTACCGACAAATATCGACACTCTAACTTACTTTACCAGGTAAGGTTGTAGTCCATCAAAAAGTTATCGCATTCAACAATTTACCCGATAAACGCTTACTGGGTAAGAGTCGTCACATCCACTTACCGGGTAAGATTCTCAACCCTTACGATGTTCATCCAATAAGGTAAATGAGTCGGTAAACACTTACCGAAATAAACATTTAATAAACGCCATTTTAATCACTAAAATAAAAACAAATTACTTGAGTTAGAACATAATTTCTTTAGAGATTTAAATTATAATATTTTAATTTATAGGAATTTTGGAGGACTTTTTTTTAAAAGTTAAAATTTATAATTTTATAAAAAAAAAAAAAAAGATGTTGTAGGATAAATGTGCCATCGTCTAAAGGATATGACGATAGAGATAAAGATAGAGATAGAGATAAATATATCAGAGTTAGATTAGAACTGAAATATCTTGTGATTATCTACTTGTAACTCATCCCTATTTAAAGGGCATTTGATTAATGAGAATTACAGATTCATTCTCTCCATCTATTGTTGTTATATTTATTTCTTCCTTTAACACGTTCAACGTTCATAATTTTTTGGTGTTTTGATAAACGCTCCAAAAAAATAGCATGAAAATGTTAAAATATTATTCAAATGCTTATCTTGATTATGGGTTCCTACTCATCATTTTCAACCTTAATTCATATTTGGAAGTTACACTTTCAACCTCATATTTTTTGGATCATGTCAAAAGCTCCCATAATGCTGATATACAATAATTTTTCTGAATCTGATTTCATTTTTTTTTACCTCATGTCAAAATCTACCAATTAAATAAATCGCAAAATATCGACTGGATTTTGTCAAACGGGTGTAAACAGCCTTAAGGTTTGTAGAAATTTAAGAAATCCATGTGATTCCCCTACTACCTGGAAATCTAATAGATTGAGTGATTTCTTTTTCGCAAATTGAAATATTGATGAAGTATTATCAATAAAATTAAAGCATACAAAATCCAATATTGTTATGATAATGAAATTTCATAACCATAATCCATTTTCTTATCAAAATATATATATATATATATATATATATATATATTATCCTTTATATATGTAAATGGTTGAAACAACTCATTCAAAAATCAACGTCGTAAACTCAAAAGAATCTGAATGAGTATATAAACCTCCTTTTGAAAAGGTACAAGAAAATACCTAAAATCCAACTCCCTATTGACTCTAAAACCAACCTCTTGAAAAGGTACAAGCAAATACCTTCATGTTTTGAGACGACATATAAATCCTAAATTTCATAGGAATACCTTTACTAGAAACCCTCACAGAAACGTGGGATGTCCCGAAAGGGATAATCGGGAGTACTCATGAATATGTACTTACCGAACTAATCGTACATTGGAATGAAACCCACTTACTCGATTACAAAAAAGGTAACTGATGTCAACAAAGAAATATATCCAAAACGCATCTCAATCTCTGTGGCAAGGAACTCACAGAAGATGACATGATTTTTAACATTATTTCCACCTTTCATATATAAGTAAATATAAATATAAGTTGGAATGCAACCTTTAGACAAACTCATCAACCTAATGAAAGTGGTTGAGAGACATAACAAGGTTCTTTCGAATAACACCACATATGTCGGGATAAAGAAAATTCCCGATATCGATAGTGAAAGTGTTAGAGGTGGAAACAACTCCAAAGGATTGTGAGTTAAAAACAATTTCACACATGTGACATTTATGCACCATGTGGACGAGACCCTATAAAGGGTCAGGGTATTGGTAAGAGTCAGGATGAATTTTTCAACACCTGGTGTAGGATACAACTACTACCCAGGTGATAATGGACAATCAAATAAGATATGCACTAAAAATTGCTTCTATCAAAAAGGGAACACGTTGAAAATGAAATATAACATATTTGTTTTAATATTTAATATTGATTATGCATATGTTTCTTTGAAATTAATTTGAAGTACCAAAATTAATTTATTTGCTAAAGTAAAATCGAATATGTAACCATTATAGATGTAAATAAATACATCAAAACAAATACAAAAAATTTCAATATTCTCCGTTCCGTGTAGGAATGTATCGAGGAGAATTGATTTTTTTTTACCTATCACCCAATCGAAAAAAAAAGATAGACTAATACTTGTTTTATAATACATCCAACCAAATTACTTAGACGATGAACTGTCACTCTTTTGTTGGAACAAGTTTAATAGGAACCTTGTAAAGATATTCGTATCAAATGGAAATGAAAATGAGCATATATACATAAATTCCAATGAATATGAAAGGAAACATATATCATGGAAACTAATATGTCAAACTAGTAGATTACTGGGTCATCGAAACATATTTTGTCACCAATAAAGAACTTTGGGGGGCAATAACATATATATGTTTTGACATGACCATGTGGGACACCGTGGTTATGACATAGTGATCCGTGTATTGCAAAATACACAGACACATTCTCTTTCGAGTGAAAGGCAAAATGAGGCAAATTGCAACTGTTGACTTCTGAAGCATAAGAAACAACATTGCTATCATAATATGCCCTCTCGAATACATAAACTTTTGTATATACCCTAATCCTTAGCCAATACAGGAATGAGATCGTACTAAAGCTAAGGACATTATACAAAAATATTCCATTGTTACAAGGTGATTTTTATGGACATAAACATCCAGAATGCGGACCATTAAAGTACTTTATGGTTCTGGTTTCGACACGATGAACGCATGTCGTATTATTGTCCACATGAAATACTGCACTCCTAGCACTAGTTATACATTTAAGGGCTCACCACCCTTATTATTTCATCAAGTCTACATGACTTGGAATGCTGGAGAATTTACATCATAAGGATTTGATGTTAATTGCATATGTATTAGGATCAATGTAGAGTTTCCTATACCCCATGTGTATATATAAAATGGTCTCATAGAAGTTGTTATCAAAAGAATATGATGACATCTAGGGTATTAGTAATGCGCACCAATTTACCCACATCTACCTGGGATTATGCAATTATTATATGCAGTTTTTTTTTTTCGTTTTTAGACCCACTGCTTGCTAACCAGTCTCATGCGTACCAGTTGGTAACTGGATATAAGCCTGATACTTTACATTTACGCATGTTTGATTATATGTGCCAATTGCGCCCCCACAGCGCATCGAAATGGGTCCTTAAAGACGATTTGGTAAATGTTGGATATGAACCCCCAACAATTATCCGCTAATTATAATATTTGACTAGTGATCTCTTTACCGATAGATTTGCGGGTTGTCACTTTCATGAGACAGTCTTCCCGTCATTAGGGGAGATAGGAAAAAGGATTTTCCATGGGAACGACAGGAAGTGTCATTGAATATTCCCACTCTGTCTCATTTTGATCCCCAAAACTTCACAACGTAATGTTGAAGTCAAACGAATCAGACTCGATACCTGATACGTTTAATATTCCAAAAGTGACAAGATCACATATGCGAGCTGCAAATATACTCGCAAGGTTAAAAAGTCCCCAACAGGGGCACAACGCCGTTGGAAAGTGTGTTGCAATCACACATAGTGGATGTGTGGTTGAGGTCGTAGCTACCAAATGGAAGTGGTGGAAGCTACTTGGTTCGATAGATACTATTATAAAGGAAGAGAATAGTGAGGCACGTCCATTTATCATCAATACACAAAACTCTCATGAGATTGTCTCTAATTATAATTATGTCCATGAATCATCACTGGAGGACGCTCCAAAATTAATATTGATTCTAGAGATGAATATTAATCTCAAATGAACTATGAGAGTACATATGAGTCGATGAACAGATCATATATAATCATTGATGATTTGTTCGCATATACAATGACTCATAAAATGATCGAGCACGACGACATCGAACCAGGCTCGGTTGAATTATATCAACAAATAGCATATTGACCTAAATGTAAAGAAACAATCCAGAAATAATTATATTATTTGACAAAGGATCGGGTATTTGGTCTGGTAGTGCTAACCTACCAAGTGTAAAGCCCGTAGGACATAACTCAGTCTTTGTCAGAAAGCGTAATAAGAATAATGAAGTCCTAATATGTAAGGCTCTCCTTTGGCGCAAGGTTTCTCACAACGCTCTGGATTGACCACGAGGAGACTTACTCTCTCATGATGGATGTTATGACATCCAAATAATTTATTAGCATAGTTTTCGAAGGACTGGAAATGCAACTCATGGATGTGGTTACTACGTATCTCTATGGGGATCTAGATTTAGAGATATATAAAGTACTTTATGATATTACATTACCAAAATCAAGTAACTCTAAACCACGAAATGCGTTTGCAATAAAATTGAAATGCCCACTTTATAGATTAAAGCAATCTAAGCGGATGTGGTATACCCGCCTAATGGAATACTTGATTGGGAAAGGGTATATAAGAACGATGAACTGTTCTCTTGCGTATTTATTATGAAAACAAGTTCCAGATTTTCAAAGTAGCTCTATATGTCAATGTTATGAACATAATAGGCACTCTTGATGAAATGAGAGGAACCACAAGCTACTTAAAATCTGATTTTGAGAGGAAAGATCTTGGGAAGACTTGGTTTTGTCTAGATATTTGAGCTAGGACACTGAGTTTGTGAAATATTAATTCACCGATCGCATATGTCCAGAAAATAATCAGGCAATTTAATATGGACAAAGCGCATTCGGTTAGCACTCCCATGATCGGTTGAAGTGTCGGATATAAGGAAAAATCCATTTCGTCTAAAGGATGATGACGAAAAATGTTGGGAGCTGGAATTCCCTATCTAAGTACAATATGCGCATTATCGTACTTAGCATAATACACTTGACCATACATTATATTTCTCAATGAACTTGTTAGCTAGATTTAGCTCAGCGCCAATGCAAAGTCATTGGAATGATATCAAATTAATATTTTGGAACCATTGACATGGGTTTATACTTTCCCTATAGAAAGAAAGAAAAATTGGATTGATAATGGAATTTCAATACCTACTTAGAATGTAAGCAGCAAAAGTACTAGCTCTTATAGAAAAACACCAAACAATGTCTTGGTATGTGTTTGCTGATATTAGGTATCTGTCTGACCCATACAAAGGTTGTTCCCAAACTGGATAAAGAATTACCACAAGGAACACGTTGATTGCTTGGAAGTAAACTAAGCAATCCTTTGTAACTATCTCCTTAAACTAATCCAAGAATATTACTCTCCATGAGATAATAAAATAATGTATATGATTAAGGACTATCATTACATATATTAGAGGAGTTAGTAATTTTGGGTTCAACCAGAATCCTACTTGCATATATGGAAATGATGCATCATATATTGAAGAAATGAACATAAGATACATCAAGGTAATAACACAAAGCATATTCTTCTTAAGTTTCTATACAATCAGCAATAAAAGACTCTCCTTTAGATTCAAGTGAATCAAGTAAGATGTCAGAAGAATGTGACATATTTTACCAATTCATTACCATAAAACCATATATTGGAAAACGTGTAGAAAGTAAATGGAAATGTTTTCCAAACTCCCTCGATTAATGCACAAATCAGGGGGAGTAGTAGACAAAAGGGGGAGTCTACTATATATTTGATATTGGTATGTTGTGCTCTTTCCTTCAACCAAGGTTTTATTTTTCCCATTGGGTTTTGTTCCTTGGTGTAAGGTTTTAGTAAGGCAACAGTTTATATACCATCGCATTTTCTTAACTCTCATGATTAAAGTACGAATCTAAGAGAAAACTAGACTGAAGGAAAAGTCTATGTATTGCAAAGAAGCTGATGTGTTGTACTCTTTCCTTCGTCATATTTTTATTTTTTCCCACTGGGTTTTATTTTGGCGTAAGGTTTTAACGAGGCAACAACTGTGCACCACCACTCCTTTAACTCGGCACAAGGGGGAGTGTTGTAGGATAAATGTGTCATCGTCTAAAGGATATGACGATAGAGATAAATATATCAGAGTTAGATTAGAACTGAAATATCTTGTGGTTATCTACTTGTAACTCATCCCTATTTAAAGGGCATTTGATTAATGAGAATTACAGATTCATTCTCTCCGTCTATTGTTGTTATATTTATTTCTTCCTTTAACATAAGAAGAAAAAAACCGTTATAATTTAATAAATTAATCCTTAAATTGGCTGGTTGAAAGTTGAAACCCTGTACAGCATTCAATTCCCTTCTAGTAATTTCATGAGTTTCTCGTCCCCTTTTCTTTCCTCCTCCTCCATACCCGCCATTAAAACAACCTCCACAACAAGCTCTCTTCAACTAGCGTCAACGAAACGCCATGGTCAAACTCTCCACCCAAACTCACTCTTCTCGCGCACAAAACGGTTGACCTACATTCATCCATCTGAAGAAGCTTAACAACGTCACACAGTTGACGATTTGAAAGCAGCAATGGGGGTTTTAGGTGAGTCATGGTGTTTCTGTAACGGCGGAGGCAAGTCGGAGAGAATTAAAGCTTCTATTTATTCCGGCAAAGGTTCCGCCATGGCTCGGATTTCTACCGGCGGATTGACTTCCGGTACTGGATTTCTTATTCATCGGAACCTTCTGCTTACGACTCACGCTATCCTTCCGTCGGTGGCCGCCGTGGAGGCCGCCGAGATCCGGCTTCAAAACGGTGTCGGTGCCTCTTTTTTTCCTCACAGGTACCTATGCAGTTAATGCCTCAATTTGATCTGATGCTAATGTGTTGATTGTTAGATATGTGTGTGCATTATTTGAATTCGAAACTGGTGATGGTAGATCTGATGAATTGGAACTTAATTGCTCTAATTGATTCGATTTTGATTGAAAGTGCTAGGTTCATTTAATTTTCCCCTTGCTGTTCTTGTTCAGTTTCCTTTTGATAACTGCATATTGAATCAGTTGAATTCTGGATACAAGCTTATTGTTGCCATTGTCGTTTATGCGGTTATGCCTAAATCAATCATCTCATATGGCAGCGTGGAAATGCCCAAAAAAGGCCTTCCATGGCGGAATTTGTTTATATTTGCTTGAAAGTTTATTGGATATTTGGATGGTTTACTGGTAAGAGAGAGTTCACCTAATTAGGAAGCATCCTAGGAACAATATAAGTCTCTGGATCTAAGGGGCTGTACGGTTTGGATAAAGTTGTGTATATTGATAAATCGGTATAAATTAATGTTCGGTTGTTGTACTTGGTTGAATAAACAGTCTGAATGTCAGAAATAACCATTATATGATATAAGATGATTTTTTGTTCGGTTGTTGTATTGAATAAATAGACTGAATGAATGACTCTGAATGAAGTGATTTTTTTTTAAAGTAAGAACAAGTTGATTTGAGAACCATATATATTTTAACAACAATGAAAACCAATTATTCATAAATTATTCTTTATGAATATCGTGATAGACATTCACGATGAAAATTATGAATAATGAAAATATATATTAATCATGGATAGTTCATGAATATTTAGGTATATTCATTATAAATAATTTATGAATAGTTAGTTTTTAATGTTCTTTAAAATACTTATGATTCCTAATGAACTTTCCCCATATAAGTAAATACTAGTATAACTTTAGAAAACCATACAATTAGTGATCTCTTTAGTTTTACCTTACAAAGTAGCCTGCTACAAAAAATTGCTCACACCATCAAATCGAATAACAGGTTCTTCATAACTAGCTCTGTTCTTGATCTAACAATCGTGGGTCTTGACTCCATGGACGGAGACTCGAATGTGCCGATTCAGCAGCCTCACTACTTGAAAACCTGTTCAAAACCCGGTCTCAACCTGGGCAGTATAGTTTACATTCTAGGCTACACCGAGAAAAACGAGCTCACAGTTGGTGAAGGGAAGGTGGTTATAGCCACGGACAACCTCATAAAGGTGTGCACCGATGGTGTAACATGGAGCCCTGGTTCAGCCGGGTTCGATGCACATGGTAACATCTCATTCATGGTCTGTGACCCAATGAAGTTAGCCACATCTCCAAACACAAAATCCTCTTCCACGTCATCGTCTTCTTCATCCTCTTGGAAAAAGGATCTCCCGATGCAATTTGGCATCCCGATTCCGGTGATCTGCGACTGGTTAAACCAGCATTGGGAGGGTAATCTTGATGATTTGGTAAACAAACCGAAACTACCCCTTATTAGGTTGATGTCGACAGGCCAAAGAAGCGAACAATCGTGTACTTCATTCACTATGCGACAGGTTTTTAAGGCGACCGAACCAGAAAACGACCCAATAACTCCATCATCGGGAAACGTGACCTCAAAATCCCGAGACCAACCCGGACCCAGTTCTTCACCGGTCACAAATAGTTGTCAGGATGAAACACCGAGCCATGATCAACCCGCCATTAGCGCGGCTCATGTACAGGGAATCCCGACACCCGAGATATACGAGTCGCCAAAATTGACCTCGGTTCCTTTCAGGAAAAACCAAACCACCCCAATTCAGCTTTTAGACATCAATTTCCCTCCCAAGATTGCTAAACCATCTGGGCTAACAACGCCCGTGAAAAATAAGTCGAATGCTATAGTCGAAGCCGAGATCGCTTCAATGGGTTCGGTAAACGGGACCGAGGGTGAGGTTCGTCCGTGTTCGTCCCCGAGCCAGGTCTCGGAGGGGCAAAATGGGTATATCAGTGAAGGAGAGACCACCATGTACTCAGCCGAAACAGCCGAGAGCCGCAACTACCCGAGTCCTAAAGGAGGAAGGCTCCATCAGCAGCAGGTTGGGAGGAGCCAGAGCTGTGTGAACCACAACCGATGGGGTCCAGTCCAGTCGAACCCAATGGCTCATGGGCGTTCACTCGAAAAGCAGAGAAGCTACATTCAGGGTAGAAAGGTCTTTTCACAAGGTGCAACTTCCCAAAGGAGTAATGACTATTATAGCCCTACCGTATCATCGATCATGAAGAAACGGAACAATCTCGAGCAGCAGTGGCCTAATAGGCCTCGTCGGCCAAGCCCGATTCACTCGTCGCCAAAATGGGCGTTTTAACGTCGTTTCGAGGTAATAAAATTTTATTTTGAGATGGAATTTCTATATGATTTCATTGTAACTAGTTTCTTGTGAACTAAATGTGCAGTTTGATTTTCAAAAGGTTTAATAATTTTATTTTTTGGGATCAAAACTATGAAATGAACCCAGAAGGGGATATGTTTTTGAATTTCTTCTATCTGATCAAATCAATTGTAAATTCTTTTTTGTTTGATGTATTTGGGAGCTGGAATTACATGTTTACCCCTTGTAAGTTGTAACGATATCACAGATTTCCTTATTTATTTAAAGGGTATTTTGGTAATTTCTGTGATGATAAAAACTGTTGTAATTTTTTTTCCGTTGATTATGGTGAAAAATGATGGCTGATCGTCTATTAGTTTGAATGAAATTAAAATGCAATAAAGCAAGATTCATGTGTTTTTTACATATGCAAAAATGTAGTGTTTACATAGTTTATTATATACTAGTCATATAAAGTAAAGAACGAAGAATTAATGTTACTTTCTTATAGACATGTCATCAACAATAACCATGACCTAAGAATCACAACTTATGAAACCCTAAACCCATAAAGATATTCAATAATTAGTTTATATTACAATTATTGACGAAAAAAATTTATAATGATATAATTTATAACAAGAATGAAACGTATTTTTAATATATTTTACGATTATATATTTTTAATGTGCTAACGGTGGAAAAAAAATAAAACATATGGATAGAAAAACAAATTAATTCGTAGATATTCATGATATTTAATAGTACGGTTAAATTAAAAAATATTCAATATTGAGCTCGTTTTGAAGGCATTGACGAGACAATTATAATGGTATAATTTGTAAAAAATGAAACGTATTTTTTTATTGTATTTTTGTTCATATAATATGATAATGATGTAAAATGAAAAATGAAAAAATAAGGGATATAAAGTAAATTAAATAAGTAAGTGTAAGGATGATAAATGTAACATTATATAAGAAACCACTTTATACAAATAACGGTTTTATAATATAGTAGAGATGTGAAACATGTAGTCCTGAACGTTTGATATATGAAATAAAACTGTATAAACACTATATTTTCAATGTATTGATTTAGTTATACGAATTGTTGGCGTTGAATAAGAACAGTACTCTAAAAACATATAATAAATCTCGTCGAAACCTAGAACCCTACTTTTATTTATAACAAATATTAGGTTTATCTTAAAGAAACGTATTTAAATATCGATATTTGTTAGGGAAATTAATTAAAATGCTCGTATTTCAATCTCGTATTACCTAAATGCCCAAAATCTCGACGGGTTTGCCGAAATACCCAATTTGGCCGGGATTTCACTATTCATCCCGGGGTTAGTCCGGGATTTCACTATTCATCCCGGGGTTAACCTAATTTATCTATCAATCTCACTGTTCATTGTTAATCGTAAGTCCATTGTATTGATCCCGGGGTTAGGCCGGGATTTCACTATTCATCCCGGCCAAATTGGGTATTTTGACAAAACTGTCGAGATTTTGAGCATTTAGGTAATACGAGATTGAAATACAGGCATTTTAATTAATTGTTTTTAACCAAAAGACATGGTGTTTTCTATAGACTATTTCATTGGATACTTATTTGGTAGGCAAGATTTCATGTGAAAATTCTAACAAAAAAGTCATGATCCTTGTCCTTTTTTTTGGGATGTTACTATATGTCAGAATTAGGTCAAATTGTGTATTGAAAATGTAAAAAGTGAGTTTTGCTGGTGATATATATGGGGAAAAAATTAATAGATATGGATTCATTTCACAATATATAATGTAGTATTATTTTTATATTGATTGTCTAATATACTTTTTTTTGTACAACTACATTTAACTAAAACAGATATAGAAGACATAATAATAAGGGAAAGTTTATAAAAATCCAACAAACTATTCTATTTTGAATGATTAAGTCACTTAACTAATTTTTTGAATGAAAAAATCATTAAATTTTTTCATTTTGAATGATTAAGTCTCTGAACTATTTTTTTGAATGAAAAAATCATTAAACTTTCTCATTTTAAATGAAAAAATCATTAAATTTTCTCATTTTGAAGGATTAAGTCCATGAACATATTTTTTCAATAAATTAAATCATCAAACTTCTAAAATTTGGTTATTTACATCATTTTAACCCAAAAAAACAACCTGTAACCATTTATCTTTTAATTCTTCCTCTTTTGACAGATAAAAAATAGATCAAAAAGAGGGAGGTCGATGGCAGGGGCCAACAGCGTGTTAGGCGATATGAAGAACGGATAACGTTCGAGCAACGGGGAGTGGCGAGGTGGAGTGATACGATTGTTTGTGAGGGGTTTTAATGACGTAGTGTTTGAGAACAGTAAAACGGATTTAAATTTGTTTTTACTTTAAAACATTCATAATCAATTTCAGGTATCTTTAAAAAAAGGTAACAAAGTTTTAGAAGTTCGATGGTTCATTTATTAAAAAAATGTTTAGAGACTTAATCATTCAAAATTAAATGTTTAATGGTTTTTTCATTCGAAAAAATAGTTAAGGGACTTAATCATTCAAAATGATAAAGTTTAATTGTTTTTTCATCAAAAAAAATAGTTCAGAGACTTGATCATTCAAAATGAGATAGTTTGTTGAGTTTTTTTGAACTTTTCCCTAATAATAAAGATATACAAAGGACCAAATACTATGAACATCGAGCCTTCAATCAAAATCCAAAATATAGTTTGTAAACCTCCATAGGTTTACAAAATAATAGTGAATGAAGAAAAGGAATCCATTCTTTTCATTAATCATAAGTCACTTAAATAAGAACGAGTTATAAATAGAGAATAAAGAAGGAGATAAATACTAATCTGATATGTCTAAATCTATCTCTATCTTCATATTTTCTAGACGATGACATATTTATCATTCAACACCCCTTGTGCCAAGTCAAATAAGCTAATTTTTGTCTCGTTAAAACTTTATATCAAAATAAAACCCTTAACAATAGGACGAAGGAAAAAGTACAAAATACTGTTTTTTTTTTTGTGTGTGTGTGTGTGTGATATATAGACTTCTCCTTCAATCTAAAATTCCTTATAAATTGTATTTTAACCATGAGAGTCAGAAAGAAGTATAACTCAAACCAAAGTCTCCTCCTGTAACAACCCAACTCATAGAAATAGAGCATAAACGACAATAACATAAATCGTTGCTAAAACGGCCCCAAGACAACAATTCAAAACTCCAAGGTTTGTGGAAAGCAACCTAATACACAACTGAGAATCAAAATAAAACAGCTAAGTCTGGAAGACTGAGATCGCATCCTTCTATATTAAGCTCTAGATTCACAGGTTCACTTTCCCCTTACCAGATCCTCCTACTTCACGCCCTCCTGAAAAGGTTTTAGTTTTTGAAAAGCGAGGGTTAGACCGAGAGCTCTAGTGAGTTCCCTCTAGCAACAACATTCACCCCAACAACAATATGTAAAACAATTTATAAGCATTTATGTAACACCCTAAAAATAGGGATAACAAAAATCCGAAAAACGGACATGCGGTATTTAAAATTTGCCAAAGCAAGAGCCTCCCAAAAATGGGGAAAATACATAAACCTGTTTAAATACAATCGTAAATAAACGGACAATAAATAACAACCAACTAATCTAATTTCTATAACCAGAAAAGATATTATAATCAAGGATGTCAATTATAGACCCAAAGGGTTCTCTACCAACTGTAAGTCCAAAAGCAATATTCCCAAATCTCTCACCCAAGCACTACGCCAGCTTAGAACCAATGCCGCTAAAACCTGAGATACACATCGACACCAAACAAGTGTTAGGCCAAAAAGCCTAGTGAGTTGAACAATAATAAGCATGCATGAACAGATACAATTCTTATCAGCAGTTAACCAGTGTTCAATATATGTGGAGTCATTAGGGGAGATCCAAAGCACCAATCAAGCCCACCCCAAGAGTCGATATACCTTTATGCCCTTAACAAGGAACATCCCAAGGCCCGGCACACCCGGAGACTACTCCAAAGGAAAATTCCCCGAATGACGGAGGTCTAGGCACATACCATCACAGTGGCGCCCAAGACTACATCCTCCTTGTGAACTGACTTGGTTCGTCCAACATAATGCATATAGGAGGTCCTTTAGGTGTATTTCAACCAAATATAATTCAATACCAACCGTGGGTACAATATCACCCTCCTCATAGCATGAGTCCAACATAAGACTTAAATATCCACATAGCCACGTTGTAGATACAATATCACCAAGAGTATATTCCAAATGAAATCATCATAATATACCAAACATATATTCTTTTTTCATGTAAAATACCCATTGTGGCACACATAGTGGAAATCCCCAAATAATTACACAACATAGAGTAACTCATGGGATGATACTTCATATACATATATCTCATATAATCTCATGGAAATACCATAAAATACTTAAACCCGTAAAGATGACCATTTTGAGCAAATGTGTGATAATAACAACAAATAAGCAAATATGATGTGTATCCAGTTTTAACAAAAGTTTAGTAAACCCACCTTGCTAGATTTAAGCTAAATCGAGTATTTACCCACTTAGAGCTTTCCTTGAAGAAACTTGGTTCTTCAAACCAAATCTTCCAAAACCTAGATCCACAAGGTTCCAACCATGAATATACATTTTCCATCATAAATAATTGATCCCCAAACACTTAATCATCAAAATCTCTATTTTGGGCAAAACCTTAATTTTGACCCAAAACTCCCAAAATTATCCAAACCGAAAATTAGAGAAATCAAACACTAGGAAACCATCGATGGAACATTTATAACTTATTTCATGGTTTAGAAATGGTTAGAATGACTTACAAGTAGGTTTCTTGGAAAACCCCAAAATATGGTCAACAATGGTGAGAAGGTGATGAAGAAGATGGAGATGGAGATGGAGGTGAAACTTCCAACCCGAAACCTTGGATGATGATCTTCACTCTAGTAATAAATGGTGATGATTTGGTGGTTGAAGAGGATTAGAAGAGGTAGGTGAAGAGGAAGGGTTTGGGAGAGAATTCTTGAAATGAAGAAGATGAGAAATGAGAAATATTTGGGGAAAATAAAGCATAAAAAACGTCCAGCCATCCACCTGGGTTGTTCCGTGAGTTCAGCTTCAGCAACCCACATAACAAGGTACCCTAATTTTCATTCTCGTGGGTTGCTCCGTGGGTTCAACTTCAGCAACCCACGTAACAAGGTACGTCAGCCACTGATTTTTCTTCTTATTTGGTCAAATCTCGTTTCGGTCATAACTTATTCGTTATAGCTCCGTTTTCGTTCCGAAAAGAACCGTTGGACTCGTAATTGAATAATTCATCCATCAAGGCTATAAAATCAAGGATTCAAGCCCAAAATAAAATATCTTACTTTTCCTTAATATATCGATTTCGGTATAAACTGGAAATGATACCTTTCGAAAATCGGGGTGTTACAATTTATAAACAATTCTCCACTTTAAACATTTAAACCTTTCAATCACATAGCTACACGTGTAATCGGCACACTGAAGTCACGCCACCTGTGACAACGTGTCAGTCTCACGCTGCCTTAACTGGAACACACCCTCTATGGCATAAACGGGACACCCCCCGACACGAGCACTGACGGAACACCCCCACCCCCCGACTTAGCAGTTACACATTCACTTCCAAATGTATGCATACAAATATCTCAACTTTTACAATATAACAAAATGTACAATTCATATAAAAATCAACATGCAGTTAATAAACTTCTCATGCAGCAAATAACATGCATATCAATAGGATTTTTGGTTAGAAACACTCACCTGTCGCTCTAGCTTTTCCCTTCGGACACGAACTCAATTCCTCAACTCAAACACCTATGAACACAGAAGTTAGGGTGGTAAGATACCCCAGGGCTCCAAAACTATATCTCACAAAAACTCATACTGGTCACATCCCCGGGCCTCACCCCTTCCGAGCTTGGCCTTCCTGGCGCCTCCCGGGTCTACCCGACCCACCTGAATTCCAAGTTCCCATCTCCGACTCCCGGATCCCCTCTACTCTACCCAAGCTCCCGACTCCCGGGTCCCGCCCGGGTTACTCCACCTCCGGACTCCCCCGGTTCATTACTCGGGACCCCGCCTCCCGGAGCTCCTTTCCCGGGTCTTCGCCAAGCCAGTCTCCACAGCCTTCCCCCACCCGGGACCTGTCTCCCGGGATAACCCCTTCCCGGGTTCGGTCGATCACCCGGGTGTCGCCAGTTCTTGGCTCCAGCTCAAATCGATAGGGTTGAGGGTCGGCGGCGCAAGGCCTCCCCTCCCCACCGCTTATCAAATAGCGAGAACAAAAAGGGGATTACGAGCCAGTAAGTTCAACAACCCAATCCCTTTCCCAACAAGGATAAACAACAAGAAAGCTTCAACTATTTACCATAACCCAGGGATTAAGCATAAACAACCCCATATCCAAAAACCACCTAATCTAACCAATCCAAAGATGTTAACCACGAATCAAAAAAGGAAGATGGGATTAAGGGTTACCTTTAAGAGATGCAAGTCCCAAAACACACAATATTCCTTAGCCTCTACCCAAGAAAAATGAACCCCTTTTATGGGTAATTGCAGGTAAGTCCCCTAACTTGGGTTTTATTCAAAACTTCCCCTTAATTAATATTGAAACCCGATTATTACATCTCCTTTGGTTCATAAGATGTTATATAAACTATTGACTCATTAAAACTTTACACGAACAATACTCAATTGGAGGCAAAGAAAAATTTTCAATGAAGAAAATAATACAACATACCAATATTACATGTATAATAAACTTTATTTTTTTGTCTAATGAACGTGCATTCGGAAATTCTATGTTTATGAAAAAGTATATTTTTAAATGTAAAATTAAAATTTTATTGTTTATTTTGCCTATCTATACTATATTATAAAGATGACATCAAAAACTCTTAATTACAACTCCCTAAGCTTTATGTACTATCATTTAAAGCGATCTACTTAAAATCTTTTAAAAATAACTACTAAAGCCTAATGTACTACCTGTAAAGCTTTTAACCCTAATTAATATATTTAATTCTTATCCCCCAAAATCCTTATCTCTAATCCCCAAACCCTAAAATTATGAAATTTGAATTTTGATAAACATAATCAAAACAGGATAAACATCTCAATTTAAATATAAAAAATTTAAAATATATAAGATAATTAATGAATTTTAACAAACTACTTAATTTTTTTTATATAAAAAACATTATATTGTTAAGCCTAAATTAAACAAATTTATATATAAAAAACCATTATCACTCAATAAAAACCATCCAAAATCGTATTGTAAATCAATAAAAAACAAAAAATAAAAATAAACATTAAAATCGTGATGTATTAAGCATTATGTACTATTATTTAATGTTAATCTACTTAAAATCTCTTAAAAAAACAATTAATGAATCAATATGTACTACTTTTAAATACTTTTAACCCTAATTAATAAATTTCATCCTTATCCCCCAAAATTCTTATCTATAATCCCCAAATCCTAAAATTATGAAATTTGAATTCTGATAAACATAATCAAAACAAGATAAACATCTCAATTTAAATATAAAAAATTTAAAATATATAAGATAATTAATAAATTTTAACAAACTACTTAATTTTTTTTATATAAAAAACATTATATTGTTAAGTCTAAATTAAACAAATTTATATATAAAAAAACCATTATCACTCAATAAAAACCATCCAAAATCGTACTGTAAATCAATAAAAAACAAAAAATAAAAATAAACATTAAAATCGTGTATTTACGCTTCTAATGTTTTATCAAATCCTATTGTAATACCGTAAACGTGAATAACTCCAAATAGAATGGCATTTTCGTCAAAACAACATCCACCTTGAATCCATCGGCATATAAATACCGTTTTCGTCCCCTTCCGTCAAACGCAACCAGAAAAAACTCTTCACCCGCCTGTAGAAATTTGTGGACATTGACATCCCAAACAGACGGAAAAAACATGCTATCAACCGCCGCATTGACGCCGGCGACCACCGCCGGATGTAATGCCGTCTCTAGAGACCACACTCGTCCTGTAACTCATTCACAATCCTTTGATTTCACCTCAATTCGCAGGCGAAACAGTGTTTTTTTATGCAGTCCGTCATCCCGTAGGGTTTTGCCGGTACCGGAGGCTGTTACTGGTCACCGGCCGAATGGTGTTGCTGTCGGTGTGAAGGAGGCGGAAGAGGAGAAGGAGAAGGAGAAGAGCTTGGCGGATCGCCTCCGGTTAGGGAGTTTGACGGAGGATGGATTGTCGTATAAGGAGAGGTTTGTTGTGAGGTGTTATGAAGTAGGTGTTAATAAAACCGCGACTGTTGAAACGATTGCTAACCTGTTGCAGGTTAGATTGTAATTTGTACATTCTGTTTACTATGTTGTGTGATTTGAGAAAATGAAGTGGTGGATTGTTTATATAATTGGTGAATTGTACGATGTGATTCTCTACTTTTTCGGAATTTTGAATGATTTTTGGCGTTTAGGAGCTAGTTTTTTTGTTTATTCAGGATATATAATTGATGAATGCTGCTTCTATTTAAGAAAATTAGATTTGTTCTTTTGAGTTTTCAGTGAGCTTCTAGCATTCTGTGCTCTAATGTGTGTGCTTGTGTGGTGTAGAATGATGAAGATTTTTAATTTGGATTATGTGATGGAATGAATAATTAGTGCATGCTACTAATTTTCATTTGATTGACTTATCAAGTTTAAATGTGATTATAGTTTCATCACCTACATTTTACAAACAGCAGCTGCTGCTAAGAATTGTATGCCTACCACCACAATTAGGCATGTAGGAAGTGTCATTTGTGTAGGTCCAATCCCGATGATGCTATCGATAAGATGCTCGACGGAATGAGAGTCTTTGGCACTAGCCATTAGAATAGCACCTTGCTCTTGGCTTTGATCCTAAGTCTGTTTATTCTTTGTAACTGTGGGTGTCCGAGCCAACTTATGGCTTGCGCGCAACTCGACTAATTCCATGGTGCCTGAAGATAACATACTGGAAAATCCCCGGTATCCCTGAGGAGTCTCGAACTGGTGACCTATGGGGAGGCTTAAGGCCTAGCATTTATTTGGCAATTGAGCTGGTCCTCAAGGTTATCTTTAAGTTCGTTAATAATGCCTTTGTCATGTATGGAGCTTTCTGGGTAAATGATTTAAATGCATGTATCATTTTATACTTCTTATGTATACAAGAATGAAGTAGGGATATATAAGAATTTATATCAAAACCTTAAATCCAGGGTTCATTCTTGAGACCTATATTGAATATCTCTTCCTTTCTAGCAATGGGTACTAAAATACTTGTAATCTATCTTCCTCTTTTTGGTGAAAATAGTTTAGCAATGGGTACTAAAATACTGAATATCTCTGAGCTTGTAGCAATTTGTATTAAAGTATTGTAATCTACTTCATTTTGGGTGAAAAATAGTTATTGCTTTTATATCCGATCTCAGCACTCTATTGAATGTTTTCTTAACGATCTTTCTTGCAATTTGTTTACATATTGTAGGAGGTTGGAGGTAATCATGCTCAGAGTGTTGGATTTTCAACCGATGGGTTTGCCACTACAACTACAATGAGAAAATTGCATCTCATATGGGTGACTGCACGAATGCATATTGAAATTTATAGATACCCCGCTTGGTAATTCTTTTTTTTCTTACAATGTTTTGGTATAGATTATTGCATTGGAAATATCCGTTATCTTCAATATTTTGTTTGAAGTGTATAATATTTATTAGTGGCAAATACTATCTTCAATATGTTGGCATGTGTACTAGGAGTGATGTGGTTGAAATTGAGACTTGGTGCCAGAGTGAAGGAAGGATTGGGACTAGACGTGATTGGATTCTCAAAGACTATGCCAATGGTGAGGTCATTGGAAGGGCTACAAGGTGCATTACATAATTCCGTTCTTCTTTCTAGTCTTACTCTCTCTTTCTCTCTCACATGAAATAAATCATATATCAAGAATAAAGATGAAGCAATTGAGTAGTGAAAGAATTCATTCTTATTCAACTGTTAGCTTGCCTCAATCTGAATTGCTTTTGCTTACCTATATCCATCTTTTCTAAATTTAAGCATACTTGCTTCTCTCTCTCTCTCACACACACACACACACACTTCTCACAAGTCGGGGGTCTTCATGGAATTAGCCACTCTACTCTTTAAGTAGAGGTCAGAGGTCACGTTGGCGTACATGTTACCCTATCCAGATCCCACCTCCGGATGGGATATACTGGGCTCGTTTGTTTGGTCTTGATCTATAGTAATCTATAGCTATTCTGCTTGAAGCTTCTTTTGTCGTATAACCACACTACGCCTATGCCTATTTGCAGCTGACTATATTGATTTAAAGGTTTTCAATAAGTTATTGGGTAATAGATGTTATTTAGGCTCTTTCTAGCAATAGAATTACAAAATTGACAATTTCCATTTAAAATTGCAGCAAGTGGGTGATGATGAACGAAGATACTAGAAGGCTCCAGAAAGTCAGTGATGATGTCCGAGATGAATATTTAATTTTTTGTCCAAAGACATTGAGGTAGATCTTCATCTCACTATAGCATATCACTCTTTAAGATACTAATGCATTCTGTAAACATTTATGTTGGAGCATTGGCCTCTATAGTGATTGAAATATGTATATTTAATTATTTATTAAACACATAAACACCGACATTTTTCCTGCATTTCCTGAAGAGAACATTTTGTTCTTGTTGGCCACGATAGTTATTTATAATATCATCGATGTAGGAGTCCCATATCGGCTAGATTTTGATCATTTGGGTTTCACATATTCTCACAATCGAAATGTTTTCATTTTTATCACTGATTACGTTGTGGCTTCAGATTAGCATTCCCTGAAGAGAACAATAACAGCCTGAAGAAAATAACGAAACTGGAAGATCCAACCGAATATTCCAGGCTAGGACTTGTGGTAAGACCACGATTTTGCCTCATATAAGCTCTAGCTTCTTGAGATAAGTATTAAGTACTAATAAAATCTTTCAAAATATATAGCCAAGAAGAGTCGATCTTGATATGAACAAGCATGTCAACAACGTTACCTACATTGGATGGGTTCTTGAGGTTAGTCAAAACTATTTAATGTTCCATATCTTTTAGATTGTGGTCTTACCTACCTTCAATGTTCCATGTGTTTTATATCATTTTGTAAAAAGCTTTTGCCTTCTTAAGGAATCCTTTACATAAATATCGTTTTATGGTTCTATAAGGTTGCGTGCGATAAATGGGACAAGACAGGATAGTACAGAAACTTGTCTCATGTTTGGCGTGAATTTGACTTGGACATGACAGAAACTGAGTGGGACAAAAATGCATTTTTATCTGTCCTACCATAATAGGAGGAACAAAAATAGGACAAAATTGGTAAATTACTAAACTACCCCTGTCAAATTAAAATCCTAAAACCTTCTGCATTGCTTTTACCCCCTACCTCACTCTCGCCCATCCAATCCTGTCTGATCCAGTCTCCTCTCGTTTGCATACCAACCCTAAATATGCAACTATGCAAGGACAACTATCAGACAACTATCGGGTGGACGATAGCCGACCTTAAAGGTTTGAGTCCTACTTTTTGCACTCACCGCATCAACTTAGAAGAGGGACATCGATCGGTGGTTCAACCCCAAAGAAGGTTGAATCCGAATATGAAGGAGGTAGTGCAGAAGGAAATTCTTAAACTCCTTGATGCGGGAATCATCTATCCGATCCCTGAAAGTCCATGGGTCAGTCCGGTGCAGGTTGTGCCAAAGAAAGGAGGAATTACAGTAGTCCGGAACAACAACAATGAACTTATCCCCTCACGGACAGTCATTGGATGGAGAGTCTGTATCGATTACCGGAAGCTAAATGGTGCTACAAAGAAGATCATTTTCCTCTTCCATTTATTGATCAGATGTTGGAACGATTAGCGGGACACGAATATTATTGCTTCCTAGACGGATATTCCGGGTACAATCAGATACCCATCGCACCTGAAGATTAAGACAAAACGACATTTACATGTTCGTTTGGCACGTTTGCTTACCGTAGGATGCCGTTTGGGTTGTGTAATGCTCTAGCTACTTTCCAACGATGCATCATAGCAATCTTTTCAGACATGGTTGAAAGGACTATAGAGATCTTCATGGACGATTTCTCCGTGTTTGGACCATTTTTTGACACTTGCTTGGCTAATCTGGAAGCGGTTTTGCAAAGATGCGAAGAAACAAGTTTAGTGTTGAACTGGGAAAAGTGTCACTTCATGGTGACTGAAGGGATTGTGCTTGGCCACAAAGTTTCATGAGACGGTATCGAAGTTGAATTAGGCAAAAGTGGCCGTGATCGAGAATTTACCTTATCCAAATTCGGTGAAGGGAGTCAGAAGTTTTCTGGGTCACGCCGGATTCTACCGGCGGTTCATAAAGGATTTTTTCTAAAATCTCTAAACCTTTGCGTTCATTACTTCTTAAGGATCAAAAGTTTGAATTCACTAATGAATGCATTCATGCTTTTGACAGGTTAAAGATGGAGTTGATTTCAGCACCCATTCTCACTGCACCAGATTGGAGTCTCTCTTTTACTCTAATGTGCGACGCAAGTGACACTGCAATAGGAGCCGTTTTAGGACAGAGGAAAGATAAGAAGCTGCATGTCATCTACTATGCGAGTAAAACACTAGATGATGCTTAAATCAACTATGCCACTACTGAAAAGGAGCTCTTGGCGGTTGTGTATGCTTGTGAAAAGTTCATATCCTATATGGTAGGTGCAAAGGTAATAGTTTACACCGACCACTCGACACTCAAATACCCGATGACCAAGAAGGATGCAAAATCCAGGCTTATTCGTTGGGTACTTTTACTCCAAGAATTCGATTTGGATATTTTGGATAAAAAGGGCTCGGAGAATACAGTAGTCGATCACCTATCAAGACTCGAAAATAATGGAGCAAAAGACGAATCTACCATTAATGATTCGTTTCCTAATGAGCAATTGTTTAAATTGAGTCATGAGGAGCCTTGGTATGCAGACTTGGTGAATTATCTGGTAGGAGCGGTTGTTCCGTATAATATGAACTCCCATCAAAGGAAGAAGTTTTTGTCGGATGCAAAAAGGTATTACTGGGACGACCCATACCTTTACAAATTATGTGCTGATGGCATGATCCGCATATGTGTCCCATACGAGGAGAAAACCGATGTCTAGAATGTGTCGGCCATTCTTTAGAATGTGCCGGCCATTTTAGTGCGGACCTAACAGTAGCAAAAATCCTTCAGTCCGGTTTCTTTTGGCCTTCCATGTTTAAAGATGCGAGGGAATTCATATCTCGTTGTGATAGATGTCAGAGAATGGGGAATATTGCAAGAAAGGATGAGATGCCCATGAACATCTTCATGGAGGTTGAACTATTCGATGTGTGGGGCATAGACTTTATGGGACCGTTCCCAAACTCTAATCGGAATGAATACATCTTGGTTGCAGTCGACTATGTGTCAAAGTGGGCGGAGGCAATAGCAACTCTTACTAATGACTCCAAGGTGGTGATCAACTTTTTGCGGAAGCACATATTCTCACGGTTTGGTGTTCCAAGGGCGTTGATCAGTGATGGGGGTAGCCATTTCTGTAACCGATATTTGGAAACTATGCTTAAGAAATATTCAGTAAAGCACAGAGTGACCAGTCCGTACCATCCACAGGCCAATGGATTAGCTGAGGTATCAAACCGGGAACTCAAACAAATCCTTGAAAAGACTGTCAATGCTTCCCGGAAAGATTGGTCATATAAACTAGATGATGCACTGTGGGCATATCGGACAACATATAAAACCTCGTTGGGTACTACACCATATCGTCTCGTCTGGTATTCGGCAAGTCATGTCATCTTCCAGTAGAGCTTGAGCATAAGGCATTCTGGGCAATCAAGAACTTGAACATGAATCTACGAGCTGCTGGGTAACGTCGGTTTCTCCAACTTAATGAGTTAGAAGACATTAGACAAGACGCATTTGAGAATGCAACCATTTATAAAGAGCGCACAAAGAGATTCCATGATAGTCGGCTGCACAAAAAAGTAATCACTCCTAACATGAAAGTACTATTGTTTAACTCACGCCTTCGTTTGTTTCCAGGAAAACTGAAGTCTAAGTGGTCGGGACCTTTCACCGTTAAAGAGGTATTTCCGTATGGCGCGGTAGAGCTGATAGGAAAAGACGGTTCCACGTTTAAGGTAAATGGACAACGGGTAAAACCGTACATAAGTGGGGAACCAATAGAAGCATCTAGCTTCTACCTGGACGAGCCAAAGGAGTGAAGAGGTGAGAAGGTCGAGCTGTGACCCTAAACAAGGCGCTGGGTGGGAGGCAACCCACCGTAGGTTTGTTCTCTTTTAGATCATTTAGGTAAT
Organism: Arctium minus; assembly: GCA_954870635.1. Lineage (NCBI taxonomy): Eukaryota > Viridiplantae > Streptophyta > Magnoliopsida > Asterales > Asteraceae > Arctium > Arctium minus. Next base: position 192,476,973 of record OX941080.1, read on the forward strand.
TTTGTCTTTCATTAGTTTGTGTGTGTTTTTCGTTGCGGTTTTTCACTCCCTGGAGTAGTGTGAGCTTTATCATATACACCTAAGAATTCACAACGAAATAGAGAAACATAATGCAATTAAATTCCACAATTTCATGAATCTTCATACTTACTGACATAGGCTTGATTAACACAACCCTAATTGTAAGGAAAACACAAAATATGGCAAGGATAATCAACTCTAACTACCCAAATCCCAAAACCATTCACATAAACCTTAGTTCCAATAATTCACCCTTTTACATTCTTATCAACAGTTAACTGCTCTGATAGTATCAGATGAGGAGATTTACACCACAAAAATTAATCACTCATGAAATGAACAAAGTAACTCTAGAAATCAACTTTCATCAAAATTTCATGAATAATTTCTACCATTAGAAACCCTATCTAACCCCTTAAACCTATCAGCAGTTAATCATAGCAAAACACAAATGAGCCACATTATTACCAAGACCCTCAATCCCTAAATATTATCAAGTACTGATAGAATAATGCATCATGTTCATGATACTCACAAAGCAAATACGTACAAAGAATAATGCACCATTGCTGAAGAAATACTTACTCAAGAATACCACAAAGAAAATGGAAGAGAGACTTACTTCTTAGGTTCAAGAGTATCAGAAATACAAAGTTTATTGAATAAAGGGTGAGCCATACTCGTTCTTCTTGAGTTGTCCGAGAACTTTGCCTTCAATCGCTTCTAACAGTGGTGGAACAATGGAGAATTTAGAAAACTGAAATGAGAACAATGGAGGCTAGTTTCAGCGACCTGCTGCATTTATACCCAAGAAAAGAACGGGCGGGTTATGCCGCGAGTAAAACTCGCGAGCAACCCGCGAGGCCCACTGGAATTTTAATTAAACCACAGAGACTCCCGCGGCTTATGCCGCGGGTTAACTCGCGTCACTTCTCGCGAAAACCTCTGTCAAATGGTTAATTAACAGTGGCGACCGCGACTTATGCCGCGATCTTGGTCGCGGTAATACTCGCGAAAACCTCTGCCTCCTCCTTAAACCTGCTAAAGCTCACACTACTCCAGGGAGTGAAAAACCGCAACGAAAAACATACACAAACTAATGAAAGACAAAATTACCTAAATGATCTAAAAGAGAACAAACCTACGGTGGGTTGCCTCCCACCCAACGCCTTGTTTAGGGTCACAACTCGACCTTCTCACCTCTTCACTCCTTTGGCTCGTCCAGGTAGAAGCTAGATGCTTCTATTGGTTCCCCACTTATGTACGGTTTTACCCGTTGTCCATTTACCTTAAACGTGGAACCGTCTTTTCCTATCAGCTCTACCGCGCCATACGGAAATACCTCTTTAACGGTGAAAGGTCCCGACCACTTAGACTTCAGTTTTCCTGGAAACAAACGAAGGCGTGAGTTAAACAATAGTACTTTCATGTTAGGAGTGATTACCTTTTTGTGCAGCCGGCTATCATGGAATCTCTTTGTGCGCTCTTTATAAATGGTTGCATTCTCAAATGCGTCTTGTCTAATGTCTTCTAACTCATTAAGTTGGAGAAACCGACGTTGCCCAGCAGCTCGTAGATTCATGTTCAAGTTCTTGATTGCCCATAATGCCTTATGCTCAAGCTCTACTGGAAGATGACATGATTTGCCGAATACCAGACGATATGGTGTAGTACCCAACGGGGTTTTATATGTTGTCTGATATGCCCACAGTGCATCATCTAGTTTATATTACCAATCTTTCCGGGAAGCATTGACAGTCTTTTTTAAAGGATTTGTTTGAGTTCCCGGTTTGATACCTCAGCTAATCCATTGGCCTGTGGATGGTACGGACTGGTCACTCTGTGCTTTACTGAATATTTCTTAAGCACATTTTCCAAATATCGGTTACAGAAATGGCTACCCTCATCACTGATCAACGCCCTTGGAACATCAAACCGTGAGAATATGTGCTTCCGCAAAAAGTTGATCACCACCTTGGAGTCATTAGTAGGAGTTGCTATTGCCTCCACCCACTTTGACACATAGTCGACTGCAACCAAGATGTATTCATTCCGATTAGAGTTTGGGAACGGTCCCATAAAGTCTATGCCCCACACATCGAATAGTTCAACCTCCATGAAGATGTTCATGGGCATCTCATCCTTTCTTGCAATATTCCCCATTCTCTGACATCTATCACAACGAGATATGAATTCCCTCGCATCTTTAAACATGGAAGGCCAAAAGAAACCGGACTGAAGGATTTTTGCTACTGTTAGGTCCGCACTGAAATGGCCGGCACATTCTAAAGAATGGCAATGGGTCAAGACATCGGTTTTCTCCTCGTTTGGGACACATATGCGGATCATGCCATCAGCACATAATTTGTAAAGGTATGGGTCGTCCCAGTAATACCTTTTTGCATCCGACAAAAACTTCTTCCTTTGATGGGAGTTCATATTATACGGAACAACCGCTCCTACCAGATAATTCACCAAGTCTGCATACCAAGGCTCCTCATGACTCAATTTAAACAATTGCTCATCAGGAAACGAATCATTAATGGTAGATTCGTCTTTTGCTTCATTATTTTCGAGACTTGATAGGTGATCGACTACTGTATTCTCCGAGCCCTTTTTATCCAAAATATCCAAATCGAATTCTTGGAGTAAAAGTACCCAACGAATAAGCCTGGATTTTGCATCCTTCTTGGTCATCGGGTATTTGAGTGCCGAGTGGTCGGTGTAAACTATTACCTTTGCACCTACCATATAGGATATGAACTTTTCACAAGCATACACAACCGCCAAGAGCTCCTTTTCAGTAGTGGCATAGTTGATTTAAGCATCATCTAGTGTTTTACTCGCATAGTAGATGACATGCAGCTTCTTATCTTTCCTCTGTCCTAAAACGGCTCCTATTGCAGTGTCACTTGCGTCGCACATTAGAGTAAAAGAGAGACTCCAATCTGGTGCAGTGAGAATGGGTGCTGAAATCAACTCCATCTTTAACCTGTCAAAAGCATGAATGCATTCATTAGTGAATTCAAACTTTTGATCCTTAAGAAGTAATGAACGCAAAGGTTTAGAGATTTTAGAAAAATTCTGTATGAACCGCCGGTAGAATCCGGCGTGACCCAGAAAACTTCTGACTCCCTTCACCGAATTTGGATAAGGTAAATTCTCGATCACGGCCACTTTTGCCTTATCAACTTCGATACCGTCTCATGAAACTTTGTGGCCAAGCACAATCCCTTCAGTCACCATGAAGTGACACTTTTCCCAGTTCAACACTAAACTTGTTTCTTCGCATCTTTGCAAAACCGCTTCCAGATTAGCCAAGCAAGTGTCAAAAAATGGTCCAAACACGGAGAAATCGTCCATGAAGATCTTTATAGTCCTTTCAACCATGTCTGAAAAGATTGCTATGATGCATCGTTGGAAAGTAGCTAGAGCATTACACAACCCAAACGGCATCCTACGGTAAGCAAACGAACATGTAAATGTCGTTTTGTCTTGATCTTCAGGTGCGATGGGTATCTGATTGTACCCGGAATATCCGTCTAGGAAGCAATAATATTCGTGTCCCGCTAATCGTTCCAACATCTGATCAATAAATGGAAGAGGAAAATGATCTTTCTTTGTAGCATCATTTAGCTTCCGGTAATCGATACAGACTCTCCATCCAGTGATTGTCCGTGAGGGGATAAGTTCATTGTTGTTGTTCCGGACTACTGTAATTCCTCCTTTCTTTGGCACAACCTGCACCGGACTGACCCATGGACTATCCGGGACCGGATAGATGATTCCCGCATCAAGGAGTTTAAGAATTTCCTTCCGCACTACCTCCTTCATATTCGGATTCAACCTTATTTGGGGTTGAACCACCGATCGATGCCCCTCTTCTATGTTGATGCGGTGAGTGCAAAAAGTAGGACTCAAACCGTTTAAGGTCAGCTATCGTCCACCCGATAGCTGTCTGATGCTCACGGAGAACTCTTAGTAGCTTTTCTTTATTTACTGCACTCAATCTAGACGAGATAATCACCGGTAATGTATCCTTATCTCCCAAGTATGCATATTCAAGATGTTCTGGAAGCTGTTTGAGTTCTAGGTTTGGTGGGACTCGTGATGAAGGTTGAGACTTTGGAATAGGTGCTCCCAATTCCTCACCTTCTTTGCCCTTTGAATGCAGGTAATGCATTTAATTGCATCACCTCTTCACTTTCAGAATCTGTCTCAATACCAGCTAATGCTTTCATGAGCTGATCATCTGATACTTGTTGACTATCTGTATCCCTGAGAAGAGTATCAATAGCATCTACTCGATAACATTCATTGGTTTCCATGCTATGTTTTGCTGCCCGAAACACATTGAATACGGCTTCTTCTTCACCAACTCTCAATGTCAATTTCCCACCCCGCACATCAATCAGAGCTCCTTCGGTGGTAAGGAATGGTCGGCCAAGGATAAGTGGTATCTCCTTGTCCTCATCCATGTCCAGAACTACAAAATCTACAGGAAAATAGAATCTGTCAACTTTAATCAGCACATCCTCAATCACCCCATATGGGTATTTAATTGATCTATCAGCAAGCTGGAGTGTGATAGATGTTGGGTGCACTTCGCCTAATCCAAGCTTCCTGAAAATAGATAATGGCATTAGATTGATACTAGCACCTAAATCACATAAAGCTTTACTGAATTCAGAATTCCCTATATGAACGGGAATAGTAAAACTCCCTGGATCCTTCAATTTAGGGGGAAGCTTGTGCTGAATAATGGCACTGCACTCTTCAGTAAGTGCTATGTGGCTTGTTCCTCTATCTTTCCTCTTATTCGAAAGGATATCCTTCAAAAACCTCACATAAGATGGCATTTGTGCTAGTGCATCTGCAAAAGGGATATTAATATGCAATTTTTTAATTACTTCTAAAAATTTAGCAAAATTTACATCATCCCTGTGAGCTTTTAGACGGTTAGGATATGGCACTCTTAGTGCTACGGGCTTGACCGGTGTCTGATCTTTCGCTCGCTCCGGCTCCTTATTCTCTTCCTTTTTCTCCGGCTTATCCATTTCTATGCTTTAATCTACTCTCTCTTCATCTTCCTCCTCTTCTACCACCACGCCCGGTTCCTTGTTCTTCTCTACTACCGACTCTCTACTCAAATTATTTTCCAACTCTTTGCCACTTCTTAATTGGATCGCGTTACAGTTCTCTCTTGGTTGCTTCTCTGTTTGACTAGGAAACTGACCTTTGTTTCGAGATTGCAATGCCTCCGTGATTTGTCCCACTTGCCTCTCTAAAATCTGAATTGAAGCAGTATTCTGGTCAGTTGCTGCTTTAAGTGTACTCACTGTGGATGTGAGTCCTTCAACCGTTGAATCCATCTTTGTCATGAATTTCATCATCATTTCTTCCAGCCTTGTCTTCTTCTCTGAGGTTTGTCCCTCGTCTTGTCTCCTTTGGTTGTGACCTGGATGACGATAAACATTATTAGGGTTAGAAGCAGCAGAAAAATTAGAATTATTACCGAAATTTTGTTGAATTCCCACAGTCTCCTTTGAGCCATATGGTGGTTGGCTCCAAGAGAAGTTGGGATGCTTCCTCCAACCCTCATTAGGTGTTGGAAAAGGGATCATTCCTTGGGCGGTTGCGATTCTGCAGAAAATTCACTTGTTCAGAAGAGTCAAAAGATGAAATCTGATCCAACATCCCATCATTTGGTGTCTGATTGGGAATGACAGTGCTTTTTAACTGATTAGAGATTGCAGCTAGCTGTGCCTTAATTTGCCGAAGTTCATCATTATCTTGAACTTGTGCTACCCTCCGCACATTTGCCCTGTGTTCGGCCAAATTCTCAATCAATTCCCAGGCTTCTTCAAAAGTCTTATTCATTAAGGCTCCCCTAGCAGCAGCAATGATATCATTCTTGAATTGAGGATGTAGTCCACCAAAAAATGTCTGGATGACTACCCATCCATGAAGACTGTGATGAGGGCATCTTTTTAGCATTCCTTTGTACCTCTCCCATGCCTCATATAGGGATTCTTGATCCCACTGGGCAAAATGAGTGATTTCAGCTAGTAACTGAGCAGTACGACCTGGTGGAAAGAATTTATTCAGGAATGCAGTAACCATTTCGGGCCATGTATTGATAGAGTTTGGTGGTAAACTCACTTCCCAAGTTGCTGCCTTGTCTCGAAGTGAAAATGGGAATAGCCTGAGCTTGATGGCATCTTCAGATACTCCATTCCATTTGAAAGTGTTGCACACTTTTTCAAATGCACGGAGATGACCATGAGGGTCTTCAGTTGGCCCCCCTCCAAATTGGTGAGTTTGGACTAATTGAATAGTCCCATGCTTGATCTCAAATGAATTAGCAGCCACAACTCGAGTTTGAACTCCTCTTTGGGCAGCTGCCATTGTTGGAGTGGCCAAGTTCCTCATAGGAACGCGAGGTGGTTGATGTGGAGGTGGTGGTGGTGGTGGATCATTGTTGTTGACATGTACCTCATCTTCATTATTGTGGTCCCCCATTCTTCTAGCAGTTCTGTTTCTAGCTTCGCGTCTTAACTACCTTGCAGTCCTTTCAATTTCCGGATCAAGGGGCTCGAGATCTCCAAAGAGTCTTCTTCTTGGCATAAACTAAGGAGAGACCTGCAAAGAAAGCACAAGTCTTAGATTCTAAAGATTTAAATAATAATAAAACTGAAAATTAAAAATATCTAATCTAATAATCTTTATAGACTATAGTGATATCAACACTAAACAAGTTCCCCGGCAACGGCGCCAAAAACTTGATAGGTCGGGTTTACACCCTTCCCACACGGACCGCAAGTGTACGGTGTCGAATCAAGTAATATATACGCAAGTACGAGTATCGAACTGTGGGAACTTGGTATTAATTACCACAAATCTATATCAATTATTAACTAGACTTAACACAAAAAGGTTGTTGGCAAATTATTTTTAAGAGAATTGACTTATGCGATTAACAAGAATAACTAATGAACGACGAAATTACAAATTCAGAAAAATAAGTTGAGGATTGGTTTCATAAAAGGGTTTTGTACTAAAAACCTGGTTTGAATTGAATAAGATGTTAACATAATTCAATGAAAATTTAATTGAATGATTGTTACCCTTTTTCAAGCAATAACAATACTAGCAATCAACAATAACATTTCTTTTCTCAAACTCAATGATCAAGTTGGATTACTTATAAAGAAGAGATTAAAGATCTATGGAGAAAATGGTATATCTCTATCTTATTTTCTCGATAGGCATATAACAAACACATCTAATCACTTTACTCTCCTCTCGAAGAGTTAAGTGATCAAGAGATATCCACATAACTGATCAGACTATAAAGATTCTATTCAAAATTAGTCATATGCTTCATTGAAAAATAATAGAAATCATCGGTCTACAACTCAAACCATAAGTTTAAAGAACATCACCCATTAATCCACCAACACCCAACATGAACTGCTTAGCTCATGTTGGGGTCAACGAAAATGATAATGAGAATGAAAGAATACTCAGATCTAAACATTGTTCTTAAGAAAAACAAAATGTCTTCAAAAGTTTAACACTCCCTGAGATCTTTAATCTTGCAGCAAGGTTGTAAATGATCCGTTTCCACTAAGGTTTCCCACCTTTTTGTAACGTTCGTGCCTTCGTTTTCTCTTCCAAAATCGCCTCTTGTCGCCGCCGTCAGTCCTCTGCTATTCGATAATCATTAACCCTAGCAGCATCAAGCGAATAAACAACTTCCAGGGCTTTTCGCGACTTATGCCGCGAGTTAAGGTCGCGGTACAAGTCGTCCGCGTCTCCAAATTCACTGACTGCTTCTTTGTCTTTTTCTCCCGCACGTAAACCAACTCTTAGATCGAGGCTTTTTAGAAAAAAAAACTTCTCTTTTCCAAAATCTTGCCTTGCTCTGAAATTTTCTTTACAAACCATTAGCAATTACCACTATTTTACTCGAGAATGTTGCAATTGCAACTTAATTTAGAGAATAAATAATGTCAATTGTGACATTATCAGTTCCACCTACATAAAACCAAATAAATCGTATATGTATATATCTCACTTGAAAGTAGGTTTGGGGGGTGAGATGTATGCAGACCTGTCCTCCACCGCAAAGGGTAGGGTGACTGCGTTTTTGTCTATGTAAATATGCTTACGAAATGATTGAACAATTTCCCTTTTTGCGGGTGCTGAATTTATCTCTTTCAACAGAGCATCCCACAAGAAGTCATAGACAGTCATGAACTGCAAGCTATTACCTTAGACTACAGACGCGAATGCCAGCATGACGACATAGTTGATTCTCTCACCACCTCCGAACCACTTGACAATGCAAGCAACGGATACGCCGCTGGAGAAAACTTGAGTAAATTTCTGCATTTACTGAGATCATCTGGTGACGGTCTTGAAATAAACAGGGGTCGCACTGAATGGAGAAAAAAACCACTGAAAAGATGAGCGTAACGCATCACTCGGTCAGTTATTTTACCATGTTCCAAGTTACATTCTTTTGGTTTTGCATATTTGTGTGTGTTATTAGATGGATGATTCCCTTTGAGATCTTATGTACAATATGCCTTTAGCTTAGCTTAGCTTTCCATATTTGTGAATAATATTGGTCTACTTGGTATTGTCCAAGTGATTTGAGGCTTATGTGGAATAAGGATTATTTTTTGAATTTTGCAAGCCGGAAGTTTTCATGTTTTGGGAAAGAGGTCAGGTTTACGTATATTCTACCTCAGACAACGACGGACCTGGTATGGTGGCACGTGCCACCGTATTATTTCTCCGTCGAAGGGTAAAAAATTTTAGGTTCGTTAAATGTGCAACTGTATCGTTTTGGAAGGTGCTACCGTATTATTTTGGAAAATTCAAGAAGGTGCAACAGTACCTCATAATCAACCAAAAACCAAAAAAAGAAAAACTTTTGAAATCAACCAAAAAGGCGGAAAAAAATAACTCTTGAAATCAAGCAAAAAAACCGAAAAAATCTCTCGAAATCGATTAAAAAAAAACTTAAAAATCTATCGAAATCAAGCAAAAAGCTTTAAAAATCTCTCGAACTGGTGGAATTAAAACTAAAAACACATTAGACATTACTGAACGTCGGTAAAAAGATGAAAACACGTCTATAAAAACCGTGCTTTTTGTAAAAAAATTTCCTATATTATCTCTGCTTTCGAGAGAGGTTTACTAGGTGTTTTTGGTTTGGGTGGAATAGGAAATAATGAAGCAATGGGAGGGGTTTTAGTTTTGTACAAGGTTCTGAATGGCGTGGCGTGGCGGCGAGGCCAAGCCTCAAGCCTTAGGAGTCACGGCGAAGTCATGGCGTTTTCAAAGCGTGACTTATGGCGTCAAATATATAATTTATATATAATATTATACTAGTTATATGCCCGCGCAATGCGGCGGGTGTAAAATTTTATTTTTATCTTCCAAATTTATTTAAAAAGTTAAATAAAGGGCAAAAGGGGTCGTTGAAGATATGCGTAAATTCTAATAATTTCATGCTTATAGTGTAATCAAATCAAGGATAACAAATATCATTTCGCTATACGGAATTCGCTAGTTGGTGATTTATGTGAACTATTTCAATAATTTGTTATGTGAAATGTAAATTTTTCAAAATAAAATGAATTGATGAACCGTGTTTTTAATATACTTTAGTTGGTTTACGTATTTTTAATATGCTAAAGGTGAAAATAAAATAAAGTGTAAGAATATAAAACAATCTTATTTGTAGATATTAATGATATTTAATAGTACGGTTAAATAAAAAATATTCAATATTAGGCTCGTTTTAAAGGTATTGACAAGACGGTTATAATGGTATAATTTGTAGAAAAAGGAACGTATTTTTTCATTGCATTTTTGTTCATATACGATTAAGCCTAAATTAAACAAATTTATAAAAAAAACATTATCACTTTCTCAAAACCATCCAAAATCGTACTGTAAATCGACAAAAAAATAAAATAAAACATTAAAATCGTGATATATCTCGCTGCATTACGCGAGTACGCTTCTAGTATCACTTAATAAAGGTATTGGCTAAATGCATCATATATTGCTAAATGCACCACTATTTACTATTTTCCATCTTATATACATCAACATTAAAACTGCAAATAACATTACCTCTTATAAAATTATGGGTTTAAATCATTACAAATACTTCAAATTTTGGGCCCTTGTCATATGATTTCTTCTGTCATCGTCATTCTAAAGCCAAAAATAGTATAATCCACTAAACATCAGATGAGTTTTTATTAGAATATATTTAAGGATAATCAGGTTAGGTTAGTCTTTACGACAAGAAAACCCTTTATTTATATTACACAAAATTAATTGAATTTCGTTTTTAAACAGTCAAAAATTTATATAAAATATATATATTTTTTTTTCATGTAAGTTTGTGTTAAAAGCTTTTATAATAATTTTCACAGTTATCATAATCGAACACTAAGGGATTGTTTGTTTTTTAAAGAAAACTTCTTGATGACTCTTAAGTCTGAATCGTTTAGACATTTTTACACACCACCTCTTATTAATCATAACTAAAATAAGACTTCAGACTTTAGACCTCTTAAAAAACAAACGGCCCCTAACATTTTCAAGTATATTGTTTCGACATCAACTGAAGGAACAAGTTTGCAAACCAAATTTATGGTTTTACTCTTAGATTTTTATGACATTAAGTTGGGTTCTATTTCTGGTTATAAGCACATACGTAACAAAAACTCATATACTCATAAATATTTACGAATGAGTATACGGGACACGAAAGTCATATGCATTGATCGTTATATCCTACATAGATCCACTTTTTTCCCCAAAAATCGAGCTTACGAGATTCGTGTCGTTAAAAAACTAATCGAATTATTTCCGATGAAAGTAAATAGATTAGGGTTTAGATGGATGTGTTCCTAAAACTGGAAAAAAGAGTGTTGGTTTGGTTATTCATCTGGTAATATATAAATGAAGCCCCCACGTTCAGATTATGCATGCAATTGCACACAAATTAAATGGAGACATTTTGTAAACGTTTCCTTCTGATTCTAGCAATCTTTTTGATTGTGTTCCAGAGTACAACTACTGTAACACAAGGTACAAGAGAGCTTCGGGAAAAGAAAGCGGTCCATGTTGAGAACAACAGCGTAGCAGTTAAAGGCGAAGAAGGGGGAGTTCCTGGAACGGGAGGACATGAAGACACCGGAAAAGATGGTGGTGGCAGATATGGCGGAGGTCCTGGAGGTGGAGGCGATGGCGGATATGGCAGGGGTCCTGGAGGTGGAGGGGATGGCGGACATGATGGAAAAGGTCCTGGTGGCAGAGATGGAGACGAGGGCGGTTATGGTGGTGGTCCCGGAGGTGGAGGAGATGACGGACATGATGGAAAAGGTCCTGGTGACGGAGGTGGAGGTGGAGATGACGGCGGACATGATGGAAAAGGTCCCGGTGATGACGGCGGACATGAAGGTGGAGACGATGGCGGACATCATGGAAAAGGCCCTGGTGGCGGAGGTGGAGATGAAGGCGGTTATGGTGGTGGTCCTGGAGGTGGAGGAGATGACGGACATGATGGAAAATGTCCTTGTGGCGGAGGTGGAGGGGATGGCGGACATGATGGAAAAGGTCCTGGGGATGAAGGTGGAGATGACGGCGGTTATGGTGGTGGTCCCGGAGGTGGGGGAGATGGCGAACATGATGGTCCCGGAGGCGGAGGTGGAGATGAGGGTGGTTATGGTGGTGCTCCCGGAGGTGGGGGAGATGGCGGACATGATGGAAAAGGTCCCGGTGGCGGAGGTGGAGCTGAGGGTGGTTATGGTGGTGCTCCCGGAGGTGGGGGAGATGGCGGACATGATGGAAAAGGTCCTGGTGGCGGAGATGAGGGTGGTTATGGTGGTGGTCCCGAAGGTGGGGAAGATGGCGGACATGATGGAAAAGGTCCCGGTGGCAGAGGCAGAGATGAGGGTGGTTATGGTGGTGGTCCCGAAGGTGGGGAAGATGGCGGACAAGATGGAAAAGGTCCCGGTGGCGGAAGCGGAGATGAGGGTGGTTATGGTGGTGGTCCTGGAGGTGGGGGAGATGGCGGACATGATGGAAAAGGTCCCGGTGGCGGAGGCGGAGATGAGGGTGGTTATGGTGGTAGTCCTGGAGGTGGAGGAGATAAAGGACACGATGGAAAATGTCCTTGTGGCGGAGGTGGAGATGACGGACATGATGGAAAAGGTCCTGGTGACGAAGGTGGAGATGGCGGCAGTTATGGTGGCAGTCCTGGAGGCGGAGATGACGGCGAACATGAAGGCAGAGATGACGGAGGACATGATGAAAAAGGTCCTGGTGGCGGAGGTGGAGATGAGGGTGGTTATGGTGATAGTCCTGGAGGTGGAGGAGATGGAGGAGATGGACATGATGGAAAATGTCCTGGTGATAAAGGTGGAGATGACGGACATGCTGGAAAAGGACCTGGTGGTAAAGGTGGAGATGACGGCGGTTATGGTGGCGGTCCTGGAGGTGGAGGAGATGGACATGATGGAAAGGGTCCTGGTGGTAAAGGTGGAGATGACGGGGGTTATGCCGGTGCTCCTGGAGGTGGAGGAGATGACGGACGTGATGGCAAAGGTCCTGGTGACGAAGGTGGAGACGAGGGCGGTTACGGCGGTGCTCCTGGAGGTGGAGGAGAAGACGGACATGGAAAAGGACCTAGTGGCGAAGGCGGTTATGGTGGGGGTCCTGGAGGTTATGGTGGACCTGGTATTAGTCCTGGCTCCGGATATGGTGGAGATGGTGGAGGTTATGGCGGTTATTGGCCGGGCGGCGGATATTGGCCGCCGTTTCACAGTGGTTGGGGATGGACGGGTTGGCCGTTGGGGAACGACGGTCACGGTGGCTACAGGAAGAAGAGTGAGAAACCAGGCCAGTAGAGAAAGCCAATGCCAAAAAAGGAAGTTCATGATCTCTATCCTGTTCCTATATGTATGTATATCTTTCTATAAAAGGAAATAAATCATTCTAGCATCATCTTCATATGTGAATATAAACCACAACACAACTGCATACTGACCAAAAACATAAACCAAAATCCAAAAGCAAGCAACCATTTTCGTTCCAAATCCAAATCCAAATTCGATTATAACTACTGATATATCTGTGCGAACAAAAACCGTCTCATAAGCTGCACAGAACCTTAATAAAAAAGAGAATTGTTTAACACCGCAAGGAGACCAAGCAACCCCGGGTGTCAAAACAAAACTGTATCCTTTGGTGAATCCCGACTTATCTCCCCATCCTAGACGAAAACGAACTGGTCAACGAGGCTCATGATCTCCCTAAATTTATCCAACAACGCACTCTTTTGACCGCTCACACATCTGCCATTATAAATGTGATCATATATCAGCAACTAAACCAGACCAGACCAGACCAGACCAAACGAACGCAATATATCCCCACTCAAAGGTGGGGTCCACATACCATATTTCTCCGACATAAAAAGTTTGGAGATGTTAGAGCCACATGATTCAATTCTAGAAATCTAACCCTTACTGAGTGGCATGTAACTTAACCCCTTCGTAAATGGGTTGACCCATCGGACCACTCACTCGATCTCAAAGTTGAATGGTAACAATTGGGTCCCTGGGGGTCCAAGTAGGGCTCTAAAATTTGGTGTTCTTACTGGTGATTCAATCAGGTCAAGTTTTTAACTATTGGTTATATTACTTTCTCACAAGATAAAACACCACCATGAATACGCTTTTAATGTCGCTAGAGAAAAAAGAGATCAGGAATACACACCTCGAGCTCAATTGGCAGCAGGAAGGTAGATCCTGATGATGTCCCTGTTGGTGACTTTGCGACGACAGGTTGGGCATTTGGGCACAGCAGCAATAGCAGTTTTGATGCAACTTTTGCAGAAAATGTGACCACAGTTTGTGGTCACCTCCTCAACTAATGGTCCCATGCAAACTGGACAGCTGAAGGTAGGTGGAGGTGGAGGTGGTGGTGGTGGCGGCGGCGGTGGTGCCACCACAGGCTGTTTCTGTTCCAATTATAGAAATAAATCAGTTTCTATTTTATATGTTCATTGCTTGCCTAATAAAAAAATAACCTAAATAGTTAAACACACTCGGAGCTAATAAAATATGAAGTCGCAAACAAAAAAATTGCACTCTTTTTGCACAGAAAAACGAGATCGAAAAAGCGATGTTAGATCTCGAGTGGTTAGTTATTTTGATGAAACAATAATCAAAATTCTGCAATAAGATGCATAATGAGAAACATGAGGTCAGGAAACATGTGTCTAAATTAAAATGTTGTTTCGGCACCACATAAGAGAATCAGATGTTTAATGCGTATAAATGAACTTAATTACGTAGGATGGAAGTAATTATAAAAGCTTATACTATAATTTGTCAAACGCTCAAGCACTGTAACACATTGCCGAAAACAAGTCATTATAAAGAGCTCGGCACAATTGTTGCAATTTGCTTAATTTTCTGAGGTCTTGCACACCGATCAAAATGTCAGAACAGTTCTAGTTGAACTCAAAACTGCCATTGTTAAACTTAAAGAAGACCGATAAACAAAACACTTGCAACACAGTCCTTTAAGCATCGCTCACTAGAGTATATGTGTGTGTGTGTGCAACATATCAGATCAACCATGCTTACAAGGAATACATCATATGATATTGGTATTACCATGGAACTGCTACTTCCTTCCAAATTGATGACTAGAGGCATGGGGTGATATCTTTTTCTACGGTTGCGCTGGTTAGGACGAGGAATACGAGAGGGTCCTGCTGCCATTTTACAAATCACATAAGACAATTGCAACATAAGAAGTAAGAAAAAGATTTCAGACACATGCTCAAAGACAAATACTAAAAGAAAGAAGAAAACAGTAGCCCTTCATATTTCATCCACGTCATGTCTTGAGCTCCAACTGTGACGTTATTACAAGATTATCTTTCCATTGATTCATTGTTTTAACCAGACGACGTATGATTTGTATTTAAGTATTTAAGAAAGTAATGAGAAGAGTTTCAAGTAACAAAACAAATAGAAGAAAGGATTAATAAGCAAGAAGTAATGAGAATCTCAAATTTAGCAAAAGAAAATATTTCTTAATTAAGTACATCATTAAAAGAATGGGTTTACAGATCAAGACTTTAAGATTACAAGTTGTACCTCCATTAGTATTAATAAGATTACAGCATATTAATTGAAAAACCAAGAAGTGGTTAATATACAAATCATCGGAAGTCGAAACTATTGTATGAGCAGTAACAAATAACGAAAACCTAACAATTAGCAGCCACACTATCTGCGCACTCGGTAGCTGAGTATTAAACAGTTAAAAGGAAGAGAACTTAAAAAACATATATGTCAGAAGTGCATCTCAAAACCAAATCGATGAAGCAACACCTTGTAGTCGTAAAATAAAAGTTTGATCCTTTTACAAAGATGTGCTTACTATTTTCTTTATATGGAAACACCTAGGGCAAGAGGATATCAGATGTCTGCTGCTAATTATTAGGTTCTCGTTATTTGTTACTGCTTTTTCATATAATAGTTTCCTTGCCGTGCATGCTAGGCACACAACCTCAAAAAAAAGTGATTCAAAGAAAGAACACGCTATGCTGATCTCATAGGGTAGCCTGTATTTTCTCATAATAATTAAACCCCCTACTAGAAGTTTAAGAGAGAAAGAGAGATTGGAATTATGAACAAGCAAAAGGAGTCTCTAAACCTTGTATACATCAAAAAGGAGACAGTTGCGATATCCAAGTTCTGTTCTTATACTTTCCATCAACAAAAGAAAGAAAAGAATCATTGTTTTACTGTCTAAGCATTAATTAAGCTGATTACTCTTTCTATCGAAGTCATAAGTACCAAAAGATTATCGTCAAAAAAGAAAACATAGATATCAGTTTCAATATTATAAGAAAACCTTTTAGAGTTGTACAAAACCCTTATTTGTGTCAACAATGACCTAGCAGAACTGAATATAGAGAACATGTAGTTTGTCAAATTGGAGAATAATATCAAGTGGCCAATATTATATGTTATGAATCACGACATGAAACCTTTTGCGACCTACGAGAACCATCAGTTCCACCAGTACAACAATAGCTCATGAGGAACCACATAATGAAGTACACATAAAAAGCCACACATGGTTATATTATCAGGGGAGTGTGGCAATGAGCATGTCGAGGCCAGTAGTGTTTACCTGATTCCACATTAACCACAGAATTCCTTGCTTGAACTCTTTGAGAACTGTTTCTAGCCTGACAAAAGACAATCACAGCTTAATAATCTGAACACTTTATAAAAATATAAAAGATGTAAAGCACTTTATTTTCAGTGTAAAACAGAATGTACTTCTTCAAATTCTGTGATTGTTGATATGATAACATCATCATCCAAGTCCTCAACAACAGCATTGCGTCCACCAACCATGATCGGTGAAGCCTGAACATAAGAAAAAAAAAATACATGTCATATTCCATTATATAAATCATCACAACAAATAAAACATATAAGATGCAAGTTTCTTTATGTGGGATATATCATAGTAGTTGCCTAGCTGGCGCGTCAGGATAATGGTACAGAGAAATAAAATCACTAGGTCTACAAAAGCACCATGGACAGACCTAGTGTGTAGTTATGGTGGCACGTGCCACCATATTATTTCTCCGGCGAAGGGTAAAAAAATTTAGGTTCATGAAAGGTGCAACTGTATCGTTTTGTAAGGTGCTACCGTATTATTTTGGAAGCTTCAAGAAGGTGCAACCGTACCTCGTAATCAACCAAAAAACTAAAAAGAACTCTTGAAATCAAACAAAAAAACGGAAAAAAAAATCCCTCGAAATCGATAAGAAAAACTTAAAAATCCGTCGAAATCAAGCAAAAAGCTTTAAAAATCCCTCGAAATGGTGGAATTAGGCTAAATACACATCAGACAATATATGAATGTCGGTAAAAAGATGAAGACACGTCGATAAAAACCGTTTTTTTATAATTATTTTTTGTCTATATTATATGGTGCAACCGTATGAAAAAATTTCTGGGTTCGTCCCTGAAAAGCGCCCACCTGAGCTAATCAACAAAATTATATCTGAATCACAATTCCAGACGATATGTAAGTTGGGGGCAGTTTTGAATTAGTAAACGTGGCTACTTCAGATTATTTTAGGTGGGTAAATAGCAGGCTCTTAGAAATCTGTACATGTCTCTGCCACAACGCAACAGCATTAGATTTCCAAGAACCTAGGCAGAACGACCAGCATTACTCATCCATTAATGAGTAAAAATAATCAACTTGGCTTGCATCGACTAATGAGAATAAATTAAAATGAAGGGCAATAACTGGAAAATCATAGTGGGCCTAGATCAATTTCTAGAATTTATTTGGAATCAACCCCCCCCCCCCCTTTTTCTAATTAAGTCGTAAAAGAAATCATAGTCACTTTAAACACAAATACAAGATACTCAGCTGCAAAAATTCCTCAGAGAATACAACACAGGAAGCGGAAGAACTACCCTACTGGGCCATATTTCATCTGAACCCACAATGGTATGACATCAAAGAATAAAAATATAATGAAACCGAATTAAAAAAATGAAACCAAACAAGCCCAGTACATCCCACCCGTAAGTGGGATTGAAGGCGGAATGTAGGCATAACTAACATCTACACCAAGGAGCAAAGCGGTTGTTTCCGTGAATACCCCAGGCTTGTGAAAGTGTGTGAAATAAGGAGAAAGGTTGCCTACAAAAAATGAAAAAGAACTTTAAAAATGAGTAAACAGAAAAAGAAGAATGGTCGGAAAATAAGAACTTTAAAAATGAAAATCGAGTTAGAAGTGAGAACATACAAACAGCATTTAAGCACAAGAAAACATAGCCAAGGTTAAAAAAATCGTACACCCATAGTCTAACTTGGGACTTTGGTAACCTAACTGTAGGCTCACTACCCCAACCCTCACCCTCTACCTCTTCAGCTCTCGTCAATACTATCTGTTACAGATTTCATCCCTAGTTTGTTACACTAGTCCTACGTCTCCGGTAACTCCTATCAAAGTCCATGTCCTCGAAAATGCCTAAAACCCGTTATGTCTAATGTCAGTTGCTCATCACATTGCCTCCTTGGTCTACTCCTCATCGCCCTCTCGATCGTCTCTCTATCCTCTCTCCTACGAACGTCACCAAACCACCACAATCTTTTCTTCCTCAACTTGTTCGTGATGCATGCAACCCAACACTGCTCAAAAGATCTCATTCGGCATTGGACTGTGCAGGCCCATCTAAGCATCTACATTTCTACAACTTCCAAATTCCTCTCATGGCCCTTCTTTGATCGCCCAACACTCCGACCCATACAACATGGCAGGCCAAATGGCTACCCTGAAAAAAAAATCACTTCACTTCTAGCGGGACCTTCTAGTCACACAGCACCTCGTGCCAGCCCTCCATGTCTTTATGCGAGATGTTATATCATCCTCGACCTCTTCCCCTTCTGAATCATGGAGCCTTGATACTTGAAATTATCCTTTCAGAGTACCCTTTGCCCCCTCCCAATGTTGACTTCCACCCCCTCGTCAATACACTCACCACTGAAATTGCACAATAAGTATTCGGTCTTAAAGTGGCTAATATGTAGGCCTTGTGGTTCCAGAGCAACCCTCCACTACTCCAACCTCTCCCTTACCTCCACTATCAACACCATGGTGCCCGCAAATAACATAGACAATCGATACTTCCATGGATCCCTTGGGAAATCTCAACAAAAATCACGACAAATAAGAATGGGCTTGGTGCCAATCCTTGGTGTAGCCCTATATCACAAGGAAATATCTCCATTATGTTCTCGAATTTGGGGAGAAAGGAAGGAAAATATTTTTTATGTGTTCTCATGAGGAAAGGAAAAAAAAAGGAAAATAATTTTTTGTGTTCTTGAATAGAAGAGAAATGAACGGTAAGATGTCATTTTTACAGATATATCCTTTAAAATGAAAGGTCGGGTAGTTTTGTAATTTTAATTATGTTTATAATGGTTTTAATTTCTTTCTTTTCCTCCAACATTTGGGGGGTGGGTGGGGGGGAAGTTTTTAGAGGAAACTTACCATTATTTTCCTTCAACTTCCTTTCTCTCCTAAAAAAGTTTCAAAACACAAGTTTTTTTTACTTTCCTCCCATTTCCCTCTCTTTCCTTTCCTTCCTAAAATAGGTTTCGAGAACACATGGTTCGTCTCACCCTCAGAGTCCTGACTCAAGGCATCAAAGTCCCTACATACCAATTACCAAATTGGTTTTCATCACCTCCATTTCCACTTCCCCATAATTTCATGGTGTGGTTACATGACTTTATACTACGAGTACCATAACATTGGGTCACATTTTTTCTTATAGAGCAGCACCACGACACTAAGCCTCTTGATTGAAGAGCTCTATCAACCACTCCACATCCAACCTATCCTCTCCTAGGCAATAGATTGTGCCCGTATGAGGATTTGGTTCGAGGCTATGGAGTCATCCTTCCTCATATTCCTTAGTGCACCGCTCACCTCTCTTAATGCTAATTCGTCAACAAAAGCAATGATTGGGTGGCCTGAGATGTACCCCTGCTCCCTTTACCTCCCCCTTCCTTTTCCATTGCCTCATAAAATAACGTATGAAAGTAGCTACCCAATCTTCCCTCAATGGCCAACATATCACCAATGAAGTAACATACATACATTAAATATTACCAAGTGCATCAGACTATTTGCATTTTGCAACATCCATGTAAATAGATAATTTTCCAATGCTTCTTTATAAAAACATATTTCAACAATCAACACACCCATATATGTGTATATACAAACAAAAAGAATGCTTCCACAAAAAATGGAAAAAGATGATATAATATAGCTTGGCATGTTGAAGAATAGAGATGGGACATACGCATTCTTTTTTACAAATGCCAATGCCAATTCCTCAAGCAAACTACCTTTATGGCTTAGTTACAATATAATTATTACCACCAAACCAAAAGTATTTATTGGGTTATCAAACAATCCAAACCCTTAAACAAACTTAAAACCACTAACTACTACACATTTACAGACGTACACAAAACTAAAAGATATAAGCACACGCATGAGATTTGCCATTAAATTCAACTACTTCACAAATGCAAATTTAAAATCAAATTCTTCACGTAGCTAAGACCGTTTTTTTTCTATTTATGTTGGTTCTTGCCTAGTTTAACATACTTACGTAGCTATGAACTAGAAAGTAGAAACCAATTACCTAGTTGACATATTCAACCACCTGCTCAGCTCTTCAGCATTTTTCTACTTTCTTATAAGGGAGAATTGGGAGGATTTGACTTCAATGGCAGCTGGTTTGGGAGATGTAACTTGGCAACACCTATTCCTCTTTTTTTTCTACCCACCTTGAGAACAAGGTGGTTCTTTGGGGGCGTGGTAATGTCATGCACCCATCTAGAGACCAAAACCCCTTCCTAAATAATATTATGGAATAGTTAAGGGTTGGGTACTTAGAATAAATTTTTACTATAAATAGGGAGGATGTTGGGGATGGGAGTCGAGCAGAAAATTCAGAAAATTAGTGAGTATATGGGAGAGTTCTAGCCTCTTGAATGCCAGAGCTTACCTATGTTTACCATTCAAGTAACCATCCGAAATCCGAATAATCTGATTTCATCTTCATTCTTAGTTTGTTACTGATTTGGATTCCAGTTTATAACACAGAAGCAAAAACAAGTACTCAGCATAACATTATAATTCCATGAAAGATGATAGGTTTATACTTATAACACAAATGATAATGGCAGAAACAATAGGAAGAATGACAGATTTTAGAGTGAAGCAATAGTAAGACATGTACAAACTAAATAACCATCATTACAGGTAGTGCCGATTACATAGAAAGAAAGCATACAATAGGTGAATCTAATTCTCTATTAAAAACATGCATACCAACTCACACATACCTCAATCGCCTTTTGAACCGCATCAGGCACCTCAAATTCGACAAAACCAAAACAAAATCCCTGTTGCTGCTATATGAGTTTTTCTCGAGTCAAAAATCAAAAACATATTGAAATAGAACTGAGAAAAAAAGTTGATACATACCCTATTGCTTCGAACTTGAATACCATTCAGTTTAATTGGTCCAAACTTTTTGAATTCCTCCTCCAGCATTGCAGGTGTAGCAGTCATTGGGAGACCCTTGATATAAACAGAGTAGCCTTCAGCTGTCCAAACAGAAAGGACAATTTGAACTCATGCATGCATACAGAAGGAAACACAACAAATTTGTAAAAATTAGTAACAAAGATGTTTGTGATGAATCAAAATTTCTCATGAAATGTATGTTAGTATGCAATAGCAAGATCCAATTTCGATGATTTATGTAAGCATACCTTCTTCCTCGTGAATACCATTTTCAACAGCATCCGCATTGGAAGTCACTGTTTCTGCAGCTACGGTGGGTGTGAGAACATTATTCAAATGTTGTTCCTGGTTCCTTGGTTGAGGTTTCTTGGGCGCAGGTGCTGGAGATGAGAAAGGCACACCATTCTGCTTCAGACCCATTACCTTAAGGCCGCTTACAATAGATGCATATGACTTCTTTGGCTCAATTTTGGTGTTAGATTCAACAGCCAGCTGTGGAATCTCTGGCACTTCATCCACAATGGGAGCATTGTCTCCTTCATGATGATTAGCATTCTCCATGTAACGGAACATGTCATTTAACACAAAGAAGCCTTTGTCTTGAGGTGCAAGGAAGAAAGATTGCGTAAAATTCCGTAGAACATTATCTTTTCCAGTCAGATATCCAGTGACTAGAACATTGACTCCCCCGTTCAATGATTCTTGTGCATCGACAGATCTAATCTCAGCCCTGAAGTCGCCGTAGTTAAGGGACAGTATTCTAGCATCAATTGCCTGCATATCAGTACCTACACTAAAATCAGTTTAACTCAGATTTACACACTTCTGGAGGAGATTAATTTTACTCATTTATACATTCTTTTGCGGTTGATAAATCTCTAATTTTCCGGTGCTTTCAAGTAACTCATATATATATATATACACACACACACACACATTTGGGCAAACAAGAGTTTAATACTGCAATTTAAAGATGATAAACCAAAATCGTACATACATGGTACTATGTGTGACACACAGAATTATCAACAGTCACTGATATCTACAGCCAATTTCATGAACTTTATCAAATACATAGATCTAAAAAAAATATAGCTTATGTTTTAAATTTCTATCAGTTTCTTGAGGCAGATGATTGACAGTTTGCAGGCATCTCATTTGTTCTATAATAAATCACAAGTCTGGATGAAATACAAAAAGTGACCTTGCTAAAAGAAAGCAGCCTAAGAGACAACCAAAAAACAGAGACGTGTCACTTAATTTATGACTGAAAAGGATGGACAGAGACCATACATCCATGGTGGTGGTTAAGCTCATTGAACCATCTTCCTCGGGGCGACCAAGTTTACTGACATCCTGATAGAATCGATGAACTAGCCCAGGTGACTGGTGCAGTATATCATAATACTGCTGAACAAAAGCATTCCCAACCTGTTCATTGACAAAACATTTGAAGAAAGACCAATCAAAATTATTTAACTACAAACAATACAAACAGAGTATAGCACATTGTAAAGAAAGTTTAAACATACATCAGAGTTAGAAAACAACATTTTGAAAAAATGAAATATAGTCTCCGAAGATCTACTTTTTCCTGGGAAGCTAGTAGCTTAGGGATTTTCGTTCCAATCAACAGCAGGAAAATCAAACAGAGCTATATTCTTCAAAGATTCCTCTCTCCATTACTTTTGTAGCCAATATTAGTAGATAAAGCCAAACAAAACGTACTCAGTATATCCGACTCGAAAGTAGGACGTACGCATGCCTTTCCTCTGTCCCCGGAGGAGTAATGCCATTATTTCCATAAAAACCAAGGTTGTGAAAAAGTGCCAGTATTATGAGACATTGAAATAAAACAATGTTGATGAAAAAAGCATTAAAAAAATTGCGAGCAAGGCAAGTTCTATACATAATGATGGTTTTATAACCTTTTCACCATTGTCTATTTACCTTACATGTTTTTAACATCATATATTATAATATTATGCTTCTGCACCACCAAATTTCATGAATTTCGCATCATGCTAGATCATCTGACGTTCTTTTCATTGACTCGGACTAACTTTCTAATAACGGAGAGAAAACATAGCGTAGAATCGCCAAATCCTCATATAAAAAACCAATACAGCTAAAAATCAAATCTAGAATCTATATATCAAGCGCCGCCATAAGCAAATTCTTAAACAAGCATAAAGTAATCTAAAAAGCTCAGTGACTAGACACATACAACTTGAGCAGGAGCAGCTTGCTCGGGAATATCATTCTCTGGTACTGGAACAATTTCGGGTACTGCAGATCATAGATTTCAAGAAAATAGATGAGGAAAAAACCAATACAGTTTCCAAACACACTTCAGACTCCAATATCAGCTAAATATGTATAATCTTAAGTCACCTTGGTCAGGAGTGACAGGAGTCACCGCATCCTCAGTGGGAGCATTGTCTCCTTCATGATGATTAGCATTCTCCATGTAACGGAACATGTCATTTAACACGAAGAAGCCTTTGTATTGAGGTGCGAGGAAGAAAGATTGCGTAAAATTCCGTAGAACATTATCCTTTCCAGTCAGATATCCAGTGACTAGAACATCGACTCCCCTGTTCAATGATTCTTGTGCATTGACAGATCTAATCTCAGCCCTGAAGTCGCCGTAGTTAAGGGACAGTATTTTAGCATCAATTGCCTGCATACCAGTACCAACACTAAAATCAGTTTAACTCATATATACACACTTCTGGAGGAGATTAATTTTACTCATTTATACATTCTTTTGGGCAAACAAGAGTTTAATACTGCAATTTAAAGATGATAAACCAAAATCGTACATACATGGTACTATGTGTGACACACAGAATTATCAACAGTCACTGATATCTACAGCCAATTTCATGAACTTTATCAAATACATAGATCTAAAAAAAATATAGCTTATGTTTTAAATTTCTATCAGTTTCTTGAGGCAGATGATTGACAGTTTGCAGGCATCTCATTTGTTCTATAATAAATCACAAGTCTGGATGAAATACAAAAAGTAACCTTGCTAAAAGAAAACAGCCAAAGAGACTACCAAAAAACAGAGACGTGTCACTTAATTTATGACTGAAAAGGATGGACAGAGACCATACATCCATGGTGGTGGTTATGCTCATTGAACCATCTTCCTCGGGGCGACCAAGTTTACTGTCATCCTGATAGAATCGATGAACTAGCCCAGGTGACTGGTGCAGTATATGATAATACTGCTGAACAAAAGCATTCCCAACCTGTTCATTGACAAAACATTTGAAGAAAGACCAACAAAAATTATTTAACTACAAACAATGCAAACAGATTATAGCACATTGTAAAGCAAGTTTAAACATACATCAGAGTTAGAAAACAACATTTTGAAAAAATGAAATATAGTCTCCGAAGATCTACTTTTTCCTGGGAAGCTAGTAGCTTAGGGATTTTCGTTCCAATCAACAGCAGGAAAATCAAACAGAGCTATATTCTTCAAAGATTCCTCTCTCCATTACTTTTGTAGCCAATATTAGTAGATAAAGCCAAACAAAACGTACTCAGTATATCCGACTCGAAAGTAGGACGTACGCATGCCTTTCCTCTGTCCCCGGAGGAGTAATGCCATTATTTCCATAAAAACCAAGGTTGTGAAAAAGTGCCAGTATTATGAGACATTGAAATAAAACAATGTTGATGAAAAAAGCATTAAAAAAAATTGCGAGCAAGGCAAGTTTTATACATAATGATGGTTTTATAACCTTTTCACCATTGTCTATTTACCTTACATGTTTTTAACATCATATATTATAATATTATGCTTCTGCACCACCAAATTTCATGAATTTGGCATCATGCTAGATCATCTGACGTTCTTTTCATTGACTCAGACTAACTTTCTAATAACGGAGAGAAAAACATAGCGTAGAATCGCCAAATCCTCATATAAAAAACCAATACAGCTAAAAATCTTAGAATCTCGATATCAAGCGCCGCCATAAGCAAATTCTTAAACAAGCATAAAGTAATCTAAAAAGCTCAGTAACTAGACACATACAACTTGAGCAGATACAGGTGCCGCCGCTGCCGCTGCCGCTGCTGCTGCCGGAGCCGCCATCGTAGATCGATGCCAAAACCCTAACCAAACGAACCAAAAACACTACTAATCATTACAAACATCCAAAACAACACCGGTAAGGTACAGATACAAATCATAAATCAAAAACCTAACAAAAATTGCAGAGAATATAAATGAACATACAGAGAGATAGATATGATAAAAAAAAAACAATCCATACCAGAATCAAGGATCGAGATGTGTGAAGATCGAGGTTGAAGCGAGAGAGAAAGAGAGAATCTGTGATCCTGTTCCTCCTTTCTCTCTCTACTTCTTCGCTTGCGTTAGTGTTTATTGTTACTTTGTTAGGCTTAAAAGAGCATCTTTCAACCGGCCGCTATTTCTCCTTTTTGTGCGGCAATAAAGGTCCAACCAGCCGGTATATTTAAAAAAATGCCGTGTGTATTTGACACGCCACTTTCTTCAAAAATATTATTATTTAATTATTATAACTTATATTTAATAACTTACTAGTTGTGTTCGTGCAATGCGGCGAGATGTCAAATTTTATAGTGAATCAAGAAAATCTATAATATATTTGGTATATCTCAATCAAAATCAGGGTCTAAGTAGATAAGATGTACACATACATTCATGTACTCGAAGTGATAAAAAGACTACAACCGCACCTTGGACTTAACTTTGTTGTTTTGATACTCAAACCATAAAATAAATTGTATCCTTTCAAGTGAGGCAAATGATATGAAACCAATGTTTTAAAACCAGGTTTTTTGGTTGACCCGGAGTGGTGACCGGGTCACAGTTCAACCGGTTCAACCGTCGAGTCAACCAAATAAATTAAAAAAACACACATAAGCATAATTTTTTCATAAATACATTAAAAAAAACCGGTTCAACCAGTTTTTTGATAAAACCGTCCAGTTCACCCCGAGATATAAATTGCCATAAACTTGGTCAATATTTACTCGCCCTCTTTCCCGGGTCCCGATTCAACCGGCCGGGTCGACCCGGTTTTTAAAACATTGTATGAAACATTGAAGTATAAGGTGTCGTTTGTTTTTTAAGATGTCTAAAGTCTGAAATCTTAATTTAGTTATGATTAATAAGAGGTTGTGTGTAAAAATGTAAGAACGATTCATACTTAAGAGACATTAAAAGATTTTTTTTTTAAAACAAACAACCCCTAAATATTTGGGGTTGTTTGCTTATTTTATCATTAGGTATTTTGTTGTTATTGTGTTAAATAAATTGTTTTAACAATAATGATTGTTTCCATTATGCACAAGTTTTTTCCTCCTTATAAATTGATTAACCAACAATAGCTATAGATCTTTAAAATCAACTAAAACGATAACAATGAACTTATGAACCCTTAAAATTATTTAACCAATAATAGGAACTCGTTTCTATCGATCATTTTATCATACATGCCACGTGCATCTTACAAAACCTATCAATCTCCAACCATAAAGATGCCAATAATATATTCGTGTTCCACACTATCATTAAACCAAATGCAATATCATTCCATTACAATGGATAAAGTTAAGATTCCATGTGATTAATCAATGGTCAACTTTAATGGTAATCCAAAAAATCATATTCCTCAAGCATATAATTGAAAAGTTTCTTTTTTAAAACTACCGTACTTTCGACAAAATTTATTTTGACAACAGATTCATGATCTTGTATCCCCTTATTGATTGCAAAAATCTTTGAGCAAGAAGGAAGGTAACTCAAGAATTTAAAGCTCAACTAAAACCCATTCAAAATTGTAAAACTCGACTGATAAAACCATCGTTCACACAAACCATATCAAGAGTGGTAGGGGTGAAGACAAAAATTCAAGAAGGTCTGAGTGGTAGGGACTCGAACTAGTGATTTTTGGTAAGGGCCCCAAAAAGCCCGAGTCTTATTACCAGTTGAGCCAACCCATAAAATGATCACTATTGGATACCGTTTTCCAGGTCTTGGGATAAAAAACAAACATCCCTATTTCTAAACACATACCAAGTCATGAAGATAAAAATTAGCATACACGTAAAAAGTAAAGAATCAAATATTTCTTCAATAAACAAAACAATTAAAAATAAAAATGCCCCAAATGTATTATTTGATCAGAGACCGGTGCAAATGTCCCAATTCCCTACTTTTGTAGCTAATGTGTGACCTCATATAACATATTCATGGTGATGGTACCCTCAAGAGTTCTCATAATTTGTACTAGCATGCATGCAATGTCCTTCATTTTATTATTGAGAAGTCCATATGATAGTAAGCCACAACAGCAAAACAAAAATAAAAATATGGATGTCAACATCAATGGCTTTGAAAGCATGAACATTGGGTGGAAACTGTAGTAAACCTGCTAAAATAAACAAATCATTGTTAGCAAACACAGAGAAATATATCACAGCCTTTAAAAAAATCATAGTTGGAATGTTGGAAAACATGTGATGGGATTCTTTAGAGCAAAGTCCACTACAAAAATGCAGAAAGCGAAAAAAATTCTTGGACTACGGTGCCACAAACATATATAGATAGACAACTATCAAACTTCTAACCAAATTATACACGAAAAACGTGGGTAAATTATGCACGAAAAAGCTTGGATCCCCATACACCATTGAAGTCCTCGTAATCACAAAGTTGATATAGTTTTTCCAATTAATCAATACCAGCATCTTGAAATGTTTCATGGATTAGAACCTCTAAAGATATCCATCTAACCAGAGCTTCAATCAGATACTTTCATCCAACAACCATATTCTAAATCAAATGCATTCAAAATTAGATGATGTCAAAGAGCTTAAAACTTGAACTAAGCTTATGGGTAAATTCTCCAAACATAAATCTAGTCGGCATATTTATGTGACCAGAGTTCATGATCATTAAAAAATGGGTGTAGAACTAACAGTTTTCCAAACAGGTACCTACTCAAAAATCTGACCCTACTTTACAATCACCAAAAAAATACCAATCATAGTACATAAGAAACTATATTGACGGTGTTCAAAAGCCATGGATAATTAGGGAATCTTATTATCTTGAAAAAAATGCAAATAAAAGGGTAAACAGACAACAAACAACAAACCACCAAAATTGATATACATGAAGCACCAAATCATGTACCTAATGTTAGCATTACTTCAATGCAAGAAATAGTGATTCGAAAAGTAACCCATAAGTTTTTATGCAGAGCCTTTTTCCCAAAGTAACAACTCTAGAGAAGATGTGCAATGTAACATTAGTTCAACTATACTTCTTTCTTTTGTGTTGGACATGTCTTTTCATCTTGTTTATATAACATTAGCTTTCTTCAACTATACTTCACACAACATCCTGTATTACTGAATATTTGTACTAACTTGTGCAATTTCTTCTTCAGTTAATGTTTATGTTCCTAAAGATAGAGTCACTAACCTCCACCAAGGCTATGGCTTTGTGGAGTTTTGCAGTGAAGAAGATGCTAACTATGTAAGTTTTGCTTGTGATTGTAACACTAAAAACCACAGATAAAGGAAAATCTATTTGTATTCATAGAAAGCACCTAAAGCATTTACCTTTCAGATACCATTGCACCTAAATCACTACCTTAGGCTGTTTCCCTGTACAAATATTAGAGGACATCACAAAGGTTAACAATCCATAGTACAGTCAAAAAGATCTGTTAAGAATCGAAAAAAATGTGAATAACATAAATGTGAATCAATTCTACCATGAAGAACAAAAAATCGATTGTAGCATGAATAACATAAATCGATTCTACCATGAACAAAAAAAAATCGATTCCACTGGAGATGAACAAAAAGCATACCTTAAGTGAGTAGAGATTGACGGGGCATATGGAAACAACACTCGCCGGAGGAGACGCACCTTGAGTATGAATCCGTAGGGTTTTGGAGTACACATATTAGATTATATGGACATTAAAAACATACCTAGCAATGATCGTTGGGGGGAAACTGAGAGGAATCGTCGTGTTGGGGAAAACCGAGAGGAAACGTAGAGGAAACGATGGTCGATGAATCCTTGGGGGAAGACTGAGAGGAAACGTATGTATGAATGGAGGTATAAAAAACCCTGCATCGTTGGAGTATGAAGCGTCGTGTCGAAGTGTGAAGCGTGTCTTGGGGTTGTGAATCATCATCTTGGGTCGTGAATCGTCGGACTGTGAATCTGCTAGACTTGAGTTTGCTTGAGTCACGTGAAAGACTATGCATATAATGTTGTAACTTATGCTAAAAAGGTTGTTTTTAAGACTTTAAGACTTTTAAGTGTAACATCCTAGAATTCAGAGTAAAATAAAACTTCTCACAATAGGCAACATGACATCTGCATTGATATAAATTCCTCAAAAGTGTATCGGTCCTTAAGACTTTTACAAAAACCTGTAAGGATCTAGAATTCATCAACAAACTAATCTAAACATAACTATCTAGATTACATCAGTTGACAATCCAAAATTAATCAAAAGAATGGGACTTAACAATGCCCAACTATCAACACACTTTAGTCATCTCAAAAATGCCTCGAGACCCAACTCGTCTCTCAAAACCCAGTGCATCCCACCGCTAAGGGAAACCTGTTATACATATCATTTGAGAAAAAGTGTCAGACTTAAAGCCTGGTGAGAACATACAGTTTATAAAGCTCAAAAGATATAAACATTTGTATCATAAGATAATATTTCCAAAGAGGTTTAATCTTACAATTGAAACCTTTGCCACAACCGGACTTTTTCGTTATAAACATGTCATCAAATGACCAACGATAAAACATTTTACCAAGGATTGTGGCGTAACACAAAGTAGGCCAAAATCCGAGTTATGAGCTAAACAATTGGAATCCAAGGATACGAACACATAAGTCCGTGCTACAACGTGAGATCTAGTCCCAAGCAAAACCAATGTATACTCCTTCACTAGGATCACTATGAACCATGGCTAGTATCCGGCCTCACATAACCGTACCAAGTTGCCCCCGAGGATCATATGCATCCATAGCTACAAAATGGGGAATGTGACATCCCAACAATACAGTCGACTCAAAACCTAGGGATCCGTTAGTAATGGTACAGACTCGTCACAACAACATATGTGACCAACCATAAATAAACATATGGTATAAACACATTTTATAAACAAAATGTCATTTCCAGTTCAACTTCTGGTAAGAATGAAAATCATTAAAATGAGTTTTTAAACATTCTTTTCATATATCCACATAATGTACAAGTAAAACATCATTTTACTACATTAAGATAAGATCCATCATTTTGGTAAACACAATGATCGGGAACCCTAAAATCTCCCAAAACTCAAGTTATATCAAATATGTAGAAAACTTAAATCTGAAACCATTGAGATATATAGGAGTTCCAAAAGATAACTTTTGATATGTTTAAAGTTTAAAATGATAGTAGGAACTCACCAGTAGGTTTTAGGATAAAATCCGAAAAACCAGATAACGATCACGACGTAGAGGTGAAGCTTAAAACACCGAAACCTCGGATCGAACACCAAATATTAACTACCAACTCTAGAGAGAGAGAGAGAAACGATTTAGAGAGAGAGGAGATAGTTTAGAGATTGAGATCCAAATGAGATATTTTGGAAACTGAAACCCTTAAGTCGGCCAGGGTCTTTCGCGGGTTATGCCGCGACCTCAACTCGCGGCATAACTCGCCGGTGTTCTCAAATCAAAACCCAAACAGTGGATGTCGCGACTAATGTCGCGACTACCACTCCCATGCAAGTCGCGAAGCTCGTAAACCCATAATCGACAGTAGACATCGCGACTTATGTCGCGACTCCAAGTCGCGAGCAAGTCGCGGAACTCACTGGAAGGTTCCAATTTTACCGAACAACATAAATTCGAACGATAAACCAATTATGGTGATAACGACACGAGTTATACACAAGATTTACAACGATACATGTATAACGAAAATCCAGGGGGTTACAATCCTCCCCAACTTGGGAATGATTTCGTCCCCGAAATCCAAACTATACAAAAAGATGAGGATATCTTCGCTTCATATCCTCTTCGGATTCCCACGTCACATTTGCTCCACGGTGATGCTTCCACTGTACCTTGACCAATGTGACTTCTTTGTGACGCAACTTCTTAGATTTTCTTTCTAAGATCGCGTCAGGCTCTTCTATACAACTGTTACCTTCATCTACTGTCAACTCGGAGAGAGGAATAACGCTTTCCTCTTCCGCCAAACACTTCCGAAGGTAACAAATATGAAACGTGTTGTGGATTATGCTCAACTCTGGCGGTAGTTCCAATTGGTACGCTTGCAACCCTACTCGCTTGAGCACTTTGAAAGGTCCGAGGAAACGGGGACTCAACTTCCCACACTTTCCGAAACGTATAATACCTTTCCACGACGATACCTTAAGCAACACACGATCGCCTACTTGGAATTCCATCGGCCGCTTCTTCTTATCGGCATAACTCTTCTGCCGATCTTGAGCCGCTTTCAATCTTTCACGAATACATTTGACCTTATCGGCCGTCTCTTGCACGATTTCAGGTCCGGCGAACTGCTTTTCTCCCGCTTCAAGCCAACACACGGGAGTTCGGCATTTTCGCCCGTACAATGCTTCAAAAGGTGCCATTCCAATACTCGAGTGGTAGCTATTGTTGTAAGCGAACTCCACCAAAGGTAAGTGAGAGTCCCAGCTACCCCCGAAATCAATGACACAAGATCTCAACATGTCTTCCAATGTCTGGATCGTTCTCTCTCTTTGCCCGTCGGTTTGTGGATGGTAAGCCGTACTCAACTTAACTCGTGTACCAAGCTCTTTCTGAAACCCATCCCAAAAGTTCGAAGTGAACCGACTGTCGCGATCCGACACGATCGACAATGGTATGCCGTGCCTCGAGACCACCTCATCGATGTACAATTTTGCTAGTTTGTCCATCGGTAATGTCTCACGCATGGCCAAGAAGTGAGCGCTCTTTGTTAATCTATCAACTATCATCCAAATGGTATCGTGACCTCGAAGAGTTTTAGGTAACTTTGTCACGAAGTCCATAGTGATATGCTCCCACTTCCACTCGGGAATCTCTAGAGACTGAAGACTCCCATACGGTCGCTGATGTTCGGCCTTAACTTGCGAACACGTCACACAACGCTCAACGTAACGCGCCACGTCAAGTTTCATTATCGGCCACCAATAGTGCAGTTTCAAGTCCCTGTACATCTTTGTACTCACCGGATGAATGAAATACTTGGACTTGTGTGCATCTTCAAGCAACAAATCACGGTTACCCCCAAGCTTGGGTACCCACACGCGACCGTTGAACAGTTTTACCCCATGGCTATCTTCCGTTAAGAGCAAACACTGCTTTTTCATAACTTCTTCTTTGAGATTCTCTTCTAGCAGTGCTTCAACTTGCGATGCTTTGATCTTTTCAACAAGACTAGACACCAACTCGATTCTCGAATGGGTAGCCCGAATACAACCGCTATAGTCCTTCCGACTCAACGCATCGGCTACCACGTTTGCCTTACCAGGATGGTAAAGCAGCTCGCAATCGTAATCCTTGAGTAACTCGAGCCACCGACGTTGCCTCATATTCAACTATTTTTTATCAAAGACATATTTCAGACTTTTATGATCTGTGAAGAGTGTACACTTCGTGCCATAGAGATAGTGTCGCCAAAGCTTCAGGGCGAACACCACCGCTGCTAACTCCAAATCGTGGGTAGGATAGTTCTCCTCGTGTATTTTAAGCTGCCTCGAGGCGTAAGCGATTACCTTGCCCCGTTGCATCAACACACAACCTAAACCCATTTTCGAAGCGTCGCTATAGACCACAAAGTCTTCTGACCCTTCAGGTAACGATAAGATTGGAGCTTCACATAACTTCTTTTGAAGGATATGGAAAGCCTTCTCTTGTGTTTCGGTCCATTCGAACTTCACATTCTTCCGAGTCAAAACTGTCAAGGAAGAAGCGATTTTCAAAAAGTCTTGGATAAATCTCCGGTAGTACCCCGCCAGACCCAAGAAACTTCGGATCTCTGACGGACTCTTGGGAGATTCCCAATTCATCATAGCTTCAATCTTGGAGGGATCCACTTTCACTCCGCCTCGAGTGACAACGTGACCCAAAAATTGTACCTCTTTAAGCCAAAAGTCACACTTGGAAAACTTGGCGTACAATCTTTCCTTTCTCAACACTTCAAGCACTTCCCGTAGATGTTGTTCGTGTTCTGACTCGCTCTTAGAGTACACGAGTATGTCATCAATGAATACAATGACCGACTGGTCGAGGAATGGTCGGCACACTCTATTCATCAAGTCCATAAATATCGCCGGTGCGTTCGTTAGACCAAAAGACATTACAAGAAACTCGTAATGGCCGTAACGCGTTCTGAAAGCTGTCTTCGGAACATCTTCTTCACTCACCTTCACCTGGTGATAACTCGAACGTAAGTCGATTTTGGAAAAACAACTCGCTCTTTGAAGTTGATCGAACAAGTCGTCTATTCTCGGAAGCGGATATCTGTTCTTTACTGTAGCCTTGTTCAACTCACGATAGTCAATGCACATTCTCATCGTGCCATCTTTCTTCTTTACAAACAAAACTGGAGCTCCCCAGGGTGACGAACTCGGTCTTATAAAGCCCTTCTCTAAAAGCTCTTGGAGTTGTGCCATCATTTCTTGCATCTCTGACGGCGCTAAACGGTAAGGAGCTTTAGCAATTGGTGCTGCTCCAGGCACAAGATCAATCCGAAACTCTAACTGACGATCGGGTGGTAACCCGGGCAAGTCGTCCGGAAATACATCTGGAAACTCACGCACAATCTTCACATCTTCCAGCTTTGATTTCTCTAACTTGGCATCGATCACATAGGCTAGGAAAGACGAACATCCTTTTACTAAGCACTTGCGTGCCTTTGCCATTGTGATTATTGCCACTTCACCTTTTCTCTTTTCACCATAGATGACAATGACTTCGCCAGAGGGGTTGGGAAGTCGAATCAACTTCTTGGAACATACGATCTCGGTGTGATTGTTTGACAACCAATCCATGCCGACCACAACATCAAAACCCCCGATTAACATCGGCAGTAGATCGATCGAGAATTCTCTCCCTTCGATACTAAGAGTACACTGCTTCAGAACATCGTGGATCAGAACTTGACTACCATCGGCTATTTCTACCACTAATGCATCCTCAAGACTGGTAGTGGGCATAGAAATCTTCTGACAGAACAAATCAGATACGAAAGAGAAACTGGCACCTGTATCAAATAAAATACGAGCAGGTACAGAGTTTATAAGAAAAGTACCCGATACCACATCAGCGGATGCCTTGGCCTCATCGGCCGTCATCTGAAATGCTCGTCCTGGAACCCTTGGAGGGTTCTCCTTCCTTGCTGGCGTGCTACCCGACACAAGCTTCGGGCAATCTCTTTTCACGTGCCCCGGTGCCTTGCACTCATAACAGACAAGTCCTCTGACCGGGCAATCTCTGATAGTGTGACCAGGCTTCCCACACTTATAACAAGTATGAGAAGTGGTGTTACAGTCACCGTGGTGTTTAGTTCGACACTTGTGGCACCACCTAACTTCCTGCTGATTGCTGAAGTTTCGGTTTCCGCCAAAAGGTCGTGATCTCTTGGGATGAGCAAAATTGCTCTCCCACTTTCTCTTATCAGTCACCACTACAGCTTTCTCAACTTTGTTCTTTGCGAACATCTCTTCCATGTACTGAGCTTCTTCAACCATCTCACGGAGGTTAGAAGCTTTAGAATTGTGGACCATAGATTGCATGTCCGCTGGTAGACCATTCAGATAGGCCTTCATCTTATCCTTCTCTGTTGGGGCAGCGTGCCCTACCAGATCAAGCTTCTCCATGAACTGACGGGTGTACTCCCTCACCGTCAGGCTTCCCTTTACCAGAGACCGGAATTCTTTCTCGATTCGGTCCATTGTCCTTTCATTGCAGAACTCTTCTAACAACTTTTTCTTGAACTCGGCCCAAGACAACTGAGCCAACACAACAGGAGATAGGGTGGATTGAATGACATTCCACAAAATGAGTGCAGTATCTCTCAGCAGTTGGGTACCGAACCGCACTCTCTGATCATCTCCGCATTCGGAAGAGCCAAAAGCTTGCTCGACCGCTCGAATCCACTTCACACACAAGATTGGGTCGTCGGAACCAGAGAACTCTGGCGGTCCGCAACCCAGAAAGGACTTGTAGGAACAACTTTTCCTATTTCCCGGAGCACCAACAATCCCGTGCTCCTCAACCCTGACCCCTGCACCAGCGCCTCCAGGACCCGCTACAATGTTTTCCACAACCGTCTCACTCCTCCGATTGTTCACATCGCGGTCCTCAATCACTTTCAGCAGAAACTCTTGTTGCTTTGCCATCTCTTCCCTCATTGCCAACATCATGTTGACCATCAACTCAGAAGGGGAACTGGCATCCCTGATGACTAGGTGGGACGAAGCCAGGTCTACTCGCGGAATGACCTCTGGCCCCCCCACCTAGCCCTTGCTGAACAGGTGGTCGCACAACAACCTCAACTCCCTCCGGTTGACCAGCGGTGGAGGCTGTCGCTTCCAAACCATCAACACGCGTACGCGGTCTACCACGCGTATTCACCATGCCAAACTGCTTCACAGAGCAGGAAAAGAGATAAGAGAGAGTTGGAATAAACATAAAGGAAACGTACTACCACATTACTAATCGTCATATCAATAGAAATCCAAACACACTTACGTACGATATCCTCATAATAACATTAGCTAAGTGAGATTATGAACATATAACACATAAAGGTTCTCGTCACGATTGCCACAACGCCTGATAAACGCACTTTCCATTGACTCTAAGACTAACCCATCTTAGAAGCTCTACCCGATCTCACGGATCAATTCTTATCATACTCGATCTAAGTCTAGACATCTTACATTCATGCCTAGTTCACTTAAACTAGAACTCTGATACCAACTTGTAACATCCTAAAATTCAGAGTAAATTTAAACTTCAAAAATAAGGCAATATGACATCTGTATTGCTATAAATTTCTCAAGAAGTGTATCGATCCTTAAGACTTTTACAAAAACCTGTACGGATTTAGAATTCATCAACAAACTAATCTAAACATAACTATCTAGATTACATCAGTTGACAATCCAAAATTCATCAAAAGAATGGGACTTAACAATGCCCAACTATCAACACACTTTAGTCATCTCAAAAATGCCTCGAGACCCAACTCGTCTCTCAAAACCCAGTGCATCCCACCGCTAAGGGAAACCTGTTATACATATCATTTGAGAAAAAGTGTCAGACTTAAAGCCTGGTGAGAACATACAGTTTATAAAGCTCAAAAGATATAAACATTTGTATCATAAGATAATATTTCCAAAGAGGTTTAATCTTACAATTGAAACCTTTGCCACAACCGGGCTTTTTCGTTATAAACATGTCATCAAATGACCAACGATAAAACATTTTACCAAGGATTGTGGCGTAACACAAAGTAGGCCAAAATCCGAGTTATGAGCTAAACAATTGGAATCCAAGGATACGAACACATAAGTCCGTGCTACAACGTGAGATCTAGTCCCAAGCAAAACCAATGTATACTCCTTCACTAGGATCACTATGAACCATGGCTAGTATCCGGCCTCACATAACCGTACCAAGTTGCCCCCGAGGATCATATGCATCCATAGCTACAAAATGGGGAATGTGACATCCCAACAATACAGTCGACTCAAAACCTAGGGATCCGTTAGTAATGGTACAGACTCGTCACAACAACATATGTGACCAACCATAAATAAACATATGGTATAAACACATTTTATAAACAAAATGTCATTTCCAGTTCAACTTCTGGTAAGAATGAAAATCATTAAAATGAGTTTTTAAACATTCTTTTCATATATCCACATAATGTACAAGTAAAACATCATTTTACTACATTAAGATAAGATCCATCATTTTGGTAAACACAATGATCGGGAACCCTAAAATCTCCCAAAACTCAAGTTATATCAAATATGTAGAAAACTTAAATCTGAAACCATTGAGATATATAGGAGTTCCAAAAGATAACTTTTGATATGTTTAAAGTTTAAAATGATAGTAGGAACTCACCAGTAGGTTTTAGGATAAAACCCGAAAAACCAGATAACGATCACGACGTAGAGGTGAAGCTTAAAACACCGAAACCTCGGATCGAACACCAAATATTAACTACCAACTCTAGAGAGAGAGAGAGAAACGATTTAGAGAGAGAGGAGATAGTTTAGAGATTGAGATCCAAATGAGATATTTTGGAAACTGAAACCCTTAAGTCGGCCAGGGTCTTTCGCGGGTTATGCCGCGACCTCAACTCGCGGCATAACTCGCCGGTGTTCTCAAATCAAAACCCAAACAGTGGATGTCGCGACTAATGCCGCGACTACCACTCCCATGCAAGTCGCGAAGCTCGTAAACCGATAATCGACAGTGGACATCGCGACTTATGCCGCGACTCCAAGTCGCGAGCAAGTCGCGGAACTCACTGGAAGGTTCCAACTTTACTGAACAACATAAATTCGAACGATAAACCAATTATGGTGATAACGACACGAGTTATACACAAGATTTACAACGATACATGTATAACGAAAATCCAGGGGGTTACAAACAGAATTTGGGAATAATTCATTTCACTTGAAGATGGTCAGAGTTAACAGAAGTTACCAAATGGGGAGATTGTATTTTGTGTACTCAAAGAGAGAAGATTGAATTGTTAAATCTTTTGGAGATGATCTTGATCCAAAGGGGGAGATTGTTAGAGCATAAATCTGTTGGATACAATATCATAGTAAACTAAAGATTGAAGTCAAAGCTGAAAGTCAACTCTCAGTCTATGTAATAAAAGTCAAAGTCAACATTATATTTTCCTGTTTTTATATTGTTTGCGCGTTTCAGTTGTTTGGGTGAACAATGTTTAGAGATAAGTTTTTCTAGCGCGTTTCTTATCTTTGTATAAATAGTTTGTGGTGCGTGTTTCTTGTAACTAGAGATGTCATAATAGCATGCGTGTTCCAGAGTTAGTGAGAGAAAGTTTTGTGAGAGAACTTACTGTGTAATTCGAATTGTGAAATAAAAATTGATGGAATTGTTTCATATATTGATTTACATTGTTAATTGGGAATAACAAAGCTAGATTAACTTTCTTAAAGTTGGGTTCGAATATTTTTTCAATGTTAGAGTTTGAGCTCGATGCTCATTTATGAGCTCGAATTCGAGATCGTTTAACTAGTTTATTTACTTAAGTTCGAGGATTTTTATATTTTCATTATATGATTTGTAAACATGTAAATATGTCAGGCTAAAAAAAGTTATGTTCGACTCGACTCGTAAGGTTTAATTGAGCTTTCGAACGAGTCGAGTCGAACATTGGTGTTATGGAGCTCGGCTCGTTAAGTTAACTGATTTTATCTTGTGTTCGAGATCAACTCGAGTTTGATAATTATTAGGCTCGAACTCGAATAGCTTGTTAAAAGTTCGACTTGTTTACACCCCTACTCAAGTCTTACGAGTTATTGCGAGACCATGGAGTTTTTCAAGGCATGTCCTAAAGACAACATATGTATAAATACACACACACACACACATATATATATATATATATATATACACACACACTCTTTTATGCTAGTGTTTTGAATAATCTCGTAGAACAATTTAAATTCATATAAAATAATATAAAATATATTGAACTTATAAGAAAATTATACTAATAGTGCAAAATTAGGATTGAGTCTTTACTCACTAATTTTCTTCAATTTTCAAAAAAGTAATATTCGTTCGTGTGAAGGAATGAGAGTAAGATTTATTTATTTAGGGTTTTTATTTTTTTTAAGTTTCCTTTTAATGTTTATTTAAGTCTTAATTTTCATACATAATTATCATGTACGCCCAAGTTATATGTTTAGAAAAAAGAGTTAAATTTTTGTTTAACAAAATAACACATTGTAACGCACCATAACGCGTTACAACGAAAGTCAAGTCTTAGAGTGGAGCCACAAGAGTTAACGTGACGGTGAAGCCAAGTCTCGATGTCGGTGAAGCCAAGTCTCGATGTCGTAAGGCGTCATAATGAGGCCATAACATATTATTTGGAACCATGATATTTTGTTGTAAACCACAATGGTTGTGCCGTATTGGTTAAAGCCCTGGAGAATGTGGTGGAATATCCCATTCGCCCAGGGTTCGAATCCAGACGTACACAACAATTGTGACCACTGAGGTTTAATCAAGGCTGATATCTTACGGTCATAATTTACCAATGAATTAGTCTAGGTATAGCTTATGACACTCTTAAAAAAATGATATTTTATTGTATTAGTAAAGTCCAACGCTTACGGAACGTCTTTATCATTTGCAAACAAAGTTGTTGCTTATCGAATTTTTAAGGTATGGCCTGCGAGATCATCTCTAACATGTTTTTCTATTATTTTTTAATAGTTAACAATATTTATAAATAAACTAGAAGCGTACTCGCGCAATGCAGCGAGTTATATCACAATTTTAATGTTTTATTTTATTTTTTTGTCGATTTACAGTACGATTTTGGATGGTTTTGATAAAGTGATAATGTTTTTTTATAAATTTGTTTAATTTAGGCTTAATAATATAATGTTTTTTATATAAAAAAAATTAAGTATTTTATTGAAATTCAATGATTATCTTATATATTTTAATGACATATAGA
Organism: Arctium minus; assembly: GCA_954870635.1. Lineage (NCBI taxonomy): Eukaryota > Viridiplantae > Streptophyta > Magnoliopsida > Asterales > Asteraceae > Arctium > Arctium minus. The sequence continues at coordinate 192,517,035 of OX941080.1, forward strand.
AAAAATAATCAATTACATATTTAATAATATAATTAAAACAAAATTATAGTAATATAATATATTAATTAATAGTGATACATGGAAAAGTCTGCATAAAAATGAGCCCCTGCACATACCAAATTGGTGGGTGTTAGAAGTCTGCAGTAGTAATATGTATCTTGTGCTTTGATACTTGTAAATTAAGATATTTTTAAAATCTTGCATAAAATGATGGTACCTTGGGTCTAATAATTTGTATTTAAAAGTTTTTTATCCGTGCTTTATAATATAGTATAGATAGATATATGTAATACCCATTATAATATGCGACATTAATGTCTTTCTGACATTAAGTTGGGTTCTATTTCCGGTTATGAGCACATACGTAACGAAAACTTATATACTCATAAATGTTTACGAATGAGTATACGGGACACGAAAGTCATATGCATTGATCGTTATATCCTACATAGATCCACTTTTTTTTCCCAAAAATCGAGCTTACGAGATTCGTGTCGTTAAAAAACTAATCGAATTATTTCCGATGAAAGTAAATAGATTAGGGTTTAGATGCATGTGTTCCTAAAACTGGAAAAAAGGGTGTTGGTTTGGTTATTCATCTGGTAATATATAAATGAAGTCCCCACGTTCAGATTATGCATGCAATTGCACACAAATGGAGATACTTTGTAAACGTTTTCTTCTGATTCTAGCAATCTTTTTGATTGTGTTCCAGAGTACAACAACTGTAACACAAGGTACAAGAGAGCTTGGGGAAAAGAAAGAGGTCCATGTTGAGAACAACAGCGTAGCGGTTAAAGGCGAAGAAGGGGGAGTTGGGGCAGTTCCTGGAACGGGAGAACATGAAGACACCGGAAAAGATGGTGGCGGATATGGCGGAGGTCCTGGAGATGGAGAGGATGGCGGATATGGCGGGGGTCCTGGAGGCGGAGGGGATGGCGGACATGATGGAAAAGGTCCTGGTGGCGGAGGTGGAGATGAGGGTGGTTATGGTGGTTGTCCTGAAGGTGGAGGAGATGACGGACATGATGGAAAAGGTCCTGGTGACGGAGGTGAAGATGACGGTGGACATGATGGAAAAGGTCCTGGTGACGGAGGTGGAGATGACGGTGGACATGAAGGTGGAGATGATGATGGACATGATGGAAAAGGTCCTGGTGATGTAGATGGAGATGAAGGCGGTTATGGTGGTGGTCCTGGAGGTGGAGGAGATGACGGACATGATGGAAAATGTCCTTGTGGCGGAGGTGGAGATGGCGGACATGGTGGAAAAGGTCCTGGTGATGAAGGTGGAGATGACGGCGGTTATGGTGGGAGTCCTGGAGGTGGAGGGGATGGCGGACATGATGGAAAAGGTCCTGGGGACGAAGGTGGAGATGACGGCGGTTATGGTGGTGGTCCCGGAGGTGGGGGAGATGGCGGACATGATGGAAAAGGTCCCGGTGGCGGAGATGAGGGTGGTTATGGTGGTGGTACCGGAGGTGGGGGAGATGGTGTACATGATGGAAAAGGTCCCGGTAGCGGAGGCGGAGATGAGGGTGGTTATGGTGGTGGTCCCGGAGGTGTGGGAGATGGCGGACATGATGGAAAAGGTCCCGGTGGCGAAGGTGGAGATGAGGGTGGTTATGGTGGTAGTCCTGGAGGTGGAGGAGATGAAGGACATGATGGAAAATGTCCTTGTGGCGGAGGTGGAGATGACGGACATGATGGAAAAGGTCCTGGTGACAAAGGTGGAGATGGCGGCAGTCCTGGAGGCAGACATGAAGGCGGAGATGACGGAGGACATGATGGAAAAGGTCCTGGTGGCGGAGGTGGAGATGAGGGTGGTTATGGTGATAGTCCTGGAGGTGGAGGAGATGAAGGACATGATGGAAAATGTCCCGGTGATAAAGGTGGAGATGACGGACATGATGGAAAAAGTCCTGGTGACGAAGGTGGAGATGACGGCGGTTATGGTGGCGGTCCTGGAGGTGGAGGAGATGACGGACATGATGGAAAAGGTCCTGGTGGTGAAGGTGGAGATGACGGCGGTCATGCCGGTGCTCCTGGAGGTGGAGGAGATGATGGCAAAGGTTCTGGTGACAAAGGTGGAGACGCGGGCGGTTACGGCAGTGCTCCTGGAGGTGGAGGAGAAGACGGACATGGAAAAGAACCTGGTGGCGAAGGCGGTTATGGTGGGGGTCCTGGAGGTTACGGGGGACCTGGTATTAGTCCTGGCTCCGGATATGGTGGAGATGGTGGAGGTTATGGCGGAGGTGATGGAGGTTATGGCGGTTATGGGCCGGGCGGCGGATATTGGCCGCCATTTCACAGTGGTTGGGGATGGACGGGTTGGCCGTTGGGGAACGACGGTCACGGTGGCTACAGGAAGAAGAGTGAGAAACCAGGCCAGTAGAGAAAGCCAATGCCAAAAAAGGAAGTTCATGATCTCTATCCTGTTCCTATATGTATGTATATCTTTCTATAAAAGGAAATGAATCATTCTAGCATCATCTTCATATGTGAATATAAACCACAACACAACTGCATACTGACCAAAAACAGAAACCAAAATCCAAAAGCAAGCAACCATTTTCGTTCCAAATCCAAATTCGATTATAACTACTGATATATCTGTGCGAACAAAAACCGTTTCATAAGCTGCACAGAACCTTAATAAAAAAGAGAAATGTTTAACACCGCAAGGAGACCAAGCAACCCCGGGTGTCAAAACAAAACTGTATCCTTTGGTGAATCCCGACTTATCTCCCCATCCTAGACGAAAACGAACTGGTCAACGAGGCTCATGATCTCCCTACATTTATCCAACAACGCACTCTTTGACCGCTCACACATCTGCCATTATAAATGTGATCGTATATCAGCAAGTAAACCAGACCAGACCAAACGAACGCAATACTCAAAGGTGGGGTCCACAGATCATATTTCTCCAACATAAAAAGTTTGGAGATGTTAGAGCCACATGATTCAATTCTAGAAATCTAACCCTTACTGAGTGACATGTAACTTAACCCCTTCGTAAATGGGTTGACCCATCGAACCACTCACTCGATCTCAAAGTTGAATGGTAACAATTGGGTCCCTGGGGGGGTCCAAGTAGGGCTCTAAAACTTGGTGTTCTTACTGGTGATTCAATCAGGTCAAGTTTTTAACTATTGGTTATATTACTTTCTCATAAGATAAAACACCACCATGAATACGCTTTTAATGTCGCTAGAAAAAAAAAAGATTAGGAATACACACCTCGAGCTCAATTGGCAGCAGGAAGGTAGATCCTGATGATGTCCCTGTTGGTGACTTTGCGACGACAGGTTGGGCATTTGGGCACAGCAGCAATAGCAGTTTTGATGCAACTTTTGCAGAAAATGTGACCACACTTTGTGGTCACCTCCTCAACTAATGGTCCCATGCAAACTGGACAGCTGAAGGTAGGTGGAGGTGGCGGTGGTGGTGGTGGTGGTGGTGGTGCCGCCACAGGCTCTTTCTGTTCCAATTGTAGAAATAAATCAGTTTTTATTTTATATGTTCATTGCTTGCCTAATATAAAAAAAATAATAACCTAAATAGTTAAACACACTCGGAGCTAATAAAATTTAAAGTCACAAACAAAAAAATTGCATTCGCACAGAAAAATGAGACCGAAAAAGCGATATTAGATCTCAAGTGGTTAGTTATAATTTGATGAAACAATAATCAAAATTCTGCAATAAGATGCGTAATGAGAAACATGAGATCAGGAAAGATGTGTCTAAATTAAAAAGCTGTTTCAGCACAACTAAAAGAGAATCAGATGTTTAATGCGGATAAATGAACTTCATTACGTAGGATGAAAGTTATTATAAAAACGTATACTATATTTTGTCAAATGCTCGTGCATTGTAACACATTGCCAAAAACAAGTCATTATAAAGAGCTCGGCACAATTGTTGCAATTTGCTTAATTTTCTGAGGTCTTGCACACCGATCAAAATGTCAGACCAGTTATAGTTGAATTCAAAACTGCCATTGTTATACTTGAAGAAGACCGGTAAACAAAACACTTGCAACACAGTCCTTTAAGCATCGCTCACTCGAGTATATATGGGTGTTTGTGTGTGTGTGCAACATATCATATCAACCATGCTTACAAGGAATACATCATATAAGACAATAATTAGATATTGGTATTACCATGGAACTGCTACTTCCTTCCAAATTGATGACTAGATGCATGGGGTGATATCTTTTTCTACGGTTGCGCCGGTTAGGACCAGGAATACGAGAGGGTCCCACTGCCATTTTACAAATCACATAAGACAATTGCAACATAAGAAGTAAGAAAAAGATTTCAGACACATGCTCAAACTCAAAGACAAACACTAAAATAAAGAAGAAAACAGTAACCCTTCATATTTCATCCACGTCATGTCTTGAGCTCCAACTGTGACGGTTATTACAAGATTATCTTTCCATTGATTCATTGTTTGAACCAGACGACGTATGATTTGTACTTATTTAAGTATTTAAGAAAGTAATGAGAAGAGTTTCAAGTAACAAAACAAATAGAAGAAAGGATTAATAAGCAAGAAGGAATGAGAATCTCAAATTTAGCAAAAGAAAATATTTCTTAATTAAGTACATCATTAAAAGAATGGGTTTACAGATCAAGACTTTAAGATTACAAGGTGTACCTTCATTAGTATTAATAAGATTACAGCATATTAATTGAAAAAACAAGAAGTGGTTAATATACAAATCATCGGAAGTCGAAAATATTCTATGAAAAAGCAGTAGCAAATAACGAAAACCTAACAATTAGCAGCCACACTATCTGCGCACTCGGTAACTGAGTATTAAACAGTTACAAGGAAGAGAACTTAAAAAACATATATGTCAGAAGTGCATCATAAAACCAAATAGATAAAGCAACACCCTGTAGTCGTAAAGTAAAAGTTTGATCCTTATACAAAGATGTGCTACTATTTTCTTCATATGGAAACACCTAGGGCAAGATGATATCTGATGCCTGCTGCTAATTATTAGGTTTCCATTATTTGTTACCGCTTTTTCATGGAATAGTTTCCTTGCCGTGCATGCTAGGCACACAACCTCAAAAAAAACGATTCAAAGAAAGAACACGCTATGCTGATCTCATAGGGTAGCCTGTATTTTCTCATAATAATTAAACACCCTACTAGAAGTTTAAGAGAGATTGGAATTATGTACAAGCAAAAGGAGTCTCTAAACCTTGTATACGTGAGTTACGATATCCAAGTCTTTTTCTGTCTCACTGTCTAAGCATTAAATTAAGCTGATGACTCTTTCTATCGAAGTCATAAGTACCAAAAGATTATTGTCGAAAAAGAAAACATAGATATTTGCAGGTTCAATATTATAAAGCCTTTTAGAGTTGTACAAAACCCTTATTTGTGCCAACAATGACCTAGCAGAACTGAATATAGAGAACATGTAGTTTAACAAATTGGAGAATAATATCAAGTGGCCAATATTATATGTTATGAATCATGAGACAAAACCTTTTGCAACCTAGGAGAACCATCAGCTCCACCAATACAACAATAGCTCATGAGGAACCACATAATTAAGTAGACATAAAAAGCCACACATGGTTATATTATCAGAGCAGTGTGAGAATTAGCATGTTGAGGCCAGTAGAGTTTACCTGATTCCACATTAACAACTGAATTCCTTGCTTGAACTCTTCGAGAACTGTTTCTAGCCTGACAAAAGACAATCGCAGCTTAATAATCTGAACACTTGTATAAAAATATAAAAGATGTGAAGCACTTTATTTTCAGTGTAAAACAGAATGTACTTCTTCAAAATCTGTGATTGTTGATATGATAACATCATCATCCAAGTCCTCAACAACGATTGGTGCAGGTGGTGTAGATCCCAGTGGCTGAAAACCTTGCCTGACCGGAGCCACAGGAACAGTCGGCAAATGGACTTGCTGAACCGGAGGCATAGGACCCTCAACCACATTAACAATTGTAAGCGGGATCGGCTCATCACATGGTGGAGGATCGTTGAGATCCACGTCAAGCAGCTTCCTTCGCCTACCACCCCTAGCATACATTATAGTGTGCTCCTCCTGTATGCTCATGTTTGTGATCTAGGAGCTCCACACTCCCCTGAAATGAGTAATCATGAAAAAGGAAACTTCATAATAATTTACAATCTAACAACACAGCTTTTAATCAAGATAAGCATAAGTTAGATATAGCATGACATGATCCATTACCAACATAATACAGAAAACAATCTACAACCAAACATTGAAGAGCCTATCTTGCAATAGACCCTTTCTTTCTAATCCTGTGAGTTTAAAAGATCCTGGATTTTCAAATTGGTTCAGATCAAGAAAAGCACTGTTCATGATCAGAAACAAATTTATTATCTTTAAATAAAAAGTATCATCATAGATGAAATTGCCAAAAAAAATCATTACTGCAGAGGAATATAAACTAGCTCAACCACAAAGATTATATATTAATTGTTTGGCAAATCAGCACCAAATTATCCTTTAAAATTTTATTTAAAATCTTCACGTACTTCTAAGATGCTTCACCATCAGATACACAGGCATAATCAAATGATAGAAACAAACATATAAAACACTGAACTTACAAGAAAATAAATTTTGTACCTATACAATTCATGATCATTCATACTTCTATTATCTAAATTCAGATTAATAGAATTGAGAAACAAAAATCGGGAAAAAAAAAATCTAAAACAGCTAAAAACTTTATATCTTCACACAGAAAACCTCGAATCCAAAGCCATTCTAATGTGTTTCAATGAACCACCCACACATACATAACCCCTCGTTTTTAGATATGAAATTCAAGGTGCTCAATTCTATGCATTTTCAAGAATCATTAAAAAGCACAAAATCCGAAGGATCACATCCACAAGCAATCAACCTCGTGCATCTCTACTCAAAATTCAATTTTTTAGAATTCATAACACTATATTAACTATAACAAAAAAAATAATTAGATGATCGCTTAATTCATCGCTTAAATTAACAAAATTTGCATGTACACCCTCCCAAAAAACACACTTGCTTACTATGAACAGAAATTGAGGATCCAAAGCGATCAAATGTGTACATTTAACAAAAATGAATTGAAATATAAGCGTGTTAGCTTTCTCTTTCAAAAATTTGTGAAGAACTTTGTGATCAAACTAGAATTCATCACACATTTGGCAGATAAAAAAGGTAAAATTCAATCAAACCCTAAGCAAACAAGTTAAAAACAATTTCATCACAAATTGAAGTAAAAACAAGATGATTGACAAAAAAAATGAACATCAAACAATTGATGACAATGAGGATTGAAAAATCGACTAAAATTGACAGACTCAAATCGAAATTCAACCTGAGCTGCAGCGGTTTTCGAATGATCGAAAACCTAGAGTGATAAAATGATGATCATATAGAGAGAGTTCAGAATTCTTAGACCTGTTTAGGGTTTATGTAGAACTAGAAAAGGGGGGAAATCTATTTATAGGGGTAAGATCCAAACGATTGTCCTGATAAACGGGTCGGGTCGGTGGATGTCTACTCTCTAGAAGCAACAACACGTCTCCTCAGATGACGACACGTCACCCCATCAAACGCAAGCGGTTTTACCCGGGAGAAATTTGATTTGGAAATTCTACACTTTACTACCCTCAACTTTTAAATATTTTACAAAATCTAACTACTTGGATTTTTTGTTATTAATTATAACATTAAATGCCAACAAACATTTCAAAGGTTGACTTTTGACTTCAAAATATGCTCCAATACCTTTATTGTTATTATAATAAAAATATTTTTTATATTTTTTAATTTTTAATTTTACAATTTTATTATTACATTAGTAAAACTAAGGTTCATGTGTTAGTTTCATAAATTAAGGGTGTTGTTTAAAAAAAAAAAACTCTTAATAACTTTTAAGTTTAAATCAATCAGACTTTTTTATATTCATACTGTTTTTTTTCTAGTTTTCAGAACATCTTACTCTCTTAAATACATCTGAAATAAGAATTTGTGACCTAAATTTTTAAAACCTCTTATCGCCGCATCAGTTCATATGCTCTCATTTCTCTCAAAATGTCTCCAAACGTTACAAAAACAAACAATATTATTGATTCAAATTTCAAACTTCAGCACCACCTCTTATTAATCAGAATTGAAATAAGACTTCAGATCTCTTAAAAACAAACGCCACCTAAGTGATAAATACGCCTAAATACAAGATAAATATTGAAATGTATTAATATGGCAGATTATTCGGTCATTAAATTTAATAATAAATTACATTCTTTTTCTAGATATAACATATTAAAATTATTTAAAAAAAACAATTGAATTACAAAAGTAATAATCTTTAATTTGATATTCATATTGATTTCATTCAAGATTTTTATAAGCTCTTCAACCACCACTTTGTTTATATTTTATTTAAAAAATAGATCTTAGATTTTTTAAAGAGAAGTTGCATTAAATTTTCATTCTTCCGTTACAGTAAAATTTTACATTATATTGAATACATAACTAATTTAAAAAAGTGGATTCAAAAGCTATTTTCAAACTTTTTTTTTAATTTTCAAAATGTTAATCAATATAATATCTATGTAATATTCCTTTAATACGCAACATTAATTCTTAATGATTTTAATATTAAAAAGCAATACATTTAAGGCTCAAAATGTTTTGTTGAGGAATAAATAAGTTTTTTTATATCAATTCAGTTATAATAATATATATATATATATATATATATAGTTATAAATTACAATACAATGTTTTAATATGTGTATATAATTACTATTATTATTATTATATAAAAAATTATATATATATATACACATTAAATTCTAGACTATATTACATATTTATATACATTTTAAATTATTATATATTATGTTAAATGATATATTATTATATTATATAATATATATGAATATACGAATATAAACTTTAACTTATAAAGTAATATTATATATTATAAATTATAATTTTATTTTTTATAATAAAATTATTTAGACAACATTTCAGGGACAATATTGTCATTTTAACAATTTAGTCATGTCATGTTTTAGTCGTACCAAATGTAGGACAAACAATTAGGCATTTGATTCATTATAAGAAATAGAAATGAAAATTAAAATAGGAATATAGGAGAATGAGCATTTTGTTTGGTTAAACCAATATAATTAATAAAAAAACATTTTATATAATATTTTAAATACAAATATGTGACATTTAGCATGAAAATAAAAAATAATTTACATTCAACATCGACAAATTAAGAAACACATGAGAAAAGATGGCTGAGGGGGAATAAAATTTCCATTTCCCCCCAATTTGGTCAGGAACGAAAATTAATGGATTTAGGGTCCTAAACAAGAATTTTCATTATCATTCGAGTAAACTACACTTTTGGTCCCTGTGATTTAGTGTTTGTAACACATTTGGTCCCTACAATTTAAAAATTACATTTTAGCCACTACGATATGCTATTTGGTCCGGATTTGGTCCCTCGTTGTTACCTCCGTTAAAAAACTCAGTTAAGTAAGGGGTAATATCATCTTTTTACACGTTTAAATCTTCATCTTCAACCTCATGAACACCAAGAACATGATAAATGTTCATATTCTACCTCAAGAACACCAAAATTTTAAAACTCAAATCAAACTCAAAAACCAAAAACTTAAATCAAACCCATATATAAAAACCAAATCCTAAATCAAACCCAAAATTTAGAAACCTAAATCACACCTACATTTAAAAATCAAAAACCTAAATTAAACCTATATTCAACACCCAAAATTAAACCCACTTAAAAAAAGGAAAGAGAGAGAGAGAGAGAGAGATTTTTGAAGTTAGGTTTGTGAATTTGAGTGCAAAAAGGGGGTTTCTTGATGTGGGTTTTTGAGAATTTTCTAATCTTTTTAAACAGAAAAATGGATTGATTCAACTAGGTTTTATAAGATTTCTAAATATGTTCATGGGAAATTTGAGTTTGTGTACCTGGAAATGCAACAAAGAAGATGAGAAACAGAGCAATGAGTTTAAGAACTGCCATTAAAGAGAAGCTTGAGCTCTGCAAGTTTCATGTTCTTCTCTTTCTCTCCTCTTTATTTCTATCTCTTTCACAAATCTCTCTCTCTCTCTCTTCTCTCTCAGATCTGTATCTCTCTCTCTCTTTCTTTTTTTTAAGTGGGTTTAATTTTGGGTGTTGAATATGGGTTTAATTTAAGTTTTTGATTTTTAAATGTAGGTGTGATTTAGGTTTCTAAATTTTGGGGTTGATTTAGGATTTGGTTTTTAAACATGGGTTTGATTTAAGTTTTTGGTTTTTGAGTTTGATTTGGGTTTTAAAATTTTGGTGTTATTGAGGTAGAAGATGAACATTTATCATGTTATTGGTGTTCATGAGGTTGAAGATGAAGATTCAAACATGTAAAAAGACGATATTACCCCTCACTTAACTGAGTTTTTTAACGGAGTTAACGACGAGGGACCAAATCTGGACCAAATAGCATATTGTAGTGGCTAAAGTATATTTTTTAAATTGTAAGGACCAAATATGTTACAAACACTAAACCATAGGGACCAAAAGTATAGTTTACTCTTATCATTCTCATTTTTTACCCCTCAATACCCTCAACCAACATCCACTTAACACCAAATGATACCATATGGATTGTTTTTAGATTTTTTTACATGGCTTCAACCACCACATGTAATTTTTATTTTATTCGATTATAAATTCAAATTTTCTATTTTAAAAAAGTTACACTAATTTTTCATATCTTGATTTATAATAAAATTTCACATCTTGCTATGTTGTCATGAGTACAAACTAATTTTAAAAATAGATTTAAATGGTATTTTTAGTTTTTTATATCCATTATAATATGCGACATTAGGGGCCGTTTACCCAAACGCTTACCGGTAAGCGCTTATCGATGAAAATCTACACTATTATTTAACTTAATGGGTAAGATTCTAGTCAATCAGAACATCATGTGCAATAATTTATCTGGTCAACGCTAACCAGGTAAGAGCCGTCACCAACACCTACCAGGTAAGACTCTCGGTCTTTGTCATACGTTCTTGCCATGTACATCCGGTAAGATAATTGACCCGGTAAACACTTACCAGGTAAGTGTTTGGTAACCGACCCCTAATTCTTATAAGTTTTAGTATTAAAAAGGGCAAATTGCATGAAAAGGTAACGTACTTTAGTATGATTCTTGTTTTAAGTAACGTACTTTCAAAACTTTTATTTTGGTACCTGAGATGTGAAATCTCAAACTTTTAAGTACCTAGTTACATATAAATGCTTACTAGGATTGGGTTTTTTTTGACATGACATTATTTATTTATTTTTCTAACGCCGACTAAGAATATCAATTCCATGTCATCATTTTTTAAAATATAAAATATATTTTTTTTAATTAAGAAGAAAATTTCATATATATTTTTTTAAATCTTAAACTTATCACAATTTTCTTAAAAACCAAGAAAATCAAATTAACATAATTTTTTTAAAGCAATAAAATTTGTAATTCTTTTTCTTTATTAAAAAAATGACCATAAAATTTGTAAAACTATTTAAGTGATTGTAATTCTTATAATTCTTTATTAAAAAATACCATAAAACAAAAATATTACAAGAATTACAATCATCTAAATAGTTTTATAAATTTTATGGTCATTTTTTTAATAAAGAAAAAAACTACAAATTTTATTGATTTAAAAAAAATACGTTAATTTGATTTTCTTAGTTTATAAAAAAATTGTGATAAGTTTTTAGAATTAAAAAATTTTATATGAAATTTTATTCTTAATTAAAAAAATATAAATTTTACATTTTAAAAAATGATGACATGGAATTTATATTCTTAGTTGGCGTTAAAAAAATAAATAAATAATGTCATGTCAAAAAAAAACTAATCCTAGTAAGCATTTATATGTAACTAGGTACTTAAAAGTTTGATATTTCATATCTCAGGTACCAAAATAGAAGTTTTGAAAGTACGTTACCTAAAACAGGAATCAAACTAAAGTACGTTACCTTTTCATGCAATTTGCCCTATTAAAAAACAATAGATTTAAGGCTCGAAATCATTTAATAAATAAATTCTTTTTGTTTGTATATCAACAAACTAATTAATTTTCGTATTTAAAATGTTGTGTTAACATAAAAGTATTTTGTATGTTGAAAATTTATTACATATATTTACAATGTTATATAATATTTGATAGAAAAAAAAAACTTTAACAAAAATTATAAGGATCAAATATCTTAAAGTTACAGATTATTATTAGAGCATCTGTAACAAACTTTTTAACATAGAAAATTAATATTAAAATTTAAAAATTTTAAAAGAAAATTAATTCAACTTCAACATTTTCTTCCTTTTGTAAATTACAACATTGTTTATATTATTAAAAAAACAATACTTTTAATAAAATATCATTTTCCTCCTAAAGAGTTAAGGTTTCTCATTTATGAGAATATATTAAAAAAATATTCCTCTCTTATTGTGCTTATTTTTAGCTAGTTCGCTAAATTCGAAGAACTTCACACTCTTTCTCATATTTTTTTCATTTTGGAGAAAATTTTGAACAATTTAGCGTAAAAAAATCGTCCAAAAATCTACATTTTCTCAATTTTAAAGAAAATTTATTCGATATGTTATTATAGCTTACGTATGGCTATTTAATATAGTATAAAACGAATTGAAAATCAATTGATAAACTCTATAGATTTAACTAGATTTTTAATAATCCAAATTAACTTAAAAATAAAACAAATTATATAAAAAAAATTGTGACAACCGGAACCCAATAACAACTAAAATATAGCATTACAACCCACAAATGGTCCCAAATAAACTTTAATACATAAAACTCAACTCAAATCCACAATGGAACACATGACTACAACTGAGATATGTTATGTCTACCGGAACTTCAAGCTTCCACCAGGTCTCCTCCACGGCACTGCCTCCCATCTTTCCTTGGACGAACTTCTAACTAAACCCTTATCTGTAAATGGTTTTAGGTTTTGAAAAATGAGGGTTAGACCATGAGGTCTAGTGAGTTCTCTCTAGAAACAACATTCGCGCCACAAATAACATTTAAAGCAATATATAAGCATTTATAAACAATTTACAACTTTAAAACATTAAACGCATGTACAACATGATAAGGTCACGCAGACATGTGACAACGTGTCTGACTCACACTGGCTTTAACTGTGATACACCCCCCATTGACATAAACGGGACAACCCCCCCCCCCCCCCCCCGGTATGAGCATTTGTGGGACACCCCTCTGACTTAAGCCATCACATACCCAATCTCAAATGTATACATACATAACAAATCACATTTCATATCATGATAAAACATGTAGTTTCATAATCATCTCATACGTTAAAGTTCGTACGTCAACAACATTTTCAGTTAGATATTCTCACCTGCCGTCCTCTCTTAGCTCCTTCTCACTTGAGTTATTGATCCTTAAACTGAACACCTACGTTTCAAAAAAACACACAAGAGTGATAAGTCACCCGATCAACCCTTGAGACTTACTCTCAACTTCCTTAAGATGCCCTCTAACACACCTCGAACTTATCTCGAGGAACATCGAATACCCGCGAATAAGACGCACAACTTTTGGAAAAACAACTCCCGGATTCCCACTGTCCGGACCGGGGCTTACCGGATACTCCATCCGGATTACCCACTGTCTCCGAGTTTGGCTCTATCGGGAATTCGCATCATCTGGTTTCTCGCTCCCGTTCGTACCCGGGTTTTGTCCTGCCCGAGTTCTAATCCTCATCCGGGATCTCGCTATGTCCAGGTTTCAACATAACCGGACGTGGCCTCAGCTGGATTCCACATACTCCCGGGCTTCGGCCACTACCCGAGTACTACCCCGCTGGGTTTAGGCGATTCCCGAAGTTAACGCCACAACAACATAAATTCCTTATTAAAATAACGAACACTCAATTCACCAACTTAACCTAGGGTCAACCTTGTATATCACCATAAACTCACTGTTATGAGCTTCTTCATCAGATACCACGTAATTATAACATCACTACCCAACACGTCATACGTCTAACACAGATAGTACTTTCTTTTCGAATCGCATTGATTACAACTCATCAATGTTAACCAATTCCTACACTCCCACCACGCCATCATCCCACACTTATACATAGCTAATAGTAGGAAACCTCCACAATCTATCATCTGAAGCATCCACCAATCTAAGTTGGACCAATCCTGAAGACACACCTTCAAATTCTCACCGCCTCCATCAATCGTCCAACCACAAAAGAAATAAATTCAAGTTTCACTCGCTCAACAAGGGGAGTGACCTCACACATAACTATTCTCAATAGCTTAACACTAAACGTCAAGCTCACGCGGAACATTTCCCATAATAATACCAAGTCTAATCCAATGGTCCTCAATTCCGAGCACTACATTCAACTACCTTTTCCATTTCCTTCTTGAAAACATAAAACATACTTCCTAAGAACGACTCACTAGCAGGTGCACACTTACGACCAACCGCACAGGTTAGCTTTCCTCGATCCTTGAGCCATAACATACACACAAATCTTCCTTCTCATACTCTCACTAGGGGTTCAAGTACCCGATAATGTTAATCTATAATCATTACTTCACATTTTTTGGGCTACTTGTCAAACTTCCTACTTCCAGTTTGCCCATTATTTTAACATACCATCTCCACCTCCTCAGGCTAGTGTAGAACATTGTTCACTCCATTTTTCGATCAATTCAAATGTGTTGATAACACATTTACATTATTATGCCTAACCAAACGGTTTCACCACAAATCTCACTCAAGAAATTCAACCAAGACATTTCGAGATAACACCCAAGGCTCGGAGTCACCACAAACTTCTCGTTCGCCAAACGGGGTTAGCCTACTCATGAGAATTCATTTACACGCAAGGACTAATTCAACATTCCCAATGATTTTGAATCTACTACAGAACATCATAACTAACCAATTCAACATTTTCATCAATATTTCAATGGTGCAAGATAAACTCGCTCATCAAACTCATTGCGACCAAATAACACATGCTTCCTCTTTTAGACAACCACCAACTATCACTCCACCCCTTTCATTCTGAAAATAGCAATACCATACACCACACTAAAATTTATACATCTCAACAACATATTTAACATTTTGCATAACTCAACAGAAATATCTAAACAAGGATTTCCACCCACCCTTATTCTTTATCAACAACCCAACCCACCACTCAACCTCATAGCAACCAATTACCACATCCATAACTTACTCGTCCACCTTGGCATAAAGTGCCACTAACTTATTACACCCGCACCACTTCATACTCTCACACTACAATCAAAATCTCCTTAATTACTTCGCACGCATAACAGATATCTCCTTCTCCATACCAACCACAAGGCATATATATAAATATATTTGAAGTAAAGTCATCTCACGAATTTTATCTTTCTCGAATTTAGATGAACCACCAACAAAATCATGATCATCTAATTCACTCGAACAAGTCTTCGTTCCTTGACAACTCATCACAATCTACGAACAAATTCAGATAGTCCAAGAAAACAGGACACATTTTCTTATAGATATATATATAGTCAAAGTGCACCCACTTCGGTTGTGCTAAATACTTCATTCATATATGAATCATCGAAATCTCATAAGAAGTAATCTATCCAAACTAGCAATTTTCCACTTTCATAACACCCACACAAGGTGGTCCCGCATCATGCAGGTATACACCTTTCCCGAACGACTTCTTATATATTAGAATAAACTCAACAGAATAACAATACCATAGTTACTTCTCCAATTCCATCATCCTGATAATAAATTCAACAAACGGTTGTCGACTTCAACATCAACAGTCGACATGCAGGCCGGATCCTGACAAATTTTGGGCCCTGGGCGAGATGAAAAACAGGGCCCTCGATAAGTACAAATTTTTTTTTTAATATATCGTTTTGTATCATAAGAAATAACATTGAATTCAAGAAATACGAATAATTTATATAAACCATTTTTCCGAAAATTCTTAGACACAAAATCAATCAATAATTATTTATAAATTAATATGATCTACCATATTATTTTTCCATACCATCGTTAATTTGTTCCAACGTCAAAAACATCCTTATGATATATATTTAATATATAGATTGACATTATTTGCGGCGTGACTATTCAGAGTACAACTCTATGTAAATCAATATAAATCAGTTGTGTTCCCATTTCACCTCATCCTAATGTTTTTCTATCACCATTTTAAACATTTAGGGTTAAAACAATACTTTTTTGAATCATCAATCTTAGAATCAAAAGCTCATGTTGGTTGTAGTTTGAGATATTATTATTGTTTTTGAGATATGAGAGTACTTAAGATTCATCCACTCAATATTAGATTATTAGGTAATAAATAGTCAATAATGTCTGAAAAAACAATGTATAGATATAATTGATAATTTTTTACACAAAGTAGTTCTCCTGGTTAATATGAAGAAATTTACCATATTCTTAAGGAAAAATATAATTCATATGGATTGAATAATCAAAATAGTCAGTGGAAGATGAATGATGGATAATATATCAAGGTTTTCTAGGTAAGTAATTTTAGACTTTGGTACTAGATATAAAAAAAAACCCTTAAAGAAATTATAATCAATACTGTAAAATGAACGACCAATTAACTTTTCACATATTTTTTTCATTTCGAGTGTAATTAGTTAATACATGTTTGGACCCTTAAATAATACAAAATTCTTTGACTCCTATTAGTACTAAAAAAATTGTCTCTTTTGTTAACTAATTTTTTTACTACTATTATATAGTTCAAAAAATTGGGCCCCTATTTCTCGTTGGGCCTTGGGCATACGCCTGGCCCGCCCTCCTCCAGGGACGGCCTTGTCGACATGCTAATGCTTTAACTCCGCCATCTCCAATCACTCTTTGTCTCCGACAACTCCACATCTCTGGTGTAACACCCTAAAATAGGGCCAATATAGAAATTAAAATTTTCGGCAATATAACATTTAAAATACGAAGATTTCCATTCATGTAAGTTAAAACAACTAAAACCCAATGATAAGTGTCATTTTTATACACTTTTATGTCGAATCTATCCTAAAATTTGGTGTTGATTAAATGGTTAAAATACCCCTTTTATCTAGTGTTTATTTATTTAATGTTTTATTGCATAAAAAAATAAAAAAATAAAAAAAAATAATTCTAATGTTTTTGTTTGGTGGGCTTCGTTGGAACCAAGGAAAAGAAAATAAATATTAAGTTGATTTTTATAATTTGAGGCTTAAGTTTTGTTTGTTTGCTGCAGCCCAAAATAAAGAAAAAAAAATACATTTCAAGTGTTTTTATGGCTCAATGTTTGCAGCCCACGTATGAAGAAAAGAAAGTCGTCCAGCGTCTGAACTCCAGTGGCGGACGTGACTTTCTCGTGACTTTCTCCAGCATCGAACCCACGACAAACCTGCGGTGGCCACTGCCCTTTTTCACGATTCCAAGCCAATTCCGCGTGAGTTTCACGTGGGTTTAACCCACGCCCAAGTCACGGTCGATGGAACATGCGTTTTTAGTTTTTTTTGGAGCGGTTTTCGAATGGGGGTATAAAATGGGGTTCGATAACTGCCGAGAGGGGGGGGGGATCGATTTTTCTTGGAGAGAACATTTGGAGAAGTCGATTTTGCAGAGTAAGGGAGCAACAAGAGGCGATTTTGGAGAGATTCATCATTGCAAGTTCATCAATTTCATAAATTAGGTTAACTTTTCTTCCCAATTTCTTACTTTTTGTTTTAAATTAGCCATGTGTGGCTAATTTTCGTTAGAATTCGACTTTAGGTTGTTAACTTTTGCAATTTCTAATTCATATGGTTGTTTGAGATGGTGCAATCCAACTTTATTTTGATTATTCATCCAATTTCTAAGATTTATGGTTTATAAAATTAGTTTTCATGCTTTTTGATCAATTGTGTGGAAATTGATTGTTGTTAGTTTGTTTGCTAAATCCGTAATTGTTTAGTTAACAATTGTTAGTGACAAACAACGAAATGGGTTTTGTCAAAGATTCCTACTTTTTGTTGTGAGATTGGATGAGACGGAAAAGTTGAATTAACCGAGCTTATGTGTTAATTTATCCGGATTCGGGTTCCATAAATTTTCATGCTAGTATAAGTTAAGCTTTCAAGAGCTTGTTTGAGGCTAATTATATACTAAGGTTTGGTAGGAGAGCTTATTCCTTTCAAATGCTAATTATGATGGAATTGATTGTTAGATCTTTTTAACAATTATAACCGGGTTAATCGAAATAGTTGCGATAATCGTATACATTATCTATGATACAACTTTTGAATGGAATTGCATTAGTGTTTGCTACCCAAAGTTGAGTTCATTTTCGCTTTATTTGTTTTTAAACTTGTTTTTAACTTTCGTATGTTAATTTCTTGCACAAACAAACCCCCCTTTTCGTAGTTACTTTTAAGTAAATAATTTTGTACTTGTTGATTCGGTATAAAAGAGGTTAGAATCGAGTCTCTATGGATTCGACCCAACTTACCACTTTTGCAATTTTTATTGTAAAATCGTGTGCTAGCTTGGAATTATTATTTGGTGGACTCGGCATCCGTCAAATTTTTGGCGCCGTTGCCGGGGACTCGGTATTTCTAACGGTTTATGCCTAGATCTTCACGTACAGGTACACCCATTCCAATAAATTCTGAAATCGAACGGACCGCCAAAAGACTAAGGAAACAAGCTAAACTTCGGAAGAAGTTAGGCGAGGGACCTTCGTCACCAGGGGTAAATATCTGGAAAGATATTAACCTATCGAGCGATTTAGACGAAGAAAAAGAAGAAAACCCAAAAATAGAAGTCGAGGAGCCGAGGACGGAATCTGAAGAAGAAGAGGAGAAAGAGCCGAAGGTCAACATGGGTGATGCGGAGCAGACGCTACGTCAACTAGCGACCCAAGATGTTGCTCAGACTCCCATTTGTATCAGGTATCCAACAGGTAATCAAAATTTCGTTCTTAAGACTGGCTTGGTCCATCTCTTACCCACGTATCACGGGTTAGAAAATGAGGACCCCAACAAGCACTTAAAGCAATTTCACATAGTTTGCCTTAGCATGAAACCAAGTGAGGTTACGGAGGACCTTATAAAGTTAAAGGCATTCCCTTTTTCTTTAAAGGACCGTGCTACGGATTGGTTGTACTCGTTACCCCCCGATTCGGTAACGACGTGGAACCAAATGGCGAGGCTATTTTTAGATAAATTTTTTCCCGCCTCCCGAGCCGCTAACCTTCGTAGAGAGATTTATAGTATTAAGCAAAGAGATGTTGAAACTCTCCATGAATATTGGGAGAGATTTAAACATCTTTGTGTGAGTTGTCCACAACACGGAATCTCGGAACAATTGCTTTTGCAATATTTCTATGAGGGTCTCCTCCCGATGGATAGAAAGATGGTTGACGCCGCAAGTGGCGGTGCCATGTTTAACAAGACCCCGACCGAGGTTAGAGCTCTAATCACTACTATGGCCGAAAACTCCCAACACTTTAGTGTGAGGAGTGACATGAGGAGAGAGCCACAAAGAGCCAATGAGGTAAATGTAGCGAGCATTGAGAGTCGTTTATTTGATCTTACTAACTTGGTTAAACAGCTTGTAGTTAGCAAAGAACAGGTGAAAGCTTGTGGGATATGTTTAGCAACAAGCCATCCAACCGATGCGTGCCCACAACTTCAAGAAGATGTGTTGGTGACGACCGAAGATGTGAACGCCATAGGAGGTTTTCAGGGTCAGCCACAACAGCAACAAAGGTATTTCAACAACAACTTTGGCAACCAAAGACCCCCTCAATTTCATAATTTTGTGCAAAGGCCGCCACAATAACCATTTCAGCAAAGAGCACCCTTCAATCCAAATCAAGCTACTTCTAGTGGCTCAGGTATGTCTCTTGAAGACATTGTTAAAAACTTAGCCACTAACACTCTTCAATTCCAACAGAAAACGGAAGCGAGTATCCAAAATTTGGGAGCTCAAATGACACAACTTGCTACTTCCGTGAGCCGGTTGGAATCTCAAGGAAAGTTGCCTTCCCAAACGGAAACGAACCCGAAGCAAAATGTGAGTGCAATCGTCTTGAGGAGTGGAAAAGAGCTTGAAGAACCAAAGTTGACGAAGAGTAGAGAAGTGGAGAAAGAGAAGGAGGTGAGTCCAAAACCGGTTCAAAGTGAGAAACAACCGGAATCTTCTGTTGATGTAAGTGAAAAAGCAAAGGTAATTCCACCACCCTTTCCTACACGTTTTCAAATGTCTAGCAAGACTAGAGAAGAAAAAGAGATTTTAGAAACATTTAGGAAGGTTGAGGTGAATATCCCTCTTTTAGATGCAATCAAGCAAGTCCCTCGTTACGCTAAGTTTTTGAAAGAATTGTGCACAAATAAAAGAAAACTTAGGGGTAACGAGACGGTCAATATGAGTGAAAATGTGTCGGTCGTGCTTCAAAAGAAACTACCCCCAAAGTGCAAAGATCCTGGTGTTTTCACCATTCCTTGCAAATTGGGGAATGTCACGGTTAATAGGGCTATGCTTGATTTGGGTGCATCTATCAATGTGATGCCATATTCTATCTTTAAGACTTTAAATGTAGGCCCCTTACAAGAAACCGGGGTGGTCATTCAATTGGCCGATAGATCCGTAGTACACCCAGAAGGTGTATTAGAGGATTTATTGGTTCAAGTGAACGAACTTGTCTTCCCCGCGGATTTTTATGTCATTGATATGGAGGAGGATTCTCATCCAAAATCCACATCCATTTTGTTAGGGAGGCCATTTTTGAAAACTTCGAAAACAAAGATAGATGTTCATAATGGCACACTTTCTATGGAATTCGATGGTAATACCATTCATTTTAATATCTATGAAGCCATGCGTTTTCCAAGTGATGTATCCTCTCTTTGTGCCATTGACATTCTTGAACCCATTTCTCAAGAGTTATTTGAACTAACCCATTTTGATGCTTTAGACACAACTTTGAGTAGGTCTTTAGATGAAACGAGGGTGACTAAACTCATGAAGAGGATTGAGCTCGGACCCGAGTTTCACGAGCTAGTAGCTTCTTTGGATCACAAGAAGACTGTAAGGTATGATATTGCTAAAATTTCTTTACCACCATCTAACAAAAAGCTACTTCCTTCTATTTTGCAGGCACCCGAATTAGAGCTAAAGCAACTCCCGGATCACCTAAAGTATGCCTATCTAGGAGAAGGAGAGAAATTACCGGTGATCATTTCAAGTAACTTAGACACATCCGAGGAGAAGAAGCTTATATCTGTTCTCAAACGGTACAAGGAAGCCATTGGGTGGACGATAGCCGACATCAAAGGTTTGAGTCCATCAACTTGCATGCATAAAATCTTGATGGAGGATGATTTCAAGCCGTTTCGTGAAGCTCAAAGACGTTTGAATCCGCCCATGATGGAGGTTGTGAAGAAAGAGATTCAAAAGTTACTTGATGCGGACATGATCTTTGCTATTTTCGATAGCAAATGGGTGAGCCCGGTGCAAGTTGTTCCGAAGAAGGCCGGAGTAACGGTAGTGGAGAATGCTGAGGGAGTGATGGTTCCAACGAGAGTACAAAGTGGTTGGAGGGTATGCATTGATTACCGGCGGTTGAACGCTTCAACCCGAAAGGATCACTTCCCTCTACCTTTTATCGATCAGATGCTCGAGAGACTGGCAGGTAAGTCCCATTATTGTTGTTTAGACGGTTTTTCTGGTTTTCATCAAATTCCGGTTGCACCGGAAGATCAAGAGAAAACCACATTTACATGTCCTTTCGGCACTTTTGCTTATCGCCGAATGCCCTTTGGCCTATGCAATGCACCGGCTACTTTTCAGCGGTGTATGATGAGTATTTTCTCTGAATTTGTTGAAAACATCATTGAAGTTTTCATGGATGATTTTACCGTATCTGGAAACTCCTTTGATGAATGTTTAGAAAATCTCACTAAAATACTTCAAAGATGCATAGAGACCAACTTGGTTTTGAATTATGAAAAATGTCACTTTATGGTAAACCAAGGGCTAATCTTAGGACATATCATTTCTAGCAAGGGGATTGAAGTAGATAAAGCTAAAATAGATGTGATTAAAAGCTTACCCTACCCCACTTCGGTGAGGGAAGTCCGGTCATTTTTGGGTCATGCAGGTTTCTATAGGCGCTTCATCAAGGATTTCTCACACATTACCCGACCGATGTGCATTCTACTTCAAAATGATGTGGAGTTCGATTTTGATGAGAAGTGCAAGGAAGCTTTTGATAAGCTTAAGGAGATGCTCACATCCACCCCAATCATGAAACCGCCTAATTGGGACCTTCCCTTTGAGATTATGTGTGATGCAAGCAACTATGCTATTGGAGCGGTACTCGGGCAAAGGGTTGGAAGGAACCCACATGTTATTTATTATGCCTCGAGGACCCTCGATAGCGCGCAAGCAAACTACTCCACCACGGAGAAGGAATTGCTTGCGGTTGTCTTTGCTTTGGAAAAATTTCGTCAATATCTCTTAGGTACTAAAGTCATTGTTTTTACAGATCATGCGGCGTTGCGGTATTTGATGACGAAGAAGGATGCTAAGCCAAGGCTCATCCGATGGATTTTGTTGCTCCAAGAGTTCAACTTGGAGATTAGAGACAAGAGTGGAGCACAAAATCTAGTGGCGGATCACTTGAGCCGAATAGTTTCCAATGAAGAGCCGCTACCACTAGAGGATAAGTTCCCGGATGAGCATCTTTTTGAAGTGAAGACTACGGTTCCTTGGTACGCCGACATAGTCAACTACCTAGTCACCGGGACCACACCTAAAGAGTTACCGAGATCGAAGAGGGACAAGATAAAGAGTGACTCCAAGTACTACATGTGGGATGATCCTTATTTGTGGAAGCAAGGATCCGATCAAATCATCCGGCGATGTGTAAGTGACGATGAGGTAACTTCTATTCTAGAATTCTGTCATTCTTATGCATGTGGAGGCCATTTTGGCCCAACAAGGACAGCTCGTAAGGTTCTCGAGAGTGGCCTATTTTGGCCACATATTCATCGAGACGCATACATGTTTTGTAAAGCCTGTCCTCGTTGCCAACACACCGGAAATCTTAGTTGTAGGGACCAAATGCCTTTGACTCCCATTCATGCTTGTGAGATTTTTGATATTTGGGGCATTGATTTCATGGGCCCTTTTCCATGTTCTTTTGGGTTTTATTACATCTTACTTGCTGTCGATTACGTCTCTAAGTGGGTAGAGGCGAAAGCGACAAGGACTGACAGTGCTAAAGATGTTTCAGATTTTGTGAAGGATAATATTTTCTGCAGATTTGGAGTTCCGAAGGTGGTTATAAGCGATAGGGGCACCCATTTTGTGAATGGAATGATGGCGGCTTTGTTCAAAAAGTATGGTATAAAGCACCGTATATCTACCGCCTACCATCCACAAACAAATGGGCAAGCGGAAGTGTCAAATCGGGAGATAAAGCAAATTTTGGAAAAAACGGTCAACCCGAGTAGGAAAGATTGGAGCTTGAGGCTCAACGATGCATTATGGGCCTACCGGACCGCCTACAAATCCCCGATAGGTATGTCCCCTTTTCGTTTAGTTTACGGGAAAGCTTGTCATCTTCCCGTTGAGTTGGAACATAAGGCCTTTTGGGCCGTGAAAAATGTCAACTTAGACATTGATAAAGCCGGTACTCACCGAAAACTCCAACTCCAAGAATTGGAAGAGATACGCAATGATGCATACGAGAGTAGTTACTCATATAAAGAAAAGACCAAAGCTTTTCATGACAAAATGTCTTCCCGTAAGACATTCGTTTTAGGTCAAAAGGTCTTACTTTTTCACTCTCGTCTCAAATTGTTTCCCGGTAAACTTAGGTCCCGATGGGTGGGACCATTTGTTGTTACTAATGTGTTTGGTCATGGTGCAATAGAGATAAAAAGTGAGAAAACAGGAAAAGTGTTCAAGGTTAACGGCCATCGTCTAAAGCCGTTTTATGAAGGTTTCAAACCTCTCGATGTCGAGGTTTTCGAGATGGGGGTGCCGGAAGGAGGAGCACCTTAGACCATGAAGGTGTCTAGCCAAAGACGTTAAAGAAAGGCGCTGCATGGGAGGCAACCCATGGATTTCCATTTAATTGCTTTCATATTTGTTTTAGTTTGTTAGATTCTCCTCTTTCACTCTCGCATTTCCCTTGATTATTTTCAGGATTCACCCCGGAGTTGGAGCTAAAAGGACGCATCTACCTTCACGGACTCATACATTAGAGGACTATTCACCAAATCAGGGGAGTTTACTGTTTCCTCTCGTTCTTTAATTGCTTTTAATGTCCTTTGCATTATTTGAATACATTGAGGACAATGTATGGTCTAAGTGTGGGGTGGTCTGCATGATTTGGGTAGATAAATGTTTTTAGGGTGTTTTTAGGGGTAATTTTTTGCAAAAGTATGTGCTTAAATGTGGATTTTTTGTCCGTTTTAACAATGTGTTAGCATGTTTTTATGGCTTAAATTGTTGATGATGATGAGTTCGGATGTATGTATAGCATGATTGAGTTTGATTGATAGCACTTAAAGTCGACTAGTGATAGTATACCGGTTAAAGTTAGACCCTTGCTAATCTCTTGAACAACTTGAACATCGTGAGACTTTGAGCCTACTAGACTAAACATTTTGATATTAGTCTCAATTTCATTTCTTGTGTGAATATGTCATGCCTAGTCACGTGCTTCTAGAACTTGATTTGCCTCTCCTTAAGACTACATGATATTTACATGCTAATAAATATGACAAAGGCCATCGTTTGCTTATTTTCATGTTAACCCAATAGCCTTAAGCCTACCCTTATGTTATTATTATCATTTTGTACACCACTTTGATCCTTAGCCTATTTTCTTTGTCACCCACATCATAAGCCAATCCAAACACGACTCACCCGACCAATCATCAATGGAGTTTTTCGGTGAATTCCCTATATGCTCGGAAGTGAACTTATGTGTTGAAAAAGAAAAAAAAAAATAAATAGAAAAAAAAAATCAAAAAGAAAGAAAAAAGAATCTTTGAGGAAAAAATTATGTCGTCTAAAAAAAAAAAAAGTAAATAAATGAATAAGACGACGGAAAATGATGATATGGTTGATTATAAGTGTTTTATCTCTATGCCTTATCGAAAAAAGAAGAAGAGGGAGTTATGCTTCAAAAATAGAAATATAGAAATCCCTTTGTGAAAAGAAAGTTTCGTGCTTGAATAATCGTTTTCTCCGTTGGTGTGAGGTCCTTAGCCACCTTTCCCAAATATATCCCCACCTTACCCAAAGCCTTGGTTTACATTACAACCCTTACAAAGTCCTTTTGATTTATATGCATGTTTTATATCCAAGTAGTGGAGAGTGAGAGTCCTTTCAAGCATATGGTAAATACATTCTAGCGTAGCGACGATTTGAGCGATACACTTTTGAACCAAGAGTGAAAAAAAAGAGTGATTGTTCTAATTTCCTATTCGTGAGAGTTCTCGTGATTAGCTTGTGTCTACTTAATTGTGTGTACTCACTTTTTGGTGCTAAGTTGCAAATCTCAAACTCATGGTATGCTATATGTGTTGATTTTCTCATTTGATTCATTTTTATCACTACGTGCTAACTTAATTCATTGCCGGGACGGACAATGATCCAAGAGTGGGGTGATTTGATAAGTGTCATTTTTATACACTTTTATGTCGAATCTATCCTAAAATTTGGTGTTGGTTAAATGGTTAAAATATCCCTTTTATCTAGTGTTTATTTATTTAATGTTTTATTGCATAAAAAAATAAAAAAAAATAAAAATAATTCTAATGTTTTTGTTTGGTGGGCTTCGTTGGAACCAAGGAAAAGAAAAGAAATATTAAGTTGATTTTTATAATTTGAGGCTTAAGTTTTGTTTGTTTGCTGCAGCCCAAAATAAAGAAAAAAAAAATACATTTCAAGTGTTTTTATGGCCCAATGTTTGCAGCCCACGTATGAAGAAAAGAAAGTCGTCCAGCGTCTGAACTCCAGTGGCGGACGTGACTTTCTCGTGACTTTCTCCAGCATCGAACCCACGACAAACCTGCGGTGGCCACTGCCCTTTTTCACGATTCCAAGCCAATTCCGCGTGAGTTTCACGTGGGTTTAACCCACGCCCAAGTCACGGTCGATGGAACATGCGTTTTTAGTTTTTTTTGGAGCGGTTTTCGAATGGGGTTCGATAACTGCCGAGAGGGGGGGGGGATCGATTTTTCTTGGAGAGAACATTTGGAGAAGTCGATTTTGCAGAGTAAGGGAGCAACAAGAGGCGATTTTGGAGAGATTCATCATTGCAAGTTCATCAATTTCATAAATTAGGTTAACTTTTCTTCCCAATTTCTTACTTTTTGTTTTAAATTAGCCATGTGTGGCTAATTTTCGTTAGAATTCGACTTTGGGTTGTTAACTTTTGCAATTTCTAATTCATATGGTTGTTTGAGATGGTGCAATCCAACTTTATTTTGATTATTCATCCAATTTCTAAGATTTATGGTTTATAAAATTAGTTTTCATGCTTTTTGATCAATTGTGTGGAAATTGATTGTTGTTAGTTTGTTTGCTAAATCCGTAATTGTTTAGTTAACAATTGTTAGTGACAAACAACGAAATGGGTTTTGTCAAATATTCCTACTTTTTGTTGTGAGATTGGATGAGACGGAAAAGTTGAATTAACCGAGCTTATGTGTTAATTTATCCGGATTCGGGTTCCATAAATTTTCATGCTAGTATAAGTTAAGCTTTCAAGAGCTTGTTTGAGGCTAATTATATACTAAGGTTTGGTAGGAGAGCTTATTCCTTTCAAATGCTAATTATGATGGAATTGATTGTTAGATCTTTTTAACAATTATAACCGGGTTAATCGAAATAGTTGCGATAATCGTATACATTATCTATGATACAACTTTTGAATGGAATTGCATTAGTGTTTGCTACCCAAAGTTGAGTTCATTTTCGCTTTATTTGTTTTTAAACTTGTTTTTAACTTTCGTATGTTAATTTTTGCACAAACAAACCCCCCTTTTCGTAGTTACTTTTAAGTAAATAATTTTGTACTTGTTGATTCGGTATAAAAGAGGTTAGAATCGAGTCTCTGTGGATTCGACCCAACTTACCACTTTTGCAATTTTTATTGTAAAATCGTGTGCTAGCTTGGAATTATTATTTGGTGGACTCGGCATCCGTCACCCAACGAGTCGAGGTAGTTTGTAACACCCTCGAAAATGAACAGAGCAACTAAATTAAAACTTCCAAATTCAACAACAAAAAGGATATAATATATTTTACAAACATCACTTGAGACACCTCAAAAGAATATTGGATTTAAATTTTAACAACTAAAAGGTCAAGTATCGCATAAAGACTTAATCAAAGTCGGGTGTTACTAAAATCCCAAAGAAACAGTTGCTCTTATCAACGACTAACGCGGAAGACTTCATCAAGCTACTCACCTTTGCACAAACTCTTAGCACTCAACGCCTCACCAAAAAGCTAGAACCTCTTCCCCCATCCGGAGCCTGATGCACATGCCGACAAATAAAAGGTTAGGCTAACGCCTAGTGAGTTCAAGAGTTTACAACATGAAATAAATACATTTGTTAAAAGAGAGAAAGTAGTTTAACTCACAGACCTTCAGAAAGATTTACTTTAAGTATCAAACGATACCATTTTCCAAAAGTACACATTTAAAGACAAGGGACCCAATATGAACCTTCTTTCGTAAAACCACTTTAATCCCAAACTCACCCAAAACGTGAATAATAAGCAAAGCTCTCAATTTATAAGAATATGAAATAAAACTTTACTTCTCGAAACCCTTCAAACATGGACGGGTCATAAAACACAACCCATAAATCTTGAGTAAACCATACCCCATAAGTAAAACGTCACCGAAAACATAGATAATAAAATGACACAATTAAATACTCAAATAGCACCTTCCGGTGACGGGGGATACCCGATTCTATTGTACGTGGCGGAACACAAAGTTAAGCCACATAACTATGTTGTCGAACTACACCTCAGATGATGCTTCCATTGAACTTTAACTATGACCACGTCCTTATGCCTCAACTTCTTCACTTTCGATTCCAAAATCGACTCCGGTTCTTCCACACAACGATTCCCATTGTCCACTCGAATATCCGATAAAGGAATCACGCTTTCTTCTTCGGCTAGACACTTCCGAAGATAACACACGTGGAATGTAGGATGTATCCCATCCATTTCCGGCGGTAAATCCAACCGATAGGCTTGCAAACCAATCTTTTCCAGAATAACGAATGGTCCAAGGAAACGAGGACTAAGCTTCCCACGCTTCCCGAAACGTATGATCCCCTTCCACGGAGATACCTTCAACATGACCCGGTCACCCACTTGAAACTCAACCGGTCTTCTCTTCTTGTCTGCATAGCTCTTTTGTCGGTCTTGCGCCGCCTTTAGTCTTTCTCGAATTTCTTTCACCTTGTCCGCCGTCTCTTGCACTATTTACGGCCCGACGAATTGCTTTTCGCCCGCTTCTAGCCAACAAACTGGGGTCCTACACTTTCGTCCATACAAAGCCTCAAACGGTGCCATTCCGATACTAGAATGGTAACTGTTGTTGTACGCGAACTCTACCAAAGGTAGGTGTGAGTCCCAACTTCCCCCGAAGTCTATCACACACGATCTCAACATGTCTTCTAGTGTCTGGATCGTCCTCTCGCTTTGACCATCCGTTTGAGGATGATATGTCGTGCTCAGATTCAGTCTAGTGCCCAACTCCTTTTGCAAACTAGTCCAAAAGTTTGAAGTGAAACGACTATCCCGATCCGATACTACATATTGAGGAACTCCATGCCTTGACACCACCTCGTCGATGTACAGTTTAGCCAACTTATCTATTGGCAAGGTCTCCCGCATCGTAAGAAAATGCGCGCTCTTGGTCAACCGATCCATTATCACCCAAATTGTATCGTGACCACGTAAGGTCTTTGGTAGCTTCGTCACGAAATCCATGGTGATGTCGTCCCACTTCCACTCGGGAATGGACAACGGTTGCAAACTTCCATACGGTCTTTGATGCTCCGCTTTAACTTGAAGGCATGTGACACACTTTTCCATATAGCTAGCCACATCCAACTTCATCATCGGCCACCAATAGTTCAACTTTAAGTCTCTATACATCTTGGTGCTACCGGGATGTATAGAATATTTCGACTTATGCGCTTCCTCGAGAAGCAAGTCACGATTTCCCCCAATCTTTGGCACCCAAATTCGCCCTTGGAAGAGTTTGAGTCCACGACCATCTTCCGCTAAGAGTTCCTTTTGCTTGGACATAACCTCGGCCTTGAGGTTCTCTTCTTTAAGTGCTTCCACTTGACTCGCTCTTATGCTCTCCAACAAACTCGACACTACATCGATTCTCGTAAGGGACATTTTGACACCCCCATCATGGCTCCTTCGACTCAACGCATCCGCCACCACGTTGGCCTTACCAGGATGATAGAGTAAATCACAATCATAATCTTTCAAGAGCTCTAGCCATCTCCTTTGTCGCATGTTGAGTTCCTTTTGATCGAAGATGTACTTGAGACTCTTGTGATCCGTGAAAAGAGTACACTTGGTCCCATAAAAGTAGTGTCGCCACAACTTTAACGCGAAAACTACCGCCGCCAACTCCAAATCATGAGTCGGATAGTTCTTCTCATGATCCTTTAATTGACGCGGCGCATAGGCTATTACTTTCCCCTTTGCATTAGGACACACCTAAGCCCCATCCTGGAAGCGTCACTAAACACAACAAAATCTTCCGATCCTTCGGGTAGGGATAAGATCGGATCTTCACACAACTTCCTCTTGAGCATCTGAAAGGCTTGTTCTTGTGCATCGGTCCAAAGAAACTTGGCGTTCTTCCTTGTAAGAGAAGTGAGCGGTGTAGCTATCTTGGAAAAGTCTTGGATGAAACGCCAGTAGTAACCCGCCAAACCTAAGAAGCTTCGAATCTCCATCGGACTTGTTGGAGGCTCCCAACTCATCATTGCATCGATCTTTACCGGATCCACCTTTACGTCGTCCTTTGATACCACATGCCCCAAGAATTGCACCTCTTGAAGCCAAAATTCGCACTTCGAGAATTTTGCGAACAATTTCTCCCTCCTTAGAACTTCCAATACTTCCCGTAAGTGCTTCCCATGCTCGGACTCATCCTTTGAATATATTAGAATATCATCGATGAAGACGATCACGGATTTGTCTAAGAATGGTCGACACACACGGTTCATCAAATCCATGAACACGGACGGAGTGTTGGTTAGACCGAAAGGCATCACCAAAAACCCGTAATGACCGTATCGCGTTCGGAAAGCCGTCTTTGGAATATCCTCCTTCTTCACTCTCACCTGATGATAACCGGATCGAAGATCAATCTTAGAGAAACATCCTGCGCCTTGAAGTTGATCAAAAAGATCGTCGATACGAGGTAAGGGATACTTGTTCTTCACCGTGACTTTGTTCAACTCCCGGTAATCTATGCACATCCTCATGGACCCGTCCTTTTTCTTCACGAACAACACTGGTGCTCCCCATGGTGACGAACTCGGTCGAATGAAGCCCTTCTCCAACAACTCTTGTAGTTGTGACATCATTTCCTTCATTTATGTCGGTGCCAAACGATATGGAGCTCGGGCTATCGGAACCGCTCCCGGAGTGAGGTCGATCTGAAATTCTACTTGCCGTTCCGGTGGCAACCCAGGTAAGTCTTCCGGGAAGACGTCCGGAAAATCTTGCACTACTTCCACATCTTCAACCGACTTCTTTTCTTTCTTTGCGTCCACCACATAGGCCAAGTACGAAGGGTAACCCTTCGCTAGAAACTTGCGAGCCTTAATAGATGAGATAATAGGATTACTCCTCTTTCCTTTTTCCCCATAAATGGTAGCCACACCATTTTCCGATAAGGGTACTTGGATCATCTTTTTGGAACAGAAGATGTCCGCCTTATGCCTTACTAACCAATCCATACCTATGACTACATCAAACCCTCCTATAGCCATAGGTAGCAAATCTACTCCGAAAGAATTTCCATCGATCTCTAGAGTGCAATCACGAAAACGGTCACGAATGATCACTTGATCCCCATTAGCTATTTCTACTATTAACGCATCGGGAAGGACACTAATAGGAGTTGTGAATTGTTTACAGAAAGTATCTGAGACAAAGGAACATGTAGCACCCGAATCAAACAAAACACGAGCAGACAAGGAATTTACTAGGAACGTACCCGAAACGACATCCGCGGTCTCCTTTTCCTCCTCGGTAGTCATCCGGAAAGCTCGACTGGGCACCCTTGGTGGTTGCTCGACTCTAGTCGTCGAACCCACGAAATTTCCACCATTACCTCCCACTAGCTTTGGGCAATCCCTCTTCATATGCCCTGGTTCTCTGCACTCATAGCATACCGGCCCCCGGATGGGACACTCTCGAGTCACGTGGTCCTTCTTACCACACTTGGCACACCCTGTTGGACCGGAATAAGTTCTTGAAACACATGGCCCCGAGTGCTTTGACTTGCACTTGTGGCACCACCGGTCTTCACGACGCTGATCACCCGCTCTCCCGCTTACAAAGGGTTTTGACTGCCTAACGGGCCCAGATGGCCCTTCCCACTTCCGTTTCTCACCGACAAACCTCTTCTCTTCCTTTTCGGCATTGATGTCGTCCTCAACGAGCAAGGACTCTTCGATAACCTCTTGTAACGTCGAACACTTAGCATTCCTTACCGACGATTGCATCCCGACCGGTAACCCTTGATGATAGGCTTTAATCTTTGACCTTTCATCGGGGACTAGATGTCCCACCAAGTTTAGTTTCTCCAAAAAGAGTTTGAAGTAGCCAACCACATACAGGTTCCCTTTCTTCAGATCTTGGAACTCCCGTTCCAACTTGTCCATCGAACGCTCACTACAATACTTGTCCATAATCTTCTCCTTGAACACCAGCCAAGTTAACTTAGCCAGGACTTCAGGAGTGAGGACTGATCGAGTGAGATTCCACCAGATCAAAGCCTCTCCCCGAAGTAGTTGAGAAGCAAACTTGACCCGTTGAGAGGGATCACACTCACTTGACTCAAAGGCCATTTCTACCTCTTTGAGCCAGTACATGCAAGCAACCGGGTTATCTGAACCCGCAAACTCCTTAGGGTGGCACCCCAGAAACGCCTTGTAAGTGCACCCCTTAGTCTTCGTCCGGATCCCTTCAGCGGATGGTTCTTCAACCGTTACCACATTTGGTCCACCCGACCCCACAATAATGTTTTTAGCCATCGTCTCAGGTTGTCGGTGGCTAGCGTCTCGATCCTCTAGGAGTTTCATGAAAAACTCTTGCTGTTGGGTCATGGCCGAAGTCATGGCCAACTGTTGTTGAGCCAAGGCCGCATTCATGGCCAACATCATGCTATCCCGAAGTCGGGTTTCCATGGTAACTTCTTCCATGATGGCGTTACCTGTATTGATGTTCCAGCGCGGAATATGCTCAGGTCCGCCTCCCAAGATTATGGGTACAGGAATGTCATCGGTGGTTACACCCACGGGAGGCCGTACAGCTGCAGATTCCACCTCTGGTTGACCCTTTGGCATGTCCGGCAACCTACTTCGAGTGTTTACCATTACAATCTACCATGCACGTATGAGAAATAGATTGAGAAGAGACTAAACGAGTTGAACTCATTGTACGTACTACTACCTTCATCAATTATCATAATAATAGTAAACCAAGTATGCTCACGTAACAATGCATTCATAATAGCAGTAGCTAAGTGAAATTATGAACGGACCATACACAAGAATTCTTGTCACCATCATCACAACTTTCAATTAAAGTAATTCCGTAATCTTAACGCTCTCCCCACCTAGGATTACTACCCAGTGGACAGTGAAGTCAAAAGTCTAAAGCTTAAGTCTAGATAAGCCAAACAATACCTAGTTCACTTAAACTAAAGCTCTGATACCAACTTGTAACACCCTAAAAATAGGTTGTCCTTAATCCACTTGCCAGTCTCACTATCATAACCCTTATGTTGATGCTCACGCCAGCCGTCCCCTCTCGGGCATATAACACTTATGTCCGAGTGCACACTTAACTCACTAAACAGTCTTTACCCATAAAACCACAGTTGCCTCCCAACCTTGGGTGACACTTACTATTTCAAGAGTAGTTCGCGACCTCAACTTCACACCGGTCCACCCACTTTAGCTAAACATGTTGTTGAACCCAAACCAAAGTTTGACATCAACCTTCAAGGAAGTCCCAAAATTCTTAATGATCGGTTCTTGATATTGACAACGTCGTCCTTTCGAGGCGTACCAATACGCTCTTTAGGTAGCTGGTTAATGTTGATCTGGCTGTCATTCACCCTGATCTATTCTCAACCTTAGAACATTCCCTTAATAAAATCTTTACCTCCACAGGAAACACTTATACCCATCGATACCCACTCGTCAACGTCTAACCTTCTTTTAAATTCCACCTTAGAGGGGTCAACATTCTCATGCCCTAACGGGGATACTTTCAAACATTCCAAGATTCAATGACTTCCAGAAGACAAGTTGACGCCTAAAGCCAAAATGGTGATATCGAAAACGTGGACATTCCGCCCAATATTTCATCTCAGAATTATCGTCGCGTTAAAGTTGACACCTAACAGGGTACTAAGATTCCAAACCCTACATTCTCAACAAACGGGCCACCATAATTACGTAAATCACGGAACCTACTAAGACAATACATCATCAACATAAACCATGATGTCCAACCGACAATAATTCATTAAATCGAACCCAACCAGATGCCGATAATCACTCAAGGCATTTTCTCGCAGGTCTACAGAAGCATAAAGGTCGCTCCTAAGATAACGGGGAAGGCATGAATCTATTTCCTCAACTATTCAAACGTGAACCGATTCAAAAATTGAACCCAAATTCAAGATAGACCGCAAGTAGGATCATCCAACGCTTCAAATCTCAAGGACTCCTCTAGTCCTTTAATTACAACTCCTTCCACGACAGGGTTTAAATTTATAAGCCTAATGAGTTCAATGTTTTCAAATAATATGCCAATTTAAACTTTTATAAAACTTTCAAATACATAGGTTTTATAACGATTAATCGTACGATGAAAATACACTATCATTCATCGATAGGTTTCAAAATTGGTTACCCACCCTACGCATATGAAACCATTTCCAAACTCATTTGATCAATACTTACGCAATTAAAATGGTAAAAAAAGGTGTGTAACAAAACCTACACTATTAGCATGGAAATAAATTCCTACATCCCAACATGTGTGATAAATATTTGCACAATCCCAAAAAGGGAACTTCACAATTTTTACTTTAGAGTTTTCCTCTTTAACCCAAAAATGTTGCGGCATAAAAACCTCAACAAGTTTCATATGCAGCAGTTTGTTTCCCCAAAACTCGGTAAAACTATAGGGACGTTACTAAACATCAAATCAGATTTAAACTTTGAGTTGCACAAATACATGTGCAATAAAAGTTTGCACAACTCCCAAAGGAAAATTTCACAACTTCAACTTTAAAATCCTATCCTTAAAAAGAAACGCAAACGTCGGAGGATAAAATCCCCAACAAGGCTCATATACGTCCGTTTATTTTTCCCTAATTTAATAACACTATAGGGACGTAAATAAAATTTTAAATCGAGTTCAAATGTTAGGCCGCGCAGATAAGACGCACGTGA
Source organism: Arctium minus (assembly GCA_954870635.1). Taxonomy (NCBI): domain Eukaryota; kingdom Viridiplantae; phylum Streptophyta; class Magnoliopsida; order Asterales; family Asteraceae; genus Arctium; species Arctium minus. Next base: position 192,551,970 of record OX941080.1, read on the forward strand.
CCAAAGCGATAACTATATCGACATGTAAATTGATACTAATTTAATGCATTACGGAAAATTTATAATAGTAAAATCAACAACTGAACATGTATGGGTTAAAAGTTTAATACGAGACAACATAAATCCTTCACATACTAACCCACGCGAGTGTAAAATCAAATTCAACCCAGTAAGTGTACACACATACTTGTGTAAAACTCATGATACAATCATGCGACAATAAGGCTTTCAAAACGCCTCTGATGGTTGCAAAAATAACGGTGCAGACTCGTATGAAACAACTCATAAGTTGATATACACATTAACGCAAGTCTACACATTCCCAAAATTTCTTTTTATTACGCGACTCAAACTGTCATAAAATAAGACACCTTAAAACCAATTGAATTTTCACAAAATTCATTAACGCTAGACCAGGCGGTGTCAAAAATTTTCATTTTCCAACATAAAGGTATAAGACGACAATAAGTCTAACATGTCAAAATTCTAAAACCACAACGTAAGGTAAGGTGACCCTTTTCAACAAAAACTTGTAACACCCTAAAAATAGGGATAACAAAAATCCGAAAACGGACATGAGGTATACTAGAATTGCCATAGCAAGAGCCTCCAAAAAATGGGGAATATATAAATAACCTGTTTAATCACAATTTGTAATTTAAACGGACAATAAAATAACAACCAACTAATCTAATTTCTACATCTAGAAAAGAGATTACAAAAGGGTTGTCATCTATAAGCCTAATGGTTCATTTCCAAAAGAAGTAAGCGTCCAAGTGCAAAATCCCCAAGCTCTCACCCAAAGCATCTAATCCTGCTTAGGAACGGCGCCGCTAGAACCTGAGATACACATCGACACCAAACAAGTGTTAGGCCAAAAGGCCTAGTGAGTTGAACAATAATAAACATGCATGATCAGTTACAATTCTTATCAGCAGTTAACCAGAGTTCAATATATGTGGAGTCAATAGGAGAGACCCATAGCACCAATCAAGTTCCACCCAAAGAGTCGATATACCTTGATGCCATCTACCAAGAGACATCCGAAAGGCCCGGCACACCCGAGGACTATACCAAAGAAAATTCCTCGAATGGCGGAGGTCTAGGCACATAGCATCACAGTGGCGCCCAAGACTACATCCTCCTAGTGTCTACTGACTTGGTTCGTCCAACATAATTTATAGGAGGTCTTGAGGTATATTTCAACCAACACATTTCGATACCAACCAAGGGTACAATGTTACCATCCTAACGCATAAATCCATTATGAGACCCAAATACCAACATAATCAATGTTTAGACATTTAATCACCAAAAAGGCATTCCAAGTAGAATTTATCATCTACTATAATACATACATCCCAAAATCATGCCAAGATATCCAATATGTACATTCATGGAGTCAATACCAAATACCCGATCAATAAAGTAAAACATGGCATTTCTCACAAAATCACATTCCCAACTTTTCTTCATAATCAAATCCCACATACTTGAACATATAGAGATAAATAACAACAACTAGAAGAATATGATGTGTATCTAGTTTTAACAAAGGTTAGTAAACTCACAATCTAGGTTTTTGGACCAAAACCTAGAAAAGTGTCAAACCCTAGAAAAGTGTCAAACGCTAGAAAAGTGTCAAACGCTAGAAGTTGGAGAAGATGAGACTTGAAGTGGAGAGGAATGACTTTGATGAGGATCTTCAATAAATACACTTGGATGAGACTTGATTAGGCATGGAAATGGGGCGGGGATGGGACGGGGACCTCAATCCCCATCCCCGTCCCCAATCCTTCATCTTCATCCCCGTCCCCATCCCCGTCCCCGTCGGGGAATATGATCACATCCCCATCCCCATCCCCAACGGGGAAACGGGGATCCCCAACGGGGAAACGGGGATTTTCTTTTTCCGTTTATGTAAGCTATTTAAATCAAATATATGAGACACCGCACATATTTAAATATCACATATTTCTAATAAACCTAAAATCGAAAGAAATTTAATTTAGTATACAAATCACAACATCATATAATAATTAATAACTTAAAACCAAAAGAAATTCAACCGAATTCGGGAAAAAAAAAACTTAACTTCAAACGTACCAAAAGATATCGAGTAAGATTCAAAACCATATCGAGTAATTGTATTTTGATTGACATCCAAAATACATACTAACATCCAAAAAATAACAATTTTATATTATAAACCTATTTAGGAAATAGGAAATAGGAAATTATGAATTACCGATTTAGTTTAAATAAATAATATATCAAGTATTTATTAAAATATAAAACGGGGACGGGGCGGGGAGTGCGATACCCGTCCCCGTCCCCATCCCCGGTTTAGCGGGGAATCCCCATCCCCGATCGGGGCGGGTGGACCGGGTTCCCCGACGGGTCGGGGCCAATTTCCATGCCTAGACTTGATGAACCAAGAATCACCCCAACCACCCCAAACCCTAGCAATAAATGTGTGTATGTGTGTGGAATGCTCAAAAATCGTCCAAAATGAGAGTTCTCCCGTTTCCTCAAAGTGAAATGTGATAAAATGGGATATTTTCGGCCAAGGGTTCATTTAATCCCCCTGCACCCACTCGCGACATTGCCCGGCGACAGTGACACACTGTCGCATGTCACAATCGCGCGGAGACCCCCACCCTCGTACATCTCCCGCGACCTTGACACCGCGATAGTGACCATGCCACAATCGCGTGTCATAGTCGCGCCAGCCCAAACACCCGCGGTACATCTACCGCGAGAGTGACAGTGTCACAATCGCGAGTCACTATCGCACCAAACCCCCAACATCCCGAAACTTGACCAATTTCGATAACGAGCGTGAGGTTTGAACGATTAAAGAAGGGTAAATCAATTTACTCAACATTACAACATAGTAACCATCATTAAATGCATATAAATGCTCATATTTTCAAATAGGTGCAATTAACGTATTTAAGGAAACAAATACTTACCTTATAAATTTACGGATGTTACACTTTGATGAGACACGACGCCCAATAAACGCGTAAATTTACACGCAATGAAATTAAAACCCACGCATTTCAAAGTACACTCACGCACTCCAACACGCCGCAAAACTATACTCATAAAACTAAACACGACTCACACAAACCAAATCCTCCAGAAAATTCCGACTCAAGAACATGGGGACAACTCTTCCTTTAAAACCTTAACATACGTGGAGGAGATCCAATGTCACGGTTAAAAATTCTACAGTTACTTGTCCAATACCCAAAATGACATTAAAATATGGATCTTATAATATCCAAAAATAGAGTTAGACACAAAACGAGGATGAAGAGATTTCCAATAAATAAAAATATTTGCAACCACGAACAACAAAACAATTTCGTGCATGTTTAAACTCACGGTTTAAGATTTGATGAATGTTAAATACTTTACCAAAATTTCGTAATATAACTCACTTTGTGCTTTGAAAACATGAGAAACAAATAATGCAAACTCATTTTAGAAATAAATGTCGTGCATGGATTTGGCCGACACTCGATACCCCGAAATCACGTTCCTCAATTTTCCGTCCAACCAATATCATCCGGGTGTTCAATCATCTTAAAGCGATCATCGACGATTTCGTCGGTTCTCCTTACAATTTCTTCTCGAAATAGAGCCAATTAACCCACCTATGGTTCTACTCCGACCAATAGCTCCGACTCAAAGAGGTCACCTTAGTGCGTTCAACGCGCTTAACTATCACTCCAAAGTGACATTGCTATAAACATCAATCCTTCCTTAATTACTCGCTTAGAAACTTTCTCACTACCCCAACGGTCATCATACCAAGGTAGTTTAAGTATACACATGTAGCATGTAGGTTCACCATAACATTGGCTAGGTGTCATTGTGAACGTACCGTACATAATCATTCTTGCGACCCTCGACAAGTTTCCCGTTTCTAGCGACTCGATCAACCCCAAAAATATCGTATCTTAAGATACCTAATGTGCAAATCCACTTACAAATACTTATAAGAACGCTAGTTTGAGTCTAGGCATCCGAAAATCAATACCTAATTCTCTCAAACTTAAGCTTTGATACAAACTTGTAACACCCTCGAAAATGAACAGAGCAACTAAATTAAAACTTCCAAATTCAACAACAAAAATGATATAATCTATTTTACAAACATCACTTGAGACACCTCAAAAGAATATTGGATTTAAATTTTAACAACTAAAAGGTCAAGTATCGCATAAAGACTTAATAAAAGTCGGGTGTTACTAAAATCCCAAAGAAACAGTTGCTCTTATCAATGACTAACGCGGAAGACTTCATCAAGCTACTCACCTTTGCACAAACTCTTAGCACTCAACACTTCACCAAAAAGCTAGAACCTCTTCCCCCATCCGGAGCCTGATGCACATGCCGACAAATAAAAGGTTAGGCTAACGCCTAGTGAGTTCAAGAGTTTACAACATGAAATAAATATATTTGTTAAAGGGAGAGAAAGTAGTTTAACTCACAGACCTTCAGAAAGATTTACTTTAAGTATCAAACGATACCATTTTCCAAAATTACATATTTAAAGACAAGGGACCCAATATGAACCTTCTTTCGTAAAACCACTTTAATCCCAAACTCACCCAAAACGTGAATAATAAGCAAAGCTCTCAATTTATAAGAATATGAAATAAAACTTTACTTCTCGAAACCCTTTAAACATGGACGGGTCATAAAACACAACCCATAAATCTTGAGTAAACCATACCCCATAAGTAAAACGTCACCGAAAACATGGATAATAAAATGACACAATTAAATACTCAAATAGCACCTTCCGGTGACGGGGGATACCCGATTCCATTGTACGTGGCGGAACACAAAGTTAAGCCACATAACTATGTTGTCGAACTACACCTCAGATCGTGACCGTATTACCTAGGCATGGAAATGTGCCCCGACCCGTCAGGGAACCCGGTCAACCCGCCCCGATCGGGGATGGGGATTCCCCGTTAAACCGGGGATGGGGATGGGGACGGGGATCCCCGTTTGTCTCAAGCCGGGGATGGGGACGGGGACGGGTATCGCACTCCCCGCCCCGCCTCGCCCCGTCCCCGTTATATATTTTAATTAATATTTAATATATATTATTTATTTAAACTAAATTGGTAATTCATAATTTTCTATTTCCTAACTAGGTTTATAATATAAAATTGTTATTTTTTGGATGTTACTATATATTTTGGATGTCAATCAAAATACAATTACTCGATATGGTTTTGAATACTACTCGATATCTTTTGATACATGTGAAGTTAAGTTTTTTTTTTCCGAATTCGGTTGAATTTCTTTTGGTTTTAAGTTATTAATTATTATATGATGTTGTGATTTTTTATACTAAATTAAATTTCTTTCGATTTTAGGTTTATTGGAAATATGTGATATTTAAACATGTACGGTGTCTCATATATTTGATTTAAATAGCTTACATAAACGGAAAAGAAAATCCCCGTTTCCCCGTTGGGGATCCCTGTTCCCCGTTGGGGATGGGGATGTGATCATATTCCCCGATGGGGACGGGGATGGGGACGGGGGTGAAGATGAGGGATTGGGGACGGGGATGGGGATTGAGGTCCCCGCCCCATCCCCGCCCCATTTCCATGCCTAGTATTACCTGCTCTGTCGAGCTACACCTCCAGTTCTGACTATATTTCAAGTCCCCAAAACACCGTATCCCTTATTGCCTGCTCTGCCAAGCTACACCTCAAGGATACGCGATCTTATTGCATGTTCGGTCTCTAGGGAGTTTCATTCTCAGGGTGTCCACTTGACCCTTAGTGCCTACTCCCTATCAGTCAAGATAGGAGCCTCAGTTCCTTATTTGATAACACTCGATGTCTAACCCTTGTGCACAAGAATTAGAACATCAAACTCCAAACCTAAGGTCCCGGAGTACAACCCATAAAGGTTCCTTTCCGCAAAACAACCGGGACAATACCAATGCCAACACGGCATTATTTCCCAATGTGAGAATCCCAAGAGTTCTTACCATTAAACACGACTAACTTTCATGCATATGGATCCAATGCAATACAGTCTAAAATACATGACTCCAAATGAATGACACACGCACCCAAAACATTTATTCTCCAAGATCAAATGCAATAAATGCAACTCACACCCAAAGCTCCCCCTTAGGTTATTAAACCGGGCAAAAGTCCCAAAGACCCGACAAGCCGAAAACCGAGCTAAAGACCCAACAATTTACATGACTCTCCAATGGAATTGAGTATAAACATCGAAACGCGTTTTACCAACAATTAAGTAAACACTACAACCCAAAAGTAATTAACTCAAAACTTCTCATTGGTTGAAACAAAACGTTTTCCAAATGGACTCATCCCCTTCATGTTTCCAAAATGACTCTTAACACAATGATATGCATTTTCACATGGTTTATAAAATCGTATGCACCAAATGGACAATTATATAAAATGACCTCCATTTGTATACTATATCATCAAGGAAACATATCAAAATAATTTATTTATCAACATTCCAAAAAATCCCAAAGATATGGGTAATTTAAGTTTATAAAGCTAAACATTTCCAAATAGCCAAACTTATCAGCAGTTAACAATTTAGTGTAAAACACAAACACTTTAAAATAAACATTTTGGCATGTACATCATTTTCACAAATCAACTTGAACTCACCTTGCTAGATTTAGGCTAAATCTAGATTTTACCCCGCTTTAAGCTCCCTTGAAGAAATCCGAGTCCACAAGCAAAATTCTTCAAAAACCTAGATCCATAGATTTCCAACCATAAATAAACATATTCAACCTTCTAGAATCCTTCCCCAAACATTTAAACATGAAAACCCCAACTTGTACCCAAACCCTAATTCCACATATGAAGAAAACGAGATATTACCTTACCATAGGTTGAATCTATCAACTATACATCTCTTGGTCACCCACGGAAGCCACCACTACAACCTTTAAGAGAATGGAGAGGGTCATAAGGAGGGTTTGATAAAACCCTAGAAAGTTAAAGGTGAAGATGATAAAGTGGATAGATTGAGCTTAAGCTTCCATAACCTTGCTAGATGGTGAATTAACACTTGAAATCCCGAGATATTGAGTATCAAAAGCTCAAAATCAACAATGGTGGTCAAGAGGTTCGGTTTAGAGAGAAAAGAGAGGGTAGGGTTGAAGGAGGTTGAAACAAATGGAATGAGATAGACAAAATTCGAGCTTTAAAGGCCCCTGCCCCCGACCGCGACAATGACCGGCGACTATGCCCTTGGCATAGTCGCGTGGCATTGTCGCCCACGTCCAGGCACTCGCGGTACCATCCCCGCGATTATGCCACGCGATAGTGACATATGTCACTATCGTCGGGCACTGTCGCCTAAGTTGTGCAAAGTTCCGAATTCCTTCATTTTTCGCGTTCGAAAGCTCCCGATACTCCAAGGGACTTTAAATAATGATTTCCCATCAAACAAGATACAGAAACTTCCGGGTGGCCACTACTTACCGAAATTACGGGTGTTACATAGTTCGTAGCAATTTAGTAGCGATAAAATATGACATAAATTACAACAACCTATTTAATCTAGATTTCAAAGACACGACTAGATTAAGGTGGGTGTTGCTATGTCTCCAAAACGCTCTTCTCAATGACATCCCAAAAAGCCCGGTCATCCAAGGATATCCTAAGCACACGACCGCTACTCAAGGTGCTCCTTGCACACCACTAAGGAGACCTGAAGACAAAACACGACATCAAGTGTTAGGCTAAGGGCCAGTGAGAATTTCCACAAGTATATAAATCATTAAATATTGAAAGGTGAGAAAACTTCCAAGTTACCACAACCATGATGGTATTCGCAGTACGTTCCAAGATATGATTTAGAGGCCAACCTGTACGTAATTCTTCACAAAGCTACACCAATTCCTTTTTCGGGGGAGACCCGTGTTCTCTCAAGTAACTGGATCCATGAAAGGAGTCACTCGGGTTTATTAACGAGGAACTTACACCTCAAACTCTCACTTTAGTGCACACCGTATCCGGCGTCACCTCAAACGTCTTGATTACCTTTAGTGTCCACTCCGTGGAGTTTCACCTCAAGGCTCATTGAACCTTAGTGCCATCCTCATGTTAGAAGAGTTTCACCTCAAGGATTCATCCTTTAGTGTCCACTCTCTAATTTAATTGGGAGTTATAAATCCACCAACACTCTCCCAATCCTCGTGCACAAGGATTGGGTACCATAAATAATAATTCCACTTAGCACATATTTCTGAGAACCAATGTATAAATAGTCTAAACCACATAACCACATGATTTACTAAAGTTTATTTATCCAAATATTCATCATACAATTTATCAAGCATGAAATGTCAATCTTATCAGCAGTTAGGTCAAAATCACATATCAAGCAATTTGTTAGTAAAATGTATACATATAAGTTGTTATTCACATAGAAAGTTTAGTGGAACTCACCTACAGGGTTTGTAAGTGAAAACCCTAAAATGGAGAAACCTTAGAAAGTAAAACTTCACTTGAGGCTTAAATGGTCCTTGAATGCTCTCTTGAAGGAGGTTGAGATAGTGGTTGAATCCTATTAAATGCACTTAGGGGATTTAGGTTGAGGGTTAAATGAAGAGAGAGGGAGAAGGGTGAAAATCGCCCCCAATAGAGAGAGATGGATCTGAGATTCTAAAGTGTAGACGATGAGGACCATGAACCCAAAGATCGCGTTTAATGGACTGCAGCTCCACCCCGTGCACGACATTGCCACCGCGACTATGTCGTGGCATTGTCGTCGTGGCATAGTCGCTGCTCGGCCCTCACTCACTGTCCGAAACGACCACGGTCAGGTCCAGGCGCGACAATGACACCTGCGACTATGGCCATGGCAATCTCGTCGGTCATAGTCGTCGGGTAGGTACCGTATGCTGGAAACTTCTCAAATCCAGTTCTAAACTTCCTAAACCGAGTTATATACATACCTAGTTGGTCCAAAAGTCTTAGAAAGATGTCAAATCAGGTAGGGTTCTTAACACGTGATTGGCAACCATAAATGAAGTCTAAACAAATGTGATTACTCACAATGACAAATTTTGGGGTGTTACATCTGGCCTCCTCCCCTTCACCGTTGCCTTGCCACTTTTTGCGGTCATATCTCCGGTGAAAATATTTTCCGGAATCATCGAATGACCTCAAAACCTTCAGGCTCCAGATGCAAGGTTTTCAGATTGAGCAAGATGATGTTCTTCTTCCAAATCCATATACTCAATAAACTTGAATTACTCGATGATAAAAGAAACTTTTACTTTCTCGTTGTCAATATATGAAATCCCTTTGGTTTTTTTTTTTTTTTTGGAATTTGGTTGTTTCATTTTCTCGACTCTTGATTCTGATAATTGCTGAAAGGCAGTGCTTGCAATGCAAAGAATTTTTTTTATGGGTCTCCTCCAGAACCAAGAAAGTAGTTGCTTTAACAAGGATGAGCATAAAATGTGGAAAAAGCTTCCAACTCCCAGCCTCCATCATCTCTGGCCAGAACTCCGGCAAAAAAAAAAATCAAAGAACACCCAAGTATGGAGTTGGTTTCCTGGGCTCATTATAAATTGAAAGGGGGATCAATGGTTGTGGTGGTTTCACCTCCTGCTGGTGGCAAAGAGGGAACCAAGGTGGAGGAGATGGACCGGTCGGTAGTATGTGGTGACAAAAGAAGGTTACTTGGGGATTCGTCCAAGAAAATAGAAGAAAGGAGAGTGGTCAGAGAAGATTACCTGCTGCTTCATCGGAAAACAGGAAGTGGGTCGGAGATGTCGAGGGCCAGCGGGGGAAGGAGAAGGTGGTTTCGTGGATGCTGCAGCAAGGAAAAAGTTGAATATATTATGAGTGTGATTATATATAATGTAAATATTTTATTTTTAAAAGAAAATGAAAGAAACTATAAAATGAACAAAGAGGCCCTGATTAAACCGATAAAAGGTTAAGGAGGTTAGAGGGAGGGACCTAATCCATAACAAAACTAAAACTACAGTGACTATACATGTAATTATTTCATTTGAAGGACCCAATCCAAATTTTCGTATAACCACAGGGACGAAATCTGTAATTTACTCAAAAAAAGGTAAAGAGGTGTCATTGTGTAGGCATGGATATGGGGCGGGGACCTCAATCTCCATCACCGATCCTTCATCTATATCACTGTCCCCATCCCCGTTGGGGATTATGATCACATCCCCATCCCCAACCGGGGGGGGGGGGGGGGGGGGGTGAGGGGAAGGGGATCCCCAGCGGGGATGTTTTTTGCCGATTATATAAGCTATTTTAAATCAAATATGTGTCGTACATGTTTAAATCTCACGTATTCCTAATAAACTTAAAATCAAAAGGTTTTTAATTTAATACAAAAAATTCACAATATCATATAATAATTAATAACCTAAAACAAAAATAAATTCAATTTAATCCAAAAAAAAACTTAATGTCACATGTATCAAAACATATAGAGTAATATTTAAAACCATATCGAGTAACATCCAGAGCATATCGAGTAATTTTATTTTTGACTTGACATGAAAATGTCATAAAACTATCCACAACTATTTCATCGAGAACAAAACTACCAATCACCAGAACCAAATTGTGTGGATGATTAGTTCTTAGTTTTTCAAAATGTCAAAACTCGTATTAATTAAAGTTGATCCAAAAAAGCATTATGTTCATAATTAAGTTAAACAACAGACTACAACAAGATCAAGAACTTGAAATACAGTCTAATACTTAATAGTCACTAACAAGCACCTTGAAGAAGGTTCAGAAGTCGTATACTATCTTGTCGCATCATAATCATGCAATATATTACAAAAGAAAAAAACAGAAAAGGTGTTATTTTAGTGTGCATTGCCAAAAGGAAGTCAGATAAAAAAAATGCATATGTGAATAATTGAAAAAAATCTATTTGAAGATGTATATATGAAACCATATGAATAATCTGTAATGTTGGTTCACATATACATTTTCAAATAATTTTTTTTCAGATTTTTCTAATATTTTACATATAAACCTTCTCTTATCATCTTCTCACGACGTTAAAATTTTTTATTTGAACTGGTCCCAATCAATTAATTATGGGGAAAATGTAGTAATTCCAAGTACTTTTGTTTAAGTATATGTTCTTATGTAACTTTTTTAATCTAATGCCATGTTTGTTTTAGATAATGAGATAATGTAATTTGAGATTAATTATGAACTAATAATTTAGTTTGGTTAAAATAGTATAATAATATAATTTATTACGTTATTGTAAAATAGAAAATATGTAGGTCTAATTTATAAAGTTAATAAATATAAAAGTATTGTTACAAAACTATATAATAAAAATAAATATACTTAAAATATTTTGTTTGGCGTTAAAAATGGTGTAAGAAGTTGAAGATGAATTATTGTTTGTACCAAGAATTACACCGTTTTGGTGCAAATAATGGTGTTGATAGTTGGAGATTGTCTCATAGAGGAAACGACATTGAAATGCATTTTTTTAATCGACATAGATCAAGTTTGGATCAAAGTTATGAGTCAAACGGTATATCTAAATTAGCCACTTTATTAATGATCCAATATCAGCGTGAGATGGCTAAAGACAAGATTTTCCGGAAAACATAGTTATGACTACTGAACATGCCCACAACAGAAACTTCGATCTTAAAAGGAGAGATACAGACAAGATCTCATCCAAATTCCTGTCGTTGGTTTTGTCATAAAACGACCCTTAAGGAATACAAAAACAATGACAAGTATTTTAACTATTTATATAATTTAGTGTTTGAAAGAAATATGACTACTAGATAAAAGTTATAAATAGACAACCTGAATGACAATAAAGTAATTAGTTTAACCATTTATATGATTTAAAGTTAAATGAAATATGACTATTTGATAAACGTTTTGAATTAATAAATTACGTTGTAAAGATAAAATACAAAAAGTATAAATGACCATACATCACATTGCAAATATAAATTACAAATACAACATTAATTGTTCAAAACAACACATCATAATATCATATCATACCAATCTAAAACCAACATAACATTAGTTGTTTACGTTATAGGTTAAACAGAAACATAACAACCAAATTCAGTGTAATAGTTTTTATACATTTCTTAATTTGAAACATATAACAATAACTAATTAGCAATCTCATCATGTAAATTAGTTATGTATTTATTGTCGTGAGAGCTCCTCATGACAAACACGGGGCTATTATTATAATCCATAAATAGTCGATCGTGAATATTACATCTTATAAAATCATGCACCACAAAACAAACAATTACTATGCTTCTTTGTATAATAGATAAAAAGTAACTGGTAGTTTACCAATTTTGTCCGGTCTCCATTATTTTCATTCCACTTATTTTGGTATGACAAAAAAATATGCATTTTTCTCACACTCAGTCCTATCATGTCACAGTCTAATATCTAATCAAATATGAGACAAATTTTTATTGTCTTGTTTCATTCCTATTCTACGTACCAACCAACCGCACTCTTTTGTTAGCAACTTAATGAGCTTAATGAGACTCACAGCTTATTCAATCAACTATATATGACTGTTTGGAAGTGGCTTAATGATATAGAAAGTGGCTTATTCAGTAAGATTTCAAGGGAGAGCTTTATGCAGAAAGCCAAATTTTTTCCAAACTAGTCCCTCCCATTTAAAAACACGTTTCTTCCATTTATGAAAAAACTCTCTCAAATAAAAACCTTCTAAATCTATACAGACAGATTAATCCACACAGACAACTTTATCCATACAAAACTTAATGGAAAACCAACCAAACAACCCACGAAAACAATGAAGGGATTCAAAAAAGAGAAAGCATTACACAAAATGTTGTTAGCTACTTTGTTACCAATATACCCTTCTTATGCTAATTAATACATAATATGTCATAACTCACTTGATCATACAAAAAAGGCAGATCTTTATGCTTCTCTAATTGGGAAACATGAGTAATGTAGTTTAATCACATGTGAATGACCACTGAGCCACCATTAATTCTGGTGAATATGTAACAATAAAACAAAGTTACTAACCCATACTGATTATAGAGATAGTTAACTACAAATACAACATATTTGGTAAAAACTCGTACTAATAATAAATTAACAATAAAAAATACCTCAATTGGGGGTTTCATTGGAAAAGATACACATAGTACAACTCTAACAGATTTTGAGAAAGGTTGATTATCGGTAACCTTAATAGCCACACATGTGAAGAGGCATTTCAGAGCTGAATCGGCGGTTGAGGCTAACAGAGGAATTCAAACCCGTCTCGCAAAGGATTCGAACATGTTGTGTATTTGATCATAGTCGCCACTACCTCTTTGCCAAATGAGCTACACGTCCCTCGGGCTACAACTCTACCAGAATTACTGGGATGAATACAACAATTAGATAAGCCAAGTTTCTTTATAAAGAATCTAATAATACAAAACTAAATATAATGTAAGCAAATATATAGCCTTTGGTTTACATGGGTTGGTTCAGTTTTGGTCACAGTCTTCTTTATTTGAGGACTTGCAGACTCTAAGATCAAATGATACATAAACTTAAGAAAACAACTATCAAGTAAAGCAAATATAAGTAGAAAAGGGTTCATTGGACTAACTCGAGGATGCGGTCGTTCATAGTAGCTTCTCGGTTAGCCTGATCATGAACGAATTTACAGCAACAGCATCCAAAACGATCCACGATGACTCAAAAAGCTCATGAAAGAACTCGGCCCCAGTCTCCTCGGCTGTGTTTCTGAATGCAATCCCGAATGCATTTCCTTGAACTGCTCCCAACCTCGGTTTACCACAAACTCCAACGATCAATACTTTTTCCCTCCCTTGAGTATAGCAAACACATATCAAAGGCTTCATTTTCGCGCCTTTTTCCCTCAACGCGTCCATCAAGAAATACCCGAATTTAGTTAAAGATTGTGGGTATCCCAACAGCTTTGCATCGGCTGAATCTTCAAGCTTTACCCATCTGAATTTGCTTCCACTTCTAATAGAACCCTTTCTGGTTATCGCGGTGCTTCCTTGCCTAAGAATCGCCCTTTGGATCTTGATGGCGTGTTTCATGCCAGTTTCGAGTTTTTCAAGCTTCCTTAATGATAAAGCATCATATGCCTCCCCAAATTGCTTTGAAGCACATGAGCCATTTGAGTCAATAGAAGACTCTAATAGTGCAGTAACTCCATAAACCACATCTGCAGCTGAAACTTTTGAACTATAACCATGTAACAGCAAAAACCCGCGATAATAGAAGTCGTTCAATCCATAATCCGGTAGAAAATGCTCGAACATATCTTTCATTTTCCGCTTAATTTCAACACTCATGAAGCGGAACTTCTGTTTGGACTCATCAAGTGCAAACCCCATTTGAGCAAGAAGCAACATGAGCTTCTTAGTCCCATTATCACTCCAAGTTTTCAACTTTGTTGCCATGTAGGAAGAACATAGCATTGAATCAAAGAGATTCCATTCTTGTAGTAGCATGAGCCTCGGCTCATCTTCATACGCGATTCTTGAAGCATCAGGTGCACAAACTTTGGTTCCGTCTTTGAGAGTTACCGAAGTAACAGCATCTAAATTTCCTGAACTATTAATGTGCTGCTCAAGCTCCATCACCCCTGCTTGATACCTTTCGTTCGTTAATCTTTCGTGCACAAATTGATCGGTCAAAGCCACGCAAGCCAACCATAGCAATTCGTTAGTGTTCTTCCTCAAGAAATGAGACAATTCGTACATCAAGCACCCCGACGGCTTCCCATGGAAAGTACCCATACAATAATACTCTTTCTTGAGCTTCCTGAAAAGCTTCAACGGATCCGTTTCGCCATCTTGAGAAACCCGCCTCCTTTTCCTATTCCCATCACCATCCCCATCGGCGTCGCTTTCGTTCTCTTCTTCGCTATCGGACTCGTCTTCTTCCACCTCATCATCACTATTCAAATCACTTGCAGCCGCCAATGCCGAAACATCAAAATCATAAGATAAATCGGCTTGATTCTCATCATCCCCGGTGTAAAGAACAACTACTCTATCATTTTGATGATTCAGATTATGCAAATGAATCGGTCGGTGACTATCCACAACAAAAACACGGGCCACAGGTCCTATTTCTAGAATCTTCCTTAGATCCCTATGACACCCCCAATTTATCAAAAGTATAGTAATTGGATCATCAGAAGTAGAGGACAAACTAGATCCAGCATACTTATGAATCTCCTTGAAACTAGAAACGGGATAACAAGCATACCTAACCGAATCAGATTCCAAAACATGGCCTATAATTTTCAAAGCACAAAGAGAATCGACATCGGAAGTCGATGGAAATATGAGCAAAGGAGTGTTGGAAGCTGAAGCTAAAGCAGATTCCCGCAATTTAGTATAAAATGATTCAATACTCTGTTCTCGAACCATAATTACTAAAAAATTGGAATAAATACGAGATCTGTTGATGTGTTAGGTCATGAGATCGAACCTCTTGCCGGAAACTTGTCTACGACGGCCGGAATTGTTTGGAACTCTTCGGTGCAACTTCCATCCGATCAGTATACATCTCTGTAACACTTGAATGACAGAATCCGAAACCCTAATTAATGTGGTAAATGATAGAGAATCTATGCAGCACGAAAATTGGGGGGAAATGGTAAGAATCGTGAAAGAAGAAACCGATGGAAATTAAAATCTGAAAGATGCAGACGAGATTGAAAAATCGAAGAGGGAAAGTGAGAGATTTTTTTTGTGTGAATTTTTTGGTTTGAATTGAATATCTGATTGTTTTCGTGATGAAAATTTTGAAATTTTTCAAAGGGCGCTAAAGATTTGGCGGTGAAATGGATATTTCAGATTTGGGTTATAGAATGAAATTACGTTTTCGGTCCCTAAGGTTTAAAAAATTGCTATTTTTGTGTTTGTGAATTGTGATTTTTATTTTTATGGTTTATGATTGTTTGGTGTTTAGGTTCTTGTGATTTATAATTTATTGTTGTTTTTGTATAATTTATAGTTGTTTTCGTCTCTCATACTTGAAGTATCTTCAATAAATTCTTCAAAAGTTTTCTAAAATGGAGAATCAAAAGCCAAAATCTCAAAAAATAAAAAAATTTAATTCAACTCTAACAGATTTTTCATTTTAGATATTACATCATTATTAAAATTGATGAGGTTTAAGTAAAACCTCAAAAAAATAGAAAAACTGAAGAACACCCTGGTAGCTTTTGATTTAGACAGTATACACTTGTGCATACAAGTAAATTAAGTTATTTTTTGGTTTTTATGCATGTGTGTATGTTACAAATTACTTGTATGCACAAGTGCATACCATCCAAATGAAAGGCTACCAAGGTGTTTCTCAGTTTTTCGTTTTTTTTAGGTTTTTCCTCTGAATCTGACCTTATTAAAATATTTCATATACTTAATAGAATATTATTTGTCTCCTAAACATTTCAGTTCAAAGTTTCTTATTAGTGAAATACAATAAAAACATATTTTTTTTCTCATGGTAAACATTTTTGAGAAGTTCTCCAAAATTGGAAATTTTACACTTTTTCTCCTACTTTTTTCATTTTGGATAAAAGTATGTAAAATATCTCAGGAGTAAAAAATGGCTCACAATCTCAATTTTCTCCATTTTAAAAGAAACTGTTGGAGATTATTTTAAAGGTAGAAGTTAGTTTTAGGGACGAAAATATAAATATATTGAAAACCATAAATATTTTAGATTTAAAAGTAAAGATGTAATGGCAACAGGTTGAGGTATACCATAAATTGCAATTCACATCCTCGTCTCCACTCCTTTTGTCCCCGTCCCCGTCCTCACTAGGAAATGGGGATCCCCACGAGGAATCGGAAATTTTTCCTCATTTACAAAAAATGATCTTTTCTATAATATATTTATAAATGTCGGTTTCACAATTAAACGATGTTTATTCTAAAACTTCAGTCAACCAACTTTTAATAGTTATGTCTGCATATGAGTAGTTCAAAAATAAATATATCGATTACATTACCTCATAATAAAATCTTATACATGTCGTGTTGTATCACCAAACGTTTTTCCACAAACAATAAAACCAATACTAAAATATATAAAAACTTATTATTAAATACTTGGGGTTGGGGTATCCCCATCCCGGGTTTACAAATTTGGGGATTTCTCATCCCTAATCAACTTGAAGATTTCCGGGTTAAATCGGGTTCAAAGATCAGATTCTTAGTCGGGCACAAATATTTTTTGCCATCCCTAGCATTGATGGAGTATTTTAGGGCATTGATTTTACTCCACAACTATTATGTATTTGAACGTATTTATCAATTAGTTGTTGACTTATTTTAGTAATTTCAATAAATTTATAGAAGTTGTATGTATGTCGTAATTACTTGTGAACTTAAAGTTTAAAAAATTATGCATTGATATTATTTGGTTACTATTGGATATGTGAATAATCATTGTACAATGTAAGAGTCATCTTATATTTATACTCATTTCATTTGATAATAAACTCAAAACAAATAACATTTATGAGTATATGACAATGAATAAATAAAAAGTTTATAAACCAGTCAAGTTTTTAGGTATGAAATACAGAGCTACATGTATTTTTCCCGGGAGAAAATGTTAGTTTCCGCGTATCATAGGTAGTGACGGGCAATGAGGCATCAGACCACGAAAGCATTAGATAGCTCACCAAGCAAAGGTTGTGGACAACGACAATGTGAGTCAACAAAGCTTTTTTTTGGTAACCGTGGGTTTCCGGATCAACTTACGCACACCGACTAATCTCCCTCGGGCGACCGCGAATGGCCTGGAGTCATCGCAGGTAAGCATCCATGGCCACAAGGGTTTTGGCAACGCTTGGATTCAAACCCAGGGAAGATGAGATTTTCACTACACCCCCCTTGAGCCTTATCAGTGCGCCACAACCCAAGTGGTTGAGTCAACAAAGCCATGTATCGGGTAAGATTCTCATTCATCAAAATGGATTGTGGTAAGCGTCTTTTACCCGATAAGCACTTACCGGATAAGAATTATCTTTCTCATTTATTAGGTAAAATTATTGGTCATTGTTATGCCTCTTATCGAGCAAGATTCACGATCATTGTCATGCTCACCGCTAACGTAAGTGACACCTGATAAATGTTTACCCAACAAGAGTTTAGACGACCCCGAAAATAATTGTGCTTAAAAATATAATCCAAAAACATCAAATTTCAAAATATTTTCCTTAAGTGAAAACTGAGTAGCAATTTATTTTTTCTAACATACAAGTTAACATTTTACTTAATATTTTTGATATCATGGTTTTCCTTATTTTAATATAATTCATGGTAAAAATTTCAACCATACAGCAATAAGGATCATTTTGCCTTTTTTTTATTCTAACCATACATAAAAACAAGATATAAACTTATACCGTTTAATTAATAGAGTTAGATTCCGGTGAATAAAAGTTATGGTAAGAATAACTGCAGTTTTTATCTAACATTGGGAATTGTAAACCCAATTCTTTTAATCAAATTGTTCCTAAAATTGATTTACTAAAGCCCATTTTCTCTCATTTATGTTTAGGCCCAAAAAGATAGCATAGCCCAAGGAGATGGGCCTCTCCCCTTTGTTAGACTCGTACACATCAGACCTGAAGAAAAGGAAGGAGATCGAACAAGGAAGCGTGCGACCTCTCGAGCGGGTAAAGCCGCGCCGTGCACTGTTTGCACTCAAATCTCAGACGCGGGCGAGCTTCTCGTGTTGCCGAAGCCGCGCCCCAAGCCGCGAGGGCCGAAATCGTGGGCTTCTGGACTTTTCTCAAGCGGTTTTCGATGGGGGAAGATAGAAAAGGGAGGAAAGCGACCATTAAAGGGGGAATCACATCATATTTTGAAGAAAAGGAGAAGAGAAGTCGATTTCTTGAAGGGAAAGCAAAAGCAACTCATCCAATTTCTATTTGGTTTAGGTAATTTCGTATTTTTGCAATTGTAATTTAAGTTTTTCTTTCCTTTCCAACACTTGTTTGCTTTTATTTGGATGGTTTGATACCTTGAGATTCCATTGTAAATATTTGGGACAAACTTATTTGCTTGATTTTTATTCTCAATGTCAATTTCATTTGGATTTTCAGTTAATCTGATCAATTGGTTGAAGTTCTTATGAATGATTGTTAATCAAAAACTAGATACGTACTCGTCTTAGAATTTTGATAAGGTAACAATTGATTTCGTTTGGTCTCAATAAGGTTTTCGAATCGAAGTCTTGAAATCTTGCATTAAAGGTCTTAACAAGCCGAGCTTATGAGCTTATGGCTTTGAGCTGGTGTTTTTCTAGTCCGATAAAGTTAACCACGCCTAAGAATTTAAGAGCTTATTTAATTTCTTATTTGTGATTAAGATCCGGTTGAAGAGCTTATTTTAACCGGTGTGAATTTAAGGAAAAATAAAGGTCATTAGAGCTTCTTAACGACTATATTCAACTTGGGTTCGTTCTTTGTGTTTACGCTTTTAAAATCAATGATAGGAGTTACCGTCTTAATCGGAAGCAAACTAATGTTGGTTTTTTTTTATCGTTTTTTATTAGTTTTTAATTACATGTCTAGTCTAGTTAATCAAACCAAAACCCCCTTTTGTACTAAAAGTGTAGAAGTCGAATAATGTCACGACCAATCCATGTGGATTCGACCCGACTTACTGCTATTACAATATTTATTGTGGTTTGGGACAGTTGGAAATTATACGTATTATTATTTGACGGTATCGACACCCGTCAAAGGGATCTCCATTATTTGATACACATTAGGATGAGATGCACCGAGATGCATCAAACCAATCCTGGTATCAAACACGATTCATGGATGAGTTTGAGATTAAAGGGTTGTTTGTTTAAAAAAAAAACTCTTAATACCTCTGAAGTTTGAATCGGTCAAATGTTTTTACGTTCAGACTGTTTGTTTTTTTTCCCCCCAAACTTCAGAGGCTCTTAAGTTTGAAACTAAAAGTGGTCACCTAATGTCTTATAACCTCTTAAAGCAACACATCTTATTGATCAAAAGTAAAATAACACTTTAGACTTTATACATCTTAAAAAACAAACGCCACCTAAAAATGATAAATGGTTCAGATCCCTTATTACCTCCTCATCTTAACTATTATTCTCACATAATCATTCATCTTAATTAATATAAACATCTTTAATAGATTATTCAAAATAAACAAACACGGGATTTGAGCATTTATTCTCTAACAAATTATCCAAAATAGAGAAAGTAGGAGAGATTGTCAAAATTTCTAAGGGCGCGTTTGGTTTGCGGGATTGGAATGGATTTGGAGGGATTTGGATTTCAAATCCATTCCAATCCTGCGTTTGGTTTGCAGGAAAGGATTTCGTTGACCGGATTTCAAATCCGTTGACCATTTTAAAATCCCTCATATGATGGATTTGGAAATCCTTGGCATTGGGCTTGAATTTGAAATCCAAATCCAATGAATTCTTAAGCGTGATCCATACTTCAAATTGTATCGATCCAAATTCGACGTTTACCAATAAAAATAAATTATTTATAAAACAAACAAATAAAAAAATTAAAAAAAAAACTCAATCCAAATCCAAATCTTACAAACCAAGCAAGACTTGTAAATAAATGGATTTGAAATTCATTCCAAATCCTACAAATCAAACACATGAAGGGATTCAAATCCCTCCAAATCCAAATCCCTCCTTGAAATCCAATCCATTCTATTCCAATCCCGCAAACCAAACGCGCCATAAGTTTGGATAATTTTACAAAATTGATTATCATGGGAAAGAAATAATTTTTTTATATAACACCAATAAGAACCATTGAAATTAAATGTTTAGGAAAGATGAGTAATATTTTATTATATGCATAAAATATTTAATGACATAATTAGGAGCGTTAAAAACCGTGAAACAGAGCCAAATCGTTTGATTTGAAACCGAAAATTGATAATCGAAAAATCTAGAAATCAAAAAGATCGAAAACTGAAAAAACCGGATATACGAGTCAGTTTCAGTTTTGAATTATAGGTTCCCGCGATACCGAACCGACTCCAATATAATGTGTATATATATAATATATAATATATAATATATAATATAAATATTTATATTTTATTATTTATTTATTGATTAACCCAAAGTTAAACAGTAAAAGTCTTTTAACTTTTCATGTCTAAGACTATGGTGATTAAGGGGGTGTTTGGGAATTGGGATTGCCTATTTAAAACAATCTATGTGGTGTCATACCGGAATTTTATAAAAAGTGTTTGGATTAACTTATAGTGGTACCAAAATATAATAAACTAATAAGTTGTTATTTATAAATGTGTTTGAGATTATTTATACATGTAAAATAATCAAAAAACTCATAAGTTGTTTCAAATAAGTTGATAAGTTATAATGAATGACTTATTAAAAATTGCTTATTAACGGTGACAAAACGACATAAACAATTTTTTTCTTCCTCCCATCCAAACAATAAGCGGTGACAAAACGAAATAAGTCAATAAGCAATCCCAAACGCCCCTTAAATTTGGTGGTATGAAGACATGAAAGAGTTAATTAACCGAAAAATGGATGTTTTTAAACAATTAAATTTATTTTAACTTGTAGCCCTTACATTATTTTTGTTTATTTGTTATGTAATTGTTTTGAATATTATATTTTGGTACTATTTTTATATTGTAAATGATATTATTTTATAAGTCCGGGTAACTGTAAACCAAACCGCAGGTAACCGCTTTATTTCGGTTTGATTCACATTTTCCGTACTAACCGAACTGATCAAACCGTGAACACCTCTAAACATAATTAATGGTGTAATCCCTAAAATAAAAAAAAGCTATCGTCGGAGTTCAATACAAATTTTCCTTTAAACATTTATAATTTTAATTTCGTGTAAAGAAATTTTTAAAAACATATCTAAAATATTCCAACATTTCACCAATTTTAAAATTTTAATAAGTATTTACTCGTTAATACAAAAAAAAAATAGTAATTTTTACATTTCACGAACATATAATAGGAAGATAACACAATGTAATATGTGTCGTTAATATGTGTTGGAATATTTTAGATACCTTTTTAGAGTATCTCCAACACCATTGCTAAAATAGAAAATTTTGGTTTTTTCTTTGTTATTCCTCTCCAACAATTTTGCTATATGGTTTGCTAAAATAGAGAAAGATCAAAAAATCTCTAAATATAGAGAATTCTCTACAATCTTTAAATTGGAGAGAGAAAATATTATTTTATTCAATCCAACCAATAAGATTCAATTTTTAACATTTTATTTTAAGTTTTTTTAAAAAGCGTATTGGGATTATAAATTATGAAATATTATAATAATATAAATAATGATTGATTATCTAAAATAGAAAAGCTGTTAGAGTTGGAAAAAAATGTTTTTAAAGATTTTGACTTTTCATTATCTACTTTAGAAAAAATTTAGCAATTCTGTTGGAGATGCTCTTAAATTATATAAATTAATTAAAATAGTCATTTTGCATTGGGGGTTTGCAATTGCTAAAATAGTCATAGGTTCGTAAAAACTTGAGGACCTAGCTTAAAAACATAAAAAAATATATAAATGATCAATTTTTCTATTTTTTTTTTCTATATTACGGACGTGGGTCTGCAATTGCGGATCTGAGTCAAATTTTTTTTAAAGAAAAATCGATCAGATTCGTATCTTTTTGGTGTTTTTGAGTTAGGTCAACAATTACGTATCTATATATTGAGGACCTAGGACTATTTTGATAAGCTTTAAAAAAAATGCTAAAAGGTAACACCACCAGTAAAAAGATAACTATTTTTATTAATTTTTTCTTACATAATTGCGGATTTGAGTCAGTTTTTTTAAAGAAAAATCGATCAAATTCGTATATTTTAGTATTTTTGAGTTAGGTCCACAATTACGTATCTATATATTGTAGACATAAGGCTATTTTAATAAACTCGGAAAAAAATTGCTAAAAGATAACACCACCAATGAAAAAATAACTATTTTAATTAATTTCTTTTAGATAGATTGGTCAAAAATGGCAGTAGAAAATGTACAACACAACACAAGTTCAAGACTTTTTGTACACCAAAACACCAAAATCATTCAACTTCATTCATATGATACACTTCCCTATATAGAAGCTATCATCTTTCCTCCCCTTTATTCACGCTTTAATCGCTTTCACCTTTTCAGTTCATTTTCTTTCCAACCAAAATCCCATCTCCAAATCATCACCTGAAAACCACTAAACTCAACTCACACCCTTTTTTTCACTTCTAATTTCATCAGATCTGTAACTTTTCCATCACCCAATTCCAACAATCTCACAACCAGGGTTCCCCAATCGAAACCCGCTTCAAAATCCCAATCTTTTCGTGTTCCTTCACACAATTTCATATGGGTTTTCTGTTTTCTCACATAATTTCAACTGGGTTCTGAAAAACCCTAGTTAAATCTCAAAACTTCACGCTCCATCACACGATTACAACTCCCAATTGAAGTGGGTATCCATTAATCCATCGTTTTTTGACTTCAATTCCAAAACCCAGATGCGATTACTTTAGGGATTCGAAATACATCGAGAATTTGGGGAAAACTCATTATTTTTACTTATTAAAAATATGATACAATTACTGTTCTTCCTTGTGTTTGCTGAGGCCTTTGTGGGGTTTCTTTTAATGGTGAAAATTGGGCCACTTAGAGAGCTAGTGATGAATGGTTTAGATCAAGTGAAAATGAGAAAAGGTACGGTTTTAACGATTGCTGGAACAATGTCGGTGATCTTGTTTTCGAATTGGGTTAGCATTGTTAAAATTCAGAACAAGGGTGCCAAGATTGGGACGATGACACCGATGGATCAGGTTCTTTGGAGGACTCATTTGCTAGAGGCTTCACTTATGGGTACATTACTATACTACTACTACTACTACTACTACTACTACTACTACTATTGTTTTTGTTTTTTACATTTGTGCATTTGTTTGTGTTTTTCGATTGATTTGCGCGCAATTAGGTGATTAGTTGTGGTTATGGGTAATGTTTATAGTTACTAAATGGTTGTTGGTAAGGGTGTAAATAAGTTGAGGTTTTAATGAGGTGCTTGAGCTTGTGAGTGTGATAATCCTCGAGCTTGAGTCAATGTCGAAGACAAAAGAAAGTTTGTTTAACTTAACGAGTTGAGATTTATAACACTAGTGTTTGACTTGATTTGTTTGAGAGCTCGATTAAACTTTATGAGTCGTATGTTTACAAATTATATAATCGAAATATAAAAATCATCGTAGTAGAGTAAATAAACAAGTTAATCGGTCTCAAGTTCGAGCTCGTAAACGAGCATCGAGCTCGAGCTCAAACATTGAAAAAATAATCGAGCTTCAGCTGGAGCCCGACTTTGAAAAAGTTAATCGAGCCCCTCGAGCCTGATATTAGTTTTTCGAGCCGAGCTCGAGTAACCTACCACTCGACTAAGCTCGGGTCGTTTACACCCTTAGTTGTTGGCCTAACGGTATCCAGGGTATCGTAAAATCCTAACTAGATGCGGACCCATAGTTGTTAAAAGAGGCTCATAAGGCTCAAGGACTTGGGTTTAGAGGCTAGGCGTATTCACGAGGCTCACTAAGGCGTTGCGCCTTAGCTTAGGCGCATTGTGGGCCTGGGTGCGCCTCGTCAAGAGTAATTAAAAACCTAGTCAAACCCTAATATTAAATAAGTTTTCTCATAATTGTCATTGGGCTATCGGTTAGTTTGTTGCTTTTCATATGTGAGGCTCCGTATTCAAGTCTTTTATCCCAAATTTTTTCAGAAACATAATACACGTGTAATTAAAAGCTAAAAACTAAGAAAACGATGCAAATGGGATTCAAACCCACGCTTGGAAGGGAAGAAAAGACCATGTAAACCAACTCTACTAAGAGAAATTTGTATTATTATTGTAGTTTCAAGAAATATATGGTTGCATCCAACAAAATAATTCGGTGGCACCTTTCACAACCCTAAAAAGTTTTATACTACGACGGAGGAATGAAGCGGTGGCCCATGCTATCGTATGCACCATTGTGGGTCCGCCCCTATCCCAACCTCTAACCTCCCAGAAGGTCAAGGGCTCAAACCCCACTTTTGAAGTTTTGATGACGAGTGTGTGTGAGTATTTGGCTTATTTATATACTTCAAAAGGACATTTATGGTCAAATGCTTGGTTATTAGTTGTAGTTGTCGCATTCTTATCATCTTATGGTTGGTGTTCGTGTTGGTTAGGAGTGTGGTTTATGGCGAGCAACATGTTAAATAGATTGATCATTTCATATTTTCTTTTTGTGGTGCAAGAAGAAACTAAGATTTGATTATATTCCATTTGAAAAGTAGGAGGCGATCTAGTGTCAATTGTCATTGCATTAGCGGATGAAGATGAAAACTTGAGTTGTACGAGTCATCGTTAAATAGTCAAAAGTTGTGTGGTTTGTGAAAGATGGGACACCGTCATGGGATTAATTCATAATAAACGTACAAGTTTCCTAAAAGTTGTCGTGCACTTGTGCCACATTTGGCACTAAGGGGCCGTTTACTAAACGCTTACCGGGTGTCACTTACATATACAGAATGAGTATGACAAGGTTCAAGAATTTTACCCGGTAAGAGGTGTAACAAGGACTGGAAATCTTACCCTGTAAGTAAGGGAAAAAAACTCTTACTGAGAATGTTACCTGATAAGGTAAGTGACGGTGATGACTCTTGTCTGTAAGCGCTTACTGGTGATGGCAAGTATTTGGTAATGACCCATAAGTGGGATCAAATTTCTATCCAACAAAATAGATTATACAAAATCAGGGAAATGAAGACAAGATTGGTAAATTACTAAACTACCCATGTCAAATATTAACCCTAAAACCTTATGGAGTTCATTCACCCGCATACCTCACTCTCGCCTGTCTAGTCTTGTCCCGTTCGCGTACCCAAATACACGCAAACCGAATCTAATCTATAAAATTATGTGGTATACAATTTGATTTGGCAATAAAATGCCGATTTAGATAGGATTTTGATTTGATAGTGAGATTCATAAAATTTTATCGAATCGTATAATGCAAATTGATTAACGGGTACGATGACTATCTAGATAGAACTTCAACGTTTGCT
This sequence comes from Arctium minus, assembly GCA_954870635.1. Classification (NCBI taxonomy): domain Eukaryota; kingdom Viridiplantae; phylum Streptophyta; class Magnoliopsida; order Asterales; family Asteraceae; genus Arctium; species Arctium minus. Next base: position 192,578,190 of record OX941080.1, read on the forward strand.
TCATGGATCGAATCAAATTATAAGATTCCAATTACAACCATAGTCAAACTTGTATATTTTGAGGTTGCAGGATTCTCTTTGTATCTTGGGTTTTTAATCGATCGAATGCATCATCATCTTCAAAAACTAATCAATTTGAGAAGAAATGGGGGTTCGTCAAAACAAGAAGTCGAAAAGCTCGAGGCAGAGAAGTTGCAGCTGAAAGAAAACGAAGAGAAAGCAAAGGAAGAAATCAAACGGCTGCAGAAAGAGATGTCGAGTTTATCGGAAAGCGTAAAGAAACTTAAGCTGGAATCGAAAGAAAAGGATAAGAAGATCGAAACCGCAGAGGCTCACGTCGCTTCCCTTCAGAAACAATCGGCCGATTTGCTTCTTGAGTATGATCGTCTTCTCGAAGACAATCAAACCCTTCAATCCCAAACAAGAAATCGATAATTTTGAGGTATGATTTTCTTATGAAACCTTGTTTTCCCAGAATGTTTTGTTCCTAATGGTATGGGGGTGGTGAAATGAAGAGGGGTTATTTAACCATTTGTTGTTGGATTTGAGTTTAGATTTGGATTTTTCCTAATTTTAATGTGATTTTTTGGAAACTATGATCTTGTTGTATACAAAACATTGATCTTGATTTGGTACAAATTTGAGGTTTTTGGTTTGTTTTAGATTTCATAGCAATTGGGAAATCTACAAGGACATGTTCAATTAGGGGTGAGTTTAAATGAGAAAAGTGATCAAATAAGAAAACACGAGAACGATCAAATCACGTGTGATTTTATACTATGATATTGTGCAAAATCACATGTGATGCCAGTTGCCACATGACTTTGGCTGCGACTTAAGTCGTGGGCCTAGTCACATGCATACCCTTATGTTGACCGTGTTCTATTGGTCTGGTAAATGGGCTTTTTTGTGTGCTCACCTCATGTTATCTACACTATATTCTAAAGTATTTTGTTTAAAATCAAAAAATAATTCTTTAAAACATTTATTATTGTTGACGAGAAGTGTAGCTCATAATGTAGCATGATACATCTCGATTTGAAGCCCAAAACTTGAACCCTCGATCCTGATTCATGCTTTGTTGATTCTTTGTCACTCTCGATGTATTTAATTGTTTTGGGTGGTTTTGACAAAGCAAGTGACTGTTGTTTGGTTGTTATTAGTTTTGTTGAGTATTCTGCTATATTAGAGCATCTCCAACAGCTATGCTATATTTTCTCTAAAATAGAGTATCAAAAGTCAAAATCTCTAAAAAAAAAAAATTCACTTCCAACTCTAACAACTATTCTATTTTAGAAATTATAGTATTGATTATATTATTAAAATAATCAATATATTAATAAAATATTATTTATCTCTCCTAAACATTAGACTTCAATGTTTCTTATTGGTTGAGAGATTAAAATATTATTTCTCTTTCTTAAAAAGTGGTTTTAGAGATTTATCCAAATTTGAAGATTTTTCTAAATTTGGAGATTTTTATCCTCTCTCATATATTCTCTATTTTAGCATATAAGATAGCATAGCTGTTGGAGCAAAAAAATTGTTAAAATCTTTTTTTTTCTATTTTGGCATAGTTGTTGGAGATGCTCTAAGGGTTTAATATTTGTTGAGCTTTCTCTTAATGGAATTATTAAAAGGTAAACAAATAGCCCATTCGTTTTTCTTTCAGGCAAAACACCACTTTCCCATTTATAAATTTCATCCCTTTGATTTTGAAATTACAATGGTTATCATGGTTTGTGAAAATGTCCAGATTTAAATCATTTATCTAACGACCGTTAAAAGATTATGTTAAATCAGAGGTATTTTCGTGATTTTTGTCTTTTTTTTTTCTAATCAAAATCAATTTTATGATTTTGGTCAATGTGGTTTTTGATTGGGTAAAAGACAAAAAAAAAAAACAATAAAAGAAAAAAATTATCTTCATTCAACGATCGTTAGATAGAGGGACTAAGGGGTTGTTTGACAGTTGCTGAATGATTTATTGCAAAATGATTAAGTCGTCATAATGATTAATAGGCATGGAAATGGGTCCGACCCGTCGGGGAACCCGGTCCACCCGCCTCGATCGGGGATGGGGATGGGGACGGGGATCCCCGTTTGTCTCAAACCGGGGATGGGGACGGGGACGGGTATCGCACTCCCCGCCCCGTCCCCGTTATATATTTTATTTAATATTTAATATATATTATTTATTTAAACTAAATCGGTAATTCATAATTTCCTATTTCCTAACTAGGTTTATAATATAAAATTGTTATTTTTTGGATGTCAATCAAAATACAATTACTCGATATGGTTTTGAATATTACTCGATATCTTTTGGTACGTGTGAAGTTAAGTTGTTTTTTTCCCGAATTCAGTTGAATTTCTTTTGGTTTTAAGTTATTAATTATTATATGATGTTGTGATTTTTTTATATTAAATTAAATTTCTTTCGATTTTAGGTTTATTGGAACTATGTGATATTTAAACATGTGCGGTGTCACATATATTTGATTTAAATAGATTACATAAACGGAAAAGAAAATCCCCGTTTCCCCGTTGGGGATCCCCGTTGGGGATGGGGATGAGGATGTGATCATATTCCCCGGCGGGGACGGGGATGAAGATGAGGGATTGGGGATGGGGATGGGGATTGAGGTCCCCACCCCATTTCCATGCCTAATGATTAAGGGGTTCTTATGATATAGTGCAAAATAATATATGGTTGTTTGATAATTGTTCAAAATGAAATCAGGACGTTGAATGGTTAATGGTTTTTGAACCATTAAGAGACAAACTATTTTTTTACCAAACAAGATTCACCTCTTAGTGATTCGAATGATATCTCTTAATGGAACTATTAAGAGGTAAACAAAAACCCCAAATAGCAAATGCTAGGGTTATGCTACTTGTAGTTGTAGTTCTCCCTTTAACACCAATGAGGATGTTTTTATAAACTACCATAGCCAATTAGCCATCTTGTAATTTTCAAAACTGTATAAATGAAAATGTTATTTTTGACAAACAGGGACCAAATTTGTAGTTTATTCTTATTATTATATGTATACTTTTTATTTCAAATTGCTTAATATATTTATGGGTTGCAATGCTTGTGGGGGAAATTAGTTAATATTATGTGTAAGTTTAAGTTATCTTGTATGTGCAATTAAATTAGTAGTTATGAAAAAACTTGATTAAAAGAAAACGGATTAAATAGATGGAACATTCTTTTGACAACTCAAGTATTTATAATTTCTTAAATTGTTTTATTAAAAAAAATTGGATTATTATTTTAGTATAATTTTATAATTATATTAAAATATTAATCATCTATGAAATTAAAAAAAATGTGTTAAGGAATTAAACCAATTCGACAAGTTTTGCATGCCCTAAAATTTTACAAATCCAAATTTCGCTTGATCCGTTAATTAATTCATGTTGTCACTTATAACAATAAACTTATAATAACTTCTAAATGCAAATTTAAAAGTTACGAATTAATGACTCTTAAAGTTAGAAACACAATTGATGAAGTTAAATTGTTTTCCTGTTAAAATACAACTTTGAATTAAAAAGAATATATATTTGTATTTAATAGTTTTCAATTTAAAATAAAAAGCATTACAAAAAATATACAAAACTAGCTGGTATTTTTGTAACCGATTTTTTTTTTGTAACAGTGGGTTTCCGGGCCAATTTACGCGCACCGACTAATCCCCGAGCGACCACGAATGTCCTGGAGTCATCGCAGATTCCAGGTGAACCTTCATAGCCACAAGGGCTTTGGCAGCGCCTGGATTCGTAACCGATCTTGACAATAACTCAACATGCAACCGGCGACGACCAACACCAACCAATCCCCAGTGGTCCTGGTCGCAACATACCGGGCTGCTCCTAACGAGTCTCTAATCCCAAACATCTTTCTATGGGCATAATCAGATGAGAACTTAATTTTTTTTTTATATTTATGATAACCAGTGAAACATGTGTTGTTTCATATTGTGAAACATACAATACGTGTCAATTATATACAAAAAAAAGTTTCACATTGTGAAACAAATATATGGAAAACAGTACCTTAAAAACTAGTAAGTGATGAAACAAATTAATGTGAAACAATATGTTGAGATTGGTTTCCATGGGTTCTCAACATTTTAGGCATTGTTTGGCAAAAATAAGCTACCTTATTTTCTGGGTACATGTTTGGATGGTCATAAACTAGCTTTTTGATAAGCTAATTGGAGTAGCTTATGAGGAGCTTTTTATGATTATTCCAATTATGCCCCTCATTAATATTCATAATTATATATTAACTTTTAATTATAAATAAATAATTAATGTCCTTTTTGGTAATTTAAATGCTTATAAGCCAGTTTTTGTCAAACGTGACTTTTTCATCAGCTAGCTTATCAGTCACCAGCTAACTTATCAACTAGTTTGCCAAACATAACCTTAATAATTTTCACATGATTAAACCCCCCCCCCCCCCCCCCCTCCCCCTCTCTTTGTCTCTATCAAATGAATTCATTATATCCCACCTGATTTTTTTAAGTGTGAAGAACGGGCGATCGATAATATAACCTTAAAAAAAAACTTGGATACAAAATAAAACAGTATACTTCTACTGGAATGGATACAGAATAAAACAGTATTATACTTCTACTGTTAATAATTTCTGTAAAATCTAATGAAACAAAATCTTGGGCTTTGTTTGACACACTAGTATACAATTACTTACCTACTTCTGGAGGTCATCCATAATAATACTGCCATCCGAAACCGATTGCAGCTATTAATACGATTTTCGTAATTACCTTTGAGCTTATCAATTTTGGTGACGAAGATGATGATGTTGAGGAGGAGGGCGGTTCCCACGCTCTTCCTCTCAACTTCGCTGACAACTTGGATAACAGCAACTGGAGCTTCCCGGGATTCTTATCTGCAAGATTGAGAGAAAATCGTGACACCCTCAACTTTAGGTTATAATTTCGGGCTAAATTTTGGCATGACCTATTTGTAAAGTCGTCATATACCTGTTTCATAACATGTGTATGCATAGTATAGGTAACAAGTGCAGATTTGGGATGTAACCTCCAAAAGTGGTTTAAAGAGGGAGTTAATTGCTCGTGTTTTCGATAGAAAGCACGGAGGTTAAATTGCATTTATTCGTGGTACACATGTTCAAGTAGAAGCAAAGGAGTTGATTTTCAGCTTAATGAAATTGGGCTCCGGAAAAGCCTAATTGGTTGGCAATTGCTCAACTTAATTTAGAGGTTTTGAGTTCGAGTTATGCTCTTATATATTGCCCAACGAATTACAAAAGACAGGTTAATCAGCAGGCTTTAAAAATTTCGTCCCCTCGGGTGTGGTTTCTCCTAGGTCGTAAAAAAGGTGGGCTCGTGATTTGTGAATAGTCCTTAAACAAGTCTAACTGTACAGTCCCAAACCCTACTTTCGATTGGGATTTACTGGGTCGGTTTGGTTGAGTCTAACTGTACAGTGTTTAGGTGAAGACATCTTCCTCGGTCACATGGTATCTTTGACATCATTGGGTCCCACTTTCATTTCACCGTAAATGGGACCCCTAACCATATCTTTGTTCTCCTCACATCAAATAAATGAAAATGTCATATGACCTAAAGAAATATGATAACAAGTAAAAGTTCGAATCTAGGGTGTACTAGGTCAAGCTCAAGCAAAGAGTGTTCAATAGTGATGATTGAGGCATATTAGCCACAACATTATTACCCATAAAATGTATACAGGATGTGCTGAGCTGAGCTGAGCTGGACTGCTGAAGTATACATTCTATTCCACACACATGTAGAGAAAAGCAGCAATTTCCTTTCAGAACAGGCAACTTTGCATATCAATATTACACTTTTATCCACCAGTAATAGTTGCATCCATATGGATAACATCAATTTAGGTCCACAAGATTTCCCCAATTTTCATTATGGAACACAATCAAAAGCATCAAAATTTTATAATAATGGTAAGGCGAAAAATGCTGCAAATTTTTGGAACATCCATAATGGAAGATGTTCTAATTTCATGGACAAACGGAGCAACACTTAGTTGAGTGAGCCTACAAGAAATGGGGAACAAATTTTGATCTGACATGTAATTATATCTTCTGTTTGATGCAAGCATGAAGTCGGTTCACTTCTACACCAAGTGTTGAGAAAACAACAGAACAAACGTACAAAAGTCAAAGGCAAAGAATCCAATTAATGAATGATGGCATGCATGCAACATTTCGAAGTATGAGAAGGTGCTTCAAGTGACAGGGTTATTTATGGCTTTATGTTACCTATTCTCAAAGCAAACAAACTATGATTCACATTTATGTTTTACAATCTTAGAAGCATGTGTTTGCGAATTTAGAGTAAAATATTACTAATAAGTTCCAGCAAGAAAAATATTACCTCTGCTTTTCAAAAGTCTTTCTTCCTCGCCAGCACGTCTTCTCAGTGCATTGAGCAGTGACCCAAAATATAAAGCAAAGACGGTGCATGTAATCGTGATTACATTGTAGGGCATGCTAAAATCAGGGGTTGTCAAAGGAACAAGAAGCACTTCTGTATAAGACAATATTTTTCTTTTTTCCTGCAACATAAATCAGACCCAAGACGAAGTGAAACGGAGTAAACATAGAAGATACATAATCTTTGACATTCAAATTTGTTTGCAAGTACAAGTCTCAAATACCTGCATCTTAGACACCATAGGTGACTTGATCGATGTGTTATCCTGTGTATATTCCAAGCATGTCTGGAAGTCTGGGAAGCTGATTATGGCAGATGGGATATCAAACCCCTGGTTAGCATCTGGAGGATACTCATCTATGTGCAAGAAACCCTGCAGTAGCAGTAATATATCAGCAAAAACAAGTACGAGGCTGCCAGATATGTTTCTTACTTAAGATAAATAAACAAAAATGCAAGATCAATAAATTACGACTCTTGGCAATGAGTAAGGTGTGAAGTTTATGATCCTGACATTAGAATAATCCAAATCAGTACTTCTATTTCTCATCAAGAATTGAGTGAGATCGAAACTAGTGTTCAATTCTGCATAAGAGGGATGACAAAAGAACGTCTATTTAGAACTCCCTCCCTACTCTTCACAAGCACAATGGTTATTTGGGTTCTTCTATTTCCATTGGAATTCTAGTATCCATTTCAGCAGGCCAAAATATTATCTATTACATCACTATATTATAGCCGTTTTTGGAACTAAAAACACATGACTGCATTAAGGTGGACGACAGGTCAAAACTAAGGCGTTAAACTAAGGGAGGAATCTAACTCAACGATTTTAAGTTTTTAACACAGAAGTACCTCTTAAAGAGGAAGCAAGTGACCACCGTAGGTCACACAGAGAAGTTCCCATGCTAATGTGCATGAAAAGGAACACTTGTATTGGCTGGAAGATGATGTAAGCATATAATACAAATTAGAGTGGCAAACCTACTGAATCAGATGAAATGTGTACCTTGTCAAATTCTAAAGTTAATGAAGCTGATTTCATGTCACAAGGTAATCTCAAGATCGTTTCCATTACTCCAGGGGACACCTTATCTTCAGAGGGTGAGACATGCATCTTTTCTATGACATCTCCAAGAGGTTGGGGTACTCCATCCACAAATATTTTTGCTGTATGATAATATACTTTGATATACCAAGGCACAACTTGGAAAACATCTACCCGCAATCTACATCTTTCTTCATTGTTGTCAGCCTTTGGGAGACTTTCACTCCATTCTGTAGACTGCAAAGAGAGAGCAATAGCACCCTTCTCATTCCCACTTCCCATCAGGAAGCGGCTAGCACGTAGTGGTGCCTTCACACATGACCAAGTTACAGGAAGCTTCCACCTGAATCCCAAATCAAATGGCTTAAAACTGTGATAATCCTTGATTGAGAACCCATATAAGATCGAGGAGCCATCTTTATGGAAGCTATTTACTTCTTTCATCATTCTGTCAGGAGAAACTGAAAATCCAAAGTTTGGATTACTTCCAAAACCTTCATATGGTACTTCTTCACCCTTGTACCCCTCAATATCATTCCATGTATCTTTCATATTATAAACTAAGCTCCCCTCAAGTTGAACATACACATTACTAGACTTGGCAAGAGCACATTTTCCTTCAACCGTTCTTCCAAACAATGAGCTCATAGACCAGCTCGGTTGTAATTTTCTGCTGCTGGAGAAGGCAGCACTAGTTTCCAAAGCATCTGGTTGAAGAACAATTGTAAGGGTTTGCTCAAGCATTATTCCATGACCTGAAGCCACCGGATCAAATTCACCCGAAGTTAAATGTAACCGTTGAGAATGATAAAATCCTCTGTAAATTGATGGTCTATTCATCAATGAAGAAAGCCCAGCTTTGTCTCGACATGGAAGCAACTTCAACCAGGGAGTCAGATTCTCGGTGCAAACAGCCTCTCGAGGCAATGAGCCATATCTTAAATTGCCTGAAAGTGATCGGAAGCTCCAATCAGGAGCAGAATAGGTAGTAGAAGACTCTAGAAAGTTGATTGAAGCACAAAAGAGGCCTGAAAGTGTGTGTGTTAGATTTTTCCAGGAAGCATCAACCTGATCTTGGGGAACATCAAATACAGCCCACAATTCAACTCCAGGAGGTTTGGCATTGCTGCTTGCAATGGGATCAAAACCACCCCAGCTTTCATAGTTCCAACGACCTTGAGTGAAAGACAATTCCATTTCTCTAATTCGATATTTGTGAACCTGGGCAAGCAGCACATAACATGGTTATTCCTTGATCACTAAACATCAAGACAATTTAAATTAAAAAAAAAACCCTATATTTGTTTCCAGCATTTTGGGTTCAACAAGTTACCAGGGCTATCGAACAGACACAAAAATGCTGACGAATAAAATGGAAGATATATAAACACATCATTAAGAAGACAATACACTTCCTAAGTGTAATCTATGAAAACAGGCTTGACATCAGATCTGCAGATCTATGCAATTAAGTGCATCACCCACTATTAGTATCTCCTTTATGGTTGATTTCTAATATAGAATATTATGACTATTGACTTGAGGGGGTGCACCTCGTTCGTTGTAAATTTTCCTTAATTTCAAGATGCTAAATTAGTTTTCTTCGTTCACATAATGTACATATATGTGTAAGAGGTACGGACATATGAAACAGGTACGACACTAAAATTGGGGCCACCACCCGTGATAAGCTAACAAAATGTATTATTAGCATCATCCATCATGTGCAAAGCTTTTATATTCAATGAGGAGCTCATAGTTGCTCTGTGGGCACATAGAAATAGTATTCAACACCAAGGCTTCAGCACTATCGGAACCGTCTGCACCTCATCCATAGAATGCTACAAATTAGGATGCAGGAGCAACTTCACAAAATTCTTGATCACTAATTAACGGCACAAGGAAGAATCGCTTTGCTTTGGCATATAACTTCAGCAAATCAATTGGATATACAGAACATCGCGTTCACCTTTACGGCAACTGTGGATCGAATTGAACCAGATCACATCAACATCCAAGATGACACTTCATTTCTAACTAAGTAAGACAAGCATATCTCAAACATCCACCAAGGCATTACATTGCCATGGCAGACACCAACTGCAGTATGAAAAAACTATCAAATTGACAGCAGTATAAGTTTTCTCAAAGCAGCAATGCAACCATAATCCTTAAACCTAAAATCAATAAACATATCCTCAACCATGCACCTATTTAAATCAGCATACCAGGTAATACTTCAACAATCTTAGATTTAATATTGAAACAAAATCAGTTAAAAAATGGAACTAAATGAGGTCCACTACCATTTCTAAAACTATAATAAATTAAACTAGATTTATGATTTTATAAAATCAATGAAACAATACAACAATTAACTTCACTTATAATCCTAATCTATAATTATAAATCACTAAACCCTAAACTCAATTAGCACGGAACAGAGCATTATTTTACAGCCTTGCGTACTGATTAACCTAAGGATTCAATAAAACGCCAATAAAATACACGAATCTGATCGGAGAAAGTGATTATCCTACTACTGTAATCATACCAGCTGATAGATGGCTTTCGGAAAAAGCCGGTGATGATGTCCATACGAATTTGTTCGTGGAACTTTACTCTCGAAGTGAAAATGAGAAATAACTTTCCGATCAGGAAGGGGCCTGAACAGCAACTCCTCCGTGAATTCTTCTCCGTCGAGTTGTTCTACTACTTCTCCGGTGGATTCAGAGGCAACGTGGAGTACGAACACCAACAATGCGAAGATTGATAGTACACGAGCCATGAGAATCTGAGTGTTCGTTGATTTGCACTATTGCAATGGAGTCAATCGCGTAGGAAATTCTTCGGCCATTGCAGTAGCTTCAAAATGTGTTCTCAGTGACGACCCCCATTACAGATCACGCATCAAGCTTCGACGGGTCATGGTTTGGATCCGATATCGAATTGTATAAACTGGGCCGGGTTATGGGCTAATGTGTTAAATGGCTTAAATCAAAGGAAGGCCTAATCTAAGCAAAAAAATCTATTACATATTTTTTTTTTGTACGGCAACTTGGGCTATACCCACACACACACGCACTCGCGGTATCCGGGCATCCAATTGGGCAGTACCGAGTAATCCGCGACGACCCGGCCCAACCCAAATCGACTGGACCCGCCCAGGTACGACTAAGCCCGGTCAAGACCGAACCCGCATACCCATAGACTGGTATGCCCGTAAACCTGGACCCGAACTGACCCGAAGGCCGACCCAAGGTTGATCTTGGTTAAATTGTTATATTTTTTAATGAGATATACTGAATTTGTTTAATGTAATTTTAAGTGTCGTGGAGTCTCAATGGTGAGATCGGAGTCGATTTATTTTCTAAGTTTCAGTGGAAAAAGACTTGGATTCAAGTCCAGAGGGGTAAGGGCAGATCTATTCATGCTTGAGTTGGGTCTCGTGCATCTGCTTAATTGAATTTTGCAAGTAAATTTTTAGGATATGAAAGGTGTAACCGCTAAACTTTGTGTGGTTCTCTGAGATACTAGAAAATACAAGGAAGATCAACGGGGAAAAAACTGAAAAGCCCCTCGAAATCAACTAAAAAACGAAAAAGTCTCTCGAAGTCAATCAAAAAAATTGAAAAAGTTCATTGAAATCAACATCAACCAAAGAACTTAAAAACCATCGAAACGGTGGAATTTGACTAAAAGTATATTGAATGATTGTACGGGCGTTTTCCACTTTAAAGATACACTCGCTTAACAAAATCCTTGGATCCGCCACTGCATAGGGGAAGCAGTTTAGAACGCTCCCCTTTTTAGAAAAGCAAAAGTTTGTTTGTTTTATGTGAATCCAAGGTGTTGATATAATGGAAAATCCATTAAATATAATGATGGTGTATTTGATTTTCGACATTTGTTTAATTTCGTTCATTTTTAATGTATTATCTTTGGAAGAAAAATCATAGTCCTTCAGGCTCCGTTTGGTACATGAGATAGGATAGGACATGATGGAACAAAACTCACTGTCCTAAATTTAGCTTGACATGAGACAGGACAAAAACTCATTGTCTCACGTTTGGAGTGACATGGATTAGGGACAAGGACTGGATAGCGTGGGATAAGATGAGACAAAAGGAGCTTTTTCTTGTTCCACCAAAATAGGTGGAACATCATAGGACAAAAGTGAGACAGAAACTAAAAAATTACTAATCTACCATCATTTGATATATAACCCTAATATGATATTTGTTGTAATCGTCATCACCACTCATTGTCGCCGCCACCAACCACCGTCGGCCACCTCCACATCTTCCTCCACTATAACAACCTCCTCTATCACCGCCTATCGCCACCACCATTACCATCGTCGACCACCTCACCTCCACCGACACTGATCACCACCACCCATCGTCGCCGCTACCATCAACGGCCACCGGTAGCCACCGCCAACCACCGTCGGCCACCTCCACCTCTTCCTACACTAACAGCCTCCTTCACCATAACAACAACCACTGCCCTATCACCACCACCACTACTATCGTCGACCACCTTCACCTCCACCGATCACCACCACCCATCGCCGCCACCACCACAAGCGATCACCGGTAGCCATCGTTAACCACCATCGGCCACCTCCACCTCTTCCTCCTACTACAACCTCCTATACCATCGTTCATCACCACTACCACTACCACTACCATCATCGACCACCTCCACTGATCACCACCACCTATACCTCCGCCACATCGACCACTTACCTTCTCCATCATCACTATCGACCATCTTCACATCCTCCACAACCACCATCGTTCACCAGTCATGCATCACCTTTATCTCCATATGTCGCTGCAACCATGTCTCCGTCAATTCATAAAGATCTTCCAAATTGAATCAAAAATAGTATTTCCTTTGTATGAATCCGGTTTTTTTTGAACTGCCATCAATTATTTCAAATTATTTATCAAACAACTTTTAGGGGCAACTTGTCTAGTCTTGTCCTATCTAGTCTGAGTCGTACCAAAAACCATGCAAACACTTGCCTCTCATGTCAGTCTTGTCCTATCCTGCCCTCTTGTCCTGTCCTGCCTAGTCCTGCCATGTCTAATCATGTCTGCGTACCAAACGCTACCTCACTAAACTATTTCTTAAAATATATTTTTACCATTTACTTTGGACAATCCTGATCAATTTCTTCAAACACAACATACAATCCAACGTGTATTAACTTATCCATAGTTGTAAGAATTCATATGCGGTTTGATGCGATATAGAGTAGATTATGCGATTTGGATGATAAAATAAACACATCATGTCTTGTTTCCTTGTAAGTTATGCTGATTTCATCATCCGATCGACATGGTTAATCAAAACATGACTTAGGGGTCGTTATTGAACGCTACCCGATAAGTGACGGTGAAAACTCTTATCATGGTTAACGTTTACCCGGAAAATTGTTGCATACGATACTATTTTTATGGACTAAAATCTTACCCGCAGAGGACGGCCCTGGGGGTGTGTCGGTGGTGCCGCCGCACGGAGCCTCCAATTGTCGGGGACCTCCGTATGTTCTTTAAAAGTTTAGTAATTTAGTATATAAATTAGTTAATACATCTTTTTCATAAAAATTATGTTTAGCGGAGTGCTAAGGGAGTAAAAAGTTAAGTGGATTGTGCCAGTGACCCAAGTTTGAATACTATGGTCGTTTTTTTTAAAATTCTTTTAGGACGCGTTTGGTTTGCGGGAATGGATTGGATTTCAAGGAGGGATTTGGATTTGGAGGGATTTGGATTTGGGGGGATTTCAAATCCATGTCAATTCCAAAGGATTTTGAAATCCATCAAGTAAGGGATTTTAAAATGGTCAAGGGATTTCAAATCCGGTCAATGAAATCCTTTCCTACAAACCAAACACATGATTAGAATGAATTTGAAATCCAAATCCCTCCAAATCCATTACAATCCCGCAAACCAAACGCGACCTTAATTATTTCTTGTTTCTTAATTCCTTATTAATCCGACAATGAGATTATGTAATAATTTTTTGTGTTTATAATTAAAGTTTCTAATGATTTTTTGCTACCTAATTAAAATTTTTAATGAAATTTTGTTTCCTAATTCTTTATTAATCCAATAATTATATTACGTAACCTTTTTAATAAATTTTTTTCTTCAAACCCAAAATCCATGATTCTTAATTATGTCATTTCTTTTGTTTTATTCACTCTCCATTCGTTTTTGTTTCCTAATTAAAATTTTTAATAAACTTTTGTTTCCTAATTCTTTATTAATTCAATAATTATATTACGTAACTTTTTTAATAATTTATTTTATAAATTTTTTCTTTAAACCCAAAATCCATGATTCTTAATTATGTCATTTATTTTGTTTTATTCAATCTTCATTCGTCGTCGTGATAAAACGTCTATCTTTGCCTCTTTCATTTCTAAAGTTATAGACACAAAATTTGATTCAATAACTTTGATTATTTAGTATTGTTTTTATATTTTTAACAACTTCTTATATAACTTTCTTTGATTATTTAATGGAATGTAGAAAAATAAATTTAAACATTTGTTGGTTTTTTCTATATGTTCTTTGGAACTTTTTTAATTCTTATTGTTAAAGAGTTTTTTTTTAATGATAATAGATTTATAAAACATCTTTTAACGGTAATTATCGATAGCGATTGATTACTTTTATACAAAATATGAGGTCTGCAACTAGAAAACTTGAATTGGATAACTTTAAACGTAAAAAAATGAACAAGTTTTTCAACGTCAAAGAGGAGTCATCGATTGATTTATTATCAAACATATATCAAAATGTAGTAAAAATAACTTAAGAAAAAGTATATTAAAAAATTAAGGGTCACATTTAGGGGTTGTTTGTTTTTTCTAAAAAAACGCTTAATGACTCTTAAGTCTGAATCGTTCAGACCTTTTTACACACCACCTTTTATTAATCATAACTAAAATAAGACTTCAGACTTTAGACCTCTTAAAAAACAAACGACACCTTAGTTTATCGCACAGGGCCTCTAAAATGTCAGGGCTGACCCTGGTTACCCGATAAGTAAGTGATAGAGTTGCATTTTACCGGGTAAGCGTTTAGTAAACAACTCCTTAGTCTCAGTCTAATTGTCATATCAATAGTAAAACAATAAGGGACCGTTTGGTTCATGGAATTGGAATGACCAATTCCATTGACCAAATTCCAAGCGCACATTTGGTTCGCGGAATGAAAGCGATGAAATCCTTCCAATTCCATTGAATTTCACACCTTAAAGAATTCATCATTCCTTAGTTTAAGTGAAAGAATTTAATTCCTACCAACCAAACGTGTGGTCAAATTCCATTCCAATTCCTTCAAAGTCAAATTCCTTCGATGAATTCCAATTCCATTAAATTCCATTATGTGAACCAAACGTCCCCTAAACTTTTACTATATCATGTCCTACGTACAAGACGTAGCTTGAAACAGGTCTACACAGAATAAAAGAATTGAACCCAAAAAACAACTTTTTTGATGAAAAAGCCAATACACAAATACATATATGTATGTATGTATGAATGTAAATGTAAGATTTCTACGAGACCATTTAAGAGACGCTAACCAAATAAACGCTTATCGAGTCACTTACATTGCACGAGCATAACCAAAAGCAAGAATCTTACACAGGAAGAGGCATGGCAAGGACCAACCATCTTACCCGGTAAACCCAGTGAATGTGGTGACTCATGTGTAAGATTATTCACCACTATGTCATTTTGATGACTAAGAATCTTACCTGATAAGATAAGTGAGAGTGGTAACTCTTACCGATAGAGTTTGGTAATCAACCCCTAAACTTACGTTAGGTATGTGAATAATGGGTCGTTTACCAAACTCATACCAGGTAAGCACTTACCGACAAGTAGGGGTGTTCAAAAAAACCGTTGGACCGCTCAAACCGGTCGAACCAAGTCAAACCGGACCGTTTTTGGCGGTTTAGGCGGTCTGGTCTAAAAAATCGCCAAACCGGACGGTCCAGTCCGGTTTGCGGTTTGGAGGTTTTTTTGGGCAGTTTGGACCAAACCGACCGCCAAATATATATTATATATATATATATATATATATATATATATATATTATTTATATAATCTATTGTTTAGACCAAATATTCAATTTATCTTTAGACTTAAATATATATAAAAAAGCCCAAAGATAATTTTAAATCGCCGTGGATTTTATTTGCACTTTGCATATTACTTTTTTTTAGTGTTTTGTCTTTGGATATTTTGTTAACTTTGTTAACATTGTTGTAGACTTTTATTTATTTCAAATGAACTCAAGCTAATGAACCTTTAAAGTTCAAATTTTTATATGTTTTTTATGTTTAAACTTTAAAGACCACTAAAAAGCCTAAACCGTCTAAACCAGTCAACCAAACCGCCTAAATCGCGATTCGACTTGACCGGTCTGGGCACTTGATGTCAAACCGCTCGGTTTGAAAAATCAACAAACCGTCACTAGCGGTTTGGTTTGTGGTTTGAGGGGTTAAACCGCCCAAACCGGACCGCGAACACCCCTACCGACAAGAGTTATCATCCTCACTTACTTTATTTAGTAACATTCTGGGTCATCAAAATGGATTGTGGTGAGCATATTTTGCACTTATAGGTAAGAGTCTTCTCCTTCACTTACAGGTAAAATTCTCGGTCCTTTCTATGCTTCTTACTGGGTAAGATTCTCGGTCTTTGTCATACTCCACGATAAGGTAAGCGACACCCAACCCAACAAGCTCTTTCCCAATAAGACTTGGATTGTGAATTATAGTCAAAAGTTCATCAGCAAGAACAGTAATAAATCCCAGTGCATTTCATATCAGCCAAAAGGTAGAGTACAACTGATTGAAACTTAAGAATCACGCTTAATTCACTAGGAATAATTTCAAGTAACACCTTACTTAATTCACACATCAACTACTACTACTACTAGTTTGATAACATCTTTTCAGCTCTTATTCATAATGCATCATCTACCTCAAACATAACCTACCAACAGCAACAGCAGCACTAGCACTTAGATCCCACCTCCTCCAGTTTGGTGTAACATTGCATCAATCTCATCACCTTCCTCCATCTCAAGCTGCATATACAAACAATGTTCCATATTCATACATAACCTTTTTCATTTTCTAAAATCACAAGACAAACTATCTTACAAACGATTATCCTAATTCAAAATTCGCCATTCAGTTTCATGCTGCATGATGCAAATATGTGTGTGTGGAGGATCATGTGATAAGTTGATCGATTTGCGACACACAATTACATGTAATACAAATACGTAATCATATATGATTAAACACGTCCCAAAATGGTGAAGGGAAGGTCACCCGCTACATGCCGGTCAAAGCAACATGTATTTAATCATATATCATTACGTTTTCCTATCACATGTAATCATGTGTGGATCTTGGAAATTATCGCCTTCTCGCAAATAGACCGTCTTCTCATTTGAACTTGACCCTATATATATATATATATATATACACACACATATATATATATATACACATAGAGAGAGAGGATCATGCGAGAAGTTAAACATTTTACGAGAAGACGAGAAGTGTGATATCATATATGATTACACGGCATGTATATGATTAAGCTTGTGTATCATATATGATTATCACACTTCTCGCATTCTCGCAAAATGTTTAGTTTCTCGTTTGAACCTGCCCCCATATATATATAACAGAAACAGAGCATTAGGGTCGTAAAATAATTAAGAAATTACCTCATCAGGAGTTTGCTCGGCTCGAAGACGCCTTCCATCAAACAGAAAAGCAATAGAGTTCATCTCAACTGACTGCCTATCGCAGTAGGCATTCATTAGTTTCTTCAGCTGGGTGCTGCGCTTGATCCTGAAGAACACCTCATTCCCATCCTACAACAACCAACAAAATCAGGTGTCTCTTCTTTTCATGGCAACATCATAAACTTACCCATCCTAAAATGACTGGATAAAATAACAACCAACCTGAATTTGTATTTTAGAAAAAGTGGATCTAAAAAGCATGAAGAGTGAAAAACTATGGATGTGAACAAAAACCACATCTACAAGGGTTCTATCGTTTTAATAATGTTGAACAAATACCTCATCTACACATCAGTATTAAGACAATTACCGTCAGTCTAATAACAGAGACAATGGTTCTACTTTATTTGATTGCCTTTTTAGTGAAAGAGTAAATAACAAAAACACCAAAATTGGTAAAAGGTAAAGAGAAAAGTCAAATAAATTCATTAGGGACATGATTGTGATGAGATGAATGATAAAAAAGATTTTTGTGAAATATGCCAAAGAACGTGATCAATAACAGAAATGCATGGAATGAAGTTACTCCTGTCAAAGAACCCTACAAGGGTTCGTCTCTTTATAATCTCTAGTAGTTTCATCCCTTCATAAATTCTTAAGGATTTCGTTCTAGCCTAGCTCGACAAGTTAATCCAAATTGTTGTTAAACTAGTACTTCAAAGTTAATCAGAAATGAGAATTGAATATTCTATGTATTCAACGGCAAAAGAAGGCTTTGTACATGAATCAAATAACTTAGTTAGACGTTAGAATCAATATGGTTTTGACATCAAGAGTAATTGCTTTCTATTTTCTACTTCGAAATAAATGCAAATAAAGCTAGGCAGCATTTAACATGCCATAAACACACTCTCAACATCATGGAAATTTGTAACAAACAATCATATGATTTTAGATTTTTCATTTCTAAACGATCTTGCAAACAAAAATTGCAGACTTAAATGTTGATCACTCCTTTGAACATGCTACATGTTGTAAAATTTACAAGGATACAGCCACAGATGTATCCAGATAATGACCAGAATTCATTTTACGACCATGCATAATGTGCATACGATTATTTTGGATTCTGGTTGAGTATCTCTAGGTTTACGACTTCACGTTTACACTATGTCCCTTCCTCCTCAAATTGTTCTGAAAGGCATGCCTAGGCTCAAGGCCCATCAAGGCACAACTTTAGGGTCTCATTGTGGCAAGGGCAATCATGCCTATATAAGGCAGACGCCAGGGCGCACATGGCATGGGATCTATTGAGAAAAGACCCAAATAAATTTTCTAGGCAATTTTAACCGAACTGGAACAAATTAAATTGAACAAAAATTATCGCAGTTATTTTTCTCCCATAAACACAAGGATCTGGCTAGCACAAGATCAACAAGTCATCCTCCCCCACCCCATAGACAACATATTTAAAAATAGACAGCATCTTAGTACATCAAAAAGGTAAAAGAATAAGGGAAATTGACCCAACTAGCCATTTCAAACCAACAAGTTGGTCTCCTAGCCGGTTCTCTCCCATTTTGACCGAAATGTCACTATGTCCGCAAATAAAAAGACACCCAAAAAACGAATCTGGTCAATTTTCCTTTAAAAAAAGGTTTAACTTTTTTTTTGCGGATCTGGGCCTGAAAATTGCAGAGGTAGTAACATTTTGGTAAAAGTGGGAGAGGAATGGCTAGTAGACCAATTTAAGGGTGTAAAATGGCTATTTGAGTCAATTTCCCGAAGAGTAAACCTGTCCCGGCACATGACATGGTGGATGGATGTGGGGCCAATATGAAAGCATAATCAAGGTACAAGGTGAATATGGGGAAATAGTTCACCCACCCCTTTGCCACCCCTACTTGATATAATTACAAAATAATGTTCTATACATCTCATACTTACATAGTTACATTGCCTTGCGTTATGGTCCATAAGGCATAAGGAGATGAAGTACATACAAAAACATCTACTTACTTTGTACCATCAATAGCAGGCCCACATCTTCAATATAAACTTCAACAAAGGAAGTTATATAATTCTACATGTTAACTTTATGATTGAACAAATGAGAAAGCAGTAAATCATTCCCACATAAATCGTTCAGTGTAGATCTATTAAACAGATAATACGAACAACTTTACAGAATAAGCACACCAATAACCAAATCAAACTTCAAAACCATCCCTACACTGAATCACGGCACACTTCTTCAAAACAAATAAAATACACGTCAACTGTGCAGTACTTTCTACATATAATCACCTTATAACCTAAAATCTCATCATTTCTCATTAAAACACATCAATCGCTTGAAACCAATAAAAAACAGCCTTACGAATAATAAACGCCTAAATCATCAACGAAATAACCAACCACAAAATTCACCAGAACAACAAAACAACACAGAAATAAGCAATTACACACATAAAAAAAACGATCGACACACTTACAAAACACAAACAAACTCCAGAATCAATCACAAACGAGTAAAAGAAAAAAAAAACATTCATATGCGTCTTATACCTGACCCTTGACCTTGAGATTGATGTGCGCCGTTTGATCCATCGGCTTCTTCTCATCTTCTTGAGCTAATCCGCTTTCACCTCCGGCGGCCGACATTATTATCAGAAATTCTAGGGTTTTAAGCGCAGATTTTAGTAGCAATTTTGCCTGTGAAAGGTTTTGTGTGTTTCAGGAGATATCAGAACCATGGAGAGAAAGGCGGTTTATAGGGGTTTTGAAAATAAAACTATATTTAAATGTGATTTGAGTTCCGTATAAACACGAGGGAACTTTTTTTAATTTTGACCTTTTTCCCCCTCTAGTGTTTTTGTTGTTTGCTTTGACTTTTCGGAGAGGATAAGGTGGTGGACCAATCACAAAATGCCATGGTGGGGGCATGAAACTGAAATTAAATAAACCGGTTAAATCGAAGCAATTTAAACCTCGAAAGAAGCAGATTTTTTCACGATCGAGTTTGTATTGACTCTATTTGTTATCGTGGTAGATCAGTGTATCAAGATGTCAATTTTATATCTTGCTTATGCTTGGGTTGTTTCATTGTGGTTTGGGACATAACGGTTCTGAGATATCGACGAGCATCATACTTACACTGTTATGCAAACTACAACTATTGAATGTTGAATTTAGCATGAGGACAATTTTAGACTATACTTCTTTTGTCTTTAGATAGAAAATGCCTTAGATGAACCTTGAGAGCATCTTGGGCGAGATCTTCAATTCGATGTGTAGTTATTAGATTCACTTTTGGCTTTCAAACTTTTTATAGTTGACTACCTATTTTGAAGCTTTTAAAACCGGTTGAATTGATTACTTATGTGTTTCTTATAGTAGACAGTTGAAGATTGAGAGATGTTCAGATAAGAAGCAAAATTATTTTGAAAACCGGGAACCAGACTCAACCCATCGTTTGTTTTTATCCGACAACTTCAAATAATATCGTCTTTTAATGTGAAATGGTATTTTTAGTGCATATTGATAACAATGAATTAGGGAAATTGTCATATAGTATTAAGTTGTTACAGTTTTCAAATATCTTATTATCCTTCTTTCTCTTTCATATTGTTTTGATTGGGAATAGTTCGGTTTAATTCATTGTTTTTTATTGCTTGAATATCATATCAATGTAGGTACAATTAGAGTCGTCTACTGGATTCTATAAACAATTACTTACATTTTGGTTGTAATGTTGATTAGTTTTATATTGTGATATACCATAAAATTGTAAAAGAGTGTGTATTCAATAATGAAATACATTCACGTGTTGTAATACCATGGTTCTAAATAACTCGTTGTGGGGTCAAGGCTTGCCTTCGCCACCACGTTAACCCTTGTGGTTCAACTCTAAAGTTTGGTTTGTATTGTAACGCGTTATCACGTTATTTTGTAAGTTGTTGGGCTATTTGTTATATAAATTGAGGGATATAAGTGATAATTATATATGTGACCTAAGACTTAAATAAACATAAAATAAAAAAAAAACTCACAAACTAAAACCCTGAATAAGTAAATACTTACTCTCATTCCGTACACAAAGAGTCGCACGCGAATTCTTAGAAATTTGAAGAAAGTAGTGAGTAGAGATTCAAAAATTTAACCCAATTTGCACTCTTGATATCATTTTTTTATCATTCACACACACACACACACACACACACACACATATATATATATATATATATATATATATGACGATAATCAAATGAGAACCATAAAAAAGTTGTAAACCGTGAGAACCGATCTAAGCCATAATTTGGTTTTGATCCTATGGTCTTAATTGAAAATTGTTTCACCACATGAAAAGGGTATAATTGTCATTTTGGTAGCATAGATTCACTATATGAAACACACGAATATATTCAGTAGATGAAAAACACCGATTCATCAGATGAAGCACACCGATTTCATAGGATGAAACACACGAATTAACCAGATGAAACACAATGATTTTCTAGATGAAACATACAGATTCACCATATGAAACTCACAACACAGATTCATCAGATCTGAAAAGTCAAACACAAAAAACCCCAAATCTAGGAACATACTTCCAATCTTGAAAAAACCCTAAAAAACAAAAATTGAAATACCAATCAACTAAAAAACTCCATTATTATTGCTAACAATCTTCTTTGCAATGAATCATCAAACACATCTTTGAAACAACACCCACTTCCAGGCTTCCAGCATCTCATGAAGAACCCTAAAAGTTGCAGAAAACCTGCAAACCAAACACACTATTCTCACTGCCCTATCACTTGCCACATGGGAAACCCTCAAGATTTTATTGGAAACCGTCGCCAGTCCGCTGCATGCTCCACCAACATGGATCGCCCCTCCGCACACCGGTAAATCTGCACCAACGCCACCAGCATCAGCTCGTAACCACGTCTGTTTGACAGTTGTCGATCAGAAGCTCTGCCAGAATTGAAACCATACCCGATTCCGCCGCCTTTATTCGGTTTCTTCCCCACCAGACCATCTCTACCACGAGCTCCGATGAAGCTTTTGTGGTTTGTGGAGAAATACCATCTTTCAAGATTCAAAATCGTGATCATTCTTCATCGGCTTGAAGTCTTTATCTGCAAGATGAATTGAGTTGAGAACAACTGGATGCATGTTGATCCTTCCAAGGTGGAATAATCTTTTTCCTAGCTCTCGAATCTCGATAACCTTGTTGATCCACTTTCCAGGATTATTAGGGTTTAAATTTAATGTTATTTTGGAGTCCATATTTTTATTTAATTGAATTTAATAACATAATACCTATTATACCCTCAAAGTTCTTTACAATTTGTCAATAATGCCCTTACTTTTTGCTTTTATTACGAATGAGCTTTTTTTAATGACCATTGATTTATTTTAATCAATGGATTAGATTACTCCTTAAGTTCTTAACATTTTTTTGGTCCTCATTAGATATAGAGTTGGGTTCAAACGAGAACGGTGCCTATTTAAAAGAACACGAGAACGACAAATCACATATAAAATCATAAGTGATTTTACATTAGCGGGGAAGTCATGCAAAATCATGGTACGCGGACGACTTTTGCCGCGACTTAAGGTCGCGAGAATCACATGTAAAGTCACTTATGATTTTGTATGTGATTTGTCGTTCTCGTGTTCTTTTAAATAGATACCGTTCTCATTTGATCATCCCTATATATATATATATATATACTAGTTGTGAACCCGCACAATGCGGCGGGAGGCGTGAATGTAAACAATTTTAAGGCTTTGGTGGTTTTAGTAGATGAGATTTTAAGACATTACAAAGATAAATTTGCATTTAGTCTCTACAATTTGATACATTTTGAATAAATAAGAGTTGTGGTTCCAATTACCCCGTATAGATAATAATTGTATTATAGTTTAAATCTGATAAGATCAACCAATCCAATGTAGAATCTATTTTATGTAATATATTTGTAATTTTTCATCTTGATGTGTATGAACATGGTTAAAATGATTTGGTAATTGCTTCAAACATTGGATAAATTCAAACCATTGTAATTATCTATTGGTATTGATTTATTGTGCAAACTTAATTGGATAAATTGATTATTAAAACTTTCTAACAATTAAAATGCATCAATTTCACCCTAACTCTATTAAAATGTCAACCAATTACACTCATTCCGTAACCAAATATTATATCACGTGATACTACTTGGATAAAATGCTTCTCATAATACTTGGCAAGTTATTTTCCTTTTGGAAAAAGGGGACGGAACCCAAAGAAAACTTCGTTCTAAAAAAAATTACAAACTACCAGGGGAATTACCAAGACAAAATATCCACCAAGAAAAATGTTTCCAGATCAAACTTAACAAAAGTCAAACTCAGACCCGCTAAACACATTTTACAAAAAACCTTTTAAACCCTCATATAAACGTCCTTGTATATTCATCATGGATGATACCCATCTCAACAATAACTATACTCTGATCCATCATAATCAGTAACACCATCTATAAGGATCCACAACTGAAGTAACAACAACCAGACCTTATGAACAATAAATAACCCAAACACAACACCGTTAGCAATCTGGCCTACTGCTGTTGTTGTTGTGAATTCCACAATTCTGAAATAACAAAAACTCAAAAATCAGAAGCCACAAAACTGAATATCAATCAAACCAAATCTGAAGGGAAGTTATATAGAGTGAGCATTTATCTTATGTATATAGCCATAAAGTTCAAGGATAAGCTAGAAAATTTCTCTTGTTAATCATTCTCGTATTGTTATTCACAGAGAATGGCATTTTGCTTCTGCATGAGAAAGTTGCTCTTCTTGTAACTCTCGATGAGGATGAAACTCTGCTTTGGCCTTTGGGTATGTGCTCCCATATCCATTTCTTTTTGAACCAATGATTTGAGAACTCTTTCTATGTAATTTTAACCAATTCAGTAGTGCAATTCTTCATACTCTGTGGTTTGTGTAGGCTAGAAACAAATATAAAATTTGTCTGCTGTCATTTCACAAATCTATTCTAAATTATCATCAAGACGACTAAATACTAAATTATCATCAAATTGAAGAATAAGAGATGATAATGATGATGTACTCGTAGAATTTGGGCATGGCGAGCAAGAAGTTAAAAGAGGACATCCCTTTCACAGTTCAATGTTCGAGTATGGATCTTGAATAATTGTGTCCTACTCTCCATATCTGGAAGCCCAAACTCCACTTTGTGATCCAATCTTCCCGGAGTAACAACGCTAGATCCAACATATCACGTCTGCATAATACAAACGCATCACTATCTACAATCAATGTTGCTCAGAACCACAAACACACAGAAGATGATTTATGGACCATGGACATACCTATTTGTAGCCATCAAAAATTTATTGTTACCACAAGAATTCGTCCAGTTGATTCACAGTTTCAAGCATGGTTCGTTGAACCTCGTCATCTCCACCTACACCATCGAACCTTGCACCCCCAATAGGATCAAACCGTGCATCTCCAGGTTCAGAATATGTTGTTTTCTTTGGTTTGGTATGTGTTGATGATGGGAGTTGGTAACCGATTTGAAAAGTCAAACAATCGAGAAACCCATTTTCCTAACTTCACAATCAATAACAAAGATAATATTATTCATTAAAGCATAAAGTAACCCAACTACAAAGGTCATTGAGTGAACTAAGAGAATAAACAAATGGAGCTTGATGAATAGAGAAACATCAAGGCATTGTAAGAAATAAACCTTACCTTATAATTTTGAAAGAAAACACTAATAATTTGATCATGTTGATTGCCTTCTAAGATATGAAAGAAACAAGAAAGGAGTATATATATAACCTAACTACATGACTCATGTACAGAAAACCCGCAAAAAACTTGAGAAGAACTGGCAAACAATAGTTGGATAGACATCAACTTATCCCTAAAATGTTTTGTTTAGGAATACAAAATCTGCAAGCAGTAAATGAATAATTCTTATCAAACAACCTAAAATCTATAAAAGATTCAACTTGCATCTCACCATTAATAGTATTGCCCACCTTGAGACACCCATGATCTTCAAGTAATTCAAATGGGATCGTAGAGGCATACCCATCACTTTGGAGAACCAAACACAACATCAAGAAAAAGTCTAGCTACGGGTTAATGAAATAAAACTAAGCATGAAGTTAAGAAAAATAACAAACCTGATGATGCTTACATTTCGACCTAAGGCTGCCGATAACAACTCAAAACTTTTAAAATAATAACAAACCTCAAAACTGGAGAATGGTCTTAAAATAAAAATAAGATTAAATCAACCAAAAAAAGAGCTATTACAACCTTACATGGACATCCTTCTCTCTGCCAATTTCAACCGCAAAAGCTTTGCAATCGCAAACCAAATATCCGAGTTCATTAGAAGAAAAGACATAAAACAATGAAGTGTTATTGATATGGAGTTTGAGAGCATACCCGTGGAACAGACAAGCATTAGTTGCTTCTGGAATAGCCCAGGGCCTGGTGAGGGTCGCCGCTCGTCAGGAGCGGTTATTGAAGGAGAGAATAAGAATAATAAACAGGGCATTGTATGTGTGTGCTTCCATTTACAAATTGTTGTAAAATATATGTGAAGAAATCTTCGTCTCACACTGATTTATATGTAAAGAAATCTTCAATTTATGCTCTGATACCGAAGGTATGGTCTAAAACGTAAATAGGTGAAGAAAAGGGTATGGGTGTACTATGTACTCACTCTGGTAATGGTGAAGACGTGAAGTAGAAGAATAAAGGGAATGATTGTAGGTATGGGCTAACTTTTATGTGTGAAAAAACTAAAAGTTTTTTAAGTTGTATATCATGCATCAAATGTTGTAATTAAGAGGTTTTTGAATTTTATGTTTTAAAACCTTGTACTACATGCTTTAAGACTTGTCTTTAAGACATTTGGTGTAAACCAATATTAAGGTAGTATAGATAGATATAGATATCAGTTACATTTTCTGTAAGGTCTCTCACCAAATCTCTGTCCCACCCGCGGCTCGGGTCTAGCAACTTTCGACCGCCTCGAATCACTTCCCGGTCCCTCCCACTTCCGCTTATCTCCACCTCAATCTGTCACTTGCCGATTTTTCTCTTTTACGGTAAGTTCCGCTGCATCCACCGCCGCTTGGAAAGTCATGGGGACCCTTGTTTGTACCAACTCCTGTATACTACTTTTCAGTCCATATATGTACTGCTTTACAAGATGCTCCTCCGTCGACACATATAATTCTGCAAATCCGGCTTTCTCAATGAACTTTGACGTGTACTCTTGCACCGTCATCCTACTTTGCTCAAGCCCCAAAAATTCATCTTCTAGTTTCTTGAACGCCGCTATCGGGAAAAACTGTGTCTTGAACCTCTTAGTTAATGGCTCCCACGTGGTTTTCTTAGCCACTTTTGATCCTTTTCAGCCCGTCTCGACATCCCACCAAAATATAGTGTCCCCTTTCAACATCGAAATCGCGAACAACACCCTATCTTCCTCGACACACTTACTCGTGTTGAACACCAACTCCATTTCCCGAATCCATCTCAAATCTAAAACCGGATTACGCTCCCCACTAAAAGAAGGAGGTTTGCACGACGAGAACGTCTTAAAGTTGCACCCTTGGGTCGGTTTAGGGTCACTAGGCGTTAGCGGGGTTAGTTGGGAGTGACCACCGACTTCAGTTATGGGTAGGCTAGACGTATCCCCTCCAATCTCATTACCACTCTTTACAAGACCGTCTGACACTCACTTCATTTGATGGTTCAACAATGCTTGCAAAGTTTCTTGCAACTTTCCCATCTCAGTTGCAAAGGTTTTTTGGGTCACAAAAGCTTGAGTGCGGCATCGACCACGACCTCTAACTTAACTCCGACCCCTCACTGTTGCCGAGCTCTCTTGCTGAGAAACCTCACGCTCAACCGGGATTTCCACACTCCTCGTCTAACGAGAGGCGCGGGTCTCTGCCCGTCCCCATACCCCAACATTGTCCCCGTACACTTGGGTAGCGGCTCTTTAGGGAGTCCTCCCACGGCCTCTTCCCCTGCCACGGCCTCTTCCCCTGCCACGGCCTCTTCCCCTGCCACGAGTGTCCATTTCCTCGGAAGGTCCACTGGTCCGTCCACCGAAACCTCGTCGACCGAAATTGTCTCAACAACCGGTACCGATCTACTTATCAACAATCGATCTAACATCTTGCTTACTATAACATCTCGGGTCAACCGTACCAGATATTGTCCGCTTTGTCCACAAACCTGGACTCACTGTTTTAAAATGCATCTGATAGAGGAGTATCAAGTCCCTTATAAGACAATCTTTGTTCCCCTCCCCAACCAATGTGGGATCTTACAATCCACCCCCCTTGGGAGCCTAGCGTACTCGTTGGCACACTAGTCTGATTCCCGACTCTGATACCATCTGTAACATCCCAGGCTAACCGTACCAGATATTTTCCGCTTTGTCCACACACCTGGACTCACAGTTTTAAAACGTGTCTGGTAGATGAGGTATCAAGTCCCTTATAAGGCAACTTTTGTTCCCCTCCCTAACTAATGTGGGATCTTACAATCCAACCCCCCCTTGGGCGCCCAACGTCCTCGTTGGCACACTAGTCCGGCTCCCAGCTCTGATATCATATGTAACATATCGGGTCAAACGTACCAAATATTGTCCGCTTTGTCCACAAACTTTGACTCATGGTTTTAAAATGTGTCTGATAGAGGATATATCAAGTCCCTTATAGAGCAACATTTGTTCCCCTCCCCAACCAATGTGGGATCTTACAATTACTGAAATAACACATAAATAAAACTTAAGTAAACAGTTCCAAAACAATAAGGCAAAATAACCACATACATGTACCTGTAAATTCGCAATTACATTGGCCAGATGTAATTCCAAATTTACCTTACATGACGGTCCTCACTACCCTATTATTCATGTTCTTGTTGAGGTCTCCCTAAGGGCTTCCTACTTCTCAAGTCTCCTACTCCCACGGTTTAAGTTTAGGCCCGTCCAGCCACCTAAATCTCTTAAATTAGGGATCTGATACCAATTGTAACAACCCAACACCAAAATAAACATAACGAGGTATGACAATAATAGCTTGCCAAAATGACCCAAAAGGTCTGGTCATCACCAACGATTACATACTCAAGGTTTGCAGAAACAATCATAAAACACAACTGAGAATTTAGATTAGGAACTACGTTCAGGAAACTAAGCAACGTCTACAAGTATCTTCTAGCCAAAAGACCTCGAGCTTAAATCTTCTCCTTTCCCTTATTTGAGTTGTCAACTAACCGCCTCCCTGAAAATGGTTTTCAGATTTATAAAAAGCGAGGGTTAGACCGGAGGTCTAGTGAGTTTCCCTTGAGTAATAGCAAAACACCACAATATCAAAATGGTTTAAAAACATTTATAACAATACACGCCTTTAGACTAACATGCACATACACCACATGTAGATGGCACACGAATAAGTCACACACACCTGTGACATGTGTTCGGGCTCACACCTGCCCTCGAACAGATTACGTGAAATGAATTCACGCAATCCCAATGGGTCACACTTCCCATATAGCCATCACATGCCCCGTCCCCAATGAATGTACACTTTGAGTTATCAAGACAACAAGATAAGGCACATGCAATTGTAAAACTGTCAATTCAATCTCGAAGTGTATAAACAAAGTTCGCATGTAAATAGGGGTAAGTAAGAAAACTCACCTTCCGTCCACGTTTAGATTTCGCACACGAAGCTACGAGGGTCCAAACCGAACACCTAATCACACGATACACAAGGGTATTAAACCACTCGAAAGGCCCACTAACACCCCCCCCCTCTTAACATCCCTAAGACAACCCCTACTCGCTACCCTGATCCTAGGCCCAAACAAAGGACAAAACAACGAGAAAATTGCCCAAACAGAGTTTGGTACGACTTTTCACGTGACCCAACCCGCATCAAAACCCACACCAGACTCAGACCAGTGTCTGACGCGACTTGTGGGGCGGCCTAACCCGTGCCAGAACCCGCGTGGAGCTCTGGTCTTGTCTTGCACGCATTTTCAGCCTGAAAATTGCCCTATCTCAATCCCTAACCATTTACAAATCGATATTAAGCTTCTAAAATGAGGGAATCGATATTCTAATTCTTTCCCAACAATAACCAATCAATAAAACATCGATTAACTAATTAAATCCATTCATTGAGACCATAACGTTTTCTCAAAATCAAAGAAATGAAGCATCCTTGAAGATAAACACCATCAATAGTGATTTTAGCCCAAAACCCAATAATCAATAATCAATATTTAGACAAACAACCTCCCTTTAAGGTTTCCATACCAAGAACACAATAAGGAATAGATTATACTCCCAACCATGAAACCCATTAACACACTAGAAGAGGTAAACCTTGGACAAGATGATTACCTTAAGGGTGAAGAAAATAAATCCTCCTCTAGAAGCTTTCTTCCTCAATGGCTCTAAGCACACACTTGATGTGGTGAGGATCTTACTGACGGAATGTTGAGGTTTGAGAATAGATCGGAGTTGTGTGTTAGCCTAACCTGAATGGACCAACCCCCAGAAAGCGTATTGATACGTCCTTGGAAGGGAGGCCTTACCAATATCAAGGGTGGATTATTAAGGATTTTGGGAGTTCCTTGGATTGATATTGATTATCGGAATACATATTCAGAATCGTGTTGAACTGGAACGATTTAGTCGATGAGAAGTTGAGGTCCCTAGGTGATAACTCTCAAATATTGAGAGTTAATTCCTCCCTTTTTATATTCGTTTTACCACATTTCCACCCAATTTGCTTCTCATCTCCCTCATTTGGTCTTAATTGTTCAAACATGATGATGAAGTCTCAAGAATGCAAAAATTTCGATTTCACTAACTTTTGTGCAGAAAGTGGCCACCTTGCTGGCACCTTGTCACCACGTTGAACATGGGTTGAAAATTTGTTGATAAGATTTAGCCATTTTGGGAAAGATTGACTTTTGAGGAAATGAAAAGAGCTTTCTGATCTTTCACTAGAATATTCAAGGAAGAGGACAAAAAGTGGAGGTCCAAAGAAAGTTCAACACTCTTCCTTAAAAGCTACTTTTGAGGAATAGTCACATCACACTTTTCTCTTCCTTGGGCTATAAATTGGAGCTTGAAGGAACCATTTCAACACAACAACTTCCAGGAGCATTAAACACTTCTGGAGCTTAGCATTTAATTTCTATTCTCTCTTTAAATCTTGTAGTTTAATTGCATTTAATTTTTGTAAGTTTTAATTTCCTTGTAAAAGTTGTTGCCAAGTGGCCACCTTGTCACCACTTTGGCAGCAACTCTTTAGTTATTTATGCAAGTTATGTTTATGTTTTCTCCTTCTTCTCCCATGTCTTTTGCTGTTATTATGAGCTAAACACCCCCTTGGGTGTGGGTATGAGCCAAAGCTAAGACTAGGCAACACTTGGGTGTTGCTATCGTTGCTAACTCTTAGACTTGGTCACTTGAGTCGGGACTTCAACTCAACGCGGACAAGACGATCACTTGTTAGTGTTAATATTAGATCTTAGACCTCGAGAGGGGTAGATCTGAAATACGGCTTGGGTGATGCAAAGAAGATTTGAGAAAGTCTTTTATAACCACGTAGAGATACGGGTTTTTGCATGACTTTAACTAAGGTTCAAATGTCGGTTGATATGAGTGTCACAAAGAGATTTGGGCGTTCATATCTATACTGGTGGAACTGAAATCCTTAGAGGTTTACTTAGTTAAGTCGGCAAGTCTAGAGTTGGCCAACGTGGTGACAAAGTGGGGACAAGGTGGCCACGTTCCGAGGAAGCTCATTTTCGAGAGAAAAGGGTTTTACGGCTGTCGTGTGTCATTTTGTTTCTAACCAAGTTGTTACTACATCAGTCTTAGTCAATGCTTGTACCCACATCCTATCTTTAATACTGTTAATTCCGTTAATCGTTGTTTAATTCGCTTAAAACCCACAAAATATTGATATTGTTCTCAAAAATCAACCAAGCACTAGAAGTTCATGAAAACGTCTCTGATTCTTAGTTGACTAGTCCCTGTGGAAACGATCTCGGTACTCTACCACTTTATTACTTGTAGCGATCATAGTGTCCGGTGTGCACTTGCACCGCCACTGTGGCAACATAGTGGCCACTTTGTGGACCTATACGATTTTCCGCTATCAAGTTTTTGGTGTCGTTGCCGGGGACTAGCGCGATTTTAAATCCTAAGATATTGACTTTTCATTCGAGCCTGAGTTGCTTGTGTCTTTTATTTTTAGTATTTTCCGTGTTGTATGCCAAGGCTACAACACGGTGAACTTGTACCTCTTGACCCCGAAATTGAAAGAACCGTTAGAAGACGAAGAAGAGGTAGAAGAGGTCGGAAAAATCAAAACATGGCTGGAAATGGTGGAGATCCTCCACCACCACCTAATGAAACAACCATAAGAATTGCCGACGATAAAGAACGGGGAATACGGGACTATGCAACACCCGAATTTGATCAGTTAAAATCGGGTATTCTTAGGCCCAACATTGCGGCACAAACTTTTGAACTAAAACCGGTAATGTTCCAAATGATCCAAGCAATGGGTCAATTTGGAGGGTTACCGTCGGAAGATCCGCACTCACATTTAAAATCATTTTTAGAAATGACGGATCATTTTCGCATTCAAGGTGTTACGACAGAAGCCTTACGGCTTACGCTCTTCTCTTATACATTGAGAGACAGAGCAAAAGCTTGGCTAAATTCTCAACCTCCTCATTCCATTGATAGTTGGACAAGTTTGGCCGAAAAATTTCTAAAAAAATATTTTCCTCCAACTAGAAATGTGAAGTTTAGAAACGAAATTTTGATGTTTCAACAAGAGGAGGATGAAGCGGTTTCGGATGCATGGGAGAGATTCAAAGACTTAATTAGAAAATGTCCTCATCATGGAATCCCTCATTGCATCCAATTAGAGACATTTTATAATGGTCTTACTAATGCCGCTAAAACTATTCTTGATGTTACGGTCGGTGGCGCTTTCACCTCTAAAACTTATAACAAAGGATATGACATTTTGGAGAAAGTGGCCAACAATAACACCGATTGGTCAAACCCACGCGCTCTTGCTCCCAAGAATGCATCGGGTGTTCACGAAATTGATGCCATCACCGCCTTAAACGCACAAATTGTAGTTTTAACTAACTTGGTAAAAAATAACATGAACTTAAATGGAGAAAAGAACCAAGTCCAAGCCATAAATGAATCTTGCGTGTTTTGTGGTGAGAATCATGCATTTGAGTGTTGTCCCGGTAATCCCGCCTCGGTTAACTATGTAGGAAACCATTATAGGAATAGCCCATTTTCTCCAACTTACAACTCAAATTGGAGAAATCACCCGAACTTCTCATGGTCGGGGAACCAAGGACTTCAACCCCCCGGGGTTCATCAAGTTCCAAGTCGACCACCAAATCCCCCGGAATTTCAACAAGGATCGTCTCATACATACCAAAGTGGGCAATCCTCACAACCATATGTACCGAGACAACAAAATGCATCGAAGAGTAATGGTTCACTTGAATCTCTACTCAAAGGTTTTATAAACCAAACCAATGCAACTTTGAGAGGTTTTGAGACTCAATTGGGGCAATTTGCCGCCGAGTTGAAAGGGAGACAAGTGGGCACTTTACCTAGTGACACCGAAACCCCTAAGGGTAAGGAACACGTTAAGGCCGTGACTTTAAGAAGTGAAACAAGAGCACCCAAACCCAGTGAGGAAGTCTTAGTGGATACCGTTGTGCAAGAAGATACCACACATGCTTTTGACAAAGAGAACTTCCCATCACTTTTTCCAGCCAACGTGGCTGGAAAGTGCCCACCTTCGGGACAGAATGCAACGGCCCCTTCACGGACTGTTTTGCCATCAGATCAGCCTCACCAAAGTGGTGAGACAGTGCCCACTTCACAGCACAAAAAGGAAAGTCCTAGCCAACCGGATCTAGACTTAAGAGACCTCCCTTTTTCCGGTAGGATGAAGAATAAAAATGTCGATAATCATTTCAAAAAGTTTTTGGACATTTTTAAACAACTACATATTAACATACCTTTGGTAGAAGCTCTCGAGCAAATGCCAAGCTATGTTAAATTTTTGAAAGACATCCTTAACAAAAAGAAAAGGTTGAGCGAATTTGAAACGGTAACTTTGACAAAAGAGAGTAGTGCCCTCCTCACTTGCAAAATTCCACCTAAGCTAAAGGACCCGGGTGGTTTCACCATCCCTTGTTCGATAGGAGGTAAGGAAGTTGGTCATGCCTTGTGTGACTTAGGAGCAAGCATAAACCTCATGCCGTTGTCCATCTTCAAGAAGTTAGGAATAGGAGAAGTTCGACCCACCACCGTGACCTTGCAATTAGCAGATAGATCTTTGGCACATCCCAAGGGTAAGATTGAGGATATTTTGGTCCAAGTTGACAAATTCATTTTCCCGGCCGACTTTTTAGTTTTAAACTATGAAGCCGATAAGAATGTCCCCATCATTTTAGGACGACCATTTCTTGCCACGGGTAGAACTTTGATCGACATCCAAAAGGGTGAGTTAACTATGAGGGTAAATGACCAACAAGTGACATTTAATGTTTTCAAGTCCCTTAAGTTCCATGATGAAGTGGAAGATTGTTCGGCCATAAATTTGTTGAGTGAGGACCTAGGTGTAGATATTGAAATGTGTGGTGAAAAGTTTGGAGAAGAGAGCGAAAATGAGCTTCAGTTTGAAAGTCCAAAGAAAATCCAACCACCAATAAGAGGGAAACCGTGTTTGAAAGAAATGAGATTGAGCCACCATAAACACAAAAAAAACATTTTTTGTCTAATGGTGTGTCGTCATTCTCCAAAACCTCTTGTTGAGTATCAAGAAGGCTTGAAATAGCCTTTTAATAAAATGTTTTTTTCCCAGTCCTTTTTAGTTTTAACCATTTCAATTTTTGTTGCAAAAAAAAATTTGAAAATTTTCGGAGTTGTGAAAAGTGGCCACTTTGTGGCCACCTTGGAACTGAGCTGTTAAAAAAAATCTGAAATTTAATTTTCAGATCTGTTTTCCAATTTTTTGCATGGATGGAAAAATTCCTTTTTGTCCGCTGGTCATTCCATGCCAATTTCAGCCATCACAACTTTGTTCATTTCTCCTTTTGTCCTTTGTTTATTTTTATTACCTTTGTCCTTTATTTATTTTATTTTATTTGGTTTTCTTGTGCAGGTTAATTTTTTAGCCTGCAGATAATGCCAAGAAAAAACTGGAAGTTAAAAGAGGTTTTTAGTCCCACAAGGTGAAAAAGTAAACATCTTTTCAAAACTCTCAACCCCAAGAAGCCATCATTCCATCCACAACCTCTCAACTCCCTCTCCAAACCTCTTGTCATACCTTTTCTTCATCACATTGTTCAACCCATCACACCACACCACATCATTTCACTTTCTATTCCCTAATCTATACCATTTCATTTTTATCACCTTAAAACCGTAAGGTACCACCATCACCTTTAAAAAAAAAAAAAAAAAAAAACATTCCATCCTACCTTTTTAGCCATCATCACTCTCTCTAATCCCATCAACCCTTTTATCTTTCTTTCTACTCCCTCCTTCTACATTTCTATTTTTTTTATGTAACTTGAAGCCATGAAAGCAAAAAAAAAAAAAGAGAGAAGAAGAAGAAGAAGTTGGTCTGCATCAATTTCTGAATAGACGGAGGAGTCACCGACAGTCGGCGGAGGAAGCTTCGACTACCACATCATTCGTTTCGGCCGCCGGTTTCTACCTTAAGCACCACCCCCTTCATCTACCGTTCCGCATGCCACTGTCGCGCCGAGGCTGGCTCTTCTGCCGAGGTGGGTAAGCCGTGAGTATTCTTGGGTCATCATCATTATGTGCAAACTTTGTCTGTTTATTCCTTTTGGGTTTTGTGGTCTTTTATGGTTTTTCTTCCTCGTTCTCGGTTGGTTGTATGCTTATTCCTATCGACATACTCGCTATACCGTATATTTGGTTTATTCTGGTACTTTTGTTTTGCGCTCATTTCTTTTACAGGTCTGCTCTTGGATTGCTACCAATTTTTTACTGTTAACGTGATATAGGCCTTTCTTTCCTAGATATTAAGCCCAAACACTTTCCTAATTGAAACCTAGCCTTTTTAAAGTAGAAATGAAGCCATGTCTTCCGTTTTCAATGGGGACATTGAAGGGTTTCGTTTGGGGGGTGGGGGCTGCTACAAAAGTAGAAACAAACCGTTCTTCCGATGACCCAAAGCCAAAGTGGTCACTTTGTCGGTACGCTGTCACCACTTTGGCACACAAAGAGAAAAATAAATTGGGGATCGGTCAACGATCAAATGGTCACGGCAATACAAAAAAAAATAGTCAAACCAAAGGAAATTGGAGTTATGCAAATAGAAAAGTTTGGGGGTCATATCGAGCAATTTATTTGAAAAACCCAAAAACACAAACCCAATTCAAGCCCTATGGATTAAAGTCAAATTTTTGGGATGCATGAAAAGAAGCGGTACCTTTTTCAAACAAAGTGCTTCGCTCAATCAAGAAACATCAAAGTATTCGGTATGAGTCTTCCATTCGTCAAAAGTAAGCAACCATTTGTGATCATTTTTCGAGTCCTTTTTGTTAGTTCTTTTCTTTTTACTTGAGGACAAGTAATTACTCAAGTTTGGGGGTGTGATAACTCTCAAATATTGAGAGTTAATTCCTCCCTTTTTATATTCGTTTTACCACATTTCCACCCAATTTGCTTCTCATCTCCCTCATTTGGTCTTAATTGTTCAAACATGATGATGAAGTCTCAAGAATGCAAAAATTTCGGTTTCACTAACTTTTGTGCAGAAAGTGGCCACCTTGTTGGCACCTTGTCACCACGTTGAACATGGGCTGAAAATTTGTTGATAAGATTTAGCCATTTTGGGAAAGATTGACTTTTGAGGAAATGAAAAGAGCTTTCTGATCTTTCACTAGAATATTTAAGGAAGAGGACAAAAAGTGGAGGTCCAAGGAAAGTTCAACACTCTTCCTTAAAAGCTACTTTTGAGGAATAGTCACATCACACTTTTCTCTTCCTTGGGCTATAAACTGGAGCTTAAAGGAACCATTTCAACACAACAACTTCCAGGAGCATTAAACACTTCTGGAGCTTAGCATTTAAGTTCTAGTCTCTCTTTAAAGCTTGTAGTTTAATTGCATTTAATTTTTGTAAGTTTTAATTTCCTTGTAAAAGCTGTTGCCAAGTGGCCACCTTGTCACCACCTTGGCAGCAACTCTTTAGTTATTTATGCAAGTTATGTTTATGTTTTCTCCTTCTTCTCCCATGTCTTTTGTTGTTATTATGAGCTAAACACCCCCTTGGGTGTGGGTATGAGCCAACACTAAGACTAGTAGGCAACACTTGGGTGTTGCTATCGTTGCTAACTCTTAGACTTGGTCACTTGAGTCGGGACTTCAACTCAACGCAGACAAGCCGATCACTTGTTAGTGTTAATATTAGATCTTAGACCTCGAGAGGGGCAGATCTGAAATACGGCTTGGGTGATGCAAAGAAGATTTGAGAAAGTCTTTTATAACCACGTAGAGATACGGGTTTTTGCATGACTTTAACTAAGGTTCAAATGTCGGTTGATATGAGTGTCACAAAGAGATTTGGGCGTTCATATCTATACTGGTGGAACTGAAATCCTTAGAGGTTTACTTAGTTAAGTCGGCAAGTCTAGAGTTGGCCAACGTGGTGACAAAGTGGGGACAAGGTGGCCACGTTCCGAGGAAGCTCATTTTCGAGAGAAAAGGGTTTTACGGCTGTCGTGTGTCATTTTGTTTCTAACCAAGTTGTTACTACATCAGTCTTAGTCAATGCTTGTACCCACATCCTATCTTTAATACTGTTAATTCCGTTAATCGTTGTTTAATTCGCTTAAAACCCACAAAATATTGATATTGTTCTCAAAAATCAACCAAGCACTAGAAGTTCATGAAAACGTCTCTGATTCTTAGTTGGCTAGTCCCTGTGGAAACGATCTCGTTACTCTACCACTTTATTACTTGTAGCGATCATAGTGTCCATGTGCACTTGCACCGCCACTGTGGCAACATAGTGGCCACTTTGTGGACCTATACGATTTTTCGCTATCACTAGGCTGCCATGGGGTAGTATGTGTCACTCAAGGTTGGGAGACAGTCGTAATCTTGTGGTTAGAAGTTGCTTTAGTTAGTTAGGCGTTCACTCGGATATAAGTGTAATGTGCCCAACGGGAACGTTTATCGTGAATATCGGCAGTGGGGTATCGTGGTTGTTTTGGCAAGTGGAGTAGGGACAACCTATTATGCGTGTATCGTTAAGTGGAGAACTAGATTTCGAGGACAAAATCTCTTTTAAGATTGAGATGATTGTAACACCCGTAATTTTCGGTAAGTAAAGGTTAACCGGACGTTTTCACAACTTGGAAAATGTGGGATTCTTATTGGGAAAGCATTACTTAAAGTTCTTAAGAGTATCGAGGGCCTTGGCGTCGAAAGAGTCGGATTTTGGGTTCGGTACAAGCCCAACGACTATGCCGAGCGACTGTGACAGTGACACTGTCGCCTGTCAATGTCGCAGATGGGGGAGTACCTTCAGTAACACACCATGCGACTATGCCTTGCGACTTTGACACTGTCATTTTCGCATGGGCAATGTCGCCCACGGGGCTGAGAGGCTGGTTAAAGCCCGATTTTCACCCATTCTTCTCATTCTTCACTTCTAATCTCTTCCCTTCCTCTCCCAGAACGTTTCCTCCCTCTTCCACATGAATGCTAACCGATTTTTGAGGCTTTTCCATGAAGATCAAAGTGTTCCCTCTCCATATTATGTAAATGGATTCGTCTATTGATGCAAGATTATGTTCCCACCTCCAACACTAGAGATTTTAGGGTTTTCTAGGTTTTCACCGAAACCTAAGTGGTAAGTTTATCTTCTCATTTTCTAAACCTTATTATGGGATATAAATGCTCAATTGGTGATTCCCTTGTGGTTGGTTTCTCAATTTTTGGGTTTGATGAATTTGGAGAAATTAGGTCAAAATTAGGGTTTTGGTCAAATTAGGGTTTTTGATGTAAAATGTTTGGGGAATGGTTCTTAATGGTTGAATGAGTATATTCATGGTTTGAAACTTGTGAATAGGTTTTGGAAGGTTTTGCTTGTGGATTCAAGTTCTTCAAGAACCTCAAGTTTGGGGTAAAATCTAGATTTAGCCTA
This sequence comes from Arctium minus, assembly GCA_954870635.1. Taxonomy (NCBI): domain Eukaryota; kingdom Viridiplantae; phylum Streptophyta; class Magnoliopsida; order Asterales; family Asteraceae; genus Arctium; species Arctium minus. The sequence goes on from OX941080.1 coordinate 192,616,845, forward strand.
AATCTAGCAAGGTGAGTTCAAGTTGATTTGTGAAAATGATGTACATGCCAAAATGTTCATTTTAAAATGTTTTGTGTTACATGAAATTGTTAACTGTTGATCATCTGATAAGTTTTGGTTATTTGGAAGTGTTTAACTTTATAAACTCACTACAAGAAACTGTACTTTTACCGGCGAGTTTGGGAAGTCCATCGGTAAAAGTAACTTTTAGCGGCAACGTAAAGAAAAGCCTCTAGTAAAAGTTCGAATTTTTGCCGAAGGAAAATGTTGCTGGCAAAGATGCACTTTTGCCAGCGAGTTTCGTAAAAGTCGCCGGTAAAAGTTAATTTTACCGACGGATCTCTCAAACCGCCAGCAAAGGTATCTTTAAATTTTTAAATGTGTTAAAGGAAAAACGAAACAGGATAACAATAGAATAGAGGGAGGAAAATCTGTCATTCTCGTTAATAATAAACCCTTTAAATAGAGATGAGTTACAAGTAGATAGCTATGAGATATTTCAGTTATAATCTATCTCTGATATATTTATCTCTATCTTTATCGTCATATCCTTTAGACGATGGCATATTTATCCTACAACACTCCCCCTTGTGCCGAGTTAAAGGAGTGACGGTGCACATTTGTTGCCTCGTTAAAACCTTACGCCAAAATAAAAACCCAGTGGGAAAAAACAGGACGAAGGAAATAGTACAACGCACCAGTTTCTTTGCAATACATAGACTTTTCCTTCAGTCTAGTTTTCTCTTAGATTCGTACTTTAATCATGAGAATTAGGAAAACATGATGCTATATAAACAGTTGCCTCACTAAAACCTTACACCAAGGAACAAAACCCAATGGCAAAAATAAAACCTTGGTTGAAGGAAAGAGCACAACATACCAATATCACAAATATAGTAGACTCCCCCTTTTGTCTACTACTCCTCCTGATTCGTGCATTAATCAAGGGAGTTTGAAAATATTTGCATTTATTTTCTACATGTTTCCCAATATATGGTTTTAGGTAATGACTTGGTAAAATATGTTTCATTCTTTTGACACCTTACTTGATTCACTTAAATCTAAATGAGAGTTTTTTATTGCTGATTGTATAGAAACTTAAGCAGAATATGTTTTGTGTTATCACCCTTGATGTATCTTATGTTCATTTCTTCGATACATGATGCATTATTTTCATATATGCAAGTAGGATATTGGTTGAACCCAAAATTACTAGCTCCTCTAATATATGTGATGATAAACCTTAATCATATACATTCTTTAATTATCTCATGGAGAGTAATATTCTTGGAATAGTTCATGGAGGTAGTTACAAGGGTTTGCTTAACTTATTTTCAAGCAATTTGGGTGTTCATTGTGGTAATTCGTTATCCAGTTTGAGAACAACCTTTCTATGAGTTAGACATATACCTAATATGAACAAACACATACCAAGACATTGTTTGGTGTTTTTCTATAAGAGCTAGTACTTTTGTTGCTTATATTCTAAGTAGGTATTGAAATTCCATTATCAATCCCATTTTTCTTTCTATAGGGAAAGTATAATGATGCACGCGTCGTTAAACGCACAGCAAGGTTTAAATTTATAAACCTAACTCAAACCTAGTGATAGGGTAAGTAGGGTATCGTTCTTCTCAGGGAGTCAGTGGTTAAATTAACGATTTGTATTAAAACCGAATGCACGTGTGTCACAAAGATTGGCTACCCAATTTATCAATTAAGCTCAAAAGATAATCTAACTAAAAATCAAAATCTAATTGTTACAAATAACACTACTTCAAAAGGTTTGGATTGACAATTGAATTAAACTTCGAAACGATTAAAAAAATAAACTTTATGACTAACGAACTACCAGAAAAACAAAATCAACAATCATAGCTAGCAATATCTATCACATATTGTTCGCCATAAAAAATTGATAGAAACTTAATTTAAAACTCGAATATCAAGATCATCACGATTTATCATTAACCAATTAACAATATCACTTAAATAAATATAATAAAAACACAAACTTTCTCGAAGAAATTCAATCCAACAATATCAAGAATAACCAACTTAAACCTTATTCTAAAACCAAACTAAAATTAATAAATGCAAAAATGATTACCAACTCAAATCTCTTTTGTATCTCCAATAAAATCACCTACTCGAATCTTCAAATCATCATCAACTAACGAACCACAATCTTCAATCCCATGAATTCCATCATTTGTATCTTAAAAACTTTATAAAAAAATACAAAGACAGCAGCCTGCCTCTCGATGTGCCCCCCACTTCTCTTGTTGATTATTTATTTATAAGATGAATTATGCCCTAATGATGAATTAGACGAATTGGGTCAGCAAGAAGTGTATGTGGGCTTAGGCCTCATGCAGAAACTCAAAACACGAATATTGTAGATTTGTGTGTTAGGTTTCCAGATCATCTTGAATCATTTGAATCCGAGCTCGGACGAGTGAGATATGCTCAAAACGGCAAAGTCACGCAAATCTGTCAAAAATTGTCCTTTTGTTCTATTTTCCTCCAAAGTGTTCCGAACCTATCAAAATATAAAAACACATTAATATCGTTCGGTTTTATCATTTTATCACATTAAAGACGGGTGATTGACGATAAAATAATCTCGAATTAAACGACCGATCATATAAGCCCATGTCAATGGTTCCAAAAAGATTAATTTTGATATCATTCAAATGACTTTGCGTTGGCGCTGAGCTAAATCTAGCTAACAAGTTCATTGAGAAATATAATATATGGTCAAATGTATTATGCTAAGTACGATAATGCGCATATTGTACTTAGATAGGGAATTCCAGCTCCCAACATTTTTCGTCATCATCCTTTAGACGAAATGGATCTTTCCTTATATCTGACACTTCGACCGATCATGGGAATGCTAATCGGATACGCTTTGTCCATATTAAATTGCCTGATTATTTTCTGGACATATGTGATCGGTGAATTAATATTTCACAAACTCTGTGTTCTAGCTCAAATATCTAGACAAAACCAAGTTTTCCCAAGATATTTCCTCTCAAAATCATATTTCAAGTAGCTTGTGGTTTTTCTTATTTCATCAAGAGTGCCTATTATGTTCATAACATTGACATATAGAGTTACTTTGAAAATATGAAACTTGTTTTTCATAATAAATACGCAAGGGAACAGTTCATCGTTCTTATATATCATTTCTCAATCAAGTATTCCATTAGGCGGGTTTACCACATCCGCTTATATTGTTTTAATCTATAAAGTGGGCGTTTCAATTTTATTGCAAACGCATTTCGTGGTTTAGAGTTACTTGATTTTGGTAATGTAATATCATCAAACACTTTTATATATCTCTAAATCTAGATCCCCGTAGAGATATGTGGTAACCACATTCATGAGTTGCATTTCCAGTCCTTCGGAAACTACTAGGCTAACTGATACGGATGTTTGCACACCTATAGACTTGTGATAATTGAACCTCAAAGCAAGTATACAATGAGATCCAATATCGTTTTTTCAAGTAATAAAATGGTAAAAACCAAGTATCATATTCCACAGGGATAGGTATCTTAAGTTGCAAGATCTCGAGATGAAAAACTAACTTCAGATGGCGAGTTTGAAGACTTTGTTTGAGTTGGTTAACAGTGATATGGTTAACATGATATCTAAAGATAGAATGGGTGCAAGACTTAAAGTGAGGAGTAAACACAAATTCTGGAGGCCAATGCTATAGGGATGCTATAGCATTAGTTCAGCAACAACAAGTTCCACCATGTACTTTAAAAAGTATCCTTCCGAATATCTACCATTGCACTTTTGTTTAGCCTTCAATCAACATATGTCTATGCAAATGTCCGGACCAGTGTGAGTGTCAAGTGGTTTCTTTAAAGTATATGGAAAAACAAATGTCTTTGTTTAAAAATCACCCTTCCGAGTCGATTCCCATATCATTCAAGTTGACGTGTTCTTAGTGGCTCATTCCTAAGTCCACTACACTTTAACACTTTGACTAGTGATCAACTCGTCAAGAATCAATTGGTTTGAAAAATAAAGATAGCAAGTTCCCTTGCTAGTAACTCTTCCAAGTATACTTCCCGTATCATCCAAACTGACGTGCTTTTTCATGGCTTATTCCTAAGTCCATGTCACTTTCACACTTTAAGAAGTGATCTATTCGTCAATAAGTGCTTTTGGATTTATAAAACTTAAAATGATATAGTGGAACAATGTTATTGAAGAACAAAGTCCACTAGTTTTTGGTTTACAATCTCCCTTTTTCGTCTCACACCCAAACTATAAAATTAGATACTATTACGTAATATAAATTACAAGAAAAGTAAATGACATAAATTAAAGACATAATGTAAATGACGGTATGTAAATGACAGAAATTAAATGACGGAAATGTAAAGTGCATAAAGTAAAGACAATAAGTAATAATGAAATATAAAGAAAAGCAATGCTACATCAATTAATAATGAAGAACAAGAATTATAAAATATTTAAAACTTGATATTAAAACTTTCTAAGGAGAGATTCACAATTTCAGTTCTTCCACTGATGGAATACCAAAAGATGATCTATCTAAACAAGAGAACACACCTCCTATTTATACCAAACCATGATGGCAAAATGGTAAAATAAGGAAACTTCAAATATTATAAAGGACAAACAACTAAAGTTATGACCAAGTTTTTGTCCAACCAATTTCATCTACTTCCAGCCAAAACAAATCGATTTCTTAATATATCACAAAGATTTGGAAGGAACAAAAGTCAAGATTTCCTTTGTCTTCAAAAGTGTCCTTCAAGCTTCATATCCAAAACAGTCCCCAATGCTCCAGCATTAACCTGACATTACAATAAACAAAAGATTTTAGGTTGTTTTACGCAAAATAACAACAATTAGTTAAATAATAAACTTAGCTCCATGAATGAGAAAAATAGAAAATAAGATAAGAAAATGACTCAATTATTTGGGATAAAGAAAAGTTTTAATCCTAAAAGATAAGAAAAATACGTAATATGTATTGAAATCTCAATACATATCATAACCTCAAACTTAAAGTTTTGCTTGTCCTCAAGCAATAAAAATAAACTAAGAAAATGACTCAAAGTTGAAACGATTGCAAGACAATAGCAATAAGTGCGCACAATGTGTAGAGTATATCACATACAATTCATAGCCTTTCATAAATCCAAAATGAGACCTTCATAACCAAGTTATGCGTATGGACCATATGCTAGCAAGACTCTTTTCTTTGTCAACCATTACACAAACTTCATTTAGGATCACTAGGGCTTGTAGGGTCACTCTTTTTATGGCATATTTTTTCTCACCAAGCCTTTTCTCACACCAATATTCACCAAAATGTTCAATTTTTGGCACTTGTGCTCTTTTACCCCTATGGGGTATTTTTTTCAATTTTTATGCACCTTTACCCCTATGGGGTATTTGTGGTGTTCTTGTCATATGAGAGCTTTGATCTTTTGTATTGACATGCATTTCCCATTTTGGGTAACTTGTAACCCCCTCAACCTCAAACTTAGAAGTTGACAATGTCCTCATTGTCTGAGAATGAAAGCATAGGATTGTGTTTAAAAAGGTTACAAGTGGCAAAAATGGTGTATGAAAAGAAAGCCTAGATCATCCCCTAAGTATGTGAAGTATGTGTAAGTCAAATTATGTCCCAAAAAGAGTAATTCTAGTTCTAGCAAGAACCCAATACTAGGCGAATGTCATGCAACTATGGAATTATTAGGGCTATGTACTCAAAAGATATTAACATTCTACACATGCAATCTTGCAAATAAAAGAAACCTAAAAACGAAAGATTTATCCTAGACTCACAAACTGAAATGTAAAACATGGAGACTAAGGAAAACGAGTAAACCTGGCCTACTCATGAGGAGTAGGGTTCGTGGTGCCATATGCGGATGATGTTGCATGTTGCGGTACCAAGCTCTGCATTTTTTTTAGTAAGGTGCTCTCCTTCTTCAGCTGATGGATCACTTGTTGACAACTTCTTGAGGAATGATGGAATTTGTTGGAGCACATCAGTATGCTCCTCAGCCTGAACGATCCTCACCAACTCATTTTGGTGTTTCTCTTTCCACTTGTGCTTATATATTTCCCTTATCACTTTCTTCACTCCTTGATCACAACACAAGACTTCGATGGCACATATGGGGGAATATTTCATCCCATCATGATTTTTCCACGCCACCTCATCAACAATAGAACTTGATTTTATGAAGCTTCCCGAGCCCTTGAATTGATCGCCACGTCCCCTTTTCAAAACAACTTGAAGACCTTCTGCACAACTTTGCTGCAAGGGTACTGCAGCATCTGCAATAATATGGTTATTCTGCACAGATTCAAAGCATAGTGACAATCTTGGCATTTTGTTGCACCTCTTCACTATTTTGAAGTGAAAAGGGGTTGCTCAAATGCTTAGATGCTTCTTCGAAACTCTCTATCTTTTGACTATTTTCCAAAGTATTGACATCATCCTTATCCTTACCAATACTCTCAAAATTTTCAATCTCACTTGGTATAGGATTTTGAATTTGTCTATTACGCTCACTAATGATCTCTCCAACACATGTCGTTATGTTAATAACAACTCCATTTATGTTCTGTAAGAAATCATTCATCAAAGTTTCAAGAGATTCAAAGTTTTCAGTTTGTTCTAAAGAAGGTGTAGGAGATAAAAATGAGTTGTTAAAATCATCCCCTTGAAAACTTCCAGAAAAATCAACTTGTTCCTCCCAAGATTGGTCAAAAGTATTCGAGTAAGTGTTACTCCAATCTGGGTAGGGAGGTAATGGTGATGTGAAAGTGCCATGATCTTGACCATTTAAAAATAAATTAGGATAGTCCTCCCATGATTGATTGTAACCATTGAAGTGTGAGGTATCCCAATTACTATCTCGTATGAAATAATGAGATTCGGGGTTCGAAGGCCAATTATACGAGAAATGGTTTCTGCCACAATAGTCACAGAAAACAGTTTCATACGGACCAAACAAATGTCCCATGGAATCCATATTCACATAAAGAAAAACTCAAAGATTTGTTACTCGGACATACATGGAGACGTATGACGAGCAACAAAGATGGTAGAAAAATTAGCTTAACAAAACTCAATCCCTAAACAACAATAGATTTACGCCTATCCCCGGCAATGGCGCGAAAAACTTGATATGGATGTTTGCACACCTCTAGACATGTGATAATTGAACCTCAAAGCAAGTATACAATGAGATCCAATATCGTCTTTTCAAGTAATAAAATGGTAAGAACCAAGTATCATATTCCACAGGGATAGGTATCTTAAGTTGCAAGATCTCGAGATGAAAAACTAACTTCAGATGGCGAGTTTGAAGACTTTGTTTGAGTTGGTTAACAGTGATATGATTAATAGGATATATAAAGATAGAATGGGTGCAAGACTTAAAGTGAGGAGTAAACACAAATTCTGGAGGCCAATGCTATAGGGATGCTATAGCATTAGTTCAGCAACAACAAGTTCCACCATGTACTTTAAAAAGTATCCTTCCAGATATCTACCATTGAACTTTTGTTTAGCCTTCAATCAACATATGTCTATGCAAATGTCCGGACCAGTGTGAGTGTCAAATGGTTTCTTTAAAGTATATGGAAAAACAAATGTCTTTGTTTAAAAATCACCCTTCCGAGTCGATTCCCATATCATTCAAGTTGACGTGTTCTTAGTGGCTCATTCCAGAGTCCACTACACTTTAACTAGTGATCAACCCGTCAAGAATCAATCGGTTTGAAAAATAAAGATAGCAAGTTCCCTTGCTAGTAACTCTTCCAAGTATACTTCCCGTATCATCCAAACTGACGTGCTTTTTCATGGCTTATTCCTAAGTCCATGACACTTTCACACTTTAAGAAGTGATCTATTCGTCAAGAAGTGCTTTTGGATTTATAAAACTTAAAATGACATAGTGGAACAATGTTATTGAAGAACAAAGTCCACTAGTTTTTTGTTTACAACCTCCCTTTTCGTCTCACACCCAAACTATAAAATTAGCTACTATTACTTAATATAAATTACAAGAAAAGTAATGACATAAATTAAAGACATAATGTAAATTACGGTATGTAAATGACAGAAATTGAATGATGGAAATGTAAAGTGCATAAAGTAAAGACAATAAGTAATAATGAAATATAAAGAAAAGCAATGTTGCAGCAACTAATAATGAAGAACAAGAATTATAAAATATTTAAAACTTGATATTAAAACTTTCAGTTCTTCCACTGATGGAATACCAAAAGATGATCTATCTAAACAAGAGAACACACCTCCTATTTATACCAAACCATGATGGCAAAATGGTAAAATAAGGTGTAACACCCTCAATTCTGAAGATAGCAACTTATTAAAATTTCTAAATACATCAATAAATACTTCAACCTACAAACATAAATTGAGAATTAAACCCAAAGCTCACACTCATCCTATACATACATTCTAGAAAAAAGGACGGGTGTTACTAAACCCAATAACAATCACTATCTCCAATCTGCGGAAGACTTCACCAGCTACTTACCATTGTATAAAGCTAAGGCTCAATCCTCATAGCACCTGCTAGAACCAAACCCCCAACTGGAACCTGATGTACATGCCGACAAATAAAAATGTTAGGCTTAACGCCTAGTGAGCTCAAGAGTTTTAACATGAATGAATATATCTTTAAAAGACAGGAAATCAGTTTAAAGCGAGATCTTTCGAAATAATATACTTTAAAATGGAAACGACACATTTCTCCCACAACATGCCCTTTTAAAGATAATGCTCCCAAACACACCCTTCATGTAAAATGATGCAATCCGGAACTCACCCAAAATGGGGTCATAGTTCGATATTCCAATTATGAAATTGTACATAAAACCTCATATCCCAAAACACCCAAAACCACGGGCGGAACATAATACTTGGCCCATAAATAAAGGACTTCGATTCTTAAATAATATGGTACGTCATTGAAAACATGTAACCCAATATAATACTCACGCGACCATAAAGTAGAATGAAATCCCAATATTAAAACGTGGACAATTAAATATCCAAAATGCGACGGGCCGACGACGGGGGCTTCCCGTATCCGTTGAGAGTGGAGGAACACAAAAGTATGCCACTCATACAACGTTAATCGTATGACACTTCACGACACACAAGCCCAAGTGTCCCTACGACTCCCTTCAAGCTACACCAAATAGTCAACTGACCTTAGCAATATAACAACGAGAATACCGCTCCAAGGCCCAGCCCAAGGGGGATACAACCAAGGCATTGCCCCACCTGGCGGAGGTCCAAAACGCCCATCCAATGGCTACTCCATGCCACGATAGCACCACCCGGACTCAGTCCTCCTAGTGTACTCCTTGAACGGACAAGGTCATAAAACGTGTGTCCCGGAGTCCAACCCCGTACCACCCAAATGACCATCAAATAAGACTGACTCATGTGCCTATGGATCCAATGCAACACAGTCTAGGATTACACGACTATACCTGAATGACAACAACATTCGAGCCTGTAATTATAAATATGCGATAAAATGCATTAAGACGTAAATCCCAATTTGAACTCTAAATCGAGTTATAAAAACCCGGACAAATGTCCTCAATACTCTTTTACGTCAACACCGAGCTAAAATGCTCAAAATCCATTTGACCAACTAATTATCGGTTCCCCGAGTAATAAAATGTCTTTAAACAACGTTTACGAAGACACATACTTCAAAGACGAGATTAACCCGAAACTCAACACATATTGGGACCAAAGGTTTTCCAAAGGGTTTATGAATGCAAATACACCAAAATGCATATATCATGAAATAGACTTCTTTTGTACCAAAATCACCAAGATGCATAGGTCATGATATGGACTCTATTTGTACAAAATCCCCAAATGTGAACATTTTTATGAAACTAAGCAAGCCAAGTTTATCAAATATGAAAACTCATTAAGATACTCACACTTTGACAAATACCAAGTGAAATACATTTTTACTTCAAAATACTCAAAACTTATCAGCAGTTAACCATTTCAAGTAGAACACTTTAAAATAACCATTTTGGCATGTACACCGTTTTCACAAATCAACTTGAACTCACCTTGCTAGATTTAGGCTAAATCTAGATTTCACCCACCGAGCTCTTTTGAAGACCGCTCGAATCCTCAAGCCGGAAACTTCCAAAACCTAGATCCAAACATTTCAAACCATAAATATCCATACTCAACCATATAGAAGCATTTCCCCCAAACAATATACCAAAACCCCAAACGAGATCAAAACCCTAGTTTTCTCCAAAACTTACCAAATCCGAGATTTGAGAAACCAAACACTAAGAAACCATCAATGGAGCATTTTATAACTTATTACAAGAAAACTTACCCTTGAAGACAAAGAGACTTCCGAGAATACCCAATCCAACACTTCAACCCGAGCTCCCCAAACATCGAACTTGCATACTCCTTTATGAAGAATCCACCATGGATGCTTCCCAAACTGAGATTAAAACCCTCAAAATCGCCAAGTGGAGAGGAGAGAAATAGAGATGGTGGCTAATGAGAGAAACCCTAGAACTTTGGGTTTAAAATCGACCAGATGACTCCCGCGGCTTTGGCCGCGACCTTGAAGTCGCGGGCCAAGCCGCGCGTGCTACCAAGCTGCGCACCACAGTGGGTTACGCGGGTTTAGCCGCGGCTTTGAGGCCGCGGGCTAAGCCGCGCATGTCACTGGAGTCCCTTCCCACTTCTTGTGCTAAACCGATCACCGACCTCTTCGCTCGGTCGATCACTGACTGATTTCCTTAGCTGGTCATAAACCGATCTTTAGGGAAATTACGGGTGTTACAATCCTCCCAACCTTGGAATGATTTCGTACTCGAAATCCACATTCCCAAAAGGCCTTACCCGCAAAAAGATTCATCTTAACCCAATGGCCCGCACCACTATCACAACTCTTACACCGGTACTCCCAACAACTGCCCCTTTTGGGCACGTGATACCAATAATCGAGAGAATGCTTAACTCCCCAAAATAAATTTTACCCACAAAGTTACGGTCGTCTCCCAACCTTGGATGACAATTACCACCCCCAGGTAGTTTGTGACTCCAACTTCTCACCGATCAATTTCCTTCGGGTCTACACGATTTCGGATTTAACATTAGAGATCATAATCGCACTTCCAAAAATCCTCAGGTTCCTACCGATCCATTCCCGATATCTATAAAGACGTCCTTCCAAGGCGCACCAATACGTCCTATATGTAACCGGTGAACACAGATTCGGATGTCGCTCAACTCCGACCCAACCCCAATCTCACAACATTCCTAAAGTAACATCCTTATCAACACAGGAATGCTTGGGGTACATCGATACTCAATCCTCAATACTCAAACTCCTTTCAAAATCCAGTTTCGAAAGGTCACTATTTTCCATAATCCAACCGGGTTACATCCATCCATTCCAAGATCCATTGACCTCAAGAAAACAATTCGACGCCTAGGACTAAACGGTGACCTCGAAAATGTGGACATCTCGCCCAAAATTTCATTCCAGACGGGTTGTCGCACTAAGGTTGACGCCTAACAGAGAGCTAAAATTTCAAATCTTACATCTCTGGCAGACAGATCACCCAAAATTTCCTTTAATCGCGGAGCCCGCTAAGACGGTATACCAACCACATAAGCCATGGTGTCACACCGACGAGCAAACCACCACAACGAAACCCAGTCTAACCGTCGAAATTACCTAAAACTTTAACTCGCATGATCACCGAAGCATAAAATCACCCCTTACTAGCTGAGAAGACTTAAATCTACTATTTCCATTAATACAAACGCGCGCAGATTCACAAACCGAAACCTCAAACAATCAAGACTGACCGCAAGTCGGATCATCCAACGCTTCAATTCTCAAGGACTCCCCTAGTCCCTTAATTGCAACTTTCTTCCACGACAGGGGTTAAACCTATAGGCCTAATGAGTTCAAGGTTTTTCAAATAATATATCGATTTAAACTTTTATAAACTTTCAAATACACAAGTTTTATAACAATTAGACGTGCGGCAAAATACACTACCGTCCATTCGATAGGTTTCAAAGTTGATTAACCACACAGCGCATATGAAAACATTTCCAAAAACTCGTTCGTGCAATACTTACGTTAGTAAAGACAACACTAAAACATGCGCAACAATTTACATCATATAACAGAAAATAGATTTTTGCACCACAACATGTGCAATAAAGGTTTGTACAACTCCAAAAGAGAAATTCACAACTTTAATTTTAAAATCCTTCCTTTTTAACCAAAAGACGTTGTGGCCTAAAATTATCAACGATCCCAAACGTATTAGTTTAATCCTCAAAGCTTGGTAAAATAGTGGGAATACAAATAAAGTTTCAAATCGAGTCTAAAGCTTCAGATCGTACAGATAAACACCTTTGACCGAAAAGTAACTGTAACGATATAAACATTGCTAACTCAATAAATGTATTGCGGAAATTTTTAACGGTAAGAGTAATTGATTGAAATATGAACAGAACAAAAGTCCCGTTTGAAATGACGTAAATCTTTTTTATATTTACTCACACCAACGTTATAATTAAACCCAAATGCAATTAGTATGCAACGATTGACATTTGTATAAAGCTCAAAGATAAATTACATGATAAGGGAATTTCCCCAAAACAACATGTGGGATGACACCGATTAATAAATCTACATTTAGACGCATGCATAAATGTATGGACACATGCTACAACCTTATTTATGTAACGCAAAAAGACGTGCAATGAGACACCATGGACCCAACTGAATTTTCCGCAAAACTCATTAATGCTAAAATCATGCAGTGTCAAATTTTCATCTCTCAACAAAGTGTGCAAGACGACTATATGTTTAAAATATTAATCTTCTAAGAGTTTCCTCTTTTAATGCAATGAAAAGTAAAATGACACCTTTAACAAAATTCACACGGGACACGACGCCAAATAACTCGCAAGCTTAACAGAAGCAAAGTTAAAACTCACGCATGAAAAGACATCGCATAAAACAATACTCCATGGAATTTCAACAAAACTCACACAAACTAAAAATCCTCAAGAAATTCCGACTCAAAACGTGGGATTAATCTTTCCTTTAAAACCATCAACATACGTGGAGGTGATCCAATGTCTAGGTTAAAATCTCATAGTTACTTGCCCAACACCCAAACGACATTAAAACATGGACATTTACAATATCCGAAAATAGCATTAAACATGAGGCGTGAAAGAAAAGAATTTAGATAACAACTTGCAATCATGTACAACAAAACAATTTTATGCATGCTTAAGCTCACAGTTTAAAATCTGATGAGTGCTAAATGTTTTACCAAGACTTCAAGGTATAATACACTTTATGCTTCGAATACATGAGAAACAGTTGATGCAAACTTATTTTAGAAATAAATTTCGTGCATGAATTTGGTCGGCACTCAGCATCTCAGGACTACACTCCTCCATCATCCCGACATACTATTGCCATTTTGATACATCAAACATCTTAGAGCCACGAACCCACTAATTGGGTCAACTTACAATTTCTCCTCGAAATAAAATTGGTCTAACGAACTTATAGTTCTAATCCAACCAATAATTCTTACTCAAGATGGTCAGCTTAATGCCTTTATCAAACTTAACTATCACTTCAACGTGACATTGCTATAGACATCAACCTTTCCTTAGATTACTTGCTTAAAACTTTCTCACTACCCCAACGGTCGTCTTATAAAGGTAGTTCAAGTATACACATGTAGCATGTAGATTCACCATGACACTGGTCAGGTGCCATTATGAACGTACCGTACACGATCATCCTTGCGACCCTCGACAAGTTTTCCGTTCCTAGCGACTCGATCAATCCTCAAAATATATCATCTTAAGGTACCTAATACGCAACTTCACTTACAATTACTTATAAGAACTCTAGTTTGAGTCTAGGCATCTAAAGATCAATACCTAATTCTCTCAAACTTAAGCTCAGATACCAACTTGTAACACCCTCAATTCTGAAGATAACAACTTATTAAAATTTGTAAATACATCAATAAATACTTCAACCTACAAACATAAATTGAGAATTAACCCCAAAGCTCACACTCATCCTATACATACATTCTAGAAAAAAGGACGGGTGTTACTAAACCCAATAACAATCACTATCTCCAATCTGCGGAAGACTTCACCAGCTACTTACCCTTGTATAAAGCTAATGCCCAATCCTCATAACACCTGCTAGAACCAAACCCCCAACTGGAACCTGATGCACATGCCGACAAATAAAAAGGTTGGCTTAACGCCTAGTGAGCTCAAGAGTTTTAACATGAATGAATATATCTTTAAAAGACAGGAAATCAGTTTAAAGCGAGATCTTTCGAAATAATATACTTTAAAATGGAAACGACACATTTCTCCCACAACATGCACTTTTAAAGATAATGCTCCCAAACACACCCTTCATGTAAAATGATGCAATCCGGAACTCACCCAAAATGGGGTCATAGTTCGATATTCCAATTATGAAATTGTACATAAAACCTCATATCCCAAAACACCCAAAACCACGGGCGGAACATAATACTTGGCCCATAAATAAAGGACTTGGATTCTTAAATAATATGGTACGTCATTGAAAACATGTAACCCAATATAATACTCACGCGACCATAAAGTAGAATGAAATCCCAATATTAAAACGTGGACAATTAAATATCCAAAATGCGACGGGCCGACGACGGGGGCTTCCCGTATCCGTTGAGAGTGGAGGAACACAAAAGTATGCCACTCATACAACGTTAATCGTATGACACTTCACGACACACAAGCCCAAGTGTCCTTACGACTCCCTTCAAGCTACACCAAAGAGTCAACTGACCTTAGCAATATAACAACGAGAATACCGCTCCAAGGCCCAGCCCAAGGGAGATACAACCAAGGCATTGCCCCACCTGGCGGAGGTCTAAAACGCCCATCCAATGGCTACTCCACGCCACGATAGCACCACCCGGACTTAGTCCTCCTAGTGTACTCCTTGAACGGACAAGGTCATAAAACGTGTGTCCCGGAGTCCAACCCCGTACCACCCAAATGACCATCAAATAAGACTAACTCATGTGCCTATGGATCCAATGCAACACAGTCTAAGATTACACGACTATACCTGAATGACAACAACACTCGAGCCTGTAATTATAAATATGCGATAAAATGCATTAAGACGTAAATCCCAATTTGAACTCTAAATCGAGTTATAAAAACCCGGACAAATGTCCTCAATACTCTTTTACGTCAACACCGAGCTAAAATGCTCAAAATCCATTTGACCAACTAATTATCGGTTCCCCGAGTAATAAAATGTCTTTAAACAATGTTTATGAAGACACATACTTCAAAGACGAGATTAACCCGAAACTCAACACATATTGGGACCAAAGGTTTTCCAAAGGGTTTATGAATGCAAATACACCAAAATGCATATATCATGAAATAGACTTCTTTTGTACCAAAATCACCAAGATGCATAGGTCATGATATGGACTCTATTTGTACAAAATCCCCAAATGTGAACATTTTTATGAAACTAAGCAAGCCAAGTTTATCAAATATGAAAACTCATTAAGATACTCACACTTTGACAAATACCAAGTGAAATACATTTTTACTTCAAAATACTCAAAACTTATCAGCAGTTAACCATTTCAAGTAGAACACTTTAAAATAACCATTTTGGCATGTACACCGTTTTCACAAATCAACTTGAACTCACCTTGCTAGATTTAGGCTAAATCTAGATTTCACCCACCGAGCTCTTTTGAAGACCGCTCGAATCCTCAAGCCGAAAACTTCCAAAACCTAGATCCAAACATTTCAAACCATAAATATCCATACTCAACCATATAGAAGCATTTCCCCCAAACAATATACCAAAACCCCAAACGAGATCAAAACCCTAGTTTTCTCCAAAACTTACCAAATCCGAGATTTGAGAAACCAAACACTAAGAAACCATCAATGGAGCATTTTATAACATATTACAAGAAAACTTACCCTTGAAGACAAAGAGACTTCCGAGAATACCCAATCCAACACTTCAACCCGAGCTCCCCCAACATCGAACTTGCATACTCCTTTATGAAGAATCCACCATGGATGCTTCCCAAACTGAGATTAAAACCCTCAAAATCGCCAAGTGGAGAGGAGAGAAATAGAGATGGTGGCTAATGAGAGAAACCCTAGAACTTTGGGTTTAAAATCGACCAGATGACTCCCGCGGCTTTGGCCGCGACCTTGAAGTCGCGGGCCAAACCGCGCGTGCTACCAAGCTGCGCACCACAGTAGGTTACGCCGGTTTAGCCGCGGCTTTGAGGCCGCGGGCTAAGCCGCGCGTGTCACTGGAGTCACTTCCTACTTCTTGTGCTAAACCGATCACCGACCTCTTCGCTCGGTCGATCGCTGACTGATTTCCTTAGCTGGTCATAAACCGATCTTTAGGGAAATTACGGGTGTTACATACAGAAACTTAAAATATTATAAAGGACAAACAACTAAAGTTATGACCAAGTTTTTGTCCATCCAATTTCATCTACTTCCAGCCAAAACAAATCGATTTCTTAATATATCACAAAGATTTGGAAGGAACAAAAGTCAAGATTTCCTTTGTCTTCAAAAAGTGTCCTTCAAGCTTCATATCCAAAACAGTCCCCAATGCTCCAGCATTAACCTGACATTACAATAAACAAAAGATTTTAGGTTGTTTTACGCAAAATAACAACAATTAGTTAAATAATAAACTTAGTTCCATGAATGAGAAAAATAGAAAATAAGATAAGAAATGACTCAATTATTTGGGATAATGAAAAATTTTAATCCTAAAAGATAAGAAAAATACGTAATATGTATTGAAATCTCAATACATATCACTAACAAATTATTCGGATGTCATAACATTCATCATGAGAGAATAAGTCTCCTCGTGGTTAATCCAGGGCGTTGTGAGAAACCTTACGCCAAAGGAGAGCCTTACATATTAGGACTTTATTATTCTCGTTACGCTTTCTGACAAAGACTGAGTTATGTTTTATGGGCTTTACACTTGGAAGGTTAGCACTACCAGACCAAATACCCGATCATTTGTCAAAGAATATAATTCTTTCTGGATTGTTTCTTTACATTTAGGTCAATATGCTTTTTGTTGATATTATTCAACTGAGCCTGGTTCGATGTCGTCGTGCTCGGTCATCTTATGAGTCATCGTATATGCGAATAAATCATCAATGATTATATATGATCTGTCCATCGACTCATATGTACTCTCATAGTTCATTTGAGATTATTATTCATCTCTAGAATCAATATTAACTTCGGAGTGTCCTTCAGTGATGATTCATGGACATAATTATAATTAGAAACAATCTCGTGAGAGTTTTGTGTATTGATGATAAATGGATGTGCCTAACTATTCTCTTCCTTTAGAATAATATCCATCGAACTAAGTAGCTTCCACCACTTTCATTTGGTAGCTACGACCTCAACCACACCTCCACTATGTGTGATTGCAACGCACTTTTCAATGGCGTTGTGCCCCTGTTGGGGACTTTTTTTAACCTTGCGAATATATTTGCAGCTCATATATGTGATCTTGTCACTTTTGGAATAACATTAAATGTATCAAGTATCGAGTCTGATTCGTTTGACTTCAACATTACGTTGTGAAGTTTTGGGGATCAAAATGAGACATAGTGGGAATATTCAATGACACTTCCTGTCATTCCCATGGAAAATCCTTTTTCCTATCTCCCCCTAACGACGGAAAGATTGTCTCATGAAAGTGACAACCCGTAAATCTAGTATTGTGAAAAAAATTTGGTATTGTGAAGACGGGAAGACTGTCTCATGAAAGTCACAATACCTAATATGGTATTGTGAAAAAAATTCATAGAAAAAAGAATATACAAGGGAAATGCACTTTGTTAAGGTTTTACCTTATCAACAACATCCCCCGAAAAAAGAATATTCTCATAGATTTGAAGCCTCTACCAACCTAAGTACTTTGATCTTGAAGCCTGTTAGATTCGAAGTTGCACTAGTTCTGAATCAAGTAGTGGAAACAACTCAGACGACATAGACAAAGAAAACCCTAGTTAGAAATCACTAAAATTTCAATACATGTGTGGGAATCGAAATTGGAAAAAAGAGATGGGTTAACTTAAATCGCAAAACAAACAAATAAACTAACTTGGAAAAGATTAAATCAGAATTCATTGAACAATATGAAAACTAACTCGACAGAGATTACCTCAAAGAAATGATGACGATTATAACTGAGAACAACTCAAAAACAAATATATATATATATATATATATATATATATATATATATCAGTTAGGTTGAGGTGACGTAGGGAAAGGTGTCGAAGAGGATGAATCAGAGAAAATGTTGGTTAACTTCTCTATAACTCTTTTCCTTGATGAATGCATTGCAAGAGCGAGGGAGAGACAAATATGTATGAAACCCTAAAATCAGATAAACCTTAAATCAAAGTGTGTAGATGGTGATGATTATTGGAGAAATGAGTTTTATATGAAAGAGCATGTTACAAAAGAACTAAGAAAACATAAACCTTATACAAAAGAGGCTAGCTACGCAATCGTCAACAAGGAGGAGAAACTTGCCTGTTGATAATGCCCTTAACATGAGGTTTGTCTTCTTCTAAGAAAGTAACCTGCTTTTTCAGAAATGTAGATGCATCAACATAATAAAATTCAGTGATTTCATCAACATATCCCACTGAAGATATGCATAACCAATGCTTATATATCATTATCAACAAAAATCTATGGATCCAAAATCCCAATTTGCAAATATATACCACAATCCTAATTTTTAGAGATGAGGATGAAAAATTATTATGTGCAAAAGTTAAGAAGAAATTATCCTTATCCTTATCCTTAATTTAATTTTTTTCATAATTTTAGGGAATAAGGATGGGAGGATAGGGATGAATAAGAGTTTAGGATAACAGCTCTTGAAAGGGATAACGATAGGATTAATTAAGTAATTAGTATTAAAAGTAGGACATATTAGTTGTTTTTAAGAGATATTAAGTAATTAACATTAAATAGCAGTACATAAAGCTTAATGGGTTGTTTTTAAGAGTTTTTTATGCATGCTTTATAATATAGTATAGATATGGTACCTTAAATTGAATGTCACGTGATGGGGTTGGTGTTGGGAGAAAAAACCCCAATTTGGGGATAGGGTTCTATGAACGAAGCGAGGACGACGAGGAGAAAAGAAAAGAAAAAAACGAGGATAACTTCTGCTGATCGTGAGCGAGGAAAGGGGAGGAATTAGTCAAATTGGAAGGAGATGTTGCGTATAAACATGAGTAAACCAAAGGACTCGGAACCTCCTCTCATCTATCACAAATACGAAAATTTGTAGAAGGGTTGCTGGTCTGTTCGAGAAATAGTAAAAAGAAGCTTCAGTGAAACCATTCAATCAAGTAAGGTATTATAATTTTAACCTCCTATCAGTTGTTTGTGTATACAGATTATATTTTATGAATTGTAGGTCGATTTTTGAGTCTAGTTAGGCCATGGATGACTTACATAACCTGTGGAAAGCTATATACATATACAATTCATGAATGCATTACAAATTGCTAGAGAATGGTTCTGGATAGTGATCAACAATTTCATTATTGAAGTTGTTTCATTTCACATCTTTTATGTATAAGTTATTAAGAACAATGACTTCAAGTTTTATGTTGACAATCCAATTGAATTTAATTAAGTCTTCTTTTTGTAGGTTTAGACACTATTCCACTAAAAAGGTAAAATATAATACGAATGTTATGATAGTTACATGAGTTTTATTGTTTAATAAGGTCTCATGATTTTGGCCCAAGGATAAACCAAAACTAGGCACCAAACTATCCATATCCAATCCCAAATACTAATCAGCTAAGAAACTATTCTTTCAACTCTAACTGCCATTACAACAATAGACCACCAACCCCAAAAACCAAAGATCAAATAAGCATAGAACTACTGCAATCTGGGATAATTTTGCTGAGAGTTGTCAAAAAATGCCATCCAAAAGCCAATGGGTAAAAGCCTCCAATATTGATACCAGAATTGGTACCAAGATACATAGCCACCAAAGCCTCTAAGATTGAAAAATTCCAGTCCAAAACAGAAGCAGATCAAACTCCTCCACCTTATTCCTCCATTCAAAGGCCTTTGCAATAAGATCCTGAATACTGGTCCAATTTTGTAAAAGGCTGGAATTATAAAGAGCACCCATTTTGACCATGCTGATTAGAATGAAATCACCCTTATTACTCCAGTAACATGTGACAAACCAAGAACAAATATAGTAATGTATCTTCATAGATTGTACATGGCAATCAACAAAAGGCCAACACCATTTGAGCCACAATACAACCATATTAATTCATATCAATACCTTAACTGATGACCCTTACCTTATTCCTCCATTCCCAACTAGGACTATAAACAAAAGCTTGTACCAAATTGCAATTATACCGGCAGTTGTGCAGGGAATATTATTCAAGTTCTTAAGCAACAAAAAACTGAAGTACCAGTTGCCAGATTCCAAATTGGCCTTTGCAAACAGCAGAGGTATACAGAACATATATAAATCCTCCTTGTAACTCCAGAATAGATTTAGCCAATACAAACTATAACTGTCAATGATATTTGCAATGGCCCAAGCCCAAATTGCATACATAAAATTGGGCCAAATTGCATACATAAACTTGAGCCAGAAGGCAGATTGAAGAATAAGGAGAAAAACAAATATTGGATAGCCAAATTAGCAACCAATGAAAATAAAACCAAGGATCCAAGCATGATGAAAGATATATCTATTAACACATTGGAAACTCTAATAATCCTCCAGAGTGGATGAACATAAAAAATAGTGAGAATGGTTATCAAATTATATTCACCATCATATCTTAAGTATGCTAGGTAATGTCAGACACAAAACAAGTAACAAACCACATATTCAAAAGAGTAAGTGGTTGGAACAAAATCTGTAACAACACTAAAACATCTCATCTATATATATGTTCACCACCTGATATAGTCTCAAACAACCATTGTGTTTTTTAGACGTTTAAGTCTGTTGATTCAAGTGCTATCAGTGTCAACTTCTTGACCAAAGTTGCAAAAGTTTTCTTTGCACTGGTTATGCTTATAATCCAGGTAAGTTGTTTATCTTATCCACTTATACCTACCTTTTTTGTGCTTTATTTTGATTGATTTACTCCCGAAAAACCTTTAGGCATCGTTTGGTTTGCGAGATTGGAATGGATTTGGATTTCAAATCCATTCCAATCCTGCGTTTGGTTTGCAGGAATAGATTTCGTTGACCGGATTTGAAATCCCTTGACCATTTTAAAATCCCTTACATGATGGATTTCAAAATCCTTTGCAATGGGCCTGGATTTGAAATCCAAATCCTGATGGATTCTAAAGCCTAATGGAATTCAAATCCTTAACCAAACACATGAAGGGATTCCAAATCCCTCCAAATCCAAATCCTTGCTTGAAATCCAATTCATTACATTCCATTTCCGCAAACCAAACGTACCCTTAGGGTCGTTTGGTT
This sequence comes from Arctium minus, assembly GCA_954870635.1. Classification (NCBI taxonomy): domain Eukaryota; kingdom Viridiplantae; phylum Streptophyta; class Magnoliopsida; order Asterales; family Asteraceae; genus Arctium; species Arctium minus. The sequence goes on from OX941080.1 coordinate 192,638,570, forward strand.
TGTCGGAATGGATTGGAATTGGAGGGATTTGGATTTCAAATTCATTCCAATCCCATGTTTGGTTTGAAGGATTGTCCGGATTTGAAATCCCTCAAACATAAGATTTTGAAATGGTTGGGATTTCAAGGGATTTGCATATAATAATGCTTTAAAATATGTTAAAAACATTTGTTTTCCAATATCAATTAATAATTAGGCAATTTAATTATTTTTATGATTTTTTATATTTTTTAATGATTTTTTTTATAAATAATGAAATTCAAATCCATTCTAAATTCTACAAACCAAACACACAAAAGGATTCCAAATCGCTTCAAATCTAAATCCTTACATGAAATCCAATCCAGTCCATTCATACAAACCAAACACGTCCATAATATTTCTTTTAGTTGATTGAAGAGAAAAAAGCAAAGAAATTTAGCTCAACCACCAATGGTAGCCTCCATATCACCAAAGTGACATGCATATTTTGTCTCCTCATAATGATACTCTCTCCACTTTCTATGAAAAAAAGGAAAAACTGGTGAGTTTGGTGGTAATTACTTTGATGGTTGTCATAAATTTATTCAAATAAGAAAGGATAATGCTTTTGTTAAATTGGTAATGAAATACATGAAGCATGAAGGATAATATAAAATATGTTTACTTTCTAATGCTCATATTCTCATTCTCATACCTTGGAACGAGGATTAGTTATGAAGTTCAACTTGACAAGATGATTAAAAGCATCATTATATGACCTACTGGTCATTCAATTAATTGGCATGCAATGTTAATTAGGATGTATAAACATCTGATTTCTTGCTTTTAGTGGATCGTTGCCTAGGCTCAAAGCATTTGAGGGAAAGCGGTCACATACTTCTAATTCCACCTCTAGTACACAACAATAAGACATTGATAGAATTATAAAGGAACATGGGCAACTCAAACAGTATGCGGTTATCCAACATGACTTTTTGATGGAACAAACGCAAGAATGAACGAGATGAAAAAATTGTTTCAACAAATTCAAGGCCTTATACCCCGATTAAATGTGCCACAACATTTGTTATCGCCATGCTATCGCTAGTACGAGCTCCGCCTCCACCGCCAGTTATCTTTGATACAACTACCAATCAACCATCTGAGGCAATCCATGAGGAAGATAATGTTGCAGAAAATTTTGACTAGTACATTTCATCTACTTTATTTCTTATATATGTTGAAAGATATTTTGATGTGGTTGGGATTATGTTTAAAAGATACTTTTGTAATTTTTTTTATTAATTAGTCAATTTATATGTTAAGTTGTTTTTATATTTGTTTATCATTTATTTTTATTGACAAAAATTCGTCCAAACGTGTTCATAAATGTTTCATTATAAGGTCAACAACTTTTTCCGTCGGGTTATTGCGCCGGTAAAAAGGTAATACAATTAAATTTTGCCGACGGGTTTCTTTGTCGCAAAAACTTGACCAAAAAAGTCAAACTTTACTTTTACCGACGAGTTTTTGTGTCGGTAAAAAGTTATGCATAAAAATTAAAAAAAACTTTTGTCGGCGGTTTTTTGGGCCGGCAAAAGCATTTACTTGTCGGGAAAAAAAATTATACGATTACTTGAAATGTGTTTTTGCCGACGACTAAAGTTTTTGTCGGCGACTATCTTTCGCCGGCAGAGGTATCTTTACCGGTGGCCAATGTTATTAGCCGACAAAAACCCTTGTAGCGACGAGCTTTTCATGGAAACTTTTACCGACGAAAAAGTCTGTCGATAAAAGGTTTTGAGCTTTTGCTGGAGACATTTTCCGCCGACAAAAGTAGTTATTTTTGTAGTGTTATAAACTACCCACCTTTGGGGACTTTTGGGATTTTTATGAATGATTCATAATGGGGACGTTTTGATAACTATTTTCATAAATTGAGGGTATTTGGTAAAAATGCATTTTGTGGCTATTGAAAATAAGTGTATTTTGTGTTGTGAAATGTTTTGAAATACCAATCTACGAGTCATTGGAGTTTGGTCATTCATAACCCTGTGTATCTTTCGGTTATTGTAAATCTCTGTGGTTTTTGGGAAAGATGTATTTCAAGTAAATTGTTGAGTAAATCTTTAATAAAGATGTTTTAACGATCTATCGTACGCATGTTAATCCTTTGGAATGATTGTACTTTTAATGCGTGTTATGAAAATGCCAACCGTGTGCTTTGGGACGTTTGAGAGAGCCAATGGGGTTATAAACTTGTTTAGAAAATGACTTGTTAAAATCTAAATGGTGTTTGAGTGTATTCATGCATTTTTGGAGCATGTGTTTGCATAAACGTGGTCGGTTGCATTTTAATGTATATTATGGATTTTAGCATATGGTCATTTGGTTGAGCTTAAGGCTCGGTTTTCGGCTTTTTCGGGTCTTAGGGACTTTTGTCCGGTTTTAATAACTTAAAGTGGAGCTTTGGATGCGAGTTGCATTTATTGCACTTTGTGGAGAATACATGTTTTGAGTGCGTGTGTCATTAATTGGGAGCCATGTATTTTAGACTGTAATGCATTTGGATCCATAGGCATGTGAGTCAGTCATATTTAAGGATGAGGAGTCTTGATAATCTCACCTTGGGAACTATGTTGTGCTGGCATCGTTGTTGTCCCGGTTGTTTGGCGAAGAGGAACTTTTATGGGTTGTACTTCGGGACCATGGGTCTTGTGATTGAATGTCTAATTCTTGTGCACGAGGGTTAGACATCATGAGTTATCAAGTGAAGAGCTGAGGCTCCTATCTTGAATGCTAAGGAGTAGGCCCTAGGGGTCGAATGAGTACTCTGAGGATGAAACTCCACTAGAGACCGAACAGACAATAAGATTGTATATCCTTGAGGTGTCGCTCGACGGAGCAGACAATAGGGATACGGTGTTTTGGGACTTGAAATAAAGTCCGACTGGAGGTGTAACTCGGCAGAGCAGGCAATACAGTTACGATCTGAGGTGTAGTTCGACAACGTAGCTAAGTGGCTTAACTTTGTGTTCCGCCACATACCACGGAATCGGGTCTCCCCCGTCATCGGAAGGTGTTACTTGGGTATTAAATTGTATTATTTTATTATCCACGTTTTCGGTGACGTTTTGCATATATGAATTTGTTTACTCGAGATTTATGGGTTGAGTATTATATCCCGCCTATGTTTGGGATGTTTCGGGAAGTAAAGTTTGTTACGTATTGTTATAAATTGGAAGTTTATTTATTATTCACGTTTTGGGTGAGTTCGGGATTGGAGTTGTTTTACGAAGGAATGTCTGTGTTGGGCTACGTGTCTTTAAATGTGTGAATTATTGGAAAATGAATCGTTTAATATTTAAAGTAAATCCTCTTGAAAAGTTATGATTTAACTGTACTATTTCATTTAGCAAATGTACTTATTTCATGTTGAAAACTCTTGAACTCACTAAGCGTTAGCCTAACCATTTATTTTTCGGCATGTGCATCAGGTTCCGGTGGGGAAATGGTTCTAGCGTTTCTGCGAAGTGATGAGTGTTAGATGTATGTGCAAGAGTGAGTGGCTTGGTGAAGTATTCCGCATTAGTGTTGAGAAGAGCAACTTGTATTTAAGTTTAGTAACATCCGACCTTGAGTTAGTCTCTATGTAAGATTTCATTTGTTATGTTGATGGTAAATTCTAGAATCGTATTTTAAGTATGACTTGTCGCATGAAGTTTTATCCATTCCTTGAGGCATATTTGTAAATTTTAAATTAGTTGCTCTTTTCAAATTGAGGGTGTTACAGAAAATCACTCAGTTGTAACATTACATAAAATGATAATTAAAACAAATCACTATAAAAATAAAGAATCTTTCAATTTTATAGATTTAAAGGATATTTATTGCATTCAATATCATATTTTACAATATTATTATAAATTTCTAGATATGATCATCTTGTGTTAGGAAATGTAAAGAATCTTATAAAATTATCAATTAATGTAACCATATATTAAATTATGGAAGAAAAAGATTCACATTAATTGATTATTCCTAATGAACGTTACATAAAATATAATAAAAAATAAAGTTTGTTACCTTAAAATTTTATAAAATATTTTTTCAATATTTTTTCAATAAAACATATTAATTAATAGTTTTTAGAAAAATATCTTTTAATATTCTAAATGTTTTCTAATATTTTTTAAAATAATTAATTAATATTAATAGTTTTCCCCAAAAGTTGTATTAATTAATGAATAAATATTTATTAATATTTTTCCAATAAATATATTAATTAATAAGCACATCAATGGGTAAGTTTTCAAAACTATTATTTAATTATGAAATTGATATTGTATGAAAAATACATTAATCATCTATACTATATTATAAAGATGACATAAAAAACTCTTAATTACAACTCACTAAGCTTTATGTACTATCATTTAAAGTTATCTACTTAAAAATCTCTTAAAAATAACCACTAAAGCCTAATGTACTACCTGTAAAGCTTTTAACCCTAATTAATATATTTCATCCTTATCCCCCAAAATTTTTATCTCTAATCCCCAAACCCTAAAATTATGAAATTTGAATTCTGATAAACATAATCAAAACATGATAAACATCTCAATTTAAATATAAAAAATTTAAAATATATAAGATAATTAATTAATTTTAACAAACTATTTAATTTTTTATATAAAAAACATTATATTGTTAAGCCTAAATTAAACAAATTTATATATAAAAAACCATTATCACTCAATAAAAACCATCTAAAATCGTACTGTAAATCAATAAAAAAGCAAAAAATAAAAATAAACATTAAAATCGTGATGTATTAAGCATTATGTACTATTATTTAATGTTAATCTACTTAAAATCTCTTAAAAAACAATTAATGAAGCAATATGTACTACTTTTAAATGATTTTAACCCTAATTAATAAATTTCATTCTTATCCCCTAAAATCCTTATCTTTAATCCCCAAATCCTAAAGTTATGAAATTTGAATTTTGATAAACATAATCAAAACAGGATAAACATCTCAATTTAAATATAAAAATTTTAAAATATATAAGATAATTAATGAATTTTAACAAATTACTTAATTTTTTTTATATAAAAAAACATTATATTGTTAAGCCTATATTAAACAAATTTATATATAAAAAAATCATTATCACTCAATAAAAATCATCCAAAATCGTACTGTAAATCAATAAAAAAAAACAAAAAATAAAAATAAACATTAAAATCGTGGTGTATTAAACATTATGTACTATTATTTAATGCTAATCTACTTAAAATCTTTTAAAAAACAATTAATGAAGCAATATGTACTACTTTTAAATGATTTTAACCCTAATTTATAAATTTCATTCTTATCCCCCAAAATCCTTATCTATAATCCACAAATCCTAAAATTATGAAATTTGAATTCTGATAAACATAATCAAAACAGGATAAACATCTTAATTTAAATATAAAAAATTTAAAATATATAAGATAATTAATGAATTTTAACAAACTACTTAATTTTTTTTATATAAAAAACATTATATTGTTAAGTCTATATTAAACAATTTTATATATAAAAAAACCATTATCACTCAATAAAAACCATCCAAAATCGTACTGTAAATCAATAAAAAACAAAAAATAAAAATAAACATTAAAATCGTGATGTATCTCGCTGCATTGCGCGAGTACGCTTCTAGTTAATAACTAATAACAATAAAGAATTAATGGCATAATTGGTATGAATTGATAAAACACTCTTAAAACTTATTGAAACGTTAATGGTATTCATACACAGACAATTCATGACTCAAGAATATCCTTCTTAAAGATATGTTTGACAAACTAGTTGTTGGCTCATAAGATATAATGTCCTCCTTAAAAAGAAAACTTATAAACTATACATATATATATATATATACGGGTTATTCGGGTCATTTTCAAGTTGAAAATTTTAACTCTGACCTTACCCGTTTAATTTTCGTGTCGTGTCAACCCGTTTACTTAAACGGGTTGAAATGTATTACCCAAACCCGTTTATTTCGTGTCGAGTTCGTGTCGGGTTAGCGTGTCGGGTCAGTTTTTGCCAGGTCTATTTAGTGATGGCCATCTTGGCCCGGCCCGACCCGGCCCGATCGGTTAACCGAGGTCGACCCGCCTGAAAGCCCGGTCTGGCCCGACCCGATGCCAAACCGGTTTGAAGCCCGAAATCATGGACCGGTTTGGGTTTTTGGCGTTTTTGGCGGCCCGGCCTGGTTCACGACCCGGTTTTTGGCCCGGCTCGGCCCGATTCGTACTTAAAAAAAAAGACGTTGTGTTATCGTTTATATACGTTTTTTTGAACTTTTTTTGTATTTTTTACCCCCAAACCCCTATAAATACTTGTATTGTAAGTTTGTAACTTAAAATTATATATAAAACGTATTTTTAAAGTGTATTTTAGTGATTTATTATAAATAAAACGTATTTTTAAAGTGTATTTTAGTGATCCATTATATAAATAAATTATTTTTAAAAAAAATACGAAAAAATCATCGGCCTGGTTTGGGCCCGGCCCGACCCGGTTTTTATATAACCGGTTTACTCCCACCTTAAACGGGCCGAACATTTTTGGGTGAAGCCCGGCCCGAAGCCCGATTGACCCGGCTTTTAAAATCATTGTTTGGGCCCGAAGCCCGTTCTAGCCCGGCTCGACCCGAGCCCGATTTTTGGCCATCACTAGGTCTATTTATTACCATTTAGCTCCAAATATCAGGATATTAGATATATGTAAAAAATAAGTTTGGTAAATAAAGATGTGTTAACAACAAACGTGTATTTTTTTTATAATTATTATATACGTGGAATATATCATAATCGAATATTTAAAATAAATATTATATTATTATAATATATTGCTTTTAAGACGGTCATTTTGTCTTTTTTCTAACCCATCTTCTATATATAGAGGTTTTCAAAACAAAATGTATTACACCAAAAACAAAATAAATACCAAATCCTGTTTTTTGGGTTGGCAAAAAAATGGCAAGATTTCAATTTAGTTTCATCGTCTTCATTGTTGCATCCATGCCAATCGTGCAACTCTCCCTTGTAAGTACATATAGATACAAGTGTGCGTATATATATATATATATATATGTATGTATTGTATTTTTTATATTTGATCCTTGTTTGGTATTCGAAATTTTATTTTACTTATTGGTAGATCTTTTTTTTTTTCAGGCGGGTGGCGAAGGTTCTGTACCTATTGAAGGTAAATATTTTTCATGAATGGATTGTATTTATTTGTAATGAAAACTATAGTTATAATTGTTACAATTGATATCTTGTAGAATGTCCATCTGCATGCGGAGTTCGATGTTTTGCAACACACCATCGTAGCGAATGCATGGATGTATGTATCGACTGTTGTGGAAGATGTTTATGTGTTCCTTCCGGTACTCTTGGAAACAAAGACGAATGTCCTTGTTATAGAGATATGAAGACCAAGAAAGGACAACCCAAATGTCCGTAAAAGAATTAACAGACAAAAATGTATTTCATTCATCTTAATTTTGTATCATCTTGACTTATAATAATAAAAGATGCGACACTCCTTTCGCAATGAATTTGATGGCTATGCGTTTTTATTTTATCGAGAAGTCATGTTTCTAAGTTGGATAAAGGGTCGAGTAATGAAAAACAATTTTGTACATCAGTATTTCAAAGTCATTATTGTTTAAGATTACTGAACTGCAAACATTTGCGTTCAAAAGATTCGCACAATGAAGCTATAACAACATGGAGTGTAATCGTCACTAATTAGGATTGAAGAATCAAGGTTCCAAAGTTGACTTAAAGCATCTCCGATATTTAATTTCTCATTTGATTTCTACAAAATAGACAATTGAAAGCCAAAATCTCCAAAAAAGTGAATAAATTATATTCAACTTTAACAATTTCTGATCAATTTTAGTGGTTCAAATATTAAATGTATTACTAAAATATTCAAGTCATTTAACACGAAACAAACTTGATATAAAATGGTATCTACTACAAACATTTTGGTAATAATGATATGATTCAAGAGGATCCCTTTGAGCACTTGAGCATCCAATACAATGTGTATCGAGTGGTTGTTCATTTTAAAAAAAAAATATTGTTTTGAGGTTCTTCACCTAGTGAGAAGTTTTTCGTTAGAGTATTTCCAACAACTATGCTAAAATAGAAAAAAGTGAGATTTTAGCAATTTTTTTCTCCAACAGCTATGCTATACCATATGCTAAAATAGATAAAAGAAAAGAAAGAAGATAAAAATCTTCAAATTTGAAGAAATATCTAAAACTCCTATTTGAGAGAGAGAAATAATATTAAATTCTTTTTCACCAATAGGAGACATTGAAATTGTGTGTTTATGAAAGAAAAATAATATTTTATTAAATATATTGAATAATATAATTGATGATAGATATGCTAAAATAGAGTAGCTGTTGGAATTGAATGTAAATTCTTTTAGAAATTTTAACTTTTTGTACTATATTTTAGAAAAATTATAGCATAGCTGTTGGAGTTGGTTATTCAAAAAGTTTTTATGACTTGCTTACTGGGAGGTCTTTTTTCTCTCTCTATATTTGACGAGTCTTGATTTTTACCTATACTATATTATAAAAACGACATAAAAAACTCTTAATTACAACATTTTAAGCACAAAGTACAACTAATTAAAGCCAATTACTTAATTTACAATTTTTTAATGCTTTGGTACAATCTTTCCAAGCACAGTATCTCACATAATCATCTATTTGTGGAATGGATACTCATTTATTAATATAAATATTTGTTTTTTTGGTGGAGGATTTTATAAAATAGATTTTATATTAGCATAATCTATTTTAAATATAGATTTTACATTTAAATATATATTAATGAGATGTAATATAAAATCTTTTTTCTTCCGTATTTTTTTATATTACATCTCATAATGATTTTTCCATATTTTATTTTATAAAATATTTTTCCATATTTTATTTTATAAAATCTTTTTACATAATGAGATGTAATATAAACTCTTTTTTCTTCCGTATTTTTTTTGCTAATATAAAATCTATTTTATTTTATAAAATCTACACGTATTTTATATTAGTATAATATAAATACTACACGTATTTTTTTTGCTAATATAAAATCTACACGTATTTTTTTCATGAGCATTAAAAGAAGAAAAAAGAAGGTTGATATGAATTAAAAATAAAAAATAACGAGATACACTAATAAATTATCGTATTCTTTAAAATAAAAATATTCCGCAATCAATGTTTTAAAACCCGGGTTGACCCGGCTGGTTGAACCGGGAACCGGTCGAGAGACCGGGTCAACTATCACCGGGTTTTTGAGGATTTATGAACCGGATCGAACCGCCGGGTTTTTGAGAAAACCGGTTGAACCGGTATGATTGAACCGGCAAAAACCCGGGTTGACCTGGTTATTTTTTTTTTTTTTTATATTTGTGTTTTTTTTATGTTTTTAGATTGATATAAAACTTGTTGTTATGTACTTTTTTTTTTAATGTTTTTGGATTGATGTAAACTTTTTGTTATGTGCATCTTTAATGTTTTAACTTGTGGACATCAAATTCTTGGTTTTATATATATACATATATAGAGAGAGGATCATGCGAGAAGTTAAACATTTTGCGAGAAGGCGAGAAGTGTTTAATCATATATGATTACACGGCTTGTAAGTGTGTTTAATCATGTATGATTAAACGTTTATGTATTGCCAATATAACATGTGTTTAATCATATATGATTAAGCTTGTGTATCATATATGATTAAACATTTCTCGCCTTCTCGCAAAATGTTTAGCTTCTCGTTTGAACCTACCCCTATATATATATATATATGTATATATATATATCAAGAAAATGAAAAATACGTAAAAATTTTGAAACCGGGTCAACCACCCGGTTGAACCGTGACCCGGTCACCACACCGGGTCAACCAAAAAACCGGTTTTTAAAACATTGTCCGCAATACTTTCAAAATTAACCAAGTGTAAAGAAAATAAAATAGAAACGATGTAGATATAAAAATATTCTCCCATATTTTTAATATATTTACATTTAAATGTAAAATCGAAAATGAAAATAAAAGATTTTAAAATATTCTCTACATTCACTATAAATATATATAGCTTCTCTATGTATCATCCGAGTACAAGAAGAAGACGAACGGTCGGGTATCAATGGTGGAACCTGCAACTGAACAAAAGGTATTCCACTATATTTTTGTTTCTTTGAAAAACTACTTTTTTATATTTTATTTTATTTACTGAGGATTTATTTATATTTTTCAAAACCACAATCATATTTTTCGAAGTAGGGGAATAAGATATATATATACATATCTTTATTGTTATCGACTAATACTATGAGGTCTTGAAATCAATAGTCAAATAAATTTTTAAGTGGTACTGAGTGAATTTGAACTATACCAGTTGAGTTGCCGGTTACAAAAGATAGAAATCATTTATTTTCTTTGTCATATTTGATGTGGGTTGAATGTTGTTAATTAATCTACAGATTTATACGTTCAAAGTGATTGTCAAGTGTTGTCGAGGAGGTTTCAGAAAAATTGCAAAATCTATAAAAACGTATGTTCATATTTATAATTATTTCAATAATAGTGATATGTTGTGAGACATGTCGTTTGAGTTTTAAATAATATAATACAAAACTATTACCAATATTATTGCACAAACTCATAACAACAAACGATTAAGAATATATGCAAGTTAACCACTTATGAAAATACATTCGTTTTTCACATTGTATTTCATTAACTGTTAACAAAGAAATTACGTTTCATTTTAACTCGGTTCAATATTCCAACAAAAAATTTATCCTCCCGTGCAATGCATGGGTCCAACACTAGTAATTTATAAATGTTTCATATTTAATCGATTGCGTTTATTAATATATTTAAGTTAATAAAAATATATATATAATGTATGGTTTGAGATTTGTCGAAATTTGTACTATCTCTCTCTCTATATATATTTATAGTTGTTATTAATATATTTAGATTAAATGGTAAGAATATTATAAAAATGTTAATAGATGTTAGCATGAAAATGTTAATACAAGTTAAAAATAAACTAACATATCTTGATATTAAATGTTAATATACGTTAATGTATGTCAACATATGCGAACATCCGCTAACAAAGTACTCATACGTTTCATACGACATTTAAATTTGATGCCGAAATCCAACCATATGTATTTTGAAAAAAAAACTGTAATTTCTAACACTGTGTTCTCAAGTTTTGGAAGAAAAGAAAAGAAAGGGAATGAAAAGAAAAGAAAGGGAAGGGAAAGAAACATATATTTGTATTTGTGTTCTTGAGATTGAAGGAAGAGAAAGGAAAGGGAAGAAAAAAAAATAATTTTTCATGTTCTCAAGTAGGAGGGAAAGGAAGGGAAAAATGTTAGTTTTACCAATATACACTTATTTATTTCGTAGTGCAATATAATTAATGGGTATATACGTAATTTTATAAATATTTTTAATTTTTTTTAAATTCATTTCTTTTATTTCCTTTCGTTTCCTTCCACATTTGGGAGCAAAGTTTTGGGAGCAAAATCAACAATATTTTCCTTCCCCTTCCTTTCCTTTCCCTCCTTAACGTTGTGTTCTCGAGTTTTGGAATGAAAGAAAAGAAAAGAAAGAGGAGGAAAAGAAAAAAAAAGAAACGGAAGGAAAAGAAAAGAAATATTTGTATTTGTGTTGTTTAGATTAAAGGAAAAAGAAAGGAAAAAAAATAAATTTTTATGTTCTCGAATAGGAGAGAAATGAAAGGAATTATGTCATGTTTACCAATATACCCTTATTTATTTAACAATAGAATGTAACTAATGGGTATATATGTAATTTTACAAATATTTTTAATCTTTATATTTATAAAAGCAAATCCTTAAGATGATGACATGCCACAATGAGAATCAAGAATTCATCAAATGGTGAATTTTGGTGAATTCTCCATTGTCCCACATTGGTGACAAATGTGAAAAGTTAGAAGTAAAAGTGATTATATAAAGGATAAGATATTGCTTGAATGTTCATCCAAATTTTGATCTATTTGTTGGGTTAAATAGTTTGTTTCATTTACATGACAAAACATTTAATTTATAAGTTAAAATCTTTATCTTTATCTTATATATATATATATATATTAAAATGATAACATGACGCTATGAGAATCAAATATATATATATATATATATATATATATATATATATATATATATAAGCAAATCTTTAAGATGGTGACATGGAACAATGAGAATCAAGAATTCATCAAATGGTGAATTGTGGTGAATTCTCCATTGTCCCACATTTGTGACAAATGTGAAAAGTTGGAAGTAAAAGTGATTATATAAAGGATAATATATTGTTTGAATGTTCATCCAAAATTTGATCCATTTTTTAGGTTAAATAGTTTGTTTCATTTACATGACAAAACATTTCATTTATAAGTTAAAATCTTTATCTTTATATATATAAAAGCAAACTCTTAAGATGATGATATGGCACAATGAAAATCAAGAATCTTTATATTTATAAAATTTATAAAAGCAAATCCTTAAGATGGTGACATGGCACAATGAGAATCAAGAATTCATCAAATGGTGAATTGTGGTGAATTCTCCATTGTCCCACATTGGTGACAAATGTGAAAAGTTGGAAATAAAAGTGACTATATAAAGGATAAGATATTGCTTGAATGTTCATCCAAAATTTGATCCAGGTTAAATAGTTTGTTTCATTTACATGACAAAACATTTCATTTATAAGTTAAAATATTTATCTTTATCTTATATATATTTAAAGAAAAACCAAAGAAGATGACTTGGCATCGTGAGAGTTGAGTATCCTACAAATATTGAAATGTGGTTAACTTTGTTTATCCCACATTGGTGGGAATAAGGAAAAATGAAAGTTGAAAATGTGTATATGAAAGGAGGAAGACATCATTTTGTAGCAAATCATGTTGTTGACTCAAATGAGTAAACACTCTAATCTTACAAAATGTTTTCTTTAAATCTTGAAATGTGGTTAAGTTTAGTTATCCCACATTGGTGAGATAGAAGAAATTTGAAAGTTGGAAATATGTATATGAAAGGAGAAAGTCTTTTTTTTTTGTAGCAAATCATGTTATGAAATCTTTATATTTATCTTTATATTTATAAAAGCATATCTTTACATGATGACATGGAACAATGAGAATCAAGAATTCATCAAATGGTGAATTGTGGTGAATTCTCCATTGTCCCACATTGGTGACAAATGTGAAAAGTTGGAAGTAAAAGTGACTATATAAAGGATAAGATATTGCTTGAATGTTCATCCAAAATTTGATCAATTTGTTGGGTTAAATAGTTTGTTTCATTTACGTGACAAAACATTGGTGAGATAGAAGAAATTTGAAAGTTGGAAATATATATATGAAAGGAGAAAGTCTTTTTTTTTTTTTTTGTAGCAAATGATGTTATGAAAGGAGGAAGTATTTCAATACATAAAATAAAATAAAAAATCTGAAAAAACCAAAGAAGATGACTTGGTATAATGAGAGTTAAGTATTCTACAATCTTATATATATATTAAAAAACCCCATAGAAGATGACTTGACATCATGAGAGTTGAGTATTCTACAAATATTGAAATGTACAAATATTGAAATGTGGTTAAATTTGTTTATCCCACATTGGTGGGAAGAAGAAAAAATAAAAGTTGAAAGTGTATATATGAAAGGAGGAAGACATCATTTTATAGCAAATCATGTTGTTGACTCAAATGAGTAAATACTCTAATCTTACAAAATGGTTTCTTTAAATCTTGAAAATGTAGTTAAGTTTACTTATCCCACATTGGTGATATAGAAGAAATTTGAAAGATGGAATTGTGTATATGAAAGGAGAAAGTCTTTTTTTTTTTGTAGCAAATCATGTTATTAAAGGAGCAAGTCTTTCAATACATAAAATAAAATAAAAAATCTAGAATTTATATATATAATAAAAATTATAATCAGAATTAAAATTTATTAGAATCAATATGTAAAAAAAATGAAAAAATGTTATATAAAGATTAATTTAGAATAACCAAATATATAAAATTAGAAATAATAGCTTATTACAATTATAATATATAAACTATTTTGGTTTAGTTTTTTTTTAATTTAAATTGAAATCAAACTATATATATTGAGAAAACAAACTATGAAGAAACAGTCTTATGTAGATCGAAAAAACTCGAACAAATGAAATGAAAAATTAACAACTCAATCAGACTTGCCTAGAGTCGAAGTGGTGACAATACTAACGAGTATTGTTACTCTTCGTGCAACCATAGGTTTGGGAAGGAAGGATTTCGAGAAGGGTTTTTGGTCAAAGTTGCAAACAAGAACATTACAACAAATGTAAGAAAATTATCAAAATTTCTCGCAATTATGCAAAACTAGGTAACAACATCACATTTGCATGAGTTGCAATCAAGTACATTACAACAAATGTAAGAAAATTATCAAAATTTCTTCGCAATTATGCAAAACTAGGTAACAACATCACATTTGCATGGTAAATCAAATATTTTATGAGAATATATGTAAGAATATAAATCGATATATTATGAGTTATGACAAAACAATTCTCATAATACACCTCATGATTATAATCATTAGTCTCACACATTTCTTTTTATCATTTTGAGCTAATTACAAAGCTTGATGATGTAGAACTTATTAATTAATTATATATATCAAAAGACACAATCGAGGATGATGAAACAACTTCATATCAAATTTAATATTGATTCATATTAGTTTAATATATGATATAAGATTATCGCCCATTTAACTTCAATATTTTCAAAAAAAATTATTATCACCGCGCCGAACACTAGTTTTTTCTAAAAACATTTCTTTCCTTTCCTTCCGTTTCCTCCCACATTTGGGAGGAAAGTTTTGGAAGGAAAATAAGCAATATTTTCCTTCCCTTTCCTTTTCTTTCTCTTGTAAAAAAAACTCGAAAACACAACATTTTTTCTTTCCCTCCTACTTTCCTCCCTTTTCCCTTACTTTCATTCGTAAAAAAAACTCGAGAACACAATGTAAAAAAAACTCGAGAACACAACATTTTTTCTTTTCCTCCTACTTTTCTTCCCCTTTCCTTCCTTTCCTTCGTAAAAAAAACTCGAGAACACAACGTAAGTGAATAGTAAACACATCATCTCTTATTATGATAAGAGCTTCTTATTCAACAAGAGCCAATAAGCAACAAGTAAACAACCCCTTTGTTGGTACACGATATTGGAAATCGTGCACCACAATATTTTTAATGTATTAGATATTAAACAATGTAATTTTAGTTATTTTATTTAAACATTTGAACGTTTCCAAGTTTTATTCCTTCATTTACTTGTAACTGAAACCTCTTAAACGTATTATCTGAAAACTCAAAATGTCACTT
This sequence comes from Arctium minus, assembly GCA_954870635.1. Taxonomy (NCBI): domain Eukaryota; kingdom Viridiplantae; phylum Streptophyta; class Magnoliopsida; order Asterales; family Asteraceae; genus Arctium; species Arctium minus. The sequence continues at coordinate 192,654,049 of OX941080.1, forward strand.
AAAATCTGAATAAAATGGCAAGTTTTCATATATTGTAACAACCCAAAATCCATACAAGGACAATTCCATAAAATACAGAAGTCAAAAGGTCCCAACATAACAAATTTAATCCATAACATTTTTTTTGGTAATCGTAGGTTTCTGGGTCAGCTTACGCGCACCGACTAATCCACGGGCGACCACGAATGGCCTGGAGTCATCGCAGGTGAACCTCCATGGCCACAAGGGCTTTGGCAGCGCCTGGATTTGAACCCTGGGTAGATTATTCTCATTGCCTAGCAGCGGAAAACTCAACAACAACTGAGATATATAGACAAGACAAGGGAATTAAAATGACTATCTTTATTGCCACCGTCGCTAACACTTCAAGCCTTCTCCTTCCCTTTGGAAAAAGCTCCAACAACTCTCTCACCTGAAAATGGTTTTAGTTTTGAAAAGTGAGGGTTAAACCATGAGGTATAGTGAATTCCCTTCGAAAATAGTTTAACAATCCAGCAGTAATTATACAAACCGCCATAAAGGCCCATCAATATGCATTTCAACAAAATCACACCAAACTTGAGTATTTGCACAGTGATCATAGTCATCCCTCACTTACAGTGTGTCCACGATCAGTGCCTAATATGTTGAGTTACGGGATCCCAAGCACAACAGAAAATAAAACCGTAACCCTCTAAGGACCCATACGAACCGGAATAAATCGGGTGTTTCGAAATTATACCTCATAGTTAACGGGACTTTGAATCACAACAACAAACAAATGTTGATGCCTCCACGGTATCCACACAAACAATCTGAATCCTTTGCCTTTCCGTGATGCTAGTCACAGTTTCAAAACTTAGAAAGAAAAGGAAGCAATAGTTGTAGGTGATTTTTAGAGAGAATTGCAAGACACACTATTGCATAAAACGTGACACCCTATTTTTTTTTCTTTTTCTTTCATAACATCACAACCTTTTCGTCTGCGGAAGCGTTCTGAAATCAGTACAATAACCTAACATTTAATATGGCTATTATAAGAACTATAGCTCTTCATCTGATCCCTTCATGTCTTATCATGATCTTACCTGAGATACATATATGGAATACGTAAGCTTTATCCTTAGTGAGCAGTTATGGTTTCATGAATAAATCATCTTTCATAAAATATATCATTTTAGTGCATAGAATAACAATTCAATACACTTCTCATAATTATGCATAATAACATTGATGCATAAAACCGTTTCTATAAGAACATCACCTTCTTTTAGTGCGGGATCTCATATGTGTAAGTGTCAAACATTCTCAACAGGATCCTAGATCCCTGGGGTTCCGCGAAGGATCTTCCCCCTGAGGTTCGTTTGCAAGACGTCCTCCATTCTTATATCTCGTCGGGTATTTAACATGGCCATACTTTCACATGCACAAAACGTTTACTATATCACATGTAAAATACATGTCTTTCTCATAAAATGCATTATAAGCATAACCTTATCTCGTACAAGGCTAACATACCAAAACAACATTTCAAATATTCATAATGCATAAAAACATTTATATAACATATATGTATCCAAGTAAATCTCATAACGCACTCACCTTGAGACTTCACCTCAATATTTCCACCCTAACTCGATGCTAGACTTAACTCTTATAATGTATATTGCATTTTGATTTGGTGTGAATTAAATGAATGTAAAACTCCATATTTATAATGAATTGCAGAGAATTTGAAAGAGGGTGAGGCGGCCATGGTGCACACCCCCACTCATTTTACTTCAAACCAATGTTTACTTAATCAACAAACAAACATATATATTTTATATATAAAAATATTTTTATTTATTATATATATTATTATCTTTATCGAGTTTATCGAGTATAACTTTATATACGTAACCCCAAACGTCAATTTGAACATGTATTTGAGACCTATGCGATAGTACCTACCCATAGACATGCTATTGCTATAGCTTTTTTCTGAGTTGTACAAATTTCTATAATCATATTTGATCTTTTTGACATTTACGGTATCTAGATTTTTCAACGTATTTAAATATAAATTTTGGTATAAATTCGATATCTCTGTTATCCCTAAATGACACATTTATATTGTTTTGCTCAAGTGACCCTCAAATAAAAACTTTATTCTTTTTCGAATCTGAAAGCGTCATTACGATCTATGTAAATCGTTGATTCCGATTATATATGCATTGTATAACTTTTAAATCCATTTGAGCAATAAAATTAATAAAACGATATATTTAATATCGAATCAGTCCTATAAATAAAACTTTGCCGGTTTTCAAATCTGAAAGTTTCATTGTGACCGTCATAAATCGTTGGTCACAAAAAATATTAGTTGCATTTCATAAAAATTCATACGACTAGCTATTTTGAGTAAAACAACAAAACCTTTTAAATATAAATAATATTAAAATATTATTAATAATATATATACACTATTGGTATGTGTATATATATATATATTTAATTTAATTGTTTAAATGTTTAAATATGTATATATATTTAGATTTATATATTTTCATCTCCGTAATTATTAATCATATATATTTATCTCTTATTTATTTCAATCAAAGATATTTTCTAAATCTTCAAATTATCATCTTTTCAATGATATCAATATTTTGATATCAACACCTTAACTTTAAATTTGAACATGTATTTTGAGTTGCCCAGAAGCTAGTACTCCGGTTATAACGGGTTCTAAACGTTGTTGTTCGGAAGCCATTTCTTCATCAAAGGTGACGTTGATGCTTTCAATCACCGTCTTTGACTTCTTCAGATAAACTCGGAATGCAGTTGATGTCGAGGAATATCCAATGAAGATCCCTTCATCCGCCTTAGCGCTGAACTTGTTAAGATTCTCCCTATCGTTTAGTACGAAACACTTACATCCAAATATATGGAAGTATTTGATTGTCGGTGTTCGGTTGTTGATTAACGCATAAGGAGTCTTCTTGAACCTCCGATGTATCATGGAACGATTCTGTGTGTAGCACGCGGTCGAAACAGCTTCTGCCCACAAAAATAGAGGTAAGTTGGAATGACTTAGCATAGTACGAGCAGCCTCGACTAGCGTTCGATTTCTTCTTTCAACTACTCCATTTTGTTGAGGCGTTCGAGCAGCAGAGTATTGATGTAAAATCCCGACAGATTCGAGATATTCTTCAACTTTGTTGTTCTTGAACTCTGTGCCGTTGTCTGTTCTTAGAATCTTGACCGGTTTCTGCAGATTCACCTGGGTCGTTTTCAGGAATGTAATGAGAACATCAGGTGTCTCATCTTTTGAACGTAAAAACTTGACCCATGTGTATCGTGAGTAATCGTCCACGATCACGAGTATGTACTTCTTTCCGCCTAAGCTTTGAGTGCGCATTGGACCGCATAGATCCATATGCAATAACTCTAAAGGAGCTTTTGTACTTGGTTCAGGCTTCGGTTTATGAGGTGCCCTCTTCATCTTGCCCTTCTCACAAGCTGCACAAAGATGTTCTCTTTCATATCTCAGCTCTGGAAGTCCTTTGACGAGCTTTCCACTGACCAGGTTGTTGATGTACCGAAAGTTGAGGTGAGAAAGACGTCGATGCCATAACCAACTTTGTTGCATCGAAGCTTTCGATAGTAGACAAACTTGTTTGTTAGTCTGGACATCTGATAAGTTTATTGTGTAGAGGTCTGATTCTCGTGTACCGACCAAGAGTTCTTCGCCTTCTTCATTGCGAACAGAACAGCTCTTGGCTTTGAAGTTGACCTCTAAGTCTTTGTCACAGAACTGGCCTATACTGAACAAGTTGTGTCCTAAGCCTTCTACATAGCTCACCCTCTTGATAGTTACATTGTCGTGTTGTACATCACCATATCCCATGATTGGAGAAAACTGGTCGTTGCCAAATCTTACTGTTCCACAATATTTGTCTTTGTAATTGGACAGTATCTCTTTTTGACCTGTCATGTGTTTGGAACATCCGCTGTCCAAGAACCACGTATGACTAGTCTGCATAAGAGAAATTAGAAATTTAGATTTGTATATGACAACATTGGAATATACACTTTGGTCATCAAAGTGCGGGTCTTGAACTGATTTGTTCAAAAGCCTATTTTGATCTTCGATGTTCGGGTTTTGAACTGCATTATCCAAAAACCTATTTTTGACTTTGAAGAACGAGTCCTGATCTGTACATAATCAGAAGTCGCTTTCTCTCTAAGCTTTGTGTGCCTGCAACACAGATTTCACCTTAGGTACCCATTGGAATTTGGGTCCTACTGTGTTAGCACATGATTTTGGTATCCATTTCAGATTTGATCCTATTTTCTTTTGAAATGCATGAGAAGAATTGGTATGAGATGAATGCACATGGTAATTTCCAAACCAATCTTCAGAATCTTGACAAGATATAGATATATGTTTATCATAAAAAGAAGACTTTCCAGCAGATAAAGATAACTGAAATAATTGCTTCATTGTATATTGTTTACGAGAAACAGCAAGTTTTGGGTTCAAAACAGCAATATCAGCAATTACAACATCTTTAGTAAGCGAAGTCTTATTACAATTAACACTACTAGACGTTAAGACGGTCTTGTCAAGGTTCCGTTTGGGTTGCCACAGAGAATTTGCTTCTGGCCTTTGATTTCTCAGATCTGAAACATGTAAAGCTGGTGAGTTAGACCTTGGAGCAACAAACGAATGCTTCTTCTTGGAATTACCAGTAGTGGTCGGTTTCTGTGAATGCTGAGATATTTTCTTACCTTTAGCACTCTTAGCGTTCACAAAGACTGATTTATCAACGAAAGCTTTTGTTGATTTTGCACTGTTCACAGGCTTACTGGTTTTTCTTAAAGTTTTCTTCACAAAAGATGAATGGTTGGGAAATTGTGTATTAAAGTCAAAGAGATTGGAACCATCATCTGAACTACCGTCAAAGTTCAAAAAATCAAGACTTTTATTTGATGAACCAGACAAATCCTTAGAGTTTGAAGCTTTTGAAATAACAGAATTTGAAAACACGGTTGAAAAAACGTTTTGCTCAATATTTATCAAAAGTCTTGCATCTGATAAAGAATTATCGAGTTCAGAAATTTTACGTTCTAAAACGAGAGGAGGGACATATAGTTTACCTTTAATAGGCTTCGCCTCCATTTCCTTTTCAGTATAACTTAGAAAGAAATCACTTGAAAGAGTTTCCTTCTTTTTGTATATTGGGTTTTCATCATAACTATTATTCAACTTCGCATAATAAAATGGAAGATGAACTTTAGCTGATTTCATCCGTTTTTCCGTTTCATTGGCTTCATCCTCTTTTGATAGCTTAGTCCAAAAAGTTTTAAACGCGGGGAGTCTGCGGGCTAATTGCATATTAAGATGATCATAAAGTCCTGGAACTTCAGACATCCCCTTTTTAAGACAGTGAGGATTCTTATAACCGATTCCCCATCTCTCTTTCTCCTCTTTGGGTTTGTTCAGAAAAATAGTTTGTTCAGTTTGACCCATTTTATACAACTTCTCTTCCAAACTTTTTAGTGTTCCGAGTAAAGAAAAGTTTTCTTTTGTACAAGAAGCATGCAACTTTTTAAGCTCATAAATATCTATCTTACTCTTTAGAAGTTGAGACTTAAGATCAGAATTCTCTTTTAGAATTATTGTCTTTTCCTTAGCGTTGGTGTCATTATCTTTATGTAAAACCTCAATTAATACTTTCTTCTCAGCAATTTCATTGCTAAGTTTCTGTATCAACTGGTTTTTGTCTGTCATGACACCATTATCTTGTTTAGGATTAGATTCTAACTTTCTTTGTTTCATACTCATGGCATGCATTTTATTCATGAATTCTAAATCAGATAGATTACATACCTCCTCTTCTTCATTGTCAGAATCAGCTTCAGCATCTGATTCTATCTTGCCCATCAAGCACATGTTGATAGCTTCTTCTCTATCTTCATCATCTTCTTCTTTATCATCTGAGTGATCGAGCCAGTATTCGTCCTCAGCCATCAGTACCTTGCCTGCCTCTTGTTGTTTTGCAAGAAGCATCTTGTTCTTGTAATAGTCTGAATTTCTGACTTTAGATCTGCGGCAGTCTTTGGCATAGTGACCTGGTTTACCACAGTTGTAGCATGTAGGCGGTTCTGGATGACTTGATCCTTCAGCTTTGAATTTCCTTTCTTCCGGTCTCCTCTCCTCTATCCTCTTTCCTTCCGACTGAAACCTTCTCTCTTCTGGTTTTCTCTCCTCTGATCTTCTCCCATCAAATCTCTTCCCTTCGTATCTGCTACCTTCAATCCTTTCTTTATGAATGTAGTTGTTCGGACCAGATGAATATCTCTGATTATTTGATGTTGGCTTTGTGTAGAACCTTTTCTGAAAGGCACTAGTCAGCATCATCATTGCTTGCTTCAGCTGATCGTTTTCATCTGATTCTGAGTTTGCACAACCTTCATTTTCTTCATCTGATTCATATACAGTCGCCTTGTTCTTCTTTTTTCTGACTACAAGGGCGACTGTGTCTTCAACTACCTTTCCTCTCTGTCTCTTCTCATCCAGAATTTCATCCACCTCTTCTTCATTCTGACGGAGGGTTTCATACACCTCGTGAAGTGGAATCTCATTCAAGTCTTTAATTTGCTTCATCTGACGAGCAAATCTTTTCCATTCAGGTTGAAGAATACTAAGGAATTTGATATTCAGCTCATTTTGAGATTTGTGAACTTTGTTCTTGCTAAGTTCATTCAGCAATGTCACAAACCTGTCATAGGTTTTTTCTAAGGTTTCTCCCACCTTGCCTCTAAATTCTTCATAGTTATTTAGGCAGTTGGAGATCTTCAGCTGATTTCCAATTTTTGAACCCAACATCATTTTCTCGAGCTGATCCCACATTTCTTTACCTGAAGCCTTGTAACTGTCAATCTTGACATATATTTCATTTGGGATCCCCTGTAAGATGTATGACTTTGATAATTTGTCGCCTTTGGCTCTTCTGAGGTTATCATCTTGTAGCTCGTGATACTTCAGTTCAACCTGAGTAGGCACGTTATCAATTACACGAGTCGTCATTGGTGGTGTCATAATCCCTTCTTCAATAGATGTTCTGATATAATCACCCAGCTCGTGTCTATCAATGAAGTTTAGAAACCTATCCTTCCACTGTTCGTATTCTCCTTTAAAGAGAACTGGTGGCTTGGTGTCAGTTCCTATTGCAAGGGCTTCTCTGGATGTCATCCTGTTTGATTTGATGTGCAAAAAGAACTGTTTGATTTGACCGTTAGTACAGATAAAATTTGATCACACAAGAAATTTTGTCCCCCTAGGCAAACTTAGCACGGGGGTCCCGCTACCCGGTTAGCGGGTGGGGTCAAGGGGCAACGCCCTTGTGGGGGTATGGGGGCAGCGCCCCTAGAGAAAAAAAAATTATGACAATTAAAGACCCTATTATAGTTTCGAAAAATTCTCAGGAAAAAATATTCTAAGTGAGGTTCGCGTTTCTAATGGGACCCGAGAAGTATGCTTTGCGGGTCACTTGGGAACCGAGAAGTTTGAGCTTTGCGGGTCACTTGAGAACCGAGATGTTGAGCTTTTCGGGTCACTTGGGAACCGAGAAGTTGAGCTTTTCGGGTCACTTGGGAACCGAGAAGTTGAGCTTTTCGGGTTATTCAACCTCTGGAATGCGGGTGTTCGACCTGTTCTTCTGAAAATCGTATGAATCTTGTTCCTGAAACGATTTAGCAATAACAAACACTACCCTTATGTCTAGAAACACTTCTAGAACAGATTGTAGGCACTCGATCTCACTAAAACACTCTTTTTAGAAATTAATCTGATCGCACAGTGACTTACTCTTCTCAACTCTTTTCTCACAAAAACCACAAATTGGAACTCGATTTAAGCTTTAACGTGAAATTAAACACATACAACTCGATCTAGCATGTATTTCGATCACACTCTGATCGATTCTAACACCTAAAACACTCTTACACTCGAAATCAAATTTTTTTTTTTTTTGAAGAACACAGAGACGTTTTTCTGAAAAACTTGTTTGATCTTAATCAGGCTCTGATACCAATTGTCGATCCAACAATACTTTATAACAAGTTCTTAGAAACAACACAATAAGATTACCAACCTGTTTGATATATAAAATAACGATTACAAGGTTGATCGATTAAGCTTTGCTTTGTGTTCTCTATGTTTTCTCTCTTTTACACCTTGATGTGTGTGTTTGTATGTGTGATAAGTTATCTGATCTTGAGAGACTAGAGATACACTTAATCTACCAAGTGTGTTGAACACACAATCTAAGTTAATATCTAGATATTTGATCTAGATATTAAATCTAATATAAACTAGAAACTAACTAATAATTAATAAAGCTAACTAATAACTTTATCTAACTATTACAATATTATAACTTAGATATATAGATCTAAGTAAACTAAAACATATTACATTAAATTACATTGACATTTATTACAAATAGACATAGACTTTTATATCGAGAGTCGACGTTCCGGCTTTAGCTTCAGATTACGATCTTCAGATTGGATGATCTTGAATCCAATGAGACTGTGGTCTAACACCTTTGATGTGGGTAGATTCACTTTCTTGGTAACAAGTGTGGGAATGATCAACTCTGAATAAGATCCTACTTAAAATGTGGTTCAATACCTGTATATTGGTTATTCTTGGTGTTACTAACTTTCTTTCTCAGGAAATGTATAGCAGTACTCAGTTTATCACAAGCTTAAAAGTGTAAGTATGGTTAACACTGCCAGTACAGTTTTAGTACTGCCAGTACAATGTTACTACTGTCAGTGCTCAGTTAATACTGCTAGTTAGTTAATACTGCTAGTGGTTAATACTGCTCTCAGTTAATACTGCTAGTTAGTTAATACTGCTCTCAGTTAATACTGCTAGTTAGTTAATACTGCTAGTGGTTAATACTGCTCTCAGTTAATACTGCTAGTTAGTTAATACTGCTAGTTAGTTAATACTGCTAGTGGTTAATACTGCTCTCAGTTAATACTGCTAGTTAGTTAATACTGCTAAGTAGTTAATACTGCTCTCAGTTAATACTGCTAGTAGTTAATACTGCTCACTGTTAATACTGCTTTCAGTATCTTTTTAAGGTTAATACTGCTTCTAATCCAAAAGCTATAAATATCCTTTCCCCGCCTAAAAGATCATAACGACTCTTTGTCTACTGTTCATCTTCTCTCTCACTCTTGTCTCTCAAGTATCCAATGCTCGATAGTCAAGAATCCTTGCATACAGATGGCTTCAATGGCATTTATCGATGAGCACAACGAGACCGCCATGCTTCAAAAGCCAAAACAAGCTGAAGGTTTTCACCAGATAGTCGACTTTCTGAAGTCCAACCACATCGCTCATGCTCTCACTGTGTCTCCTACCATCTACATAGAGCATCAAAGGCAGTTCTGGGCCAATGCCACTACTAGCTCTGAAAATGGAGTGTCGTGCATCAAAACAAGGGTTTGTGACAAACCCTTGACAGTTATTGAGGAGACCATTCGCATCTGTCTACGTCTAGACGATGCTTCAGGTATATCTTCTATTCCAAATGAGGATTTGTTTTCAAACCTCACCAGAATGGGGTATGAAGGCCAATTGGGGATTTTCAAGTTTTTTAAAGCACAATTTTCACCCCAATGGAAGTTCTTTCTTCATACCCTGATGCACTGTATTTCCAAGAAAACCACTGGCTAGAGCCAATTTAGCAGTCCCATTGCATATGCTTTGGTTTGTTTATCTACTGCTAGAAAATATAATTTTTCTCTGATGATCTTCAATGATCTTGTCTCAAACCTGGACAACAAAAAGAGTTTCTTCATGTATCCCAGGTTTGTACAGGAAGTTATCACAAATGAATTGACGGATATACCTCACTTTGATGGGGTATATGTACCTAAACCCCCTAAAGGCAAGGTTTTCTCAAATATGAGAAGATCTGCTAGGGACTCGGAAGGAGTTGACACCCCATTGTTCTCTACAATGATGGTGGTGTCCCACACTGATGAAGGTATGGCAGCAGGGTCAAGGCCCTCCTCAGACCATCCCACTGCTAGCCAATCCCAACCTTCCCACTCTATATCTATCCCACAGTCCCTACTTCATAAACCCACTTCTCCTATTACCCAAACCTATACAAGGAAACAGGTAAAGAAGGCTCCTTCCCTTCTTGTACCATCACCCACTGCACCTTTAAGCCCTCTATTGGAGCATTCTCCAATAGAGAATATCCAAAGGGAATCCCATAGGGTGTCTCCCAACCCTGAGGAGGTGCTCTCTCAGGAGATGGAGGAGCATATGGGTGAGAAGGCTGCCACTACTTCTGCTAGCACAGAGAAGGATAGTGGTAACATCTCTAAGACCTTCCCCATGGCAACTTTGGCTGAGAAATCAACCAAAGGACCCCGGTGCCAAGAAACCAAGGGGGTAGTTGGTGCTTCTGCTAGGCAGAAGGCCACTACTACAAGATCCAAGGATCCCTCAAGGATGGGCAAAACATCCAAAAAGGGTGAGGACAGATCTAAAACTGATGGATTGATGGAAAAAGATTCCAATGATCCTTCAAGGGTGGGTAAAACACCCAAAGAAGGTGAGGACAACTATACTTACTTAGAATTGATGGAAACAATAGCTATCATCAATGTTGATGTGGTTAATCAAGGAAAAGAAATCAAAGCCTTGCAGCAAGTGGTCATCTCCCAACAACAGCAGATTTCCAATCTCAAGCAACTGGTGGGAAAGCTCATGGCCAAGAAAAGAAGAAGTAAATTTGTTCTAAGGAGGAGAAAGGGGGCAACCAAAAAGGAAACTGACAATGCTTCCAAAAAGGGGGAGAGTTCAAGCTCAGAAAAGTCAGATCAACAGATTGAAGGGGAGTTTGTTGAAGTAAAGGAGAGTTTGATGAAGAAAAAGCTGAAGGTGTACCAGCAGCAGTAACAACACCAGCAGCAATAACAACCCCAGCAGCAGAAACTGTTAGTGCTGCTGAAACTTCAAAAGCAGCAGTAACAGGGTTAACACCAGCAGAGATTGAAGTAGCAGAAATGCTTGTCAAAGCAAAGAATGACACTCCCAAAGCAAAGGGAGTGGTCATAAATGAAGGGGGAGCAAAGAAAACAGAAAAGAAAGAAATGGCTGCAGATGCAAAGAAAAAGGGAAAAGAAAAGATGATAGAATCTAATCAACCATCCAAAAATTTAAAGATGGTTGAGTCAGATGAAGCATTAGCTAAGAAACTGCAAGAAGAGATAGATCAAGCAGAAAAAGAGCAGGTTGAGAAAGACAGAGAAATAGCCAGAGCACTTGCAAATGAACTAAATGAAGCTTTTCAGAAAGGGTTGGAAACAGAAAAAGCAAAGCAAAGAGCTATAAGCATGAGAAAGGCTATGATGGCCAGATCAAGTGCAAAGAAGAGAAGACCTTCACAAACTTACCTTGCAACTCAGGAAAGAAACAAGATGATAACTTTATTGAGGAGTGCAATTGGTGTGAAGAAAGAAATGTTTGTGAAGATGACTTTTGATCAAATCAAGGATCTCTATGAGAAAGAAATGGGAAAGCTGAAGAGTAATGAAAAGGATAGAGTGGAATTTGAAAAGAAAGCCAAGGAGAGACATGATGTGAATATCAATCAACCCTTCCCTAAAAGTGAAGAGGGAACTCCTACAAAAGAAAAGGTAGAAAAGAAGAAGGAAGCTACTCTAGGGCAAAGTCAAAGGATTCTGAAAAGAACTAAGATGATGGCTAGAAGAAAAAAAACTGTAAAGAAGCCCAGAATAGAAGAAGAGAAAAAGGTTGCTGGAGAAAAAGAGGCACCTGAACCATCAGAAAAGAAAGAGCAGTTAAGCACTGAGGATGTAAAGATGTACATGGTTGTGATGGACAAAGTGCCTGAACCAATTTCAGCATAACCAGTAAGAGTTAAACCTCCTGAAGTTATTCACTGGGATGTACTAGAGGTAGATGGAAAAGAGTACATTAGGCTGAAGAGGAAAGATGAAAAATATGAAGTCTACAGTACTTGGGCTAAAATTGTCAGAACATGCTCAAGATCAGATATTGAAGAAATGTTTGATATAGGGATGAAGTTGTACACAGATAAGTTAAAAGCTCCAGGGATTTCAATTACAAAACTGGTGATGGAGTATCTGTGTATGATGTTCAAATCTGATGAAGTGGAGGAGATAATAAGGAATGTTTTTCAAGCAGTTACCAGTTGGACTTTATATGAAACTAGTGGAGTATATTATGTGACTTTGGATAGAAATCACATAGAATACTTCCTAGTGGATAAAGTATACAACCATATCAGATTGAAACTTCATTCAATGTTGAAGAAGAAGCTTGGATGTGTTGAAAATTCAGAAATGGCTAAGTATTTGATCCAAAGAACAATCAATCAGAGTTTGGGGATAGATGCAAACACTGGATTTTGAATCACTGATGGTTTTGGAAGCATCTGAAGAACTTGACTTCTCTTCTAAAAGTCAAGCTAGGAAGATTGTTGGGAACTGAAGATGTGACTAAGTCATTAATGCTGCCAGTTCAGAGTTAGTGCTGCCAGAGGATTTCAAAGATTAATACTGCTAGGTATTACTACTTCTAGTAGAATTAATACTGCTAGTCAAAGTTAGTACTGCTTAGCTAGTTAGTACTGCTAGAGGTTAGTGCTGCTTAGTAGTTAATGTTGCCAAGATTCAGTTAATATTTCCAAGGTAATTAATACTGCTTCTGAGATAAACTGAAGATAATATTGAAGAGACCGCGTCTGAAGATATACATGGAAAGCTTGGAGATAATTATGAAGATTATCTTGAAGATCTTTTTAAGTTTTGTAATTATCTTTTATTATTCAGTATATATATAATTGCTTAGAATAGTTAGATAGAACTTTAATGCTGAGTTTTTGTTTTAGAGAGAATCAACCTCAAGGCATAGTTCCTAATTCTAGAGAAGTAGAATTCGTCTTGAAAGAGTCTGTTCTTCAAGATTGAGGTTGTGTGTGTAATCTTGTAACTTCAATCATTCAATATAAGTTTGCAAGTTATTCATCAGATTTACTGTTTGTTTACTGTTTCATTAAATATCAAAGTGTTATTCCGCAAACTTCTTTGATATTGTTTCTGAGTATTTATAATCCTTGTTAAGAATTCGATCCTGACAAAAACCTACATTTCCATATTTAAACGGGTAAAAAGTAGAATATATCCGTCATTAATGAAATTGGATAACTACCTAATTTAAATCTTCTTAATTAAAATGACAATTATGACCTTGGTGGAAAATGATTTGTAAAGTTTGTAATATAATAGTGGTTTTCAAATGATCGCTCCTCTCTCTCTCTCTCTCTCTCTCTCTCTCTCTATATATATATATATATATATATATATATATATATATACACACACACGTGTGTTATACAAAATATTGTTTTTACTTTTTTTAAGAGTTAAAATACGATTTTAGTCCCTATGGTCAGGTTTATAACGATTTTCGTACCTGGTCTTTAAAAACTGTATTTTTAGTCCTTGTGGTTTCTATTTACTTCTATTTTCATCCCTCCCTCCAATTTTATTAATATTAAATGTTAATTCATTTAAAAATTAAATAAACAAATTACATATTTGGTCCTTGTGTATATAAAATTTTACGTTTTTATCTTAATTTACATTTTTTTATTTTTTCTTTATTTATTGTATTTCATCATGACATTTATTTTTCTATTAATTATATTGTATATTTTCATAATAATTATTATTTTAATTATAAAAATAATCAAATAATTTTATTAAAAATACTAATAAATACATGATTTTTTTCTTCAAAACTTTATGTTTAGATCTCTTAAAATTAATATTTTTTTTGTTGATTTATTAAATCTTTTTATTTATTTTAAATTACCATTGAAAAAAGTTTAATAAATTTCGAGAAAAAAAATCTTATTTTATAACAACCGGTTGTTTATTGGTAAATTCACTTTACTCCCATTATTTCATATTTTCATTTAAACTTTATTTTTATTAATTAATCAAATTTGTTAATATTTAAAATAAACACACACACACACACACACACATATATATATATATAGAGAGAGTAGGGTTCAAACGAGAACGATACCTATTTAAAAGAACACGAAAACGACAAATCACATACAAAATCATAAGTGATTTTACATTAACGGTAAAAGTCGTACAAAATCAGAGTATGCGGGCGACTTTTTCCGCGATTTAAGGTCGCGGGAATCACATGTAAAATCACTTATATTTTGTATGTGATTTGTTGTTGTCGTGTTCATTTTAAATAGGTATCGTTCTCGTTTGATCCTCTCTCTCTCTCTCTATATATATATATGTATCAAGGTTTTAAATAATGTTTGTGTTTGACGTCACGTTAATTTTGAGGCACGTCATGACCCATTGCATGATTTTTATAACAACATATTGAAATCTTCTTATCATTTTGTTTTCACATTTTTTGTTTTTAATATATAACCTAATTTAAAATGGTTTGTGTGTTTATGTGTGTATGTCTTATTTAAATATTAAACAAACTTGATTAATTAATAAAAAATAAAGGTTAAATGATAATTTAGAATAGTGTAGTAAATTGCATTTAACAAAAAACAACCGGTTGTTATAAAATAATACTATTTTTTTCTCGAATTTTATTAAACTTTTTTCAATGATAATTTAAAATAAGAAATAGCTTTAATAAATCAATAGATAAAAAATATTAATTAGGATATTTAAACCTAAAACTTTGAAAAAAATATCATGTATTTATCAATATTTTTAATGAAATTATTTGATTATTTTTATAATTAAAGTTATAATAATTATGAAAATATACAATATAATTAATAGAAAAATAAATGTTTTGATAAAATACAATAAATAAAGAAAAAGTAAAAAAAAAATATAAATTAGGATAAAAATGTAAAAGTTTATATATACTACAAGGACCAAATATGTAGTTTTTTTATTTAATTTTTAAATAAATTAACATTTAATATTAATAAAATTGGAGGGAGGGATAAAAATAGAAACAAATAAAAATCACAAGGACTAAAAAGACAGTTTTAAAAGACCAGAGACGAAAACCGTTATAAACATCAAACCATAGGGACTAAAATCGTAGTTTACTCTTTTTTTAATAGAAAAAAACAAAAAAGTTAGGCAAAAAGATAAAAATGGGCCTTGATATAAGAATGTTACAAAGACCCTAATTGAACACCACAACAACACCACAAGAAGCAAAACCATAATAAATATACCATATAAACCCTAATTAGAAACAACATCAAAATTAAATGACCAAATCCATAATTCAATCTAAAAGTAAAGGTAATACTTTTTTGAGTAAACTTTATTTTTGGTCTCTAACGTTTTTGGTTTGATCCTTACTCCTAACGACCGTTAACTTTTTCTGTTAATTCAAATTAAATTAGGGGTATTTTAGTCACTTTTTCTGACCTCGCCCCCACACCACGCCTCACGTCATTTAAAACATTGTTTACAAACCACATAAAACTAAACCGCACCGTGTTGCATTTTGCAGTGAGTTATTTTGCCGTTTAAAAAAATGCTCAGATAACATTTACAATTTGGTTTGCCGGTTTGACTCGAAACCGCACCATACCATAAACACCGACTCTTGATTAAACCATTTCTCTAAAATTGGCATGTATTTTTCACACATCACTAAAACATGATAGGATGAATAATCACAAATGACTTGAAACAGTTATTTTGTAGCATTTGTACAAATACGATGATTAATGTCACATGTCCTAATAAAGTTTAGTATTTATTTTATATTTTAACATATATAATAATTAATTTATGATGAAATTATAAATGCAACAATACATAACTCGTTTATTCTTATTTGTATAATGTCTTTAAAATAATCTTTGAATAAAAAACAAAGTCTTTATTAAAAAATAAATTATTATTTAGAGTATCTTCAATAAATTATTAAAATTAGAGAAAATAGAGACTTTAGACATATTTTTTATTCCAACGGATTTTTCAAAACATTTATCCAAAATTAAAATAATAGAAAAGATTCTCTAAATTTGGATAACCGTCCAAAATGATTAAAATGAGAAATAAATATTGTTTAATATATTATTACCAACAAGAAACTTTGAAATTAAATTTTTAGGGAACAAATTATATTTTATTAGATGAATAAAATATTTTAATAATAGAGTGAATTGTGGATTTGGTCACTATGCTTTATTACTTTCTTTGACTACGGTCCCTATAGTATGTTTATTGTGGATTTGGTCCATGTGGTATTCAATTTATCTTGGTCATGGTCCCTCTGACTAACGCATCCGTTAACTCCATTAAATCAAAAACCATTTTAGTTATTTTGCAAAATTTGTGTCTTTTTATGATAAGAAAAATACAAAATATATTTTTAACACACACACACACACACACACATATATATATATATATATATCAAAATAAATAAAATAGAATGTTATTGTATGACTTGATTCTTTAAATTTTTAAAAAAATTAATTATATTAAATATGCTTTAATTTTATTATTTTATGTAATGGTGGAAAAAGTTATGGTTTTATTGTTTTAAAGTAATTAAAATTTTAATTTAAACAAACTAGATCATAAAATTATATCTTATTTTATTTAGAGCGAATAAAATAAGATATGTTTTTATGATTTGATTTATTAAATTAAAACTTTAATTATGTTAAACGCGATACAATTTTATTGTTCTTTACTGTCATTGCAACAAACAAGGTTATTATTGATATTTTGACACAAAAATCATTGAAAACGATTGATAAATGAACTCTAACTTTATCATCTTAAAATTAGAGGTTCTAATTTTCATATTGTTTTTCAATGAACTCTAATTCTATGTTTATTGTCTAAATTACATATATGCGCTTAGTTCATTCTTCGAAATTTAGTTCGGAAGTCCAATTCCGCATATAGTGGAATTTAAATTCTTTTTCATGTCTTCTTTTGAGAAATATTATTCTTCGAAATTTAGTTCAGAAGTCCAAGTTCAAAGTTAGTTTATTTTCAATTCAATTTTCCTATTTGACAAGGACAAAAGCTACAGGTGATATTTTCTTTTTCTTTATTAGACTGAATTTTATTTTTTAAAACATAAAATTAAATCAAATGATATATTCATTATTGTACATTTTTTGTAAATATAAAATAAACCATAGTTGTCACAAATGCTAGAGAATTCTATTCATTCCATCGATCGATTAAATGTTTATAATTATTGAACCGATAACGACAACTTACACATTTTCTCACCGCCGTAGATGCTATAGTCCTTTCTCTTCAATCTTTTTTATAAGGGTAATGCTATCACAAATGTTATATGCACATTCTTCCTCTCTTTTTTTAATGTTCGAACCAAAACAAATTATATTGAAAATGTAAAAAATAAAATTTGATGTAAATGTATAAGAGGAAAAAAATAATAGGTATGCGTGTAATTGGCCTCACCCACCCTTTTTTGAAATATAATATTTGACAAATTTTATATTAGCCTAATATATAAAAGTCAACAAATATCCAATAATTTTATAAATTAAAGTATTTCCATTATTTATGCTATAATTTAATAATAAAATTAAATCGTATTAATATAGTTAATCTTTTAAAAAAGTTAAACAATCAAATCATACAATAATATTCTATTTTATTTATTTTGATATCGTTATATTTGTGTGTATAAAAGTATTGTTTTTTTCTTATCGTAAAAGGACAAAAAAATGGCAAATGGTGAAAATGGTCATTGATTTAACGAAGTTAACGAAGATGTTAGTCAGAAGGACCATGACCAAGACAAAGTGAATACCACAAGAACCAAATCCATAATAAACATAGAATGAGGACCATGGTCAAAGAAATCACAAAACCACAGGGACCAAATCCACAATTCACTCTTAATAATATGATTAATGTTGTAATCTTCAAAATGGAAAATCTAGTGGAACCGAATGTATTTTGCTTTTTGAAAATTTGAAATTTCATTCTCATATTTGGAGAAATTTTTGGAGATGCTCTAGCGTGTTTAGGCGTTTGTTCTCTATTGGAGATGCTCGGGTGGGCCTAAAGTTAGGTTTTCTTCATTCCCATTTGTTGCGTACATGGCATTAACTCTAGTGTGTTTAGGCGTTTGTTCTCTATTTTATTTTAACAGATTATCTATATTGTTATATAAGAGTATTTTCAACAGATTATCTAAAAGAAAAAAAATGAGGTTTTTGTTCTCTGTTTGCTCCAATAGATTATCTATATTGTTTTTTAAAATATAGAAACCTAAGGAAAGTTTTCGTATATTATACCAAAAAATTCGTAAATGGATGTTTGAACAAGAATTATTTGTTATTTGAAGAAAAGTAGCGAGCATTTATTTGTGTTTTTGAGATTGAAGGAAAAGAAAGGAAAGAGAGAAAAAAAAAATAATTTTTCATGTTCTCGAGTAGGGGAGAAAGAAAAGGGAAGATGTTACTTTTATCAATATAACCTTATTTATTTAACAGTGGAATGTAACTAATGGGTATGTTTGTAATTTTATAAATATTTTTAATTTTTTCTAAATTTCTTTATTTCCTTTTTCTTCCGTTTTCTCCGACATTTGGGAGGAAAATAGACAATATTTTTTTTCTCTTTCCTTTCCTTCCACTTCTTAAAAACACCATTTTTTCTTTCCCTTCTACTTTCCTCCAACTTTTCCTTCCTTTAATTCGTAAAAAAAACTCGAGAACACAGTGTTAGATACTTGTTTAAAACAATTTTATATAAAATAAAAATAAAAACTACGGGGAATATATGCAATTTTGCTATGTTTTAAACTTTTGGCATAATTTCATCCCAGGGTCCATATCTAAACGATCCAATAATTGGTGATCGAACGGCTAATTTTGATCTAAGATCGTCCCCATGATAAGATCAATATGCGCGAAACACAGGGACTAAATTCTCAATTATCCCGCAGCTTCTCGATTCTTCCTCTCTCACATGGTATAAATACCTCCTGCTTATTTTGTCGCCCACTTTCACCTTCAACTGTGTGAATCAGTCGCCGTATCATCGTACAAATTTTCTCTCACTCTCTCCTCCACTGCACTGCTCTCCAATTTGGTAATTTTTTCTCCCTTGAGTTCAATTCATATGTATAATTTTGTTGTAGTTTATGTTCAATCGATCTAAGCTATTGTAAATTTATGAATTTTAACTTTGTTTTTTTCCTTGAAAAACGAAAATTTCCAGGATCTGATAACAGTGTTGTTAGATCTTTTGGTTCGGCTGTTTGTGAATCGAGAATTATGTCTCATATCCTTCCCGATATGCTTCGTTTCTCCAGTTTCAGATCGCTAGTTTTTGGATCATCGATTCCTTTTAAGATGTTTACTTGATTTTCGCGAGAATTTTAAGCAAACAAATAAGATCTTGAGAGTTTGTGATCATATTTGTTTGATTTATGTTATTTTCATGCATAAAATCTATAGATCTGAAGGCTTACTTTATTCTCGAGAGAATTTTAAGCAAACAAACAACGATCTTGAGAGCTTGTGATCGTATTTGTTTGATTTCTGTTATTTTTATGCATAAAAATCCATAGAAAGGTTTATCAGTGAGAATTATAAGGTATGATTATGTTGTATCTATATGGTTGTTAAATCTTAACTTGAAGATTACGCGGAAACCAGAGAGATCGTGATCGGGAACGTGCTCAAGCTAGGGCTGGCGGTAAGTCTAAGCAACCTAAAACCGATGGGCTAACTCCTGAACAACGACGAGAGAGGTTTTTATTTTTTTCATCCTTTTTTTTCTGTTTTTTTAAATCCAAATTTATCTCGCATAACAAATTGGTTAAAATAATTGTCAACTGAATTTTAAATCAAAATCTATGAAGTTTTGTGGATGTTGTAATGATTGATTTGGCGGTTTTGTTGGATCAGGGATGCAAAAGCACTTCAAGAGAAATTGGCAAGAAAATCAGCTAAAGATTCTTCAGGAGGAAACGATGTGAAGAATGGATCTGGGTTTAAGACCAAGAAATAGGTGGTGGATATAGTGTGTAAATGGTAAATATATATATGATTATGAGAGAGATGATTATTTGGGTTATTAGAGTCTTGTGTTGATGTGTGGTTCCATGGCCATTTGTTGGGTTGTTCTTGATGGGTGGCATGTATAACTCGTTGACCATTGATGATGCTTTTAATGGACCATCTCCGACAGCAATTCAAAATTTCTCCAAAATGGAGAATTAAAAGCCAGAATTTACAAAAAAATTTACATCCATCTCCAACGAATTCTCCATTTTGGAGATGAAATCATTTTTTTTGAACGACAGCTTAAACGCACACCCGTCCCGACCGAAGTCGACGAGGTATCCGGGATCCATACGGGCACCCGACTAATCTCGCGACCATGGACCGTTACCGATCCATAG
The DNA here is from genome assembly GCA_954870635.1 of Arctium minus. NCBI lineage: Eukaryota > Viridiplantae > Streptophyta > Magnoliopsida > Asterales > Asteraceae > Arctium > Arctium minus. The sequence goes on from OX941080.1 coordinate 192,674,543, forward strand.
CCTCGTCCATGCCTGACCCGAAGGCCGACCCATGGACTCGGGTATCGCCACCCGTCCCCCTAGGAATCGAACCTGGGTAGACAGGGATGTCATCCACTGTCCCCCAAGGATGTTACCGACTGTTGGGCTACAAGGGCTTTGATTTGGAGATGAAATCATTACTTATAATATTAAAATACTATATTAATTTAATAAAATATTATTTATCTATCATACACACTTATTGGTAGAATATAATAAAAAAACAATTTCTCTCTGATAGTAATCATTTTTGGAGATTTTGGAGAGTTCTCCACATTTGAAGAAAATTACACTCTCTCCTACTTTCTCTATTTTGGAGAAAGATTTAAAGAATTTGTTGGAGCATAAAAATGCCTAAAATCTCAATTTTCTCCATTTTGGAGAAGCTGTTGGAGATGCTCTTATATCTTCTGTTTGAATTTAAGTTTCTGTTTGACATCTTGTTTGTGGTTTTTCACATTTTAATGGGGGTGTTGATAAATCCGTTTATGATCTTTTAATTTATTCAACACCGCTAACATTAAGATGCCAAATGAATGTAAACAGGCGAACATAAACGAACGAATATAAATGAACAAAAAAACAATCATTTCGTTCCAAAATAACATAACAAAATGAAAAATTGGGTAAATTTATGAATAATAAAAAACGAATTCTTAAATTTCAATATAATTAATAGTTTTACATATTAATATCATAATATATATATATATAAACAAACGTAAACAAATATAAATAAACACATTAATAAACGTAAATAAACGAATGAACTCATTATTCATGTTCATTCATTTAATTAAACGAACAAAAAATTGTATTGATGTTCGATCAATTCTTAAATAAACGAATATAAATGAAATTATCTCGAACGGTTCGCCAAACGTTTGGTTCATTTACAACCCTAGCACTGCTAAGTGTTAACCAAATAACCTCTTGGTTCGCTAAACGTTTGTATATTTTTAGTAGTATTTATTGTACTTTATTTTACAATTTTATGTAAACTATTAAACCGCCTAACCCGCAAGGGTTGGGTTGGGTTATACTTTTGAATGAGTTGGGTGAGTTGAGTTTTTCCAAATCGTCATAATTGGGTTGGGTTGGGTTGGGTTGTAAAAATGTCTCAAACCATCTAATCCAACCCAACCCGCATACACCCCTATCTGCAACAGCTTTCTTAAAATTTCTTTAACATGGAGAACCAAAAGTCAAAATCTCAAAAAAAGAATTACATTCATTTCTAATATTTTCCCCATTTTAGACATAAATCATTGATTATATTATTAAAATATTTTATATATTTAATAAAATAATATTTCTCTCAACTAAAAATTTCATTTCAAAGTTTCTCATTGGTAAGATATAATAAAAAAGTAATTTCTCTCTCTTGGTAATCATTTTTGGGGATATTTCTAAATTTAGAGAAAAGTACACACTCTCTCTCTCCTATTTTCTCCATTTTGGAGAAAACTTTGGAGAAGCTGTTAGAGCAAAAAGTTGCTCAAAATCTCTATTTTCTCTATTTTTGGAGAAGCTATTGGAGATGCTCTAACATCTCATTGCCAAACTTTTTGGTCTCGGGAGGGATTTACCATTGATATCCATTTTAATTCAATTACAAATTTAACAAACCAAACACACCATATATTTAAATTCTTTTAAGAGTAAATTACACCGGTGGTCCCTGTGGTTTGTCTAAATTTTGGATTTGGTCCCTAAAGAACACTATCTACGGTGGTGGTCCCTAACTTTTTAATTTACCTTCACTCACGGTCCCTCCTACTTAACACCGTTAGTTTCATCCGTTAAATAAAAGGACAAATCAGTCTTTTATGAAAACAAATCAGTTCCTTTTTTTTATCACTACTAAACGTGATCTGAACGAGACTAGAACGTGGATTGAAGACTTTCACCGATCGTCCCTTATTTTCCCAATCACGAACGACGAACACTTCCACTGATCGTCCCTATGACTTTGTCTCTGTCGTTTAACCGATTGGTCCCTGTGTATCGCCGATCATCCCTGTGTTTTCACCAATCGTCCTTGTGTTTTCCCAATCATGAAAGACACCAATCTCTCGAACTTGAGAGATTGGTCCCAGTGTTTCGTCAATCGTTCATGTAGATATCCAATCTCTCGATTTTGTAGTTAATCCAATATTGGTTTCCATAACAACCCCCAATTTCCTATCACACGAACAATAATCACTTGATTCCTTCTGTTCAGCCGGGATTTTGTTTCCAGGACTTACATTACAAACTAAAGGCCTGATCGGAGTTTTGAAGGAATCCAAATTTAGTTTATTCTCATATGGGGTCTATGTACCATGGCTGAAGTCAATTCTACTTACAGAAACCCCCTTTGCACATGAACTCCCACTATAATTTATATGTCTTACTGGAGTTTGAAATGAACTATGAGCTTTTCCATTCTCATCCTGTGAATCACTTGTCCCCCCAAACGAACAACCATCACTTTTACCAACAGATGGCACCTTGAAATGAGAATTTCTAACAGACCCACTCTCATTTACCTTATAGTTCCTAACTGAAGTAGGAGTGTTCAATAGTTCACTGAAATGTCTGAAAGAGGCACTCTATTGACATTGCTAACAACAGATGCAGTTTCAACCCCCTTCACAACCCCAATTACAACACAATTTAAAACATAAACTATAAACACATTTCATAAATAACAAAAGAATATTGTCACTTAAATAAACACAATTCGGAAAAAAAAATAATCGCAAGCATCAATCTCATTAACTGGTTTATAACTAATTCTGATGAAATTGAGTAATAGTTTGCTTATTTTTGTTCAATTCAAAAGCTGCTGTAAACTGGTCAAATTCCTATATTCTATAAAACATGACTCAATGTCTCATTCTCTAAGAATTAGGAGTATGCAAATCTTTCAAGAAACATCAAGAATACAGTGCAAGATATGAACAAAAACAAACAACATTTTATAACTAATTTTGATGTGAATCTCTTGAGATACAGTAAACTTCCACTATACAAAGATGACCCATCATGCCGTATTTGGTATCTTGTAGAACATATATCACTATATCATGGTGGTCTATGGAGTACAAGGATGTCAAAGTTTTATTTTGGATGTAGTAATCCTAGCAATAAGTTTCCAAGTAAGTGATAAATGAAATAATCTCAGCAAGTCTTCACCTTTCTACTTGTACCACCTTCTCCATTGTCTTTATTCAACGAAGGAATCTTTCCTGTGCAAACAACTCTAATCCTCTTTAGATCGTTTTTCACAACTTTGATTTGTCTTCTATTATCAATTGCATACAAGTCAATATCTTTTTTAATTAGTGCCTTGCTAGCAAATAGTTGCCCAACAAAAAAACCATCTTGCTCCTCACTTCTTAGTTGCCTTAATATTTTTTGCCTTTTACTACCACAATCGTCATCCTTTATTGGGCTCTCAAAGTCTTCAGTATCAAACGGCTCAGGATCCACATCAACATTTGATCCATCCAAGACCTGGTTGTTAATTGGCAACCCAACCCAATCTGATTCCGTTTCAAGTTTTTCCATAAATTCTGTCATGTCTACATCTATAACATCTAGGTTATTACTATCATCAACTATAAATTCACTCTCATGAGTTTCAATTGCATAATCCGAATTTGAATCGATGTATAACAGACCTTCCCCATTGTTTACATCTATATCATCCAAATTGGTGTTCAAATCTTCAACGAAAATATCAGCCACTTTGCATTTAGGAAAATAATCTAAAAAATTTGTAACATCTTCTCCATTGCCTAAAGCATGGAGACCAAAATCAAGGTCACTCTCTGGAATTCTAAAATGATAAAAAGTAGGAACTTCTTTTCTATAACCTATTTCCATCATCATCAAATCTATATCATGAATACCAAAGTGATTAGTGTCCACCAAATCAATGTATTGAGTTTTACCGTTTACGTACATCCTCCCCGGAGACTTCGTGAACACTCCACCATGATGAATCTTCAATGTGATTAAAGTAGGATAATACTCTGGTTTACATTGAAAACAATAAAAAACAAATGAAAATCCTATCGTGAAAAGAAAATTAAATCTTTCAAACCCATTGAAAAAACCCTATGTATGTACATACCATATACTCCAAGATAATCGTTTGTATCAGAGCTTTCTCGCACTTGCCATTGAGCTCGACCCATGTGTGTAGTCAGAATCTGTCGTGAGGGATTGCAGAAATCAGATCGTGAACTAGATGAGGAAGAGGGACTATCCATGAAACTGATTTTGAGGGAAGACGTGAAATCGTGAATTATGGAAAAGATACCGTTGAAATTTTAGAAGATGTCATCCATTCTAGTTATTTAATATGGAAATTATTTTTTTAATTAAATTACTTGTTTGCCCTTTCATTTAACGGATGAAACTAACGGTGTTAAGTAGAGGGACTGTGAGTGAAGGTAAATTAAAAAGTTAGGGACCACCATCGTAGATAGTTCACTTTAGGGACCAAATCCAAAATTTAGGCAAACCACAGGACCACCGGTGTAATTTACTCTTCTTTTAATTCTAAATCATTTCAGGTGTTTGGTTTATGGATTTTAAAAGAATTGAAATGCATAATTCTTTTGACCAAATTTAAAATGTGATATTCGCTTCATATAATAAAAAAAAATCCATTGAATTTTATTGAATTCTAAAGATAAAAGAATTCATCTTTTCTTGGCACAAGTGAGGGAGTTCGATACCATCTTTTTGCATCCAATTTAACCAACACTATCCATCCTCGCCACAACCACGATCATGTTACTACCTTGACTGTTGTCATGCCATGCCCTCACAACCGCTATCCATCGTGCCCAACTCCCACCTCACTCTTCCTATGTCACGAGGAACTTTTTTGGTTCTAAATCAATCGACATTATTTTTCAAGGTTCCATAAGATAAGTTGGGTTGTATACAGATTAAACAAGAACCTATCATTTTTATTTTTGGAGGTTCCATGATACATACAATGCGGACCAACAAAAACTTCTAACAAGTTATTATTAAAAGAGAATGAGTAGGATTAAGCAAAAAGTGCAATGACTTGTAAGAACTAGCATTGTGGAGAGTTCTTATAAAACCACAAACCTCTCTAGGTTCTTAAATAAGGACCATAGTTCTTACCATGAAATGTGTGGGATGTGACATTTTCTTTATTTTTTTTCTTGACTTTATAATAATTATTAGTATTATATATATATATATATATATATATATATATATATATATAATACTACCATTGAAAACTTTTATGTGAATTTTTAATTTAATGAGGTGGAAATGATGTGACACCAAAAAGTACAAAAAAGAGGTTCTTATAAGGGAGTGATTACCTGATAGGCGAAGAATCGTATGAGAAGATGAGGTTAACGTAAGAAATTTGAGAAGTGTATTTGAATCGTTGATCACTTTTAATCAAATAACCTCTCATCTCATCCTAATGTGCATCTAATCCTAATGTGAGAAACTTGAAAAGATGAGGTTAACGTGAGAAACTTAAGAAGTGGTTATCAACCGTTTAGAAAGGAATTGACCCTGTGCATCTTATTCTAATGTGCATCAATTTCTCAACGGTTGATAACCACTTATTAGGCTTTTCACATTAACTTCAACTTCTCACCGGAATCCAACCTGGATATTGCAATAAAACCGTTTTATTTTTATAATACACCATTATTTGTAAGAGAAATAAACCGTTCGATATAGTTGAAATAATTGGTTTTAACACTTCGAAAGATGATTTAAATTGTATACCAAGAATTGGTTCTCGGTTAAAACATGAACATCATGGTTTGATCTGTTTGTTGCTTGTAACAAAACATAATTTGATCGGAAGATCTATGAGGTATAAATACCATAACGCTGTGTTCTCGAGTTTTGAAAGGAAAGAAAAGAAAAGAAAGGGAAGGAAAAGAAATAAATATTTGTATTTGTGTTATTGAGATTGAAGGAAAAAAAAGGAAAGAGAAGGAAAGAAAATAAACTTTCATGTTCTCGAGTAGGAGATAAGAGCATCTACAATGGTGGTTTGTTTTAAAAGTCCATGTCCACATGACATCTTATGGACTTCTCAACAAAAGTCCATATCATTGAGGGACAAAGAGGTTTATGCCACATATGTGAATTGGTTCATGGGTGAGGGCAAGTTCTTTCTCAAAAAAGTGGGTCCCACTTTTAAAATAATAATAGAAAAAAATTAGATTTTAGTTTTTTTTAATTTGTTTTAATTATAAAACCAAATTTTTATTTATCAAAGTTAATTAATTAAAAATAAAAAATTAGAACTTATTTTAGAATTCTATTTTTTTTATTTTAACTTAACGTAACTTTGAATTATTGTAATTTTTAATTATTATGATTTTTGTTATTATAATTATTAATTATTGTCTTTTAATTAATAATTAGTTTTTAATTATTGTCTTTTATCATTATAATTTTATATTATTATAGTTTTTATTAAATTAATCATGGACCGGTCCATGATTGGGTGTGAAAGGTTTATGAAATGTGTAGGAAAGAGAAAACTGATGTGACAGAGAGAGAAAGCTGATGTGTCAAAGTCATGAACCTCTTAAGAGGTCATGATTGTAGATGCTCTAATAGGAAAGGAAAGATGTCATTTTTTACCAATATACCCTCATTTATTTCATAGTGGAATATAATTAATGGGTATATGCGTAATAATATAAATATTTTTAATTCTTTTTAAATTAATATATATATATATATATATATATATTGTTTTCTCCCACATTTGGGAGGAAAATCAGCAATGTTTTCCTTTTTTTCCTTTCCTTTTCCTCTTTAAAAAAACTCAAGAACACAATAATTTTTCTTTTCCTACTATTTTCCTTCCCTTTCTTTTTCTTTCCTTCGAAAAAAATTTCGAGAACACAACCTAGACAAATTATGGTGAATAAATACTCCTAATTGAAATTGACATGGTAAAATAGGAGTAAAATTCCCATCATTAAGATATCAGTCTAGGGTGCTGTTCGGTTCATTTTCTGTTAAGACCTGTATGGATATAACTGTCTGTATGGATATAGTTGTCTGTGTGTTAACAATTAAGTTGTTGTTCGGTTGTTGTGCTGAATAAACAGTCTGAATATAAAAAATGACCATTTTACCCTTTTATTTTATATTAATCATCTATTGATGAAATTTTACAAAACAACAACAATTTCCATGAAATTAAATCAATCTAATTACAACAAGTTTTGAAATTCAATCAATCTAATTTATATAGATCAAACTTTTTTTTACAAGTTTTGTAAAAGAAAAAATCAGTAACCAACCCAAAACCCATCAATCTGTAGATCAAACTTTTTTTACAAGATTTGCAAGACTCAAAAAAATCAATAGATCAAACAAAAACCTAAAACTAACCCAACATCGATCTGCAGAAACACATTCATCCAATGCCAAAAAAACCCACCTTGTTTCTCTCTCACAACCATATTTCCAGAACACACCACCGATGATGGCACAAAGGTTCGTGATGAAATGAGAAAATGACTTCGGGTTTTCCGTTATCAAAACCTGGAGACATTCAAATCCAGCAACGATCATTATGAGAAAGATGACTAAAATCCAGCAAAAAAACCCACCTTGTTTCTCTCTCACAACCAATGGAGGTTTTTGGAGGTTTAATGGCGATGGAGGTTTTAATGGGTCCAATAATTCCAAAATTCCCAGTACACTTCAGTGTTGTCTTCAATGGCGATGGAGGTTTTGGATGGCAGTGGAGGTTTTTGGAGGTAGGCTGTCTTCAATTGTTAGGTTTTAATAAAAGGGAATAGTTGGGAGTTGGGAGGGTAGATGAGGAAAGTAAAGTAAATTTAATGGCTGAGTGTGGAAGACATTATATTTGTAGTTGATTCGGTCAGCCACCAGCTGGCCGATTAAGCTGCTACCGAACACTCAGATATGGCTGACCGAATCAGCCATATCCCTTATTCAGCCCATTAAGCTGCTACCGAACAGGGCCTAGGTCACATTTTTAAAAGATTTATTTTTTTCTTAATAGATTTATTAAATTAAATTTAGTATTTTTGATTATAGAATTATATATTTTTAATAATTACATTATAAAAAGCTATATTAATATAAATACTTAAATGAATACTAATTATGTTTGAGAAGAAAATTTTTAATACTGATTAAATATATATGATAAAAATATGTATTATAATTTAGAGTAAACTACCATTTTTGTCTTTGTGATTTGTTGTTTATAACTATTTTCTTCTCTGATCAAAATTGCATTTTTAATCATTGTGATTTCCATCTCATTTCGCTTTTCATCGCTGAGGCTAACAAAGTTTAAAAAATCCATCAAGTGAGCAAGTAATAATATGATCTTTTTACTTTTACTTTTATTTTTAATTTCTATTAAATATTTATATCATTGGATCCCGCTAGCCCTATGACCCCGCAATGGGGGTGTGACCCCTTTGACCACCGTTTTTCTATAATAGAGTAGAAAAAGTCAAAATCTCTAATAGCATCTCCAACAGCGTTGCTAAATTTTTTCTAAAATAGAGAATGGAAAGTTAAAATCTCTAAAAACATTTTATTCTAACTCTAACAACTTTTCTATTTTAGAGAATCAATCAATATTTATATTATTATAATATTCCATAATTTATCATCCCAATACAATTTAAAAAAAAATTAAAATAAAATGTTGAAAATTAAATCTTATTGGTTGGATTGAATAAAATAATATTTCCTCTCTCCAATTTAGAGATTATAGAGAATTTTCTATATTTAGAGATTTTTTGATCTTTCTCTATTTTAGCAAACCATATAGCAAAGCTGTTGGAGAGGAATAACAAAGAAAAAGCCAAAATTTTATATTTTAGCAATGCTGTTGGCTTTTTCTTTGCTATTCCTCTCCAATAGCTTTGCTATATGGTTTGCTAAAATAGAGAAAGATCAAAAAATCTCTAAATATAGAAAATTCTTTATAATCTCTAAATTGGAGAGAATGAAATATTATTTTATTCAATCCAACCAATAAAATTCAATTTTTAACATTTTATTTTAAGTTTTTTTAAAGTGTATTTGGATGATAAATTATCGAATATTATAATAATATAAATAATGATTGATTCTCTAAAATAGAAAAGCTGTTGAAGTTAGAATAAAATGTTTTTAGAGATTTTGACTTTTCATTCTCTATTTTAGAAAAAATTTAGCAATGCTGTTGGAGATGCTCTAAGAAAAATTACTTTCATCTCCAACAACTACTCTATTTTAACAGTCCTAACATTAACTTTATTAATAAAATAATCAATACATTTAATAATATATTATTTCTCTCTCCCACATATTAAATTTAAAATTCTTTTATTGGTGGAAAAATATTATTATATTATTTCTCTCTATTCTATAAAGTTTTAGAGATTTCTCTAAATTTAGAGATTTTTACAATCTTTCTCCTCAATTTTCTATTTTAGCATACAAGATAGCATAACTGTTGGAACAAAAAAGTTACTAAAATCCATCTTTTCTCTATTTTAACATATGTGTTGGAGATGCTCTAAGGTAACAGGAACAATCACTTGTATTGTAAATGTGTACTCCACACATCCTAAGTCACTTTATTTGCTTTATCAATTTAATCGAACTCAAATAAGTTACAATCACGCCAAATTATTGATGATATTAAAATCACCAACAATTTAGAATTTTTGCCGTATGGTTGAAAATGACTTTAGAGATGCTAGTCAAACATTGAGACATTAGTTGGGATTAAGAATTTGTCATCAAACGTTTGTACTAGTTACTTCAACTTTGGCGGAGAATCATATTTAATACATACCCCATTCGTCCCAAAAAATGTCCAATAATAAAAATCGTATATAGTTTTAGAAATGTGTAATTATTATACTTTTTTTTTTGGTAACCGTGGGTTTTCGGGCCAGCTTACGCACACCGGTAATCCCGGGGCGACCACGAATGGCCTGGAGTCATCGCAGGTGAACCTCCATGGCCACAAGTGCTTTGGCAACGTCTAGATTTGAACTCTGGTAAATGAGATATTCCACTACATCCCTCAAAGGTTTTACCGGTGCGCCACAACCCAAGTGGTTGTAATTATTATACTTTTTAATTAATAAAAATACAGTTTTACTTTTAATTATAGAGAAAGACATCTTTTCCATCATATAACTAAGGATATAATAGAAAAGTAAATATTTATTTTTTGAAAATGGACAATTATGTTAATACAAACTAAAATAGTAACATAGATACTTATTTTTAGATGAAGTGTTTTTTGGTATTAAAAAAAAACCATAGAGAAGTAAAGAGTAAACTACAAATTTGGTCTATGTGGTTTGTTGAAAATAACACTTTTCATATCTACAATTTCAAAGTTACAAGATGGCCATCGAGATTGGCAAAAACATCAATATTTGGTCCCTTTCTCTAACGGTTGTTAAAAAATTCGGTTAAATGAGTTACATTCTCATCATTTTATGGATCTTTTTTTGTCTTTTACACAATCAAATTTGATTTTATGATATTTGTCCTTGTGGTTTTTGATTGGGTAAAAGAAAAAATTAAATAAAAAAATGATGAAAATCCATATCATTTAACGGGTTTTTTTAATGACTGTTAGAGTGAGACTAAATTCAAACATTTTTGCAAACCACAATGGCCGTCTTGTAAATCAAAACTACAAGAACGAAAAGTGTTATTTTCATCAAACCACAAGGACCAAATTTGTAGTGTCGTGTCGGGTTGAGAGTTTCTAACCCTAACCCGACCCGTTTAATAAACGGGTAAGCAAATCCCAACCCTAACCCGACCTATCTAATCCGACACGACCCGCCTAACCCGTTTAACATTTATAAAACTAAAAATTAAAAATCGAAAATTCACAAAAGAGTACAAAATCTAAATTGTATAGTTCAAACTTATAAGTTCTAACCAAATATAAAACATTAAAAAGAAAACTTAATATATATATATATATATAGGGGCCTAATCAAATGAGATCCTATTAGATTGTGGTAACTGTGAGATCCAATCTCAGCCATCCATCTATTTTTTTTATAAATAATGAAGGATATTGTAGTCATTTACTAAATTACTTAATATTAAAATCAAAATTGTAACAAACAAATTTCAATCAAGGATAAATCAAATATTTTCTATCCTTATTTATCTCAACCAACTAATGATTAGATATTCTTATTTTGATTATTTGATTTGGTCGTCTGGAAATTTAAACATATTATCGACAGCATTATCCCTTCCATCGTTGTCATTGGGTTTTGTTAACAATATTCTGCAATTCGATTTCTTATTGATTCATCCCGTTTCATCCCTTCCATCGTTGACGTTGAGTTTTTTTAACAGTAGATTTCAATTCTATTTCTTATTTATTCATATCGTTTCATCCCTTCCATGGTTGCCATTGTTTTTTTTACATTAGCCTGCAATTCTAGTTATTCTTTATTAATCTCGTTATATTTCATTCAATGGATAATGAAAATTCTATAGATTCCGATCGATCTTCGTCCGTTAGTCCCAATGAATTGGAATACAACAAGGTGAAAACGATGGGTGCTATATCCCGTATTCCAACAAGGTGAACGATGAAACTACAGGTGATATGATATGAAAATAGATGTATCACAGAGTCACACATTGTGATACATTGTGAAACTTATGGGATACTGCAGTTGTGTTTGCAAATATGATTTGTGATAGTATGTGGTACACCGGGTTATACATGGTGATATGTTTTTTGAATTTGTATACATGGTGATATGTTACAATCAAAACAATTTCATGATACCCAAATAGGTAGACGTGATACAATATGTAACACACAAACTTACCTCCTTCGTTATTGTCTTCCATATCAAAGTACCCAAATAGGTAGACGTGATACAATATGTAATCAAAGTACCCAAATAGGTAGACGTGATACACAATGTAATCAAAACAATTTCGTGATACAATATGTAACACACAAAATAATGACAAATTATCCCTTCCTAAATTATCGCTTGCCGCCTAAATCAGATAAAGACAAATTATAATGTTATTTGACAAATTTACCCTTTTTTCCTTATTTAGTGGCATAAAATCATTTTTTAAATATTATTTTATATTAGGTATTTTAGACCATTGATTAATTAAATGGATGGATGAGATTGGATCTCACAGTTACCACGAAATACTATGGTCTCCATGAAATATATATATATATATATATATATATATATATATATATATAAATAGGGGCTTAATCAAATGAGAACTAGGTAGTTTGTGGTAACTGTGAGATCCAATATGAGACACACATTTAGAATAATTAAAATTAATTTTAAATAAATAGAAAATGATATTTTAGTAAATTTGTTTAATTCCTAAAATATAATCTAATTCCTAAATTTTCTTTTACAAAAAGGTACCACAGTGTGCTATCACGTATTTTTTATGTTTACAAAAGGGTATCATAGTGTGTTATCCTGTATTTTCGATCTTTACAAGGTGTATCACAGTGTGGCCCCCTATATAGGGGCCTAACACAATATGGTTAATATTGGATCTCACGGTTACCACAAATTACTTAGTTCTCCCTTGAATGACCCCATATATATATATATATATATATATATATATATATATATATATATATATATATATATATATATATATATATATAAACGGGTTATTCGGGTCATTTTTGAGTTGAAAATTTTGATCCTGATCTTACCCGTTTAGTTTTCATGTCGTGTTGAAATGTATTACCCAAACCCGTTTATTTTATGTCGTATCAGTTTTTGCCATGTCTGGATTACCTCTCTTGGGACTTTTGGGAGGCCAAATGGTCCCTAATGAAAGAATCAATGTCTCTTATAGCAGATCCTCCTTCACCAACACTTTCCCTACAAACACCCTCAAGTTCCTTCACCTTTTCCATCATTTCTTTCCTTTCAACACTTTCACCATCCATAAACCGCTGTACCGCCGCCGTGATCTCCGCCCTCGCCACCAAATTACTCCCTGTCCTCACCTTCCGACCAATCTTCCAATCTTCGACGATCACTTTACTGTTAATAAGTTGCTCGGGTGTTATAGGAAACGTCAACATCGGCACCCCCGAGAACACGCTTTCCTTGATCGAATTCCACCCGCAATGACTCAAAAACCCTCCGACCGAAGAATGTAACACCACCCGCAATTGGTCGCACCATTCCATCACCAGACCGTTACTCCCACAATCTCGACTCAACCGTGAAAACGCTTCTCCTCTTGCGATCAACAAGAAGTTCACTCCACTTTGCTTCAACCCGGCCCAGATTTCATCCATTTCAGCACTCGAAACCGAAAGATAACTTCCTAACGAAATGTAGAGTATGGATCCTGCAGGCTTGGAGTCTAGCCACGAGAAGCAACTGCGCTCGTCGAGGGGAAAAGTGGGTTGGAGCCGCAAGTTGGGTATGTTCGGTCCAAAGGCGTGAACGGGTATTTGAAATTTGTGTTTGATCGCGTCAATGGCTTCGGGTTCTAGCTCGTACACGGTGGCTAATATTAGAAATTGTGCTTTTTTATTTATAGAAACGAGATCGGGTGAGAAGTCGAGGAATCTACGACCGATCTCCGGAAAGCAGGGACGGATCCACTATGGTGGCTACGGTGGCACGTGCCACCGTATTATTTCGCCGACGAAGGGTAAAATTTTTAGGTTCGTATAAGATGCACACCGTATCGTTTTGGAAGGTGCTACCGTATTATTTTGAAAACTTCAAGAAGGTGCAACCGTACCTCATAATCAACCAAAAACCAAAAGAAACTATCGAAATCAACCAAAAGAAACTATCGAAATCAACCAAAAAAACCGAAAAAATCTCTCGAAATCGATAAAAATAACTTCAAAATTTCTCGAAATCAAGCAGCTTTAAAAATCGCTCGAAATTGTGGAATTAGGCTAAAAACACATCGGACAATATTGAACGTCGGTAAAAAGACGAAGACACATCGATAAAAACCGTGCTTTTTGTAAAAAAAAAAATTGTCGGTATTATATGGTGCCACCGTATGAAAAAATTTCTGGATCCGTCCCTGCCGGAAAGTCCGTCACTGCCGGAAAGTCCGTCACCTTAATCGGTTGTAAGCCCGGTATATAATCGACATACTCTTCTCCTCTTCCCGTTGTTTTAACGACGAAACTAAACGTGAGTACATAAGATTTAACAATTACGTTAGGACCGTTTACCAAACGCTAACCGGGTAACCATTCACCGAGTCGCTTACTTTACTGGACAAGAATGGCAATGACTGAGAATGCGAGAATTTTACCCGGTAAGAGGCATGACAAGGACCAACAATCTTACTTGATAACTGAGGGTGGTGACTCTTACCCGGTTAGCACTTATCACATAAAATTATTGTCTACTATGCCATTTTGGTGGCCAAAAATGAGTCATGTAGGTATATAACTTTAAATGAGATTATAACTAAATTCATGCCTCCCAGCCTATTAAAGAAAACAAAAATGGATTTGTACTCGTTAGAAAATCATGAATTTAATTAAAATCTCATTTAAGTTTAAATAAATAAATAAATCTCATTTAAGTTCAACTGACAATAAAACTTTGGTCTTTGGGGATTCTCCTCAAAGGCACCGGGTCAAGTCTTGCAAGGCCACGGAGGATTTTTTTGGTTGTTATCTAGGATCTTAGAATTAGTTAAGATGCACACAAACGGACCCGAATACTTACGGTTAAAAAAATAATAATAATAAATATACAAACTTTTTTTTTAAAACAATTACGGGACTATATAGTTTTGAACTAGGAGCTAATTTTTTTTCGAAAGCTAAAGTCGTTCATTCATCCTAATAACCACCAAAAGACACATTCGTTAATATTACAACTTATTCGGTCAGTTATACATGAATGTTTGATGGTCACTTACTAATATAGAAAACAACTTATTTGGTAAGCTTCTAGGAAAAACCTTTATGTAAAACCAAATTTTTTTTCTTCCTAATTAAAAAAAACACGAAAAACACGTTCTTTTCGTTATAAGAAAAAACTCTTTTAAACTTCAACCAAAAAGCTACTCAGTATGATCATATGAACTTTTGATCAGAGTGTGAAGAGTATCACCTGATAAATCGACATAGATGTGGCGGTGTTCCTGAAGGAGATCAACATGATACCACAACGTAAAAATCGAAGCAGACATCGGCCAGTAAGCAGAAACCGGAATATTCCTCCGATTAGCAACGTCCAACGACCATATCAACGTCGCATCGGCGATGATCAAATTCACCGGCTGATCCAACTCCAAGCAATCAAGCAACCGATCAAACGGAGCTTCCAATTTGTTCTGAGCGGCAACGAAGAATCCGATAGCGTCGGATCCACGGTTGATCTCCGACGGCATAACATTAGGAATTGTGGCGAATCGGACGTTATCTGGCTTCAGATCTGGATCTAGGAGTTTGAGCCACTCCTCCGTGACTACGACGGTGAAGACGGTGGTGAGGTTTTCGTGGGGGAAACGAGAAGAAAAGAGGTGGCAGAGGTTCAGGATAGGGTTGATATGGCCTCTGCCGGGGTATGGCATCACCACCACTTGATTCATTTCGCCGGATTCCGGTGAACGGTGATGGCGGAATTGAAGGAAGTAAAAAGCAGGAGTCAATTTATAAACAAATTAAATAACCAATAGTTCTTCTATTTTTTTTTTCTTTCTTTCTTTGTTTAGTACCCTCTTGTAAACGTAGAAGATGGGGAACTTCGACCATTTAATCATATGAGTTAAGTTATTGTGCAACCTTTTTAATGGTGCCAATTATTTTATTTTTATTTTTTTAATTAAAAAGAAGAAAACAAAATAAGTGATAAATAAGTGGGTTGCATGGGGTTGCACCATTAAAAAGGTTTGCATTTAAACACCTCTCTTAATTATATTTAGATTATGTTTGTCAAACTAGCTGACTGATAAGCTAGTTGGTGAAATCAAAAAGTTATGTTTGACAAAACTAGCTTATAAAGTGTTATATGATGGAAAAAATGTCTTTCTCTATAATTAAAAGTAAAATTGTATTTTTATTAATTAAAAAGTGTAATAATTACACATTTTCAAAACTATATACGATTTTTATTATTGGACATTTTTTTGGGACGAATGGGGTATATATTAAATATAATTCTCCGCCAAAGTTGAAGTAACTAGTACAAACGTTTGATGACAAATTCTTAATCCCAGCTAACGTCTCAATGTTTGACTAGCATCTCTAAAGTCATCTTCAACTATACGGCAAAAATTCTAAATTGTTGGTCATTTTAATATCATCAATAATTTAACGTGATTGTAATTTACTTGAGTTCGATTAAATTTATAAAGCAAATAAAGTGACTTAGGATGTGTGGAGTACACATTTACAATACAAGTGATTGTTCCTGTTACCTTAGAGCATCTCCAACAACATTGCTAAAATAGAAAAAAGAGGTTTTTGTTCTCTAAACCTCTCCAACAGCTTTGCTATCTTGTTTGCTAAAATAAAGAAAATTTGAAATTTTTCTAAGTTGAGAGAATTTCTAAAACTTGATGGTTGAAGAGAGAAATGATTATTTTATTCAATCCCACTAATATAATTCAATTTTTATCATTTTAAATTAAGTTTTTTTTTAAAACGTGTATTGGGATGATAAATTAGAGAATATTATAATAATATAAGTTGTTTTAAAATTTCTAAAATAGCAAATCTGTTGGAGTTGAATGTAATATTTTTTAGAGATTTTTCACTTTTGATTCTCTATTATATCAAACAAGATAGCAATGCTGTTGGAGATGCTCTAAGCATTTAAATTATAAAAAATGACATCTAAAAAAAATAATCAATTATAATATTTAATAATCTATACTATTATATTAAAGTTCTAAAACGGTTTTTGGAAAGCCCATTTTTGCGCTCCGTCTTCCTCCCACGTTCTCCTCTCGATCACTCCCTCTGCTAGCTTTGGCCTTCCTCATTTCTCCCCTTAACTAGGTTCTTCAATCTTCTATTTTCCGTATGAGAAGAGTATGACACCGTTCCCCAAATAATTTTCGATTGAAAACCCTAAGTTTTGATTTGGGTTCTTCAATCTACCGGGTAATCATCAATTTAGGTTTTCATTTCACGACTTCTTCTTCGGTTTCCATTCTGACATTTTTGCAGGGCTTCACAACCACGTTCCTGCAATCGCTCCAAAAACTGCAAACCTCCCCTTCCCCCACCCACGATCCTTCAGGCACCTCTAAGACATTGATGATTCATGCTCTCAAATATGTATCTTATCGCTCCTCTCGACGAAGACACGAATCAGATTCCATCGAATTTGGGTTTCTTCTGGTTATCCCAACCTCTGTTTCTTGCTTCAAACATTTGTAAAACGATCAATCAGAACCAGAATTTGTTGTGTTTGAACCCAGTTTTTGTTCCGATTGATAAGTCCAGGTTAGGTTGTAATCGTGTTTTATGTTACTCCATCGTTGTAAGTGACTCCGAATTTCATGAAATTATTTCGAACTGAACGTTTTTCTCTCTGATTCCGAATCATTTTCAAAGAGAAATTAAGAGGGGTTTCGATTTTGTGGGTTTTCTAAAATTTTGAACTTTATTGGTAATTGATCTGTTTTTTTACTGTTTGTGTAGTTGAAAAAATGGTTTTGAGATAGAGAGAACTCCAGTGGTTTTAGGCGAGAAAAAGGGAAGAAGAGATTATTTTATGTTGGCAACTTCATTGGCTGTGATTGGGGATCCGTTGAAGAAGCTCTGGATTACTTTTACTTTGTTAATTTGGTTCTATTATTCTCTCTGCTGTTTCATTCACCACTTCCGTTGGCATTTCGATGCGTTTGAGGCCAAAAAGGTAATAATCCACCAAAATCCTTGAATTTCCTGTTTGTAAATCCATATAACTTTTGTATGTTAATTCCGAAAGATCTTTGATATATGTGTTTTTGTTTTTATTTTGTTTGCAAGACTTATTATGGAGTGGAGTGTTTTGGTGCTTTTCACATGTTAAGTTGTAATTGAAGTTATATGGATTTACTCACAATCAATTCGATTTCAAGGAAATCTCGAAGAAACTCCAAAGGAATTTAGGTAAGTATCACTTAAACTCCCAGCAATCGGGTTATTTTTTGACTTTTGATCAATCTCTTCCCTTCTTTGCAGAATCAAACACCTTAGGGTACTCCATCAACTTGCTAAAGGTAAAACAAACCCCAACCCCTTTCCAATTTCTACTACTGATTGCATTTCTATGCTTTAATTCAATCATTAATACCATAAGTTATTTGTTATTTGTTATCTGTTTTTTGTTAAATCAAACTCCTTCATCATCTTCATTCTTAGAAATCACAAAGAAAAGAACATTACACAGTTTGGTTTTTTCTTCCTTTTTTGACTTTTGATCATGGAATAATGCTCTAATCAAATCATCAATCCTAATCCATACAGAACATATCAAAAAAACAACCAAACAACCCCTTCAATATTTGTGTTGTTGGCAATGGCAGGTTTTATCAAATCAGGAAGCTGTAGATTGCTTCAAGATTGTGAAGGATGCAAGGTCAGCTGCAAAGCAATTGAGTGAAGAGGCACTAACATGGACAAGCATAAACAAAAAATCTAATTGTTCTAGGGTTTATGCAGTCAGATTTGCTTGGAGTCTGGCATTTTTTCTGGTTTGCAGGCTATCAATCTATCTAGGTTTCGATTTAACCTAGGGAGCGATTACTTCCTATCTTCCTTTTACTGTTGTAGGTCGGTTTTCTCCATATCTCTGTATCGTATTTGCTTGATTTCACTCTCACTATTCAGGTTGGATCATCTTTCTTCTAACAATGCTTTGCTGCAATAGTTTTTATGTGTGCCTCTCCATTTTTGTTTGCATGTGATAATTGTTTATTTACTACTAAATTACATTTGTATTTGATAATGACCGTTTAATCGTTTTTCGTAATTTTCGATAATTGATTACTTGATTGCACTCACGGTGGTATTTCCACAATCTATGTGTGTCTCATTTCAGTTTAGTCGAGCGTGGGTCTTAAAAACCTCAAAAGATTTTGGGGGTGGGGACAGAGATGATCAAGAAATGATCCCTGGAGATTCAACGAATAACGATGATAACATTATAAGAACAGGTAACACATACATCATTTTTGTGAATTTTATCGATAAGTTCCCAGGGTTTGAAGAGAGTTTCTTGATTCTTGGAACCAGTCACACTATCATTGTATAACTATTATAATTAGACTGTCACTTGCATTGGTTGGATTGGAGGGCGGGTTGTTTCTCACTTCTTTTACTTGGTTTCTCAACTCTTGGTTTTATTTTTGTTACTACATTTTATCTTCTATTTCTTTTTTTAATTGATTCGAAGAACATAAATTTTTGTTCAATTGCTAGAAACCAGTTAACTTAGTACGTCTTACATACTTAAACGATTTTTTTAGCTTTGATCATATTCAGTTATGAATCTTATTAGTTACAATTATATATGTTATATGGAAACAAATTGTTTATTTTTGTATGCATGGGTTGAGTTATCAATAATGCTGCCAAGTCTTTTATCAAAAGCTGGAAGTTTCATTCCTCTTTCTGGGTTTATGGTACCGGAGAATTACCTTTGCTTCGACTCACGGTTAGTAGGTATGTTGCCTGCCCTTATCTAGACCTAAATTTTCTTTTGCATAAGGATTAGTTAATCGTTCATGGATTCACCGGTTCATGCATGATCCATATTTCTCTCTTCTATATATGCTTTGTAGTAACTTGGTTCAAATAAAAGACACATCTTATTTATCATTTTCCTATTGGTTTAAGGATGATATACATTTTCTAGGTTTAGAACTATTATTTCCTCTATTAATTCGCTTTCCAAGATTTAAATTGAGATGTTCTAATGTTTTGTTGAATTAACATATATGCTAAAGTTTGCACCTCTTTGTCTTTTTTCCATAAAGACCTCTATGGATGCCGAGGATTTAAGCTTTAGATTATTTGGGTATGTTTAACATTATTGGTTTATGCCAACTTTTATTGTGTTTTACTATAAAATTTTCATCAACTTTTCCGGTCTCAATTGACATCAAATTTCACCTACTTCCTTTTCCTCTTGTGTGCAACTGTTAATTACAAGGCTAAGAGGGTTGCATCCATTCTTTCACACATTTGGTTCGATCTTACAAAACAGGAGGGGGAATGTGGTTTTTAATGTTAATATGTTATTGTGATTGTTTGCGTGACGAGAAATAACCTGTTTCATAATGTTAGTGTAATTGTTCTTGACAAGAAATATCTGTTACAGATTCTTTTTTGTTTCTTGGATGTGATGCCTTCTTTGATTGGCATGTGTTTTGGTTTTGTGTGTATATTATTAAGAGTGTGTTAAGAACTCTCTTCAACTACTGTATTTTTGGCTAGATTTCACTTTTTCGAACTAGATTTGCGAATTTTGGTATGGGAATTATGGGTTTTTGATCATTGTAAGCAATTACTGGACTGTTTTTGGAAATTTTATATAGAGAATTTGGATGTTTTAGTCTCTTAACTGGGATTTCGAATTTGTAGGTTTTTTGGTTATTTGATTAGTTTTTTAGGGTTTCCAAATAACCATTTTGGGGGTTTCATGTTATCAAATCTTGGATTCAAAATTTTGAAATGGAGGTTCCAGTTTATCATTAAGGTTTCGTGTATCTTAGTTTTGTTCTAATTTAAACCAAAATTTGATTGAATCAGTGATGTTTTTGGGGCTTAACAATGAGGAATCATATTCTGATACAGGTTGCAGTCACCACTTCTTGTCGGAGAGAGAATACCATTTCATTATCTCGATTGATAACGAATTGGACCATTGTCATTCTTGGTTTGTTGCTGTTTGTGTCTAATTCTGTAGTCATTTCCTTGTCAGTCCTTCATTTTGCAAGTAGTTATTTGGAAGGAAGAAAAATCATAGATGGCATTACCATTTAGCTTTAGATTCACTACTAATTATTTTTTGTTGCTCTCTTGGTTTTTTCCGTGACATTTTCTTTGTGGTATTATTTGATTTGTCTATGTTACCCTGTTGCATGCTGTAGGTTGTTTTACTCAATGGCAAATGAGTACTTGGCTTGGCATCGTGTGTCTTGGCCCATCTCTTTCTGTGACTTCTACCTTTCTTTTGTATGTATCATTCTGGCACACTTTTTTTTCAAAATGATAGGATCATTGTTCTTTTCTTGTGTGGTTAGTTTGCGTTTTGTATGTAGGTTTTATCGGTATACCAAACACCGTTCTCTAATTATCAAGATCACTGTTTGCTATAGCATTATTCGTGTCCCTGGTGGTTGTGCATCTACGTTTCCCTTGCTGTATGATGCACGTTCTGTAGGTCTTGTTCGGTGGACGTGGGTACCCGCAGTTCCGACCGGACCGAAGATGTTTTTCAGTGAATCATTGGCACATGTATCTTGGACACTACGCTGTTCATTCTCTTACATCTGAATTGCCATTGTTTTTTTAGGCTCTGTAGATCTTCTTTGGTGGCACATGGTACCTGCTAACATTCTTGATAAATAGATTTACAAAAATGAAGCAAACAAAGAAAGCATTAGCATTAATGATGTAGAACAAATGAAATAATATTGATTTTTTAGTACAAGAAGAGCTTAGTAAGAGGATGTTCGGGGTTGCTCAACTGGTAATAAAGGCTTTGGCCTTTTGAGATTCTCCTTAAAGGTCACAGGTTTGAGTCATGTGAGATTTTTCTTGTAAGGCTCATGGAATTAGTTAAGGTGTGGATAAGTTGGTCCGAACAACCATGATTAAAAAAAAGGATCCCATATTTTTCTTTAGATTCATCTTGTCACAGGTATATGTATTTATAAATTTATCACAAGGCCAAGTCATTAGCAGTGAAAATTGTTGAATTATAATCTTTTCAAATTGAAAATAATGTTTTCGTTATTTTTTTAATTACGCTTTTTCCATCTATGAAAAAAAAACCTTTCAAAATAAAAACTTTTCAATCTATATGGATAAATTAATCTACACAAACAACTTTATCTATGCAGGATGTGAAGAAAAATCAATCAAATAGTCATCTTATGAAGTACATAGGTAAATATACAACACAATGGTAATTACATTCATGGGTTGTTAATTAAACACTATAAATAATTAAGAAAAAATATACAAAAATTTGATACCAATGCATCAAATAAAGGCACTTCTTCAGAATGTTGGTACTTCTTTCCGTCCCGATTACGTTGACTGGTTTGAAATTGAAGCTGTTTGATGTACATCCAAGAAATGTTGATTGATCAGTTGTTTCGAAATTCTTACAAGCAAATCCTTCTAACAATTCTACCACCAAGTTAAAGGTAGGACCACTTATTTTCCTTAGATTATTGTACTTTGGGACAAATAGAATGTAACATCCTAAAATTCAGAGTAAATTAAAACTTCATAAATAAGGCAATATGACATCTGCATTTCTATAAACTTCTCGAAAAGGTGTATCAGTCCTTAAGACTTTACAAAAACCTGTACGGATTTAGAATTCATCAACAGACTAATCTAAACATAACTATCTAGATTACATCAGTTGACAATCCAAAATTCATCAAAAGAATGGGACTTAACAATGCCCAACTATCAACACTTTAGTCATCTCAAAATGCCCCGAGACCCAACTCGTCTCTCAAAACCCAGTGCATCCCACCGCTAAGGGAAACCTGTTATACATATCATTTGAGAAAAAGTGTCAGACTTAAAGCCTGGTGAGAACATACATTTTATAAAGCTCAAGAGATATAAACATTTGCATCAAAAGATAATATTTCCAAAGAGGTTAACTTTTACAATTTAAACCTTTGCCACAATCGGGCTTTTCTGTTATAAACATATTATCAAATGACCAATGACAAAACATTTTACCAAGGATTGTGGCGAAACACTAAGTAAGCCGAAATCCGAGTTATGAGCTAAACAATTGGAATCCGAGGATACGAACACATAAGTCCGTGCTACAACGTGAGATCTAGCCCCAAGCAAAACCAATGTATACTCCTTCACTAGGATCACTATGAACCATGGCTAGTATCCGGCCTCACATAACCGTACCAAGTTGCCCCCGAGGATCATATGCATCCATAGCTACAAAATGGGGAATATGACATCCCAACAATACAGTCGACTCAAAACCTAGGGATCCACTAGTAATGGTACAGACTCGTCACAACAACATATGTGACCAACCATAAATAAACATATGGTATAAACACATTTTATAAACAAAATGTCATTTCCAGTTCAACTTCTGGTAAGAATGAAAATCATTAAAATGAGTTCTTAAACATTCTTTTCACATTTCCACATAATGTGCAAGTAAAACATCATTTTACTTCAATAAGGCGGAATCCGTCATTTTAGTCAAAACTGATCCGTCATTTTAGTCAAAACTGATCGGGAACCCCGAAAATCACCAAAAACTTCATTTATATCAAAATGTAGAGAACATGAAATCATACCGTAGAAATACTTCGGATTTCGCAAATAAGAGTTTTGACATGTATAAAGTTTGTAAAATGGTAGTAGGAACTCACCAGTAGGTTTTAGAATAAAACCCGGAAAACCAGATAACGATCACGACGTAGAGGTGAAGCTTAAAACACCGACCCCTTGCTAGAAACACCGAAAACTAGCAACCAAACGAGACTTGAAGATCGAAAGAAGAAAAAGAGAGAAAAGGAAGAGAGAGAGAACTGAGATTTGAGATATATGAAAATATCTCTCAAATCTAGATTTTTAAGAAGTCCTCAAAAAGTGGCCTGACAGTCGTGCGCCCTCAAAGAAGGAAATGCGCACGACCCGTGCGCAAGCACTATGCCTCGACCCTGGATCATACGCACAACCCGTGCGTTTTCTCTGAAGGAATGCGCACGACCCGTGCGTCCTGTAGACAGCCACATAAACCTCCTTTTTCCTCTAAACATCTTCGCAAAACAGCCAAACGAAATTCGGGGTGTTACAATCTTCCCCAACTTGGGAATGATTTTGTCCCCGAAATCCCAACTACTCGAAAAGATGAGGATATCTTCGCTTCATATCCTCCTCAGCTTCCCACGTCACATTTGCTCCCCGGTGATGCTTCCATTGCACCTTGACCAAAGTGACCTCTTTGTGACGCAACTTCTTAGACTTTCTCTCTAAGATGGCGTCGGGTTCTTCCACACAACGGTTACCTTCGTCTACCCTTAACTCTGAAAGGGGAATAACGCTGTCTTCTACCGCCAAACATTTCCGGAGGTAGCAAACATGAAACGTGTTGTGTATTCTGCTCAACTCCGGGGGCAGTTCCAACTGGTAGGCTTGCAAACCCACCCGTTTAAGCACCTTGAAAGGTCTAAGGAAACGGGGACTCAGCTTCCCACGTTTTCCGAACCGAATAATGCCCTTCCACGGCGACACCTTAAGCATAACGCGGTCGCTACTTGGAATTCCATCGGTCTCCTCTTCTTATCGGCATAGCTTTTCTGACGATCCTGAGCCGCTTTTATTCTTTCACGAATGCACTTGACCTTATCGGCAGTCTCTTGCACGATTTCAGGTCCGATAAACTGCTTTTCTCCCGCTTCTAGCCAGCACACGGGAGTCTGACACTTTCGCCCATACAATGCCTCAAAAGGTGCCATTCCAATACTCGAGTGGTAGCTATTGTTGTAAGCAAACTCCACCAAAGGCAGGTGAGAGTCCCAACTACCCCCGAAATCAATGACACAAGACCTCAACATGTCTTCCAAAGTTTGGATCGTTCGCTCGCTCTGCCCGTCGGTTTGCGAATGGTAAGCCGTACTCAACTTCACTCGAGTACCAAGTTCTTTCTGAAACCCATCCCAGAAGTTCGAAGTGAACCGCCTGTCGCGATCCGACACGATCGACAATGGTATGTCGTGCCTCGAGACCACCTCATCGATATAAATCTTTGCTAACTTATCCATCGGTAGAGTCTTGCGCATAGCCAAGAAGTGAGCGCTATTTGTCAATCTATCAACTATCACCCAAATGGTATTGTGACCTCGAAGAGTTTTAGGTAACTTTGTCACGAAGTCCATAGTGATATGCTCCCACTTCCACTCGGGAATCTCTAGAGACTGAAGACTCCCATACGGTCGTTGATGTTCGGCCTTAACTTGCGAACACGTCACACAACGCTCAACGTAACGCGCTACGTCAAGTTTCATTACCGGCCACCAATAGAGTAGCTTCAAGTCCCTGTACATCTTTGTACTCCCCGGATGAATGGAATAATTGGAGTTGTGTGCATCTTCAAGCAACAGATCACGGTTACCCCCAAGCTTGGGTACCCACACACGTCCGCTGAACAGTTTCACTCCACGGCTATCTTCCGTTAAGAGCAAACGCTGCTTCGTCATGACTTCATCTTTTAGATTCTCTTCTAACAGTGCTTCCACCTGCGATGCCTTGATCTTTTCAACAAGACTAGACACCAACTCGATCCTCGAATGGGTAGCCCGAATGCTTCTGCTGTAGTCCTTCCGACTTAGCGCATCGGCCACCACGTTCACCTTACCCGGATGGTAAAGCAATTCACAATCATAATCTTTAAGTAACTCGAGCCACCGCCTTTGCCTCATATTCAACTCTTTTTGATCAAAGACATACTTCAGGCTCTTATGATCTGTGAAAAGTGTACATTTTGTGCCGTAGAGGTAATGTCGCCAAAGTTTCAAAGCGAACACCACTGCCGCTAACTCCAGATCATGGGTTGGATAATTCTGCTCGTGTATTTTAAGCTGCCTCGAGGCATAAGCGATCACCTTGCCTCATTGCATCAACACACATCCCAGTCCCATCTTTGAAGCGTCGCTGTATACCACGAAATCTTCCGACCCTTCAGGTAACTTCAAGATCGGAGCTTCACACAACTTCTTTTGAAGGATCAGAAACGCCTTTTCTTGGGTTTCGGTCCATTCAAACTTCACATTCTTCCGAGTCAGAATTGTCAAGGAAGAAGCGATCTTTGAAAAGTCTTGGATAAATCTCCGGTAGTATCCCGCCAGACCCAAGAAACTTCGGATCTCGGACGGACTCTTAGGAGGCTCCCAATTCATCATAGCTTCAATCTTGGAGGGGTCTACTTTCACTCCGACCCGAGTGACTACGTGACCCATAAACTGTACTTCTTTAAGCCAAAAGTCGCACATGGAAAACTTGGCATACAACCTTTCTTTTCTCAATACCTCCAGAACTTCACGTAAATGTTGCTCGTGCTCTGACTCACTCTTGGAGTACACGAGTATGTCATCAATGAATACAATGACCGACTTGTCGAGGAATGGTCGGCACACTCTATTCATTAAGTCCATAAACACAGCTGGTGCGTTCGTTAGACCAAAAGGCATTACAAGAAACTCGTAATGGCCATTACGCGTTCTGAAAGCTGTCTTCGGAACATCATCTTCTCTTACCTTCACTTGGTGATAACCCGAACGTAAGTCGATTTTGGAAAAACAACCCGCTCCTTGAAGTTGATCGAACAAGTCGTCTATTCTCGGAAGCGGATATCTGTTCTTTACTGTAGCTTTATTCAACTCACGGTAGTCAATGCACATTCTCATTGTGCCATCTTTCTTCTTTACAAACAAGACCGGAGCTCCCCAGGGTGACGAACTCGGTCTTATGAAGCCCTTCTCCAGAAGATCTTGGAGTTGTGCCATCATTTCTTGCATCTCTGACGGCGCTAAACGGTAAGGAGCTTTAGCAATTGGTGCTGCTCCAGGCACAAGATCAATCCGAAACTCTACCTGGCAATCGGGTGGTAACCCGGGCAAGTCGTCCGGAAAGACAGTTGGAAACTCACGCACGATCTTCACATCTTCCAGCTTTGATTTCTTTAACTTGGCATCGATCACATAGGCTAGGAAAGACGAACATCCTTTTGCTAAGCACTTGCATGCCTTTGCCATTGTGATTATTGCCACTTCACCTTTTCTCTTTTCGCCATAGATGACAACCACTTCGCCAGAGGGTTTGGGAAGTCGAATCAACTTCTTGGAACATACAATCTCGGCATGATTGTTTGACAACCAATCCATGCCGACCACCACATCAAAACCCCCAATTAACATCGGCAGTAGATCGATCGAGAATTCTCTCCCTTCGATACTAAGAGTACACTGCTTCAGAACATCGTGGATCAGAACTTGACTACCATCGGCTATTTCTACCACTAATGCATCCTCAAGACTAGTAGTGGGCATAGAAATTTTCTGATGGAACAATTCAGATACGAAAGAGAAACTGGCACCTGTATCGAATAAAATGCGAGCAGGTACAGAGTTTATAAGAAAAGTACCCGATACCACATCAGTGGATGCCCTGACCTCATCGGCCGTCATCTGAAATGCTCGACCCGGAACCCTCGGAGGGTTCTCCTTCCTTGCTGGTGTGCTACCCGACACAAGCTTCGGGCAATCTCTTCTCACGTGCCCCGGTGCCTTGCACTCATAACAGACGAGTCCTCTGACCGGGCAATCTCTGATAGTGTGACCAGGCTTCCCACACTTATAACAAGTTTGAGAAGTGGTATTACAGTCACCGTGGTGTTTAGCTCGACACTTGTGGCACCACCTAGCTTTCTGCTGATTGCTGAAGTTTCGGTTTCCACCAAAAGGTCGAGATCTCTTGGGGTGAGCAGAATTGCTCTCCCACTTTCTCTTATCAGTCACCACTATGGCTTTCTCAACTTTGTTCCTTGCGAACATCTCTTCCATGTACTGAGCTTCTTCAATCATCTCGCGGAGGTTAGAAGCTTTAGAATTGTGGACCATAGATTGCATGTCCGCAGGTAGACCATTCAGATAGGCCTTCATCTTATCCTTCTCTGTTGGGGCAACGTGCCCCACCAGATCAAGCTTCTCCATGAACTGACGGGTTTATTCCCTCACCGTCAGGCTTCCCTTTACCAGAGACCGGAATTCTTTTTCGATTCGGTCTATTGTTCTTTCATTGCAGAATTCTTCTAACAACTTTTTCTTGAATTCGGCCCAAGACAACTGAGCCAACACAGCAGGAGTTAGGGTGGATTGGATGACATTCCACCAAATGAGTGCAGTATCCCTCAGCAGTTGTGTACCGAACTGCACTCTCTGATCATCTCCGCATTCGAAAGAGCCAAAAGCTTGCTCGACTGCTCGAATCCACTTCACACACATGATTGGGTCGTCGAAACCAGAGAACTCTGGTGGTCCGCACCCCAGAAAGGATTTGTAGGAACAACTTTTACTATTTCCCGGAGCACCAACAATCCTGTTTTCCTCAGCCCTGACCCCTGTACTAGCGCCTCCAGAACCTGCTACAATGTTTTCCACAACCGTCTCACTTATCCGATTGTTCACATCGCGGTCCTCAATCACTTTCAGCAGAAACTCTTGCTGCTTTGCCATCTCTTCCCTCATTGCCAACATCATGCTGGCCATTAACTCAGACGGGGAACTAGCATCCCTGATCACTGGGTGGGACGAATCCAGGTCCACACGCGGAATGACCTCTGGCCCCCCACCTAGTATTTGTTGAACTGGTGGACGCACGACAACCTCAACTCCTTCCGACTGATCAGCGGTGGAGGCTGTCGCTTCCAGACCATCAACACGCGTACGCGGTCTACCACGCGTATTCACCATTCAGAACTGCTTCACAGAACAGAGAAAGAGATGAGAGAGATAGAATAAACACAAAGGAAACGTACTACCACATTACCAGTTGTCATAGCAATAGAAATTCAAGCACACTTACGTACGATATCCTCATAATAACATTAGCTAAGTGAGATTATGAACATATAACACATAAAGGTTCTCGTCACGATCACCACAACGCCTGATAAACGTACTTTCCGTTGACTCTAAGACTAACCCATCTTAGAAGCTCTACCCAACCTCATGGATCAATTCTTATCATACTCGGTCTAGGTCTAGACATCTTACATTCATGCCTAGTTCACTTAGACTAGAGCTCTGATACCAACCTGTAACATCCTAAAATTCAGAGTAAATTAAAACTTCATAAATAAGGCAATATGACATCTGCATTTCTATAAACTTCTCGAAAAGGTGTATCAGTCCTTAAGACTTTACAAAAACCTGTACGGATTTAGAATTCATCAACAGACTAATCTAAACATAACTATCTAGATTACATCAGTTGACAATCCAAAATTCATCAAAAGAATGGGACTTAACAATGCCCAACTATCAACACTTTAGTCATCTCAAAATGCCCCGAGACCCAACTCGTCTCTCAAAACCCAGTGCATCCCACCGCTAAGGGAAACCTGTTATACATATCATTTGAGAAAAAGTGTCAGACTTAAAGCCTGGTGAGAACATACATTTTATAAAGCTCAAGAGATATAAACATTTGCATCAAAAGATAATATTTCCAAAGAGGTTAACTTTTACAATTTAAACCTTTGCCACAATCGGGCTTTTCTGTTATAAACATATTATCAAATGACCAATGACAAAACATTTTACCAAGGATTGTGGCGAAACACTAAGTAAGCCGAAATCCGAGTTATGAGCTAAACAATTGGAATCCGAGGATACGAACACATAAGTCCGTGCTACAACGTGAGATCTAGCCCCAAGCAAAACCAATGTATACTCCTTCACTAGGATCACTATGAACCATGGCTAGTATCCGGCCTCACATAACCGTACCAAGTTGCCCCCGAGGATCATATGCATCCATAGCTACAAAATGGGGAATATGACATCCCAACAATACAGTCGACTCAAAACCTAGGGATCCACTAGTAATGGTACAGACTCGTCACAACAACATATGTGACCAACCATAAATAAACATATGGTATAAACACATTTTATAAACAAAATGTCATTTCCAGTTCAACTTCTGGTAAGAATGAAAATCATTAAAATGAGTTCTTAAACATTCTTTTCACATTTCCACATAATGTGCAAGTAAAACATCATTTTACTTCAATAAGGCGGAATCCGTCATTTTAGTCAAAACTGATCGGGAACCCGGAAAATCACCAAAAACTTCATTTATATCAAAATGTAGAGAACATGAAATCATACCGTAGAAATACTTCGGATTTCGCAAATAAGAGTTTTGACATGTATAAAGTTTGTAAAATGGTAGTAGGAACTCACCAGTAGGTTTTAGAATAAAACCCGGAAAACCAGATAACGATCACGACGTAGAGGTGAAGCTTAAAACACCGACCCCTTGCTAGAAACACCGAAAACTAGCAACCAAACGAGACTTGAAGATCGAAAGAAGAAAAAGAGAGAAAAGGAAGAGAGAGAGAACTGAGATTTGAGATATATGAAAATATCTCTCAAATCTAGATTTTTAAGAAGCCCTCAAAGAAGGAAATGCGCACGACCCGTGCGTTTTCTCTGAAGGAATGCGCACGACCCGTGCGTCCTGTAGACAGCCACAGAAACCTCCTTTTTCCTCTAAACATCTTCGCAAAACGGCCAAACGAAATTCGGGGTGTTACATAGAACACAAATAATATTTAAATTGGTTACTTAAAGAAAAGGGTAGTTATTTTCAATTGGTAATTTTGGTCTATTCTTGTTACTTTTTTACATTATCTTTTGATGTTCGTTCCACTCTAATGACAGTTTAATCTTTTCACTTCTCTCGTGTACATTTGGTATCCAGGTAAATGTTTACGCTACTAATTTAGGGCAATTATGTGACTTAACTATCTTTACATCCAAGTAGCAAATGCAACATATGCTATTAAGAAGATTTGTAGGGTGGAGGGTTGTGGTGTGGTGGTAAAGGCTTGGGGAGTTCATAGCGCTCAACCCGGGTTCGATCCCCACTAGCAGCACTTGTGGCCACTGAGGATAAACTCAGGGCTGCACGCTTTAGCAGCTGGGCCAAAGGCCCTAATTGCCAGGGATTAGTCTGGGCCATAGGCCCAGGATACCCTTTCCAAAAAAAAGATTTGTAGGGTGGCAACATGCAATTCTTAAAGTTGAGTGAATGTTATGCATTGACCTTAACATCTCCACTTATTTTGTCGATTTGTGTTCCTTATTGTTTTTTGTCCCAAGATACGATGATTCCATGAAGCAAAAGATAACTACGATGAGTGGAAAAATTCACCTATCAAGTGAACGAAAGGCAAGAAAGATGTGATTCATTATAGAAGTTGTAACCTTGAAAAGTCATAGATGGGTTAACGGGTGTTGAGTCCATAAAGTAATATAAATTATAATTAACGAATCCTATTATCTCTAAACATAATGGACTGTGATAGTGATAAGTAGGGTTGTCTTCTCAGGGACTTGGAGTCAATGGTAAGTCCAAGACGATGTCATGTGCAAGTATTTCAACATGAAATTAAAAATAATATTATTTTTTATTTTTAAATTACACTTTATACCCTTATTGTTAGTTATTTAATTTACTTTTATATTCCTTTATTTTATATTTTTCATTTTATATTTTTCATTTTATATCCTACATAATTGTATATTAACTAAAATACATTAAAAAATATGTTTTCTTACAAACTATACCATTATAATCGTCTCGTCAATACCTTCAAAATGAGTTCAAATCTATCGAGCGAATCTTTTTCGATTTGTTTTGATCAATTGCCCATATTAACATTGAATTTTAGATATCCTATATGTGATTTAAAAACACATAAAATTGGCATCGTGTGCTAGAGAATAAAACTGAACATTAAATAAGATTATTCTTCAAGTTCTCGGTTTTGTATTCGAGATGCTTCGTGCCGCATCGCGCACGGATACGTATTAACAGATAAACATACTTAAAATTACAAACTTTTTTGTGTGTGTATATATATCTATATCTATCTATCTATATATATATATATATATATATATATATTCTTGCAAACAACCCACAATTTAGATGATATAGAACATTCTATAAATAATCGTATTAATTTTTCAATCATAATTTACAAGAAAATTTAACACACGCGCCGCATCGTGCGCGGGTATATCATATATGCCTAGTATAATTAAAACAAATTTATAGTTTATTATTATATATAGAGTAAATTACGTTTTTAGTCCCTATGGTTTGTTAAAAATTATGAATTTTGTTCTTGTGGTTTTGAAATTTCACTTTTCGTCCCTATGGTTTGCAAATTATTTCTATTTTAGTTCATGGGGCCAAAACACTATTTTTAATTATGAAGGACTAAAATAGAAATGAATTGTAAACCATAGGAATGAAAAAAAACAATAAAAGTTGAACCACAAGGATGAAAAAGGTAATAAATTATAGGGATGAAAATCATAATTTCAAAACCATAAGAACGAAAACAGAAAATTTCAACAAACCAGAGGAACTAAAAACGTAATTTACTCTTATATATTATAAATTTTGAATTTTACACAATTTTTTTTAAACCTATATTAACTTATGATTGTAAATAACCGTTACGTATAATATGAAAAAAATAATCAAATAATAATTACAAAAATAATTATAATTGATAACTAAAATATATTGATCAATATTAAAAAATATATATATAATTATCAATAATTTTAAATAATTAAATTTTTTTATCATTGTATAATTAAATTAATGTTATAATTTTTAGTCTTCAGATAATATTAATTAATATTTATTAATTAATAATAATAAATTTTGGTAATTAATATTTATTTATAATTAATAGTTAATATATAATAATGAATATTAATGATGACATAATTGGAATAATCACAAAAAGCTCATCATAAGCTACTCCAAATAGGTTATCAAAAAGCTAGCTTATGTCAATCCAAATATGTACAAAAAAAACTAACTTATAAGCTAGTTTATTTTTGCCAAACGATACCTCAAATACTACTTTTGTAGATAACCACGCTACTAGGGGTGTGTAATTTTGAATATCAATTCAATTGATTGAGAGGATTGATTAAATTGATAGTAGAATAGCTGATTAAGGGGTCATTTACTAAATATTACTCGTTAAACGTTTACCGAGTCATTTACTTTAGCGGATAAACATTACAAGGGTCGAGAATCTTATTCGGTAAAACCAACTAAGAATGGAGAGTTTTACCCGATAAGTTAGTGTGACGACTCTTACCGGTAAAATTGTTGCATACAATATCGTTTTTATTGACTACAGTCTTAACCGGTAAAGTAAGTTAGAACGTAGACTCTTACAAGTAAGTGTTTACCGGGTAAACGTTTGAGTAAATGACCCATAAGATTTAGGATTTTAAAAATAATAATTAGATAAATAAATATATTTATATAATATTTAAAAATCATATATATATATATATATATATATATATGTGTGTGTGTGTGTGCGTGTGTGTATTTTCCGGTTTTTGGACGTATATATGTATATATATGTGTGTGTGTGTGATAATCAAATAAGAACCATAAAAATATTACAAACCCGTAATAACCAATATAAAAATATTCTTTTACATGATTTTGTTTCATCAAAAGTTATGATTTTAGATATTGTTTCACAAGCCTTTTTGTTCGGGTTTGAGGTAGGGCTAACATACTTTTTGTTCAGTCTCGTATAGCAAACACAAGCCTTTTTTTGGACTAGAAAACTTGTCTGTATCCGTCCTATAAAAGGGTCAGGATTGCTAACTGGCTTTAAGATATTTACATTTAAAAAACTTAAATAAAATTGTAAGTTACATAAAATCATTCAATATACATAATTTTATTTCTATATATCTATATATATATATATATATATATATATATATTGTAACACCCCGATTTTTAGGAAGATATAATTTCAAGTTAATACAAATGAGTATTTTAAGGGAAAAAGAAGAAGTGATATTTTGGACTTGAATCCTATATTTTATAGCCATGTTGGATGAAGGGTTCAATTACGAGTCCAACGGTTCTTTCCGAAGCAATATCGGAGTTAAAACGAAGAAGTTATGACCAAATCAGTGATCGGACAAGAAAAATGAAGAAAATTAGGCGGTAATGTTCCGCGCGGATCTCCGCGTGAATGAATCAGCGCCACCATCAACGCGGGACTCTGTTCCCAGTGCTCCGCGCGGATCGATCAGCGCCACCATCCGCACGGAGCCACTGTGCTCATTTAAAAGGGAGGAACCGACACCAAACCCCATTTTTCACCCAAAACCTAATTCTTCTCCCCATTTCTCTCCCAAATCAACCCCCAACCTCCAAAACGAACCCTAACCAATTTTTGAGAGTTTTCCCCCTAACAAGTTTGTAGTGTGTAACACCCATAGTTTTCGGTAAGTAAAGATCACTCGGACGTTTTTGGAACTTATAAACGGCGGGACTTTCGTTGGGAAATCATTGTTTGAAGTTCCTTGGAGTATCGGGAGTGTTGACATTGAAAAGGTTGAGTTTCGGGGATCCAGAAAGGTCTCGCTACAATGCCCAACGACTATGACAGTGTCATAGTCGCACTGTCACAGTCGCAGAGAAGGAAACAGAAGGCTGGGCAATGTTGGCAACATTGCCATGCGACAATACCATGGGCATTGTCGCTGGTCAATGTCGCACCTGTGTGGCAGACTGCTGATAAGTCGCGAATTTCAGGCCTCTTTCTTATTTTCACTTCTCCAAACTTCCTCATTCTCTCCCAAATCGTTTTCCCTTCCTTCCCCTCAAACCCTAACTCATTTTTGGTCAAATCCTTGAGCTCTTGAAGTGTTTCATCATCAAGTGGTGAAGATTGGAAGCTAGAGTCAAGGGTTCGTCATCTTCTTCTTCAACCTCAAGCTCCATGGTAGAGTTTTCTAGGTTTTCACCAAAACCTAAGTAGTAAGCCTATCCTCTCCATTTCTAAACCTTAATATAAGTTATAAATGCCTTCTTGATGGTTTCCTAGCATTTGGTTTCTTAAATTTCGGATTGTGATGGTTTAGGAGAAATTAGGTCAAGATTGGGATTTTGATGTAAAATGTTTGGGGATCGATTCTAAAGGGATTGAATATGATTATTTATGGTTGAAAATTTATGGATCTAGGTTTTGGAAGGATTTTGCTTGTGGATTCGGATCTCTCCAAGGAAGCTCAAGATGGGGTAAAATCTAGATTTAGCCTAAATCTAGCATGGTGAGTTCAAGTTGATTTGTGAAAACGGTGTACATGCCAAAATGCTTATTTTAAAGTGTTTACATGTTTTACATGAAATTATTAACTGTTGGGTTATTTGATAAATCTTGATTATTTGAAGTGTTTGGTTTTATAAACTTTGTAAAACACCCACGTTTGGGGTTTTGAGCATTTTGACAAATAAAATATACACATTGGTATTTTAATGGTTTACTTCATGAAATAGAGTTTGAGCATAAATGCATTTTATGGTGTGTTTTAAATAAGTGTTGATTGTGTGTTATGGGATGTTTTTGAAAGGATAAATGTTATAAACTCACTTGTAAAATGTTTTGTCCCAATTTAATCTACGTGGGAGTCATCTTTAAATTTTGGAGCATGGGTTTACATAAAGGCGGATTGTTTACGTTTGGTTTCATTTTATGATTTTCAACGTTGAGTCTTTGTATTTGTTGAGCTTATGGCTCGGTTTGGATTTTGTTGGGTTCCGATTACACTTGTCCGATTTTAATAGCTCAATGTAGAGCGTTTGGTTATGATTTGCATTTACTGCATCATATTTGAGAATTACATGTTTTGAATGTGTTAGTTCATTCGTTTGGAGTCATGTAATGTTTTAGTTAGTGCAATGGATCCATAGGCACGGTGTTCTTTTGCCCCGTTTTGGACAAGTTCAACACTTTGGCACAGAATAGGCATCGGGTCACAATGGTAATTAAGGTGTGGACCTATACGGTCAGGCAGCGTCCCATGGGCAGTAAGGTGTAATTCTCTTGTGCTAGAGTTCCCCGTTTTGGAACTCTCAAGAATAGACCTAGAGAGGTCACCTTTTATAGATCGTGTATAAGGATTGAAATGTGTTTATTGAAGTTAATTCTTACTTTATTGTTTTAGATGATTCAGTCATCAATGTAATTAGAAAATTTTAAATTAGTTGCTATTTCCAGATTAAGGGTGTTACAAGTTGGTATCAGAGCTTAAGTTTGAAAGAATTAGGTATTGATTTTGGATGCCTAGACTCAAACTAGCGTTATTTTAGGTGATTGAGAGAGAAATTGCACCAATAGGCACTTTAAGATTGGATGTTTTGAGGTTGATGGAGTCACTAGGAACGGGAATCACGTCGAGAGTAACAAGGATGATCATGTACAGTGCGTTCATAATTGCACCAGGCCAGTGTTATGGTGAACATACATATTACATGTGGATGCTTGTGCTGCCTTGGTATGATGACCGTTGGGGTAGTGAAGAAGTTTCTAAATGGCTAACCGTTGGAAGGAGTTGATAATTTTAGCATTCGTCACTTGGAGTGACCATAAGCATGGTGATTGTATTTAGTGGACCATTTCGGGTCGGAATGATTGGTTGGGTTAGAACCGTGGACTTTTGGAATCGACGTTGCTCGAGGAGAAGTTTTAAGGTGAATGGATGAAACATTTGATTATTGTTTTAAGATGTTTTAAGCATCCGGATGACAATAGTATGGCGGGTAAGATGAGAAATGTGACTTCGGAATGTTGAGTGCCGACCAAATTTATGCACGAAGTTTATTTCTAAAATAAGTTGCATCAATTGTTTCTCATGTTCTCAAATCATAAAGTGAGTAGAATTACGAAACTTTGGAAAAAGTTTTAGCACACACTAGATTTTAAACCCTGAGTTTAAACATGCATAAAATTATTTTATTGCACTTGGTTATAAACTTTGCTGAAATTTACTTTATCCCTGTTTTATCGAACACTATTTTCAGATATTGTGATATTTACGATTTAACCCTGTTTAGAGTCTCGGGTAAGTAGTTGCGATTTATGACCTTGACATTGGATCTCCTACACATATGTTAAGGTTTTAGAGGAAAAGCTATTCCCATGTTTTGGTATTTGAATTTTATTGGAAATTTTATTCTGTGTGAGTTTTATTAAGATTTATGATGTATTATTTTGCGACGTTTAGCTACGCATGAGTGTACTATGAAATGCGTAGGCTTTAATTATGTGGCGTGTAAATTTATGAGTTTATTTAGCGTCGAGTCTCGTGCAAGTTTTGTTGAAAAATGATATTTGTTTTTAGCATGGCGGTAAAAAGTGGAACTCCTAAAATTTTAACATTTTTAGACATATTGCCGTCTTATGCTTTTACGTTGGGAAACGAAAATTTTGACACCATTTGATTTTAACGTTAGTAAGTTTATGAAAATTCAGTTGGGTTTTTATGACGTCTTATTCTGCGACATTTTGAGTCGCGTAGATATAATTTTGGAACGAGAATACTGGCATCATTGTGTGCGTTAACTTATGAAATTTTCGGCTAATATTTTGTATCATGCGAGTTTTGCACCGGTATTTTCGCAACCGTAAAAGAAGTCTTGGGAGTTTTATAAATAGATAGTATCCCATATGCTATTTTCGGGAGTTTCAACATCGTAGGATTTCATACAAGCGTTATTCGTGGTATGCTATTTAGAATTCGAATTGATCCAAGTTGTTGGTGTGAGTAAACATATGAAAGATTTATGTTGCTTTGTATTGAACTTCTACTCAGAACATGTTTTAGTTGTTGACCTTACTGTCACATTTTTTCGAGATGCATTAATTGAGTTATCGGTTTACATGTCGTCGTAATTACTGTTTTGGACAAGTGCGTTTTATCTGTGCAGCCCAAAGTGTGAACTCGGTTTAAAACTTATTTACGTTCCTATCGTTTGCTAAATTTGGGAAAATAAAATGACGTATATGGGACTTGCTGGGGATTTTATCCTCTGACGTTTTGTGGTTTAAAGGAAAAGATTTTAAAGTTGAAATTGTGAATTTCTCTTTTGGAGTTGTACAAACATGTTGTTGCACGTGTTATAGTGCGGAAAATTATTTTCATATACGTGGTATAAATTGATGCATGCTAGGACCGTGGTAATCCATTTGAAAATTTTGTTGCGCATCTTTTGTTACTATCTTTATTAACGCAAGTATTGATCAAACGAATTTTGAAATGGTTTTATATGCATGACTTTGGTGACCATTCTGCACACCTATCGAGTGAACGATAATGGATTTTTACCGCAAGATTAATTGTTATAAAGCTTGTGTACTTGAAAGTTTTATAAATTTCAAATTGGCGTACTGGTTGAAAAACCTTGAACTCATTAGGGTTATAGATTAAAAACCCTATCTGGAAAAGAGTTACAATTAGGGACTAGAGGAGTCATTGGGATTTGAAGCGTCGGATGATCCGACTTATGGTCAGTCTTGAATTTTGGGTTTCAGTTTTGGATTTGTGCACGTGCGATTAATTGAGGTATTAGATTCATGTATTCCCAGTTAACTAAGAGGTGATATTCTTGTTCCGGTAAACCCGCGGGATAAGGTCTTGTGGGGATTATCTGCGCCTGGTTGGGTTCGATTTGATGGGTTACTTGCTCGGTTGACGTCATATTATATATTGGCAGTGTATCGTCTTAATGGGTTTTCGCGAACAAAGGAAATATTGTGGTCCGTTTGTTGGGAATGTAAGAGTTGGAATCTTAATACCCTGTTGGGTGTTAATTTTATCATGACATTGCGTCTGGAAGAAATCCTAGGCGGGATATCCATGTATGTGCGGTATTGCCATTTTCGGGTTTTAGGCGTCGACTGGTTCTTTTGAAGTCAGCGAATCTTTGGAGTGTTGGGAAGTATTCCCGTTGGGTCATGAAGAGTGTTAACCTCTCGGTAGTGGAATGTAAAGGAAGGTTAGATGTTGATAATTAAGTGTTGATGTGTATGGTTTTCTTGATGTGGAAAAGATCATATTGAGGGAATGTTTTGAAGTATGCGAATAGATCGGGGTTGGGTGATAGCCTGATCTGAATTAACCAGCTAACCGGAGAGTATAGCGGTACGCCCTTGGGAGGACAACCTTACCAATATCAAGAATGGATCATTAAGAATTTTGAGAATTCTTTGGGTTTGGTTTCGATCTTTCGTTGATGGGTTCGGGATTAGGTTGAACTGAGATGAATTGGCCGGTGAGAAGTTAAGATCACAAACTACCTTGAGGTAGTACGTGTCACCCAAGGTTGGGAGACAACCACAGTCTCACGATTAAAGGTTACGTTAAGTGTTCATTCGAATATAAGCGTGATGTGTCCAAGGGGACGTTTACCGTGAGTATCAACATAAGGCGATAGCGGGTGTTCTGATAAATGGGTTGGAGACAACCCGATGCAAGCAATTTTTTATTGAAATCTAGATTTCGAGGACCAAATCTCTTTTAAGGTTGGGAGGATTGTAACACCCGTAATTTTCGGTAAATAAAGATCACCCGGACGCTTTTGGAACTTATAAACGTCGGGACTTTCGTTGCGAAATCATTGTTTGAAGTTCCTTGGAGTATCGGGAGTGTTGGCATTGAAAAAGTTGAGTTTCGGGGCTCCGAAAAGGTCCTGCTACAATGCCCGACGACTATGACAGTGTCATAGTCGCACTGTCACAGTCGCAGAGGAGGAAACAGAAGGTTGGGCAATGTTGGCGACATTGCCATGCGACAATACCATGGGCGTTGTCGCTGGTCAATGTCGCACCTGTGTGGCAGACTCATGATAAGTCACGAATTCCAGGCCTCTTTCTCATTTTCACTTCTCCAAACTTCCTCATTCTCTTCCAAATCGTTTTCCCTTCCTTCCCCTCAAACCCTAACTCATTTTTGGTCAAATCCTTGAGCTCTTGAAGTGTTTCATCATCAAGTGGTGAAGATTGGAAGCTAGAGTCAAGGGTTCGTCATCTTCTTCTTCAACCTCAAGCTCCATGGTAAAGTTTTCTAGGTTTTCACCAAAACCTAAGTGGTAAGCCTATCCTTTCCATTTCTAAACCTTAATATAAGTTATAAATGCCTTCTTGATGGTTTCCTAGCATTTGGTTTCTTAAATTTCGGATTGTGATGGTTTAGGAGAAATTAGGTCAAGATTGGGATTTTGATGTAAAATGTTTGGGGATCGATTCTAAAGGGATTGAATATGATTATTTATGGTTGAAAATTTATGGATCTAGGTTTTGGAAGGATTTTACTTGTGGATTCGGATCT
This sequence comes from Arctium minus, assembly GCA_954870635.1. Classification (NCBI taxonomy): domain Eukaryota; kingdom Viridiplantae; phylum Streptophyta; class Magnoliopsida; order Asterales; family Asteraceae; genus Arctium; species Arctium minus. Next base: position 192,714,812 of record OX941080.1, read on the forward strand.
CTCCAAGGAAGCTCAAGATGGGGGTAAAATCTAGATTTAGCCTAAATCTAGCAAGGTGAGTTCAAGTTGATTTGTGAAAACGGTGTACATGCCAAAATGCTTATTTTAAAGTGTTTACATGTTTTACATGAAATTATTAACTGTTGGGTTATTTGATAAATCTTGATTATTTGAAGTGTTTGGTTTTATAAACTTTGTAAAACACCCACGTTTGGGGTTTTGAGCATTTTGACAAATAAAATATACACATTGGTATTTTAATGGTTTACTTCATGAAATAGAGTTTGAGCATAAATGCATTTTATGGTGTGTTTTAAATAAGTGTTGATTGTGTGTTATGGGGTGTTTTTGAAAGGATAAATGTTATAAACTCACTTGTAAAATGTTTTGTCCCAATTTAATCTACGTGGGAGTCATCTTTAAATTTTGGAGCATGGGTTTACATAAAGGTGGATTGTTTACGTTTGGTTTCATTTTATGATTTTCAACGTTGAGTCTTTGTATTTATTGAGTTTATGGCTCGGTTTGGATTTTGTTGGGTTCTGATGACACTTGTCCGATTTTAATAGCTCAATGTAGAGCGTTTGGTTATGATTTGCATTTACTGCATCATATTTGAGAATTAAATGTTTTGAATGCGTTAGTTCATTCGTTTGGAGTCATGTAATGTTTTAGTTAGTGCAATGGATCCATAGGCACGATGTTCTTTTGTCCCGTTTTGGACAAGTTCACCACTTTGGCATGGAATAGGCATCGGGTCACCGTGGTAAGTAAGGTGTGGACCTATACAGTCGGGCAGCGTCCCATGGACAGTAAGGTGTAATTCCCTTGTGCTAGAGTTCCCCGTTTTGGTGCTCTCAAGAATAGACCTAGAGGAGTTGACTTGATGTTTTCGAGCGATAGACTAGAGGAGTTGAGCTCGGTGGGTTTTTGTATGTATAACCCACATGTTTTGATTTCTTACATAATAATGTGACCTACTTTTGTGTTCCATCACGTTTTGGTTATGGAGTTTTATAATCCATGTTTTCGGTGACGTTTTGAGTGTGGATTGTTATCCATGTTTTGGGTTTTGCATATTGAACTTTATCCATATTTTGGATGTTTTTGATAATAGAGTTCATCTACGTTTTCAGTAATTGTTTATTAAAGTGTCAGTTATGTATTACGCGAGTTTTGAGTTTTAGATTTATGATTGAAGAAACGTTTGTCTTATGATTTTAAATCACAAAGAGGGTGAACGTGGAAAAAGAGATTGTTTTCAGATTTAATGTATTTCGTCTTGGTCGTTTCAGATGGAACGTGTCATCATTTTGGAAATCACGATTTAAATAATTTTCTTTAAGTTTGTTGCTTTATACGTTTATGATGAAAACTCTTGAGCTCACTAGGCGTTAAGCCTAACCTTTTTATTTATCGGCATGTGCATCAGGTCTAGTTGGGGTTTGGTTCTAGCGGTGCCATGATGAGATGAGCACTAGATTTACACGAGGGTGAGTAGTTTGGTGAAGTCTTCCGCAGTTGGAGATAATGTCTGTTATTGGGTTTTAGTAACATACGTACCTTTTATAGATCGTGTATAAGGATTGAAATGTGTTTATTGAAGTTAAACCTTAAATTAGTTGTTATTTCCATATTGAGGGTGTTACATAGTGGGGTGTCCACCTTTGAAAAATGCATGAAATTGGAAAAGAGTCGTCTTCGAGTTTAAAGTAAACCATTTGAAAGATTACGATTTTTAATTGGGGTTCATTCCTATAAAGATATACTTGTTCATGTAAAACTCTTGAACTCACTAGACGTTAGCCTAACCTTTTTATTTGTCGGCATGTGCAACATGCTTCATTTGGGAATAATTCTAATGACTCTATGAAGAGAGAAGTGTTAGTGGTGTGTTCGTGAATGTGAAGTCTTCCGCTTAGGTTTTGTGAAGAACAACTTGTATTGGGGTTATGTAGCACCCGACTCTGGTTTAGACCTTGTATCTTGTTGGAGTTTGTATTTGTCAAGGTAATTATAGTTTTTTAACGCGAGGTATATTGAGTTTTGATTTGTAAGAGGAATTGTTGTCCCAATTTTGATGTTATATCTAAATTTTAAATTAGTTGCTCTTACCAAATTTGAGGGTGTTACAATATTTGAGTCATATTGAGCTTTGATTTGTAAGTGGAAGTTTTGTACTTTATTTGATATTAAATTGAGATTTTTAATTAGTTGCTCTTACCTAATTTGAGAGTGTTACACACACACACACACACACACACACATATATATATATATATATATAGAGAGAGAGAGAGAGAGGTGAGTTCAAATGAAAACTCATTTTTCATTATGTATGTGAGAATCAATCTTAGTCATTAATCAAAACTTAGGGACAAAACTGGAAATTTAAACCAACGTCTACCTTATTTGACTTTTTATTTTCTTTTTCAATTAAAAAACTTTTACCTCCTTAAAGTTTAAAATAAATTATCTTAAAAATTACTAATATTTTAATCAAACACATTACATCAAAAAAACGAGAATTTCGTGCTCTTCGATATGACATCCATCTCGATATTTTGTTTTTCATTTTAATCGTTTTTACCTTAAATGTTATATATGTGTTATATTCATTACGAATATGTATGCACGTCCCCGGGGTATCTACATTCTGTATTAATAACAAATGTGAACGTTTATTCACTAGTCATGATGAATAATACATTATTCAGGATGGATAATACAACATTCATGATGCATAATTCATGAATTCATAATTCATGTATTATTCCTCATGAATCGTGTATTCTTCACCCCGAATACTGTATAATTCATCTTGAATGATACATTATTCATGATGAATAATATATGAATGACCCGTGAAGGTGTGGACACATGACGCACTCTCTTTTGTTTCCTGATTCACAACCGAAATTTCATTTAATTCATTACGAATATGTATGCGCATCCCCGGATGTTCCACATTCAGTATGAATAACAAATGTGAACATTCATTCATTATTCATGATAAATAATACAGTATTCAGGATGAATTATACAACATTTAGGATGAATAATACACGAATTCATGAATCGTGTATTATTCACCCTGAATGTTGTATTATTCATCCTGAATGATACATTATTCATGACAAATAATACATGAATGACCCGTGAATGTGTGGAGACGTGGCGCGCGCTCCTTTGTTCCCTGGTTCACAACCGAAACTCGATAGTTTCTCAATTCGTCTCGATGGATGTTGAGTTACGGTGATGAGGAACGTGATGCCTTACAACATTGAATAAAGTGTTGAAGAAGTGATGTCGAGCTGCGGAATTACGGTGTCGAAGTGTTGTACACACTTGAACGTACATAAATATTAATAATTAATATAACACATATACAACATTTCACGTAAAAACAGTTAAAACAACAAAAAAACTATATCGAGATGGATGTCATATCGAAGAGCACGCGTTTTTTAATGAAATTTGTTTGATTAAAATATTAGTAATTTTTAAGATAATTTATTTTAAACTTTAAGTGGGTAAAAGTTTTTAATTAAAAAAGAAAATAAAAAGTCAAATATGGTAGGCGTGAGTTTAAATTATTTTCCATTTTTCCCCTAACCTAATTTTAATTAAAATCTCTATTTAATATGAGTTGTTGGATCAATAGAGATGGAAGGGTTGATATTCGTCCTCACGTGCAAAATGAAAATTGAGTTTTCATTTGAATTTCTCTCTCTCTCTCTCTCTCTCTCTCTCTATATATATATATATATAGAGAGAGAGAGAGAGAGGCTCATTCATTTGCTAACCAAGACATTAGTGTTAACCGTGCTAACCAATCTGGACCGTTAGTTATTTAGATCAATGGTTCACAATTAATTATAATTTTAATTTTAGAAATATTAAATTAAAAGATTAGAAAATTACGGTGCATAAGAGCATAGGGTTAAAATTGTAAAAATACAAATAATATTTCTAAAACAAATGCACACGTTACCAAAAATATTAGGCACAAAATTAGGGCTTCCTCTCATCTAGATTATACTAAATAACAATATGATTGCTTCATGATTTCATAATCCAGGCAAAAAAGATGGAATCGTTGATGGGAAGAAGAGGGAAACTTAGAATTCATCCACCGATTGCTTCGTATAATCGAGAAAAATGGAAACACAATCTCAATCGAGGTTGAAATAGGCACGCTACAGATGAAATTGAAGGCGGGAATCGACGAATGAGAGGTAAAAACCTAATTTTCTAGGGTATATAAAAGGGGTTTAAACTTATATCTACCTTGTTGACACCATTCTTGCAGTACGAAAGCCTAGTGAGAGGATTTTCAAGAAGTGTGGTCTTTCAAGATTCAAGAACATGATGGAAACTCCTGTTGAGGTCGACCTAGAATACACATAGATAGCTACTTTTATAATTTTGGATGTGCATATATGCATTGTTCTGGAGTTGTGCATATGGGTATATGGTAAGAACTGGTCATTTGTAGTTGTGCATATGAGCATATGGTAGTAGAGATCAGTATAGACCTAGGAAGTGTACATCTTTATGGGTAAAATGTTTTGCACCGTATGTACATATGTGCATTGCAGTATATGCATTTTAGTTCTCTATGGATTTTGAATACACATAGATAACTACTTTTATAATTGTGTATATGCATATGTGCATTGTTTGGTAATTGTGCATATGGGAATATGGTAAGAAATTATCATTAGGAGTTGTGCATATGAGCATATGTTTATGCAGTTAGAAAGTTATTGGATGCTTAAAATTAGGTAGAAGATAACTTCCATATTAACTTGATAGACATCAAATTTTAATTTAAAAATATTACATTTAAAGAATAGATAATTACCATAACAAACTCCTCAAAATATGGAATGAGATTGGATGGGGCGTGAATTGGTAAATACCAATATTGCCCTTTGATATTTAAAATCATTAATCGCATGACATAATCTCTAGGAAGCTTTTGATTGGTCGAAAATTGGTTAGCACCAATGTCGTGGTTAGCAAATGAAGGGAACCCTATATATATATATATATATATATATATATATATCTACTATATTATAAAGATTCTAAAACGGTTATTTGTACCAAGTGGTTTCTTGTACAATGTTACATTTATCACCCTTACACTTACTTATTTAATTTACTTTATATCCCTTATTTTTTTCATTTTTCATTTTACACCATTATCATATTAACACAAATAATCGTATATGAATAAAAATGCAATGAAAAAATACATTTCTTTTTTTACAAATTATATCATTATAATCGTCTCGTCAATACCTTCAAAACGAGCCCAATATTGAATATTTTTTAATTTAACCGTACTATTAAATATCATGAATATCTACGAATTAATTTGTTTTCTATCCATACGTTTTATTTTTTTCTACCGTTAGCACATTAAAAATATATAATCGTAAAATATATTAAAAATATGTTTCATTCTTAATATAAATTATATCATTATAATTTTTTTCGTCAATAATTGTAATATAAACTAATTATTAAATATCTTTATGGGTTTAGGGTTTCATAAGTTGTGATTCTTAGGTAATGGTTATTGTTGATGACATATCTATAAGGAAGTAACATTAATTGTTCGTTCTTTACTTACATTCCACTACATCGTGCGGGTATATGACTAGTATGTATATATAGGGGGTCATTCAAGGGAGATCCTGATTGTTTGTGATAACCGTGAGATCCAATATGAGCCACATATTAGATGATAAATTAGGAAATTATTAAGTTTGGTAATTTTGACTGAAATTTAATTAAAAGGGCATTTTAGGTATTATCCTTTTACTTTATTTTAAAAACAAAATTAATTATATTAAATGAGTGGCTCACGTTGGATCTCACGGTTACCACAAACAATCTAGATCTCATTTGATTAGTCCCATATATATATATATATATATATATATATATATAGAGAGAGAGAGAGAGAGAGAGAGATGTTAATGCAACTTGTTGGTCCCGAGACAACAGAACAAGTATTGTAGAAGGGGGGTTGAATACAATACACAAATTTTTTAAATTCTTTTATTGATATAAATATCAAGAATTACACAAAGGAAACAAAAGATTGTTGTGGAAAAGAATAGCTAAGAACTACTCAAACAAACTAATACAAGAAAGACTTATATAACACAAAGACTAAATCTTAGAGAGAGAGAGTAGCTAACAACCTGTTTGATATCTTTCAAGGGAGAAATCTTGAGCTGAAAGCGTGAGGAGCAAGGAGTTAGCTCCACCCTTTATATACTATCCAAGGCAATGAGTGCAAAGGACATTGATCATTTAAAGCAAGGGTGGTTGAGATATTACTAATAAATTATAAGATATTTGAGGTGACTTATCACAACACAAAATGTAACTTTTGTACTATGAAAATACAATATCTTAATAAAATATACTTGATTCAAATCTTTTTTAGATCTTTTAAGAAATAAACGTCTCAATCAAATTAGAACTTAAGTGAATATCTTCTAGGAGAAGGAAGATTTCATTCCCATTGTCATAAATACATTGGGAATGATGAAGTATGTCAAATCGAGAGGGTTTGACATAATGGGATGTTGCCGACATAGGGAAGATCGGCAGGGATACATTCTGCCGAAAGAATGGCAGAAGGATGTCGAACTGAGGAGGGTTCGGCAGAAGAGTAGTTTGCCGAAAATGATTTCGGCACACAAAGCTTAGTCTTCTTGAAGTCCATCTCAATCCGCAAAGTAGACTTCCTTCAGTTGATTTCGGTATGTCTTCGACTTACCGATCTGTTTGAGAATAACCAAGCTATTACAAAGAACCATACTATTCTTAAGATGTACAATCATTTACAGAAGAGTAAACACAAACTAAAGGAGATGTCATCTTTAAATCTTAGATGACCCTAACACAACTCATTTACATGATACAAACAATGCAACCCTTTTATCCACCACTCATTTTATTTTCACTTTGGTAATTAACAAAAAGGTAAAAAAAAACTGAAAATAAAATGAGTGATTGATAGAGGGGTTGCATGATAACCTACATACATCTAACATATCTCTCTCTCTCTCTCTCTCTATATATATATATATATATATATATATATGGGCAGGTTCAAACGAGAAGCTAAACATTTTGCGAGAATGCGAGAAGTGTTTAATCATATATGATACACAAGCTTAATCATATATGATTAAACACATGTTATATTGGCAATACATAGACGTTTAATCATATATGATTAAACACATCCACAGGCCGTGTAATCATATATGATTAAACACTTCTCGTCTTCTCGCAAAATGTTTAATTTCTCGCATGATCCTTCTTCTATATATATATATATATGGAAGGTGGTTGACACTCAAATGGGGGAATCTAACACAAAACCTTTTTTTTAATTAACTGTTAATTATACAAAGTTTTTAATTAATTGTAATTATATAACGGGATGGGCTGACTTGTCCAGAAAATTTCAATAGCCTGAAACCCGCCTATTAATTTTAACGACCGCCTAGATATGTCCATATTTTTTTAAATAGTTATTTGAACATGTTTTGCTAACGGGTCAGACAAGCCGATTCTAACGGATCGTGTGGTCCATGATATATAACAGTCGTATTTTTAAAGTCAACCAAATCTTGTTGTGCCCATTTTTTACTTTCCTAAAATGGAATTGACAAAAGGAATTATGTTTTTTATTCATATATTCAAAAAAAAATCATCATAAATAGCAATTTTAAATTATTGAACCTACATTTTAATTTTTCATTGACCATCATTCGCCACCGCATTCCACCTTTCCTCTATCGCTCCTCCTCTTCATCTACCGGGATTTTGTATGAGTTGTATCTACAAACCGGACATGACCCATGGATCCTCAACCACTTCATCATACAATCTGAATGATCCTCAGCCACTTCAATCATACAATCGAAATGACACTTGTGTTAAAATTACATTTTTTTTTGTTTTTTCCGGCGATTACCATACTCTATCAAACATAAGGCCGGCTCTGGCTAGGCCATGGGGACGACAACCCAAGGCAGCAAGAGGTCCAAAGGCATCACCAAATAAAGCCCTTCTAAATCTCGATCCTACTCCCAACCCTAACTTGTCTCTCTATCTCAGCGTCACTTTAAAGTTTCAAATATGCCCAGTAACTCTGCCTCTCACCCTCTCGAAGTCTCGATCTCACTACTTAGTATCACACACATTTCTTCAGTGTTTGGTAAATAACCTGCGTGGACCAATGGAGAAGATTGAGGATCCCAATCTGACACTCAAGATGATGGAATTGAAGCAACAACTACGGCAACTCGTGTAGACGATAGTGGAACAATCTTCAATGGAAGAAGAACGTGAGTTCCGATTACTAGACTACATTGAAAATGTAATCAAGATTCTTCAGGGTATGTAACATTTCCATCTGAATAACAACAATGGTGGGGCGTCTTGCTCTAAAGAATCACGTTGCCCACTCGACCCTGCTTTCAAGGTAACCCATCTAGTTATGATCTATTCCTATTAATTATGTAATTTGCATCTATTTTATATATCATCACATTTTGTAAAAATTATGTGATTTTTCGGGTTCTGCAAATCCCTAATAACATAATTTTTACAAAAGACGTTGATACATAAAACATATGTAAAATTACATAATTAATCAAGAATAAATCATAAACAAATTGGTTATCTTGAAAGTAGGGTCAAGTGAGCAACGAGATTCTTTAGAGCAAGATGGTCTGCCTTGTTGTTATTCGGGTGGAAATGTTTCATACCCGAAGAATCTTGATTACTTTTTCAATGCAGTCCAAGAATTAAAACTCATGTTCTTCTTCCATGAAAGATTCCTCCACTATTGTTTTCACGAGTCGCCATGTAACGCCCGGAATTTTGTAAGTATAGTTTATCCCTAATAATCGCATTTATTGTATTCCGGTATGCGGTCATTTTATAGATAAACGTGTCTCCAATCGAGATTAGTGGAATTGTTAAAAAGAAAATCAAAATCAAGATTTGGGCCTTTAGGGTGAGTTCCAAGTGAGTTGCGCAAACCTCAAACTCACATTAAACTAGCTTTGGGGGTTGTTTTGATTTTAAGCTAAAATACCTTCCAAGCGACTTTCGAGTGAGTTGCATGATCCCAAACTAACTTCAAACCCACTTCGACCACTGTTTTGATTTTAAACCCAAATACCTTTCAGGCGAATTTGAAGTGAGTTTCTTGACCTCGAACTAACTTCAAACTCACGCCGACCACTGTTTTGATTTTAAACCCAAATACCTTTCAGGCGAGTTTGAAGTGAGTTTCTTGACCTCGAACTAACTTCAAACTCACGTCGACCACCGTTTTGATTCTAAACCCAAATACCTTCCAGGCGACTTTCAAGTGAATTTCTTGACCTCAAACTAACTTCAAACTCACGTTATCCATTGTTTTGGCATTAAACCCAAATACATTCCAAGCGACTTTCAAGTGAGTTTCCTGACCCCGAACTAACTTCAAACTCACCCGAACCAAAAGTTGGGTTTAAAACCCTTTTGATGACTCTTTTTCTCATTTCCTTTCATCCAAACCTCCTCCACTCCCTCCCAATTCGTTTCCTTCTCCCCCCTTCAAACCCTAAATCATTTTTGGCTTAAATCCTTGGATTTTATGGAGGTAAAACATCATCAAGTGGTAAGATTATAAGCTTTGGTCAAGGATTCACCACCTCCATCTTCATCTTCTTCTTCAAGTCTTCTAGGGTTTCATCCACCATTGTTCTCCCTTTGGTAGATTGGAGGTTTGTGACCATTTTGGTGAACTATAGGTGTTTGGTTGATGGATTCAAGCTTGGGCTAAGGTAATCTCTTTATTCTTCATGTATGGAAAACTAGGGTTTTGGTTTAAGTTGAGATCTTCGTGTATAATGTTTGGGGAACGATTAAATGTGGTTGAATATGTATATTTATGATTGAAAATTTATGGATCTAGGTTTTGGAATTTTTGTCTTGGGAGATGCAAGTTCCTTCAAAGAAGCTCTATGTGGGGTAAAATCTAGATTTAGCCTAAATCTAGCAAGGTGAGTTCAAGTTGATTTGTGAAAACGGTGTACATGCCAAAATGTCCATTTTAAATTGTTTATGTGTTTTACATGAGATTATCAAACGTTGGGTTAGTTGGTAATCTTTGATTTATTTGAAGTATTTAACTTTATAAACTTTGTAAAACACCCATATATAGATTTTTGGGCATTTTGATAAAGGTGTCACAAATGAATGTGTTTTGATGATTTATTGCATAAATAGATCTTTGGTCAAAGAAATACACTTTTAAATGTTTGTCAGGTTTTATGCATCAGTCATGAAATGGAATGTTTTATGAAGTATTACTTGCACATTTATGTGAGGTACTTGAAAGAATGTGTATACTCTCATTTTATGATTTCCATTCTTATCAGCAGTTAAACTTGGAAATGCATATTTGAAAATAAATGAGTCTTTAGGACTTCGGTCCGGTTTAATAGCCCGTTGTGAAATACCGAGTATGATGGCGGTTAATGCGCATCATTTGAGAATTACATATTTTGAGTGTGTTGGTCATTCAATTGGAGTCATGTACTGTTTAGACTGTAATGCAGTGGATCCATGGGCATATAAGTCGGTCTTTATTATTTAAAAAGAAAATGGGCTATTATTTAGATGTTGGCACCAGAATTAGTCTTGGGATTTCGAGGATAATACGGTGAGGGCTCGTGGAGTCTAAGACCCGGACCTGCATCCGCGAGTTAATTTCTGAGCCTGTTTTTATGGGATAGTCACTTCCCGTATGTAGCTAGTTGAGACATTGTGTAACATCCGTGATTTCAGGTAAGTATAAGGTTTCGTGAATCTTATGGTTATGCGTTTATCAAAGTAGAGATTATATGCTTAATTGTTATTTATGTTTGATTTGGTTGTTTGGTGTTGCTTGGAAGCTTAGACCAGTCTGTGTTGGCAGTGAGTCACGCGACTTATGCCGTGGGTGGAAGTCGCAGCACAAGCCGCGTAACACACTGGTTTGTGCACACTTGAGGAACCGCGCGACATATGCCGCGGATGGAAGTCGCGGCACAAGCCGCGTAAGCCACTATAGTCGACCCTTTGGGGCACGCGAGCGACTTACGCTGCGGGTTGCAAGCCGCGGCATAAGCCGCGGGAGCACTTGCTGGTCTCCAAAACCCCTTTTATACGTTTTTCTCTCATATCTCTCTCTCACTTCGGCGATTTTTCTCCCAAGAAAATTGATTTCTTCCCTCAACAAACCCTAATCCTCTTAAATGCAAACCCTCTTGGTGGTTGGGTATTGATTGCTTGCAATAACTCCTCTCAAGGCTCAACTTCTCATCTCCAAGTTCATCCTCCAACTTCTAGGGTTTCATCTTTTCTAGGTTTTGGTCAAAAAACCTAGATTGTGAGTTTACTAAACCTTTGTTAAAACTAGATACACATCATAATCTTCTATTTATTACTTTATCTCTATATGTTCAAATGTTTGGGATTTCTTTATGAAAATAGCTAGAAATGTAAATATAGGTGATATGTCATGATTTATGTTATATGCATCATTATTTGGGGCTTTTCTCATAGATACATAATGTGGGTATCTTGATATGTTAAATGTATGCATATATGGGTATTCTGATGATTTTAGTCGGAACACCATTATTGGTGACATATTTATATGCAAGATGAGCATGATTGTCATTTGGGTCTTTTGTTAGACTTCATGAGGATAGGATGGTAATATTGTACCCGTAGTTGGTATTGAAATATGTTGGGTTGAAATACACCTAAAGGACCTCCTATATGTGTTATGTTGGACGAACCAAGTCAGTACACTAGGAGGATGTAGTCTTGGGCGCCACTGTGATGGTATGTGCCCAGACCTCCGCCATTCGGGGAATTTTCTTAGCGATAGTCTTCGGGTGTGTCGGGCCTTTCGGGTGTTCCTTGTTAAGCGCATCAAGGTATATCGACTCTTGGGTGGGACTTGATTGGTGCTATGGGTCTCCCCTATTGACTCCACATATATTGAACTCTGGTTAACTGCTGATAAGATTTGTAACTGTTCATGCATGCTTATTATTGTTCAACTCACTAGGCTTTTTGGCCTAACACTTGTTTGGTGTCGATGTGTATCTCAGGTTCTAGCGGCGCCGGTCCTAAGCAGGTTTAGTTGCTTTGGGGTGAGAGCTTGGGGATTTTTGCACATGGACGCGTTATACTTTTGGATATGAACCGTTTGGGTTTATAGATAACAACCCTTTTGTAATCTCTTTTCTAGTCGTAGAAATTAGATTAGTTGGTTGTTATTTACTGTCCGTTAAATTACAAATGTAATCAGATAGGTTGTTTATACATTTCCCCTTTTTGGGAGGCTCTTGCTATGGCAATTTTAGTATACCTTATGTCCGTTTTCGGATTTTTGTTATCCCTATTTTTAGGGTGTTATAAGTTGGTATCAGAGCTTTAGTTTAAGTGAACTAGGTATTGATTTAGCATATCTAGACTTACGTTTTAGACTTTATAGATTCACTGTCCATTTGGGGTAGGAATCTGAGGTGGGAAGAGCGTTAGGATTACGGAATTACTTTAATTGAAAGTTGTGATGATGGTGACATGAATTCTTGTGTATAATTCGTTCATAATTTCACTTAGTTATTGCTATTATGAATGCATTGTTACGTGAGCATGCTTGGTTTACTGTTGTCATGATAATTGATAAAGGTATTAGTACGTACAATGAGTTCAACTCGTTTAGTCTTTTCTCAATCTATTTCTCGTACTTGAATGGCAGATTATAATGGTAAACACTCGGAGTAGGTTACCGGACATGCCAGAGGGTCAACCAAAAGTGGAATCTGCAACTGTACGACCTCCTGTGGGGGCAACCTCCGATGGGATTCCCATACCCAGAATCTTGGGAGGCGGGCCTGAACATATTCTGCGCCGGAACCTCAATACAGGTGATGCCCTTATGGAGGAAGTTACCATGGAGACCCGGATTCGGGATAGCATGATGTTGGCCATGAACTCAGCCATGGCTCAACAACAATAGTTTTTCATGAAACTCTTAGAGGATCGAGGCGCCAGCAACCGACAACCTGAGGCTATGGCGGAAAATATTGTTGTGGGGTCGGGTGGACCAATTGTGGTATCGGTTGGAGACCCATATGATGAGGGGAACAAGACGAAGACTAAGGGGTGCACCTACAAGGCGTTTCTGGGGTGCCACCCTAAGGAGTTTGCGGGTTCAGATAACCCGGTGACTTGTATGTATTGGCTCAAGGAGGTAGAGATGGCCTTCGAGTCAAGTGAGTGTGATCCCTCTCAACGGGTCAAGTTTGCTTCCCAGTTACTTCGGGGAGAGGCTCTGATTTGGTGGAATCTCACCCGATCCGCCCTCACTCCGGAAGTTCTGGCTAAGTTAACTTGGCCGGTGTTCAAAGAGAAGATCATGAATAAATATTGTAGTGAGCGTTCGTTGGACAAGCTGGAGCGGGAGTTATGAGATTTGAAGAAGGGGACTCTGTCCATTGTCGAGTACTCCAGACTCTTTTTGGAGAAACTGAATTTGGTGGGACATCTGGTCCCCAATGAAAGGTCAAAGATTAAAGCCTATCAACAAGGTTTACCAGCCGGGATGTGAACGGCGGTAAGAAATTATAGGGTCTCGACCTTGCAAGAGGTCATTGAAGAGTCCTTGCTCATTGAGGATGACATCAATGCGGGAAAGAAGGAAAGAAGTCAGGTTGGTGAGAAGCGGAAGTGGGAAGGGCCATCTGGGCCAGTTCATCAATCAAGACCCTTTGCAAGTGGAAGAGCGGGTGATCAACGCCGTGAGGATCGGTGGTGCCACAAGTGCAGGTCAAAGCACTCAGGGTCGTGCGCTACAAAGACTCACTCCGGTCCAGCCGAGTGTACCAAGTGTGGTAAGAAGAACCACACAACCCGAGAGTGTTCTCTCCATGTGTCCGTTTTCTATGAGTGTGGAGAATTGGGGCATATGAAGAGGAGTTGCCTAAAGCTAGTGGGAGGAAATGGTGGAAAATTTGTGGGTTCGACAGCCATAGTTGAGCAAGCATCAAGGGCACCTAGTCGAGCTTTCCGGATGACTACTGAGGAGGCAAAGGAGACCGTTGATGTTGTTTCGGGTACGTTTCTAGTAAACTCCTTGTCGGCTCGTGTTTTGTTTGATTCGGGTGCTACATGTTCTTTTATATCGAATTACTTCTGTAAGCAGTTCACTACTCCTATTAGCGTCATCCCCGATGCGTTAGTAGTAGAAATAGCTAATGAGGATCAAGTGATCATTCGAGACCGTTTTTGTGATTGCACTTTAGAAATTGATGGGAGTCCTTTTGGAGTAGACTTACTACCTATGGCTATAGGTGGGTTCGATGTGGTTATAGGCATGGACTGGTTAATGAAACATAAGGCGGACATCTTTTGTTCTAAAAAAATGATCCAAGTGCCATTGCCGGGAAATGGTGTGGTTATCATTTATGGGGAGAAAGGAAAGAGGAATAATCTCATTATTTCATCTCTCAAAGCTCGCAAGTTTCTAGCGAAGGGTTACCCTTCGTATTTGGCCTATGTGGTAGACGCAAAGAAAGAGAAGAAGTCTGTAGAAGATGTAGAAGTGGTGCGATAATTTCCGGACGTCTTTCCGGAAGACTTACCCGAGTTGCCTCCGGAACGGCAAGTGGAGTTTCAAATCGACCTCACCCCGGGAGCGGCTCCGATAGCTCGTGTTCCTTATCGTTTGGCACCGACAGAAATGAAAGAGATGATGATGCAACATCAAGAATTATTGGAGAGGGGCTTCATTTGACCGAGTTTGTCACCATGGGGAGCACCGGTACTGTTCGTGAAAAAGGATGGATCCATGCGAGTGTGCATAGATTATCGGGAGTTAAACAAGGTCACGGTGAAGAACAAATATCCTCTACCTCGTATCGACGATCTTTTCGATCAACTTCAAGGCGCGGGATGTTTCTCCAAGATTGATCTTCGATCCGGTTATCATCAGGTGAGAGTGAAGAAGGAGGACATTTCGAATACGGCTTTCCGAACGCGATACGGTCATTACGAGTTTTTGGTGATGCCTTTCGGTCTAACCAACGCTCCAGCCGTGTTCATGGATTTGATGAACCGTGTGTGTTGCCCATTCTTGGATAAATCTGTGATCGTCTTCATTGACGATATTCTAATATATTCAAAGGATGAGTCCGAGCATGGGAAACACTTACGGGAAGTACTCGAAGTCCTAAGAAGGGAGAAGTTGTTTGCAAAATTCTCCAAGTGCGAATTCTGGCTCCAAGAGGTGCAATTCTTGGGGCATGTGGTATCAAAGGATGGCGTAAAGGTGGATCCGGCAAAGATCGAGGCGATGATGAATTGGGAGCCTCCAACATGTCCGACAGAGATTCGAAACTTCTTGGGCTTAGCGGGATACTACCGGTGTTTCATTCAAGACTTCTCCAATGTAGCGACTCCGCTCACTTCTCTTACAAGGAAGAACGTCAAGTTTCTTTGGACCGATGCACAAGAGCAAGCCTTTCAGACGCTCAAGAGGAAGTTGTGCGAAGCTCCGATCTTGTCTTTACCCGAGGGATCGGAGGACTTTGTTGTGTTTAGTGACGCTTCCAAGATGGGGCTTGGGTGTGTCCTAATGCAAAGGGGGAAAGTAATAGCCTACGTGTCACGACAATTAAAGGATCATGAGAAGAACTATCCGACTCATGACTTGGAGTTGGCGGCGGTAGTGTTCGCGTTAAAATTGTGGCGACACTACTTGTACGGGACGAAGTGTACCCTTTTCACCGATCACAAGAGTCTCAAGTACATTTTTGATCAAAAGGAACTCAACATACGGCAAAGGAGGTGGTTTGAGCTCTTGAAAGATTACGATTGCGATCTACTCTATCATCCCGGTAAGGCCAACGTGGTGGCGGATGCGTTGAGTCGAAGAAGTCATGATGGAGGCGTCAAAATGTCCCTTAAGAGAATCGATGTGGTGTCGAGTTTGTTGGAGAGTATAAGGGAAAGTCAAGCGGAAGCACTTAAAGAAGGGAACCTCAAGGTCGAGGTTATGTCGAAGTAAAAGGAACTTTTAACGGAAGATGGTCGTGGACTCAAACTCTTCCAAGGGCGAATTTGGGTGCCGAAGGTTGGGGGAAACTGTGACTTACTTCTCGAGGAAGCGCATAAGTCGAAATATTCTATACATCCCGGTAGCACAAAGATGTATAGAGACTTAAAGCTGAATTATTGGTGGCCGGTGATGAAGCTAGACGTGGCTAGCTATGTGGAGAAGTGTGTCACATGCCTTCAAGTCAAAGCGGAGCATCAAAGACCGTATGGGAGTTTACAACCGTTGTCCATTCTTGAGTGGAAGTGGGATAACATCACTATGGATTTTGTAACTAAGCTACCAAAGACCTTGCGCGGTCACGATACCATTTGGGTGATCGTGGATCGGCTAACCAAGAGTGCGCATTTCCTTGCGATGCGGGAGACTTTGCCAATGGAGAAATTGTCTAAACTGTACATAGACGAGGTGGTGTTGAGACACGGAGTTCCGCAATATATAGTATCGGATCGGGATAGTCGCTTCACTTTGAACTTTTGGGCTAGCTTGCAAAAGGAGTTGGGTACTAGGATGAATTTGAGCACGGCGTATCATCCTCAAACGGATGGTCAAAGCGAGAGGACGATCCAGACATTAGGAGATATGTTGTGGTCGTGTGTAATAGACTTCGGGGGAAGTTGGGATTCACATCTACAGTTGGTAGAGTTCGCGTACAACAACAGTTACCATTCTAGTATTGGAATGGCACCGTTTGAGGCATTGTATGGACGGAAGTGCAGAACCCCGGTTTGTTGTCTAGAAGCGGGCGAAAAGCAATTCGTCGGGCCGGAAATTGTTCAAGAAACGTCCGACAAGGTGAAAGAGATTCGTGAAAGACTAAAGGCGGCGCAAGACCGACAAAAGAGCTATGCGGACAAGAAGAGAAGACCGGTTGAGTTTCAAGTGGGCGATCGGGTCATGTTGAAAATATCTCCGTGGAAGGGGATCATACGTTTTGGGAAGCGTGGTAAGCTTAGTCCTCGTTTCCTTGGACCTTTCGTCATTTTAGAAAAAGTTGGTTTACAAGCCTACCGGTTGAATTTACCACCGGAAATAGATGGAATACATCCTACGTTCCACGTGTGCTACCTTCGAAAGTGCCTAACCGAAGAGGAAAGTGTGATTTCTTTGTCAGAAATTCGGGTAGACAACGGGAATCGTTGTGTGGAAGAACCAGAGTCGATTTTGGAATCGAAAGTGAAGAAGTTGAGGCATAAGGACGTAGTCATGGTCAAGGTCCAATGGAAGCACCATCGTGGTGCTAATGTCACTTGGGAGTCCGAGGAGGATATAAAGAAGCGTTATCCTCATTTATTTGCATAAGAGGTGATTTAGGGGACGAAATCCAAATTAGGTGGGGAGGATTGTAACATCCGTAATTTCAGGTAAGTATAAGGTTTCGTGAATCTTATGGTTATGCGTTTATCAAAGTAGAGATTATATGCTTAATTGATATTTATGTTTGATTTGGTTATTTGGTGTTGCTTGGTGTTGCTTGGAAGCTTAGACCAGTATGTGTTGGCAGTGAGTCACGCGACTTATGTCGTGGGTGGAAGTCGCGGCACAAGCCGCGTAACACACTGGTTTGTGCACACTTGAGGAACCGCGCGACTTATGCCGCGGATGGAAGTCACGGCACAAGCCGCGTAAGCCACTGGAGTCGACCCTTTGGAGCACGCGGGCGACTTACGCCGCGGGTTGCAAGTCGCGGCATAATCCGCGGGAGCACCTGCTGGTCTCCAAAACCCCTTTTATACGTTTTTCTCTCATAACTTTCATATCTCTCTCTCACTTTGGCAATTTTTCTCCCAAGAAAATTGATTTCTTCCCTCAACAAACCCTAATCCTTTTAAATGCAAACCCTCTTGGTGGTTAGGTATTGATTGCTTGCAATAACTCCTCTCAAGGCTCAACTTCTCATCTCCAAGTTCATCCTCCAATTTCTAGGGTTTCATCTTTTCTAGGTTTTGGTCAAAAAACCAAGATTGTGAGTTTACTAAACCTTTGTTAAAACTAGATACACATCATAATCTTCTATTTGTTACTTTATCTCTATATGTTCAAGTGTTTGGGATTTCTTTATGAAAATAGCTAGAAATGTAAATATGGGTGATATGCCATGATTTATGTTATATGCATCATTATTTGGGGCTTTTCTCATAGATACATAATGTGGGTATCTTGATATGTTAAATGTATGCATATATGGGTATTCTGATGATTTTAGTCGGAACACCATTATTGGTGACATATTTATATGCAAGATGAGCATGATTGTCATTTGGGTCTTTTGTTAGACTTCATGAGGATAGGATGGTAATATTGTACCCGTAGTTGGTATTGAAATATGTTGGGTTGAAATACACCTAAAGGACCTCCTATATGCGTTATGTTGGACAAACCAAGTCAGTACACTAGGAGGATGTAGTCTTGGGCGCCACTGTGATGGTATGTGCCCAGACCTCCGCCATTCGGGGAATTTTCTTAGCGATAGTCTTCGGGTGTGCCGGGCCTTTCGGGTGTTCCTTGTTAAGGGCATCAAGGTATATCGACTCTTGGGTGGGACTTGATTGGTGCTATGGGTCTCCCCTATTGACTCCACATATATTGAACTCTGGTTAACTGCTGATAAGATTTGTAACTGTTCATGCATGCTTATTATTGTTCAACTCACTAGGCTTTTTGGCCTAACACTTGTTTGGTGTCGATGTGTATCTCAGGTTCTAGCGGCGCCGGTCCTAAGCAGGTTTAGTTGCTTTGGGGTGAGAGCTTGGGGATTTTTGCACATGGACGCGTTATACTTTTGGATATGAACCGTTTGGGTTTATAGATAACAACCCTTTTGTAATCTCTTTTCTAGTCGTAGAAATTAGATTAGTTGGTTGTTATTTACTGTTCGTTAAATTACAAATGTAATCAGATAGGTTGTTTATACATTTCCCCTTTTTGGGAGGCTCTTGTTATGGCAATTTTAGTATACCTTATGTCCGTTTTCGGATTTTTGTTATCCCTATTTTTAGGGTGTTACACATTGGACCCTAGAGGGCAACTTGGTACGGTTATGTGGGACCGGATACTAGCATTGGGTCGTAAATGTAATCCTAGCGAATGAGCATGATTAGGATCCTCGAGGGCCCACCCCTACATCTTAGTACGAGTCGGTGTGCTCGTGGTCAGGGGTCCTAGTATGGTGAGCTTAGTAACTTGGAATGTGACCTACTTTTGTGTTCCGCCACTAGCCTTGGAATTCGGGATTCCCCCGTCACTGAGAGGTGTTGTTTTGAAGTATTTGGTTTTATCCTCGTTTTCAGTGACGCTTTGAGTTTGGGTTATCTCTCTTATACTTTAATTTTGGATACTTGGGTTTACTCATATCTTGGTCGTTTGTTTTATAAAGTTTTCTCAAATTTCATTATTCGAGCATTACCATTATTCTCGTTTTGAGTATGTGTTGGATTGCATTATTTCATGAAAGAGTGTTTTGGCGTTGAGGCGTCCAGCTATAAAATGCATATTATTGGTAAATGAGTTGTTCTTTTATGTTAATGTAAATCATTTTAAAGGATCATGATTATAAGTTACAATATTTCCATTTTACGTTTTCCTTTATAATCATGATATAAAACTTTTGCACTCACTAGGTGTTAGCCTAACCTAATTATTTGTCGACATGTGCATCATGTTCCATTCCGGGATTAGTTCTAGAGACACTGAGAAGTGATGGGTGCTAGTTGTGTGCTCGAAGAGGTGATTAGCTTGACGAAGTCTTCCGCACTTATATTGGAGATAGCGATTAGTTAGTCTTTATGTAAGACTTTATTTATTTGTTGATGGTTCAACCTAGATATGTATTTCAATGATGGACTAGTAGTAAAAGATTTTATTATCCTTTAAGGTATTGTTGAAAGTTTTTGTTTAGTCGCTCTTTTCAAATTTGAGGGTGTTACACGTCATAGTCGTTGATTCAGTTCCATTCCATCATCTTGAATGTCAAATTGGGATCCTCAATCTTCTCGATTGGCCCACGTGCGCAAATGGTTTACCAAGCTTTTTCTGGAATTCTTCTATGTGGTTTTTAGAGAGAGAATGATCAAGAAGTATCAAGATCTTGAGGGGGCTTTTAGAAATAGTAAATAATTTAAAGGGGGTAATTTGTAAATATTTATGTATTTTTATGTATCGTAACAATAGCAAACAAAGAGTTTTATCCAAAAAAATTCCCTTAAATTATCGTTGCTCTGTTAAGAAGTTGTGTGCAATGGTGTCGGATGGAGAGGGGAAGTTGTGTGTTTGGTTTAAGTTATTAAGAAAAATTCTGTGTAAAAATATGTACAATAAAATTTTAAAAAATGAATCATAAAAATTAGGTTTATAAAGAATCCATAGACTTTTTATAAAAATGTATAGAATTTTTTTATTAATTTAAATACATCAAAAAAAATTACTTTAAGTATATTACACAAAAATGGAACCAACTTTGCCATGATTCCTAATTTGGGGAACTAACTTTCAGAATCATCATTCAAGGGCCTCGAATAAACTTTTCATTTATATAAGAACCTAATTTACCTGTTTAGCAGGTAACCGGTTAAATAAAATGATGTGGAAAAAAACTAAAATTTATATAATATCCATGTCATTAATAAATTCCAATACATTAATAATAAAAAGTGGTGGATCCAAATCTTAAAAAAAAACACGAGTGTCCTTCCCAACTCCATGATCACGTTCCTCCCCATGGCCATGCCTCATCGTCTTCCCCACCTGCCCCCGTTATTTTTAAGCTTACTGGAATGAATTAGACGTGTTAATCTCCGACAATGAAGGAGGGGGAAGATGAAGATGCTGGGAAAGAGTTAAAAAATCGTCGGATATGCACATCATTTCTCTCCGGCAATGAAATAGTTAAAAATTCGCCGGATTTGCATATCGTTTCTCTCCGATAATGAAGGAGGGGAAGATGAAGACGCAGGAAAAGAGTTACAAATTCGACGGAGTTGCACACCGTTTCTCTCTGACAATGAAGGAGGGGAAGATGAAGATGCACAAAAGAGTTGCAAACTCGTCAGAGTTGCAGTTACAACCTTGAAGGTCGGAGTTGTTGACGTTAAATAAGGAGGCGGTGCTTAAGTGTATATAACTTATAGGGTTTTTGTTCTATTATTGTTTTTAGGTTTTTAGATTTTTTTTTAAATATAATCTTGTACATTCACTTTAAACTCTTGTATGTTAAAAAAGTTATATGTATTGGTTTTTATTCAATTGAAATATGTTAGAAGAGGTAAATGAATAAATTATTTTCTGGACATAATGAATTTTTTTTAATTATTTATTATTTTATAAAACGATTTACATTTTAGTTGTCAAATAAGAAAATTTATTAGATATGTCATAATTATTGACGCCATATCATTATTTTAATTTTAATATTTACATTTCAAATCTGACATGGCATATTAGTTGGTATTAACATGAGTCATGTCATTATTAGCAGGTTATTAGGTCCTTATATAAATGAAAAGTCTCTTTGAGACCCTTGAATGGTGATTTTGAAAGTTAGTTCTCCAAATTAAGAATCATGGCAAAATTTGTTTCATTTTGATGCAAATTTTCCTTTATTTTATATTATTTATTCATTATATTTAAATATAATTATTTTAATCATATTAATAAATAACACTAATTAAATACGAAACTTCTATAAAAATTTATAAACTTAAAACTGATTATATAAATATGAAACCTTTGAAATAAACAGGTAATACGGTTATGACCATACAGTTACGATCCTTGACGAAAAAACTTCATGAAAAACCTCCAACCATGTTAAAAAAAACTCGAAGCAAGGTTCCCAAAAATATCCAAAAAAGCACATTGTGGATGCTCTCACACATCCAATTTAATGACCATCGTATTTGATTTAGTAACCACTGTTTTCTGGTAACTTAGGGGTCGTTTACACAAATACTTATCCGGTAAGGGCTTACCGGTAAAATGCAACACTATCACTTATCTTACCGGGTATGATTTTAGTCCATTAAAACGGCATTGTATGTAACAATTTGGCCGATAAGCGCTAACCGGGTAAGAGTTGTTGTCCTCGACTTTAGTCTTGGTCATTTTCTTCGCTCTTATCGGGTAAGATTTTTGGTCTATATCATATTTATTGGTTAAGATAATATAACTTGATAAGTATTTATCCAAATAAGCGTTTGGTAAACGGCCCTTGCTCTTTCAACTCAATGACCATTATTTAGGTCATTAAGCACATGAATTTATACAATTGGTGACAAAAACACAGTCGTCACATATTTTAGTTATTAAAATGGATTATTATGAAAAATCTTTTTCTTGCCATGAAAATTAGTGATCAAATTTTAGTTTCATCACAAAATTCACATTAGCGATCATATTTTAGAGACGACCAACGTTATCGTCACTGACATCACAGTTACTAAAATTCTGGTCGCTAAATACGTTTTTCCGTAGTGGGAGAAGGGCGGAAAAGCGAGCAGGGGCGGAGTAGAAGGTTCCGATTGGTTACACCCTAACAGGTGCGAGGGATTCTGACGCGTAACAGCGTAATGAATACGGGGTTCCGATTCGTAACACCCAAACATTAACAAGGATGAGTAAATAAACGAGTTAATCGATCTCGAATTCGAGTTCATAAACGAGCATCATGATCGAGCTCAAACATTGAAAAAATATTCGAGCTCAAACACAACTTTCGATAAGTTAATTGAGCTCGAGTCAAGCTCGAGCCCGATATTATTTTTCGAGCCGAGTTTGAATAACCTACCACTCAACTCGACTCACTCGTTTACACCCCTAGTTACATCGCAGAGCTGGAAACTGAATTCTCACAAAACCCCAACACTTTTTGACCATGCTTCTGCTGCTTTATATGGAAATCGAGATGTCACCGTTGGGAGAAAAAAAAATGGAACTACATTTAAATGCAACAAGATAACTGTTTTCTTCTTTGTACCTGTATCTAGAATAGGAGCTGCTCATGGTGTTTTCTATATGTATATATGTCAAAATCTACCACAATACATCCCAAGCTTCCTTGGTGGATCCATGAATGCAAATTTTTTCTACATTAATTTTGGTAACCATCTACTACTACTAGTAAAGTAACCGTATTTACTCCTTTACGAAAAAATCCTATGAATTTTGCAAAAGATCAGCACCAATAACATGATTCAACCCGACACCTGGAAACATCAAACGAAAAGAGATAATCAGACTTGGCCCTTGAAGATTGATTGATTTCTTATATGGTCTAAAAGAGGTTAAAATTTTATATCGAAATCAAGATTAACATTAAATTTTAAAACTAAGGGGCTGTTTGGTTCATGGAATTGGAAGGAATTGGAATGGCCAATTCCATTGACCAAATTCCAAGCCCATGTTTGGTTCACGGAATGAAAGCGATGGAATCCTTCCAATTCCATTGAATTCCACAATTTAAAGAATTCATCATTCCTTGGCTTTAGTGAAGGAATTGAATTCCTACCAATGTCAAATTCCATTCCAATTCCTTCAAAGTCAAATTCCTTCCATCAAATTCCATTCTGTAAACCAAACGCCTCCTAAGGGTTTGTTTACTAAACACTTGTCGCCTTTTACGCTTTACCCAGTAAAGATGGTTGTCTAGACCAGCAATCTTATTGTGCCATTTTGCTCACCGAGAATACAGGTAAGTGAGGATGGTGATTCTTACAAGGTTTGTGCTTTCTGGGTAAGAGACGTTTATATTGTGATATTTTGATGACGTAAGGTAAGTGAGGATGGTGACTCTTACCCGGTCAGCGTTTACCCGGTTTATGTTGGTAAACGGCCCCTAAGACAATTCAGAACACGTATATGCTACACTTAGGGGCACTTTAGTTGGTTTTTCATTAAGTCATGTATGGATGAAGTTGTCATTGTGGATTAATCTGTCTATATAGGTTGGGAATGCTTTTGTTTGGGAGGGTTTTTCTATAGATGAAAAGAGCGTGATTTTTAATTGTGAGAGACAAGTTTGGAAAAAACTTAGCTTACTGTATAAAACTCCCTCCTAGAAGCTTACTAAATAAGCCACTTTCTATATCATTAAGTCACCACCAAACAGTCATGTATAGTTGAGCGAATAAGATATGAGTCCTATTAAGCTCATTAAGCTGCTAACAAACAGGCCCTTAATGTGAAAACATGTGCACCTATATTGTGAAACCATAACTTCAAATTGGATATATTAATCTCAAATATCTTGCACATAATTTATGGCTTACCAGATGAGAAAAATACATCTTTATGTTGGACTATCCCCACTTTTCAAGACCCATGCAGAATTTTGTGAAATGCACAGTTCATTCAACACCTGCAAGTTCATATGCATCATCAGCAAGCTACTCTAAAGCACAAATGGTCCAATCAAATCTAGTAATGGTTTGATTTCAAATGATATAAAATATTTAGTTTCCTCCCTCTTTCGGGATCAAATCTAGTAATGTTTTGATTCTTGATTCAAAATTGGATGGATCATAGATGTTATATGGTCCAGAGCCCCATACAGCCCCATAGTTGTTGACATCTTCAACGTTTCTTAGGGTGCGTTTGGTCCGCAAACCGGACAGGCACAAATGAGGTAGGCAGGCGAAAGAATTGTGAAAGGTTTTAATATCAAGGGTACTTTAGTAATCTACCAATCTTGTCTCATCTCCCTGAATTTTGTTCAACCTATTTTGGTCCCTCTATACTATAGTACATATAAAACAAGCGAATGTAATGAACTGCAAGTGAAATCAGCACAGAGAAATTACTAGTTAGTTAACAAGCTCGATATAATTCTTAAGGGTTGTTTACCATTTTTTTTGCATTAAGCCCTCTATAGGTTAAGTTGTTGTCAATATAAATATGTTAGTTTGAGGGACGAGAGACCAATGAGTTTGAGGGAGGCAAAGAGAGAGATTACTAGTTAGTTAACAAGTTCTATATAATTCTTAGGGGTTGTTTACCATTTTTTTTACATTAAGCCCTCTATGGGTTAAGTTGTCTGTCTAGATAAATATGTCTGTTTGGGGGACGAGAGACCAATGGGTTTGAGGGAGGCCAAGAGAGAGGGTTGGATTATTTCTAGGCATTTCTTGTATTACTTTATTTGGGGCGGCTTAATGGGGACAAGTGAAGGGTCCTGCTTATTCCATATAACCATTTTAGCTTAATGGCTTAACGATTATGTTGTAAAGAAACACTCATGTATGGCTGAGCGAATAAGCCGCCCATACCATTATGCTCATTAAGCTGTAAGTAAACAACCCCTTAGATGACATATCTTCATTTGACCTCCAATGCGAATTAATATTGCATGATTAAATACTAAAATACAAGAACAACGTCACAAGAAGCAATCTGACCTTTTGATACTCAACATTAGTTATTTCTCTTTTCAGCTGCATACTTGCAGCTGCATAGATGGAGGCCTTTTTGAGCCTCCCTTTCGGTCCTTCAGCAAGAAAAAGGTTGATGACAATATTCCTAGAAAAACAAACCAAACCGAAACATATTACAAAAAAGAATAAACCAGATGACCTTTTTAAGTGTAAGGTTAAGAAGATAAGATATACCTCAATTCATCATATTGAGGATGATCTGGCGATGATCTTGAAACAAAGGACCCATGTATGTTAGCAGCAACTTGATTTAAGGTTTTCTGAAGCTCCTCCTGTGGAGCATCTGCAGCTGCAGCTGCAGCCCTCGCCTCTCGAGTCCCCTTCCGGAGTGTGTTTTCAGAGACTGCCATATCACGTAATCTTTGGCGTATTTGGTTCAAGCTGTCATCGTATATTTAACCAGTTCAGTAAGGGTTGCGTTCCGGTTAGAATGAAAGTTATAGTGAGAAGGGTAAGAAGAGATTTGGACCCTTGGATCAATCCTAATTGAAGATCAACACTAAGGAGGTGCACCGATACGCACCGGATCAGTTCCTTTCTAAACGCAATTCATGGGTTGTTTTAAGATTAAAAGTGATCAAGGAATCAAATCCCTTCTTACGCCTCACCTTAGCTCTTTTTCTCACACGATCCTTCGCCGTTCAGTAAAAGGTAAAGGGAACAAGAAAGAGGAAGTAGTATACTATATCTTCTAACACAACGTGAAATCGCGGACCTACTTTGCTACTCCCCCCCCCCCCCCAAAAACAAAAAAAAAGGTCTTCATTTCTATTTTAGTTTGTCCCAAAACAAGTGTCTACTTTCCAATTCTAACCTTGAATATGAGATGGAGAAATTCATTATTAAGGGTAAAATTGTAATTTAGTTGATTACAAAGTGTAATAATTACACATTTCTAAAACCGTGTTTTTTCATTGTGGCCATTTATTTTGGGATGGGGGTATACAATAAACCGTAGCAGTTATGAACAATGGCAGGCCATCTATCAGAACTTTATGAAAATTGTATAAAAGACGAATATTGTTGTATCTAAGTATAAAAAAAAAGCTAGAATCAAACAAATGAAGACAATGAGCTCACCTGCAAACCTTGTAAGCTTGAAAAACTTTCTGAAGGGCTTTTGGTAACGCTTCTCGAGCTTCATCTAGCATTGGTGTCCTGGAAGGTGGTACGTTTGTGGTTCTTAGTGCAACATCATTGGTACTATTTGATGTAGTGCGCCTATCCCCGATACTATGTTTCGAGCTCTGCCGAAATAAAAACTCGTTTATTTGTGGCTCCACGAGATCCCAAATTTTCTTTTGTTCCTCAACAACATTAGGATATTGTTTTATAAATGAATCATCTGGACGCTCTTTAAATTTCCAATCCCTGCAGGAATCTCTTCTGGTTGCAAATTCATCCAATATGCCTTTAATAGTCTCGCTGAATGAAAGTGATTTAGGTAGCTGCACTTCATGAAAAAAGGGATTTTTGCTAAACTGAAGCAGTACATAATTTCTGAGTAGAACTTCCTTTCCTACATCTTTCCCATATTTCAGTTTACTTTTTGCAACCCACAATCCTTGAACTAATTGAGCATGACTCTGGAGAACTCTGAAAATATCTTCATCACTCTCATTCGGAGCTAGGTGTTTAAGAGCGGTAAATCGATGTACTGGAGGCCCCTGGTGAAAAATCACAAATAAAAGAAACAAGAATCAATGTTAAATACTACCTAAACCATTTTATGTATAATCGTGAACGCACCCAAAAAAGCGGATATCATTTGTATCCGATAGCGTACATTTGAATTATAGATGGATGGAGGTCTGGTAATGGTGCATTCAATCCATCTAATATCCGTTGGGTATAACCATTAACATTTTTAGTTATGCATTATCTGCATTCAATCCATCTAATATCCGTTGGGTATAACCATTAGCATTTTTAGTTATGCATTATCCCAAATTCAATAAACAATAAAGTCTTTAAATAATATAAAAACAATTGATATATGATTTATTGTATGATAATCATGTTGTTTGTTATTGTTATTAAGTTTTTAGATTTTAAAATTACCGATTTGCTTGGATTTTGAACTACTAAGTTCTTGAGTTTGAGAAACATGTTGAAAAACTTTTGTTTTTTATTATTGATATTAAGTTATTGTTTTCTAGTATAGTTTGGTTTCGTTTTAGTGTCGATATTTGTTCAACAATTGTTCTTTATTATGTATATAATATATTTATAACTTCTCATAAACTTTTTCAATAAACAGATGTGTGTTTGCAGAATGCATACAAGAAAACAGACAACACTAACCTGAAGAAGCCAAGTCTTGTAACGCTCTTCTAGCGGAAGTTTGAGCAAAGAACTGAAACATCATCAACCAAAAAATTGCAAAACATTATCTCACAAGTTGATAAACTGTAAGATTTCTCTTCCATGGTAAAAAAAAAACATGAAACTTGTTTCCATTTGCGGTAATAAATTTTGGATCTGAGCACGAGCTAAGCTATAAAGCAAGTAAACAGTAACATCGACATATAGATTGAAAATGTTACAGTTTCTTTAACTAAGTAAAAGCATAACCAAAATAGCAATCCTTTTAGATGTTAAAACAGTAAATCAGCTACTATTCTAAACTCTGATGACAAAATTAATTTCAAACTTAATATAGAATTGACGATGATTTCTAGTAATTTGCATGTCAAACTGTTAAAAAATTCAGTTCTACCTTTCAAGCAAAAGGCTCATTTGCTTTAGAAACCAGAAGGGTATGTTTTTATACACTTTTTCCTATGCAATGATCTACGCGTATGAGGAATTGACAAACAACGTGAGAACAAAATACCTGAAGCCATTTTACCTAACAGTTCATACATTATGTTCAATGCTAAGCTTATTAGCTTAACAATAACTACTTCATAAAAATCTGGTCCTACTTGTAGGATAGCGATCCGATAGAAAGAAACTGGACTTCTATAATCATCATCTGTTTAGAATTTCACATTCTAAAAATTACTCAAACCAACAAACCCTTGCAAAAAAACTCACATAAAAGCTGAGGCATAGTATAATCAACAAAAAGAACAAAAAGTTGGCAAGTCAAAATTTATGGCAGACAGATAAGCATCAAAGAAGAGAACTTAGGAATTAGAAGACTGAAACGCCAATCGTAGAACAATATTCATCAAAAAAGAAAGCTTGGCAAAAATAAGATTAAAACGACAACAGTAGCAAGAGGGGTTTGTTAGCAACCCCACTGCAAGCGCATAAACCAAAAGAATGAGGGTTTCTATCTTTTGGTACTAGCACATATTCCACCCATGAAAATGGCAAACACCCAAAAAAACGAAATGATCGTCTCCTTTCCTTCTGTAATGCCGTCTGCTTCATCCTTCCAAATTCCTTTTTAGATAATCAAATCTAAATTCATTAACTGGACTAGAAGATGAATTGGTATCCTTCAATCATGTACCATGATTTGAGGAGATTTCATCTATTTATGTTTGTTTTCCGGTTTCCCTACATCAGTACATTGTACTTTTGTTGGTTACACTTGTAGTCTACGCCTACTACCTCGATATAAGGCTTCTTGCTGATAGTTGTCATGATCAAAGGTTTACGTTATAAATAGGATCTACTAGAGAATGTCCATCCCTAGTTTAAAGTTTAAACAATGTAAAGGGATCTA
The DNA here is from genome assembly GCA_954870635.1 of Arctium minus. Lineage (NCBI taxonomy): Eukaryota > Viridiplantae > Streptophyta > Magnoliopsida > Asterales > Asteraceae > Arctium > Arctium minus. The sequence continues at coordinate 192,744,123 of OX941080.1, forward strand.
GATCAAAATGAAATAAAAGTTTTTGCAACCTTCTGCAAGAAAGGCCCTTTGTTGTAGAGATCAAAATGAAGATGGTGAGGGGGAATGTCGACTAAAACTGCAGCAAAATGATCATATTCACACTAAAGTCTCCCTTGATACTTAGAAGCACTACCTGATGGTTTGTAAAACGTGAGTACTTTAGTTTAGCTACCCTAGAAGTGGGCATCCTAACAAAACCGCAATAACAAGGATGAAATGTTTGTGTGTGCATATACTTTTGTACTAATAACAATAAACAACAATAATAATAATAATAACAATAGGAGGAACCGAGTATACACCTTCTAGATGGACCTTTCGATCTGAGTTTGTCATTTGCTGTGGCAGGACACAAGGAGTCGATATAATCAGACCTTCAAACAACATAGCATAAAGCAAAAGGTGAGTGATACATTCTTAAATATCAGAAACTGACTCAAATCAGCATAGTGACATACGGGCTCATGGAAAATTGTATTTGAGAGGTTGGTTGTTCAACCATCTTTCCAATGTATGTATCTGACAATTCACTCGCTGCACCATGGTACTTGAGGGGAATCCATTGCTGAAAAAGATAATATACCAAGATGAAGAAAAATAAATTACATGAAAAACCAAAGGGTCATTGGTCCAGTGGTACCCAGGTTACCCCAGCCTTCCTGGAGGTCAAGAGTTCAAACCTCACCAAAGATTAGGAGTGTGCATGAATATTTGCAGTATATAAATATTATATACTTCAAAAACAATTACATGAAAAGCAATACATTGTCAAGTCTTAGTGACTACAGGTAAACAAACAACTGATAGGTGGGATAAACATCTAGTGTGTCTTCTATATATTCCTCCAATGAGAAAAAAAAAAACTAACAAATTCAATATAAATGAAAAGGAAATGCTTAATACCTCTCTGGTATCCTCATTTTGCTCATTCACAGCTCCTGGTGGCTTGCTCTGAATAATTAACATCAAAGAACCAGAATTAACCTCACTACGATTACATAAAAGGTATAGAACCACCTGCACATCCAGGGCATTAAATGCCAATATATGGGCTGGCCCAGTGGATTCAAACGTCACTGAAAATACTGAAATTTTCACAAATTCAAGAACTAGCGATAATCCCATACATTTTGGGACTTGTTTTTGTGACTTCAAAAAAAAATTAACACAGCAAAACAGAAAGTCCAAGGATGAATCTAAGGGACCGTTTACCCAACGCTTACCCGGTAAGCGCTTACCAGTAAGAGTCTAACATTTTCACTTAACTTACCGGATAAGATTTTAGTCCATTAAAACGACATCGTATGCAACATTTTTATCCGGTAAGCGCTTACCAGGTAAGAGTCATCACTCTCACTTACCGGGTAAGACTCGGTCTTTGTCATCACTCTTACAGTTACAGGGTAAGATTCTCAATCCTTGTCATGTTCATCCGATAAGGTAAAGTGACCCGGTAAGCACTTATTGGTTAAACGTTTAGTAAACAGCCCCTAAGTAAGTTAGCTCATAACCAACCAAATCAAAGTTATAGCCCTCCCCAACACCTCCATGTATATTAGACAAGGTTGGAGAAAGTAATGAGATGGTCAATAAGATCTCACACAGCTTTCAGAAGCAAATGATCATATCTCTCTTGGTTTCTGACTTAACATACAGCTCTTTCCCACTCTCTCTATAGCCTTTTTTTTGTTCATTTCACTTTCTTCTCTCTTCTTTTAAAATATAATTATTTGTGTTTGCAACATATGACATGATCTCGGTTTGTAATTATCATATCTTGCAAGAATAGACAGTGTACTGTATAAAAATCAAGAAAAAAATAAAAATGGTATATATCCATCTTACGGAGTGGCATATAAATTTTCATTTTCATGTTTATATCTTTTTTTATGTTAAGTGTCATCTTCACCTATACAATCATTGAGTCATTTACCATGAAATACAACTTTCGTAAGGTCATGAATATATTCTTTTACGTCTGCTGCAAACCAACTTAAATACATTAGCAGGAGACTCAAAAGTTGATTGTTGACTTAGCATCAAATTGATTATTTTCACCACTGCTCAATCTTTTAATTGTGATTATAGTAGATGATGGCAACAAAAATAGATATTGCATGACCTTTTAACTTCTAAGAGATGCAAGAGATGCTAAACCTGTTTCTTGGGTTGCTTTACAGCTTTTTCACTCTTGATGTCTGCCGAATCAATCATGTCCTCATCATCACGAGTTGCGTTTGTCTTCTTTGATGGAGGCCGAAGCTTAAGGTGTTGCATTGACGGCCGGAGCTGCACAACTGCATGAACAGGGTTGAGGTGCAACTGCAAACGGAATTGAGAAGGAAACATTACATCATTACATAAATATGCAACTTCCACTAAATACCTAACCTCTTTGTAATTCTTGATGATTAAAACCAATTAACCTTTAGCACGAATAGTCATAATATCTAAGATGAAACATACTTTAATAGCCAAAAAAAAAAGTTAAACCTAACTGAATGTTTGGTGCATTGAGCCTGCTCAAATTCACATATAGATAAAGTTTTAGTTAGATGAACTTGTGGTTGAAAAGAACGTGTAGTATTGAACCATTTCTTCTTAAATACTAACGGAATCACTAGTATCATATGTGTTAAATGCTCTTTTGATTCAAATGATGATCCATCCTTACACCATCACCACCTAGGGCCACTTAATTGGCTTCCTAGGAGTTGTGTCCCTCACCACTATAATCAGCACCTGAATGTAGAATTAAGCATACTTGAAGGGAATCTTTACAATTTTTCTATAGTAATTGCATCGGTGGTCAATCACATTAGACATTCAGACAAGTAATTGTATAAAAATAAGATGGTATCAATAAGACAATAATGATTGTACTCTAATTCAAATGAACCGCTTAAGCTTCAATTTCATTATCATATGTTTACATGATCCAAAAATAGTTATATCCTGTATTTTCTATATGAACCATTTATGCTTCCACTTAATACAAGTTAAAGGCGATTAAGTGCTAGAAGGCCACTCGACCGCTTAACACGTTTTAAAACACTGAATGTAAGATGATGACACCACAAGTGAACTGTAAAATACTAATGTAAATATAGTGTTCTAAGCTCAACATAAAAGGTGAATGTTAATGGAACACACACCTCATTGCCCACCAGAATCCCGACAGCATAACCAGTTGCTGGTGGTGGCTTCCATGCAGATGACAATACCTAAATATATTTGAGAACGTCATATTACAAAAATAATTAGGAATATATAAAGAAAGGATGCAACACACATAAGACAACCAAAAGAGGAGAATTAGGAACAGAAGAATCACAATCCTAAAGTTAACAACATTCTGCTCTTAGTAAAAACAAGCACAAAGGTCACAACCATGATATTTGAATTAAAGCGCAAATGGTCATAACTATTTCTTTTAAGTTAGGTTCAGCGCTCTGAAGTTGGAGCCACTGAATATATTTTCCCACATAAGCAACATCCTATTAACAAGTACAGAATAAGCTACTAACTTAAGATCATCCACAAAGCTACTAATTGTATGATTGTATCATTCCATGGTGGGCCGGGATTAAGATCGTCCATTTAGCTACTAATTTACTATATCTTGCAGGACAATCTTAATCTCGGCCCACCGAGTAATGATACAGATGGTACTTAGCGGATGATCTTAAGTTAGTAACTTATTATGTACTTGTTAAAAGGATGTTGCTTATGTGGGAAAATATATTCATTGGTTCCAACTTCAGAGCGTGAGTGTTCACTAAATCTAACTTAAAAGAATAGTTATCACTATTTGTACTCTAATTCAAATATCATAGTTGTCAAGTTGTTACCTAGGCCACAAATGTTGTGACATTTGTGCTTGTTTTTACTAAGAGCATGATGTTGTTAACAAAGAATAAGTCTCGACCATGGATCTTGTGACTTATCTCTTTATGCACATTCCCTCTAACCTGTTATTCTAGTTCAAATCTCCATCTCGTTGCATGGTGCCTTTGATACATGACCTTCCCCACTACATGGTTATTGAGACAAAGACACAAACCTGCTTTGGCATTGCTTTGTCATCACCAGCATCAGCATCAAAATTTTCGGAATCAACTTGAACAGACATTTCAACCTCCACTTCAGCAGTTTCTGGTTTCACCCGAACCTGCAAAAATAGATTATCCAAATACATTGGCATCTCAGATAAATCAGAACTAAAATCCATTCAACAACACAAACCTTTATATTAAAAGGATGTATGCAAAGATTACGTGATGTATACATACCTTCTCACACCTCTCCTCTAGTTCATAAGGCCGCCAACTTTGCCTTAAAGGATATTGCAAGACATATAGCTGTAGAAAGTTACAAGTACCATTAAACACTCATATGAATCAGTAACCTGCTCCAATGCATATGAATATGCAAATTCTTCATTTCTATACCCCTAGTTTATATATTACTATACGGTACACCCAACAAGGTTTTCTCAAGTGGTTGGAATTTCCGTCCTACTAAGGTTTAACCCTCGGGTATGGTTACCCTTGAATTCAGAATTATGAATAGACTACGCTCTCTCTTCCCAAAAGAGTTTAGAAGTTGGTTGGATACATTTTTCTACTTCAAACTTGATTTATTTGAAATTTTCGTGAAAACTGCATTAAAATCAAGTACTATGGATATAATAATATAGGTGTTTGTAGACAGAAAATTGCAAAAATAGGTTTGGTCTCAAGAATAGGGATCTAGATTCTTTTTTTAGTGTTCTTGTTAGAAGAATATGGATCAACATAGCAACTACAAGAAAAATAATTTGATGTGGAGAATCATGATCCAGATTTTTTCCCTTTTCCTGTAAGAAGGATAAAGATTATCATAACATACTAAGAGAAAATTTAATAATCCATAAAATGTCCATGTAAGAAATTATGACACAAGCATGCAGACGGAATGGGATGATTCCGTTTAGAACAAGGCATCTTTGTCATGGCATAACTTTGATTTTTAAAAGATATAAATAGATTTCTCAAACACTTGAGAAAAGCTAAATAAATAGATCATTCTTGTTATAATGATCGAATCATAAAGGTTAACCTTAGAATCGGCATCAACCGAAGAGGTAATGAAAACATCAATTTCTCGAACAACTCGATCCACATCATCTGGTTCTTGCTCATTGTCAATTTCCATTTCGGTAGCGTCAGTATCCATTTTCACACTACCATTAGCATCGTGAGAAATAGGATCAGTGTGCGAGGGTTGCTCAATTTCAGTCTTGGAGTAAATTGAGTCAACCGGTGGTGGCTCCTGCTGAGGCGGCTTTGAATCATCTAACTCCACCTTGGGAACGGTGACAGGATTCGATTGCGGTAACGGAACCGGTACTTCTGGTTCGCGTTTGGGTTTAGTAGGTTTAAACTTGGAGTTTTTAGGGGCAAACTTTCCAGCCTTTGTCACCGGGGCCTTTGACGGACCATCAAGGTCGTCAAAGTCAATGTCCATGGCGTAGTCGTCGAGCGGAAGATCGTTTTGTACAGACCTATGAAGAATGCAATGGGTACATAATTTCAGATAGCAAAATTTAATACCATATGATATGTCAAATAATTACGGTTTTTATGCTTTTACGTTTGGCATTGTCTTGTGCATGTAGCTACTTGAAAAGCAAAGCTAAAGTAGAATAGTTATAGTTCACGAATCATGTCATGAGAAAGAATGAGAACACATTCATGAGCCATAGTGGAGTTTATAAAACAAACAAAACAGTTGAAATTTCTACATTAATCACATTGCAAATCACACACCATTCATATATATAAACGAAGAACCACACCCAATCGATGCATAACCTACCAAAGACATTATCAGTAGAGTTATCAAAGAGAACATGTAAAGTATATTGTTGACAACACACACACACTCAAGTCCGAATTCCTGAACTTGCTGTCATTGAGGCATTTCATCGAACACCTAACTTTCAACTTAAAGTGTAACATAAAATCTTCATACCTACTATCTGGCGTTAATTTTGATTTCAAAGAAGTTGGCCAAACAGAGAACTATTGGATTAACATTCAATCATGATCCACTTGCGAGAATCATAAAAAATCAAAAGCCTGATGATATAAAGAACCGTAAACCTTATAGAGATGATACAACAAATCAGTAAACCATACCGACGTGAGCAGCAGAAGCGTGACTCGTGAGCAGCGGCGGGTGGCGGGAGGTCGCCGGTTGTGAGTTGCGTGAGACTGTGGGCTTGAATTCTGGACTCGGTGTTAATGGTCGAGGCGGGATGCGTGAATTCGGGAGGGTGAGTGCGCCTGAATCAGTGAGGATTGACCGATTGAAATTGAATATGGGGGTTTGGGCCATATATTCTGTTTACAATTTACAAAGCTGACGGTGGGCTTGGAACTGGGCCATGTCCACTCATTAACACCCCTAATCTAACCCAATGTTTGTGGTTTGAAAAATCGCAACTCAACTCAATTCAAACAATACTATAAGTCTATAACCCAACCGAATTCATACGGGTCAAGTTGGGTTGGGTTGATCGGGTAGACCGGATTAAAACTTTTGTATCATTTTATACTCTAGCTACACATTTGTGTTTAAACAAAGTGAAAATCAAAATGAGAACATACAAAAAAGACTAACGAACTCAAAAAAAAAAAAAAAAACATGACATATAACATTATAACCCATAGTATAATAAAAGATAAACATGGCAAGTAGGCATGGGAATGAGACCTTTCACTTAGGGGAGTTAAGTGTACCCGCCTCATCAGGGTTGTAGATTCCCCTCAAAACCCGGGATGGGGGTTACCAAAAGTTAAAAATCAGATATGGGTATCGGGGGGCGGGGTAACGTGCTTATTGACCCGACCCATCCCCACGTATTAAATATTATATATTTTTTTATTAAAAATATTATTTATAAAGAATTAAATATAGTATATTTTAGATTAGAAATAATATTTTGACCTTTCTTCATATATACGTTTTTTTGTCTTACTTTTTTAGACAAAAATCATGGAGCGCAGGAGAAGTTTGATGAGCCAATTACATATGATTTGTGATTTTGTTAACATATGAATGTTTGATACTCCATAAAAACAAATTTTTGGAATTATATGAAATTTAAACATAGATCATTTCTTATCGAGTCTAATGTTTAACACACTTTATTTAAAATATCTCACATAAACGGCGAAAATCCACGATTCCCCGTTGGGGACAGGGATGTGATCATATTTCCAGCAGGGACAAGGACGAGAATGGAGATTAGAGATCGGAGACGGGGATGAGGATTGGGGTCCCCGCCATACTCCCATGCCTAATCGCAAGAAAAAATAATAGTTGTCCGGGAAGATGGCCTTAAACTGAATGATTGATTATGTTACTTGGGTGTTCATCGTTTATTTATGATTCAACAACAATGTCATATTGATTATCGGTTCATTATTTAGACGAATGGTCTCCAGTAATCGATGCGCCATCTTGTGACTCTACTGATAACTCTCATTTTGAGTGTTATCTACATATCATTTGTGTGTATTTTTTTCTTTTTTAGTTGTGTTTTCCTCTTTGTTTGTTCATTTTTTGGTTAAAGTTGTCACTATTGAATTATGGCTACAAACCGGCCACCATGGGAAGATCTGAAGCAGATTTTGATAAGATTTCTATGGGCCATTTTATAGACTGCATTAAGATTTTGAAGATTTAAAAAACTGATGTTGTCATATAAATAGAATGAAGATTGGTCTATTTGTCCAAAATGTTGGTTGAAGCTTTTCTCCAAAAGGATAAAAGAGGGTGAGCCTTATCCTTTCAACCCCTACAAATTGGAGCCCTAACACACCTTAAAGATATACCTTTGAGGACTCAATAATCCTCTCTAAGAAGTTATAGAATTGAATATTTTAGTTTTCAGTTTATAGTATTTAATTTATTGTATTTACTTTCAAGTATTAGACATTTTGTACACTGTTTTGCCATTGAAGCGACAATTTTTAATCATATATTAATGAGAATGTTTATTGAGTATTCCTTTACTTATATTATGTTCTTTAATTTTATTATAAGATAGGCATCTATTTGGTTGTGAGTGTGAGACAAGTCTAAGACTAGTAGGCAACACATAATGTGTTGCCATTTTTACTAACTATTATACTTTGTCATTTGAGTCGGGACTTTAACTCAACACGGACAAGCCGACCACTTGTAAAGTGTTGATATTATATTTTTGGCCCAAAGTTCGGTGGATCCGTGTAACACCCGTAATTTCCTAAAGAACAGTTTATGATCAGCTAAGGAAAACAGTCAGCGATCGACCGAGATAAGCGATCGGGGAGCGGTCTAACACGAAAGGTGGGAAGGTGCACCAAAGACACATGTGGCTTGGCCTGCGGCCTCAAAGTCGCGGCTAAACCCGCGCAACCCACTGTTTGTGTCCAGCTATGTAGCACGTGCGGCTTGGCCCGCGACTTCAAGGCCGCGGGAAGTAGTCTGATCGATTTAATACCCATTTATAGGGTTTTCTCATTCCCACCTCCCCTTCCCACTTCTCTCATTTCACTCCCTCTCCTCACTTCTCTCCTTGGGCGATTTTGGGAGCTTGAAGATATTATTTTGGAGCATCCATGGTGGATCTATCCTATAGCCACATAAAGGTTCGGTATTTGGAAGCTCGGGTTGAAGAGTGGATGGGTTGTTTGGATAGCTTTGGGTGGAGAGCCTCAATATCTTAAAGTGGTAAGTTTCCTTGAATATTCCAAACTTTAATGTAAGCATCTTTGTAGATCTAAAGATTATATTTGTTGGTGGTTCATCTCTTCTAGATTTAGAGAAATGGGTTAGTTAGAAACCCTAGCTCAATGTTGAAGATGACTTGTTGATGGTGAAAGCTCCATCCTTGGAGGCTAAGGATTTAGGTTTGGAACCTAGGTTTAACTTAACCTAACAAGGTGAGTTCAAGTTGCTTTGTGAAAACTATGTACATGCCAAAATGAGTATTTTGAAGTAAAAATATGCTTTACTTAGTATTTGTCAATGTGTTGGGTATTTTGATAAGTTTTCATATTTGATAAACTTGGGTTGTTTTAGTCTCACAAATGCCCATATTTGGGATTTGGACATTTTGATAAGTATCAACATGATTTATGCATTTTTAGTAAGTTTGTACAAATAAAGTTCATTTTATGATTTATGCATCTTTGGTGATTTTTGTGCAAATGAAGCCTAATTCATAATGTACGTATTTTGGTGTATTTGAGTTCATAAATCATTTGGAAAACCTTTTGTCCGAACCCGTAAGAAGTTTTGGGTTAATCACATCCTTGAAGTATGTGTCTGCATAAACGTCGTTTAAATGCGTTTTTCTATTTGGGGACTGACATTTGTTGGTCAAATGGATTTTGAGCATTTTAGCTCGGTGTTGACTTAAAAGAGTCTTAAGGACATTTGTCCGGCTGTAACACCCCAAAAATAAGGGGTAACAAAAATCCGCAAAACGGACATAAGGTATACAAATATTGTCATAGCAAGATGTAACACCCCGAATTCTGAGAACCCATGTATTATCCTTCATTTTGGAACCTTCTGATTTTATGGATTTACCTATATATTATCGAGTTTGTTTGGTTTAAGCATTGTGGGTTGAAAACATCAAAATTTGGAGAGTTTCGTGTAACACCCTGAATTTTGGGATTGGGTGAGAAGTTGACCATTACCCAAAGTTCAAGGGGGCAAAGTGTAACTTGGGTAATATATATACAAAGTTAAATCTAGATATTTTGTAAAATATCAGATTTGAGTTCTTGAGATCTTTGAAGTCAGAGAGAAAGGAAGGCAGGAGAAGAAGCTTTGTTTTGGGTCGATCATTTCGGGCAAATCGAGGTACGAATCTAGCTTAATGCTTTGATCTGAATGCTTTTAGCCGTGTAGAATCTCGCTGTGTAGGTTTTGAACCGTTCCATTTTGAGATCTGAGTATTTTCTCATTTGGATCTGGGTTGAATCTGGGTTCTGCATCGCTGTTCTTGATGAACAAGGCGATGGTCAATCGACCGAAGGGTTGATTCGACCGGACTGGTGTTCGACCGAAGGGTTGATTCGACCGGACTGGTGTTCGACCGAAGGGTTGATTCGACCGGACTGGTGTTCGACCGAAGGGTTGATTCGACCGGACTGGTGTTCGACCGGATGGTCCCTCGACCGGTGTTGTCTGTTCGACCCGGGGTAGTGTTGGACCGGGGAGGTGTTCGACCCGGGGTGGTGTTCGACCGGTTGTTGCCTTTAACCGGATTAGGTTCTGTTAAGCTGTTAGCTTCTGTGTCTTTGAGTCCTATTCAAGTAACGAGAGGTTTATCTGTATTTCGACTTACCGATTCTTTCGGTGTTATCATAGGTAGCGCTCGTTAAGAAGAAGGAAACAGAGGTGAGTTCCTACTATCATTTTAAACTGTATACATATCAAAAGTTACCTTTTCGATCTTACCTTATTTTAAAAGTAAAATGATGTTTTACCTGTGCGTTTATGCGAAAGAAATATTCAAAGGAACTTCTTTAAATGCTTTTCATTCTTACCAGAAGTTGAACTGGGAATAGCATTTGTTTATAAAAATGTGTTTGTAACCATATGTTTATTTATGGTTGGTCACATACGTTGTTGTGACGAGTCCTTACCATTACTAGTGGATCCCTAGGTTTTGGAGTAGACTGTATTGTTGGGATGTTACATTCCCCAGAATTGTAGCTATGGATCACTTGTTCCTCGGGGGCAACTTGGTACGGTTATGTGAGGCCGGATACTAGCCATGGTTCATAGTGATCCTAGTGAAGGAGTATACCTTGGTTTTGCGCTTGGGGCTTGATCTCACGTTGAAGCACGAACTTTGTGATTCGTATCCGCGGACTCCAATTGGTTTAGCTCGTAACTCGGATTGTTGGCCTAACTTTGTGTTACGCCACGATCCTTGGTAAAATATTTTGTTTTCGGTCCTTTTGTGGTATGTTTATAACGAAAAAGCCCGATTGTGGCGAGGACCAAAATTGTAAACTTAATCTCTTTGGAAATGTTATCTTGATGCAAATGTTTTATCTTTTGAGCTTCATAAACTGTATGTTCTCACCAGGCTTTAAGTCTGACACTTTTTCTCAAATGGTATGTGTATCAGGTTTCCATTAGCGGTGGGTTGCCGGGGTTTTTGGAGAGACGAGTTTTGAGTCTCGAGGTTTTTGGGATTGATTAGTATTATTGCTGGGCATTGTTAAGTCCCATTCTTTTGATGAAATCCTTGTATAGGATTGTATAGTCTGGAGGACTGATCCCATTTATGAAAAGTTATGGTTTTACATTCGTTATATTGTCAGATTTCTAGGTTTTAATTTACTCTGATTTTTGAGGTGTTACAAGTTGGTATCAGAGCTCTAGTTTAAGCGAACTAGGCATGAATGTAAGATGTCTAGACTTAGACTGCGTATGCTAAGAATTGATCCGCGAGATTCGGGTAGAGCTCCTAAGATGGGTTAGTCTTAGAGTCAACGGAAAGTACGTTTATCAGGCGTTGTAATGGTGGTGACAAGAACCGTTATGTGTTGTATGTTCATAATTTCACTTAGCTAATGTTATTATGAGGATATTGTACGTAAGAGTCCTTGATTTGCTGTTGATATGACAATTGATAATGTGATAGTACGTTTTCCTTTCGTGTTTTTCCTATCTCTCTCTTATCTCTTTCTTGTTCTGTGAAGTTGTTCAGCATGGTGAATACGCGTGGTAGACCGCGTACTCGTGTTGACGGTCTGGAAGCGACAGCCTCCACAGCTGATCAGCCGGAAGGAGTTGAGGTTGTCGTGCGTCCGCCAGTTCAACAAATACTAGGTGGGGGGCCAGAGGTCATTCCGCGTGTGGACCTGGCTTCATCTCACCCAGTTATAGGGGATGCTAATCCCCAGTCAGAGTTGTTGGCCAGCGTGATGTTGGCAATGAGAGAAGAGATGGCCAAGCAGCAAGAGTTTCTGCTAAAAGCGATGGAGGACCGCGACGTGAACCATCGGAGAAGTGAGACGGTGGTGGAGAACGTCGTAGTAGGTTCTGGTGATGATGGTATAAGGGTCACGGCAGTAGAGCGCAGGAGTTCTGAAGCTCCGGGGAACAGGAAGAGTTGTTCTTATAAGTCCTTTCTGGGCTGCGGACCGCCAGAATTCTTCGGTTCTGACGACCCGGTGGTGTGCGTTAAGTGGATCCGAGCGGTTGAGCAAGCTTTTGGCTCTTCCGAATGTGGTGATGATCAGAGGGTGCGGTTTCTGGTGGAATATCATCCAATCCACTCTATCTCCGGAAGTACTGGCTCAGTTGTCGTGGGCCGAGTTCAAGAAGAAGCTGCTAGAGGAGTTTTGCAACGAGAGGACCATGGACCGAATTGAGAAAGAATTCCGGTCTTTGGTGAAAGGGAGCCTGACGGTGAGGGAGTATACCCGTCAGTTTATGGAGAAACTTGGTCTGGTGGGGCACGCTGCCCCAACAGAGAAAGACAAGATGAAAGCTTATCTCAACGGCTTGCCAGCGGACATGCAATCTATGGTCCATAATTTCAAGGCTTCTAACCTCCGAGAGATGGTGGAAGAAGCTCAATTTATGGAAGAGATGTTCGCGAAGGGCAAATCTGAGAAGACAGTGGTGGTGCCTGAAAAGAGAAAGTGGGAGAACAGTTCAGTACCTCCCAAGCGGACCCGACCTTTTGTTGGGAACCGCAACTTCAGCAATTATCAGGAAGCTAAGTGGTGCCCGAGGTGTCGAACTAAGCATCACGGTAACTGTTACAACAATTCTCAAGTTTGCTATAAGTGTGGGAAGCCCGGTCATACTGTCAGAGATTGCCCGGTCAGTGGAATCGTCTGTTACGAGTGTAAGGCACCGGGGCATGTAAAGAGAGATTGCCCGAAGCTTGTGTCGGGTAGTGCGCCAACAAGGAAGGATAACCCTCCTAAGGTTCAGAGTCGAGCATTTCAGATGACGGCCGAAGAGGCTAGAGCATCCGCTGATGTGATATCGGGTACTTTTCTTATAAACTCTGTACCTGCTCGTATTTTGTTCGATACGGGTGCTAGTTTCTCCTTCGTATCTGAATTATTCCGTCAGAAAATTGCTATGCCCACTACTAGTCTTGAGGATGCATTAGTAGTAGAAATAGCAGATGGTAGGCAAGTTCTGATCCACGAAATTTTGAAGCAGTGTGCTCTTAGCATCGAAGGGAGAGAATTCCCGATCGATCTGCTACCAATGTCAATCGGGGGTTTTGATGTTGTAATCGGTATGGATTGGTTGTCAAACAATCAGGCCGAGTTCGTGTGTTCCAAGAAGATGATTCGACTTCCCAACCTCTCTGGAGAGGTCGTGGTCATCTATGGCGAAAAGAGAAAGGGTGAAGTGGCAATAATCACAATGGCAAAAGCACGCAAGTGTTTAGTAAAAGGATGTTCGTCCTTCCTAGCCTATGTGATCGATGCCAAGTTAGAGAAGTCCAAGCTGGAAGATGTAAAGATCGTGCGGGAGTATCCAGATGTCTTTCCGGACGACTTGCCCGGGTTGCCGCCCGATCGTCAGGTAGAGTTTCGGATTGATCTTGTGCCAGGCGCTGCACCGATCGCTAAAGCACCTTATCGTTTAGCGCCATCGGAGATGCAAGAGATGGTGGCACAACTCCAAGAGCTTTTTGAGAAGGGATTAATAAGACCGAGTTCGTCACCTTGGGGAGCTCCGGTCTTATTTGTCAAGAAGAAGGATGGCACAATGAGAATGTGCATCGACTATCGTGAGTTGAACAAAGCTACAGTGAAGAACAGGTATCCGCTTCCGAGAATAGACGACTTGTTCGATCAACTTCAAGGAGCGAGTTGTTTCTCCAAAGTCGACTTACGATCAGGCTATCACCAAGTGAAGGTGAGAGAAGAAGATGTTCTGAAAACGACTTTCAGAACGCGTTACGACCATTACGAGTTCCTTGTAATGCCTTTTGGTCTGACGAACGCACCAGCGGTGTTTATGGACTTGATGAATAGAGTGTGCCGACCATTCCTCGACAAGTCGGTCATTGTATTCATTGACGACATACTCGTGTACTCCAAGAGTGAGACAGAGCACGAGCAGCATCTTCGTGAAGTTCTGGGAGTGTTGAGAAAAGAGAGATTGTACGCCAAGTTTTCCAAGTGCGACTTTTGGCTTAAGGAAGTACAATTTCTGGGGCACGTAGTCACTCGGGACAGAGTGAAAGTAGATCCCTCCAAGATTGAAGCTATGATGAATTGGGAGCCTCCTAAGAGTCCGTCAGAGATCCGAAGTTTCTTGGGTCTGGCGGGATACTACAGGAGATTCATTCAAGACTTTTCCAAGATTGCTTCTTCCTTGACAGTTCTGACTCGGAAGAATGTGAAGTTTGAATGGACCGAAACTCAAGAGAAGGCGTTCCGGATCCTTCAAAAGAAGTTGTGTGAAGCTCCGATCTTGACGTTACCTGAAGGGTCGGAAGATTTCGTGGTGTACAACGACGCTTCAAAGATGGGATTGGGTTGCGTGTTGATGCAACGAGGCAAGGTAATCGCTTATGCCTCGAGGCAGCTTAAGATACACGAGCAGAATTATCCAACCCATGATCTGGAGTTAGCAGCGGTGGTGTTCGCTTTGAAGCTTTGGCGACATTACCTCTACGGCACGAAGTGTACTCTTTACACGGATCACAAAAGCCTGAAGTATGTCTTTGGTCAGAAAGAGCTGAATATGAGGCAAAGGCGGTGGCTCGAGTTGTTGAAAGACTACGACTGTGAATTGCTTTACCATCCCGGTAAGGCGAACGTGGTGGCCGATGCGCTAAGTCGGAAGGACTATAACGGGAGTATTCGGGCTACCCATTCAAGAATCGAGCTAGTGTCTAGCCTTATTGAGGAGATCAAGACATCTCAGATGGAAGCATTGTTAGAAGAGAATCTCAAAGAGGAAGTCATGACAAAACAGCGTTTACTCTTAACGGAGGATAGCCGCGGAGTGAAACTGTTCAGTGGTCGTGTGTGGGTGCCAAAGGTTGGGGGAAACCGTGAGCTGTTGCTAGAAGACGCACACAAGTCCAAGTATTCCATTCACCCGGGAAGTACGAAGATGTACAGGGACTTGAAGTTGCACTATTGGTGGCCGGTGATGAAGCTTGATGTGGCACGTTACGTTGAGCGTTGTGTGACGTGTTCGCAAGTTAAGGCCGAACATCAGAGACCGTATGGGAGTCTTCAGTCTTTAGAGATTCCCGAGTGGAAGTGGGAGCATATCACCATGGACTTCGTGACGAAGTTGCCTAAAACTCTTCGGGGACACGATACCATCTGGGTGATAGTGGATAGATTGACGAAGAGCGCTCACTTTCTGCCTATGCGCGAGACTTTACCGATGGATAAGTTGGTGAAGCTTTATATCGATGAGGTGGTCTCGAGGCATGGAATACCGTTGTCGATCGTGTCGGATCGTGACAGCCGGTTCACTTCGAACTTCTGGGATGGGTTTCAGAAAGAGCTTGGTACGCGAGTTAAGTTGAGTACGGCTTACCATCCGCAGACCGACGGGCAGAGCGAACGAACGATCCAAACCTTGGAAGACATGTTGAGGTCTTGTGTCATCGATTTCGGAGGTAGTTGGGACTCTCACCTGCCTTTGGTAGAGTTTGCTTACAACAATAGCTACCACTCGAGTATTGGGATGACACCTTTTGAAGCATTGTATGGGCGAAAGTGTCGGACTCCCGTGTGTTGGCTGGAAGCAGGAGAGAAGCAGTTCGCCGGACCTGAAATCGTGCAAGAGACTGCCGATAAGGTCAAGTGTATTAGAGAGAGGATGAAAGCGGCTCAAGATTGTCAGAAGAACTATGCCGATAAGAAGAGGCGACCGATGGAATTCCAAGTAGGCGACCGCGTTATGCTTAAGGTATCGCCATGGAAGGGCATCATACGGTTCGGAAAACGTGGGAAGCTGAGTCCTCGTTTCCTCGGACCTTTCAAAGTACTTAAGCGTGTAGGGTTGCAGGCCTACCAGTTGGAACTGCCACCGGAGTTGAGTAGAATACACAACACGTTTCATGTCTGCTACCTCCGGAAGTGTTTGGCGGTAGAAGACAGCGTCATTCCCCTCTCAGAGTTAAGGGTTGACGAAGGTAACCGTTGTGTGGAAGAACCCGACGCCATATTAGAGAGAAAGACTAAGAAGTTGCGTCATAAGGAAGTCACTTTGGTCAAGGTGCAGTGGAAGCATCACCGAGGAGCAAATGTGACTTGGGAATCTGAGGAGGATATGAAGCGTAGATATCCCCATCTCTTTGTAAAGTTGGATTTCGGGGACGAAATCATTCCCAAGTTGGGGAGGATTGTAACACCCTGAATTTTGGGATTGGGTGAGAAGTTGACCATTACCCAAAGTTCAAGGGGGCAAAGTGTAACTTGGGTAATATATATACAAAGTTAAATCTAGATATTTTGTAAAATATCAGATTTGAGTTCTTGAGATCTTTGAAGTCAGAGAGAAAGGAAGGCAGGAGAAGAAGCTTTGTTTTGGGTCGATCATTTCGGGCAAATCGAGGTACGAATCTAGCTTAATGCTTTGATCTGAATGCTTTTAGTCGTGTAGAATCTCGTTGTGTAGGTTTTGAACCGTTCCATTTTGAGATCTGAGTATTTTTCTCATTTGGATCTGGGTTGAATCTGGGTTCTGCATCGCTGTTCTTGATGAACAAGGCGATGGTCAATCGACCGAAGGGTTGATTCGACCGGACTGGTGTTCGACCGAAGGGTTGATTCGACCGGACTGGTGTTCGACCGAAGGGTTGATTCGACCGGACTGGTGTTCGACCGGATGGTCCCTCGACCGGTGTTGTCTGTTCGACCCGGGGTAGTGTTGGACCGGGGAGGTGTTCGACCCGGGGTGGTGTTCGACCGGTTGTTGCCTTTAACCGGATTAGGTTCTGTTAAGCTGTTAGCTTCTGTGTCTTTGAGTCCTATTCAAGTAACGAGAGGTTTATCTGTATTTCGACTTACCGATTCTTTCGGTGTTATCATAGGTAGCGCTCGTTAAGAAGAAGGAAACAGAGGTGAGTTCCTACTATCATTTTAAACTGTATACATATCAAAAGTTACCTTTTCGATCTTACCTTATTTTAAAAGTAAAATGATGTTTTACCTGTGCGTTTATGCGAAAGAAATATTCAAAGGAACTTCTTTAAATGCTTTTCATTCTTACCAGAAGTTGAACTGGGAATAGCATTTGTTTATAAAAATGTGTTTGTAACCATATGTTTATTTATGGTTGGTCACATACGTTGTTGTGACGAGTCCTTACCATTACTAGTGGATCCCTAGGTTTTGGAGTAGACTGTATTGTTGGGATGTTACATTCCCCAGAATTGTAGCTATGGATCACTTGTTCCTCGGGGGCAACTTGGTACGGTTATGTGAGGCCGGATACTAGCCATGGTTCATAGTGATCCTAGTGAAGGAGTATACCTTGGTTTTGCGCTTGGGGCTTGATCTCACGTTGAAGCACGGACTTTGTGATTCGTATCCGCGGACTCCAATTGGTTTAGCTCGTAACTCGGATTGTTGGCCTAACTTTGTGTTACGCCACGATCCTTGGTAAAATATTTTGTTTTCGGTCCTTTTGTGGTATGTTTATAACGAAAAAGCCCGATTGTGGCGAGGACCAAAATTGTAAACTTAATCTCTTTGGAAATGTTATCTTGATGCAAATGTTTTATCTTTTGAGCTTCATAAACTGTATGTTCTCACCAGGCTTTAAGTCTGACACTTTTTCTCAAATGGTATGTGTATCAGGTTTCCATTAGCGGTGGGTTGCCGGGGTTTTTGGAGAGACGAGTTTTGAGTCTCGAGGTTTTTGGGATTGATTAGTATTATTGCTGGGCATTGTTAAGTCCCATTCTTTTGATGAAATCCTTGTATAGGATTGTATAGTCTGGAGGACTGATCCCATTTATGAAAAGTTATGGTTTTACATTCGTTATATTGTCAGATTTCTAGGTTTTAATTTACTCTGATTTTTGAGGTGTTACATTTCGGTTGCTCGCGACTATGCCCGCGAGAGTGACATTGTGTCACAATCGCGGAGGGCACAATCGCCGGAGGTCAATGACCTACGGTACATTTATCGCGATTGTGCCACGCGATAGTGACATGGTCACAATCGCAGGGCACTATCGCCCAGTGTGTACCGCGGGTGGGAGGTTTCCCGTGACTATGCCCCGCGACTATGCCATTGGTATAGTCGTCGTGTCACTATCGCCGACGGGGGTTTGGGTATAAAAAGTTTAAGTCGCGATTTTCAGTCATTTTTATCTGATTTATAGGGTTTGGGAGCGATTCTCTCTACTGATTTCGGTAAGTGTTTCTCATCTAGACTTCTCTCCTCATTTATGGTGGTTCATAGTCATTAATGGTTGTCTTTAACACTTTTAGGAAGTGTTGGTAAGAAGCTCTCAAGTGATTAAACAACTCATCTTCATCCCCTTCGTTTTAGGGTCTGGTTTTCTTTTAAGAAAACCACTAAGGTGAGTTCTTACCCATTTTACTAAACTTTATACATGTCAAAAGGGTTGATTTTGAATACCTAATATCTCCTCTTTCATATATTTGATTTGTGGAACTTCTTGCTAAACCTAACTTTTGGAGATATAAGTGTTTGTGGTGATTTTTGGGAAATAACGTTTTAAGAACTTTAATAATGTTCTTTAGCTTGTTTTACTTGGGTTATACCTTTGAGAGAATAGCATTTCTATGCAAAACTATGAATTTGGAAATATTGGTATTGTGGTTAACTGCTGATAAGTTTGTATCTTAAACTCACTTCATATTTTGAGGATTTGAAATAAAAAGGGAATCATCTATATTTTAGTATTGGTCACTTGGTAAACAATGGAAGTAGTTTTGGTGAGAATTACCCTTCATGTCACTCATTGTATGTTAATAACTGTTGGGATTTCTGGTTGGGCCTTATGCGCATTATTTGGCTTATTTGATGCATTGGGAGTCATGACCCCGTATTTGGTTTATTGTTGTCCGGCGTTGGGACGACTAGTTTTCCACGTCGAGGTACGTTAGGCATCGGATGTGGTATAAGTCATTCGTGCTCAAGTACTACGATATTGGATGAGGAGCTCGACCTAGCAACCCCTCGGGGTTGAACCTGAGTTTCCGTGGGTGTATGTTTAAAGCTACTGAGCCTGACATCCCTTGCGTGTACTTATGTGTTTATTGGCTTTACTGACCCATCGAATGGCTTACTTTCGTGTTCCGTCATTCGGGTTAGTAGGCGGGTTTCCCCCGTTAACCCAAGAGGTATTTGTTACAATTCAAAGAACATTACTGTTATTATTACCTTATGGTTGTTGCATAAAAGAAACCTTTCACTATATTTACATATTCAATTTCTTACGTTGCAAATGTTTGATCTCACTAGGCTTTAGCCTAACACTTTTTCTTAAAATGATATGTATAGCAGGTCAGGTTTTCGGTGGGGTTCGTCGGGAATGAGTGGATGGCTTTGAGGCCAAGAGCGGTCTTTTTGGGAGATGTGTAGACCGACGTTTTGGATTAGCGGGCATACTTTTGGAAGAATAGCAACACCCGATGTTAATCTTTCTTATATAAGTTAGATTATTAGGTTGTTAGTATATTCTTCATTTGATTCATTGTATTGGTTATAGTTTACTTCCCCGTTCTATCGGGATGATACTTGGGGTTGTTTACAACAGGTTTTATATTCCCAGTATTTCCCGTTTATAGCCGTCATATTGCAGAATTTTCGAATTTTATTTCCGCTAAATTTTAGGGTGTTACAAGTTGGTATCAGAGCATTAGTTTAAGTGAACTACGTATGGATGTAGAGTACCTAGACTTAAGCTGTGAAATTAGGCAATGATTTTGTGAGATTGGGTAGAACTCTTAAGATAAGATAGTTTTAGAGTCGACGGAGGCTACACAAGTTAAGCGTTATGGTAATGGGAATGAAAATTTTTATGTATCGCATGTTCATAATTTCGCCTAGCTAACGTTATTATGAAGATGTTTTACGTGATTATGTTTGTTTTCCGTTGTTATGATAATTAATGAACGTGGTAGTACGTTTCCTTGTTCGTGTTCTGTTCATCTTCATCTCACCTATATTCTCGCGTGTGTGGCAGACGATGGTTAATACGCGTAATCGGCCAGAAGGGCAAGATACTACGGCGTCCACGGCGGATCAACCTAGAGTAACTAATAATGATTTGTCCCCACCTTTGGTAAACGCGTTGGGTGGAGGACCGGAATTCGTACCCCGACGAAACCTAGCTGCAACTCATCCGATTTTGGAAGAGGTAACTCCATAATCTAGAATGATGGAACGGATGATGCAAGCGATGAACGCAGCTATGGCTCAACAACAAGAAGTATTCCTGAAGCTTTTGGACGACCGGGATGTTAACCACCGTAGGCCTGAGGCGGTGGCGGAAAATGTAATTGGGGTGGGATCCGGAGGTTCGGGACCCGTTGTCCCTTCTAATGAAACTCCACATCCCGATGTTAGGCAACTGCCTAAGGTTTGTACCTTCAAGGCATTTCTTGGATGCCGACCCCCATAATTTAAGGGCACAGATGACCCGGTAGCATGCATGAACTGGATTAGGGAGATGGAGCAGGCTTTCCAATCAAGCGAGTGCGGGGAAGGTCAAAAGGTTGTATTCGAGTCTTAAATGCTTAGAGGGGCGGCCCTCACGTGGTGGAATGTATTTTCCGCTTCTATTGAGGTCACCGTTTTGGCCCAACTGAGCTGGGAGGCCTTCAAGAAGAAGATTATGGAAGAATTTTGCAATGAACGAGCTATGGATCGAATCATAGATGAATTCTGGGGTTTGAATAAGGGAAATCTGTCGGTGAAGGAGTACAACAAATCTTTTATGGACAAGCTTGGGTTGGTGGGACATCTGGTCCCCACCGAAAGAGAGAAAATAAAGGCATACATCAAAGGTTTGCCTACATAAATGATGAACATGGTTCGGGTATCGAGGGCCTCTACTCTCCGAGAGGCAATAGAAGAAGCGCAGTTAATAGAAGACTCCTACGGCTCGAGCAAGATGGAGAGGAGCGGAGTGGTCGAGAAAAGGAAGTGGGAAGGGGGTCCCACATCATCAAAGAGACCAAACCATTTCAATAACAACCATCGGGGGAATGGCCCTAGACGGGATTCCCCGTGGTGTTCCAGATGCCGAAGTAAGCACACCGGCCTTTGTAACTCGGGGTCCACTCTGTGCTTTAAATGTGGTAAACTCGGTCACCGTTACAATGATTGTCCAATCAAAGGTCGAGTTTGTTTCGAGTGCAAAGAGACGGGCCACGTCAGAAGCGAATGCCCGAAAGCAAAGATGAACTTTAGCGGAGGCAACAAGGTGGACGCTCCTAAAGCAACAGGGAGAGCTTTCCAGATGACCACCGAAGAGGCGAAGGCGTCAACGGACGTAGTGTCAGGTACGTTTCTCCTAAACTCCGTACCTACACGTGTACTATTTGATTCGGGAGCTAGTTTCTCATTTGTATCAAGTTCGTTTTGCCCAAAACTATCCATGCCCACTACTAGTTTAGAAGACACGTTAGTGGTAGAGCTAGCGGATGGTGATCAAGTAGTGGTTCGGGATATCATAAAAAATTGCAAGTTTGAAATCGAAGGGAGAGAGTTTCCGATTGACCTATTGCCTATGGTCATCGGGGGATTTGATGTTGTATTCGGTATGGATTGGTTGTCCACCAATCACGCAGAAATTCTTTGTGCCAAGAAGTTGATCCGAATTCCAGGTTCGGAGGGTCATGTGGTGACCGTGTACGGTGAAAGACGAAAGGATGAAGTCGCAATCATCAGTATGGTAAAGGCACGAAAATGTTTGGCGAAAGGATGCTCAACCTTTTTGGCATATGTAATAGATGCCAAACTTGAGAAGAAGAAGCTAGAAGATGTCGAGGTGGTAAGGGAGTTTCCCGATGTATTCCCGGACGACTTGCCTGGCTTACCGCCCGACCGTCGAGTGGAGTTCAAGATTGATCTGACGCCGGGAGCGACTCCTATAGCTCGAGCTCCCTACCGTTTGGCTCCATCAGAGATAAAGGAAATGATGAGCCAATTACAAGAGCTTTTGGAGAAAGGGTTCGTAAGACCGAGTTCCTCGCCTTGGGGAGCACCGGTCTTATTCGTGAAGAAGAAGGACGGTACCATGTGAATGTGTATTGACGATAGGGAGTTGAATAAGGCAACCGTGAAGAACAAGTATCCACTCTCTAGGATTGATGATTTGTTCGACCAACTTCAAGGAGCGAGCTGCTTTTCGAAGATCGATCTCCGTTCGGGTTATCATCAAGTGAAAGTCAAGTAAGAAGACATTCCTAAAACCGCTTTTAGGACGCGTTATGGTCACTACGAATTCTTAGTGATGCCCTTCGGTTTGACGAACGCTCCAACGGTGTTTATGGACTTGATGAACCGCGTGTGCCGACCCTTCCTAGATAAATCCGTCATCGTGTTCATTGATGACATCCTTATCTACTCGAAGGATGAAGTCGATCATGCGCGTCATCTTTGGGATGTCTTGGAAATCTTGAGGAAGGAGAATATTTATGCAAAGTTTTCCAAGTGCGAGTTTTGGTTGAAGGAAGTGCAGTTCTTGGGGCACGTAGTTTCAAGGGACGGAGTAATGGTGGATCCGGCCAAGATTGAAGCTATGATGAATTGGGAACCACCCAAAATCCCATCCGAAATTCGGAGTTTTATAGGCTTAGCGGGGTATTACCGAAGGTTCATACAAGACTTCTCCAAGATTGCTTCTTCGTTGACGATGTTGACCAAGAAGAATGTAGAGTTTGTGTGGACCGAGGAGCAAGAGAAAGCATTTTGGACATTGCAAAGAAAATTATGTGAGGCTCCGATCTTATCCTTGCCGGAGGGATCGGAGGATTTTGTGGTCTATAGTGATGCGTCCAAAAAGGGACTTGGATGTGTACTTATGCAAAGAGGAAAAGTAATCGCGTACGCATCTAGGCAATTGAAGGTGCATGAGAAGAACTACCCCACTCACGATCTGGAATTGGCGGCGGTAGTGTTCGCATTAAAGCTATGGTGACATTACCTTTACGGCACAAAGTGTACCTTGTACACGGATCATAAGAGTCTGAAGTATGTTTTTGACCAGAAAGAACTCAACATGAGGCAACGAAGGTGGTTAGAGCTACTTAAGGATTACGACTGCGAATTACTCTACCACCTGGGTAAAGCAAACGTGGTGGCCGACGCCTTGAGTCGGAAAGAGTATAGCATGAGACTTCAAGCCAAACTTACAAGAATTGAGTTGGTGTCAAGTCTCATGGAAAGGATTAAAGAGGCACAAACTGAAGCATTAAAAGAAGAAAACCTCAAGGATGAAGTGATGACCAAGCAACGGTTATTGTTGACCGAAGATAGCCGAGGGATCAAGTGCTTCAACGGGCGAGTTTGGGTACCAAAGTTCGGTGGTTGCCGAGAGCTACTTTTGGAGGACGCACACAAATCCAAGTATTCTATCCACCCGGGAAGTACCAAGATGTACCGAGATTTGAAGCTACACTTTTGGTGGCCAGTTATGAAATTGGATGTAGCACATTATGTGGAGCGATGTGTAACTTGTTCACAGGTGAAGGCTGAGCATCAACGACCCTATGGAAGTCTTCAATCGCTCGAAATACCCGAATGGAAATGGGACAAGATCACCATGGATTTCGTGACCAAATTACCGAAGACTTTGCGAGGGAACGACACCATATGGGTCATTGTCGATCGATTGACGAAGAGTGCTCATTTTCTAGCGATGCGGGAAACGTTGCCAATGGATAAGTTGGCGAAGCTATACATAGATGAAATCGTCTCTAGGCACGGTATACTCTTGTCGATAGTTTCCGATCGTGATAGTCGGTTCACATCGAGATTTTGGGGAGCCTTGCATCAAGATTTGGGCACACGGGTGAATTTGAGCACGACTTATCACCCACAAACAGACGGACAAAGTGAAAGGACGATTCAAACACTTAAAGATATGCTTATATCATGCGTGATTGATTTTGGCGGTAGTTGGGATGCCCATCTACCTTTGGTGGAATTTGCGTACAACAATAGTTACCACTCTAGTCTCGGGATGGCACCGTTTGAAGCTTTGTACGGACGGAAGTGTAGAACCCCCGTGTGTTGGTTAGAAGCGGGGGAGAAGCAGTTTTCCAACCCGGAAATTGTGCAAGAGACGACCGACAAAGTCAAATCAATTCGGGAGCGATTAAAAGCGGTACAGGATCGTCAGAAGAGTTACGCCGACAAAAAGAGAAGACCGATAGAGTTTCAAGCGGGGGATCGTGTGATGTTAAAGGTGTCCCCTTGGAAGGGATTGATTCGATTTGGGAAGTGCGGGAAGCTAAGTCCCCGTTTCCTAGGGCCGTTTACTATACTCGAGCGCATTAGGCTACAAGCTTACAAGTTGGATCTACAGCCAGAAATGGATGGGATTCATCCCACTTTCCACGTGTGCTATCTACGGAAGTGTTTAGCGGAAGAGGAAAGTGTTATTCCTTTATCCGAAATCAGAGTGGATGATAATCGTTGCATCGAAGAGCCCGAGGTATTTGTAGGCGGGTCTCCCCCGTTAACCCAAGAGGTATTTGTTACAATTCAAAGAACATTACTGTTATTATTACCTTATGGTTGTTGCATAAAATAAACATTTCACTATATTTACATATTCAATTTCTTACGTTGCAAATGTTTGATCTCACTAGGCTTTAGCCTAACACTTTTTCTTAAAATGACATGTATAGCAGGTCAGGTTTCCGGTGGGATTCGTCGGGAATGAGTGGATGGCTTTGAGGCCAAGAGCGGTCTTTTTGGGAGATGTGTAGACCGACGTTTTGGATTAGCGGGCATACTTTTGGAAGAATAGCAACACCCGATGTTAATCTTTCTTATATAAGTTAGATTATTAGGTTGTTAGTATATTATTTATTTGATTCATTGTATTGGTTATAGTTTACTTCCCCGTTCTATCGGGATGATACTTGGGGTTGTTTACAACAGGTTTTATATTCCCATTATTTCCCGTTTATAGCCGTCATATTGCAGAATTTTCGAATTTTATTTCCGCTAAATTTTAGGGTGTTACAAGTTGGTATCAGAGCATTAGTTTAAGTGAACTACGTATGGATGTAGAGTACCTAGACTTAAGCTGTGAAATTAGGCAATGATTTTGTGAGATTGGGTAGAACTCTTAAGGTAAGATAGTTTTAGAGTCGACGGAGGCTACACAAGTTAAGCGTTATGGTAATGGGAATGAAAATTTTTATGTATCGCATGTTCATAATTTCGCCTAGCTAACGTTATTATGAAGATGTTTTACGTGATTATGTTTGTTTTCCGTTGTTATGATAATTAATGAACGTGGTAGTACGTTTTCTTGTTCGTGTTCTGTTCATCTTCATCTCACCTATATTATCGCGTGTGTGGCAGACGATGGTTAATACGCGTAACGGCCAAAAGGGCAAGATACTACGGCGTCCACGGCGGATCAACCTAGAGTAACTAATAATGATTTGCCCCCACCTTTGGTAAACGCGTTAGGTGGAGGACCGGAATTCGTACCCCGACGAAACCTAGCTGCAACTCATCCGATTTTGGAAGAGGTAACTCCAGAATCTAGAATGATGGAACGGATGATGCAAGCGATGAACGCAGCTATGGCTCAACAACAAGAAGTATTCCTGAAGCTTTTGGACGACCGGGATGTTAACCACCGTAGGCCTGAGGCGGTGGCGGAAAATGTAATTGGGATGGGATCCGGAGGTTCGGGACCCGTTGTCCCTTATAATGAAACTCCACCTCCCGATGTAAGGCAACTGCCTAAGGCTTGTACCCCAAAGCAACTAAGTCTGCTTAGGACCGACGCCGTCAGAACCTGAGATACACATCGACACCAAACAAGTGTTAGGCCAAAAAGCCTAGTGAGTTGAACAATAATAAGCATGCATAAGCAGTTACAATTCTTATCAGCAGTTAACCAGAGCTCAACAATATGTGTAGTCAACAGGGGATACCCGTAGCACCAATCAGTTCCACCCAAGAGACAATGTACCTTAGTGCCACTACCACGAGTGACACCCAAAGGCCCGACCCATCCGACAAATACAACTATGGCAATACCCCGGATTGTAACACCCGGAAATTCGCAAGGTAAGTATTTTGTCTTCTTAAATGCAATTATTTCGCTTATTTGAGAATATGTGTCTTGGTGTACATTTCATGATCATTATTATGTCTAAATGTCATATAATTAATTTACCTTCGTTAATCGTTCAAACCTTGTGCTTGTTATCATTTTCGGTTGAGTTTTGGACTGTTTTGAGTGGCTCGCGATTGTGCCTCGCGATTTTGCCTTGGCACTATCGCGGAGGGCACTATCGCCGAACATGTACCGAGGGTACGGGTTGGCTCGCGATTGTGCCCCACGATTGTGCCTTGGCACTATCGCGGAGGGCACTATCGCCGAACATGTACTGAGAGGTCGGAGTGGGCCGCGATTGTGACTCGCGTATCGCCGGGCACTATCGCCCGCGTGGTCCAGTCTGCTGTTTTAAAAGAATTAATACCTCATTTCTCACTAGCACTTTGCAACAAAACGGGAGAACCTTCTTGGAGGCGATTTTTAGGGTTTCATCACTTACTTCATTTATTTCCTAGGGTTTGGGGTTGTTAGGGTCATTTAGTGAGCATTAAGCTTCATCCAAGTTTATCTAGTGAAGATTCTCATCAAGCTACTCCTCTCCACTTCAAGTCTCATCTTCTCAAATATAGGGTTTTCATCTTTTCTAGGTTTTGGTACAAAACCTAGATTGTGAGTTTACTAACCCTTTGTTAAAACTAGATACACATCATAATCTCCTATTTGTTACTTTATCTCTATGTGTTCAAATGTTTGGGGGTTCTTCATGATAATAGTTGGAAGATGCATATATAAATGGGTGATTTGCCAAGATTAGTGTTACATGTATCATTATTTGGGATTTGTCTCTTAGATACATAATGTGGGTACCTTGGTAGGTTAAATGTATGCATATATGGGCATGATGATGATTCTGGTTGGAACACCATTTTGGTGATATGTTTATATGTATGATAAGCATAATTTACATTGGATATTTTGTTAGACATCATGAGGATAAGGTGGTAATATTATACCCGTAGTTGGTATTGAATTATGTGGGTTTAAATATACCTAAAGGACCCCTTATAAATGTTATGTGGATGAACCAAGTCAGTACACTAGGAGGATATAGTCTTGGGCGCCACTGTGATGGTATGTGCCTAGACCTCCGCCATTCGGGGAATTTTCTTAGTGATAGTCTTCGGGTGGGTCGGGCCTTTGGGGTGTTCCTTGTTAAGGGCATCAAGGTATATCGACTCTTGGGTGGGACTTGATTGGTGCTATGGGTCTCCCCTATTGACTCCACATTTGTTGAACTATGGTTAATTGCTGATGAGAAATATGTCTGCTCATGCATGCTTATTATTGTTCAACTCACTAGGCTTTTTGGCCTAACAATTGTTTGGTGTCGATGTGTATCTCAGGTTCTAGTGGCGGCGGTCTTAAGCCGGTTTAGTTGCTTTGGGGTGAGAGCTTGGGGAATGGCGCATGGACGCGTTATACTTTTGGATATAGACCGTTTGGGTCTATAGATGACAACCCTTTTTGTAATCTCTTTTCTAGAAGTAGAAATTAGATTAGTTGGTTGTTGTTCTTTGTCCGTTAAATTACATTTGTGATTAAACAGGTTATTTAAATATATATTCCCCATTTTTGGGAGGCTCTTGCTGTGGCAATTTTAGCATACCTCAGGTCCGTTTTCCGGATTTTTGTTATCCCTATTTTTAGAGTGTTACAAGTTGGTATCAGAGCTTTAGTTTAAGTGAACTAGGTATTGTTTAACATATCTAGACTTAAGCTTTAGACTTTATGACTTCACTGTCCACTTGGGGTAGGAATCCTAGATGGGGAGAGCGTTAGGATTACGGAATTACTGTAATTGAAAGTTGTGATGATGGTGACCAGAATACTTGTGTATGGTTCGTTCATAATTTCACTTAGCTACTGCTATTATGAATGCATTGTTACGTGAGCATACTTGGTTTACTATTATTATGATAATTGATGAAAGTAGTAGTACGTACAATGAGTTCAACTCGCTTAGTTTGTTCTCAATCTATTTCTCGTACGTGCATGGCAGATTTTAATAGTAAACACTCGAAGTAGATTACCGGACATGCCAGAAGGGGAACCAGAAGTGGAATCTGCAACAGTACGACCCCCGGTGGGGGCAACCTCCGATGACATACCTATACCCAGAATCTTGGCAGGAGGGTCTGAGCACATTCCACACCGGAACCTCAACACAGGTGACACCATCATAGAGGAAGTTACCATGGAGACCCGGCTTCGAGATAGCATGATGTTGGCCATGAATGCGGCTTTGGCTCAACAACAGTTGTCCATGACTTCGGCCATGACCCAACAGCAGGAGTTTTTCATGAAACTTCTAGAGGACCGAGACGTCAGTAACCGTCAACCCGATACTATGGCTGAAAACGTTATTGTAGGGTCGGGTGGACCGAATGTGGTAACGGTTGAAGAACCATCCGCTGAGGGAATCAGATCAAAGATTAAAGGGTGTACCTACAAGACGTTTTTGGGGTGTCACCCTAAGGAGTTTGCGGGTTCAGATAACCCGGTTACTTGTATGTACTGGATTAAGGAATTAGAGATGACTTTCGAGTCCAGTGAATGCGACCCTTCTCAACGGGTCAAGTTTGCTTCTCAGCTACTTCGGAGAGAGGCTCTGATTTGGTGGAACCTCACCCGATCTGCCCTCACCCCGGAAGTTCTAGCTAAGCTAACTTGGACGGTGTTCAAGGAGAAGATCATGGACAAATACTGCAGCGAACGGTCGTTGGACAAGTTGGAACGAATTTCCGAGATCTGAAGAAGGGGAATATGTCGATTGTTGGCTACTCCAAGCTCTTCTTGGAGAAGCTAAACTTGGTGGGACATCTGGTCCCCGACGAAAAGTCGAAGATGAAAGCATATCAACAGGGTTTACCGGCTGGAATGCGAACGGATATAAGAAATGCTAAGTGTTCGACTCTACAAGAGGTTATCGAGGAGTCCTTACTCATTGAGGACGACATCAATTCGGAAAGGGATGAGAAGAGGTACGTTGGTGAGAAACGGAAGTGGGAGGGGCCATCTGGGCCCGTTCGTCAATCTAGACCCTTTGTAAGCGGGAGATCGGGTGATCAACGTCGTGAAGATCGATGGTGCCACAAGTGCAGGTCAAAGCACTCGGGGTAGTGCGCTACGAGGACTCCCTCCGGTCCAGCTGGGTGTAGCAAGTGTGGTAAGAAAAACCACACGACTCAAGAGTGTTCCCTCCGTGGGGCGGTTTGTTATGAATGCGGAGAGCCGGGGCATATGAAGCGAGAGTGTCCAAGGCTGGTTAGAGGAGGTGGTGGAAATTCTGTGGGTTCGACGGCTAGGGTCGAGCAACCATCACGGGCAACGAGTCGAGCTTTCCGGATGACTACCGAGGAGGCAAAGGAGACCGCGAATGTTGTTTCGGGTACGTTTGTAGTAAATTCCATGCCTGCTCGTGTCTTGTTTGATTCTGGTGCTACATGTTCTTTTGTGTCGGATGCTTTCTGTAAACGATTTACCACTCCTATTAGTGTTCTTCCCGATGCGTTAGTAGTAGAAATAGCTAATGGAGATCAAGTGATCATTCGTGACCGTTTTTGTGATTGCACTCTAGAGATCAACGGAATTTCTTTCGGAGTAGATTTACTACCTATGGCTATAGGAGGGTTTGATGTAGTCATAGGCATGGATTGATTAGTGAGGCATAAGGCGGACATCTTTTGCTCCAAAAAGATGATCCAAGTACCATTGCCAGAAAATGGGGTGGCAACCATTTATGGAGAGAAAGGAAGGAGGAATAATCCTATTATCTCATCTCTTAAGGCTCACAAGTTTTTAGCGAAAGGCTACCCTTCGTACTTGGCCTACGTTGTGGACGCAAAGAAAGAAAAGAAGTCGGTGGGAGATGTGGAGGTAGTGCAAGATTATCCGGACGTCTTTCCGGAAGACTTACCCGGTTTACCGCCGAAACGGCAAGTGGAGTTTCAAATTGACCTCACACCGGGAGCGGCTCCGATAGCTCGTGCTCCATATCGTCTGGCACCGACAGAAATGAAGGAGATGATGACGCAACTTCAAGAGTTGTTGGAGAAGGGCTTCATTCGACCAAGTTCGTCACCTTGGGGAGCACCGGTTCTGTTCGTGAAGAAGAAAGATGGATCCATGCGGATGTGCATAGATTATCGGGAGTTAAACAAAGTCACGGTGAAGAACAAATACCCTCTACCTCGCATCGACGATCTCTTTGATCAACTCCAAGGGGCGGGATGTTTCTCGAAGATTGACCTTCGGTCCAGTTATCATCAAGTGAGAGTAAAGAACGAAGATATTCCGAAGACGGCTTTCCGAACGAGATACGATCATTATGAGTTCTTGGTGATGTTGTTTGGCTTAACCAACGCTCCGGCCGTATTCATGGATTTGATGAACCGTGTGTGTCGCCCATTTTTGGATAAATCCGTGATCGTCTTCATCGACGATATTTTAATATATTTAAGGGATGAGTCCGAACATGGAAGACACTTACGGGAAGTATTAGAGGTTCTAAGAAGGGAGAAACTGTTCGCGAAGTTCTCGAAGTG
Organism: Arctium minus; assembly: GCA_954870635.1. NCBI lineage: Eukaryota > Viridiplantae > Streptophyta > Magnoliopsida > Asterales > Asteraceae > Arctium > Arctium minus. The sequence continues at coordinate 192,775,053 of OX941080.1, forward strand.
CGAATTTTGGCTTCAAGAAGTGCAATTCTTGGGGCATGTGGTATCAAAGGACGGGGTAAAAGTGGATCTGGCAAAGATCGAAGCAATGATGAATTGGGAACCCCCAACAAGTCCGACGGAGATCCGAAGCTTCTTGGGTTTAGCGGGTTACTACCGACGTTTCATTCAGGATTTCTCAAAGACGGCTACACCGCTCACTTCCCTTACAATAAAGAACATCAAGTTTCTTTGGACCAATGCACAAGAGCAAGCGTTCCAGACGCTCAAGAGGAAGTTGTGCGAAGCCCTGATCTTGTCCTTACCCGAAGGATCGGAAGACTTTGTGGTGTATAGTGACGCTTCCAAGATGGGACTTGGGTGCGTACTAATTCAAAGGGGGAAGGTGATAGCCTACGCGTCGCGACAATTAAAGGATCATGAGAAGAACTACCCGACGCATGACTTAGAGTTGGCGGCTGTAGTTTTTGCTTTGAAGTTGTGGCGGCATTACTTGTACGGGACTAAGTGTATTCTCTTCACGGATCACAAGAGTCTCAAGTACATCTTCGATCAAAAAGAACTCAACATGCGGCAAAGAAGATGGCTTGAACTTCTAAAGGATTATGATTGTGATCTACTCTACCATCCCGGTAAGGCCAATGTGGTGGCGGATGCTTTGAGCCGGAGGAGCCATGAGGGTGGCGTTAAATTGTCCCTTACAAGAATCGACGTGGTATCAAGTTTGGTGGAAAGCATCAAGACGTGGCAAGTGGAAGCGCTCAAAGAACAAAACCTCAAGTCCGAGGTCATGGTGAAACAAAAGGAACGTTTGACGGAAGATAGCCGCGGGCTTAAACTATTTCAATGTCGTATTTGGGTGCCGAAGTTGGGTGGAAATCGAGAATTACTTCTAGAAGACGCACACAAGTCGAAGTATATTCTATACATCCCGGTAGTACCAAGATGTATAGAGACTTAAAATTAAATTATTGGTGGCCGGTGATGAAGTTGGATGTGGCTAACTACGTGGAGAAGTGTGTCACGTGCCTTCAACTCAAGGCGGAACATCAAAGACCGTATGGAAGTTTACAACCGTTGTCCATTCCCGAGTGGAAGTGGGACAACATTACCATGGATTTCGTGACTAAGCTACCGAAGACCTTGCGAGGCCATGATACAATTTGGGTAGTCGTTGACCGGCTAACTAAGAGCGCGCATTTCCTTGCAATGAGGGAGACTTTGCCGATGGAAAAATTGGCCAAGCTTTACATCGATGAGGTTGTGTCCAGGCATGGGGTTCCACAATCTATCGTGTCGGATCGAGATAGTCGTTTCACGTCAAACTTTTGGGCAAGCTTGCAAAAGGAGTTGGGTACCCGATTGAATTTGAGCACGGCGTATCATCCTCAAACGGATGGTCAAAGTGAAAGGATGATTCAAACACTCGAAGACATGTTAAGGTCATGTGTTATCGATTTTGGAGGTAGTTGGGACTCACACCTGCCGTTAGTGGAGTTCGCATATAATAATAGCTACTACTCTAGCATTGGCATGGCACCATTCGAGGCGTTGTACGGGCGAAAGTGCCGAACTCCAGTCTGTTGGTTAGAAGCGGGCGAAAAACAATTCGCCGGGCCGGAAATAGTGCAAGAGACGGCGGACAAGGTGAAAGAGATCTGAGAAAGGCTAAGGGCGGCACAAGACCGTCAGAAAAGTTACGCGGACAAGAAAAGGAGACCGGTCGAGTTTCAAGTGGGCGACCGGGTCATGTTGGAAGTGTCACCATGGAAGGGAATCATTCGGTTTGGGAAGCGTGGGAAGCTCAACCCTCGTTTCCTTGGTCCATTCGTCATATTGGAGAAAATTGGATTACAAGCCTACCGGTTGGATTTACCACCGGAGATGGATGGAATACATCCTACATTTCACGTATGTTATATTCGGAAGTGTCTAGCCGAAGAGGAAAGCGTGATCCCTTTGTCGGAAATTCGGGTGGACAGTGGGAATCATTGTGTAGAAGAACCGGAATCTATTTTAGAATTGAAAGTGAAGAAGTTGAGGCATAAGGACGTGGTCATGGTTAAGGTTCAATGGAAGCACCATCGGGGTGATAACATTACTTGGGAATCGGAAGATGATATGAAGAAGCGTTATCCTCACTTGTTTAATCTAGAGTACCGAAATCCCAATTAGGTGGGGAGGATTGTAACACCCGGAAATTCACAAGGTAAGTATTTTGTCTTCTTAAATGCAATTATTTCGCTTATGTGAGAATATGTGTCTTGGTGTACATTTCATGATCATTATTATGTCTAAATGTCGTATAATTAATTTACCTTCGTTAATCGTTCAAACCTTGTGCTTGTTATCGTTTTCGGTTGAGTTTTGGACTGTTTTGAGTGCCTCGCGAGTGTGCCTTGGCACTATCGCGGAGGCCACTATCGCCGAACATGTATCGAGGGTACGGGTTGGCTCGCGATTGTGCCCCGCGATTGTGCCTTGGCACTATCGCGGAGGGCACTATCGTCGAACATGTACCGAGAGGTCGGAGTGGGCCACGATTGTGACTCGCGATAGTGCCATTGGCACTATCGCCGGGCACTATCGCCCGCGTGGTCCAGTCTGCTGTTTTATAAGAATTAATACCTCATTTCTCACTAGCACTTTGCAACAAAACGGGAGAACCTTCTTGGAGGCGATTTTTAGGGTTTCATCACCTACTTCATTTATTTCCTAGGGTTTGGGGTTGTTAGGGTCATTTAGTGAGCATTAAGCTTCATCCAAGTTTATCTAGTGAAGATTCTCATCAAGCTACTCCTCTCCACTTCAAGTCTCATCTTCTCAAATATAGGGTTTTCATATTTTCTAGGTTTTGGTACAAAACCTAGATTGTGAGTTTACTAACCCTTTGTTAAAACTAGATACACATCATAATCTCCTATATGTTACTTTATCTCTATGTGTTCAAATGTTTGGGGGGTTTTCATGATAATAGTTGGAAGATGCATATATAAATGGGTGATTTGCCAAGATTATTGTTACATGTATCATTATTTGGGATTTGTCTCTTAGATACATAATGTGGGTACCTTGGTAGGTAAAATGTATGCATATATGGGCATGATGATGATTCTGGTTGGAACACCATTTTGGTGATATGTTTATATGTATGATGAGCATAATTTACATTGGATCTTTTGTTAGACATCATGAGGATAAGGTGGTAATATTATACCCGTAGTTGGTATTGAATTATGTGGGTTGAAATATACCTAAAGGACCCCTTATAAATGTTATGTGGACGAACCAAGTCAGTACACTAGAAGGATATAGTCTTGGGCGCCACTGTGATGGTATGTGCCTAGACCTCCGCCATTCGGGGAATTTTCTTAGTGATAGTATTCGGGTGGGTCGGGCCTTTGGGGTGTTCCTTGTTAAGGGCATCAAGGTATATCGACTCTTGGGTGGGACTTGATTGGTGCTATGGGTCTCCCCTATTGACTCCACATTTGTTGAACTATGGTTAATTGCTGATGAGAAATATGTCTGTTCATGCATGCTTATTATTGTTCAACTCACTAGGCTTTTTGGCCTAACACTTGTTTGGTGTCGATGTGTATCTCAGGTTCTAGCGGCGGCGGTCTTAAGCCGGTTTAGTTGCTTTGGGGTGAGAGCTTGGGGAATGGTACATGGACGCGTTATACTTTTGGATATAGACCGTTTGGGTCTATAGATGACAACCCTTTTTGTAATCTCTTTTCTAGATGTAGAAATTAGATTAGTTGGTTGTTGTTCTTTGTCCGTTAAATTACATTTGTGATTAAACAGGTTATTTAAATATATATTCCCCATTTTTGGGAGGCTCTTGCTGTAGCAATTTTAGCATACCTCAGGTCCGTTTTCCGGATTTTTGTTATCCCTATTTTTAGGGTGTTACACGGATGGCGGAGGTCTAGGCACATACCCACACGGTGGCGCCCAATACTACATCCTCCTAGTGTCTACTGACTTTGTTCGTCCAACATAATACATATAGGAGGTCTTGAGGTATATATTTACCAAAGCATTTCGATACCAACCATGGGTACTATGCTACCATCCTATCACATACGTCTATCATGAGACCCAAATATCAACATAATCAATGTCTAGATATTCAATCGCCAAAAGGCATTCCATGTAGAATTTATCATCTACTATACCACATACAATCCATTTCATGCCAAATTGCCAACAATGTACATTCATGGGGGCAATCCCAAATATACAACCAATAAAGTAAACATGGCAAATACTCATAGAAGATAACCCAACATAATGTACATAATACTATTATCAAGTATTTGAACACATAAATGTAACCAACATAAGGAATGTAACAATGATACAAATAGAATATTATGATGTGTATCTAGTTTTAACAAAAGGGTTAGTAAACTCACAATCTAGGTTTTTGAACCAAAACCTATAAAATGGAAAACCCTATAAGTTGGATGGGAATGATGGAGACTTGGACTCTTGAGATCTTGATGTAGAAGGAACCCAATAAATGATGTTTTACCTCCCAAAGCCTTGCAATAAATGCTCTAGATAGCAAGAGGAAGAAAATGGCTCCCAAACCCTAGAAAATCGCTCCCCAAATAAGTGTATGTGTGTTTGTGATTTAGAACCGAGAGAAGGGGGTTTTGGGGACCTGCAGGTCGATCGCGACTTGTGCCGCGACTTGCACCCGCGACATAAGTCGCCCGTGTGCCAGACCAAAATGATTCCAGTGACTTACGCGGCTTGTGCCGCGACTTCCACCCGCGCCTAAGTCGCGAGGTTCCTCAAACCCAAACCACTCCAGTGGACTACGCGGCTTATGCCGCGACTTTCACTTGCGCCTAAGTCACGAAACTCCTTGCTCAACAATTACTAGTCTAAAACTTCCAATCCGACACCAAGCAACTATCATAGACGGAAATGGCAATTAAGCATACAATTTATACTTTGATAAACACATACACGTCAGATTAATAAGGCCTCAAACTTACCTGAAATTACGGATGTTACACCGGCTTTAATGGCTCGATGTAGATTCCGTTTTTGAATTACATACTAATGCACTGTGTTGCATTTTGATGATACTTGCATGCTTGGGTGCGTGGTCACTCCTGTGTAGTCATGTAATGTTAAACTGTGTTGCATTTGATCCATAGGCACGTAAGTCAGTCTTTATTTGATGGTCAATTGGGTATTACGGGGTTAGACTCCGGAACCTATGTTTTATGACCTTAATATTTCAAGTGCACACTAGGAGGGCTGAGTCCGATTGATTTATCATGAGCTAGATGGGCGGTTTGTATTTGGGGCCTCCGCCATGTCGGGGTAATGCCATGGGTGTAACCCTCGACTGTGCCGAGCCTTTGGCGGTATTCATGGTAATATTCGCTAAGGTTAGTTGTCTCTTTGTGTGTGGTTTGAAAGGAGTCGTAGGGTCACTTGGGCTTTTATGTCGTGAAGTGTCATACGATCAACGTTGTATGAGTGACATACTTTTGTGTTCCTTCACTCTCAATAGATATGGGTCTCCCCCGTTGTCGGCCAACCGTATTTTGGATATTTAATTGTCCATGCTTTAATATTTGGACTTCATTCCATTTTATGGTCGCGTGAGTATTGAATTTCAGTTCTATGTTTTCGATGACATATCACATTTATATGGATTGTTTTCCATTATTTAAGGGTCGAGTATTATGCCCCACTGTGTTTTTTGGTGTTTTGGGATATGAAGTGTTATTCACGTTTTCACAAATTGGGTGTTAGATTATAATCTCGTTTTTAAGCGAGTTATGGGTTGCATTGTTTACAAAGAATGTTTGTATTGGATCGTTCTCTTTAAAAATGCATATTATGGAAAAACGAGTCGTTTCCATTTCTAAAGTAAACCATTTTGAAAGATCTTGATTCGAACTGAATTCCTTTCTTTTAAATATATATTTATTCATATTAAAACTCTTGAGCTCACCAGGCGTTAAGCCTAACCTTTTTATTTGTCGGCATGTGCATCAGGTTCTATTTGGGGTTTGGTTCTAGCAGTGCTTTGAGGAGATGAACTCTAGATTTACACAAGGGTAAATAGTTGGTGAAGCCTTCCGCAGTTTTGAGATATTGTTTGTTATTGGGTTTTAGTAACATCCGCTCTTATCATAGACTTTATGCATACAATGAAATGTGTGTATTGAGGTTAAACCTTCAATTGTGATCGAATATGAATCAATTATAGATGTATATAGAAAATTTTAAGATAGTTGTTGTTTACAGGTGTGGGGGTGTTATAATCTGGAAATACAGTTTGAGTGATGCAAGAAGATTTGATAAAGTCTTTTATCACCGCGTAGATATACAGTTTTTTTGCATGATTTTGGCTAAGGTTCATGTGTCGGTCAACAATAGTGTCACACAAAGATTGAGCATTTATTTTTATACTGGTATAGCTACGATCATTAGAGTTTGACTTAGCTAAACCGACAAGTTGGCAAAAGTGGTGACTTTATGGGGATAGGTGGCCACCATCTGTTAGAGTTCAATTCCAAGAGAAAGAGGACTCTTATAAATGTTGTTGTGACACTTGTTTCTGACCACGAGGTTATTACAAATGTCTTAAATATTGATCACACCCATATCATTTTCTTTAATATATTTTTCTTTACTTAAATGTTACAATCGTCAAACTCGCCCAAATATATTTCTTCTTCTATAATTGAAATCGGTGTATTATCGACTTATTACTTGGGACTTTGAAGTCCAATTCATGTGAATGCGATCTCTATATATTTACCGCTTTATTACTTGAAAGCGATCATAGTGTCCGATGTATACTTGCACCATCGACGTGGGAACATTGTCACCACTTTGTGGACCTATACGATTTTCCACTATCTCTACCATCAATTCCATCTTCATTCAATTGAAAATTAGTTGATAGACAATATCTATGTATTTTTTTACGATTGTTTCCGATATGGACAACAAACTTAATTTTCAAATCTATATAATTTCATGAAACCATATGGAATATTTGATTTTCACAATCCTAATCTAACATGGCACATAAAATATTCAAATTAGCCTTTTCATTAAAAAAAAAATAGTTTGTTTAGTACTTGCCATTAACTATTGGATTAGAGTAGATCAATTATTATTAAGTTGTTATTTGATTTCTTAAACCTCACCATATATATTATATATCGTGTGAGAAGTTGAGTTAGCGTGAGAAGCGTGAGAAATGAATCTGAATACTTGATCACTTTTGATCTTAAGCCAACCCATGAATTGCCTCGATACGTGAATTGGTCCTGTGCATATTGGTGCATCTTATCTTGATACATCTCATCCTAGTGTGCATCAAACGGTTTATTAACCACTTTTCACGTTTATCAGGTCAACTCAACTTCTCACCAGAACCAAACCCTATATTATGGGAACTGTAAAAAAAGTTGAAGATGTGAGAACCGATCTAAGCCTTAAATCAAATTTGATATTATGGTTGTGATTTAAAGGTGTTTTAATTAGAAACGGGCACTAATGGTCATTTGGTAATAAATATGATATTTTTTAATTTTTTTAATTAAATATTTTTTTTTACGCAATACCTTCCTTTTATGCGATAAAGGGTTTAAGATTTTCATGTACAAATGGTTGAGTTCCAGTTTTTGAAGTATCCCTTATTCTTCTTATTACATTGATGGAATCAATCGATTATGATATTTCACCTTATGAATCAGATTCACCTTATGTAACATAAACAACTCCACCTTATAAAACATAAACAGATTCACCAAATTAAACATAATGACAGTGTTTCAAAGTCATAAACAAAATTCATTGTTTCAAAGTCATAAACATATTCATTGTTTCAAAGTCACCTTAAAAAACACAATGACAGTGTTTCACCTTATGAAGCTTCAACTCTTTGTTCAATAACTACTTTTATTTGACCAGGTTGCTTATTCACTTGTTCCACAATCATACAAAGTGTCACGTTATCGGCATCATCTTCATCAGCAGGTACAAGATTGTCATCTCATATTTGGTAAAAGATGAGATGGAGATGAAAGAATGAAACTAATATGGGTTCGAAGAACACCTCAATCCCAGATCCCATTTATGGGTTCGAAGAACACCTCCATCCCAAATCCCATTGTTGGGTTCAAAGAACACCTCCATCCCATATCCCATTTATGGGTTCAATGCATAAGGGTGAGGGAGTGTCAACAATTTTTCAAGAGGGGTGGGGGCGACGATCTTCATGTGCAAATGAGATGCAGGTGGTGTTGGATTTTGATAAGGGATATGCGATTGAGAGGGTATATAGAAGTCAGAGGGCTTACAAAAACAGAGAGATGAGTTTACAAATAGACTCGATGAGGTGAGTCTACCCCATAATACCCTTTCATTCTAGTCCATTTTGATAAAAATACCCTTATTTCACCATTTTATTACAAATATGCTTATTTCTTTTATTACATTTGATTTAAACTAATCTATCTCAACCTATTTTTAGTTCTCACATGATTTAACCCCTATATATATGTATATAACTTTTAAAGGTTTGTAAATAACAAAAAACAAATTTATAAAAAAACTCAACAAACCCGGTAAACTAGCTTATTTTTGCCAAACAACACCTTAGTAGATATTTGTATGGATTGAATTCTTGAAGGACTAAAAGTGTAATTCTTTAAAAAACAAAGGGGTGCAAGTGTAATAAATTTATCGCAACTCATAAACCCCCAAAATGGGTTTGGTTAGCAAACGAACCAAATCTCTCACAAGCACACGGACTGTAGACAAACCTCATCCCCATGGTTTCCCTCCCCGGCCCGGCGGTGAATCCTTTCCCGCCGGAGTTTAATCGGTCGCCGGAGCCTAAAAACCACACCGGATCCATCAATGTCAGTCACGGAAGGGAAGGACCTTTGTCAATCGACGATGAAAGCGTGAGGAGAGAGAGGAAAGAGCAATCGAATAAGAAAATCGCGTCGCAAAAGGCGATATCGGTAATACTAAGAAGAGAAGCGACGATGGCGGTGATTGAGAAGAAAAAAGGATCCACGAGGCTTTTTCCGGGAACTGTACTTGAAGCGCTTCACGAACGTATCGCTGCTTTGCGTTGGGAGTCTGCTCTTAAGGTTCTAACTTCACCTAGTTCTCTATTTTGTTTTTGTTTTAATACTGTTTGTCTTAATTGAACTTGTAAATTTCATGTTAGGGATAAGAAGGCAGTTTTGTATATTAAGGTTGTGAAAGTTGATGATAGTAGAGAGCCTGTTTGTTAGCAGCTTAAGAACTTAATGAGACTCCCGCTTATTCAATCAGCTAGTCATACATGACTGTTTGTGGTAGTGGCTTAATGATATAGAAAGTGGTCCAGTAAACTTATAGGGAGAGCTTTTGCAGAAAACCAAAGTTTTTTTAACCGGTCCCTCCAGATTAAAAACACACACTCCTTACATCTATGAAAAAACCTCCCAAACAAAAACATTTCCAATCTATACAGATGTAGTAATCCACATAGTCGGCTTTATCGGTACATACTTAATGAAAACCAATCAAACAGCCCCTAAAAGTTGAACAGGATGGGTATTTAAAAAGAGATTTTATTAGTACAGTCGCTTTTGTTTTGTAAAGCCAACAAGCTATCACCAAGTTGGATGGAAGTGTTATTAGGTTGATCTGCGAGGGTGCTTTTGGTAAGCGGGACTGAACAGGACTGGACGACCACTAGAGTGAGGTAGGCGGGTGAAAATTGTGGAAGGTTTTGAGGTTTTAATTTAGTATGGATAGTTTAGTGGTCTATCAATCTTGTTCTATCTCCCTAATTTTTGTTCCACCTTAATACGTGGAATACGCAGATTAATCTCCAAACAAGCCCTTGAGGAGAGGAAGGATTCCAACATATATAAAGGTGAAATGATCCAAGTTTAGCCGTTGTGGTAGAGAGGGGAAGTTCTGACGTATATAGAGGAGAAATGGTTAAAGTCTAGCCCATAGTTGTTAAAATATGACGTATATAGGCTCTGAGGCTCATAAAGCTCAAGGTCTTGGGCTTTTTTTGAAGTTGACTAGGCGTATTCACAAGGCTCACTAAGGCCCTGCGCCTTGACTGAGGCGCGCCTCATAAATAGTTATTAAATACCTAGTCAAACCATAATATTAAATAAGTTTTCTTATCTTTTCATCTCCTAACTTCTTTAAAAAAAGAGTTATTAAATACATGATCTAAGTCAAACCATAATATTTAATACCCGTTCATTAGAACTTCAAGTTTACTTCTCTATAAATACCTAGGCGGACCTTAAAACTTCTCCCTCACGGCTCACGATTTAAACCCTTCTTATCGACGTACTGTTGGCTGCTGCATTGGAACTCGTCGCATATTTGAGTTGTGTGCAACTCAACGTGTGTGTATATATATATTGATAAGATGCGCCTCGCATTTCTGAGTAGGGCTGGCAACGGGTAGGGTATGGGTAGGGTAAGGGTTAATCCGTTATCCAATCCATTTAAAATAGCGGGTAACGAAACGGGTAATTATCCATCTCATAAAACCATTATCCGTATCCTACCCTACCCATTAAAAGTAGCGGGTAGCGAAACGGGTAATGGATAAATGGTAAAACAAAATTTCATTTTGAACTACAATTGATATTGTTAAACCTCAAACATATAAGTAAAACGTAAGTTCATAAATATAGTTATTATTTTATATCTAATTTGTTGTAGTAAACATTTAATTACTCTAAATATAATCATAGTATAATATTTTAAAAACAATTTAAAAAGTGTAAGACTAACACTTTTCGTTGTGATTATTTTCTAAATCCATCTTGTTTCTCATTTAATCAAAATGAAATCTTTACTCGATAAATATAAAAATAAATTAAAATACGACAACATTATTAAAAATATATTAATAATTAACTTAATATAATTATGTATATATACACTAATATTTATTTTTATATAATTATAGATACATATATATATATATATTATATCGTAACGGGTAATGGGTAATGGATAACGAAAAACCGTTTATCCATATCCTACCCACTAAAATTTCGGGTAAACGGGTAATAGATAAGTGGATAAATGGATAAAATTTTCCTTATCCATACCCTTATCTAACGGGTCGAAACATAACGGGTAACGGGTTTACCCTTACCCATTGCCAACCCTATTTCTGAGGCCCGCGCCTCACACTTGCGCCTAGGCCTCGAGACCCCTTTGCGCCTAAGTGCGCCTTGAGCCTTTAACAACTTTGAGCCGATGTGGGACTCCAACACGCCTCCTCTATCAAAGGCTAGACGGATGCGAATATTGTCCCAAAGTGTCAAATGGGGGCTAGATGAGTAAACTAGTGAGCGGGCCAGATGGGTATAGAGTGCTCAAGAGTGTTGAGTCCCTGGAATGGTAGACCTTGGCTCTGATACCATGTGACAATACGTGGAACCCCCAGATTAATCTCCAAAAGAGCCCTTCAGGAGAGAAGGGGATTCCATCATATAATGAGGTGAAACGATCCAAATCTAGCTGACGTGGAACTCTTAACACACCTTTTTTGGTGGGACAAAAAAGTGCATTTTTGTCAGACTATTTCTTATCAATGTGGGATTAAAGTTTCTGTCATAACCACAAGGTTGTGGCGTGGTGGTAAGAGCCTGGGGACTTCATAGCGGTTGCCCGGGTTCGAGCCCCACTCGCAGCATTGTGGCCACGGGATGAATGCCCGCGGGCCATAGGCCTGTTTTCCAGGAGATTAGTCCGGGCCCAAAGTGGTCTGGGATACTTCTTTACCAAAAAAAAAAAAAGTTTCTGTCATGTCATGTTCTTTCCCGCTTAACAAACATATACCAGGAGAACGGGCATATTTATATTTTTCAGACAATAGAACTCGTGGAAGATTGAAAAACAGGAATAGATTTGAAAGGGGTAGAAAGCTGATGCTGTTGATGCATGATTACATAAACTGCCAAATGCATTTATAAAAGGTCGTTGAATAAAGGTGGTTTTAATTGCTTGTCAATTACTACAATGTCTTCACTGATGAATGATCTGGGATCTATCAAGGCACTACATGTTAGACGGACATAAAGGGGGATGAATGTGGCAACTCATGCATAACATTTTTCTTTATGATGATCGAAAATTTAAAGTCAAAGAAGAAGAAAGACAACCCCATTACTTTAGGTACTTAATTAGAGGCATTGGTCATGGCATTTTGCAGAACACAAATGACGAAACTAACTGTAATGTGAGTTATTTTGATGAATTGAAGACTAGTGATGGACCCTTTGCACGTGACCTTTTTTATAGGACGTGACATGTTAGAGTTTGACCCAGATTTGCCATTCCTTATTCTTATAGGTTCTCTTAGCTTACTTCACGTCCCAAATAGCTCCCTAATGTCTTGCATCTCCTCTCCTGAATTGGCTACATCCAATATACCCATTTGTTGTGGGTTTTTTATTGGTTACTTTACAACCTTTATGGTATCAAAAAGCTTCTCGTATTCTGTTCTGTAGGTATTTATTTGAAAACCCTATAGATATAACACATGGTAATATATACTCGAACCTTGTGATAACAGGAATCAAAACTATGTTTGGCAAACTAGCTGTTAGATGATAAACTGGTCACGTTTGGTAAAATGTGAAATGACCTAAAAAGGACATGCTGAAAAATTAATTGGAAACATATAAGGGGAATAATTGGAAAAAAAGTGAAAAATTCCCTGGAGCTTACCGAAAAGCTATCAAAAGTAGCATTTCAAAAAGCTAGCTTATGGCTTACCAAAAGGGACTTTTTCAATAAGCTCAAAAACTAAGCTAGCTTATGTTGCCAAACGTAGCCCAAGTTTATAAGACCGTTGTCATTGTTTTGGTACTCGTTTGCAAGGTAGTTCTTTTAAATGGCAAATGAACTCATACACCCATGCCTTATAGACATTTGAACTTACAACCTAAGAGTTTGCTTTGCACCATTGGGTCAAAGGCCTCATGGTCTCTTTTACAGTTTGTAGGAGTATGCAACTTATATATGTGTGTATGTGTCTATTTTATTGTCAATACATGGAGCAATTCAGCAAATTGCTTGTTGTTTTCAGGTTTTTGAACTACTTCGTGAGCAGCTTTGGTACAGGCCTAACTCTGCTATATATGTAAAGCTAATTGTCATGCTTGGAAAATGTAAGCAACCTGAGAAAGCACAGTCCTTGTTTCAAGCAATGATTGATGAAGGTTGTATTGTGAACCAAGAGTCATACACTGCTCTTCTCTCTGCCTACAGTCGAAGTGGCCTGTTTCGAAAAGCATTTTCGTTACTAGACGAGATGAGGAGCACTCCTAACTGCCACCCTGATGTATACACCTATTCAATCCTCATAAAATCATGCCTTCATTTTCATGAATTTGACAAAGTGCAATCTCTACTTTCTGAGATGGTCTCACAAGGAGTCAAGCCCAATACGGTTACTTATAATACACTTATCGATGCATATGGGAAAGCAAAAAGGTAATCTTTCTACAAATAAATACTCCCTCTGTCCCAAAATAAGTGCCCACTTTCAAAAGTTAGTGCCTGCTTTCCAATTATACCCATAATTTTGAGATGGAGAAATTTATTACCCTTCCTATTATTAAGGGTAAAATTGTCATTTAGTTGATTAAAAGTGTAATAATTACACATTTTTGAAACTGTGTGCCTTTCTTATTGTAGACATTTATTTTGGGACGGAGGAAGTAATCATTAAGGAGTATTGATGAGTGGAACTAACATATGAATGTTCTTGCTTTTAACTTTGCCAAAAGATTTGTGGACATGGAATCGACACTTGTGGAAATGCTCCGCCAAAGGGAATGTAAGCCTGATGTATGGACCATGAATTCGACACTGAGAGCATTCGGTGGCAGCGGGCAAATAGAAACAATGGAAAAGTGCTACGAGAAGTTTCTTAGTGCTGGAATTCAACCTAACATCAAAACCTTCAATATACTCTTGGATTCCTATGGGAAAACCGGAAATTATAAGAAAATGAGTGCTGTCATGGAATACATGCAGAAATACCATTTCTCGTGGTCACTTGTGACTTATAATATCGTCATAGATGCATTTGGACGAGCTGGGGATCTGAACCAGATGGAATTTTTGTTTAGGCTAATGCAATCCGAGAGCATAAAACCAAACTGTGTGACACTCTGTTCGCTTGTTAGGGGTTATGCACAAGCTGGCAAAGCTGAAAAAATCAGGGGTCTTTTGCGATACATTGAGAGTTCAGATGTGACAGTTGATACCGTGTTCTTTAACTGCTTGGTGGATGCTTATGGTATGATGGGATGCTTGGCGGAAATGAAGGAGGTGCTGCCAATGATGGAGAGTAAAGGATGTCAACCTGATAAGATCACATATAGAACCATGATAAAAGCTTACAACATGAACGGGATGAGTAACCATGTGAAGGAGCTTCGACATGCACTTTCTTCTGTTGGAAAACCAGAATCCAGACGATAAACTTTCAAGGTAAACTCTACCACCCTGCTAACACACGATCAATTTATTTTTTCATATGTATTGCAAAGTTTCATTCTTTAGAAAGTTTTCTTGTTAAAGAGACGTGTTTGCTCACTATCATCATTACAAATAAAATTGGCACAAGTAGGGTATTTTAGATACTTGACTCATAGTTGAGCTATTTTTGAACCATATGCGAAGCTAAACTTTTCCGAAGACATGACATCTGCTAGGAGTTCTTAGAGACTCAGGACTAGGGTAACAGACTAGGAGTTGGAGAGGTAGCGGATGAGGGTAGGGTTAGTGATCCGACATTGTACCTCTGTTATGTTTTCTTGCATCTGCCCTATTTGTATTTTTATTTTGTTTGTATGTTCCAATGTCGTCGCTTACTTTTAACACAATTTTTTGAGTTTTAGTACTACTTTTCTTGCTTTCAAGTTCTTCGTTACCACTTCTTTTTATCTTGCACATTTTGCATAAGCTGGGGGTCTTCACAGAGACAACTGCTCTACTCTTTTGGGTAGAGGTCAGGGGTCAGGTTTGCGTACATCCCCCCTCCCCTGACCCCACCTCCAGGTGGGTCATACTTGGCTTGTTTGGTTTGGTTTTATGCCAAGCTATTTCATTGGATGGAAGGACAATGTAAGTTTCCTCTTGATGAGTTTTTCTGTCAACCAAATGACCCATGTTTTATTAGGGTATACTCGAGCGGAGTCAAACCAAAGGTAGGCTAGGCCTCAACTTGTGGCTCTCAAAGCTCGGAAAACTGAAGCTCGAGTCTTTTGGCTCTCAAGGTTCACGAAAACACTTGCACCTTGGTTTCTTCGGGCTCATACTCATGTAAGCTTGTATAAAATTGAAATTACTCTTCAAATGAAGTGACAAGTATGCTCTGTTTTGGAAAAAAGTACAATTTTAACTAAAAGAATACAAAATACTTCAAGTTGCTCTATAGGTTGGTTTGTATAAGCTCACACAGGCATAGATGTTCATTCATGCTTTGCTTGCCGAACTGCTAGCCTAAATGACCCGAAGCCATATTAAGGGGTTGTTTAGTTGGTTATCCATCAAGTCATATATGAATAAAGTTGTTTGTGTGGATTAATCAGTCTGATTAGATTGAGAAGGTTTTCGCTTGAAAGGGTTTTTTCATAGATGGAAATAACGTGTTTTTTAATTGGGAGTAGATTTGGAAAAATCTTGGCTTTCTGCATAAAGCCCCAACAGAAGCTTATTGAATAAGTCACTTTCCAACCACAAGGGTTGTGACGTACTGGTTAAGGCCCTGGGGGATGTGGTGAAATATCCCATCTGTCCAGGGTTCGAATCTAGGCATACACAACAATTGTGGTCACTGAGGTTTAATCAGGGCTCATGTCTTACGGTCATAATTAGCCAAAGGATTAGTCTAGGCATAGCCTAGGACACCCTCCCCTCCCCCCCCCCCCCAAAAAAAAAAGTCACTTCCCATATAATTAAGCCACTAACAAGCGGTCATGCATAGCTGACTGAATAAACTATTAGTCTCGTTAAGCATATTTTGGCACAGATCCTTAGCCGAGCTGTGATCAAGCTTGCCACATATTTTTTTTTCTTTTTGCATTTTAAGTTCACAGTAAGCTTATCTTTTTCTACCCTGATGCCTGTACATCTCAACCCCTTCTATACCCTACTTTCGAGCATGATATATTGAGTTTGTTTGGTTTTGTATGCGTATCTTTCTCATTTATCTGAGAAGGGTAATACTCTAATACATAAATTAGGGGCATTGATCTTACCATTAACGGGATGATATTCCCTCGTGAAGGTTGTAGCATTCTTTTTGGGACGTATGATAAAACGTAACCCCCCCCAAAAAAAAAAAAAGGTGTCTAGAATAAGTTTCCATGGTGAAAAGAGACGATTTTAGAAATGTGTAATTATTTATTACACTTTTAATTGATCAAATGACAATTTTACCCTTGATAATAAAGGGAGTAGTGAATTACTCCATCTCATAGTTAAGGGTAAAATTGGAATAACATTTTTTTTTAAATTGGACACTTATTTTGGAACAAATTAAAGTAGAAATGTGATAACAGTTCTGTTATTGGAAAGCTTTCATGTTAGATTTACATATTTACAAATCAACATCATCACAATATTCCTTATTTTTTCTTAGATTTTGGTATGCGTTGATGAAGTTTGTTATACTTTGCAGATAAATGGATTGATTTATGGTCTTAAATTATTTATAGAGGAAAGATCGATTGGAGATGAGTTCAAGCAAATAAAGTGCACTTAGATTTATGATTATAGCTTTACAAAACTTCATAGCATCAATCATGTTGTAATCTTTAATTTGTTGTGTAGTATGTATATGATCTGTTATATATTCCCTTTGTACCAAAGTTAGAGTACACTCATTTTGCAAAATGCATCATAATGTAACCTACAAATTTTGTAATATTTGATGACGTAGATACTCGTTTATAAAAGATTTACGAAAGAGTTAATGCAAAATGGAGGATAACTTGACATTCATATTATCGGATTTTACAACTGTCGTAAATTAAATCAAAACAATGTTTTTGGTTTGACTCATAATTTTTAGTTTTGTGTTTTTTGAATTATGATGGGGGTTAGATCTAAGCCGAGTCGAGTATTGGACTAATTATATCGGGTTATTCGAGCTCAAATAACTTTTAATAGCTGGGCTCGAGCATTTTTTCAATATTTGAGCTCAAGCTAGATGATTGTTTACGAGCTTGAACTTGAGATTTTGATTAACTCGTTTATTTGTTCAAACTCGATGATTTATATATTTTGGTTACATAATTTATGAATATATAAAAATGGTTGGCTTGAAAAAAGTGTATGTTCGAATGGAACGACTCGGCTCGTAAAGTTTAATTGAGCTTTCGAACGAGTCGAGTCGAGCATTGGTGATATGAAGCTCGACTCATTAAGTTAAACGAGCTTTATTTTATGTTTGAGATCGACTCGAGTTTGAGTAGCTCGTTAAAAACTCGACATTCCTAGATCTTAGTTGGATTTTGGGCCCGATTCATCTATGATCATTTTCATTTCGGAATCCATGTGGTCAAGGACAATAATAACTATAATACAAACGGTTTGTCACGTTTTGAAATTTGTAGGGTGTTTCGCTCGCTAGAATCCAATAGAGTGTGAAATAACTGAAATGATCAGTTTCACTCATCAAATTTTATTCATGCATTTTGTTCCTTCTTGAGTTTTAGCATGAAATTCCAATTCCAAATAATTTAAATTCATTGGGTTTTGGTTAAGAATTCTAATTTCATTCCATACAATCTTTTTGAAAAAGACTATTATGCCCTTATATCCCACCATGACGATCGTCACTATCGCCAGTGCCACCGTCATCGTCGCCACCACCATCGCCACCTCCACTACCACCATATTGTCATCGTCGCCATGTCCGATGCCAATAGTGTTATTATTAATTTTATCATTATATATTATTTGAAATTAAGCATCAAATTATGAAAGTATTATCCATGATTTTAAAGTCATTTAAAATTCAAGTTAAAAAGTTTCTACCATACACCTTGTAAAACAAACTCATAACCAACTGATAAACACGTTTAAATACAAAAATAAACATTAAGTCCTACTAATACGATATTATACTGCATAAAACTAATAAGCAATCGGTGATTTTTTTGTTATCTCAAAATTAGGGGTGTGCATCGGGCGGGTCGAGCGGGTTTGGGTGAGCAAACAAAAAATCCGATACGATTTTGGATATCAAAATCAAGCCTCAAATTATGGAGTTCGAATTTCGGATTGCTTCGTGTTGGGGTTAGCCAAGTTTCGGTTGTGGTCGGTTGGGTTCAACTTTCAAGTATAGTTATATGCAAATAGTATATATTATTCAATCGATTTAGATGAACGATAAAAATGATAGTTGGCTTAGTGTTTAGAAAATAATATGACTGTGTAGGAATTTAGGATTTTAAAGGGTACTTACATAAATACATATGTTTGTATGATATATATATAGGGTCGGGTTCAAAGGAAAACCTCAAAAAAACGAAAAACTGAGAAACACCTTGGTAGCCCTTCATCGGGACGATATGCACATGTGTATACAAGTAATTTATAATATGCACACGTGCATAAAAAACAAAAAAACAATTTAATTACATGTGTGCACAAGTGCATACCGTCCAGATCAAAGGGTACCTGAGTGTTCCCCAGTTTTCTATTTTTTTGAGGTTCTCCCTTGAACCTCCCTCTAAAGTTCAAATGAAAACTCAATTTTCATTATGCACGCAAGAACAAATCTCGGGCCTTCTATCTCTATTGATCCAACAACTCATATTAAATAGAGTTTTTAATTAAAATTAGATCAGGGGTAAAAATGAAAAATAATTTAAACTCATGCATAACATATTTGACTTTTTATTTTCTTTTTTAATTAAAAATTTTTACCCACTTAAAGTTTAAAATAAATTATCTTGAAAATTTCTAATATTTTAATCAAACAAATTACATCAAAAAAACGAGAATTTCGTGCCCTTCGATATGACATTCATCTCGATATAGTTTTTTGTTGTTGTTTTAACCATTTTTTTACGTAAAATGCTATATATGTGTTATATTCATTATGAATATTTCTGTACGTTCAGGTGTGTACAACACCTCGACATCATCTTCTTCAACACTTTTCTTCAACGCCGTAAGATATCGCGTTCTTTATCATCGTAATGCAACACCCATCAAGACGAATCGATAACCTACCGAGTTTCAGTTTTGAACCGGAGAACAAAAAAAAACGCGTCACGTATCTACACCTTCATGAGTCATTCATATATTATTCATCATGAATAATGTATCATTCAGGATGAATAATACACGATTCATGAATTTGTGTATTATTCATCCTGGATACTGTATTATTCATCATGAATAATGAATGAACGTTCACAATTGTTATTCATACTGAATGTTGGACACCCGGGGATGTGCATACATATTCATAATTAATTAAACGAAATTTCGGTTGTGAATCAGGATACAAAAGAGAGTACGACATGTGTCCACATCTTCACGAGTCATTCATATATTATTCATCATGAATAATGTATCATTCATGATGAATAATATAACATTCGGGGTAAATAATACACAATTCATGATGAACAATACATAAATCCTGAATACTGTATTATTCATTATTAATAGTGAATGAACGTTCACCTTTGTTATTCATACCGAATGTGGACACATGGAGACGTGCATACATATTCATAACGAATACAACATATATAACCTTGCACGTAAAAAAACGATTAAAATGAAGAAAAAACTATATCGAGATGAATGTCATATCAAAGAACACGGAATTGTCTTTTTTTGATTAATTTGTTTGATTGAAATATTAATAATTTTTAAGATAATTTATTTTAAATTTTAAGGCGGTAAAAGATTTTCAATTAAAAAAGAAAATAAAAAATCAAATAAGGTAGGCGTTGATTCAAATTTCTAGTTTTGTCTCTAATCACTTATCAATTAATGTTATTATGTTTTAACTATTGACTAGTTTTCTAAGATTTGATCAATGACTATATATATAGGGTTTTCAGAGGGTTCATATGTCAAAAATCAAACTCACCCCAAACCAAAATATATCTCAAAAGTTGGGTTTTAGATTTTCAAATTTCATGACACCTCATTTTCAGTTCGGATTTCATACATCCATACTTAAAACCATAATAATAAAACCGAAAAGGACGGAATAGAATAAAATCGAGTGCTCAATGGGGTGTGCAAAACCCGAATGGTCTGAAAACCCGAGCCAAATCCGAGCGGAAAACGAGGTGTTTGTGTAAAACCCGAATGCCCGGAGATCCAAAACCCGTTTTTTTGGGGGATATTTGGGTTCGGGTTGGGTTTGATATTTCACCGCCTACCCGTCCGGGAAACCGACATATATATATATATATATATATATATATATATATAATAAACATATAAATACATTTATTTATCTAATTATCCTTAAAAAATCTTAAATCTTAATCGGCCGTACTATTTTCTATATACTAAACCTACTATTTATTTCATCAATTCTCTCAGGCCATTGAGTTCATCGTCAAAATCGATCGAATATTATAAATTTTTTGCATTTAACTATACCCGAAACCCGAACCAACCCGAAACCAAAGTATTCCGAAATCTGAAACTAAAAGTTCGGGGCTTGATTTTCATATACAAAATCCGATCAGGTTATTGGTTTACCCACTCGACCCGCCCGATACACACCTCTAGTTCTCAACTTCAAATTTAAAATTGAATTATGATATAAAATAAAAAGAAAAAACTATTTAAATTTTGAAACACCTTTTCATAAACAAAAAGGTAACCAAAAAGCCCAAATACGCCCAAAAAAGCCCTCTTCGTCGACGCCTGCATGCCCAGCCCACTACTCACAGAGACGACGAAATAGTTTTTGCAAATCTTAGAGAGAGAAAGCTTTAAGAGAGAGAAAATCGAGCTTGAAGACGAACCAGAACGAACAACATTTATATACACACAAATCTTCACACCAAGAACATTCATACCTATCATGTATATGTATAATTTGTGAGTGATTAGGGTTAAAAAAAATTCGAAAGGGGTGCACTCAGTCGATTCTTTCATGTCCTATTTTTTCTAGGGCAAAATTCGTTTTTTGATTTGGAAATTGATCCATTTTACATCAAAGGAGAACCGAAGGGGAGAGGGGAAAGGTTTCTAAGCTGGATATTGTTGCAGTGCTCTTCGCAATTCAGGTATTTCTCGCGGAAACCCTAGAATTGGACAAAATGTTATATGTTCTGTAAACCCTAGAAGTGGAACTATTGGAATTTGGTTCACCGGAGTTGGTTATAGGTTACTGAATGTGTAATTAGTGATTGCAGCGTTGTACTGGTGCATTTTGATTGAATGCATGTCTGAAACCTAACCAAGTGTCAAGTAATTGAAACTAGGGTCGTTTTTTTCATTTCTGAAAAGACTGTGTGTTTGTAACGGTATTTATTGCTGGGGCATTTTTCTTGCGATTATGAACGTTTATAATGGTGGTTACACGTGGGCATGGAGTGTACTAGGCAATGGGGTGGAGTATGCAGTTTAATTATTAATGTAAATGATGTAAATTGAATTTGTTCTCTTTTGTGCACTATGACCGGCTGACTGAACTTGAACTCCTAGATTGGTTGGGATCAACAATCAGATAGCGTTGATTCGATTCAGGAATTGAATGATAACTATGTTACAATTATGGTAAACAATGATTATCGGACTGTAGATAATTTCCAAGTTGGTTCAGTTTTATAATCTTTGTGTTCCTTACGACATATTTTGTAATTCTAAAATGTCCATGGCATACCATGTATAACAACTATGCTCTGATTCTCTCTTCATGCATAACTATTAGGAATGAAAGAATTTTGGTTTATCCTTCTATCTCTTATATATGTAGCCCCTCTCACACTCATATTCTGAAATGCTAATTCATTGCCATGAGATCTCACACTGCTACTCTCTAGTACTTATAAGTTATTCCATGCACATACCAAACCTTGTCATATGAGAATCTGATAGGCCGATGGCCGAGAATCTTATATATGTAGCCCCTCTCACACTCATATTCTGAAATGCTAATTCATTGCCATGAGATCTCACACTGCTACTCTCTAGTACTTATAAGTTATTCCATGCACATACCAAACCTTGTCATATGAGAATCTGATAGGCCGATGGTGATGGAAAAAAACACTCCTTTAAGTGATTAGTTTGCAAACACGGAGAGGATTGGTGTTAAGTACCAATTTAGCAGGACATATTAAGCACACGTGGGATTAATGGCATCCTATGCATGTTGAAATGACAACCCACTGTTGTAATGGGTCGTGTTTGTATAAAAGGAGCAGGCCAATAGTGGTTGACAGTCATCACCAAGTTTACATGGCTTTAGTTCAAACATCACAAAACTGGCATTATCCATGAACCCAGGAATTTGATTTATACTGATGTTAGCTTTGCAGAGTTAAGAGTTATAACATACATTGCAGCTAGGATCATGTGATATCAAAGATTTAGTCACTTGTACGATTATTAAAAGATGAGATTTAGTTATATACTAGAAAATTTTGGATGTCTGTTACTAGTGAAGAACATGATTATGATACTTGTGTGCTCTTTTAATATCGTCTTTTTCTTAATCATTTTTACTCTAAAGAAATGCTTAAAATTGAGTTTTTCTGTAGTCCCATTGGAGCTGCTTGCGCATGAACAACTTTTACTAGATCGCCGTGTTGCCTCTTTCCCTTTCATTTGTTCAAAGATTCATTTTATTGTCCGTGCTATAAGCATTTTTCTCGTGTATCCTTTTAATGTCTATATTATTAGAGTAATTTGTTTGAATCAATAGCAGGAACATACCTGTAGGCACTTAAAGTGGGTATGCATGGATGTACTTCAGGATTTATGCTTGTAGTCAATGCTGAGCTTGATTCCATGGGAGGAGTTGATGACAGTGGAGCTGGAATTTCTTCAACACCATCTCTGCAGCAATCATCAGATCTTGAGAAAACTCGAGCGGAACTCAGGTAACAATGGTGCTCTTCTGTGCCTTGCAAAATTTCTGTTTTGATCGCATCCTGTTTTTCTCAAATCAAGCTCAACGTAACAGTGGATCATTTCTATTTCAGGCAGACATTCACCGCCGCTGAGAAATTTAGAAGAGAATTAGAATTTCTACAGAAAGTAGGCTGATGGGATTATTATTATATTTATGTTACAAACATTGTGAGCATAAATAGGTGATCAATTGCTTGCTATTTGCAGGGTGGAGACCCATTAGACTTGAAACCTGGGAATGCTGCGTCAGTTAGCTTCCAGTCCACATCACTGACAGATCGACATCCTGAGCAGTTTGTGACAAGGTATGTATCTAGTGTATAATGAATGCTTCCATTATTTATCCAGTATCAATATCACCTTTGCTGATATCTTTTTGTTTGTTATCATGGTTTTCTTATGGTGCTGTAGTGAAGCAAAAGGTAGTTTTGCAATTACTGCTTCACCTCATGGAGATTCTGTTGAAAGTAGCGGTAGACTTGGGGCTCCTTCAGCCTGTGAACCCAACAGTGCTGATAATCTCATGCTATTTGATGGTGACAACAAGTTCCAGGAAATTGAAAGGATACCTGTACATCCTCATGTGGATAACACTACTCTGTCCAAACATTACTCCCAGTTGGATGTTGGTCACATCACCACAGGCGATTCTGCTGTCTTAGAACTACCCAAAAAATCATATAAACGTAGGATTAGATCTCGGCCAAATCGTGATGGGGCTAGGTCAAGTTCTACTGATGCAGTTCCTTCTCGTGGTGGTCATTTTCTAACTTTTCGACATGCTTCCAGGGATTTCAAAGGATTATCACATGACAAAGACCATCAGGAGCGTAACTGTTTGTTGAATTCCAACTCCAAGCCTAAAAGTCCCAATGCTAGTGTGGCTCAAAGAAATTCTGTCACTCAGTTAGAACATGAATCAGATGGTGTGCCGGATGTACAATCAACCCTTGGCCCTGCACATGGTCCATATTCTGCTGTTTTAGATACTAATCCTTTACAAAACACTCCAGATACTCATGACAATCAGCCAATAAAATCTAATAGTCAGGAAGCTCCACTGACTATGGCTTCCATTGAACCTGAGCCTGAATCTGTAGGGGTTATGGATCGGGTACCTTTGACAGATTCTGTATGTCCTCCCCATGCAGACACACAGATGTCTGAAAACATGGCTTTTGCTGGTCCTACCAATGGATTTGGAAGTACAGAAGAGATAAAAAGCATACCTGAGGATGGTAATAGCGGAGTAGCAATTCCCACAAAGATCTTGGACTCGGAGTCATCATGCACCCAAACCAGTCAACGCTTTGATGGCTATAATGGGAACGGTTTACCTACTAGTGTTAGGGTTGGTAAATATACTGGGCCAATGGGAAAAAATGTGGTACCGAAAGAGGCAGTAGAGGTGGAACGTAATGATTTAGTTGCAGAAAAGGATGATAAGATACTGAATATTGACAAAGCTAATTCTGATATATGTCATCCGAGTCACAATGAGGACTCTGCTATTAAGGAAGAGGTAGACCTGAAAGTGTCTGAATCTGCGTTGCAAAATGAGTTGAAGCATCCTGTCTCTACTAAAAGAGTTGGCTCAGATGGCTGCACCACTCCAAAAACAGAAAGAAAGGCTACCATTATTTTGGGACCCAATTCAATTTCTCAAGATGCTTGCAGTAGTAGACCTCAGGGTTCAAATGACAACTCCTTACGCGAGTCTACATTGTCTGTTAGGCATTCGACTGATGTTGCAGAGCAAAATGCATGCTCTCAAAACAACTTGAAACTGGCAACCAAAGAACGTGAAGACTCAATTTTGGAAGAGGCTCGGATTATAGAGGTTGTTTCATTATTTCTTGTGTTTTGAACTTAAGGTATTTGATTATAGCCCCATAAAAGTGTTCTAAATAGCTGATTTGAGATTGTATTATAAACAGGCAAAACGTAAGAGGATAGCTGAATTATCTGTTAGAACCTTGCCACCGGAGAGACGTCTAAAATCACAATGGGATTTTGTCCTTGAGGAAATGTCATGGTTGGCTAATGATTTTGCGCAGGTTTGTTTTTGCTGATAAAAATCAAAGTCAACCTAGTCATCTATCGTTCTTCCTTACTTTTTAAAATGTATTATATGATTAGTAAGTGCTAGCTCCTCTATCCTTGCTTTTGTAACTCATTGAGTTATGTGGCCATTTGGTTTAGCCACTACGATTCTCAGTTTCTTGCTTACAAACAGGAGCGCCTTTGGAAGATAACTGCAGCTGCTCAGATTTCTCGGGGAGTTGCTGTTGCTTCTCGAGTAAGATTCCAACAACATTGTTCACTGCAGAAGCAGAAGGAAGTGGCTCGCAGCTCGGCAGAAGCTGTCATGAAGTTCTGGCACATGATACAGGTCCTTCAATAAGTTTTGAACTGTTATTGTGAATGTAATAAGCATGCACTGTGTATGTTCTGGATATGGACTGTTAGTTGTCAGGGGCATTATATGTTCTAATAGCAATTCTTCTATTGTTCATTAATAATGTCTTATCAAGTTAAATTAGGCTTGGTCTATGATAGACTGATAGTGGTTTACTATTTATTGTTAATCTTATCTGGATCTGTTAGATCATCATTGATGCAAGTGAATGATTGAAGGGACGATCCACACATCATGACTGCTCCTTTATATATATATATATATATAGTAAGGATCATGCGAGAAGTTAAACATTTTGCGAGAAGGTGAGAAGTGTGATATCATATATGATTACACGGGCAGTGGGTGTGTTTAATCATATATGATTAAATGTCTATGTATTACCAATATAACATGTGTTTAATCATATATGATTAAGTTTGTGTATCATATATGATTACACACTTCTCGCCTTCTCGCAAAATGTTTAGCTTCTCGTTTGAACCTATATATATAGCGATACTGTCTACACCTTGTGCTGTAGCATTGGTTATTGAAAGAACATTCAATAGGCTGTGTGCCCTCCAGAGTTGGATGCACTTTTTGCTTTTATACTTCTTAGCCATCCACAATGTGCTTGGCCCTAGAGTTAACTAGTAGATACTTTGATGACCCTTGAACCCTAAAAATATTTGCTTTTTAGAAGTTATGAGGACTATTTGCAGCTATTCTCTTGAAAGGTTGCTTTGAAATCGTCAATGACAATTATTTTATTAATTTCTGCTGTATACTATTGTTACTGAACTCCTACTCCGGAAAGGAGACTTGCAATTTCCAACGTTTATCCTATAATACTTTTAAAGCAGGATATAAATACTTGCTTGAAAACATTCCATAAATAACTCTCATAAGCTTCAGAAATGTGCATTTTTAGATTTATATTTATTCTCTGCATTTCCTTTCCTTTCTATATATCAATATTGATAAAATTGTATCTCATCTTTGGCTGGATAGGATTAAAAGAGATGGCCTTAGCACTTTGTAGGATAGATTAGTCATGAAATGATCCTTGGGTACTGGGTAGTTGATGTAACAATTTATTATGGGCAAACTAGGAAGAATGAATGCACTTGCTAGTTGATAGGGTTATGGTTCTGAATTTACACACTTTAAACTTGCTATAAATTTGAGTTTGGTGTAGACGAGTAAATTGCTAAGACCATGCATAAATATGCTGCCTCTTTTATCCTGTGAGTAATTATATATTGTCAAGGGATAGGTCTGATGTGTTAGTTTGAAAACTTATGTTCTTGTCAATGGTAAGAAAGACCAGACCTTATATTGTTGCATTTGACAGGTGAAATGCAAGGAATCCGAGTCACGCTGCCTTAAAAGAGATAACGGAAATGGGATTCAGGGATATGCAATGAGGTTCTTGGAGTATAATAGCTCTCAAGTTCAGTACAACGCAACTAAAGCACCTGCGACTCCTGATAGCATCATGGACCTTTCATGGGAGGATAATTTGACAGAAGTATGGACTAACACTTGGTATCTTCACACATTAAGTCGAACCACCATTAGACCACATTTAGCTCTCTTTTTTCTTACTATAAAACTACTGCTACACAAACACAATGACATAACCAGAGGCAAACTATACCCACTTCCGTACTTCCAACACCAAGCTATATATTTCAAGGATCTTAATTGATGGAATAACAATGGTTGTATTTTTACCTGCGATCTATGTACTTCTATATTTAACTGGTTCTATATAAACTTTGGTTTCCTGTAATGCAGGAGAACCTCTTTTATACAGTACCACCTGGTGCAATTGAGGCCTACAGAAAAGCAATTGAATCTCATTTGCTACAATTTGAGGTAAAAACTTGTGAACGAATGATAGTGTGGTATTCTTGCTACCATTGTTGAGCTGATTTCTCTTCCTTTCAGGCCTTTCCAGTTTTGCTTTGTATGTGTTGAGGAATTATTAACATAGATATGCATCCTTATTAAACTAATATGTGTCTTGAAGTCTTCAATCCTTTGGTATTGAAGCTC
Source organism: Arctium minus (assembly GCA_954870635.1). Lineage (NCBI taxonomy): Eukaryota > Viridiplantae > Streptophyta > Magnoliopsida > Asterales > Asteraceae > Arctium > Arctium minus. Next base: position 192,802,699 of record OX941080.1, read on the forward strand.
TGGTTTGCGGTGGTATTGTAGAAGAAGAAAGAAATAAGTAACCTTCATCTCATGACAATCTTTGTACTGTTGGTCTATCCATTGTGTCAATAGAATGAGAATGAACTTGAAACCTAGATGAGAATTATGGAAGATCCTCGGGTTTTAAGCTTTCTAAATGCGGGACGGTTTCAATACAATATTTCAATTACAAGAAAGTAGAGATGAAATGTGAGCTGGCCTAAAAGGAAGTTAGACACTTGGATTTGGGACAGCAGGAGCCAATAACTAAAATTTTAAATTATATAACAAAACAAGAGTTTACCAGTCAATTAGTACCTAGTATGGTAATTCTTAAGGATCATACAGCTAGTTTTCTATTATTGTATTTTCTCAGGGAGGGAAATAGGAGAATATCTGAAAAAAATTATTTGTTTTTTAACTTCTAATTTGGAAGAATGAGAGTCTCTTTTGTTGGTGATTAAATTTCCATTAATGTAGCTTACAACATTAGACAGATGGACGACAAGACCAGAAGGACACAAATTGTCATCAGGACAAAGATAACGTTGAAAGCAATATTTATGGGGTGAAATCCGAACTTCTTTGACAAACTTTATGAAGCACCAAAATCTTTTGAAAACACCTTTGCAAGCCGGGGGGGTCTTCACGGGAACAACAACTCCTACTCTTTGGGTAGAGGACAAGTCTGTGTATATCCCATCCCTAGACCTCTGAGTGGGACACAATGGATGTGTTTCATTTGGCTTGTTAATGGGTTGAAAGGAGTCTGGCATTTCCCCCTTTTCCCTCCCTTCATCTCTAATTGGGATGTATGTCGGGTAGAGTTGTAAGACATGTAGATAGTCATCAGATTACAATCTTTGATGAAATGACAAAAGGCTTTTCTGAGGTTCGTAAAATGTGGTTTGGAGTTATATGGGAATAACATATAATTTAAGTGGACAATTAGATCACATGTCTGATACATGGTGCATACAAGTCGTTTAGACCACGTGTCTGATACATGGTGCATATATGTCGTTTAGAGCATATGCCTGATACATGGTGCATATAAGTCGTTTAGATCACATGTCTGATACATAGTGCAAGTCTTCATTAAACACATAATTCATAATTTTAAAATATTATATAAACTATCTTGTAATTAAAACGAAGTCTAGTACCCCTAAAGGAATTTGGAATTTATTAATTTAAATTGTTAAATAAATTATATTGTTATTAAAATGAAGTCTAGCGTCTCTAAAGAATCTGTATTCCCCCTGTATGGAATCCAAGTACTTTAGATAACCTAGGGATCACCAAGCAGCTCTTTCGCTCTATAGGGATCTTATAAAGTTTTGGGAACTTCATGTAAATAAGTGGTTGCATTTTTTTCATTTCTAGCCAACTTAAAGATACCAAAAACCAGCTTTCTTTGTTCTTCCATGCTTTTCTTTTTGATTTAGGTAGACTAATGATATTTTTTTGTTGTTTTTAGAGAACTGGCAGTAGCATGCAAGATGAAGTGGATGCATCTGGCTATGATGCTCTTGCAGGTATTATAAGACTTCTTGTTAATTGTTCAGACCTTTGTTTAAGAAGAATGTCAGTTGAAAATTCTAACCATATGTGGATTTCGAATCTCAAGATAATGCATTTGAAGAGGATGAGGGAGAAACAAGCACATATTATCTGCCAGGTGTGTTTGAAGGTAGCAAATCTACGAAAAATGCTCAGAAGAGAAGGAAACACTTCAATTTTTATGGTGCAAGATCATATGAGATGGGAGGTGATTTGTCACTCGTACAACCTGCTGAAAGAACTGTTGGAACTCAACCCTCTGTGTTGAGTGGGAAACGATCTGCCAGCAGTCTAAATGTTTCAATTCCAACAAAACGTGTGCGTACTGCTTCCAGGCAGAGGATAATAAGTCCATTCAATGCTGGAACTTCGGGGTGCATACAGGCACCAAATAGGACAGATGCTTCAAGTGGCGATACCAATTCCTTTCAGGATGAGCAAAGTACTCTACATGGTGGATCCCAAATACCGAACAATATGGAAGCTGAGTCCGTGGGAGACTACGAAAAGCAATTACAGTTTGACTCCATGGAAGTTTCAAATAGACCTAAAAAGAAAAAGAAAGCAAAACATCCTGTATGTAAACATTTACTAGAGTCCTTGTTGTCTTTTAGTTGTTGCGACTTGCGACTTGCTCTTTGGATTTTAATTTTGTCTTATGGTGTTGCAGGGATCCACATTTGAGCATCGGTGGCATCTTGATTCTAATTTCCAGAATGAGCAGGTAAAATTTCTTCAGTAAATTAAAAGCAGTGATTTGCTGTAGCCATATGGCATGTTATCACTGAAACAGCCACTCTACTCTTTTGGGTAGAGGTTAGGTCTGCATCCCCCGGGGGCTTTCCTCCAGTTTGGATATACTGGGCACGTTTGTTTATATAACCTGTTATAAGTGACAAGGACATTACATTAAGTTGATTGAAACCATGTTAGCAATTTATATTATTTTATATCATGTGACAAAATTTAAGGAGCTAGAGATGTCAAAAAGGTTGTGGCTCGAGCCTGGATGACTGGATGTGAAAATATCTTGGACCTTTATCTTTAGTTTATAATAGAAAATATATCATCCTGGATGATCTAAAATGCCTTTAAACCTAAAAATCACATTCATGGGTTATTTGTCACATTGGATGGTTATCAGAAATTTGCTCGACTCTCTCTCTCTCTACCCCTTTTTCTGAAGCACAAAAGTAATTAATTACATTCTTATCTGGTCACGGTGTCAATATTCGGCGTATTGGTGCCTCATTGATTCTCTAATAAATGACGCGCAGAAGGATCACACAAGAAGGAGACTTGATACACATCAATTTGAATCAAATGGAAGCAGTGGTATGGCTCTTTCTCTTCTCATGTGTGTGCCTTTGTTAATTTGGAAAAGCTATCTAAATTCTTCATACAGTTTTCCCAATTACGTATGAAGATCTTTTTTGTTCAACATATCATTGAAAAAACCAAAGATGATTAGACCTTCATTTGACAATCTTACTCTCTTGGCTGGTTCAATTCTCTCTCCAGTGGCTTCTCAGATGAGTAATATGTCCAACCCAAATAAGTTCATGAAATTACTTGTGCGTGATCGCGGTAGGAAAGCCAAAGCACTTAAGGTATTATGAAGTGATGGGCCTACTCAAGTTCCTTTCATACTTGTAATTATTCTCTAGATTCCTCTTGCATAATGGATTGATCAACAAAACATCTCTGCAGACCCCTGTTGGGCAGCCAGGTTCAGGAAGTCCATGGTCATTATTTGAAGATCAGGTTAATGTCTCCCTTTTATGTTTGTCCCTACATATATACATATACAGGGAGATTTAAGTAAGAAAGACAAATATGGTAAGAACATACGAATAAATGATTCATATGTGAATCTATACTATATTATAAAGCAGGGATAAAAAACTCTTAAATACAAATTATTAGGCATAAGGTACCATCATTTTATGCAAGATTTTAAAAATCTCTTAATTTACAAGTATCAAAGCACAAGATACATATTACTACTGCAGCCTTCTAACATCCACCAATTTGGTATGTGCAGGACATTCCTTTTATACAGACATTTCCATGTATCACTATTAATTAATATATTATATTACTATAAATTTGTTTTAATTATATTATTAAATATGTAATTGGTTATTTTTTCTAGATGTCATTAAAATATATAAGATAATCATTGAATTATAACAAAATACTTAATTTTTTTATATATAAACATTATATTATTAAGCCTAAATTAAACAAGTTTATAAAAAAAAACATTATCATTTTCTCAAAACCATCCAAAATCGTACTGTAAATCGACAAAAAAAAAATGAAACATTAAAATCGTGATGTATCTCGCTGCATTGCGCGAGTACGCTTCTAATCATTGGTAAACCCGGAAAAAATGCATTTAAAGATGCATATGTGAATCAATGTTTCCTTTTACCAATAATTCACTGATGAATCTTTTTTCGTACGTTCTTACCATTTTTGCATTTCTTATTTGAACCTTCCCCTCTATATATAGACATTGTTGAGAAATAAGTGTCGTTTGTAAGATATCATAGAGAATGCTCTTTGTCTCCTCAGGCCCTTGTTGTGCTGGTTCATGATATGGGTCCAAACTGGGAGCTTATAAGTGATGCCATCAACAGCACTTTACAGTTCAAGGTAACTACCATGTGCCAAGTTTTTTCTGTTTTATATTTTATTGTTGAGCTTGATTTATTACAACAAATACATCAATTCTTTCTTACTATAATTTTATATGTTTACTTATTTGATTGGGAATTCAGAGTTGGGTTCGATTAATTGACACATCTCAAGTGGGATGTGTTTTTTCTTTTCTCTTCTTGTCTGTTCAAGTTGTTATCTATGACTATCCTGTTGTTTATCAGTCTCACTTAACCAGTGTAATCATAGATGAATGTTTTACTCTATGCAACATGTGCAGTGCATCTTCCGTAAGTCCAGGGAATGCAAAGAACGCCACAAAATTTTAATGGATAGGAATACTGGTGATGGAGCTGATAGCGCTGAGGATTCAGGGTCGTCTCAACCTTATCCATCTACTTTACCTGGCATTCCGGAGGTAATATTAATTTTATTTTTATTAGTTTACATGTTAATTATCATATTTGAAGTTGCATGCATTACCACCAACCATTTAGCTAAATCTTTGCTTCGGTATGTTGACACATCTCATACAGGGCAGTGCGAGACAATTATTTCAACGGTTGCAGGGACCAATGGAGGAGGATACACTCAAATCTCATTTCGAGAAAATTATCGTGATTGGACAAAAGCAACATTATAGAAGGACACAGGTGACTATTTGTACTTAACTAATAAGTTCTTTCAGAAATCAACAGCAAGTGCTTGATTACTTGTTTGCAGAAATAATGTTTTCAAGTCTTAGAAGGGACTGCATACTGAAGTATTTACTTTCGGTTTTTATAGGGGTGTAGTACTTTGGTTACTAAAGGGGCCAGTATATATACCACATATATGTTGTTTCATTTTAAGACAGCACATTAATAAATCTAACATGGTTGCTTTCATTTCTCTTGCTGACTCAGAAATAAGGCATTGTAGACGTTTTTTTGCAATTGTCTTTGGATAGGATGAATAGTTCTATTTAGTTGGTATAAGTTTCAATTTTCAAACTTTTTGCACCCTGTGTTTGAACTTTTTAACATTATAATGTCTCTAACGTCTAACGCTTATAAAATGTATGGTTCCTAGTTTTATGGTGACTCAAATTTTGTACTCATATAATCTGTTTCTTTTCTTTCCTTTTTCTGCGAAGAATGATAATCAGGATCCAAAACAGTTGCAGCAGCCTCATAGTTCTCATGCCTTTGCTCTTTCTCAAGTTTGCCCAAATAACCTTAATGGTGGACCTGTCCTTACGTGAGTTGTCTGTTTATTCTGATTTGGTTCTTGCCATTATTTTCTCTAGTTCTTACTACTTCGCTAGTTTTTTTTTTTGGTTCATGAATCTCTAACACCATGTTCTGTGTAATTTTCCGTCAAGGCCTCTTGAACTATCCGAAGCAATCTCGTCCAGCCCAGATGTTCTTCCTGTTGGTTATCAAGGTCCTCATAGTGGTGGGTTACCAGTTCTGAATCATGGTCCTGTAGCACCAATGCTTCCTGCTGGTTCTGGTTCCACTTCATCAGCACCTGGTTCTTCCAATTCGGTTCATGGAAGTAACCTTCCTTCTGCATCTGCGCCACTTAATCCATCTGTTAGGTAATCCTGTAAATAGCTTGAGAGGACTTTAACTATTAAGATATCAGATTCTGATATTTTGTGTTGTCCATGTATAGGGACGGAAGATATGGGATCCCTAGAACGGGATCATTATCAGTAGATGAACAACAAAGAATGCAACAGTACAATCAAATGTTATCTGCGAGGAACACACAGCAGTCCAGTTTGCCTCCTGGGTCTCATTCGGTAACCGATCGAGGCGTGCGCATGTTACCGGCAGGAAATGGTATGGGTGTTATGTGTGGGATGAATAGAAGCATGAAGATGGCAAGACCAAATTATCAAGGGATTGCGTCACCATCTATGTTGAGTTCTGGTAACATCTTGCCTTCTGGTACGGCAACACCAAACCCTGCCGGTATGCACTCAGGGGCTGGTCCTGGTCCTGGTCCTGGTCAAGGAAACTCGATCATGAGGCCGCGTGATGGTATGCATACGATCCGGGTGAGTTCTTTAACAATTTGATTCACTGCAAGTTCTAAGAATACTAATATGGAATGTTTCTTTTGATTAAACAACTTATTGATTCATTCCGCAATTCTCTAAGGGAGCGTTTGGTTTCATGGAATGGTTTTGAGGGATTTGGATTTCGTGGAAGGATTTGGAATTGGAAGAATTTGGAATCTTTGGTGTGTTTGGTTTGTAGGATTTGGAATGGAAATGAATTTCATTATTTTTAAAAGTTTATAAAAAATTTACAAAAAATTATAAAAATAATTAAAGTATCTTTTTTATTAATTGATTATTACAAAACAAATGTTTTCTACATATTTTAACACATTATTAAACACAAATCCTACAAAATACCAACCACCCCGTCGACCCCGATGGGATTTCGAAATCCCATGTTTGTGGGATTTCAATGAAATCACGGGATTTAAAATCCAATCAGTCCTTCCAACCAAACATGGGATTGGAATGGAATTGAAATCCAAATCCCATCCAATCCTACAAACCAAACGGGACCTAAGCTCTTGCATACCTTCTTTCCGTTAACGTTGTCTTCTGATTTATTGCTACAGCCCAACCAGAATCCTGAGCATCAAAAGGTTGTGGCAGCAGATCTTCAGATGCAGCAAGTATCACAAGGTGGGATCAGTCAAGGAGTTCCCCCGTTTGCCAGTGGGACGAGTTCGTCATTCCCTAATCAGATTTCCCAACCACCTGTTCAGGCATACCCACTTCATCACCAGCAGCAAGCACGGCCGATTTCCCCCCAACAATCGCCGCATCTGCTTAGCAGTAATTCCCATCATCCACATCATTTTCAAGGACCTCCAAATCCAGCTTACGGAATGCGACTCGTTAAAGAGAGACAACTTCAGCAACAGCGTTTACTGCAACAGCAGCAGCAGCAATTCTCTACATCCAATGCCATGATGCTGCACGCACAACCACAAGAGTCTCAACTTCCCGTTTCATCTCCACAAAATAGTACACAAATGCAATCACGATCTTCTTCTCCACCAGTGTCGATTTCACCTATGAGGACTCCAGTGCCCCAGCTTCCGCAGAAACACCCTGTATCTGCACCCCATGGGCTTGTGCGCAACCCTCAAACTAGTGGCAACCAAATGGTGAAGCAGCAGCGGCAACGTCAATCGCAGCAGTTTCAACAACGGCAACAGGCACAAAATCAGCAGCAGGCTAAGCTTATGAAAGGTGGAAGGGGAACCATGATGATGCATCAGAATCATCCCACCGATACCTCACAAATGAATGGCTTCTCTGGAGGCCAATCTACTGCCGATAAAGGCGAGCAGCAGGTCGTGCATCATTTGCCGCAAAGTGGTCAAGGGAGTTTGTATTCTGGTAAGCAATCTTTACCTCATTCTTCTATGAGTCAACCACACCAGCAGAAGACATATTCTGGACAAATACAAGCTGCTTCATCAAAAGAACTTCAGCAGCAAAAACCTTCTCATTCACACGATAATAACAACAATCAAAACCGTGCTCCATCACCATCAATGGTTGCCTCAAGTACACCATCAGTCATCACTTCATCCAACCACCACCAGCATCAGTCTCAGCCACAACAGAAGTTGGTTAATCAAAAACAAGCCGCAACTCCTCAAAAAGCGTTGCATAATCGGAAAGTAAATCCCTCTGACCAGCCTACGAACAAGCTGCAAGCTCAAGCTGAGTCACCTATGTCTATCAGCAGCTCGTCTCAGCCGAATACAACTGCCCCGATGCCTCATGCACCTTGTAATGATGCAAATAGTAGTGAAAAACTTGTTGTTTCTTCATCTGCAGCTCCACATCGGAAGACACCCGAGATGATTCACGATTCTTCTGGTGCAGTGCCGGATAATGCAGGAACACAGTTTGGTAAGAACTCCATGCGGGTGTCTCCACCTCAAACAAGTGGCGCAGGGACAGAGAGTGAACATTCTGGACCAGTAGTTAACCAAGCTGCGGTTCATAGGCAGAATTCATCAGAAAGCTTGCCTAATCCTGTTCGGAATGACGTGGGTGTACAGTGGCAGCAGCAGCCCCCTTCATAACTACTACCTTTCGCTTGCCTGCTTAATTTTAGACCGGAATAGAGCACTCTATAACAGTTTCTTTGAGTGGTTCTGGGCCGGACCGTTTGGGCTGGGCTGTCATTCCCATTTAAGAGCAATCAACAGGTTAGTTCTCCTTTCATTTTTCTGCAACCACAGCACATGTTTGCTGCTCATTTGCTGTTATTTACAGTTCCGCATGCTTTAGCTTTCCCTCTAATGTTCTCCATGCTCTCGATTATTCTCTAGGCATCTTTTGCATTTGTGGAGTATTTTAATTCATATGTACTCCTTCTGTCCCGAAATAAATGTTCACAGTGAAAAAAGCGCACACTTTTAGAAATGTGTAATCATTACACTTTTTAATGAACTAAATGACAATATTACCCTTGATAATAGAGGGGTTAATGAATTTTTCTGTCTCCTGATTAAGGGTAGAATTGGAAGGTAGACACTTACTTCTGAAAGTGGACATATATTTAGGGACAAACTAAAATAGAAATGTGGAGACTTATTTTGGGATGGAGAGAGTACATCACTAAGGGGGGGTTTGTTTTTAAAAAAAAACCTCTTAATGACTCTTAAGTCTGAATCATTCAGACCTTTTTACACACCACCTCTTATTAATCATAACTAAAATAAGACTTCAGACTTTATACCTCTTAAAAAACAAACGGCACCTAAGTTAAAAAGGCTGACTATAATGAAATTTAAACCTTGTACTGATCTAACTTGCGGTTCTGCTAAATGCTTACAGTAGCCTTGTTTTCTTCACTTTGTTTGTGTAACTTTTAGGGGGTGTTTGTTTTTTAAGAGTTTTGAAGTCTGAAGTCTTATTTCGCTTCTCATTAATAAGAGGTGGTGTTGAAGTCTGAAATCTGAATCAATAAGACTTTATAATGTTTGGAGGCGTCTTGAGAGAAAGGAGAACACATATGAAATGAGGCGGCGATAAGAGGTTTTAAGAAGTTAGGTCACCACTTCTTATTTTAGATGTATTTAAGAGTTAAGAGGTTCTGAAAACTGGAAAAAAAAAACAAACATTCTGAATGTAAAAAAGGTCTGAACGATTCAGACTTAAGAGCCATTAAGAGGTATTTTTAAGAAAAACAAACAGCCCCTTTAGTCTTAAAAACCATTCCTTTCCGTTCAAGAAAGGAGGTTGCTACTTCTGCAAAAACCAAACACAAATTTCTACAATTAAGACCTTGGATGATGTTATGGTCCTACTAACTTACCCTTTTCGCTTATAATCACTATTATTTTATCAAACCAACCAAACATACCACTATATTCCACTTCGAAGTAGGGTCTAGGGAGGAGATCAGGATGTACGCATACCCTTCCTCTACCCTAGGAAGTATCAGAACGTTTTTTTAGAATTATTATCTATTTTATTTATTATTATATTATCTTATAATATTCCCGCTACCCGCTCTATATCGTCTCTTATATAATTATTCTATTATCTTACTACATTTATATAGAGAGGCTTTTTCTGCGAAAACCCTCGGCTTATGACTGTTTTGATGGATGCAATATTACTTATTTACGCAAAAGACTTTTTGTAAAACTGCGTTCGAAATGGCAGACTGGTAATTGTTGGTTTTGATTGTATATCTTGCAGGTGAAGCTCAGTTCCATGAGAGAAGATGGATGGCAACAAATTGTGTTTTCTAAGATAGGTTAACTGAAGTGAAGTGAAGTGAAGTGAAGTAGTAGGGCTAATTCTTGTATAAAATCATGATGAAGGAAGGATAAAGAGGTATGTGTACAGGATTTCCATCCATCCATCCCTTCTTTTTTTTAAACATTTTGTTTAATTTTCTTCTCTTTAGATTAGCCCTATGTATTAGCACCCTTTTTTTTGTAATAGGTGGGTTAGTAGTAGTAGTAGTAGTTATCATTGGGGGAAATTTTGTGAATAACTAGTAGTGTATACTTAGATCAATGTTGTTAAAATCACCATTGCATCACTTCAATGAGTACCTGTGCAGTTCTTTTGCAACTTTTTAGCCTTTTTTTTCTTTTACAGTTTTTGATGGCCAATTAAGCCTTTTGGGGTGCGTTTGGTATGTGGACAGGACTGGACCGGACTGGATTGATGGGAGTGAGGTAGGGGGATTTTTTCTTTGAGTAAATTACGTTTTTTGTGCCCGTGGTTTGTTAAAAATTGTAGATTTAGTCCCTGTGGTTTTGAAATCTTGGTTTTCGTTCTTATGGTTTGCAATTCATTTCTATTTTCGTCCTTGAGGCTAAAACACTACTTTTAAGTATGAGGGGCTAAAATAGAAGTGAATTGTACACTATAGGGATAAAAAAACAATATAATTCAAATCTAAAGGACGAAAAAGGTAATGAATTATAAATCGTAGGGTTGAAAATCGTAATTATCAAAACCATAAGGACGAAAATAGAAATTTCCAACAAATCATAGGGACTAAAAACGTAATTTACTTTTTTTTTTTGGGTTTTGGGGGGGGGGGGTTGTGGAGAGAAGTGGGATGTTTAGAAAATTATCTATTTTGTCCCATCTCCCTTGTATTTGTTCCCACTCGGTGGTGTCCTGATTCAATCCAATTGTTACGCCTAGGGGTGTAAACGAGCTCAAGTTTAATAGTTATCGAGCTTGAATTGATCTTGAACACAAAATAGAACTCGTTCAACTTCACGAGTCGCGTAACACCAATATTCGACTTGGCTTGTTCGAAAAACTCGCTTAAATTTTTCGAGTACAGTTGAGTTGTGCTGAGCTCATTTACACCCTTAAGTTCCGCCAAAAGTGGGACAACAAGGCACTGTTTGTTTTTTAAGAATCGTTGAAGTTCAAAGTCTGAAGTCTAGTTTCACTTTTAAATGACAAGAGGTGGTGCTAAAGTCTAAAAGCAGAATCAATAAAATTGTTCGATTTTGTAATATGATAAATGTCTACATATGTAATTCTATTTTTACTCAACATTACGTATGTTACATTACTTATGGACCTATTATTATTGTCATCTATACTATATTATAAAATACGGATAAAAAACTCTTAAATACATATTATTATGCACAAGGTACCATCATTTTATGCAAGATTTTAAAATCTCTTAATTTGCAAGTATCAAAGCACAAGATATATATTACTACTGCAGACTTTTAACACCCACTAATTTGGTATGTCTTATAGTTATCATTATCTTGTTTGATAATTGTAACCTATTCAATGACAAATTACATTTTTCATAAATAATATTTTCGTAATTCATTTACGATAGTAATATTTAAATAATGTGTAACACCCGTAATTTTCGGTAAGTAAAGGTCACTCGGACGTTTTTGGAACTTACGGGACTTTTGTTGGGAAATCATTATTTAAAGTCCCTAAGAGTTTCAGGTGTGTTGGCATAGAAAAAGTCGAGTTTCGGGGCTTGGTACGGGTCCAGCTACAATGACCATGTCATAGTCGCACATGGCAATGTAGCAGCAAGAAACAGAAGCTGGGGGTCAGTCAACGAGAATGACCAACGACATTGACCAGGGCATTGTAGTCTGTCAATGTCGCACAAAGGGGGTTGTTGGCTGATAAATCCGATTTTCAGCCCATTTCTTCATTTCTCATTTCTCCTTTCTTCCCAAACACTCTAGAACTAACCTAAATCATATATATCGATTTTGGGTCATCATTGGCTCAAATCCTTGGGTATTATGGAGGTAAAACATCATCAAGTGGTAGGATTGGAAGCTATGATCAAGGGTTCACCATCTTCATCTTCAACCTCAAGCTCCATTTTAGGGTTTTCTAGGTTTTCACCAAAACCTAAGTGGTAAGTTCATCCCCTCCATTTCTAAACTTAATTAAGAGTTATAAATGCTTCATGGATGATTTCCTAGTGTTTTATTACTCCAATTTCGGTTTGGAAGATTTTGATAAAAGTTAGGTCAAATTAGGTTTTTTGGCCAAAATGAAGATTTTAATATAAGATGTTTGGGGAATAATTTTAAACACTTGGATGTGGTTATTCATGGTTGGAAATAGGGGTGTGCATCGGTCGGGTCGGGTTCCCAAACCCTAAACCCGATCGGATACTCGGGTAGGCTGGAATGCCCCGAAATCCGTCCGTATGAAGTTCGGATAATTCGGGTTCGGGTGAGATCGGGTTCGGATGGTTCGGTTCGGGTGGTTCGGGTTTGGCCTGAATGGGCTTCTGAAAGAATGTGAATCTGCTGCTATTATGCTAAATGATCTTGTTGATAAATGGTTTTGTGGATGGTTATACTATACCAAGTAAATAAGCATGTAATAACTGATACATGAGCTAGTCGTGAAAGATTGTCATTGTTCATGAATACATTTCTTAAACAGTCCGATGAAGAATCAAGAATCCATGTAATACATGATTTTGTGTAACCGACTTACTGTCGAAATTCCAAATTCCAAAATTCCAACCAAAATTCCAACCAAGAATTCAAGATAACACTCATAAGAGTAAGTAAAATACCAAATGAAGCCCAACATAAGTAACAGTAACTCAGTAAGTAAATTACCAAATTTCGATTCCACCAAAATAAAAATTAAAACTAGAAAACTAAGAAGAAAAGTAGCAAAGTCGATGGTCGATTACCAAAGAAAAGGAGCGAGGCGATGGTCGATTGATTTGAGAGACAGAGAGAGAGGTCTGGAGAGTGGAGACTGGAGCAGGGCGGTCATCGGTGGTCAAGGAGTCGTCGAGGAATCGATGTTGACGCTGAAGAGTGAAGCCTGAGTCTGAGTCAAGGAGTGCTCGATGACGAAGATGAATCGAAATTAGGGCTGAAGTCTGAAGTGAAGAGTGAAGACAGTGAAGAGCGATTTAGGATTTAGTTTATTCGGTATTTAGCTTAGTTTTATAAAATAATAAAATTGATTTTTTTAAAAAATAATAATAATTTCGGATATTCGGGCGGGTCGGGTTTGGGTTTTGGCTACCCAACCCGATCCCACTTTACCCGATAATTTTGATCGGATCGGATGGTTCAGGTTCGGATAATTCGGGTATCGATTTTTTGGCTATTTGTTGGGTCGGTTCGGGTCGGGTTTGTCAGGTCGGTCGGGTTCTGCTCACCCCTAGTTGGAAACTTGTGAATCTAGGTTTTTGAAAGTTTTGGCTTGAGGATTCAAGTTTCTCTAAAGGAGCTCAAGTTTGGGGAAAATCTAGATTTAACCTAAATCTAGCAAGGTGAGTTCAAGTTGCTTTGTGAAAACTATGTATATGCCAAAATGAGTATTTGAAGTAAAAATATGTTTTACTTGGTAATTGTCAATATGTTGGGTATTTTGATAAGTTTTCATATTTGATAAACTTAGGTTGTTTTAGTCGCATAAAATGCCCATATTTGGGATTTGGATATCTTGACAAGTAATAGTGTGATTTATGCATTTTTTGTGATGTTGTACAAATAAAGTCTATTTTATGATTTATACATCTTTGGTGATTTTGTACAAATGAAGTCTAATTCATGATAGATGCATTTTTAGTGTACTTGATTTCATAAACCATTTGGAAAATGATATGCCCCAATCCATGTTGGGTTTTGGGTTAATCACATCTTTGAAGTATGTGTCTGCATAAACGTCGTCTAGATGCGTTTTATTGTTTGGAGAACCATTATTTGTTGGTCAAATGGATTTTGAGCATTTTAGCTCGGTTTCGACTTGAAAGAGTCTCGTGGACACTTGTCCAGTTTTAATGGCTCTATGTAGAGCCCATGTACGATTTACACCTTAATGCATCTTATTGCATAATTATGATAATTACATGCTTGGGTGCGTTGGTCATTTATGTGTAGTCATGTAATGTTAGACTGTGTTGCATTGGATCCATAGGCACGTAAGTCAGTCTTTATTTGATGGTCTACTGGGTATTACGGGGTTGGACTCTGGGACCCATGTTTTATGACCTTAACCTTTCAAGTGTACACTAGGAGGGCTGAGTCCGGTTGAGTTATCATGAGCTAGAGGGGCGATTTTTATATTTGGGGTCTCCGCCATGTTGGGGCAATGCCATGGTTGTAACCCCCGACTGTGTCGAGCTTTTGGCGGTATTCATGGTAATATTCGCTAAGGTCAGTTGTCTCTTTGGGTGTAGCTTGAAAGGAGTCGTAGGGACACTTGGGCTTTTATGTCGTGAAGTGTCATACGATTAACGTTGTATGAGTGACATACTTTTGTGTTCCTCCAGTCTCAATGGATACAGGTTTCCCCCGTTGTCGGCGAGCAGTATTTTGGACGTTTAAGTGTCCATGCTTTAATATTTGGGTTTCATTCCATTTCATGGTCGCGCGAGTATTGAATTTCGGTTCCATGTTTTCGAGGGAATATTACATTTATATGGATTGTTTTCCATCATTTAAGGGTCAAGTATTATGCACCACCTGTGTTTTGGGTGTTTCGGGATGTAAAGTTTTATCTGCGTTTTTATAAATTGGGAGTTCGCTTTCTATTATCATTTGGAGTAAGTTTGGGTTGAATTTAAAGTTACTAAAGAACGTTTTATGTCGGGATCTTAATCCTTAAAACAGTTTGGTTTGGTTAACGTTCATATTGGTGTGTTTTTCGTTTAAAATGCATTTCATTGGTAAACGAATCGTTTCCATATCTAAGGTAAACCATTTTGAAAGGGTATGATTTTAATTGCAATCTTCTTTTAATGATTCATTTATAAATGTTGAAAACTCTTGGTTCACTAGGCGTCAAGCCTAACCTTTTTATTTGTCGGCATGTGCATCAGGTTCCAGTTGGGGGTTTGATTTTAGTAGTGTTGAAGAGTTGAACCTTAGCTTTACTCAAAGGTAAGTAGTTGGTGAAGTCTCCCGCAGTTTGGAGATAGTGTTTGTTGCTGAGTTTTAGTAGCACCCGTTCTTATTATAGACTATATGAATAGAATGAAATGCGTATATTGAGGTTAAACCTTGAATTGAAATTGTAGTTGATTCAATTATCGATGTATATATAAAATTTTAAATTAGTTGTTATTTCCAGTTTTGAGGGTGTTACATAATGTGAAACATGAAATGTGAAACGTGAACTGATTCATGTAAAATAAGAATAATTTATATTTAATAATTTGAACAAAATTGAGATTTATCATGACGAATTTGTACTTCATAAAATAAACTAGTTGTGTACCCGCGCAAAGCGGCGGGATACATCTTGATTTTAAGGTTGACAACTAAAACCCATAATCTTGATCCTGCTTCTCTCTATTCTATGTTCAAGTTGATTTTATTTTATTGTTTTATTTTGCTTTGACTTTGAGTTGAATAGTGGTTGTAACTTAATGCAGCTCATAATTAACAAATAAAACCCGATATGTATGTTTGAACAAAATAGAATTATAATCATCTGTGACAATACAAATTTGTACACACATAAAACGATAAGATATCACTCGGAGCATCCATCTGTAGACTTGCCCTCTAAGAAATGTCATATGATTATAATAGATACAAACCAAATGTAGTTGTAACAAATGTATAATAATAAGTAGTCGTTTGTACCTTGTTAATCGCGTAAAACTTCTTGATACACCACATTTGATGTGTAGACTCCGCCACGATTGAATTTTTTGGCAGACTTTACTAATACCTTCGTATTGGGCCGTGTCGTGGTCGACGGGGATTAGTCGGGTGGCACCCTTAAGTGGGAGCCCGTATACCCCAGGAACGTGTGTGTGTGTGTTAACTTGGTGTTCAAAAAAAATAGTAGGTCATAGAAAGAGAATACTAACCAGCGCCTCCCTTGCAGAAACATTTGACTTCGGTTTTTGTAACGTAGAGAGTGATAAGCCATATACTAATAGCATTAAGAGTTGGGTTTCATTATAGCTAACAACTGATCAAAGGGTTCAGTTAAATTCATCAATAGAAGTATCAAATAACACATAACTTCATGATTTGCAAGTGGCAATATTAGGACTTACTTTGTTCCCGGCATAATGACCAGCAAACTCCTTTTTGTCATTAGTGATGAAACCCAGGTACCTTTTCATATTCTTTATTCTTTCTTCTGATTCTTTCAGCATGTTCAAAGCTTCAATCTTCCTTTCTTCTGCTACTCTAACCATTTTTCTTGTTTGTTCCAATTCTAGCCTTCCATCTCTTGCTGCTTCTCTCATATCCTCTAATGCAACCAATAGCCGAGGGCACGTGCCAGTTGTCATTTCAATAGGATCGCAAAGAGAAACTAAAACTAATTAAAAAATAAAAACTATTTTAATTTTACGCATAATTTTGATTTAAAGTATTCCATAAAGATAAAAATGGTAATTTTCAGATGAATTGCTTTTTAGAAATGTAGCTATAACATGCATACACATATATAAATATACACACATGACACATGGATAGATATATAGATAGATACACACATGCATGTATATATACAAACACATACGCATATAGATATATATGTGTGTGAGTGAGAGAGAGAGAGAGAGAGAGTGAGTGACAGTAAATCAAACAACAACCTTCATGGACTTCATTTCATCCAGAGCAGAAAGGATGTCCATCTCTCTTTTTGAATCAAGCGTTCTATTCTCCAAGGACTTCATGGCATCTCCCATCTCTTCAGCATCTCGTTTTCTTTGCTCCTCATCTACCACCTGAAAACGATGCATATTTTCATACAAGTTACTATATGCTCATTAATACACAGGTAAATAGCTATCATATATTGTGTTACCTGAGAGAGTCGTGCCTAATCCGAGAGATGCCATTTCTGTTACCTGAGAGAAGCAATTGATTGAGAAACGGAGAAGCAATCATCTCTTCACATTAGACGGCCTGAAATCTCAATGGAAGATTAGAAACAAAAATATTAGAAGATAAGATATACAAGTCGATAAACTAAAATATTAGAAGATAAGATATACAAAATGAAAAGATAATGAACTTATATGATTCCTTACGTTCATATTTCTTCTCGAATTCTTTGGTCAAATGTCTCTTCACAAAAGTAGTTTTCCCTAAACAACTCAAACATCAAAAACTTTCTCTCTGTCATCTCTTCTTTCTTTCTTTCTTTCTTACTGATCAGACTGATGGAACAGGAAGACTATCTGATTTAAACACCAAAAGTAAATATAAAGAATTAGAAGATTAAAACATTACTCTTTTGACATGTTGGAAAATTTTAGTAAAAATGTGGTTTTTTACTAACTTTGGACACATTTAAATACATGTATATGTATTGTATATATCTAACTCTTAGTGGGTTTGTGTTCTCTATATGAGAGCTTCGAAACGATATATTATGTGTCCAAAACGGAATATGTGTGAATGAGATATCGATGCTCAAAGTTGAGTGATTGGGATAAAATTAGCAAAAATCAAATGGGTATGGAATGTGTCCCACATTGGAAGGAGTATTAAACCTTTTGTGGTTTATAACCTTGAATATGGAAGAAGCTTACAAGCTATTTGTTTGGTTTTACTCCATCACCTACCCGCGTGCAGGGGGGGTGCCGATTGAGACTTTCGTAGGCTAAAATCGGCAAACTTGTGCGTGGGCGCGACCTGCGGACACGAATGCAACTCTGAAATCTTGTGCTCGCACATGTTGGTTTTTGCGAAATTTTTGCCACGCGGGTTTACCCGTGCCATTCACTGTCTTGAGGATGGAAAACAGTGCACCACGCGGGTTGTGTCGCGAGTTTACCCGCGTGGCAAGTCGCGACACACACTGTTTTGATTTCGTTTGTAACTCCTTTGATACTCAATGATTATATGAATTAATATGTTTAATGATCACATTATTACTGATTAATTGCATATTAATTCATCAGTTTCGTTTTTGAGTATAAAAGAGGAGTCGGTTCACATCCAAAAGACATCGAATACCGAACGATACATATTCTCTGAAAACTCTTTTGCATACATTTTCTCTCCGGCATTTTCAGGCAAAGTGGTTACATCCGGCAGTTCAACTGCTTTAGCTGTTGTACCCTGGGAACAAACGACAAATCTGTTTAAGGGAATCGTGTCATACACGAGCCTCAGCGTCGTTTGAATCTTATACGGTTATTCGTTTATATTTCATCCGTTGATTCCATCTATTTCTTTTATATTCGGGTTATTACTAATCATTTGTTGATTTTGTAGTTTATTACATCCATTGTAATAATATATGTATTATTGAAATACATATCGAAATTACTAACAATCTTAAACAGATTCTAATCGAGATTGGCTCGATACAATTCGTTTTCTGTTTTGTGTAAACAGATAGAAATTTTGGTATCGTATTTTGTTTTGTATAAACAGATTGTTTACGTGGTACTAACTGTACACGTGAATCGAATCGAGTTTAGCTCGATTCAATTGGTTATCTGTTTTGTGTAAACAGACTTTATATCGAATTTATTTTGATTTGTTACGAATCGATTTTTGTCTCAATTTAAGGGTATAAACGGATTGATAATCGAGTTTGTTTCGATTAATTCGTTTTATGTGAAAAAGAATTTCTATCGACTATTGGTTCGATTTAATTCTTTATATGTTTTGTGTAAACATATTTTAAATTGTAACACCCCGGATTTCCGTTATGTAATCTTGTTATTCTTGTGTTTAAGCGTTGTCGTTAGCACCGCGTTTGGTTTGGAGTTTGAGGTTGGTTTTTGGTGGTTTTGTGCAAAACACAGTGAACTGCGCGAATTGCACCGCGACTTGAGGTCGCGGCATAACCCGTGAAACCCTCTGTATGGGTTTGGTTTCTGCAAGCGGGCGAGTTATGCGGCCTTCGCAGGATCGTAACCATGTTTACATTTAAATAGTCGGTCTGGTGATCGACAATCTCTTCAATGACTGCGGAAGATGGTTCTTGTGTGACTGGTCTCAGCACACCCATTTTCCTGAAGCGATCAAATACTTCTTGGGCAACTTAGAAGTCTACGGTTACACCGTAGGTTCACCTTATGATTCGGGGTTTACGCCGTAGTGGTAATGAATATACACCGGCGCTGCTTGCGTGGTCTTGGGAAATGGTTGCTTGTCAATCAACATCTGTTTTCCCTTTTCGGAAAACTTCAGCAAGCCTCCATCAATCTTGTCCTGTATTGCGTGGCAGAAGGCTACGCAGTCAGCTGTGGCGTGACTATTACTGGCAGCCCTTTTCTTGCTTACTAGTCAAGGCGTTTTCTTGATTCATAGCTCCTGTAAAAAATGGCTTCGAGCTTCTATAAAGCTCGCTTCGCTCTCTCCGCTTACACGATACACTCCCTAAAAAAAATAAGATGACGAGATCTTTAGTTGATGGACGCTCTAACCATCTTTCGGCTTGTGATCAATCCATAGAAAGAGTGGTGCCCCCTCATGGAATTTCTCATACAGCAAGAAAGCAAAGAAAAAAGAAGCAGCAAGCCCTGAGCCCTTATAGCGATAGCGCACCCCCTTACCGTTTTATCTGCTAACAACACCCAAACTCGTTCCTCTAGAACTGATCAGCTGGATAAATTCACTTATTTCACACAATTCTTCTGGTTCGGAGGGTTTTTCCTCTGTTCGGAACAACTTTCTTTCTCTTTATCGGACGTTTTCTAGGAACGGACAGCCGCCCAAAAATTTCCACCATCCTCACTTTTTTCTTATTTTTAACTAGTTTAATCCTTATTTATCGAATGAGAGTTTCGAAGAGAAAGAAGAGTTCTTTTCTTCGTAATTCTCATTCTCATTTTATTATTATCTACTTTAGCGAAAAATTTATTTTTTCTCTGATGACAGGAATTACCATTTTGCAAGTCTCTTCCGGATCCAGTGAAAGTGGAAATCCAACAAGTCTTCCGGCTTTGGAGTCTTCCTCGAGCAGTGAATCATGGGCTACGTTTAGAGCCGAAATAGCAGCCGAGAACGAAGCTGAGATTTATGCTCGCATACGAAGTCTCCAGAGCCATTATTACTACAACCTTCCTCCCCAGAATAATCCTGGGGAGTATGAGGGGCTTGTTCGCGATCACTTGGATCAAGCTCTCGATGTTCCCCATTATAGGACCATCCTGGATATGGAATATTTTGAACTCACAGTATTAGAAAGAAAGGTAAGTATCTACTTTGGTCGGGATCTGTCTGTAGATCGTATTACATATATAGTCCAGTCACTCGTATACCCCCTTGACCAATTAGAGCATGTTCTGGCTAAGGCTGGTGATCCATACACAGTAAATCCATAGCTTCTATACCCGGGCGACCCAGTTCATATATGCAGTAGCTCGAGATCGATAGCCCACCCCAACTACTCTGATGGATGCCTTACCCGATGCATGGTATGTTTAGAGTAAAATATCTATTATAGCTATAGCTGTCCTTGCTACCCGCTTAGGGGGCGAACTTCCAGTATCTTAGTGCCGTCTGTTAGGAAGTCGATAGCCTCATTCTCTAATTTAGAGGATATCGCATTCAGATAGTTCGATATCTGCGATACTGCTTTCTCAATATCCTTCGAAGACCGCAGGGTAGATGGTTGTTTATATTCAATCGCTAAGGCACCAATGCGACTATCGGTGCGCCCACTGGCAGTGTGCTGGCGGGTTTTATACAAGAGAGATCCTGCCCATTGGATTTAGATTCCGTTAATGCGGGTAGAGATGCGGATAGAGATAGATATATTAGTGTGTACTCGGATGGAAGTGCTGCCTTGAGACCGTACCCGGATCTTTGGAGTCCTTGTTGTCTCCCCAGACACAGAAGGCTCATGAAGTTTTATATCACGGGGTAAGAAACCAATCGTCGAAAGAAAACTTTATATCGACCGGGCTGTTTAATTTAAAGAGCAGAACGAGCGGGAAATGTACGACTTTTTTAGTATAGAGCAACTTAAGAATTTTGTTGTGCAAGAAGAGCTCCTAGCGAACCAGGGCGAACAGCAAAGCGAACGGAGTAACTGACGTTTTCCACTCGTAGAGCTGGTGTTGAATCTTCACAAGTAAAATAAACCCCGTATTTTTGGCGTAAATTGCTACTTTTTGCTGTAATTGATTAGCCGACTCCTAAATCAAGTAGTTTCAAAGCATGGAACAGGCAGGATTATAGGGAGCTTATATTAACCCCACCCAGACAAGGTATTTACAGTTTGGAGTAGTAGTAGGTATGTATTACTTTCAATGCCTAGCTGAGAAAGATCATGATGCATGGAAGCAAGCAATTGAACATTGTCCCCGGGCACTAAGGCGTCTATGACGTCATAGGCATTTTTTCCGGGCTGCAACACCACATTATTAGCAGTCAACAACGGCGTTATGACCCGTTCACTTAATTGTTCCTTTAGGGTATTTGAAACTGATTCATTCACTTTTTCTGGATAGTTGTGGACTGTCAAATTGCGTAGCCGGGCGACTCGCCAGCTGGCTAATATTAAAAGAGTAGAGGGGACCGGAAATAAATTGAATTAAATAGTTCAATACGGTATCAGACATTTCACTATTTTATATTGTCTTTTTTTTATTAGCTATTCTCTGTCAGTTGGTTTCTCATTTTCAGTTGATGTGGAATAGCCATGTGGGGACCCCATCAGGGGATAATTGCTATGTCTGTCGGGAAATCGTTATCTACGCAATGACCAATACCCAATAGACTGAAATCAAGGAAAATCCACCCCTTCCCTTAAGCTAAGCCGCCCACCGAAGTCCTAATCCTTCACCAAAGAGTTAAATCGTATCCGCCTCTCAGCCAGTCATCGCCTACTCCTTCTAATCCTATCGGTCAGCGCCTAGTCTATTTCGATGTGCTCGAAGTCGGCTAAGGTTCAATGCTTTTTGCTTGCTGCTTTGTCCCTCGTCACCCTAATGGAGGACTTACTTTGTTTTCTTTCCTACGCAAGTCTTGTTGTAAGGTGGAATGCTTTCCCGCTTTCCAAGCTTTCGGGGAAATTGGCTTTGCCCTGAGGTCTTATATTCCGTATAGTAAGCCCGGTTGGCATATTATTGTATGAAAAGAAGTTGATTACCTATTTCCCTTAGTCGATTTAGTAGACTGCTTTCTTTTCTAGATGGTATCGATCCCACACTCGGCTCAAGGCTTTAAAGAATTAATACCAGGCTCAAGGGAAAGAGATAGAAACCAGTAAACTATCTGCTAAAAGCGATGAGGATTGAGGTCGTCTTTCGAACACTTCCTAAAGTATGCTTATTTAATACCTTTTCCTACTCCTGAGCTACCATGAGTTTAGAATCTTCATCGAGCCTGCTGCAATAAGGTATTACACTAGCCTTCTCAATAGCCTTACCAACTACGTTGGAGGAGAAGTTCTAGCCGCTTCCACTTTGCCTATCTTCCCCTCTGCGCCTTGAACAGAAGCTCAAGTGCACGAAAACCCTCTTACTTAAGCAGGTGCTATCACTTAAGAAAATCTCCGGGTCATTCTTCAAGACTATCACCTTCCTTCTCTTCGGGCATTGGAAGATGAATCAACTCCATATAAGCTGGATGACCCGGGCCTTCTTTGTGGCTTGGTGTTAACTGTAGCACTATCAGACCTTGAAGGTTAAGTTAGTGTTCCATGAACTCAATCCCACATAAATGATGCGGCATAAGTTATCTAGCTACATTCTATTATCGGTTGACACCCCCTTGAAACTTAAAAAAGTCTTATGGGATAACATAAACAAGTATGCCTCTATCAATTGGATGTTTGAAAGGTAACTAGAAATATCGTAAGAATGAAATCTGACGCCCAAAGTTCCCATGTCTTTCTTGGTTGGACCAACCGGCGAAATCAGTCTTCCTGAATTGGAAGAGCAAGAACAATTCTCTCCATTTTTTTGGGGGAGCAGAGCAGTCAAAGAATGAAACAGATCAAATGATTGTTCTAGAATGGCTATTTCTCACAATTGCTCCTTGTGATGCAGCGGAACCATGGCAATTAGGATCTCAAGACGCAGCAACACCTATGATGCAAGGAATAATAAACTTACATCACGATATCTTTTTCTTCCTCATTCTTATTTTGGTTTTCGTATCACGGATCTTGGTTCGCGCCATATCATAGGTGCAACTCCCCATATCACTCATTTACATGCCATATCATTGTTCACCCGGAAAATCTTCTTGTTTAAGACAGATCGCTTCCCTCAGTCAGCGGGAGGCCTAGTCGATGTAGGCCCTCAAACCGGCAGACCAGTCAAAAGAGTAGTTCACTTACTTGTTTGTACATATACTATACTCATACCCATATTACGATACATATGTGTTCACCCTATCTTGCTTTCACGGATTTGACCGGGAACCAAACCAAAGAGCCAATACACCAACAACCAAGGAACGGGAGTGGGTGGTCCCTAGGAACGGCAGAAAGGAAGTACTGGTTCAACCAGAGTGACGGAACCGGTGTTGATCAAAGACATGCGCCGAGTGCCAGGAATGACTATAAGCCGATAGAGTCGTTTTAACATGCCATGAACCGAGATACAATTTGACTAGTGCCAGGTACAAGAAAGAGTGGAGTTTATTTACAGATACTAGTACCTGAATGACAAGTGACGAAAGCAAGAAAGAGTTACTAAAACCATTACGAATGACAAGTACACACAAGAATGACTCGATCGAGTCCCGAGAGATAGATAGAGCTTAACTAAAACGTCCGCCCGATCATCCTTCCGCATCATCATCCGGCAATGAAATCGAGGGATGATACGAGGATACCCTGATCGATTGAGGGAGACTGGTACAGGCAACAATTCGGGTGGCTTCAGAATACCTCTGTAAGCCATTTGAAGGGATGAAGAACACTGTTTTAGATACAGTGATGTGAATAAAAATCCCGACTTCCGTACTAGCCTGACCACCTGTTTTGAGAACAAGTAAGCTCCAATGCATGCTTCCTTAGTCAAACTATCATGAGTTATAAGGATCATACGGTTTAAGTATGACCTTGAAACCCGAAAATCTTCCAATGTCGATCCTAATGCTACATTTGCTATCGGTTGCTAGCCTCAAAAAAAATCTTTGTACCCTCATAGATACGGTCCTGAGGCTTCTGAATGATAGAATTAGAGGGTCCCTTTCGGACGTGCAGATTGAGGTTGGTAGGATATAGGCGTTAGGCTCTTTCGATGGCACTGAAAGGCCTGTTATCGTACTCTTTCGTATATAGTTGTCAAAGACACTGGAGAGAACTAGTCTCTCGGGCTAGGGACTCTCTATCTATATACTATCAACTGGATTTATAGCGAGCTTGTACTATTAGAACAAGGGCATAGTTTTAGGGACACTCACGTCTTTTTTTACAAGTCAAACTTGTCTCTATATTCAAGGGACTCACGATTGTGCAACGAAGTCTCCTATTCGGCGATATTCACATTGATTCTGGAATAACCTATCATATGCGGCCTCTGCTTCTGTTCACAAGTACAAGATGAGGATCAGCAACAGGTATTACCAGAGTATCATAGCTTATTTGACAGAGACGACGTTTAACCTTTTCCGCGGTGTGAACCTTGCGGGAAGTGTTGTATACTTTAAGAAGAGAGATCTATTCTACTTCTTTATTCTATCAAACCTGAAAACGAGGCATCCGGTAAACAAGCTATAAAAGATGAATATCTCTCTCTCTAGCTAACCTGGAAAAAGTCTACCTTTGCGGAACTGGAGCCGAAGCTCCTTCCTTTCTTCCTCCCTTGTTCTATTACCCTAGGGCCTCCTCGGTCTTCTTGGACTTGGTTTCTGTATGATTTCACCCGCACTGCTAATGTAGGTTTTTTGGGGGTAATGGCATCGGCACACTATTCATCTAAATAAGTTCTCTTTCGTCTTCTAATAGTTCTGACCCGCAAAGTGAGCCCCGAAAACTGTCAACCTATGACCAACTCAAAATTAGAGTAGCTGATAGAGTAGAAGGTGGGATTCTATATTCTATAGCCTATGCGCCTGCTTCTGATGAGATAAAAGTAGGCTCCCGGTGCGTCTTCCTTCGGTCGACTTGTCATCGAAGGATGTTAGCCAAATCAGAAGAACTATAGGCTCGGGTTGGTCAAGCGAACTGATTCATTTAATTCTTCGCCTAGTCTTAGCACCCGCACAGTAGAGGGGAATAAGCATTCCCTTTCCGACAAAACTAAGCGTCTTGCCGCTGGGTAAAGGCAATAGGAGGAGGTTTGGAACCCCCAAACAAGTATAGGCTTAAGAACGGTGATGATAGTTCAGTTGTTGAAGAAAATGTCCCGATGAACCTTGGGAGCATCCCAGGCAAGATCTATGGCTTCAGCTGCGGCTAAGCGAACTACCTATTCTATATATTCTATAGAAGTGAATATGAGAGAAAAAGCTCTTCTTTCACATAGTGGGAGGCTGGCCTTCTCTCTTCCCAATTCTCCCAATGAGACCTCTTTCACTCACTTAGTGGACGACCCAGAGGACTTTAATAAAGCCCCCTTTTGCCTCATCACGATCTCCTGGTGAAGTAGCGACTCCCTCCTATTACTATTTTTGGGGTGGAGTCGAAGCTATGGCACCAGAAAGTCAAAGAGATTCCGTCCCGAACCACTCGTGTAGTCTTCTTCATGGCATAACCCGCGAGATAGCCTGGCCAACTTAGGTGGGTTTTCTTCAAATATCTCATTTGGTTGATATTTCTTAAATATCTCCATCTCTTTTTCTCTCTCAAGTTTCTCTCTCTCTCTCTCTCTTCCTAGATCTCGTTTATACCTCGTTATTTGCTAGTATTAAGTGCATCTAGCAAGGGTTCGGTATAGAAAGCTTCATCTTTTCTCGGTGGTCGATATCTGGTTTTTCGGGTTTTATTCTAAAACCTATTTGGTGAGTTCCTACTACCTTTTATAAACTTTATACATGTCAAATGTTACATTTTGAACTCCTATATATCTCCATGGTTTTGGATATACTTTTACTACATTTTGGCACAACTTGAGTTTTGGGAGATTTTAGGGTTTCCGATCATTTCCGACTAAAATGATGGGTTCCGTCTTATTTGAAGTAAAATGGAGTTTTACTTGCACATGTATGTGGATATTTGAAAGAATGTATATAAGTCATTTTTATGATTTTTATTCTTACCAGTAGTTAAACTTGAAAGAATCATTTTGTTTATAAAATGTTTTATACCATATGACTATCTATGGTTGGTCACATATGTATTTGTGACAAGTCTGTACCATTACTAGTGGATCCCTAGGTTTTGAGTTAGCTTTTATTATTGGGATGTCTATTCCCCTTTCTGTAGCTATGGATGCATATGATCCTCGGGGGCCATTTGGTACGGTTATGTGAGACCAATTACTAGCTATGGGTCATGATGTAGTCCTAGTGAACGAGTATGAATGGTTTCCTTGAGGGCCCTCCCTCACATCTTAGTACGGACCTTGTTGTTCGTGGCCATGGATTCCATGTATTTAGCTATAACACCCCGAATCGTAGTTATGTATTTATAGCGTTAAGACTTCTAACCTTAAGAGTGCCGTAAGTCTTGGTGTTCTTGTGTTTAACATTCGTCGTTTGTACCCCGTTTGGTATCTGATGAGAGTTTGGTTTTTGTTGATGTTGGGCTTAATACAGTGGATCACGCGAGTTACACGCGGCTTGTAGCCGCGGCACAAACCGCGTAACCCACTGTTGGGTTTTGAATTCAGGGACACGGGCGACTTATGCCGCGGGTTGAAGCGGCGACATAACCCGCGGGAGTCCCCTGGCCGATCTTATACGACTTCTCCTTCATTTCTCCTCATTTACTTCAATCTAACCTCATTTCTCTCTCTCAACCCTCATAAATTCTCCCATCCGATTTTAGGGCTTCAACCACCACAATCTATCCCATTTATTGCTAGTAGTTGGGGTCTTTGATCAAGATTTCAAGTTGAGCATTTAACCACCATTGTCATCCTCTTCAAGTTCAAATCTAGGGGTTGGGTTTCCTCAACAAAAAAACCCCCCCACTTGGTGAGTTATTCCTTCTTAAATGCTCTAGTATTTGATTATTTCCATGGCTTTATCCCACACTACTTCTATGTGCTACTTGGTTGAGTTTTATAACCTAATAGTTGGTATTATTGACTTTATGAACCCAATGGGGTCAAGTATGTTTAGTAGACCTTGATAATCTCTTTAGTAGTAACTATGTGGATTATATGTTCTAGATTTCATACTTATATGTTGAGTTCGTGAGGAAACTACTAATGTCATTATTTAATCCAACTGCTGATAACTTTATGAAGGAATGAGGTAATGATAATGGGTGGATGTATTTACATGTATGAAATTATGAGGACCATGATTTATGAGGAATATGGAAGTAAATATTTTATATGTGGAAGAGAGGTGTATATAATGTGTTATTTATTTAACAAATGTGGATCACCTGATAAGTATGTGGCACTACTCCTTGTGCACGAGGAGGTAGTAGCTTAATGTATGAAGTTTGCATTAACCACGGTGTGTTACTAGCGAGTAGGTAATAAGGGATCTCGTATCCTTGAGGTGTAACTCGTCTAGAATATGGATAGGCAATAATGTCCGTAAGACCTTGAGGTGTAACTCGATGGAGTAGGCAATAAGGGCAGTAAATACGGTCTGAGGTTGTGATGTCGTTATGACATGGGAACTAAGATCGGGGCATGAGGTGTAATCCATTACCATCGTGGGCGATCCCACTTTCGAGTAAATATCGCCCCGATGGAAGCGGGTCTCCCCCGTAAATCAAGAGGTATTTCTTGTATGTTTATATTCAGGTTTGAGAAACTGATGACGGGGAATTGTTCCGCGCGAGGCAGAGGAGTTCGGTAACATGTTTATGGTTTTATAATGTCATGTCTATTATCTGCATATTTATGGGATCTCACTAGGCTTCGTCCTAACACTTGTTGTGGTTGTTGTCTCCTCACAGATCCTAACCATGGAGGACTTTAGGATGTCGGCTTGGCTACCAGGCACATAGGAGATCTTGAAGTGCCGGTCTTTTGGGGAATTTTGTGAAGAGAGTTCATATTGACTTAGCAACCCTCATATTAATCTAGATTTAAATCAATCTTAGATTAAGTAGGTCGTTGTAGTATTGATGTCCCATTATTTTGTTGCAACCTTATGATTCAAGCTAACCCGGTTTTATAGGGTTTTAGTTGTATTGATTATTGGGTGAACATCCTTTTGTTACATCTTTTAAGCAGGTGTTTGGACCCTTCGTATTTTAGACGTCATATTGCCGGATTTACAAAAAAATTTATATGTTAAAATTTTAGAGTGTTACATTAGCTCACAACTCGGATTGTGGCCTACTTTTGTGTTCCGCCGCAATCCTTGGAAAATCGGGTTTCCCCCGTCATCGCAAGATGAATTTTTGGACCGATCAGTCCTTATGTGGAAAAGATTTCTTTTGTAAACCAAAACTTATTGAAAAGATTTCCTTTTGATACAATTGTTTATATCTCTTGAAATTATAAACTGTATGATCTCACTAGGCTTTAAGCCTAGCACTTTTTTCTCAAATGATATGTATAACAGGTTCCCATTAGCGGTGGGTTGCCAAGGGATTGAGCAAGGTTCTAAATGGCGTGAGGCGTGACGTGGCGGCGAGGCCAAGCCTCAAGCCTTAGGAGCCACGGCAAAGCCATGGCGTTTTCAAGGCGTGACTTGTGGCGTCAAATTTCTAATTCATAAATAATATTATATATGAAAACGTATGTTTTATAGTGTTACTCAATGAGTAAATAGTAATAAACAAGTTAAATTATGTTATATATTAAAGACTTGCAAATAAGACATTAAAAACGTAAAAAAAATCAAATATCTCATTACAGTAACTGCGCATTTGGCTATGGCGTGCCATGGGCTTAACGTGGCGTGACACACAATCCTTGGTGCCATGGTGCGCCATGGCGGCTATGCGGCGAGTTTTTTAGAACATTGGGCTTGAGTGACGAGCTTGGTCTCGGGGGCTTTTGAGATGACTAGTATTTGATGTTGAGCAATTGTTTAAGTCCCATTCTTTTGGTGATGTTGGATTAACAACTGATGTAATCTAGATAGTTTATGTTTAGATTAGTTTGTTGTTGAATTCCATATCCGTATTCAGGTTGTAAAGGCTAAGTACATTTCCCGTTTTTGGGAGGTTTATACCAAGTGATGATGTTTATTTGTCCAGTTTCCGCATTTTTAAATTCACTCTGGTTTTTAGGGTGTTACAAGTTGGTATCAGAGCTCTAGTTTAAGTGATCTAGGCATGAATGTAGGATGTCTAGACTTAGACTGAGTATGTTAAGCATTGATTCATGAGTTTGGGTAGAACTTCTAAGATGGGTTGGTCTTAGAGTCGACGGAAATTATAGTTATCAAACGTTGTGGCGACGGTATAAAGAACCTTTATGTATTGTATGTTCATAATCTCACTTAGCTAATGTTATTATGAGAATATTTATACGTGATTGTGCTTAAGGTGTTGTTACTATTACAATTGGTAACGTAGTAGTTCGTTCTTCTGTGCTTATTCTGTTGATCTGTCTCTTATTCTTTTCCTGCTTGTGTGGCAACCATTACTTAGGTATGGTGAACACACGTGGTCGTCCGTCGGGCGGCGGAGATCTTCGCGATGTTAGTTCGCGTGAGCTGAATCCTGTGGTTAGAGTGTCAGCAGTCGTTCCTCCGGGCATGCCACCGATATTTACTTGGGAAGTGGAGCTAGGGACAAGAGTGGATTTGGCATCCACCAGCCCCGTTGTTCATGTGGCAAACCCTCAAGCTGATATGATGGCCAACGTCATGCAATTGGTGACGTCGGCCATGGAGAAACAACAAGAGGTTTTTCAGAAGATGTTGGAGGACCGAGACACGAGCCTCAGGAGGCATGAGGCATTGGAGGAGAATGTGTTGGTTGGCTCTGGGGGCACCGGTAACAGGATCAAATCTGAGAAGCAAAGGGTCGTGGGTGCTCCGAGAAGTGGGAAGAGTTGTTCCTACAAATCTTTTCTGGGTTGCGGACCACTAGAGTTCTCTGGTTCCGAAGACCCAGTTGCATGTGTTAAGTGGATCCGATCTATCGAACAGGCCTTCGGTTCATCCGAGTATGGGGATGACCAGAGGGTAAGATTCGGTACTCAACTCCTCAGGGATACGACGCTGACGTGGTGGAATGTTATCCAGTCCACCCTCTCTCCTACTGTTTTGGCCCAACTGACTTGGGGCGAATTCAAGGTAAAATTGTTGGAAGAATACTGTAATGAGAGGGCTATGGATCGGATTGAGGAATAATTCCAAGCGCTGGAGAAAGGGAATTTGACGGTGAGAGAGTATACCCGTCAATTCATGGAAAAGCTGGGGTTAGTGAGGCATGTGGCCTCAACTGAGAAGGAGAAGATTAAGGCCTATCTGAAGGGTCTGCCGTCGGACATGATGACTATGGTCCGAAATTCGAAGGCTTCCAACCTTCATGAGACTATTGAAGAGGCACAGTTTATGGAAGAGGTTTACGCGAGGGGTAAACCGGAGAAGGATGTGGCAGTTGTTGAAAAGAGGAAATAGGAGAGCAGTTTAGTACCTCCCAAGAGAACCCGACCTTTCGTCGGAAACCGAAGCTTCAGCAGTTATCAAGAAGCTAGGTGGTGCCAGAAGTGCAGAAACAAGCACCACGGTAACTGTAGCACCACTCATCAATCTTGCTACAAGTGTGGTAAATTTGATCACATCACCCGTGACTGTCCGATTAGAGGTCTTGTTTGTTATAAGTGCAAGACACCGGGGCACATGAAGAGAGATTGCCCGAAGCTCATGTCGTGTAGCGCGTCGGTGAAGAAAGAGAATCCACCTAGGGTTTCGGGTCGAGCTTTTCAGATGACGACCGATGAGGCCAAGGCATCCGTTGATGTGGTATCGGGTACATTTCTTCTAAACTCAGTACCTGCTCGTGTTTTATTTGATACGGGTGCCAGTTTCTCTTTTATATCTGAGTTGTTCCGTCAAAAGATTGTTATGCCTACTACTAGTCTTGAGGATGCGTTAGTGGTTGAGATAGCAGATGGTAGTCAAGTTCTGATCTGCGATGTTCTGAAGAAGTGTACTCTCGGAATCGAAGGGAGAGATTTCCCTATCGATTTGTTGCCGATGATAATCGGGGGTTTTGATGTTGTGGTCGGCATGGATTGGTTAGCGAACAATCATGCCGAGTTTGTATGTTCCAAGAAATTAATTCGACTTCCCAATCCCAGTGGCAAAGTTGTTGTGATTTATGGTGAGAAGAGGAAGGGAGATGTGGCAATAATCACCATGACTAAAGCATGCAAGTGTTTGGTGAAAGGATGCTCGTCTTTCCTAGCCTACGTAATCGACGCCAAGCTAGAGAAGTTATAGCTTGAAGATGTGAAGATTGTGCGTGAGTTTCCAGACGTCTTTCCGGACGACTTTCCCGGGTTACCACCCGATCGTCAAGTGGAGTTTCGGATTGATCTCGTACCGGGAGCGACTCCTGTTGCTAGAGCCCCTTACCGGTTAGCGCCAGCGGAGATGCAGGAGATGATGACACAACTCCAAGAACTTTTGGAGAAGGGTTTCGTAAAACCGAGCTCGTCGCCTTGGGGAGCTCCGGTCTTGTTTGTTAAGAAGAAGGATGGCACAATGAGAATGTGCATCGATTATCGTGAGTTGAACAAAGCAACATTGAAGAACAAATATCCGCTTCCCAGGATTGACGACTTGTTCAATCAAATCCAAGGAGCGGGGTGTTTTTCCAAGATCGACTTACGTTCGGTTACCGCCAAGTGAAGGTAAGAGAAGAAGACGTTCCGAAGATAGCCTTCAGAACGCGTTACGACCATTATGAGTTTCTTGTAATGCCTTTTGGCCTAACGAACGCACCAGCGGTATTTATGGATTTGATGAATAGGGTGTGTCGACCTTTCCTCGACAAGTCGGTCATCGTATTCATTGATGATATACTTGTGTACTCTAAGAGCGAGTTAGAGCACGAGCAACACCTACGCGAAGTTCTCGATGTGCTGAGAAAAGAAAGATTGTACGCCAAGTTTTCCAAGTGCGACTTTTGGCTTGAAGAAGTGCAATTCTTGGGTCACGTTGTCACTCGAGACGGAGTGAAAGTGGACCCCTCCAAGATTGAAGCTATGATA
The DNA here is from genome assembly GCA_954870635.1 of Arctium minus. NCBI lineage: Eukaryota > Viridiplantae > Streptophyta > Magnoliopsida > Asterales > Asteraceae > Arctium > Arctium minus. The sequence goes on from OX941080.1 coordinate 192,835,107, forward strand.
AATTGGGAGCCTCCCAAGAGTCCGTCCGAGATTCGCAGTTTCTTGGGTCTGGCGGGGTACTACCGGAGATTTATTCAAGACTTTTCGAAGATCGCTTCTTCCTTGACAGTTTTGACTAGGAAGAATGTGAAGTTCGATTGGACCGAAACACAAGAGAAGGCGTTTCGGATTCTACAAAAGAAGTTGTGCGAAACTCCAATCTTGTCATTGCCTGAAGGGTCGGAAGACTTCGTGGTCTATAGCGACGCTTCGAAGATGGGTTTAGGATGTGTATTGATGCAAAGAGGCAAGGTAATCGCTTACGCCTCAAGGCAACTTAAAATACACGAGAAGAACTATCCTACCCACGATTTGGAGTTAGCAGCGGTGGTGTTCGCCTTAAAGCTATGGCGATATTACCTCTATGGCACAAGATGTACACTCTACACGGATAAAAAGAGTCTAAAGTATGTCTTTGATCAAAAAGAGTTGAATATGAGGCAAAGGTGGTGGCTCGAGTTGCTCAAGGATTACGATTATGAATTGCTTTACCATCCCGGTAAGGCGAACGTGGTGGCCGATGCGTTAAGTCGTAAGGACTATAACGGAAGTATTCGGGATACCCATTCGAGAATCGAGTTAATGTCTAGTCTTGTTGAAAAGATCAAGACATCACAGGTAGAAGCATTGTTGGAAGAAAACCTCAAGGAGGAAGTCATGACGAAACAACGTTTGCTCCTAACGGAAGATAGCCGTGGGGTAAAACTGTTCAGCGGTCGTGTGTGGGTGCCGAAAGTTGGGGGTAACCGTGATCTATTGCTTGAGGATGCTCACAAGTCCAAGTATTCCATTCATCCGGGAAGTACAAAGATGTACAGGGACTTGAAGTTGCATTATTGGTGACCAGTAATGAAGCTTGATGTAGCGCGTTATGTGGAGCGTTGTGTGACGTGCTCGCAAGTTAAGGACGAACATCAATGACCGTATGGGAGTCTTCAGTCCTTAGAGATTCTCGAGTGGAAGTGGGAACATATTACCATGGACTTTGTGACAAAATTGCCAAAAACTCTTCGAGGTCACGATACCATTTGGGTAATAGTCGATAGATTGACAAAGAGCGCTCACTTTTTGGCTATGCGTGAGACTTTACCGATGGACAAGTTAGCAAAACTTTACATCGATGAAGTAGTCTCGAGGCATGGAATACCCTTATCGATCGTGTCGGATCGCGACAGTCAGTTCACTTCGAACTTTTGGGATGGGTTTCAGAAAGAGCTTGGTACGCGAGTAAAGTTGAGTACGACTTACCATCCACAAACCGACGGGCAAAGCGAGAGAACGATCCAAACGCTAGAAGACATGTTGAGGTCTTGTGTCATCGATTTCGGAGGTAGTTGGGACTCTCACCTACCCTTGGTGGAGTTTGCTTATAACAATAGCTACCACTCGAGTATTTGAATGGCACCTTTTGAGGCGTTGTACGGGCGGAAGTGTCGAACTCCCGTATGTTGGCTTGAAGCGGGAGATAAGCAATTCGCCGGACCTGAAATCGTGCAAGAGACGGCCGATAAGGTCAAGTGCATTCGTGAAAGGTTGAAAGCGGCTCAAGATCGGCAGAAGAGCTATGCCGATAAAAAGAGGCGGCCGATGGAGTTTCAAGAGGGTGACCGTGTGCTGCTTAAGGTATCGCCGTGGAAGGGCATTATCAGGTTCGGAAAACGTGGGAAGCTGAGTCCCCGTTTCCTTGGACCTTTCAAAGTGCTTAAGCGGGTGGGTTTGCAAGCCTACCAATTGGAACTGCCACCGGAGTTGAGCAGAATCCACAACACGTTCCATATTTGTTACCTTCGGAAGTGTTTGGCGGAGGAAGAAAGCGTCATTCCCCTCTCAGAGTTAAGAGTGGACGAGGGTAACCGTTGTGTAGAAGAACCCGACGCTATCTTAGAGATAAATTCTAAGAAGTTGCGTCACAAAGAAGTCACTATGGTCAAGGTGTAGTGGAAGCATCATCGGGGATCCAACGTGACATGGGAAGCCGAGGAGGATATGAAGCGAAGATATCCTCATCTTTTCGAGTAGATGGATTTCGGGGACGAAATCATTCCCAAGTTGGGGAGGATTGTAACACCCCGTATTTCTGTTATGTAATCTTGTTATTCTTGTGTTTAAGCGTTGTCGTTAGCACCGCGTTTGGTTTGGAGTTTGAGGTTGGTTTTTGGTGGTTTTGTGCAAAACACAGTGAACTGCGCGAGTTGCACCGCGACTTGAGGTCGCGACACAACCCGAGAAACCCTATGTATGGGTTTGGTTTCTGCAAGCGGGCGAGTTATGCCGCCACTTGAGGTCGCGACATAACCCGCGAGATAGCCTGGCCGACTTAGGTGGGTTTTCTTCAAATATCTCATTTGGTTGGTATTTCTTAAATATCTCCATCTCTTTTTCTCTCTCAAGTTTCTCTCTCTCTCTTCCTAGATCTCGTTTATACCTCATTATTTGCTAGTATTAAGTGCATCTAGCAAGGGTTCGGTATAGAAAGCTTCGCCTTCTCTCGGTGGTCGATATCTGGTTTTTCGGGTTCTATTCTAAAACCTATTTGGTGAGTTCCTACTACCTTTTATAAACTTTATACATGTCAAAGGTTACATTTTGAACTCCTATATATCTCCATGGTTTTGGATCTACTTTTACTACATTTTGGCACAACTTGAGTTTTGGGACTAAAATGATGGGTTCCGTCTTATTTGAAGTAAAATGGAGTTTTACTTGCACATGTATGTGGATATTTGAAAGAATGTATATAAGTCATTTTTATGATTTTTATTCTTACCAGCAGTTAAACTTGAAAGAAACATTTTGTTTATAAAATGTTTTATACCATATGACTATCTATGGTTGGTCACATATTGTAACACCATAATATTTAGCGGAATAAAATTCGAAGTTTCTGCAATATGACGGCTATAAATTGATAAACCTGGTATTATAAAACATGTTGAAACAACCCCAAAGTATCATCCCGATAGAACGGGGAAACAAAGCTATAAACATTACAATTAATCAAATGAAGAATACACTAACAACCTAATAATCTAACTTAAATAAGAAAGATTAATATCGGGTGTTGCTATTCTTCCAAAAGTATGTCCGCTATCCAAAATACCGGTCTATACATATCCCAAAAAGACCGCTCTTGACCTCAAAGTCATCCACTCAGTCCCGACGAACCCCACTGGAAACCTGACCTGTTATACATGTCATTTTAAGAAAAAGTGTTAGGCTAAAGCCTAGTGAGATCAAACATTTGAAGTTTAAGAAATCAAACATAAAAGTGAGTAAAAGAGTTTCTTTTTATACAACAACAATAATGGTAATAATAACGATAATGCTCTTTGAAATATAACAAATACCTCTTGGGTTAACGGGGGAGACCCGCTTACTAACACGAATGACGGAACACAAAAGTAAGCCATTCGATGAGTCAATAAAGCCAATAAACAAATAAAGTACACACAAGGGATGTCAGGCTCGGTGGCTTTAAACGTACACCCACGGAAACTCAAGTTCAACCCCGAAGGATCCTTACGTTGAGCTCCTCATCCAATATCGTAATACTTGAGCACGAAGGACTTATAACCCAATCCGATGCCTAACGTGCCTCGAAAAGGAAACTAGTCATCCCAACGCCGGAACAATAATAAACCAAATACGAGGTCATGACTCCCAAATGCATCAATTAAGCCAAATAGTGCGCACAAGGCCCAACAAATTATTCCAACAATGGTCAAAATGCATGCGTGACATGAAGTGTGATTTCCACCAAAACCAATTCCATTATTTACCCAAAAGATCACTGGTAAAAATATAATTGATCCTCCCTATATTTCAAATCCCCAAAATATGGCATTAACTAATATGCAAACTTATCAGCAGTTAACCACAAAATCAATCTTCTCAAAACCATGAGTTTTACATAGTAAATCGGAATTCGGATCAACTTTTTAGCACATAGAATCTATGCACGGTTAGTTGACAACCAATCCATACCTACTACCACATCAAATCCCCCGATGACCATAGGCATCAGATCGATCAGGAATTCCCTTCCTTCAATTTCGAGCTTGAAATTTCTTAGAATATCCTGAACTACTACCTGATCACCATCCGCTAGCTCTACCACTAACGCATCTTCTAAACTAGTAGTGGGCATGGATAGTTTCGGGCAAAACGAACTTGATACAAACGAAAAACTAGCTCCCACGTCAAATAATACACGTGTAGGTACGAAGTTTAGGAGAAACGTACCCGATACTACATCCGTCGACGCCTTCGCCTCCTCGGTGGTCATCTGAAAGGCCCTCCCTGTCGCTTTAGGAGTGTCCACCTTTTTTCCTCCGCTAAAGTTCGTCTTTATCTTCGGGCACTCACTCCTGATGTGGCCCGGCTCCTTGCACTCGAAACAAATTCGCTCCTTGACTGGACAATCACAGTAATTGTGGTCGGGCTTACCACATTTGAAACACAGTTCAAACCCCGATTTGCAAGGGCCGGTGTGCTTGCTTCGGCATTTTGGACACCACTGGGGATCCCGTCTAGGACCATTTCCTCTTTGGTTGTTGTTGAAGTACTTGGGCCTCTTTGAAGATCTGGGACTTCCTTCCCACCTTCTTTTCTCGGCTACTCCGCTTCTCTCTACCTTGTTCAAACCATAGGAGTCTTCTACTAGTTGCGCTTCTTCTATTGCCTCTCGAAGAGTAGAGGATTTTGATACCCGAACCATGTTCATCATTTCTGTAGGCAAACCTTTAATGTAAGCCTTGATTTTCTCTCTCTCGGTGGGGACCAGATGTCCCACCAAGCCCAGCTTGTCCATAAACAGCTTGTTGTACTCCTTCACCAATAAATTTCCTTTTTTCAAACCCCGGAACTCATCGATGATCCGATCCATATCTCGCTCATTACAGAATTCCTCCATAACCTTCTTCTTGAAAGTCTCCCAGCTCAATTGGGCCAATACGATGGCCTCAATAGAAGTGGAATATACATTCCACCATGTGAGGGCGGCCCCTCTCAACATTTGGGATCCGAAAACGGCTTTCTGATTTTCCCCACACTCGCTTGACCGGAAAGCCTGTTCCATTTCTCTTATCCAGTTCATGCATGCCACCGGGTCGTCTGTGCCTTTGAATTCCGGCGGTCGGCATCCGAGGAATGCCTTGAAGGTACAAGCCTTAGGCGGTTGTCTTACTTCGGGAGGTGGAGTCTCATTAGAAGGGACAACGGGTCCCGTACCTCCAGATCCCGCCACAATCACATTTTCCGCCACCGTCTCATGCCTACGGTGGTTAGCATCTCGGTCATCCAAGAGCTTCAGGAACGCTTCTTGCTGCTGAGCCATAGTTGTATTCATTGCTTGCATCATCCGCTCCATCATTCTAGTTTCCGGAGTTACCTCTTCCATAATCGGATGAGTCGCAGCTAGGTTACGTTGGGGTATGTGCTCCGGTCCTCCACCCAACGCGTTTATAAAAGGTGGGGGAAAATCATTATTCGTTACTCTCGGCTGATCAGTCGTAGATGCCGTTGTATCCTGCCCTTCTGGTCGATTACGCGTATTAACCATAGTCTGGCACACACGCGAGAATATAAGTGAGATGAGGAGGAACAGAATATAAACAAGGAAACGTACCACCACCTTCATTAATTATCATAACAACGAAAACAAGCATAATCACGTAAAACATCTTCATAATAACGTTAGCTAGGCGAAATTATGAAAATGCAATACATAAAAATTTTCATTCCCATTACCATAACTCTTAATTTGTGTAGCTTCCGTCGACTCTAAGACCATCTTATCTTAAGAGTTCTACCCAATCTCACACAATCATTGCCTAATTTCACAGCTTAAGTCTAGGTACCCTACATCCATACCTAGTTCACCTAAACTAATGCTCTGATACCAACTTGTAACACTCTAATATTTAGCGGAATAAAATTTGAAGTTTCTGCAATATGACGGCTATAAATTGATAAACCTGGGTATATAAAACCTGTTGAAACAACCCCAAAGTATCATCCCAATAGAACGGGGAAACAAAGCTATAAACATTACAATTAATCAAATGAAGAATACACTAACAACCTAATAATCTTACTTAAATAAGAAAGATTAATATCGGGTGTTTCTATTCTTCCAAAAGTATGTCCGCTATCCAAAATACCGGTCTATACATATCCCAAAAAGACCGCTCTTGACCTCAAAGCCATCCACTCAGTCCCGACGAACCCCACCGGAAACCTGACCTGTTATACATGTCATTTTAAGAAAAAGTGTTAGGCTAAAGCCTAGTGAGATCAAACATTTGAAGTTTAAGAAATCAAACATAAAAGTGAGTAAAAGAGTTTCTTTTTATACAACAACAATAATGGTAATAATAACGATAATGCTCTTTGAAATATAACAAATACCTCTTGGGTTAACGGGGGAGACCCGCTTACTAACACGAATGACGGAACACAAAAGTAAGTCATTCGATGAGTCAGTAAAGCCAATAAACAAATAAAGTACACGCAAGGGATGTCAGGCTCAGTGGCTTTAAACGTACACCCACGGAAACTCAAGTTCAACCCCGAAGGATCCTTACGTCGAGCTCCTCATCCAATATCGCAATACTTGAGCACGAAGGACTTATAACCCAATCCGATGCCTAACGTGCCTCGACGGGGAAACTAGTCGTCCCAACGCCGGAACAATAATAAACCAAATACGGGGTCATGACTCCCAAATGCATCAATTAAGCCAAATAGTGCGCATAAGGCCCAACAAATTATTCCAACAATGGTCAAAATGCATGCGTGACATGAAGTATGATTTCCACCAAAACCAATTCCATTGTTTACCCAAAAGATCACTGGTAAAAATATAATTGATCCTCCCTATATTTCAAATCCCCAAAATATGGCATTAACTAATATGCAAACTTATCAGCAGTTAACCACAAAATCAATCTTCTCAAAACCATGAGTTTTACATAGTAAATGTCATCCATTTGAGTGAAATCCCAAGTATTTGTAAGCTATTATAACATTAATATCACATATGAATCTCCATTTTTCCAAATCATCATAAACCCTAAAATCCCCAAAAGTTAAGTTTGGTACAAAGTCCCATTTAAGTATTAAAAATCCACCTTTGACATGTATAAAGTTTATAAAAGAGCAAGAACTCACCTTGTAGGGTTGTATCTAAAACCCTAGAACTCAAAAGCTTATGGGGAAGGAACTTCACAATGAGAGTTATATAACCTAGGTAATACCAACAACAAGCTTAGGACTTCATTTATTGAGATTAAATGAAGAGAGAGAGAAGGAGTACTCACCTAGGGCACCCAAAATCGCACCAAGTTCACCTACTAGCTCCACACTTGAATAAAATGAAAGAAATGAGAGAGAAACCCGTATTTAGGCGTCAGAGTAGCTCCGCGGGTTATGCCGCGGCCTCAAGTCGCGGCATAAGTCGCCCGTGTCCCTGAGAAGCTAGACCAACAGTGAACTACGCAGTTAATGTCGCGACTTCAAGTCGCGATGCAAGTCTCGAGATCCACTGTTTCCCTCATCCAAAATTCAAGACTTGACACACAACTAGGCTAGGAACACGCGGTAGTCACTAACAAGATAACACTCAAAGACTAAGATTAAAATACGGAAGACTAGGAGTCTGAACGATCGAATCATTACAATGAAAATTTCGGGGTGTTACACATATGTATTTGTGACAAGTCTGTACCATTACTAGTGGATCCCTAGGTTTTGAGTCGGCTTTTACTATTGGGATGTCTATTCCCCTTTCTGTAGCTATGGATGCATATGATCCTCGGGGGCCATTTGGTACGGTTATGTGAGACCGGTTACTAGCTATGGGTCATGATGTAGTCCTAGTGAACGAGTATGAATGGTTTCCTCAAGGGCCCTCCCTCACATCTTAGTACGAACCTTGTTGTTCGTGGCCATGGATTCCATGTATTTAGCTGTAACACCCCGAATCTTAGTTATGTATTTATAGCGTTAAGACTTCTAACCTTAAGAGTGCCGTAAGTCTTGGTGTTCTTGTGTTTAACATTCGTCGTTAGTACCCCATTTGGTATCTGATGAGAGTTCGGTTTTTGTTGATGTTGGGCTTAATACAGTGGATCACGCGAGTTACACGCGGCTTGTAGCCGCAACACAAACCGCGTAACCCACTGTTGGGTTTTGAATTCAGGGACACGGGCGACTTATGTTGCAGGTTGAAGCGGCGACATAACCCGCAGGAGTCCCCTGGACGATCTTATACGACTTCTCCTTCATTTCTACTCATTTACTTCAATCTAACCTCATTTCTCTCTCTCAACCCTCATAAATTCTCCCATCCAATTTTAGGGCTTCAACCACCACAATTTATCCCATTTATTGCTAGTAGTTGGGGTCTTTGATCAAGATTTCAAGTTGAGCATTTAACCACCATTGTCATCCTCTTCAAGTTCAAATCTAGGGGTTGGGTTTCCTCAACAAAAAAAAAACCACTTGGTGAGTTATTCCTTCTTAAATGCTCTAGTATTTGATTATTTCTATGGCTTTATCTCACACTACTTCTATGTGCTACTTGGTTGAGTTTTATAACCTAATAGTTGGTATTCTTGACTTTATGAACCCAATGGGGGCAAGTATGTTTAGTAGACCTTGATAATCTCTTTAGTAGTAACTATGTGGATTATATGTTCTAGATTTCATACTTATATGTTGAGTCATCGCAAGATGCATTTTTGGACCGATCAGTCCTTATGTAGAAAAGATTTCTTTTGTAAACCGAAACTTATTGAAAAGATTTCCTTTTGATACAATTGTTTATATCTCTTGAAATTATAAACTGTATGTTCTCACTAGGCTTTAAGCCTAACACTTTTTCTCAAATGATATGTATAACAGGTTCCCATTAGCGGTGGGTTGCCAAGGGCTTGAGTGACGAGCTTGGTCTCGGGGGCTTTTGAGATGACTAGTATTTGATGTTGGGCAATTGTTTAAGTCCCATTCTTTTGGTGATGTTGGATTAACAACTGATGTAATCTAGATAGTTTATGTTTAGATTAGTTTGTTGTTGAATTCCATATCCGTATTCAGGTTGTAAAGGCTAAGTACATTTCTCCTTTTTGGGAGGTTTATACCAAGTGATGATGTTTATTTGTCCAGTTTCCGCATTTTTAAATTCACTCTGGTTTTTAGGGTGTTACATAAATCGTATTTCTCGATTTAAATAATTATTGTTTGTAAACAGTTTGTAAAAATCGAACTTGTTTCGATTTTGTGTAGAAAGATTCTAAATCGATATTGTTTTCGATTTTATTGAAAAGAATCTAAAAATCGAGTTTGTTTCGATTTTGTAAAGGAAAATTCCAAATCGATTTTGTTTCGATTTTGTGGAAATAAAATATAAATCGAGTTTGCATCGATTTGTAGAAAAAGATTACTAAAATCGAGTTTGTTTCGATTTTGTGGAAAAAGTTCTAAATCGATTTATTTCGATTTTGTAAACAAATTCTAAAACGAGTTTGTTTTTTATTTAAGACCTTTATTGTTTGTATAAAAGGATTCTCAAACAAATTTGTATGTGATTTAATTGATTTTCTGTTTTGTGTAAACAGATAGAGATTGCGTTCACGTGAAATTTGTTTTCCACGATGGTGAACGAGTATGTGGTGGGAATGATCACGGATCCCACGGCCATGGTCTCGGAGTTGAATGTGATTGGTGCAAACTCTAGAGAATGGTGGATTGATACCGGAGCGACCCGTCATGTGTGTCATGACAAGAGAAACTTCAACACCTACAAGGATGTTGATAATGGGCAAAAACTCTTTATGGGAAATGCCGCCACCGCCAAGGTCAAGGGTATTGGAGACATCATTTTGAAGATGACCTCCGGGAAAGAGCTCAAGCTTAAGGATGTTTTGTATGTCCCGGAGCTTCGAAAGAACCTCGTTTTGGGTTGGTTGTTAAACAAGTTTGGTTTCAAACAAGTTTTTGAGTCGGATGAATTTGTTTTGTCCAAAAATGGTATGCATATGGGTGAAGGATATGCCTTGAATGGCATGTTCAAGTTGAATGTAATTATTGTCAATGGAATGGATAAAGCAACTTCAAGTTATGTTTATTTGCTTGAATCTCAAGATATTTGGCATGGCCGTCTAGGACATGTAAATTTTAATTCCATTCGACATTTAATTAAATTAAACTGCATACCAAAATTTGATATTGACTCAAATCACAAGTGCCCCACATGTGTAGAATCAAAACTTACTATAACATCTTTCAAATCGATTGAAAGGAAAACCGAACCCCTTGATTTAATTCACACTGATGTGTGTGATTTAAAATCAGTTCCTACTAGAGGTGGGAATAAATATTTTATCACGTTTATCGATGATAGCACGAAGTATTGCTATGTATATTTACTTAAGAGTAAAGATGAAGCAATAGACAAGTTTGTCTTGTATAAAAATGAAGTTGAAAATCAACTGAACAAGAAAATCAAGGTCGTTAGAAGCGATAGGGGAGGTGAATATGTTTCGCCGTTTGCTGAATTTTGTTCGAACAATGGAATTCGACATGAATTCACAGCACCCTACTCACCTCAGCAAAACAGTATTGCTGAAAGAAAGAATTGCACCTTGAAAGAGATGGTGAATGCCATGTTGATCAGTTCTGGTCTAAGTCAGAACATGTGGGGGGAAGCCATTTTGTCGGGTAATTATCTTTTGAATAAGATACCCCGCAAGTGTTAGACCACAGTCTCATTGGATTCAAGATCATCCAATCTGAAGATCCAATCTGAAGCTACCACTGAAAAGTCGCTCTCGATATAAAGTCTAATGTCGTTTGTAATAAATGTCGAAGTAAATTGTTGTTTATTGTAATTTAGTATTTTAGTTTAAATTAGTTTTTATATTCTAGTTATTAGTTAGTAATTAGTTAAGTTAGTTAATATCTATTTCTTTAGATATTATAGTTAGATAATATCTAGATATTTGTATTAGATATTAGTTAGATAATATCTAAGGTTAGATATTAGATGTTAGGTGTGTTGAAGAAGCAATCCTAACAAACATATCAGATCACATTTTCACACACACAAAAATGTGTAAACGAGAGAGAGCTTCAAACAGATCAATACCGAACCTTATAATCGTTGAATGTTATATCAAACAGGTTGGTAATCGTTTATTTGATTTATCTGGTAAAGATCCTTGTTCAAATCAGGGACACACAATTGGTATCAGAGCTTAACCAGATCAAAATCAAATTTTCAAACTCGACACTGTGTTCTTCACTTTCAAAATCATTTTCGAGTTTTTGAGTGTTTTAGAGGTTGAAATCAATCAGGTTGTGATCGATTAGGGTGCTAGATCGAGTTGTGAGTGATTAATTTCAGTATATAACTGAATTCGAGTACCAATTTGTGATTTTAGTGATAAAACAGTCGACTTTTTAAAGTCACTGTGCCATCAATTTGCTTTTCGAAAAGTGAGTTTTGTCGAGATCGAGTGGTAACAATCTGTTCTAGATAGGTTAGTGGTCATTCTATTGCATAATGGGACTGCTAATCTTGGATAAACAGGTTTTTTAGTCGATTTATCGAAGTACAGGGACGAACTCACGCAAATTCACGTTTGCGCCAGTTCATTGTCTCGTTTGCGCCATCAGTTCATCTTGCAAACTTCAACTCGCGCCACACACTGATCACGCAAAGCCCACTTTGCGCGACCAACGTCTCAAGCAAACATCAGTTTCCGCGACCCACTTGAAACGCAAACCTCACTTCGTGCCAACCTCTACTAGAGCAACCCATACTTTGCGCCACGCACATCTCGCGCAAATTTTACTTCGCGCTAGCAACCTTTCGCGCAAACCTCCATTTTGCGCCAATCACTATTCCATACTTAGAATATTTTTCTGAGAATTTTTCAAAACTGTAATAGGGTCTTTAATTGTCATAAATTTTTTCTCTAGGGACTCTGCCCCATACCCCCGCAAGGGCGTTGCCCCTTGACCCCACCCGCTAATCGGGTAGCGGGACCCCCGTGCTAAGTCTGCCTAGGGGGACAAAATTTCTTGTGTGATCAATTTTTATTTGCATTAACAAACATATCATATCACTTTTACACACACACACTCAAGGTGAAAAACAGAGAGAACACATCAAGAGCTAAAACCGAACACCAAACCTTGTAATCGTTTGTTATTAATCAAACAGGTTGGTAATCTTGTTATTGTTGTTGTTTTGTAAGAACTTGATATAAACATTGTGGACCGACAGCAAGAAACAAGATGAGACACCGTATGAACTTTAGATGGGTAGAAAACCATCTTACAAGTACTTACGAGTGTGGGGGTGCCTAGCTAAAGTGGTTGTACCTCCGCCTAAGGTACAAAAGTTAGGACCTAAAACAGTGGATTGTGTATTCATTGGATATGCACAAAATAGTAGTGCTTATCGGTTTCTTGTGTATGAATCTAAAAATCCCGAGATACATAAGAATACAATTATGGAGTCAAGAAATGCTTCATTCTTTTAAGATGTGTTTCCTTGTTTGAACAAGGAAGATCAAACTTCATTTTCTAAAGATAAAGAAATTGTTCGAGAGGATGAACAAGTTCTATCTGAAGAAGAAGAAGAAGTGGAACCTAGAAGAAGTAAACGGGCTCGGGTTGAAAAATCGTTTGGTCCTGATTTTCTCACCTACGTGGTGGAAAGTGAACCCAAAACTTATCGTGAAGCGATTACGTCTTCGGAGGGACCTCAATGGAAAGAAGCCATCAAGAGTGAGATAGAATCTATCTTACAAAACCATACGTGGGAACTAGTGGACCTACCTCCGGGTTGTAAGCCACTAGGTTATCGTTGGATCTTTAAAAGAAAGATGAAAGTTGATGGCAGTATTGATAAATACAAGGCGAGATTAGTGATCAAAGGATATAGACAAAAGGAAGGTCTAGATTACTTTGATACTTATTCGTCGGTGACAAGAATAACATCCATTAGATTGGTGTTAGCTATTACAGCCATTAGAAATCTGCAAATTCACCAAATGGATGTGAAAACTGCTTTTCTAAACGGAGATTTAGAAGAAGAAATCTATATGGAGCAGCCTGAGGGATTCGTTGCCCCGGGACAAGAGAACAAGGTTTGTAAACTTATTAAATCCTTGTATGGCCTAAAGCAAGCTCCAAAGCAATGGCATCAAAAGTTTGATCAAGACATGTTAGAAAGCGGTTTTAAGATAAATGAGTGTGATAAGTGTGTTTATATGAAAGACACCACTCATGGATATGTCATCTTGTGTTTATATGTTGATGATATGCTTATCATCGGCAGTAATGACAAAATGATAAAGTCCACGAAGGATATGTTGAAATCTAAGTTTGACATGAAAGATTTGGGTTTAGCGGATGTGATTCTTGGGGTCAAGATCACAAGAACCCAAAGTGGTTTGGTGTTAAATCAAACACATTACGTGGATAAGATTCTTGAGAAATTCAATGAAGGAGATACTAGTATAGCTAGAACTCCGATTGACACTAGTCAACATCTATCTAAGAATAGAGGGGAAGGTGTTGCACAAGTGGAATACTCAAGAATAATTGGCAGTCTGATGTATCTTATGAGTTGTACTAGACTTGACTTAGCGTATGCAGTGAGCAGGTTAAGTAGGTATACTAGTAATCCCAATTTAGAACACTGGAAGAGTATTACTAGATTGTTAAGATATTTAAGATACACACGTGACTATGGACTGCATTATGGAAAATATCCAATGGTAATCGAAGGATACAGTGATGCAAATTGGATATCTGATATAAAGGATTCCAGTTCGACAAGTGGATATGTGTTTACACTTGGAGGTGCGGCTATATCTTGGAAATCGTCCAAGCAAATTGTTATAGCTAGATCTACGATGGAATATGAATTTATTGCCTTGGATAAATGTGGTGAAGAGGCAGAATGGCTACGTCAGTTCATGGAAGATATTCCCAAATGGCCTAAGCCGGTAACGACCATATGTATACATTGTGATAGCCAATCGGCAATTGGTAGAGCTCAAAGTACAATGTATAATGGGAAATCTAGACATATTAGACGTAGACATAATACGATTCGACAATTATTCTCTACTGGAGTTATCACGATTGACTATGTGAAGTCAAAGGATAACATTGCGAATCCGCTTACGAAAGGCCTAAGTAGAGATTTGATTTATAAGTCGTCGAGAGGAATGGGACTAAAGCCCTTGAATGAGTAATTCATGCAAAGGAAACCTTACCTAGAAAACTGGAGATCCCAAGATCTGGGTTCAAAAGGACAACCTAGTTGTATGAATAAGGGAGGTCACTGTGGGGGGGAGTTAATAAACTTCCAACTCCAATTCTGGAATCAGTAATAGTAAGGCTAAGCGTGTGTCTTTTAATGATCAATGAAGATCACCTAAGTGAGAGAGAAGTGGGGTCGTTTCGAAAGGAATTATGGGGGCTCAATTTCTATCAGCTCTCGCTGAACCAGGTTAGTGTTCATGACCATAACGAACACGTCTATGAGGATATGACCTTGCTAGGAAGAATTATGTGTGAAATGTATTATCGCTTACATAAATGGCAGTTCAGTTCAAGGACATCGAGTCTACTCACAGCTAGGAGGCTAAGTGTGTTTCACAAGGGAAGGTTCAAAGGATAACACCTACCTATCCTATGCAAGATTCGACCATTGAAATTTCGTAGGGAAATTTTCGTATGCAAAGACCGATCTCCATTCATGTGGGGGATTGTTGGAAAATTTTAGTAAAAATGTGGGTTTTTACTAACTTTGGACACATTTAAATACATGTATATGTATTGTATATATCTAACTCTTAGTGGGTTTGTGTTCTCCTATATGAGAGCTTCGAAATGATATATTATGTGTCCAAAACGGAATATGTGTGAATGAGATATCAATGCTCAAAGTTGAGTGATTAGGATGAAATTAGCAAAAATCAAATGGGTATGGAATGTGTCCCACATTGGAAGGAGTATTAAACCTTTTGTGGTTTATAACCTTGAATATGGAAGGAGCTTACAAGCTCTTTGTTTGGTTTTACTCCATCACCTACCCACGCGCAGGGGGGTGCCGATTGAGACTTTCGTAGGCTAAAATCGGCAAACTTGTGCGTGGGCGCGACCTGCGGACACGAATGCAACTCCGAAATCTTGTGCTCGCACAGGTTGGTTTTTGCGAAATTTTTGTTTTGACCCAGTGCACTACGCGAGTTATGTCGCGGGTTTACCCGCGTGACAACTCGCGACATGCACTGGAGTATAGGCAAAACAGTACGCCACGCGAGTTAGACCGCGGGTTTACCCGCGCCGTTAGTCGCGCCATTCACTGTCTTGAGGACGGAAAACAGTGCACCACGCGGGTTGTGCCGCGAGTTTACCCGCGTGGCAAGTCGCGACGCACACTGTTTTGATTTCGTTTGTAACTCCTTTGATACTCAATGATTATATGAATTAATATGTTTAATGATCAGATTATTACTGATTAATTGCATATTAATTCGTCGGTTTCGTTTTTGAGTATAAAAGAGGAGTCGGGTCACATCCAAAAGACATCGAATACCGAACAATACATATTCTCTGAAAACTCTTTTGCATACATTTTCTCTCCGGCATTTTCAGGCAAAGTGGTTATATCCGGCAGTTCAACTGCTTTAGCTGTTGTACCCTGGGAACAGATGGCGAATCTGTTTAAGGGAATCGTGCCATACACGAGCCTCAGCGTCGTTTGAATCTTATACGGTTATTCGTTTATATTTCATCCATTGATTCCGTCTATTTCTTTTATATTCGGGTTATTACTAATCATTTGTTGATTTTGTAGTTTATTACATCCATTGTAATAATATATGTATTATTGAAATACATATCGAAATTACTATCCATCAGGGGAGCAGGCAACTACATCATCCTCTAGTTGTTCTTTGTTTCCGCTGCTTTCTTAGCTGTAGAAAAAAGTTCACTTCATGAAACCACAATTCTTTTTAAAGGTATGCTCAATTAAAAATCCAAGTCCTTATGATGCATACCATGATATTAGGAAATTAGTGAATTGTAGCCACAGAACATTATAGATCGATATTGCTATCAAATGTCCAATTCCCAATGGTCTATCACATATTATTCTACAATTGAATACCATGCCCAATTGGTCGTTCCACCACATATGAAGACATTGTATCCTTTTACGGTACATGGGTCTCAATGTAACAAGGAAACATGGACTTTTTTTACAAACCAAAAAACTATGCAACAAGAAAATGGAGCAACAAAATGATGTAAATAACAATGGTCAAGAGAATGGTTATGAATTTACCAGGTTCATTTCAATGACACAAAATGAACCAACAGCAGCAGCAACAAATTCACCAGATCTCATCAACGAAACATGAAATCAAAAGAATCTTTCTACAGTTGCTAATAAAGTACCCAGAAAAAGCAAGTGTATATGGTCATTATTCATTATAGTTATGCTAATAAAGTACCATTGTTATCACTAAATTTATAGAACCACCATTTCATAACCAAATTGTAAGGATACCATTTTTCAAAAAGATGGACAGATTTACAGTCCACTTCCCCCTTGTACCAAAATCTAACAATTTACAGTAGCAGATACTCAATATGACATATGGAGTGGTGGGATGGGACATTAATTAATATTTTGAGATTGGGAAAAATGATGCCAAATCATAAACGATACCATCCTCTTGATAGCAATGAATTGAAAATTCAGTGGAATACAAATTGGTACCACATAAACGTCCCCTGATAACTTGATTAAGCTCTTTCAAGTCCAAAAAAGTTTACGTAGAGCTTTGGAAATTGTAGGAACATATGAAAAAGGTTTGAGTTCTCTAAGTAAGAAAAGCATGTGGAACACAAATAAAGCAGGTAAAGAACACACATAAACCAAAATCGAACCTAAGTGTTCAAAATCAGGTAAAGACCACATAAACCAAAATCGAACCCAAAAATCGAACAAAAAATCGAAACCTTTTTCATATGAGAAGTAGAAACCTCAAGTAAAGACCACCGAAACCAAAATCGAACAAAAAATCGAAGGTGAGAAGTAGAATTCTAACCTGATACGACTTGAACACCAATTGCAGAATCGAAGGTTATAAACAATTGATTGAGAGAAAGCAGAACCCTAGAATGGTGGTCGACGATCGAGAGCAACGCCGATTGAGAGAAGAACCGATCGAGAGCAACGCCGATGGTGGTAGGGTTAGGGTTTGGAAGTGTGTTATTGAAGCAAGAGGAAGAGAACAATTGGCTTGAGGATAATGATGATGTGAGATATTGTGCTTGGATAAGTTGTACGAAAGCATCATGAAATTGTAAATTAAGTAATTGACTTTAATCAGTTGTATTTTGTGCTTAAAATGTTGTAATTAAGAGTTTTTTATGTCTCTTTTATAATATAGTATAGATATTATTAAATTACATAAAACAAAACTTTTGTGTCAAATACGTGAATTAATGCTAGCATTTAAATATATATATAAATTAATAATTTTTGCTACATATATCATTTAGAAAAAATCAATAGAAATTATTTGATTGACTTAATAAAAACAGAAGTGTAATAAACAAATAAAATATATATATGATGGTGAAGGTCGTTTGGCTTTTTATAAGATATGTTAACCTCTTGTTCAACAAAAGAGCTCTCAGTGGTTTTAAGCTCTTGTCAAAAAAAACAAAAACATACGATCTTATAGTCCCAACATATTATCCAGTTAAACATAAATGGTCAATGAAGAAGGTTTATTTTCTTGGAAAAAGAAACGACACTTAGTAAGTTTTTGTTATGTTTTATCTACGTCATATCTCACATATCAAACACATTCTTAATGTTCAACCCCAAGTTTATATTATAACTCATTTTATGTGCCATCAGCAAAGCAAAAGAATAATGTAATACCCCGAATTTCGAAAAGCATCACTTCAAGTTAATACAAAAATCAGTAGCTTTAAAGGGAAAAATAAGATATATGATTTTGGACTTGAATCCTAGATTTTATAGTCTTGATGGATAAAGAATTCAATTACGAGTCCAACGGTTCTTTCCGGAGCAAAAACAGAGCTATAACGAAGAAGTTACGGCCAAAACAGTGAACGAGAAGAAAACCAGGAGAAGCGGGCGACTTATGCCGCGACTTAAGGTCGCGAGGTAAGTCGTGAAACCCCCTGGTCGAGCTTAAAACCCAATTTTCAGCCACCAAACTTCATTCCTTCATATCTTCTTCATCCCAACTCCGATTTCAGTGATTCAAGTTGCATTGGTTTTGTTTTTTAGAGCTTTTCAAGGATATAACAAGATATTTGAAGTAAGGGTGTGCAAAACCGAACCGGCCCGAGCAACCCGCCCGACCCGAGACCCGCCCAACCCGACATTTGGCTAACCCGAAATACCCGAGACCCGCCCATCCGATCCGAACTCTTTTCTCGGATAAAACGGATCGGGTGGGTATCCAAATCCACACCCGACCCGAAAACCCGAACTATAAATACAAAATCCTAAACCTAATTTCATAAATCAGAACCATTATTCAGAAATCGACCGGCGACCTCTCGTCTCTTCTCTCTCGCTCGACTCTCGACCCAAATCAGCGACCTCGGTGTTCTCGTCGTTCTCTTCTCGACCTCAGACTCAGACGTCTCTCACTCTTCTCTTCTCTTCTCGTCGTTCTCTTCTCGACCGGCTCACAGTCCAGTCGACCGACGCACAGTCCAGTCGATCGGCACACAGTCCAATCGACCGGCGCACCTCAGACTCAGACCTCTCTCACTTTTGGTTTTTGATTTTGGTTGAATCTCTTTGATTTTGGTTGAATCTCACTTTTGGTTTTTGATTTTGGTGTTTTAGGTTTTTTATTCCACATTTATGAATGATTTAGACTTCTCAGTGGTTGAGTTCACAGTGACAATTGAGTTTTAGACTTCTCAGTGGTTGTGAGTTTATCGATTCCACATTTATGAATGATTTCAAGTTCATTTTTGGATATTAATTAAATTTTGACTATTTTTCTGCTTAAATTCGATCTCGTTTGTTTTGGGGTTGAGTATATTTATGTTGTCATTATTTGCATCAAACTCAAGACTTGATTCCAAAGCTTGAACAAAAATGGCTCTGCTAGAGTGCTATCCTTCGCCCGACCAACCCGAACCCGAACTACCCGAACTGTGTTCGTTCGGGTTTCGGGGGTCCTCGTCTCACCCGAATATCCGATCGGGTTTCGGGGGTCCTCGTCTCACCCGAATATCCGATCGGGTTTCGGGATTTTAGGCCCAACCCGACCCAACCCGTCCGATGCTCAGCCCTGATTTGAAGTCTATTGGAAGATCCAAGGGTATTTTGTGGTGGTAAGTTCCTCATCTCTCTCAATGTTAAACTAGGGTTAGATGGTTTCACCCTTTTTCCTTTCATCCTTTAACTTAGGTGTGATTTTGGTGACTTATATGTTGAAGGAACCTTGTAGATGTGTTGGATCTAAGATCTAGAGAAGTTTCTTGGAGATTCAAGCCTTCATCTTTGGAGATTCAAGTTTTTGGGGTAAAATCTAGATTTAGCCTAAATCTAGCAAGGTGAGTTCAAGTTGGATTATGAAAACGTTGTACATGCCAAAAATGTTCATTTTAAAGTATTTACATGTTTACATGAAGTTTATTAAAAGTTGGGTATTTGAAGAGTTTCACTCATTTGGATTATTTGGTTTTATAAATTTTGTGAACCACCCACATTTGGGATTCTTGAACATTTTGGTGAATAAATCATGTTAATACACTACCTAGATGATTTTATATATAAATGGAGTTCCTTTGATATAAATGTCCTTTTGTGCATTCGATTTTATAAACCGTTTGGTAAATGCATATTATTGTGTTATGAGGCATTTGGAAAATATAAGGGTATAAGTTCATTTGGAAAATGGGTTGCCTCAACTAATGTTGAGTTTTGAACTAATCTTACTTTTGGTCGTTGTGTTTGCATATCCGTTGGTCAAACGTGTTTTAAATGTTTACACTGACTTTCATTTGGAGATTTAAGTACACTGATGAGCCTTGGCTCGATTTTGACTAAAACGAGTTTTAGTACAATTGACCGGTTGACTAGCCCGGGGTGGAAGCTTTTAATTCAATTGACCGGTTGACTAGCCCGGGGTGGAAGCTTTTAGTACAATGGTGTTTATTACGTGTCATTTGAGAGTTACATGTTTTGAGTGCATTGGTCATTCATTTGGAGTCATGTAATGTTTTATACTGTAATGCAGTGGATCCATAGGCATATGAGTCGGTCTTTATTATTTAAAAAGAAAATGGGCTATTATTTATATGTTGGTGTCATAATTAGTCTTGGGATTTTGAGGACTTGTCGGTGAGGGCTCTTGGAGTCCAATAACCGGACCTGCATCCGCGAGTTAATTTCTGAGCCTGTTTTTATGGGATAGTCACTTCCCATTTGTAGCTAGTTGAGACATTGGGTCCTCGGGGGCAACTTGGTACGGTTATGTGGGACCGGTTACTAGTCATGGACCGTAAATGTAATCCTAGCGAATGAGCATGATTGAGAATCCTCGAGGGCCTACCCCCACATCTTAGTACGAGTCGGCGAGCTCGTGGCCATGGGTTCCTAGTATGGTGAGCTCAATAACGTGGAATGTGGCCTACTCTGTGTTCCGCCACTAGCCATATAATTCGGGTTTCCCCCGTCATCGAAGGGTGTTGTTTTGAGTATTTAACTTTATCCTTGTTTTCGGTGACGATTTGAGTTCGGGTCTTTCCCCATATGCTTTAATTCTGGTCGTTTGGTTTATAAAGTTTTATTCAAACATCATCATTGGAGCATTTACAACTATTCACGTTTTGAGTAAGTGTTGGATTGCATTACTTCATGAAATAATGTTTGGCGTTGAGGTGTTCATTTATAAATTGCTTAATTATTGGAAAACGAGTCGTTCTCATATTTAAACTTTAAAGTAATTCATTTTAAAGGATCATGATTTAAGTTGCATTATTTCCATTTAATGGTTTTTATATTCTTGATGAAAACTCTTGAACTCACTAGGCGTTAGCCTAACCCTTTTTATTTGTCGGCATGTGCAACAGGTTCCGGTTGGGAATAGTTCTAGTGAGACTGTGAAGAGATGAGTGCTAGTGGTGTGCTCGAAAAGGTGATTAGCTTGTTGAAGTCTTCCGCACTTATATTGGAGATAGTGATTGGTATTGGGTTATAGTAACACCCGACTTTAGTTAGTCTTTATGTAAGATTTTATTTACTCGTTGATGGCTCAATCTAGAAATGTATTGCATTTACTGATTTGTAGTAAGAGATTTTATCCCTCTTTGAGATGTTATTGAAAGTTTTAATTTAGTCTCTCTTTCCAAATTTTGAGGGTGTTACAAATAATTGAACTTTCAATCATCCAACAATTTCCATCATTCTTGTGAGAATGCAAGGGACACATGACATTATATGTCAGAAGAAAAACAAAGGCGGTGGAGTTTCTATAGCAAAATATTAGGGGTTGTTTGTTTACCTTTTAATGGTTCAATTAAGAGGTAATATTTGAATCGTTAAGGGGTAAATCTTATTTGGCAAAAAAAATGTCTGTCTTTTAATGGTTCCAAAACCCTCTGAATGATTTAGTATCTTGACCCTGCCTCAACCATTCAGAGCCCTGATTTCATTATGAACAATTAACAAACAATCATATTTCATTTTGCATTATATCATAAGAGCCTCTTAATCATTCTGACCACTTAATCATTTAGCACCAAACCATTCAGCAACTGCCAAACAGCCCCTTAGGTTGAAATCTAGTTCCAATCAACTTGCCATAAGACATTGCGATTCATTTTTCCAAGATGGTCATAGAACATACGAACGACTAAGGTAATAGACTAGATATAAGGACATGAGTGAGTTTCAAGAATTGATGCTAATCTATGATTTCTCCTTTAAAGCTTTACTTTCAAGTCAGATATAATGAATGACTTTTGTTTGGTTTCCCGAGATTCTAGAAAAAGAACTGCATGACTTATCATTTTATAAAATAACATCAAATTGTATTATTTTTTAGTTATATACCATTGTCATATAAAAACATTTCTACAATATTTTGACATCATGAGGTTTTTATTTAATAAGTATGCACATTCGCATCGATCCTATTTTAGCTCAAGTACGTTAGAACATCTCCTCCAATAGTTATGTTATAATTTAATATTAATTATATTATTAAAATATTTTATAAATTCATTATCTAAATTCACTTTTTTTAAAATTATAAAATTTCAACCTCATTAAATAATTATATATATATTATTGGCATTAAGTTTTAGAAATTTTCTCCAAAAATTGGAGATTTTTACCTTTTTTTCGCTTACTTTCTCTATTTTAACATTCACTTTAGAATAACCGTCAAGGGAAAAAAAATCCAAAATCTCTATTTTAACATAATTGTTGAGATGCTCTTAAAACTCTTGTATATGTCGTCTGATATCATCTGAAGGATCACAAAAGGATCTTGTTCGAATTCGAAAGAAAGTAAATTGTCACAAAGTTGTATCTACAAGCTCACAAGCATAACAAACAAGAACTCAATGCTTCTATTACTCATCTTACAAATGAGGGGCTAACATCTATAAATTGGCCCTTGTGTACAAATTTAAAAACATTAGACCTACATATTTACAAAAAATGCTATAAGAGAAAAGTAATTCCTAGAAAGATGAGGAGTCTTTCTATACTTGATGTTTCTTGATACCCTTTCAATCCCCATAATCTTGAAGCTATAGACTTTTAACTTTTTGCATGATGTGACACTCATCTAAAAGAAGAATGACCATCATGATGTTTAAAGGCATCAAACAAAGTTACATACATACATAAGGCCAGGTTCAGTTGCAAACTTAAGTTCTATTATAAACCAGAAGACAAACGAGAGCACATAACTTGTCCTATCATGAATCGTGTAAAAAATTCACGTTCATTATTCATCATGAATGGGGACATGTGTCGTGTTACCCTTTGTCAACTGGTTCACAACGGAAGACAGGTTTGCAACTGAACTTCCCCTTTGTCTCTCCCTCTATATATAATCTTGACTCCATTTAAGAAATTAGGCATGAGCATTATACTCCTTTGTACTCTTTTCCATTACTACCATCCAATGTTGATTCATTCACATGTGAATAGTAATAGTACCTGAAAGTTGTTTAAACCTACAATCTAATTATTAAAAGGGAGGGGAAGAACAGAAATAGTTTGTAGACTTTCACAAGGAAAGAAAGTTTGAACCTTTGAATCTTGAATTGTTGTCAGTTTGCAGATAGCTTCTTCTGTGTTGTTTTATGAGAGCTACTATTGAAAGCTTTGTTTACTATCTCTAAAAGCATCTTCCTTGATTCAAGTATCATTTCCAACCTCTTATTCTCCATCTCCAACCTGTACTTCTCTGTATCTCTTATCATCTCAATCTTCTTGTTCTCCATTTTTACAAATCTTTCAGCAAAACCCTTTATTTCTGCTGCCAATTGTACTGCCACCCCTTCTTCTTCCTCTTCATCATCATCATCACTACCATCTACTTCTTCTTCTTCTTCTTCTTCCTCTTCTTCATCCCCATTATCTTCCTGATAAAACCCTTTATGTTTGTGAACCATTGGAGTCCTTAACCCTCGGATAACCCTCTCGCTTCCACCATCTGAAAACCGGAGATTACCCGTTAAACCACCATTGGTGATATGATGATTAGAGCTCTTAGATCTGCTGTTTCTCTTGTTTACAAGAAACTCACCATCACTGTCATTGGTTTTTCTCTTTTTGCCATTCGAACTGCTTGGGTTATGGTATTCGATCAATTCGACCAATTCCATAGGCTGTGATGACGAAATCGGCAAAGGCCCTTTTTCAAGATTGTCCATGAGTTTGAAGAAATTCCAAGTGGTGGCTTTGGACCGAGGTTTGCCGCGCTCCGAACGGTAACGCTTACGCAGTTTTTCAATCTTGTGGCGGCATTGTTTGGCGGTTTTGGTGGGTTCGTCGTAGCCGCAGCGTACGGCCACCGTGATCGCTACTTCTTCCCACTGGCTGGCCTTGAGGGGTCCCTTCTTTACAGAGTACCATTTCTCTTGGTAAGCTTGGATCAGGTTCGCAGTTTCGGGATGGGTCCAGGGTGAGGCTTGTGGTTTACTTGGTGAAGAGGTGGCCACGGTGTGGAGGAGGAATGGTACTCCTATTGGTGGTGCCGGTATTGGGATTAGGTCGATGTCAGGTTCTGGTGTATCCTGCGGTGACGACGGCGAATCGGCGGTTGGTGGTGGCGATGAATATGGATCTTTAGGTGATTCGTCTGCTTTAGGGCTAGGGTTTTCATGGAGTGTTGTTGTTGCTGATGGTGATTGAGATGGAGATTGAGGTGGCGGTGATGATGGAGACGGTGATTCATGATCCTGATGATCCTGGTTAGGTTTATCACGATAATTAGGGTTTTTCATTGGATCCTGTGGCCTTGGTGGCGGCGAATTTTGAGACGGAGATTTACGATCCTGGTTAGGGTTAGGGTTATTACCATAATTAGGGATTTCCACATGATCTTGTGGTCCTGGTGGCGGTGAAGATGGAGACGGAGATTTATGATCCTGGTTAGGGTTATTACTATAATTAGCGATTTCCACTGGATCTTCTGGTCTTGTTGGCGGCGTTGATGGCGACAGCGATTGCTTTGAAAGCGGAGATTCATGGTTAGGGTTAGGGTTAACGTTTTCCGGTGGATGTTCGTCTCCAATTGGTGTCGGTAATGGTGGTTGTGAATGGAGTGAAAACGACGGCGGTGCCGGAGTCTGCTCACGGTCGATGGTTTTTTCTTCCGACGGAGGTGAAGGAAGAACCGGTGGTTCCTGTTGGTCTTCAACGTCTTCCGGTGGTGGATGTTGGCGGTCGACCGGATTTTCCGGTTGTTGTGAGACGGATGTTTGTGGCGGCGAATTAGGCGAATTTGAGTTTGCAAATTGCTGGTGGCGGTCTACGTCTTCAATCGGTGACGGCGGCGTCGCGGCGGAGATTAGCGGTTGCAGGTTGTGGTTCTCTGGTTCTTCATGTGGTGGCGACGGAGGTGGAGATGGAGTGGTGGTCGCCATAGATGGAGCTGATAGAATCAGGGATTATTAAATGCGAATTTGTGTGAATTGAGGTGTAGTATGGCGGACGGCGGCGGTGGTTGTTGGCGGTGGCGGTGGTGGTTGGTAGTGACAGCTAATAAAAAAAGGAGATAATAAACTGATTGGTGACTGGGTAGTTCTAAAGTGCGCCTATTAGTGGTTGGTGCTCATTCCTACTTCTTAGGTCAATGGATCCGACCCGCAATTATATACCATTTTATTATCATTTGAGTATACTAGTCAAATATCCGCGCGATAGAGCGGAATGTAAACAACTTTTCCCGAAAAATGTCATTCATGTATACAAGTACCATATGGAATAACAACAAGTTCATCAGAACAGACCAACCTCCATCAAGGATAATGTATGAATTATCAAAAACTGGTATAAAGATTTGACTTGCTATCTTTAATTTTGATACAACATACTGATTCTAAGATACCTCAAAGACAGGTCACAACCTTAAAGAAACCAATTTTTGCCATCGCTCGTTGTTGATCCATCCATCCATGTTTGGTGCATATGTACCCAACAGTCCCAACTGATCCCTTGTGACGGTTCTACATCCTGTAAACAACAACGATAAAAACACACGTCAAGAAACACCACCATACGTTATCACAGTAATTCATGTAAAGCTATCTTAAAAAGAACGTAACCTTTGCAAACTATCATTAAACCTATTTCAGCATAATCATATTTTGCAAATATTTTAGGGAATAAATATACATAAAAAAACATCCTTTAGAATTCTTAAGTCAATAAAGAATATCCTCACTCCTTAGATATGTCCCAACAAAGGTTCCTCTTTTGTAATTTTCTATTCTGAACAAAATCTTTTTCCGAAATTCACTTTATGTTTGTCTTCCTAAATCACACACTTTGTCAATTTGCATTTGTTCATGTGTGAATGTGATCATAAAGATAAAGTTATCTCTTAGTGAAATGTTTTTACAATGAATGGAGCACGTGAACTGTGTGATTGGCATTGTTAGAAAAAAAATTATAAATAAGTACATACACACACATATATACACATATATGTTATGTACATAAACATATACACAGATTCATATGCATCTACAGATACTATAAATTCTTTTTTCCAGGGTATGAATGTTCATACCCAAGTGACACAATACGTCCGGCCATGCCTTAAGGTCGAACTAAGGATGAACAAGAGATTTTAGCCAAATTACCTCCAAACCCATTGGGTCATCACAAGTTTATTTGTTCACAAAATAGGCAGTAGCCAGAGTAGTTAAAATAGATGGAAATATCAAATATTCAACATTTCAGGCCACGAACAAAGACATCGAGTAGGCTCAAGAGTTGCCTCGAATGCAATTCAACCCAATTATTTATTATGCAAAGTGCAACATTGTTATTTGCTTTGAGGAGGGTAAATGGGCCTATTATATAACCTAACCCATATTTGTCCCTATAATGGATCTGTTACCTATAAGGGTGTGTGTCATTTGATTGAAATATGGTCAATCCATGGCTGAAATAACATATCTTTATACCAAACATGAACCAGCAAAAGACTAATCCAAACGTGGAACCATGAACCTTCCTAAATTTAATGGCAAGATAATGGCAATTGAAGAGTCGAGTTCCTGCACCACCAGCCAGTATGATTGTAGCCATATTTATTGGATTAACCCTTCATCTCTTAAATCTTGGTGCAACCATGGTTTAAAAAAGCGTTCGAGGTGTGCGCCTCGAGGCGAGGCGATGGAAAAACGCCCCTGAGGCGCGACCTCTCTTCCCAGCTTTGAATCGTACGCCTTGTGACCATGAGGCAGTGGTGAGGCGGTGAGGCGTACGCCTCTATGATTATTTGTTTCCTGAATACATTTTGAATACATTTTACAGCTGTAAACAACCTTACTTTTACAGTTGTAAAGTAAAGTAAACCACAGGTCCACAGCCTTACTTTTTTTAATTTTGTATCAGATTTTATTGTATATATTTATTTGTGGTCCTACTTTGAATATTCTTCTCCACTTTCTTTTTTATACTTTTCTTCTATCTGACTGTCTTCTATCTGATTGTCGAGAATAACTTCTTACATTGATTATGCTGTTGTACATTGAATATACCGCTTTGCCTTTATTTTTTTTAGTTTTTTTTAATAAGTACATTATGAGTTTAATATGCTATATCATATATGCCCTCTTTTATTTCCCTGTTGGTTTCATATAAGTACAACACAATACAAGAAACCTTTCATTTGTATTTTACTGTTTTTCTGAGTTTATATGTTATTGGTACTGTTTTTTCTGAGTTTGTATGTTACTGTTTTTTTTTTTAGTTTACTGTTTTTTGAGTTTACAGTTTTTTTGCATGGATATTGTATGTTACTGTTTTTCTGAGTTTATATGCCATAAGTCAATTATTGCAAATTTGCAATTATTGGGAGATAAGTTTATATTCCGTATTGAGTTTATTTTTTGGGTGTAATATGCTACTTTAAGACTTATAATTAGTAGTATTATTGAATTATGGATTCTATGGTTTGGATATTTTGGTATGGATATATAAAATTATGTTTTTTCTTAAGTGTTGTGAATTTATGATTTTTTTTGTTTTATTTTTTTGAGGCTTACGCCTCGCGTACCAATTCAAAAAACGCCTCGAGGCTCATTTCCGTTTTTTTAAAAACTTGGGTGCAACCAAACATACATAAAAAGAAGGAATAGCAACCATAAACTGATGTAAAAATTTTGTATGAATGAAAATGTTGGATAAAGATAAACAAAGCATACAGAGCACATGTCCATACCTCATAGAACCCAAAAATACAACAATCAAGTAATTAACAGGTCATGTTCAAATGAAGAACACTTTAATGTATTAAAATAAAACTACTTATGCTACATATATTTAAAAGCACAATCTTATTCTTAGTAACTACATAGAAAACAAGATCTTAAAACCTATAACCCATACATCCCAAGTATCGAGATTGTAAGGAACATAAAAGTTTTGATATGCTCAAAGAAGAAGAAATGTGAATTTTCTTATTGTGCTTATCTTTGAAGCTTAGTCCCACAATTGAGAGTAACATAAAACAACACAAGCTAGATAAAAAGATGTAGATTGGGCACCTTCCTTGTCATTATAACAAACATGTCAGATTTAGGCGGTTAAAATAAAAATACGGAAACAAACTGGAAGACCCTTAAGAACCAAATCAAGCTTCTTCCTTATATATCATATTCTCGTCTTTTGATGTGCTCCAACTTTCCTCTAATAATGAAGTGGATGTCATACCCCGTCGATTCAATTCTTTCATGAACAAAGACTCAGTAGGTTCTTCACTTGTAGACAGTAGAATATCAGACGACCATGTTGGATATTATAGACTACTCCCCATGGAAACAAGGATGAGCAGACAAAAAACAATAGTGGTATAACTCATTCAACAAAGCGGAATACAAAATTTGCAAATATTAAGGTACATTGACTCGAGGTATAACTCATTCATGCGAGTGAATATCAAGGTACATTGACTCGAGGTAAAACTCATTGGAGTGATGGGTCTCCCCCATGATTGAACCGTAAGGACTTTGGTGATTGAAGTGTCATGAATGTTCATATTATGCTTACATTAATATGCCATGTTTTTATGTAACTCACTAGACCCGTTTGGTCTAACACTTGATTGTTGGTATGTATCTCAGGTTCTAGTGGCGCGAGCGCCAAGGATGTTTAATCGACCGTAGTGGTGAGCTCAGGAGCATTTTTGGGATGCCAATATTGAAGACTATACTTTTGGACATAGTTGACAACCTTTTGTAATCTTATGTCTAGTGAGGCCTAGATTAGAGTGTTGTCATCTATTAATGTTTCTCGTTACAATTTGTAATTAACTGGCATTTATGGTTCCCTTGTGTATGAGCTCATTGTTCTGGGCGACTTATTTACCACATTTCCATGTTAGCGGAAATTTTTATTAATCCCATTTTTGGGGTGTTACAAGTTGGTATCAGAGCCACTCCTGTGCCGTTCGGGATATGGGGCAAACCTCATCGAGGACGATGAGTCCCAAGGGGGGTGTTTGTAACACCTTAGGCATATCCCATATCGGCCGTGGATAGGAGTGATGCTGGGTGTTATAAGTAATATCTTGGCCTTCCTAACAACAACGCGTTTTGGGGCCACAAGCACGTCAGGTTCTGGGAACTCTGAGGTTAAGCGTGCTTGGGTGGGAGTAGTCCCAGGATGGGTGACCCCCTGGGAAGTTTCTCACCAGGTCGCCAGAAACAAATCCGTGCGCTACACGTTGGTTAAATCCAGGGGCAAAGCGGACAATATTGTTGTCGAGGCAGGCGGGATGTTACAGATGGTATCAGAGCCACTCCTGTGCCGTTCGAGATATGGGGCAAACCTCATCGAGGATGATGAGTCCCAAGGGGGGGTGTTTGTAACACCTTAGGCATATCCCATATCGGCCGTGGACAGGAGTGATGATGGGTGTTATAAGTAATATCTTGGCCTTCCTAACAACAACGCGTTTTGGGGCCACAAGCACGTCAGGTTCTGGGAACTCTGAGGTTAAGCGTGCTTGGGTGGGAGTAGTCCCAGGATGGGTGACCCCCTGGGAAGTTTCTCACCAGGTCGCCAGAAACAAATCCGTGTGCTACACGTTGGTTAAATCCAGGGGCAAAGCGGACAATATTGTTGTCGAGGCAGGCGGGATGTTACAGATGGTATCAGAGCCACTCCTGTGCCGTTCGGGATATGGGGCAAACCTCATCGAGGACGATGAGTCCCAAGGGGGGGTATTTGTAACACCTTAGGCATATCCCATATCGGCCGTGGATAGGAGTGATGCTGGGTGTTATAAGTAATATCTTGGCCTTCCTAACAACAACGCGTTTTGGGGCCACAAGCACGTCAGGTTCTGGGAACTCTGAGGTTAAGCGTGCTTGGGTGGGAGTAGTCCCAGGATGGGTGACCCCCTGGGAAGTTTCTCACCAGGTCGCCAGAAACAAATCCGTGCGCTACACGTTGGTTAAATCCAGGGGCAAAGCGGACAATATTGTTGTCGAGGTAGGCGGGATGTTACATGCTACTCAGTCACCTACAACCCTTGATAACTCTTGCTCCGGTGGAGATAAATTAACTTCAAGGTAAATTGGCATGCAGAATGTTTGGGGATTAATTACTTCAAATCATGTGTCGCAGCCAAAGCAAAATTCTTAAAGTTACAAGCTATCCATTTATGTTGTCTAGTTGAATTATATGCTTTTATTTTTTCTACAGAGCAATGAATATCCCAAAATACTGCTTAATTACAAATTTCCATCCATTGACACCCGTATGTTACATTGTCAGGTAAATCACGATACTCTCAAAACCTGAAAATATTTATTCTTATATAATCAACTTCTTGATCTGTAAAATGATTTTGTATGAGCTAATGGAACTTCCAGTGTAACAGGGAGTCCATCACACGTTCAGGTCGACACTTAGAGCCTACGGTAACCCAACTCCATCACATGCCATATATATACAAATTTTAACTAAACATTAACCTCTCTTGTCTCAATAACCATCATAAATTTGGCATAGAACACGTCTTTCAGGTCCTATGTGCAAAGTCAAACTACTAAAATTAAAATATAAAAGAAACACACAACAGCATATATACCAGGTTACATACTCCAACTACACTTCTTGATTCAAATCATGTGGATAATTATCTAAAAACAAGCCCGATGTCAACAAAATAATAATAATAAGAGAAGGTACATATAACATAAGGCAAAATATTTGGGGAGCAGACTTGTACCTTTGCTTTCATTATCATCAGTATCTTGAACCAATGATTTATCCTTGTTGGTCCCGAAGGTGCTTAACAAGTTTGTAGAAGGGGGGGGGGTTGAATACAAACACAGAAATTAAAGTTTAATAAATTGTTTATTGATAAATCAAAATACAATTTACAAGTTTGTTGCGGAATAAGATTAAGACAGACTCAATCTAAACAAACTTAAGAAACACTAAGATGGTTGCACAAGAAATTCAGAGAATGGGGGATTTTTAGAGAGATAGAAAACAAGGGTTTCTATTTTGGAGTTCAAGGATTGAGCACACCTTCAGATGAAGGAGTGAGCTTCCTATTTATACCCTATGCATTAAATGCATGGCAGGGTACTTTACACGTGGCATTCATAGATTGGCTTTGGTAGTCTCACTTTTGGAGACATGCTTTTGGCCGCTTTATGAACAGTGTAGTTGACAGAGTTGGTGTACGATTTGTGGCAGAGACGTGTCCGTTCTGACACATCGTACTGGTTGTGCAAGGTAAGACAAACGAAAACTTGAGGCATAAGCTTTGTGATCGTTGATCGCTGAGTATCTCTTCTTCCAGAGATAAAGAAGTTCAGCTATCGCTGAAGCTTTTCCTCAGGCTTCTTCGCGTAAGTAGATGTCTGATCTTCGCTGATATCCGCATCAGGTCACTAGTAGACTTATCTTTTGTTCAGTGGCTTCGTCTTCGATTCAGCTATGAACTATGTTGACGCGAGACTTGTCTTCAGGGATTACGTTTACTGTGTTACATAGGAAACGATCAGTGATGACTGAACAGACTCAGTTTGATCGCTGAAAGTGAAACACATACATATTAATGTTTACAGAAAGGTCATCAGCGATAACTGAACAGACTCAGTCTGATCGCTGATGATGAAACACTAATACATATAATAACGTAATTTTCACTAAGTATAAAAGAGGGTCGTTATCAAATCACTGAGAGAGTTTGGATCAACAATCTCCCCCTATTTGATAATGACAAAGTAACAAAAGAAAATTACTTTGATTCAAAATATAGGAATAAAAAGGACTCATAGAATGCATGTCCCAATTACTATTTTGAGGGATCTTTTACAGTACTGATAGGGTTAAGTACATCACTGCTATTTTCATTTAATTCAGGGATGGAATTACAAGATATGAAAAACATTACAAGTGAGTAACTAACTACTGTAAGTATAACTAACAGATTACAGAGAAGAAAACTAATCTATCAGCTATTAAAAGAAGATTTAGGAGGATTGATCATATACTCAGGTATTTCTTCTCCTTTCTATCTTCGTTCCAAAGATTCTTGACTGATAATTTCTTTAATTTCTTCAGCAGCAGGGAAAAAGTCACACCATAAGCATAAGAGATCCTTGAGATGATTCAGAGGACAGATAGGAATCTCAGAGATTCTTTGAAATCTGAGTTCCTCATCATCATCTCTGAAGAATATTCCATAAGGATTGTCGATTACTTGACCAGCTTGGAAAGGACCACCAGGAGGCAGAGATAAGTCCAGAACTGAAAGATCAGGAGGAGGACCAAACAGTGCATCTCTTGAAAATTTGATAGAAGTTTCATTCCTGATGATGGCGACATCTTCAGAGGAGGAGGACCAAATTTTTCTCTTGAGTTTCAAAGATTTGGGAGGAAGAGGAGATGGCAGCTTTAGTACAGAAACGACTCTATTTATGAGGGCTTCAAAAAGTCCTTCAACGTAGCCTCTGTATGTAGATTTGGATTTCTTCAGCGCATCCCAGAACTCTAACCATTCCGTAAATCCGAAGCTCTCAAGTTTTGATACGTACATTGCTTTTTGGGTTCCATCCTCTCTGGTAATCTCCATGGTCACTGAGAGTTGATCTTTCTTCTTGCGACCAGAGATAGTCACGGCTGATATTGGAAGAAGATCAGAACGATAATCCATCTTTTGTTTGCACCATTCGATAGACTTATCGTTGATCTCTTGTTCTTTGAAGCGTTCCTCTTCAATTTCTTTCAGTAGTGCTGCTTGAACTTCCACAGGTTTGCTTTTCAGCTTTTTGTCCTTAACTTGAGAGGATTGAATCTTTAAAGCGAGTTGGGCATCTCGTTTGCATTCAGCGATCAGCTTCTCAGCTTTGGCAGATTCTTCTCTTTCAGCTTCAGTGAGGAAGTCGAGCTCTGTGGATGTTTGAAGAGGGATTTTCAGCCGTTGACTTTCTAGTTGAACGATCATTTCAACTCTTTTCTTTACCACTTCCTCTGACCAATGAGATGGTCGAGAGGGCCTTCCTGGATGGACCAGGGTATCTTCTTCTTCTTCTTCATCAATCTCAGCGATAGAGATTGGGATTATTTCTTCAGCGATAGCAGCTGGAATTATTTGTAGTTCAGAACCCTTAAGCAGGGGTGAGAACTGTCTGGTTAGAAAAAGAAGGAAAGAAGGGATAAGTGTATTTTTAGAACGAGAGAGATAAAGGCTAGAAAGGAATAGGGGTTTGGAAAGAGTAGAAGAGTGGTACAATTGAAAGACATACCTGAGAAGGATGCTCCCCCTCAGATTGTGATCCAGTCCTCAAGCATTCTTCAGCGATCGGTTGCTTGTCTTTGCTTTGCGAAGGAACACTTGAAGATGTATCACCTCTCACCCCTGTTTTGACAACCTCTTGCGAAGTTGTCCCTGATACGACGTTCGGCTTAGAGAACCACATAGATTGGTCTTCATCGTCGTCGTCGTCATCGGAGGGCTGATCCTTTTCTTGATCATCAAGATCTAGATCATCTTCCTCTTCATCGTCTTCTTCCTCATCCTCTTCAAAGAGAATGGAGTGAATTGATGAGGATTCTTTTGCCTTCTCCCCCTCAGATTGAGAGGGAGGTTCCTTTGGAGTCTTAGCTTCCCCAGCACCAGCAATAGAAGTTTCTTCAGTTTTCTCCCCCACTTTGTCATTATCAGCGGTAGGGGATTGTTCAGCTGCTGGAGTAGCTGTTGAAGCTTTTAGCACTTGAACGTCAGCCTCCAGACGCTTAATCCGGTCTTCAACCGCAGGGATGGCGCACGTGGCATCATGAATGAATTCCACAACGATGTTGAGGTTGGTACGATCATCTTCAGTGAAGGAGGGAGGCAGCGCTGGAGCTGGTGCATTCACTTTCTGTAGAATTTGCTGAAGAAGGGACGTGCAGAGGTCAACCTTTGAAGAGAGACCCTGAACTTCAGCGGTAAGAGACTCAAATTACCCTTGAAAGAGTCGAGAGGACTCTCTGAGTTGGACGACTTGTTCTTCAACAGCTGAAAGTTGAGAGTTCTCAGCTTTAGATGAGCAAGTGGCGGTCAACTTCTTCAGCTCCTCACCAGCCTGATTTACGGCGCTGGTGGTTTCATTGATGGTGTTGGTGAGTGCGTCCACCTTTTCTCCTAGACTGTTGACATGCGTGTCAACAGACGCCAAGCTAGGACCTGAAAATAATGTTAGTTCAGATATGGGCTTATTTGGAGAGGGGGGGGGAGAGAAGTGTTTAGGATTATAGGTGTACCTGACGTATCAAACATTTTGTAGAATTGCATAGATTCCTCAAAAGTTTGATGCTCAGGTCCTATAGGGAAAGAAGAGGTGGCGGGTTCAGAGACCAAGTGAGGAGAGAAGGGAAGAGTTTTGGGGATAGAAGTAGGGATGGGGTTAATCTTAGTGAATGAGATAGTAGGTGGGGTTACTGATGATGTGACAGCGAGTGAGATCGCTGACACGGCAGTATGAGTGACTGCTGAAGTTGTGGAGGAAAGACCCACAAAAGCATCTAAGGTAGCTTGTTGAGAAGCTCCATCAGGTATAGTACTAGAGGGTGTACTTTCCTTAGTCTTTTTGGCCTTTTTGGAAGGACCAATCGGACTAGCTGATGGTCGTTTAGAAGTAGTGGTAGCGACAGGGATAGCAGACGAAGGAACCGTCTGCGTGGTCGCTGAAGATGAAGAAGAATGGAGAGAGAGACGAGAGCGAAGGAGAGAGATACTTACCTCGTCGGCGAGTGGCTTGACCTCTAGTGATCGTTGACCTACCCTGGCAAAGGTGCCATCATCTTTGGTGGGATAGGTGTTGGGATAGAGGAACTTGATATACGTACATATGAAACGTACGTATGATATCTTGGGATCTCGTTCAGGCTTCTCTAATCTCGACCTCAGATATTCAAAGATGGCTGTGGCGTAGTCAAAGTTTTGACCAGCGATAACGGAGTAGGCCATCTGCAGTTGTGTTTTGCTGGCTTGATCCAGCGAACCACTCTTCCCACTCATGCACTGAATTATGTGCGAGAAGATAAAGTTCAGTTGTGATGGCATCTGAGCTTTTAGGATCTTGGTGAGCTTCTTGTTGGGAATAGAAGATCTTGGTTTGTTTTCCCAACAATAGCCCATTGCGTCCAGGAATGATATCAGCTCATCATCAGTGGGGAGTGCGTCGAACCCACTCTTTGGTTTGTCAGGGAATCTTAAAGATTTTCTGAGGCTAAGAGCGGTCATGCTCCCTGGCCCTAATTCCGTGCTGAACGAGATAGCAGGGACTCGTTCGCCTTTCCTGTTGGTAAGTTCAGTTGCATCAGCAGTGAACCAGAACTGCTGAAGTAGAGTCTTGGAGGGCTTAGGATCCACAGTGATCGCGTAAGCTATGCATGACTGCTTGAGGAATTCAGCAGCTTCCACCAGATGTGGGTATTTGTCAGCTTTGAAGTCGAGTCTGGCCAAATGATTACATTTAGTAATCTCAACTTCAGTGAGAACGAATCGTACATGCTTGGAAGCAACGATTGAAGACTGTGTCATTTCTGTTATGGAAAGAGGCATAATAGAAGAAATGATTTAGATTAAAAATAATATGATTACCAGTTTCCATAGAAGAAGGGAAACTGGAAAACTATCAAGTTATTTTTAGGAGAAAAATAGTGTTCTGGGTAGAAAGAATGAAGAACACTTTAAAACCAAAAGGTTTTTATTTAAAAACATAAAATCAGAAAGAATGATCTTTAGTTTTTACAAAAAAAAACGTTTTATAAAATCCATAGAAAGCGAGTAGGATTTTAAAAAGAATAAAAAGCATACGAACAAAGCATATAAACATGAAATAAACCTGTGTATCTTGAAGAAAAAGAGTTGCAGATTCAATATTCTGGGTTTACTTGCTTGAGTGTTCTTGAGAGAATGTTTCTTGCTTTGAAAGTTTTGAAAGCGTAAACCGTATAAAGGAGAGAAGAATTCCTTTTATACGAAGAGAGAGAAGAGAGATAAGAGAGAGAATGAAGCGGGAAAAGAAAAAAGATCATCATGACATTGACACGTTCCACGAAGTTGATTGGATAGAAGGGCAACGGACGAACGTGTCAGAAAAGGCATGTCGTGGATTGTCGGTTCAAATGACGTCATAGAAGAGAGAGACTGTACATTTGTCCGTTTTGAAATGATCACTGAAAAAAAATCAGCGATAGATTTTCCTTTTTTAAAAGTATCCCTTTTAGAAAAGATAGGGATAGTTTTTCCTTTTAAAGGATCACTGACTAAAAATATCAGTGATTAATGTATTTTTCAAAAAACTTTTAATCATTTGAAGAAAATTTGGTGATTAAAGTTTATATTAAAAAAAACATCTTTGAGGGAAAGGAGAAAAACATACCTGAGAGTCAGAATGTTTATCAGAGAGAATGATGAGAGGGGAACTTTTGATTACTAACATAATACATGAACGCTGAAGAATTATTCTTCGAGGTTCAGCATTCCAAGCTCACTGATGAGAAAGTTGAACCTTGTCTCATCAAGAGGTTTGGTGAATATATCAGCAAGTTGAAAGTCAGTAGGGATAAAGTGAAGTTCAATATCACCATTCATCACATGATCTCTGATAAAGTGATCTCTGATCTCTATGTGTTTTGTCTTTGAATGTAGCACTGGATTATTTGTTATAGCGATAGCACTAGTGCTGTCGCAATAGATAGGAATCTTTGACAGCTGAAGGTCATAATCTAATAGTTGATTTCTCATCCATAGGATTTGAGAACAACAGCTTCCAGCGGCTACGTATTCAGCTTCAGCTGTGGAAGTGGACACAGAATTTTGCTTCTTGCTTGTCCAGCTTACCAGCTTTCCTCCCAAGAGTTGACATCCACCAGTGGTACTTTTTCTGTCAAGTTTACAGCCTGCAAAATCACTATCAGAATAACCAGTTAGATCGAACCATGAGTCTTTGGGATACCAAAGACCGAGGTTAGGAGTTCCTTTCAGATATCTGAAAATTCGCTTTACAGCGATCAGATGGGATTCCTTGGGTTCAGATTGATAGCGTGCACATAAACAAGTAGAGTACATGATGTCAGGTCGGCTTGCTGTAAGATACAGCAATGAACCTATCATTCCTCTATAGGCAGTGACATTAACAGGTTTTCCAGATGGATCCTTGTTAAGTATCAGCGGTGGTGCCATAGGAGTTTTCATCGCTGAAGTTTGTGTGAGTTCAAACTTCTTCAGCATATCTTTAACATACTTACCTTGGCAGATAAAAGTACCTTTGTCAGATTGTTTAATCTGAAGACCAAGAAAATATGTCAGCTCACCCATCATACTCATTTTATATTCTTTCTTCATTCTTTCAGCAAAGCGAGTACAAAGAGATGGGTTTGTAGAACCAAATATTATGTCATCGACATATATTTGTACAAGAATTATATGACCTTTTATCTTCCAAGCACGAGGGGCTTGTTTTAGACCATAGAGAGCCTTATCCAATTTATAAACATGATTTGGATGCTTAGGGTCATAGAACCCTGGTGGTTGTTCTACATAAACTTCTTCATTCAGCTTTCCATTCAGAAAAGCTGATTTTACGTCCATTTGATAAACGATGAAGTCTTTATAGACTGCATAAGCTAAGAATAGTCGAATTGCTTCGAGCCTGGCCACAGGGGCAAAGGTTTCATCATAGTCTATGCCTTCCTCTTGTCTGTATCCCTGAGCAACAAGTCGAGCCTTGTTGCGGGTTACAGTTCCATGTTCATCTAACTTGTTTCTAAACACCCATTTGGTGCCTATTACAGTTTTATCAGATGGTCTAGGAACGAGATTCCAAACTTTGTTTCGAGAAAATTCAGTCAGCTCTTCTTGCATAGCGCTGGCCCAGTTTGAATCTCTGAGGGCATCATCAGTCTTCTTTGGTTCTATTAAGGAGAGAAAGTTTACAAAGAAACAGATATTACCTGAGCTTCGTCGTGTCTGAATACCTGCATCTGGATCACCGAGAATTTGATCTATTGGGTGATCTCTTGTCCATCGCTGAGCAGGAGCATGATTGCTTAACTCAGAGATTGGATCAACAATTGGAATGTTTACTGATGAGGACGTTTGAGGTTCATCAGCAATTAACTGTTTAGTAGGTTCACTAGAGAGGTTTCCAGATGAAGGCAGATTTGATGGTGGTAATGTGTTTAGAGGTTCAGCTGAAACCCATGAGGTGGATTCAGCGGTGGGAGGTATGATACTTGGTTCTTCATCAGCAATTGGAGTTTCAGTGTGCTGATGGTTTGAAAAAGGTTCAGTTTCTCTATAGTGAGAGATCATCCAAGTATTCAGTTCTTCATTGTCAGCGATTGGTTTAGAGTTCGCTGAGCGCGTTTCATCAAACGTGACATGAATGGTTTCTTCTACGGTTTGTCTTCTCTTGTTGAAAACTCTGTAGGCTTTGGAGATGGAGGAATATCCTAAAAATATTCCATCATCGGCTTTTGGGTCGAACTTTCCAAGTTGATCTTTGTTGTTTAAGATAAAGCACTGACAACCAAAGATATGAAGAAAGCTGATAGAAGGCTTCCTTCCATGAAAAAGTTCATAAGCTGTCTTCCCAAATCGCTTTATTATCAGCGATCTGTTTTGAGTAAAACATGCAGTGTTTACAGCTTCTGCCCAAAATTGAGTAGGGAGGTGAGAATCGCTGAGCATTGATCTAGCAGCTTCTATGATCGTTCTGTTTCTTCTTTCAACGACTCCATTTTGCTGAGGTGTTCTTACTGAGGAGAAGTTGTGAGAGATTCCCTTGTTCTCAAAGAAATTGTTCAGGGAACTATTTTTGAATTCAGTTCCATGATCACTTCTTATTGATCGAACAGTAAGATTATTCAGCACTTCCATCTTTTTGACAAAAGATATTAGTTCTTCTGGAGTATCATTCTTACAGCGAAGAAAAATAACCCAGGTGTAGCGAGAATATTCATCTACAATGACAAGCGTATATTTCTTTCCAGCTATTGATTGGATGTTGACAGGGCCAAATAGATCCATATGCAAGAGCTGAAGAGGACTTGTTATTGAGGAAACTTGTTTCGACTTGAAACTAGCTTTTGTTTGTTTTCCTTTTTCACATGCTGAGCAGAGAGATTCTTTAGCATATGAGTGCTGAGGAAGACCAGAAACCAGTTCCTTAGATGAGAGAGAATTCAGGGTTTTGAAGTTTAGATGAGAGAGCCTTTTATGCCATAGCCAGTTGACATCAGAAGAGGCCTTAGAGAGAAAACATAGGTTATCAGTGATAGTAGAGTCCATATCTATTACATAGACATTTTCTCTTCTATAACCTCTGAGAGCAAGTTTTCCTTTTTCATCTACCACTGCACATGCTTTCTTAGAAAAGCGAACTTCG
Organism: Arctium minus; assembly: GCA_954870635.1. NCBI lineage: Eukaryota > Viridiplantae > Streptophyta > Magnoliopsida > Asterales > Asteraceae > Arctium > Arctium minus. Next base: position 192,874,848 of record OX941080.1, read on the forward strand.
TAGTCTTTGTCACATAGCTGACTGATGCTTAGAAGATTGTGCTTCAGTCCATCTACATAAGCGACTCTTCGAAAGGTAGTTGTCCCATTGCTGAGGACACCAAACCCACGGGTAAATCCTTTTCCATTTCCACCAAAGGTAACAGAGGGGCCTTTCTCTTCCTTGTATTCAGTGAGCAGGTTTCTTTGTCCAGTCATATGACGAGAACATCCGCTATCGAGATACCAGATGCCCTTTGATCCCTGCATACATAAGGAAGATTAAGCTTTGTTTGGTACCCACTTTTCAATGGGTCCTTCGGAGTTAGTGGATAAGGAAGATTCAGCAGTCTTCACCGCTGATGAAGATTCAGCTTCAGTGGTAATCTTCACTTTGGTTAATTTCTTAACCTTAGTGGTATTTTTCACTTTGGTGACTTTATTTGCCTTAGAGGCATTTTTCTTCACTTTGGCTGTTTTATCAGCTTCGGTGGTATTTGGACACTTGCTCGCAATATGGTCAGTGAATCCACAGTGATAACATTTTATATAACTGATGGTGGTTTTATAACCAAAAGGTTTTGAAAACTTAAGATGAGCAGGTCCAGTTCCAAGAATGCCTTTAGCACGAGATCTGGGAGGAATTTTTATTTCTTCAGATTTCACGAGCTTTAGATCAACCTTCAGCTTTGGAGGACAGATATCAAAGATTTCTGTCACTGAGCTAGAGGGTTTATCCACTGAAGGTTTGGAGGGAACTTTCAGTTTGGTTTTCTTTGAAGCCTTCTGAGGGAGAATAGACTTTCCTTTATCTGCAGGCTTAGATCTTGCAGATATCTCCTCAGGGATGGGTTTAGAAGAAGAACAGGGATAGATTTGATTATAAGAAGTGTCAAAGAAAGATGTGACAAAAGTTCCAAACTTAAGCGAGGAACTTTCTTCTTTAGGATCATCCTGTGGTGTCCAAAAACCAAGACCAGTTTTATCACTTTCAGGAGTTTGAGCATTTATTATCTCAGAGATCTTTGTTGATGATTTGCACCATTTTTCAACATGAGCCTTTTCTGTTTTTAGAGCAGCGATGGCTTGTTCGCGTTCAATGCTGATGATTTCATTTATAATGACTTGATCTTTTAGCTTTTCTTCTAAAAGATTTAGTTCACTGATCTTTTCATGACATTTCTCTAGCTCTTGTGTTAAATAAACATTTTTATTTTCAGCTTGAGTTTTGTCGTTTAGAGCATTATAAAGGTCAATCGTCAGCACATCAACAGCGCGACTTCTCTCAGCTTCAGGCAGAGAGGGATTTGTTGAGATAGATACCTGAGATGATATGTAGCTCATAGAAGGTTCAGATGGTTCTTCTACTTCTTCTTTAATCTCAGCCATGAGGCAAAGATTAGCGACTTCTTCTTCATCAGAAGATGATTCTTCTGATTCAGCCCAATCATGTTCTTCAGCGATGAGACCTTTACCTTTTTGCTGATAGCTTTTCAGCTTTTGATATTTGTTCTTCAGCTTATGGTATTTGTCATCACTGGATCTTCTTGAGGTAGAAGGTTTGAAGACCTTTTTAGACCTGCACTCACTAGCAAAATGTCCAATTTTTTCGCAGTTATAGCAAGTGGCTGTAGCCTTATCAACCGGAGTTGATTTTGGTTTTTCAGTAAGAGAGAGAGGTTTACTTCTTCGGAAGTTACTCTTTCTTGCAAATCTCTTAAAAGAGTTTGTCAAGAGTGCTAAGGACTCATTAAACTCTGAAAGATCAGGGTCTGATAAATCCTCAGATTCAGAATCTAACTCAGTGATGGTGAGAGTAGATCGCTGGGATGGAATTATCTCTGATGAGACTAAAGCAACAGCAGTGCTTTTGGAGTCTTTAGAATCTTTTACAAGATTCTTCTTTAGGAGATTAGATTGCTCATAGTTGAGCAATATTCCATACAGAGTGCTTAGAGAGAGAGTATGTAAGTCTTTTGTCAGCTTAAGACATATTGAATAACTGTCCCAGCTTTCAGGAAGACTTTCCAAGAATTTTGTTAGGACCTCAGAATTAGAATAGGTCCTTCCAACAGTTCTTAGGTCAATGATCAGTCAGTTAAACCGCTGATGAATGTCAGAAAGAGATTCATTCTTACCAGCGATAAAACTTTCATACTGTCTTACCAAGTTAATCTTTCGGGTCTCTTGGATTTCAGTGGTGCCCTCATATTGAACACATATGGTTTCCCACATTTCTTTAGAAGTTTTTAGATGCATGATGGAATGGAAAACTTCATCAGGCAAAGCCATTGATATAATGGTCTTTGCTCTTGCATCTATGCCTACCTTCTTTTTATCTTCATCACTCCACTGTCTTATTTCCTTAACGACATATCGTTCAGGGACAGCTTCAGTGGTGGCAGTAGCGGGAACCGCAGCTATAATTCTAACAGGTTCATAGGGTCCGTTTTCTATATATTCAGGTATAGTAGGATCCGCACCTTCAAGAAATAGCATCATTCGATTTTTCCATAGAGAAAAGTTATCTCTGCTAAATCGAGGAGGTTTAGAAAGTGAACCATTATCATAGTAGTTTGTGTTTGTGTTTAGTGCCATTTTAGAATAGCAAGGAAGAGTATACAGCAAGAATTTGTTTATTAGATTAAACAAACTGCTCTGATACCACTTGTTGGTCCCGAAGGTGCTTAACAAGTTTGTAGAAGGGGGGGGTTGAATACAAACACAGAAATTAAAGTTTAATAAATTGTTTATTGATAAATCAAAATACAATTTACAAGTTTGTTGCGGAATAAGATTAAGACAGACTCAATCTAAACAAACTTAAGAAACACTAAGATGGTTGCACAAGAAATTCAGAGAATGGGGGATTTTTAGAGAGATAGAAAACAAGGGTTTCTATTTTGGAGTTCAAGGATCGAGCACACCTTCAGATGAAGGAGTGAGCTTCCTATTTATACCCTATGCATTAAATGCATGGCAGGGTACTTTACACGTGGCATTCATAGATTGGCTTTGGTAGTCTCACTTTTGGAGACATGCTTTTGGCCGCTTTATGAACAGTGTAGTTGACAGAGTTGGTGTACGATTTGTGGCAGAGACGTGTCCGTTCTGACACATCGTACTGGTTGTGCAAGGTAAGACAAACGAAAACTTGAGGCATAAGCTTTGTGATCGTTGATCGCTGAGTATCTCTTCTTCCAGAGATAAAGAAGTTCAGCTATCGCTGAAGCTTTTCCTCAGGCTTCTTCGCGTAAGTAGATGTCTGATCTTCGCTGATATCCGCATCAGGTCACTAGTAGACTTATCTTTTGTTCAGTGGCTTCGTCTTCGATTCAGCTATGAACTATGTTGACGCGAGACTTGTCTTCAGGGATTACGTTTACTGTGTTACATAAGAAACGATCAGTGATGACTGAACAGACTCAGTTTGATCGCTGAAAGTGAAACACATACATATTAATGTTTACAGAAAGGTCATCAGCGATAACTGAACAGACTCAGTCTGATCGCTGATGATGAAACACTAATACATATAATAACGTAATTTTCACTAAGTATAAAAGAGGGTCGTTATCAAATCACTGAGAGAGTTTGGATCAACAATCCTAATTTTTAAATCATAGACAGAAAGCTTTAACAACAATGAGCAAGCCAGTTAGAGGATAGAAATACGGAAATAAACTACAAACCTCTGAATATGGTGCCATTGAAGCGGTTATATGAATCCTTTTATGTTCTTCAGGGTTTTTACTAATGTGTTTACCTGAGAGAATTAGGGAACAAAAAACAAAGATAAATAAAAATACGGATTTGAACGACAAACCTTTGAATTTGGTGTTGTTGAAACGGTGAAATTAAATCCCTTGCGTCCATCCCAATCTTTCTATACATAAGTGAAAATTTGTTCAAAATCAGATTTGTGAACAAAAACAGAGATGTTTAAGAAAATCAAAACTACCTCTTATATAATCATTACACAAAATTTCGCGAAAAACAAACTTAAATCATAAAAAAAAATCATACCTTCTTATCATCAACAGACACCATAACTTGAATTAAGTTAATTTGTGCCCCTTTCAACTGAAAAGCCCAATCTTGCATTCCAACAAACAAAAAACGATCATCAACAAACAATAATCAAATGAACAATATCCACTTTAGTTGAACTTTTAAGTAAACGATTATGTTTCTGTTGATATATAACACGATTACACAAGGCGTGAATCAGATTTCATTGAGAATTTAAACCTAAATGAATGAAGAGCACGCATTAGAAAGTGGTACATAACCAGAAACCCTAGAGATGGATGTCACATAACCAGCAAGCTGAACCATTTTAACAAATCAATAGCAGGGTGAGAGGGTGAATTGTGAAGATTGGGAGATCGAATCTTGTATTCGAAAAGCAGAAATGCAGAGCCTTACCTTGATGATTGTGTGGCAATGGTCGCCGTGAAAACATGAATATGATCGACGGAGCAAGGAGATCGAAGGAGGAGCAACCTTGCATCATACGATGAGAAAAGAGAAAAAGATTCAGGCGGGCTCTCATCCAGGGAGAGCGGAAATCAGAATTAAAATTCGTAAGAGGGAGTGATTGGGGGAGGAATCGTGGGGGGGAGGAAATGGAGCGGAGAAAGTGGCTTTCCAAAAACTGTTTTCCAAAAACTAATTTTTCCAAAAACCGTATTAGAACTTTAATAGAATAGTATAGATTATACACTAGGAGTGGCGTTATAAACGAGTCGAGTCGAGTTCAGTAATAAGTTATTCGTGTTCAGTGGGAAAAATTAATATCAGGCTCGAGTTCAATTCAAGCTTGAATAACTTTTTCAAAGTCGGGGTTAGAGCTCGAATAGTTTTTGAATTATCGAGTTCAAGTTCAATGATCATTTATGGGTTCGAACTCGTTAATTGATTATATCGCTTATTAACTTGAGCAGGTTGGGTTTCGGTGAGAATAAAAGTTATAGTGAGAAGGGTAAGTAGGGATCTCCACCGTTGGGTGCACGTTAGGATGAGATGCACCAAGATGAGATGCACTGAATCAATACCCGTATCAATCGCGATTCATTGGTGGATTTGAGATTAAAAGTGATCAAGTGTCCAGATCCCTTCTCACCTTGACTATTCTTCTTAATTGATCCTTCGTTTGGCTTGGGTTCGATAGGGCTCGATAATTTTGATAGTATGATTAATGAACATATGAGAGCATGTTTGACTCGAAAAAAATGTATGCTTGAATGGCTCGGTTCTACTCTGCTCGATTCGACTAAAAAAATTTAATCGAACCCTCGAACGAGCCAGGTTGAACATTAATGTAATGAAGTTCGACTTGTTCAGTTAAATGAGTTTTGTTTTGTGTTCAAGATCGACTTGAGCACGACTAGCTTGTTAAAAGCTTGAACCGTTTACACCCTAAGGGGGTGTTTGGTTCGCATGATAGAATTTGATGGAATTGGTATCCATCAAAATAATTTGACTTTGGAAGAATTAGAATTTAATTTGATGGAATTTGACCATGCGTTTGGTTGGTATGAATTTAATGCATTCATTTAAGAGCAATGAATGATGAATTAAATTGTAGAATTCAATGGAATTCAAAGGATTTCATCACTTTTATTATGTGAGTTAAACATTAGATTTGGAATTTGGTCAAATGAATTATGCATTCCAATTTCTTCGATTTCCTTCAAAATCTATGAACCAAACACCCATAAGGGGGTTGTTTGCTCATAAACTTTTGAGCGTTTGAATTAGTTGAACTTTTGATCTAATAGCTAAAAAATGCAAACCTTCAACTATCTTCTATCTATCTTCATTTACCTATTAGCCTTAATTTTCACTTTCTTTTTATTTCCACTCATTTTCATGAACTTTTACACACCTTCAGTCATTTTCACAATTTTTTTTAAAATTTAAGTCATCATAAAAACATTGAATAAATAAGACTAGAATCGTACTCATGCAATGCAGTGAGATACATCATGATTTAATGTTTTCTTTTATTTTTTGTTGATTTACGATACGATTTTAGATGGTTTTGAAAGAATGATAATGATTTTTTTTATAAATTTGTTTATTTTAGGCTTAATAATATAATCCTTTTTATATAAAAAAATTAAATATTTTGTTAGAATTCAACGATTATCTTATATATTTTAAATTATTTATATTTAAAAATTGAGATGGTTGATTATGTTTATTAGTTAGTTATGAATTCATTAAAATTTATATTATAATTTTTAGATAATACTAGAAGCGTACTCGCGCAATGCAGCGAGATACATCACGATTTTAATGTTTCATTTTATTTTTTGTTTTTTTTATCGATTTTACAGTACGATTTTGAATGGTTTTGAGAAAGTGATAATGTTTTTTTTTATAAATTTGTTTAATTTAAGCTTAATAATATAATGTTTTTTATATAAAAAAAATAAGTATTTTGTTAGAATTCAATGATTATCTTATATATTTTAATGACAACTAAAAAAATAACCAATTACATATTTAATAATATAATAAAAACAAATTTATAGTAATATAATCTATATCTATACTATATTATAAAAGAGACATAAAAATCTCTTAAAAACAACCCATTAAGCATTATGTATAATTATTTAATGTTAATCTACTTAAAATCTCTTAAAAAACAACTAATGAATCAATATGTACTACTTTTAAATGCTTTTAACTTTAATTAATAAATTTCATTCTTATCCCCTAAAATCCTTATCTCTAATCCCCAAACCCTAAAATTATGAAATTTGAATTGTGATAAACATAATCAAAACAGGATAAACATCTCAATTTAAATATAAAAAATTTAAAATATATAAGATAATTAATGAATTTTAACAAGCTACTTATTTTTTTATATAAAAAATATTATATTATTAATCCTAAATTAAACAAATTAAAAAAAAACATTATCACTCTCTAAAAATCATCCAATATCTATACTATATTATAAAGCATTTATTCAAAACTCTTTAAAAACTCTCTAAAAACCATCCAATATCTATACTAATTTACTTAAATTTTAAGTTACAACTTGCTATTGCCTATTGTACCACTTACTAAAGCACACTATCAATGCATATCCTTAAACACGTTCAACTTTATCCTTAAACCAGTTCAACTTCCTTCCTATCCCTAAATCCCTCCAACCCGTTCAAATCAAAATTCAAAACCATTGTTATCATCATTTTCATGTATCTCTATCTCTAAACACGTCATCTTCCCCCTATTTATATCCTTATTTAAACATGAATTTTGAATGGAGAAGATGAGGATGAAATCGAAAAGATCGATCGAGTAGCGTCTTTTTTCAAACAACTGTATCAGGTTTTGTCTTCTTTTTCGTTTTTGTTTGACTTGCTTGAGTGTGTATTTGTTATTACCGTCCTTAATTCTTGATTTCTTCTTGATTTCTTCGAGGTGTTTCTGTATCAGGTTTTGTCTTATTTTTCGTTTTTGTTTGACTTGTTTGAGTGTGTATTTGTTACTGGTTTCCTTCATATGTTTGTCTTTCCTTCATTTCTACATATCTATTTCTTTGTTTAGATGGTTAACAAAGTTTATCAACAGTCAACCCATTTACCAACGGAGTTACATGCTCGAGGGCTTTTAATTTTTCATTTACATTAAAATTTTACACCTTACTCACCCGGTGCATTGCATGGGCATGATGCTAGTATTATAAAAACGACATAAAAAACTCTTAGTTATAACATTTTAAGCACAATGTACAACTAATTAAAGCCAATTACTTAATTTACAATTTCTTAATGCTTTGATACAACCTTTCCAAGCACAGTATCTCACATAATCATCTATTTGTGGAATGAACACTCATTTATTAATATAAATATTTGTTTTTTTGGTGGAGGATTTTATAAAATAGATTTTATATTAGCATAATCTATTTTAAATGTAAATTTTACATTTAAATCTATATTAATGAGATGTAATATAAAAAAATTTTCTTCCGTATTTTTTTATATTACATCTCATAATGATTTTCCATATTTTATTTTATAAAATCTTTTTCCATATTTTATTTTATAAAATCTTTTTCCATAATGAGATGTAATATAAACTCTTTTTTCTTCCGTATTTTTTTTGCTAATATAAAATCTATTTTATTTTATAAAATCTACACGTATTTTATATTAGCATAATATAAAATTTACACGGATTTTTTTGCTAATATAAAATCTACACATATTTTTTTTTCACGAGCATTAAAAGAAGAAAAAAGAAGGTTGATATGAATTAAAAATAAAAAATAACGAGATACACTAATAAATTATCGTATTCTTTAAAATAAAAATATTCCGTAATACTTTCCAAATTAACCAAGTGTAAAGAAAATAAAATAGAAACGATGTAGATATAAAAATATTCTTTCATATTTTTAATATATTTACATTTAAATGTAAAATCGAAAATGAAAATAAAAGATTTTAAAAGATTCTCTACATTCATTATAAATATATATAGCTTCTCTATGTATCATCCGAGTACAAGAAGAAGACGAACGGTCGGGTGTCAATGGCGGAACCTGCAACTGAACAAAAGGTATTCCACTATATTTTTGTTTCTTTGAAAAACTATTTTTTTATATTTTATTTTATTTACTGAGGATTTGTTTATATTTTTCAAAACCCACAATCATATTTTTCGAAGTAGGGGAATAAGATATATATACATATCTTTATTTTTATCGACTAATACTATGAGGTCTTGAAGTCAATAGTCAGATAAATTTTCAAGTGGTACTGAGTGAATTTGAACTATACCAGTTGAGTTGCCGGTTACAAAAGATATAAATCATTTATTTTTTTTGTCATATTTGATGTGGGTTGAATGTTGTTAATTAATCTACAGATTTATACGTTCAAAGTGATTGTCAAATGTTGTCGAGGAGGTTTCAGAAAAATTGCAAAATCTGTAAAAACGTATGTTCATATTTATAATTATTTCAATAATAGTGATATGTTGTGAGACATGTCGTTTGAGTTTTAAATATTATAATACAAAACTATTACCAATATTATTGCACAAACTCATAACAACAAACGATTAAGAATATATGCAAGTTAACCACTTATGAAAATACATTCGTTTTTCACATTGTATTTCATTAACTGTTAACAGAGAAATTACGTTTCATTTTAACTCGGTTCAATATTCCAACAAAAAATTTATCCTCCCGTGCAATGCACGGGCCCAACACTAGTATATTAATTAATAGTAATACATAGAAATGTCTGCATAAAAGGAAGGTTGCACATACCAAATTGGTGGGTGTTAGAAGCTTGCAATAGTAATATGTATCTTGTGTTTTGATACTTGTAAATTAAGAGATTTTTAAAATATTGCATAAAATGATGGTACCTTATGCCTAATAATTTGTATTTAAGAGTTTTTTATCTGTGTTTTATAATATAGTATAGATTATTTAATATTTATTAATTAATAATAATAAATTTTAATAATTAATATTTATTTATAATTAATAGTTAATATATAATAATGAATATTAATGATGGTATAATTAGAATAATCACAAAAAGTTTCTCATAAGCTACTCCAAGTAGCTTATTAAAAAACTAACTTATAAACTAACTTATAAGCTAACTTACGGTCATCCAAACCTGTACCCAGAAAATAAGCTAACTTATTTTTGTCAAACAATGCCTAAACCTACTAACCAAAGAAAACAAGAGAGGCGATTATTACCTTGAAGAAGATGAAGAGCAAACCACCAATTTCAACTTCTATTTCCAAGCTTTCTCCAAGAAGAATGCAAGAGCTCTCCAATGGTCTCTCAAGCCACCAATGTCATGTACATTACAATATGAGAAGGGTTTTAGAGGGTTTTGCCCTCTAATAGCCCATTTATTTGCACCCCACTCCCTAAGAATTAGAAATTGATGCATTACACTCTTAGGTGCCGTTTGTTTTTTAAGAGGTCTAAAGTCTGAAGTCTTATTTTAGTTATGATTAATAAGAGGTGGTGTGTAAAAAAGTCTGAATGATTCAGACTTAAGAGCTATTAAAAGGGTTATTTAAAAAAACAAACAACCTCTTAATCTTTTGTCATTCTCCAAAATAGCGGATTACAGTTATTACATATAGAAAGATTGTAATATTTATCATGTCATTTTAATTCAAATAAAAAGGTCAACCATTGTTATAATGGGTAAATCTTTTAAAGTATAAAAACAATTTGAGAGTATGTTGCTCTAATAATGTAAAATGAAAGTACAAATGCACTAATAAAAATAATTAGAGATTTCTTTAAATTTGAAGATTTTTATTCACTCTTTTCTTTTTTCTATTTTAACATACAATATAAGTATTTGTTATAAAATACCTAACACCATAAAAAATTATATTTTGAGGGTGTTTGGGATTGCTTATTTAAACTCGTTATTGACTTATAGTTTTTCCTCATCGTTAATAAGTTATTTTTAGTGTTTGGGTTGGAGAAATAAAAAACTGCTTATACCGTTTTGTCAATGTTGATAAGGAGTTTTTCATAAGTCATTTCGTTCTAACCTTTTAACTTATTTGAAACAATTTATAATTTTTTTGGTTATTTTACATGTATAAGCAATCTCAAACACCTCTAAATAACAACTTATTAGCTTATTATGTTTTAGTACCACAATAAGCTAATCCAAACACTTTTTATAAACCACTTTTTTATCACCACATAAGTTTATAAACACTTAAAAAAACATAACTTATTTTAAATAAGCAATCCCAAACACCCCCTCTAATATAACCGTTCGAGATATTCTTAAAATTTGTTATAGATATGTTTCAAAGATATACTAGAAATGTACCCTCGCAATGCAGCGAATTTCTGAAATCTAGAACTCGAACCCTCGATTATTATTCATACTTTTTGTTATTTTTTTTTTATTTTTTTTTACGATTTTGAGAAACCTATATTTAAAACAAAAATATATTTTAGTTTAGTTTAATTATGGGTTTTTATAAAAAGTATTAATAAAGTATTTTGTTACGGTTTAAAAAATGTTTAATTTAAATGATAACTATATTTAATATATTTTATATTTAAAATTAAAAAGATAACATACTTCAATAAAAAATAAAAATAAGGTGTTTTATCTCGAATTTTTTTATATTTATCGGTTAGTTATATCAATAGTTGAAAATTTTAGATATTTTAGAAAAAAAATAAATGCTTATCTGCAGTTAGTTACACGAATTCAAACATTGAGCTTTTATAAGTTGTACTTATGTTTAATCAATTTGTACTTTTGGATTTTAAGTAATATGCATTAATAAGTGGTACCTAATGCATAAAAATTAGTTTTTAAGAGTTTAGCTTAAATGCTTTATAATATAATATAGATATATTGGTTAAAATTCAAAATTACAAGTTAATGAAACATAATTATAACTTATTAAAGTCCTATATTTTTATTTGTATAACTAACTGTAAATAAACATATTAAATATGGGATAAATACTATGAGATAAACTACTTGTTTTATTTTTTATTAAAATATATTTATTAGATCAATGCATGTTTTTATAATATAGTACTAGAAGTCTACTCGCGCAATGCAGCTAGATACATCACGATTTTAATGTTTCATTTTATTTTCTGTTTTTTGTCGATTTACATTACGATTTTGGATGGTTGTGAGAGAGTGATAATTATTTTTTTATATAAATTTGTTTAATTTAGACTTAATAATATAATGTAATTTATTTTGGTTTAATAATATAATTTTTTTTATAAAATATTCTGTAAGATTTTTTAATTATATTTTAGATTTTTTATATCTGCTGAGAGTTATTTTAGGGGAGTTAAAGTGGGAAATGATTTTAGGGGAGTTAAAATGGTTAGAGATAATCATTGAAAATTAATGAATAACATTAAATGTAGTACATACAACTTTTATGATTGTTTTTTAAGTAATTAACATTAAATAGCGGTACATTAAGTTTTAAGACTTGTTTTTAAGAGTTTTTTATGTCATCTTTATAATATAGTATAGATATATTAAAAATATGGGAGAATATTTTTATATCTACATCGTTTCTATTTTATTTTCTTTACACTTGGTTAATTTGGAAAGTATTGCGGAATATTTTTATTTTAAAGAATACGATAATTTATTAGTGTATCTCGTTATTTTTTATTTTTAATTCATATCAACCTTCTTTTTTCTTCTTTTAATGCTCGTGAAAAAAAAATACGTGTAGATTTTATATTAGCAAAAAAAAAATACGTGTAGATTTTATATTATGCTAATATAAAATACGTGTAGATTTTATAAAATAAAATAGATTTTATATTAGCAAAAAAAAATGCGGAAGAAAAAAGAGTTTATATTACATCTCATTATGTAAAAAGATTTTATAAAATAAAATATGGAAAAAGATTTTATAAAATAAAATATGGAAAAATCATTATGAGATGTAATATAAAAAAATACAGAAGAAAAAAGATTTTATATTACATCTCATTAATATATATTTAAATGTAAAATCTACATTCAAAATAAATTATGCTAATATAAAATCTATTTTATAAAATTCTTCACAAAAAAAACAAATATTTATATTAATAAATGAGTATCCATTGCACAAATAGATGATTATGTGAGATACTTTGCTTAGAAAAGTTGTACCAAAGCATTAAGAAATTGTAAATTAAGTAATTGACTTTAATTAGTTGTACCTTGTGCTTAAAATATTGTAATTAAGAGTTTTTTATGTCATTTTTATAATATAGTATAGATAGATGTATTAGTTATGTGATTATAACTAATATAGATATAGATATATTAAGAGCAAATCATAAAATAAAAAATAAATATTGATAATAGTAATATTGATTAAATCGTCCAATAAATGTAAAAAATAAATATTGATAATAGTAGATAATGTTGATCAAATCGTCCATTAATATAAAAAACAAATATTTATATTAATAAATGAGTATCCATTCCACAAATAGATGATGATGTGAGATATTAAATATAAAAAACAAATATTTATATTAATAAATTAGTATCAATTCCACAAATAGATGATAATGTGAGATATTAAATATAAAAACAAATATTTATATTAATAAATGAGTATCCATTCCACAAAAATGAGTATCCATTCCACAAATAGATGATGATGTGAGATATTGTGCTTGGATAAGTTGTACCAAGGCATTATGAAATTGTAAATTAAGTAATTAGTTTTAATTAGTTGTATTTTGTGCTTAAAATGTTGTAATTAAGAGTTTTTTATGTCGTTTTTATAATATAGTATAGATATAGATTAATAGTGATACATGGAAAGATCTGCATAAAAGGAAGACCCTGTACATACCAAATTGGTGGGTGTTAGAAGCATGCAGTAGTAATATGTATCTTATGCTTTGATACTTGTAAATTAAAAAAAATTTAAAATCTTGCATAAAATGATGGTATCTTGTGCCTAATAATTTGTACTTAAAAGTTTTTTATCTGTACTTTATAATATAGTATAGATATAAATAGTTTTTTATACTTTTTCATTTTAGTATATTTTTGTAGATTAGGAGCCGTTTACCCAAATGCTTATCCGGTAAGCGCTTACCGATAAAACTCGACACACTAACTTACTTTACCGGGTAAGATTGTAATCATCACAATGGTATCGTATACAACAATTTACCCAGTAAGCTTTTATCCGGGTAAGAGTTATCACTCTCACTTACCGGCTAAGACTCTTCATCCTTATTATCGCTCTTACCAAATAAGATTCTCTGTTTTTGCCATGATTATCTGACAAGGTAAATGCCCCAATAAGAACTTACCGGATAAGTGTTTAGTAAACGACCCTAAAACTCAAAAGATAACGATTCAACAAACTCGTGAACAAGGCTTGTGGTGTAACGGTAATCACCTGGGGAGTTCATAGCGCTCAACCCAAGTTCGATTCCCTGCATTCACAACTTTGTGGTCACTGAGTATAACCTGAGGGCTACATTCTTTAGCAATCGGTTTCATTGCCAAGAGATTAGTCTGGACCAAAGATCCAGGACACCCTTTCCCCCAAAAAAAAAAAAAAAAAACAAAAAAAAAAAAAAAAAACAAACAGCCATTAAAATAAAGCCCAGTGTCTTGGACCCAACGACCACACACCAGCCCAGAAGCTTCCAACGAGGACTGACTCCTCTCAACCACACGCTTTAAATTTTTCTCCAAAACTCCCCTCCAAAATCGTCATCTCAATTCTCAATTCCACGGAAGTCGTTCACGGTGGCCACCAACCTGAGCTCAGCCATACACCTTCGTCAATGGCGGTGCTTCTTTCAGTCGGAAACTCCTTTTTGCATCACCGCAACCGTAACCTACAGTCGCCGAACTTCTGCTTCAATCAGCGTCCAAGCAGTAATCTCAGTGTGGCTTCTGGTAGGTTGTTCGAGCATGTAGGAAAACTCAGCCTTAACAATGCGCGAAATTCGTTCAACCGTTCGGATTTCTGGTAACTATCTGTTCGTGAGATGATGTATTCTGATGATTGTAGTTCTTCATGACGTTATACTTCTTTCGTTATTGAAGGATTCTCGTTGTTCTTTCGTTTTATGTCTTGTGATTTGTTGTTTATCTTGTTGCTTGGGGTGAAATTAGAGTATGTTAGTTTTGATTTGCATGGAGTTAGTTTATGTATGCGCTTAATAGATGAACGAGAACAAATTTTGCATTAGCATTGTGCACTTGCTACTCCAATTCATCTCAAAGTTAATTATATTTCTGCTCAAAACCTAGTTTTCTGTAAAGCATTGCTAAATTATTATCTGAATGGTTTAGAGTCATACTTGAAGATTATATTGTGATACAATTGATAGAGAACACCCATGGCACGTCATGGCCTAATGCTGAGATATTTGATTTTTCTTTACGTTTCTAATGTTTTATTTGCAAGTTTTTAATATATAACACAATTTAACTTGCTTATTACTATTGACTCATTGAGTAACACTACAAAACATACGGTTTTATATATAATATTATATATGAATTAGAAATTTGATGCCATAAGTCACGCCTTGAAAACACCATGGCTTCGTCGTGGCTCCTAAGGCTCGAGGCTTGGCCTCGCCGTCACGCCACACCTCACGCCATTTAGAACCTTGCTTCTCTCCATACTTAGTTTCATGTTTCCATCTCTATGTGGTCTGAATTGCTTTCCAAATAAGTTTGTGGAAATCTTAAAAAAAAATTTCCCTATAAATTTTCACGTTCAGTGTCGGAATGTATTCACATTTCACAAGTGTTCTAAGGCAGCCATTAGTCTTAGCCAAATGGAATTCTATTATAGGATGTTTTTTACTTCTCACAAACGGAACTAGTTTACTGAGTATTCATGTATACACATTAACATTTCATTTATTATATTAGTATTAGAAGCTTTCGGCGAGAGGATGCGGAATATTCTGATGCTGCAAGATACATAGATAAATCTGAGAGACCAGATGAAATCACTGATGGCATACTTGGGAGTCAAGAAAATAAAACCACCGGTACAAGCAGTTCATTGATGGCACGACTAGCAATACTACTGGGTATAGCTGTGACAGCTACACTGTTGTCTATATGTCTCAAGCAGCCCAATCAGGGATCTTTTACTGGAATTCAAATTCTGGCTGGGGGTGCATCCTCTTCTACCTCTACCGTACCCAGCGTTGGTTTTTCTTTCAATGCTTTTGGATACAGAGTCATACTTCCAGAATACACTCCAGGGTATAAGTCTAGTTACCCTGCACTTGGAAATATCAACTTTTGACTTAATTCTGATCTTTATGGGACTCAATCAGATAACTGTCTTATTGCTTTTAAATAATTGAATTCCACCTTTTCCATGTAAGGGTGATCAATTCAGTCAAGGAGACAAACTTCTTGCTGTTGATGATATTCCTTGGAAGACCTGAACTACAAATACAATAAAGCTTTTCTTAAATTGTGCATGTCAGATGGATCTATTTTTGGCTGCTGATGGCGGCAGGATGTGGACTTTTCATCAGTGAAGAGGCTCTGAATATATGGGTGTGTGATTTCCTCCTATATATTTATACAAACATATTTAAAAGTTTCAGTTGGGTCTGTCCTGTTGTATATAAATATGTGATATTGAATATTATAGGTTGGCATCTCCCTATCACGGATGTTGTCATTGGACGGGACGAGGCAGTCTTTCGTTGAATCATTATCTAGAAATGCTCCACACATATTATCCACTGTTTTGTGGGTATACTGGTTAGTGCATATATGTTTGAATAAAACGAGTTTGTAGAGTTCTCAATCTTTTATAGAAGTTACAATGTTAAACCTTCCCACACTACGAGGATGATAATTTATAGGTGTTACTCTGCAATGATTATACCTGTCATATTCGTAGTGAAAAGTTTCACATGCTCATTTGCGAAACTTGCATGATAATTTATAAATAAACCTCAGGGGAGTTTGTATTAGTGATATGGTACCATTTTACCTCGGGAAGCTCTTTAAGAAATCTGGTGCATCTGATGATGTTTATTCAAAGGTTTGTTTCTTCCTAGATACCTTTCGTACTTTCGCATGCATGTTGCTTGATATGTACAATGAAAATAAAACGATTGAACCTTAACAATGTTTGCAGCTAGGGATTAGCAAAGAAAAAGCACTTGGTCTTACCCATATCGTTCAAAGATATGGGAATCTCATTGGTTTTGGTAAGTTCAGTGCACATTTATTCTTTCCATATGATCTTGTTCTTGGCTTCTAAATTTTAATTATACTTACTTTACATCCTATTAACATGCTCACATTTCAGTTCTTGCTTGAAATCTCATAAATGTGACCATCATATTCTTTAGGCAATACTGATGTTTTGTTAGTTTCTTTCATTCATGTTTCCCATCAAATTTGACAAAGGTAATTCAAGTTATACATGTCCACGTTTCCATCAGTCCCATGAACTTGGCTTTTACTAGCTTCATAGTTCATATATTTCAGTATGATTTTAACAAACTTCTACAACATCACAATTTGAATGCCATGGATCCTGACTCAGTTGATGGGACTATGAAATTTTAATGCACTTCAAATATATTTAAATGAATAAAAATCTTCTTGAGTAGCAAAACTCTTAACCTCCATAGCCTTCTTGTTTCTTTTTTTGAATACTATGGTATCTGGCACCTTTGGCATAACTCATCTATGGGGCCCGGCCCAAAGGTAGCACCAGTGGGATCCTTTGTTCCTAATTCTGTTAATATATGATGCATCTTGTGACATGGCTTGCAAAAGCACTGAGGTACCCTGGTCCATATAACATAGGCATGATATTCACCCTGTCACTTAGGCAACAAAGTTCTATTTCAGTACCAAGGTCTGCCATGTTTTACTCAGAATTATACTTGAGAAGTTGTCATGTTTGTGGAGAAATTTGATACAAGCTTGTGGTTTTTTCCACATGTCATCAAATGGTAGCTGGCATCTGCGTTGTGTACATAAACTAAGGGGCGGTTTACCAAATGCTTACCAGGGTGTCACTTCCTTACCGGGTGAGCATGGCAAGGACCGAGAATCTTACCCAGTAAGAGGCATAGCAAGGACCGAGAATCTTACCCGGTAAAAGACGGTTACCAACAATCCTTTTTGATGGCCGTGAATGTTTTCCGATAAGGTAAGTGAGGGTGGTGACTCTTGAAGGTAAGCACTTACCAGGTAAGCGTTTGGTAAACGGCCTCTAATACTAGTTGGCGTAGGCTAATCTCTAAGAAATTCTACACAGTGTGTCCATGGCATGCATTATTTTGCTTGTATTTGCTATAAATTTATTCAGCAAATCAGTTATGTCATTTGAACAGCTGTTACCAGGATGTAACTTACTGGATGCTATTCCAACGGTGATTTATGTTAAGTGGTACTAAAGTGGAAAACTTAATAACACACCTTGGTTCTTGATCATGTAGCATAGCTTTCTAAAGAGCTTATTAAGCCATTTCATATATCTGTATTTCTAAGCAGTTAGATGATAGTTAACTTATTAACTGTTATGTATAGTTTAGCTTTTGTTTTCTTCTCATGAAAAAAGAACTCTTCTTTGTAAGAGATGTTGATGAACTGCTGTATCATTTTGATATGTGACTCTTCGTATTATGATTTGCAGTTGAACGATTTTCTCTAGGAGTGAGAAATCCAACAGCTTTCCTTGCTGGGGCACTGGTTAGTGAACATCTGTTTCTATACGGTGCCAGTAGACTGTTTTCAAATATTCAGCATTGATGCTTTTTCAGTCTGATCTTATAAGCCACTGAAGGCAAATTATTCGGGTCCTACTTCTATTTACAAATTGAATATGATATTAGTAACCATTTTTTCCTATGATAGAGTTGAAATAGACATCACGATACGTGTTTACTATGTAGACTGGATTTTAGTTTGCTATCTCCTCTCTCTTGAAATACAACAAACATTTATAGGCTTTAGTACCTTGCTTTTCATTGATTGCAGGATATATCCCCCGAGTGTTTCTTTGCTGGTGTTTGTTGTGGTGGCTTGATTACTCTTCCGATTCAGGTTCTTGAACTTCTATTTTCACATAGTTGGCATGTGTTTACAAGTAATATTATAAACACCGTCACCCTTACTTGAATTTCATTAAGCTATGAACGAGTTAACAATAATTACACTAGTTTCTTGACTAGTCTCTATACATGTCACTATTTTTTCCTGCAATAATTACACAAGTCTTTCTTGACTGGTTTCTAGATATTCCACTGTCTTTTCTCTGCATAAATCTAAAAGTTGAAGCTGCATAGAATGATAATCAGTAGCTGAAACTTTAATTAGCTTATACTGAGCCAGAAAGAGGGGCAGAAGCTTGAACTTGACAGTCACCTAATTTGTTAGTACAACGTAGAGCCACCCTTAGTTAGTAGATTTTGCATGCACAGGTTCAACCTGTAACATGATCTGCTGAGATAATTAGTAATAACAAATTACCATTATAATTCTGTGGACTTGAAAAGTCATGTATAGGAACCTGAGATTTTCTGTTACTTCCTATTACTTGAGCCAAATAAAGGCGTTAGCTCCTATTATATTAATCTCATTGATAGTGAAGATACCCTCTTTATAGTTGTTTATCTGATGCCTGCATTTTTTCTCTGTAACTCAGCTCGGAATTGGCTTCTTACTGAGAGAACGCCCAGTATTTGCCCTCGCCAGTGTTGCTACAGTAGTGGTAAGAATGTATCTGCTACCCCAGGTCATGTTATATTTTTTCCATACAAAGTAAGCTAATAATTTTTGCAATTGAACAGGGAATATGGACCATGTTCCCGTATGCTGTAGCCGCGTCAACAGCATTATTCTTTTACATGCGACGGCGCTTCTCTAATTAACCCTTTTACCATTGCAGCCCAATTCATGAGGTATCGAGGATTAGATAGATATTACACATAAATTATTTAAGACATCATATTATTTTCCGAGTGACAAATAGTCAATTATTTGAATTGGTTGGTTCATCTCTGTTTGGGAATTTAGTATAGATCGTAGATAAGAAACCTAGAAAAAAAAAGTAAAAAATTGGTGTATAGCTAGATAGCTCATTTTGCAAAATTACAAGAGCTATCTATCCTTTGTAATTCTATACTCAGTTTTATCTTCTATGAGTTATATAAGATGGCAATAGACTAATGGGTTTGCTGTTGCATCGCTCAGATGCAGGACTGATGCTTTATATTTGCTGATTAAATTTCTCTTCATTTTTATATATTTTGCTCAAAATTGTCTATTATGTCACTTGTGAAACTTGGAACACCTGAGATGAGGGTTCCTCTTAAAGGTAGCTTTTTGTTGTACTGTTGGGCCAATGGCCATTTGGTTCTCTTTCTCCATGCCCTCAGAGGGAGAAGCAGATTGGTTTGCACATCAAAGTTATGGACCTTGAACTATTCTGCTATCTTTCCAATGAGAGACTTTAAGGATGATCTTCTCCAAATGGTGATAGACCCCATACAATCTCCTGCTCAAAATAACATGCCTGTATCTAAAGAAGTTAAAGAAAATTGTCATTGCTTAATAAGATATATTTCCAATAAATAATACACATGATTCTCCACTTGTCCATGCTCAATGTATTTATTACATACAACTCTACAAGATTCATCTTTCTGTTTTAGTCTGTTCTTGTCTCTCAAGTGGAAAGTCCAGCACCAGCAGTTGCAAGATACGATAGCTGGATGCTGTACGCTTCTTTAAGTGCAGCAAGTACTTCAGCAATAGTAGGTCTCTGTGATGCATCACTATCTACAGACCTGGAAGCAATTGAAGCTGCGTTTCTCATGCTCTCCTCGTCATATGTTTCCTTTAAGCTCTCGTCCACTATCTCAAATGCACCAGCCTGTAGATACGGCTTCGCCTGCCAAAAGTGCCAATTATTTTGTCAAAACTAGCCAAACACACATGTAAGCATAATAGAAGCTGAAAGAGAAGAATTTTGGGTACCCATAAAACCAGGTTGAAGGAATCCGGTGATCCAGTTCGCCTTAATGGTTCTCTACCACAAATGAGCTCTAAAAGAACAACTCCGAAACTATAAACATCACTCTTCTCAGTCAATTGTTGAGTGGCATAGTATCTGCATAGATTGTCACATTCTTGTTATTATACACACTTGAAGTGAAAGGACTTTCAACAAAACAGAAACTTACTCAGGATCAAGATAGCCAGCAGTGCCCTTCACCATAGTGGTCACATGACTCACGTCTGCCTGAGTTACTTGCTTCGATAGGCCAAAGTCACAAACCTTAGCATTCAAATCTCCATCCAGCAGTATATTGCTGGACTTCACATCACGGTGGATAATCCGTGGTTCACTCCCATTGTGCAGGTAATCCAAACCTTTTGATAAGAGTCAATAGAATGAGTTTTGCAAATCAATTCTCTTTGAGCTTATAGAGTTCACAACAGACCAGTATTGCACTACTGGATGATGAGTTTGTACCTTTTGCAGCATCAATGGCAATCTTGAGTCTACGGACCCAACTTAATGTTTTTCTTTTGCTGTTTGCTCCTGAAAGAGGTGCAACTTAAATGACACAAATATAGGATTCATAGGCAGAACTTGACAGGTGACTGGCATACCGTAAAGATTATCAGCCAATGATCCACCAGGTAAATATTCATAAACCAATATTTGCTGTTTTGATTCATGACAATATCCTTCCAATGATACAAGATTTTGGTGACAAATCGAAGACAGAAGAGATACCTGGAAATCAGTCCTTCAATGTATCAGAATCAGCCTTGTATCGAGTTTGCTGAAGCAGTAACTCTAACTAAACCAATAAAGAAGTCTAGATGATGAACAAACCTCATTGATGAAAGAATCAGCCCCAAGCTGTGTTTTATCAAACCGTACTTTGACAGCTGCTAGCTTTCCATCAGGAAGCTTCCCGAGATAGACTGATCCAAAGCTACCACGACCTAGAACCTGCTTAAAGTTGCGAGTGGCTGCTTTGATTTCTTTGTAAGAAAAGGCTTTTGCTGCATTCCAGTTCCTCATCTGCAGGTCAGCTTTCATGCTTTCTCTGTGTTTAAACCCTGGTTTTTTTCTCCTTATGTATACGAAAACTAAAATAGATATAACAATAAGAACCAGAAGTACTCCTCCAACTGCACCAAGGACAACTGCTAAATGACTATGAAGTTTTTGCTTCTTCTTGTTAAAGACTGTGACTTGTGGTGCGTCAATTGTAGCATTGGCTGTAGCATCATAGCATTTTGATATGGAGAAGCTAAGACACAGATTCCCTGAGGTTCTGCACAAAACCTTTGTGTTAGGTATAGTTGCTAGATGTCTGCATACCCCTACTTTTGGCAGGCCTGTAGCACCGTTAGGGTTCGTTTGGTAAGCAAAAGGGACTGGACTGGTGAGAGACGAGAGTGAGGAGGTAGGTGTAAGAATTGTGCAAGGTTTTAATTTGACATGGGTAGTTTAGTAATTTACCAATCTTGTCTCATCTCCCTTATTTTTGTTCCACCTATTTTGGTGAAGCAAAAAAAAAATGCATTTTTGTCCACTCAATCCTGTTCTGTCTCCATCTAATGTTGCGCTAAATGTGGGACAAACAAGTTTTTGTTTCATGTACCAAACACACCCTTAGGTCGATAGACTGATTGAAAGTAGCAGAAAGGATTACCAGGATCTTCATACCTAATTTCAAGACCGTCTTTGTTCAATACCTTTGGAAGTGCGCCTTGTAATTGATTGTTTTCCAGACTCCTAGTAAACCATGGAAGTTAGCAGACGGATATCTCTAATTAGTCGATTTATGAAGAAAACACTGATAATTAACTTACAATAGGTGAAGATTCATCATGGCTCCAAAGCTTTCAGGAACCAAACCTTCTAAACTGTTATTTTTCAGATCCCTACAGAATAAAAAAAACGAGACTGTTGCTTTAGATAAACAATCATACAAGAACACTTCAAAACTGTCTTTTGAATATAATTGACACTTACAGAACACGAAGGTTGATTAAGCCGTCCAGATCAGTGCCAAATGATGTTAGCTTATTGAAACTCAAGTTCCTGCAATTTTAAGCCGCAATTTTCTTGAGTAATAGTCTTAGATTCAGGAAACAAGAAAGAATCTGAACTTGAGTTGATTGGTGAGCATTACAGATTTTCAAGATTCCTTAAGCTGGCCAGGTTTTCTATTTCTCCTGCAAGTGATGTATTATGCAGATCTCTGCCAGTATGATGAAATGACAGTTAAATTAAAAACCAAAATTGAATTACATGTATACTGTTTTTTAAGTTCCTCACAATGTTTTTAGATCGAATAGGTCGCCGAATGTAGGGCTGATTGACCTCAAGTTGATGTCAAATAATTCCCTACAAACAAAGTCAAGGGAAAACTTAGGAAAAAGAAGGGGACAACATTTTGGTTGAAGTTGAATTTTGCGGAAATTTTTGACACATTTTCTTGCATACAATGAGGTGATTGAACTTCCTTCACATTGTATATGTTCCCAGGGCATTGGAGAGCATGGATCATCTTCCCATTCGAGATCCAAGCCCGTGGACTGCTGAATAACTTGAAGAGCTGAAACTGCAACAGGACATAGGTGAAGGCAGATTATAATACAGGAAGTGCATTGGAAGGTTATACAATACATCCTACTATGAGTTGAGGCTAACCTACTGTCGTGGAGGATTCCGGAGGTATGTTAATGATCTCGTACACCTCAATTGCATTTACAATAGGGTAGAAGCTAATATCTTTGAAAGTAATATTCAAGCTCTTAATTCCTTTCCCTAAGAAATATAAGCTCCCAACTTCCCAGCTTTTTACACTATAGTTTGATTCCACAACGTCCCCATTAATCAAGACATCAAATGTAGGCGAAACCGGAAGAATCCCAGCAAAATATAGAACAAGATAATAATCTCCAAGATTCTCAAGGGCGAAATTGTAACTCAACCCTTCCCTCCTAGCCAAAACTCTACCCGTTTGAAGAATCGGTAGAGGAGGGTCTTCTTTGAGACCCCAGGTATTAAAAGTACCCAGGGACTTGAATCCAGTTGACATATGAAAAGGAGAAAAATCTTGATCAGGATCCCATATCCTATCATATGGATCCAAAGGGTACCTAGAATTAACAGACCACATTTTAGGAACCAATCAAGAATCAAAACTAAGCTAGATCAGTCATAAGCATAGTGCATAGATCAAACCAAACCATCCCACTCAGAGGTAGGGTTTGGGTAGGGTAAGATGTAAGCAGACCTTACTCCTACCCCAAGGGATAGAGAGTCCCCGGGCTTGCAGAACGAATAAGCATACTGCACAGATCAGGTCCTTTGGTTTGACCGTCCGACAGTTTTTTGTTAAATCCATGACCTTCTGACTGACAGGTTTGAGAATGTCATTGTTTAATAAAAGAATGTCACTTCCACACACAAGGATGTCTACATGTTACAGGTCATGCATTTTAAAAACATTTTTCAGGTCATTTAGCGAAATAAACCTGCACGACACAGATCATACCGAATAGAGCCATTAGTGTAACCACAGTTGATGCGGTATCGTTTTTGAAGCAGCTTGTTAGTGAAATCATCCATCCCACTGTAGTAACCTCCTTGAGGGATCGGTCGGATTTCTATGGAAGAAATGACGGGAAACCCACCATTCGGAATAGAGTTTAGGCATAACGGAAGAGTTTCTTTGTTGTCCAGTTGCCATATGAACTCTTCAATCCACGGATCTTTAAACGATAGGTTGATGATAGCAGCAACTGCTGTTCCTAGAGAAACCGAGAATAATGGTGGTTGTTCAAGCCCATCATAGTTTTTATACACGAAATTGGCTCGAATAAGGATCAAGGATGAGGATGTTGTGTAGTTCATCGGTAGCTTATAACACTTCCGTTTCCCGGGGTCTGGGAAAAACCGAAGAGAGGTGTTGAAATCGACTGTCGTAGTGTTGCCTTTGGTGATATATTCGTAGTCCGGAACCCATGAAATGTTGGCGGAATCGACGAAACCCGTAGCCCCTCCACAAGATAAACTCCAAAAACCTGTTGAAAAGTTGCATAATCATATGGACAATAGAAGAAGGTACAGTTTATATAAGTTATATTTGAAATGAAGATGATAAAATATACCATTTTGATCAGATAAAGTGAGGTAAGGGTAGTTCATAAACAGGAAAACAAAGAAGAAACACCAATGGAGGTCCATGAGATTCAAAGGTTTTTCATATTTCTATAGCTTGAAGAGAGACAACCCACAAGTTTGGATTTAAGACATGGGATTAATCCATTTCCCATATGGGTTTTTCTTTTTATTATAGTAAATATTCAATTATGGTGAAGGGAAATACATGACCTTTTTTTATATTTTTTACCTTCTAAAAAATAAATTTATGGAGACAAAAAAAATGTTAAGGAATGATGAAATAGGAAAAGATCAAATAATAACCGTAGATATTTATACTATATGAATTTCATTCTGTATATGTGAACAGGGTTAAAATAAAGAGAACATGAGACTGGTAAAATTATATGTGATTTATTGAAATCACATGCATAACGGAACACGGAGCATGAGCGACTTGCCTGCGACGTAGGTTGTGAGTACTCACATATGATTTTACATGTGAGTTTAGTATAAAATCACATGTAATTTGATTGTTCTCCTGTTCTTTTATTTGGTAATTGTTATCATTTGAAGTTTGAACCAAATTCATATGCACTAGGTGTCCGTTTGTTAGCAACTTAATGGGACTTATAAGCTATACATGATTATTTAGTAGTGGCTTAATGATATAGAAAATGACTTATTCAGTAAGCATTTAAGAGTGAGTTTTACGCAGAAAGCCAAGTTTTTATCAAACTTGTCACTCCCAATTAAAAAACACGCCATCTCTATCTATGAAAAAACCCTCTCAAACAAAAAAAAAACCCAATTTATACAGACAAATTAATCCATACAAACAACTTTATCCATACATGACTTAATAGATGAATACTTGCATGTATATATATGGTAATTGACATTATATGTATTTTATAGTGTATATGCATCAATGCATATATTGGTTTTCACAGTTTTTAAAATATTTTTAATTATTATTTAAACTTTTCATTGATGAAATAACTATATATTTAATTGTTGGAGCTATTAAGTTATATATTTGTGTTAAATTCAGATTAGGCTTTATGTCCACATACACGTTAGATAAGTCTTGTACCAGCATGCATGTAAAGCGTAGGTTTTAAAACATAGAAAATATGGTAACAACCCTTTAATAATATCCTTTAAAACCCCATTTGAGTTGGTCAAATTTCGAAGAAACATAAGTTGAATTACTACTCAATTTTAGATTTTAAGGGACAGAAAGATCTTATTAGATATAAACTTAACAATTGATTTCAGAAATTGGATACGTTAACTTTTAGATTTTAAAAAGATACATATTACTTTTTGCATTAATTGAGGTCATTTTAGCTAATATATTTGTGGTCTTTTTGTTGATGAGTAAAGTAGGGAGAGTGATAATGAGAGCGTGCTAATGAATTTTACTACTGCAATCATCAACATCCACTTTTATGATTACAAAAAAACGTTACCTTCCTTTTTTTTTTTTAAATTTGTTTTGTATTAAATTATATGCTGTTAATAGTTACTCCATATATTTTGGATAAAGCCCTCATCCCATGTACATATTCAAAGTAGATGGAGGTTGGTTTAGAAATCTTAAATATTTTGAGAATTCAAAAATTACCTATTTATGTGTAGTATTCATGATGAATAACCTTGGATAATAACGAATATCTATCATGTTATTCATCAATGAATACTAGACAAAATAAATGGTTTATGGATTTTTAAAATATTTAATGTTTCTAAATAAACTTGTCCCTATTTAAGTAATTACATTGGTAACTACTCTATTTGATTTTTAACTTTAAAAAAACATTGTAATCTTCATATAATTTCAAAAAAGTAAAACGATGTATTGATTAAACTTTTTTAGATGTTTCCTATTTTTAACTATTTTACATAATTGTAAGTTGCAAAATAAAATAAAAAATTTGCTTTCATAAATATCTTAGACAAAATGTTAATTTTTTAAAAATATAACATGTTTATTTGTATTATTACCAAATAAAATAATTACTTTGAAAAGTAAGGCCCGTTTGGTTGCAGGATTGGATTGGAAATTGAATTGCATTTCAATCTCATTTTTGGTTTGAATGATTTCATGGATTTGAAATCTCATAAACATATGATTTTGAAATTCCACGGGGATGGTTGATATTTAACATGATCTTGTAGGCTTTATATGTAATAATGTTTTAGAATATGTTAAAACATTTGTTTTGTAATTAATAAAAATGTAATTTAATTAGTTTTATAATTTATTTTTATAAATTATTTATAAAGAACGGAATCCAATTCCATTAAAATCTAGAATACCTTTTTTTCATATTACTCCCTCGATACATAATCTAATGGCATGTTCTCCTCTGTTCTTTAAGGTAGGTAGGATTCGATTCGACAGCCCGAGTGGAAGGGCCATCGCTCAACAGATAAAAGTTAGCTTACACTTGTTCACTAATTATGCTAGATTGTCAGAGCCTCTTTCCTCCCTTTTCTGCTCACTCGTAGGATCCAAATCTTACAAACCAAATACACCAAATATTCCAAGTTCTTTAAAATTCAAATCCTTTTACGAAATCCAAATCTCTTAAAACCATTCCATCAAACTAAATGTCCCCTAACAGTAATTTTTGAAGTTAGTTTGTAATAAGAGGATGGATAAGATATTTGTTAAAGTAAACATTGACTAATGATGCATAGGATACTTGAACCACCAGCAAAATGTCTTCATATATGATTGTTGTTTCACTTTTACCCCATAACATTGCTTTTGGACCAAAAAGTTGGAATCATGAACACGCCCAACCACCTTCCTAACAATTGTAATCTCATTTACTATGTGTTCCTTCCTGCTCACTAACATCAACTATAACTAGAGTTTGATATATCGAGTGTTTTGGATGTGCATGTTATTGTGGCAACACTTGTCTTCCTCATAACGGTTGTTTTAAAAGTGAGACGCTGCTAAGGTGCATTTTTTTCTTCCTAAAAAGAATTGATTTGTTTAAGGGGTTGTTTGGCAGTTGCGGAATGGTTTGATGCAGAATGATTAAATGGTTATAATGATTAAGAGACACTTATGATATAGGGTTGTTTTGTAATTGTTTAGAATGAAATCAGGGTGCTTAATGGTTAAGGGAGGTCCAGGATACAAAATTATTCAGAGGGTTTTTGAACCATTTAAGAGGCAAACTTTTTTTTTTGTCAAACAAGATTTATCTCTTAGCGGTTCAGACGTAGTCTCTTAATGGAACCATTAAGATTAAGAGGTAAACAAACAACCCCTAAGTTAGTGCATTTTGAGGTATATGCAGTGCGGTTTGCGGTTTGAAAAAATGTTCAAACCGCTGCGTTTTACGGTTTTGCTCCAAACCGCACCGCAAACACCCCCTAGATATACATAGTCACACTCGACACCTTAAGGCATACTATGAGAAAAGGTTTTGGCTCGGCCATGGCTCATTAGGTTTGAGGTGGGGCGGATATTACATGTGTCCTAGATTGCTAGTGATCCGGTAACAGTAATAAAAACACTAGAAACACTAAAAATGGTGGACCTTTTAACACCAAAAAGTAACTGAATTCCAATCACACTTAAAAAAACACTATATTGGTGGGCTTCATATTTTTTTTGAACGACGGAATTTTATAAAACTAGCAAGAAGCTAGAAAAAGAAACAATTACATAGGAGTAATGACCTCATATTAAAACATGTTTTATTATTATCAAGTCGGGCTTTAACTCCGGGCGTTAGCGATGGATGTATGATATATATATATATATATATATATATATATATATATATATATATATGCGATGTATATATATATATGTATGCGATGAAAATTAAATATTGCAGCTGCCGTTCAAGTGGAAAACAATCCACCAGTCGTCGTCAATTAAATTAACAAATCCACCGCCCCACTCACAATTTAAGTTGCAAACTTTAAAAACAACTCACGACCGGTGTTGCCCAACCCGGGGACCGGTGGGAGTTCTATGGTCCGGGAGTATCCGGGAGACAACACCCCGGTCGACAACAACCCGGTTCGGGAGAAGTTCTTCGATAAAAGCGCGATAACCAGAGAATCATTTAATCAGATAACTTCAAACAAATTAAACAAACACAATCGATTCTTAAGACCGAACTTTAACCAATTAATCAACAACTTACCAACGTCCGATATGCAAACCCAGAAGAAAATTGATCATGCAGACTGAACTCAGAAAATTGATTATGCAGATAAGAACCTTAACCCAGAAAAAATCGATATAACAGAACCCAATATGACAGACTGAACTCAAAGAAAATCGATATTAAGATATAGTAGACTTAACTCATATATTCAGAAAAACAGATATTCAGAAAATCAATATGACCACAACCTGGAACTTGATATGAACCCAGAACACAGAAAATCGAATATAGGAAAATAAGCGATTAAAGGGTTTTAGACAAACCTCTTGATCGTATCGAATAAAAATAAAATTGATCCCGCTCTGATACCAATTGTAGATCCCAGATACATTGCAATCAGCAATCAATAGTTATCAATGAAGAACAATGATTGAGCCACAACTTCTAGTCATATGATTAATAATCAATAAAGGTTTAGGTTTACAGAGAGAATATCTGATATGAGAATGTAAACCTTTCTAATGACCACACTTCTAACCTAAAACTAGGTTAAGAAAACCTTTATATATGGAGCGCACTAGGCCGCCTAATGGGCTTGAGGCCCATTTACAAATAACTTTCTAATAATTACAATTTAAACCCTTATAAATGCGTTATACAACTTTCAACGCACTAGGACTTTCAGTCCTAACAAGTTATCATAATAAATAAAGAATATTAATAGAATATTGTTAAAATAAAAAAAATTAATTAATAATTTACAATTGAAAAAGAAACTACATTAGTAATCATATTATAAATTGAATAATTATATTTAAAAATAAAAAATGAAAATAGAAAAATCAATTAAATAATAAAAAGAGAAAAGATAGTGGGATAATTTTTTTCTTTTTAGTATTAACAGTTTCATGGTATATATGTCGTCTATTTTTAAATCGCCTCCATCATCGGCAATTATTTTGCCATTTTACCGTTTGATTGGATCTTCATCACTAAAGTTTTTACTGTTATACCGTGTGATTGGAAATGCTCTAAGTTGATCTTGTATAGTGTATTTCTTTTAAGTTGTTTGACAATGCAACCTATTTTTCATTATGTGCAAGCATAAATATTAAAAGTTCACAAGCTTGTATGAAAATTTATAAAAATTGGAAGGTAACAGTCATAGGATGTAACTTGTTTATCATTTTAAACTAAACTACAGTTTTTATAATTAATTTCTTTTTTGTTTTATATTCTTGTGTTTATTTTGTAGTACCATGACAAAAAATTGTAGCTCCACATCCAGGCTTGAGGCATGAGACTTAGGGGCTGTTTGTTTGTTTACCTCTTAATATTAAGAGACAACATTTGAATCGTTAAGAGGTAAATCTTGTTTGACAAAAAAAAATGTCTGCCTCTTAATGGTTCAAAAACCCTCTGAATATTTTGTATCTTGACTCTGCCTTAACCATTCACAACCATATTTCATTTCGCACTATATCATAAGAGCCTCTTAATCATTCTACACCAAACCATTCAACAATTGTCAAACAGCCCCTTAGAGTTTGTTGTCATGCCTCACGATATTTGAAACGATCCAAATATATAAAATTTCTTGGGCATTCTTTTGTCAAAGAAAAGAGTCAAGTCCAAAGGAGGAATCAATATTCCTACTAATGTGATCCCCATTACTTCAAATCTGTTCCAATGTGAATTGATCTCAAAAAATCCCTCGTTACTGCTCCTTTTGGAAGAAAGAATATATCTTATAAGATTTGTTTGATAGTCTAACAAATGTTTGTACAAAAGGTTTGCAACAGGCAACTCTGATGTCAGTACACCACAAACTAACCTTGTTATCTCTATCATTACAACGTAACAACTTATTGATGAATCATATCAACTCATATCAAATTCATGCAATGAAGAATACTGTTCATTTGTTATGTTTCGATTTCATGTTACATTGTACTTAAATTTCTAATTACATGGTACTCACATCGTTTGTCATCTCAGGAGCCGTTACCAAAATCTTATTGGGCGTTACTTAATTTACCGAGTGAACATGACAATGATTGAGAATCTTACCCGGTATAATCTTACCACGTAAGTGAGAAAAAAAAAATCCTCATGCCCAGTAAAAGACACCAACAATTCATTTTGATGGTCAAAAATCTTACCCGATAAGTATTTGATAAACGATCGCTCAATCTATTGCCACCACCATCATATCATGAACAAAGCAATGTGTTGTCTTTTGCTGTATATCTGCTCTTAAAACTCGTGAACCAAATAGTTGACAGTTCAAATATCGTATGGAACATGAATATATGTTTATTTCGTAATGTAAAAAAAATATCATCAATACCCTCGACAACATACATTTAACCAAACAACAAAGGTTGTGGCGTACTAGTCAAGACCCTGAGAGATGTGGTGGAATATCTCATCTGTCAAGGGTCCGAATCCAGGCGTATACAACAATTGTGGCCACTGAGGTTTAATCAGGGTTGATGTCTTACAGTCATAATTTGCCAAGGGATTAGTCTAGGCATGGTCTACGACACCCTTCCCAAAAAAAAAACATACATTTAACCATCTTTAAGATATGAAAAGTTTTAACCAAAGATTATCATAAATACAGGGTAAAAATCAAAATTCATATTTGAACATCTAAGGCATTGTTTGGCAAAAAAAAGCTAGCTTATAAGCTAGTTTTTTTTTTTGGTACATTTTTGGATGACCAAAAACTAGCTGAAAAGCTACTCATAGTAGCGTTTTGAAAAACTAACTTATAAGCTACTATCTAGCTTATCAGCTAGTTTGCCAAACATGCCCTAAGAATGTTAATTTCGGGGTTCTTGGGCAATAATACAAAGGGGTGGGGAATGGCGAATGGGAATGAAATATTGGGTTTTGTTTTTGTTATAACAAATTGTGTGCTACTGATTATACTTGTCTTTTGATGTTTTAGCATTTCTTTTTGTTAATCGTGGGTGTTTGGGTTAGCTTGTGCACACCTCGACTAATCCTGTGGGCCCTGGAGAACAGCTACGAAAATCTCCGGTGCAAGGACTCAAACTAGTGACCTCTGAGGAGAATACCCAAAACCTCAAACGTTGTTGTCAGTTAAGCTAACCCCACAAGGTTTAGCATTTACTAATCTTAGGGGTCAGGGGAAGACCTATTAAGGGCCGAGCGAGATCCCATGCACCGCACAACTTATTTTCGCAAGTAGAATCTTTTTTGGAGTATGAAAGATGCACTCGCTAAATTTCGGAGGTGCTCCGGGATATTTAGAAATACAAGGAACATCAACCGAAAAAAGTTGCTTGAAATCAACCAAAAAACTGAAAAAGTCTATCGAAATCAACAAAAAATCCCGAAAAGGTGACTCGAAATCAACAAAAAAAAACTTGAAATTTCACTGGAATCAATCAAAGTACTTAAAAATCCCTCAAAACGGTGGAATTCGCTAAAAACTAATCGATCGACTTTGCGGGCTCTTGTTCCACCTTAAAGATGCACTCGCTCGGAAAAATCCTAGAAAACTCCTTAGTAAGCAATGGCCTAGTAGAACTCGAACCGGTGACCTCTCGAGATAATCCTAGTGGCCTTGGCATTTACTTTTGACTTTCGGAGAAAATTAGAAAATGTTTACCATATGCTTGCTACATCTTGGGGGTGTTTGGGATTGCTTATTTAAAACAACTTATGTTTATTTTGAAAAGTGGCCGTTCATCAACAACTTACCAGGGTAAGTTCTTACCAAGTCACGTTACCTTACCGGATGAAATATGGCAAGGACCAAAGAATCTTACCCGATAAGAGCAAAAGCAATGACCGAGAGTCTTATCCGGTAAGTGAGTGCGATGACACTTACCACAGTTAGCGCTTACCAGGTAAATTATTGCATATGATGCCATTTTGGTAGACTAAAATCTTACCCGGTATGTGATAGTGTTGGATTTTACCGACAAGCACTTACCAGGTAAGTGATTAGGTAAACAGGCCCTTGGTGTTTTTCATGCCTTAATTTTGTGGTCTCATAAAAATAGTCTAGTCTCACTTGAACCCAACCCAACCCTATGTTTCCATAAATTATCTTTAAACAACAAATGCAATCCAGTTCAAACTCTACAAACACACACCAAACATTCCATCAAACAAACCGCTCCTTGATGTATTTTATAATTTCCTAATTCAAAACGCATTCAAGATTCAATTTTAGGGAATTAACCAATCCAGGTATTAAAAAAAATATTAGAATCAAGTAGGAGCATATATTTGAACAAACTGATTTGTTAATATTAAATTTAAGACAATGAAAACTCTCCATATTTGAACTCAAACTCCAAAACAAAATTCCTACCAACAAAACTAAGTTTCAAACCTTTTAGTAGGTAACAGGAGCAAGGATCTCCAGTTGTGCCCCAAGTTTTTCCTCCGCAACCTTCTCTGCCTTCGCACGCAGTTTGTTAAGTTGCTTCTTTCTTTCGTACACCACTTGAGCCTTTTCTTTTCTCTTCTTCTCAAGATCCTGTAAAATTATAATTTGTTTGCAACATATATTTCATTAAACTCTATATCTTTTATACTATATTATAAAGCACGGATAAAAAAAAACTCTTGAATACAAATTATTAGACACAAGATACCATCATTTTATGCAAAATTTTAAAAATCTCTTAATTTACAAGTATCAAAGCACAAGATACATATTACTACTGCAGACTTCTAACACGCACCAATTTTGTATGTGTAGAGCCTTCTTTTTATGTAGACCTTTCCATGTATCATTATTAATTAATATATTATATTACTATAAATTTGTTTTAATTATATTATTAAATATGTAATTGGTTATTTTTCTAGATGTCATTAAAATATATAAGATAATCATTAAATTCTAACAAAATAACATTATATTATTAAGCCTAAATTAAACAAATTTATAAAAAAAACATTATCACTTTCTCAAAATCATCCAAAATCGTATTGTAAATCGACAAAAAAATAAAATGAAACATTAAAATCGTGATGTATCTGGCTGCATTGCACGAGTACGCTTCTAGTATACAAATAAACCTTGAAAAACCCCGGAATGGAAATGAATTTGAGTCCCATGAATACCATGAAGCAAAAAAGATTTTAAAAAAATTGGACCAATATCAACACAACATGTCGACCCATTAACTTCTGATTCAACTTAAAACTATGATGAAAGTTATTGGTAGCACACACCTTCGAGCTTATAAGAAGCTCATAAATCTAATTTTCTATCCATGTGGCACGAGTTGTTACAGATAATGTGTTTGGTCTTTGTGTTTTAAACGAATTGATCTTTTTCGGTACATTCTTTAATACTATGAAAAAAAAACATAGAAAAATTAAGTTGAATGATCAAAAATAGTTGGACTTTTAATCAATTGTGCAAAATTTAATTGGTTATCACAACTAACCAATAAACTACGCAAAACACAAGCAAAAAAACTTCATTTTATGGTCAATCAAAACAATTTTACCAAGAAGCAAAAGCCTATATTTATGTGTGCATACAGTATCCATATATAAAGAGACTTTAATTCAGTCGAAAACCCAATAACAATTAGCAAATGCATAACAAGGCTAGCAATAAAAAAGCACATATGTTTACCTTGATGGTCTCATAGTGATTCCAGCCAACTTCCGATGATAATCGACCGAGCAAGCAATACTTATGTCCAGCTGTTAGCCTCAAAACCCTACATTTTTATTGGCAAAAGTATTGCAATTACACATCACATTAAACAAGCATATATGATCAAATATAATCCAATAAAACCGTCCACTCAATAAACATGTAAATGGCATAAAAGTGCTGAAACAAAGGAAATTAACTAACTTGAGAGCATCGGGGATAACCATCCTCTTCTTCCTGTTGTAAGGAGTGGGAACCCCTTCGTAAACCTTCAACCTTGCAAGTGCAGCAGCCCCACGCTTGGTCTTGTGTGGGATCATCCTACAAATACAAAAAAGAAGTTCAATAAATTGAAGTGACAAAAAGATACAATTAGACATCTTAAAGAGAGATAACAAACAAATTAAATGATACTACTTAGGTGCCAATCACTTGTGATTATGCCTCATACTCTATTTTAAAAATGTCTATTTTAATCAAAACCATACTCTTTCATTCACTTCAACCAAAATAATAGCTATTTCTACTTAGGTGCCAATTACTTATGATTATGGCTCATACTCTATTATAAAAATGACTATTTTAATCAAAACAATATTCTTTGATCCACATCAACTTACAAACATCAAATCAAACCAACTTAATTGCTATTTTGATTAAGTAATGTTCATATATAGTGCCACTCAGTGTCAAGTTTAATCAACACGTAAAACAACTAATCCAATTTATACCATGATCATACTTTTAATTTCATAATACAGCTCCAAAAATTGACAAAAACTTTAAATCATTTGTTGTTTCCAAATAGAAAGATTCTAGTACTCAATAAATCACAACAAAACCAATATGCCTGCAAATCAATAATGTTCATTGTAGAATAACGTTTTATTATCATGTATGCAATTAAACTTTAGCACATATGTTATATTCCCTTGGATTAATTGTAGAGACGAAATTCATATAGGTGAAAGGTAAGCGTTCATCGTGTTTGTGTAATTCACATAGCAGCTACATGTACACTCATATTTACTTAAAAAGGTTCTGCAATTATCAGCGTAATTATACAACTTTACAGACTTGTTTATGCAGTTCTTGTTCGTAATGTTTGTCAATGTTGAACATAAACTGAGTGCAACACATACATAAACATTAAGAGTTCCATCGAGTTCCTAAGAAAAAACACAAGGACATGCGTAAACATTCACATATGCAGAAGGATGTAACGGTTTACCCTCGGATCGTACGCCACAGGATCTTCGAAGGAGCACGGAAATGAATAGGACCGTGAGACGGCTTGGTGTTCATACGCTTACGAAGAAACCGAAGGTACTTCATTTTCTGACGAACCAGGCCGCCTGAGAGGCAGATCTCCTCGCATCGTACGACGGTGACTCTCTGGCCATTGAGTAGCTCCTTGGCCAAAATCGACGATAAGCGGCCAAGCATGTGGTGGCGGGCGTCCACCACCACCTCCCGTGCACAGATTCCCGATCCCGACACCATTTTTCTCACCTCTCGCTCGATCTCCCTACGCCTCCGATTTGTGCAGGATGGAGTGAAAGTGTGTCACATATGGAATTAGGGTTACGATGTTAGGGTTTTAGTAGTTAGTTGTGTTGTTGTTGTTGATCATGTGGGCCTGGATTGAAGCCCAAGTTCAGATTTTAAGGGCTAATAAGTGAAGGAGTTTTTGGTGGATTTTTTTTTTTTTTTTTTTTTAACATTTTGTATTATAACGATTTTTATTTTTTTAAATGTATTGGAGGGCACCAAACTTTATCAAGAGTTTTAAATCTACTAAAGATTAGGGGTGTGTAAAATTCGAATGGATTGAAATCTTGATTGGATTTTAAGTCGAAAATGAAGTGTTTGTGTAAAACCTCGAATATCGCAAAATTCGAGAAACCGAAACTCAACTTTTGGGGATATTTTGGATTGGGTTGGTTTTGATGTTTGACAACCCGACCAATCTGAAAACTTGATTATATATAGAAACTATATATGTGTATATATATATAATTTTTAAATATTATATAAACATGTGTTATTTATCTAATTATAGCATATAATTATATTTGAACCCGGTCGACACAACAGAACCAATCCGAAACCCATAATTTGGGGATCAGTTTCCATATCCGAAATCCAATCGGATTTGTGGTTTGCCCACCCAAATCCGTCAGATGCACAACCCTACTAAAAATATCTAAAAGGAGATAACCAACTTTCTAATTAGTGTAGTTTTATTACTAGTCTATTAAAAATAAAAATAAAAAGTTCACTACATAAAAATACAAATTATCTATGTCTTTATTGTCCTGTTATGTAGTTATTGTGGTATTTTGAATTGTTCATTGTCCAACTTTGGTGTTCTACATTTTTTATAGAGCTTCAAATAGAGTTGTCTATATGCTCGATTGATGAGTTGTTTTGAGATTAAAAATGATTAATGATCAAAATCATTTCTTGTACTTCACACCTCAACTCTTCTTCTCACACTTGGGTTGTGGCGCACTGGTAAAGCATTTGGGGGATGTAGTGGAAAATCTCATCTACACAAGGTTCAAATCCAGGCGTTGTCAAAGACCTTGTGGCCATGGAGGTTCACCTGCGATGACTCCAGGCCATTCGTGGTCGCCGGGGGATTAGTTGGTGCGCATAAGCTGGCCCGGAAACTCACGGTTACAAAAAAAAAACTCTTATTCTCACATGCTCTTTTGTGTGTATGTGTGTGTATATATATATATACACACTAGTAGTGTACCCGCTAGGGGTGAGCAGAACCCGACCGACCCGACCCGACCCGAATTGAGGCAAAAAAATCCGAAACCCGTATATCCGATATCCGAAAACTTTTACGGGTAAAGTGGGATCGGGTTGGGTACCCAAAACCCAAACCCGACCTGCCCGAATATCCGATTTTTTTTTAAATTTAAAAAACAGTTTTATTTTATATTTATATTATATAATCCTAATTCTCATCGACTCATCTCATAACTCATCTCATTTGTAGTTTATAGTTTGAGAAAAACAAGTCCAAAAAAAGGCCCATTGAGGCCCACTACCCGAATACCCGACCCGAAATCACCCGAATCCGAGAAACCCGAATTTTAAACGGACGAATTTCGGGTCTTCCGCCACTACCCGCATATCCGATCGGGTTTTGGATATATGTAACACCCTTAATTCATAAGATAACAACTTATTAAAAAATTTCTAAATACATCAATAAATACTTCGAACTACAAACAAAAGTTGAGATTTAACCTCAATACTCCCTTCATCCTGTACATACAATCTATGAAAAGGACGGGCGTTACTAAACTCAAACAATTGTTATCTCCAATCTGCGGAAGGCTTTACCGACTACTCACTCTTGTAAGGCTAAGGCTCAACTCTTCATAGTACTGCTAGAACCGAACCCCCGACAGGAACCTGATGCACATGCCGACAAATAAAAAGGTTAGGCTTAACGCCTAGTGAGCTCAATAGTTTTAACATGAATGAATATATCTTTAAAAGAAATAATTCAGTTTAAAGCAAGATCTTTCGAATTATTATACTTCAAAATGGAAGTGACACAATTTCCCATAATATGCACTTTTAAAGACAGTACTCCCAAACACACATTTCTTGTAAAACGATGCAACTCGCAACTCACCCAAAACGGGGTCATAGTTCGATATTCAAATTTCTATAATGTAAATAATACTTCATAACTCAAAACACCCAAAACTCGGACGGAACATAATACTCGACCCTTAATTAACGGAAAACAATTCATATAAATATGATACGCCATTAAAACATGGAACCGAAACTTAATACTCACGCGACCATAAAATGGAATGAAATCCCAATATTAAAGCATGGACAATTAAATATCCAAAATACCGCGGGCCGACAACGGGGGATACCCGTATCCTTTGAGAGTGGAGGAACACAAAAGTATGCCACTCAACAACGTTGATCGTATGACACTTCACGACATGAAAGCCCAAGCGCCCCTACGACCTCTTGACAAGTTCACCAAAGAGGCAGTTGACCTTGGTGGCCGTTACAAAGAACTCCACCTCAAAAGGGCCGGCACACCGAGGACTACAACAAAGGAAATTCCCCAAATGGCCCGACACCCCAGGAACTACAACAAAGGAAATTCCCCAAAAGGCCCGGCATACCGGGGACTACAACAAAGGAAATTCCCCAAAGCGGAGGTCACAGTACTCACCTCCCAGACAGCACTATCCAGACTCAACCCTCTTAGTGTCTCCTTGTCAAGTTTTGGTCATAAAACATGAGTCCCGGAGTCCAACCCCGTACCACCCAATTGACCATCAAATAAGACTGACTTATGTGCCTATGGATCCAATGCAACACAGTCTAACATTACATGACTACCCATGAATGACCAACGCACTCGAACATGTAATTAACAACAATATGCAATAAGATGCAAACCGTAATTTGGACTCTACCTCGAGCCATTAAAACCAGACAACTGTCCTCAAGACTATTTAAGTCGATACCGAGCTAAATGCTCAAAATCCATTTGACCAACAATCAATGGTCCCCCAAATAATGAAATGTCTTTAAACAACGTTTACAAAGACACACACCTCAAAGGCGTGGTTTACCCAAGACTCAACACGTATTGTGACCAAAGGTTCTCCAACGGGATTATGAATGTAAATACCCCAAATGCCTATGACATGAAATAGACTTCGTTTGTACAAAATCACCAAAGATGCATAAGTCATGAAATGGACTTTATTTGTACAAAAATCCCCGAAATGCATAAATCATGCTATTACTTATCAAGATGTCCAAATCCCAAATATGAGCATTTTATGAAACTAAAAATAACCCAAGTTTATCAATTATGAAAACTTATTAAAATACTCACACTTTGACAAATACCAAGTAAAATATATTTTTACTTCAAAATACCCATTTTGGCATGTACATAGTTTTCACAAAGCAACTTGAACTCATCTTGCAAGATTTAGACTAAATCTAGGTTTTACCCAACGAGCTCTTTTAAAGGGCGCTTGAATCCTCAAGCCAAAAACTTTCAAAACCTAGATCCAAACACTCCAAACCATAAATATCCATAATCAACCACATAGAAACATTCCCCACCATTATATACCAAAATCCCTAAACGAGATCAAAACCCTAGTTTCTCCAAAACTAACAAATCCGAGATCTGACAAACCAAACACTAGGGAAACATCCAAAGAACATTTATAACCTTAAATCAAAGAAGCTAACCATTAAAAGATGACGAGACTTTCCGAGGACACCCAATCCAACTATTCAACCCGAGCTCCCACACTTTGAACTTGATGAGGAAGATGAAGATGGAGGTTTTGTGGTTCAAGATCCCACTAGCTAGATGATGAAGGATCATGTGGTTCAAGGGGGGAAAACCCTCAAAATAGGTTAGGTTCGACTTTGGGGGTTTGGGGGCCGGTTTGGGAGAGAAAATGGAAGAAGATTTAGGGTTTGGGATTGAGAGAAATAAGGCTAAAGGCTGAAAAATCGGTTTTTAGCTTGATAGTGGGATTACGCGGGTTATGCTGCGACCTTAAGTTGCGACATAAGTCGCCCGTTTCCCCAGAACTCACTTCCAGTGAGTTACGCGGCTTGTGCCGCGACTCCAAGTCGCTCCACAACTCTCGGCAGCCCAAAACTCCGTTTTCTCACGTCTTCGCGCCTGGTTCGATCCTCGATGATTCCATAGTAAAACTCACCTGATTTCTTGGCACCTTTTCGTTCCAATAGTCAAACGGCTCCCGAATTATTACTAAAGGAAAACTCCAATTTACGGGTGTTACAATATCCGACCCGACCCGACCGATGCACACCCCTAGTACCCGTGCAATGCGGCGGGAGCCGTAAATGTAAACGATTTTGAAGCTTTGTTCGTGTTGTTACGAGAAGATTTTTAGGAGTCGTTTACCAACGCTTACTCGAGTAAGCACTTACAAAGCTTACCAAGTTATATCACCTTAACAGATGAATATGAAAACGACCAACAATCTTACCTGGTAAGAGCAAAAGCAATGGTCGAGAGTCTTTCCCGGTAAGTTAAGGCGATGACTCTTACAGCATTAGCGCTTACCGGGTAAATTTTTGCATACGATTATCGTTTTAATGGAATAAAATCTTAGGGGGTGTTTGGGATTGCTTATTTGAAGTGCTTTTAAATTTATTGCGATTTGGTACCGGAGATAAGCACTTTTTAGTGTTTGGTTGGAGAAAAATGAAAAGAACTTATAGTGGTGTCAATTGCCAAACCACAGAAAAGTTGTTTTTGATAAGTCATTTTGTTTTAACTTATCAACTTATTTGAAAAGTGCTTGTGATTTTTTTGGTTATTTTATATGTATAAGCAATCCTAAACACCTTTAAATAACAACTTATTAGCTTATTACGTTTTATACCACAATAAGCTAATCGAAACATTTTTTTGAAAACTCCAGTTTGACACCGCATAAGTTGATAAGCATTTTTTCAAATAAGCATAAGTTGTTTTAAATAAGCAATCCCAAACACTCCTTTACTCGATAACGTAAGTGATAACGTCGAATTTAACCGGTAAGTGTTTGAGTAAACGACATCTTACCCGATAAGAGCGATGATAAAGATGAAGAGTCTTACTCAATAA
Organism: Arctium minus; assembly: GCA_954870635.1. Taxonomy (NCBI): domain Eukaryota; kingdom Viridiplantae; phylum Streptophyta; class Magnoliopsida; order Asterales; family Asteraceae; genus Arctium; species Arctium minus. Next base: position 192,916,005 of record OX941080.1, read on the forward strand.
ATCAGGGTGACGACTCTTACTCGGTAAGCACTTACCGGGTAAATTGACATACCAGGTGATGAATTGTTGTATACGATACCGTTTTTATGGACTACAATCTTACTTGGTAAAGTAAGTTAGAGTGTTGACTTATATCGGTAAGTGCTTATCGGGTAAGTATTTCGATAAACGGCCCATTAGTCTTTACATATTAATTAATACATCTTGAATATATGAGTTACGGTACCAATTGGAGCTGGTGAATGAAAAAATGTATTAACTTTTAAAATCCAATATATCTAAAGTCTAAACCTATAGAGAGCTAAACCAAAATATATGAGAAATGTAAAGTAGCAGAAGATGCATACATATTATAGAACCACCAAAAGTAAATGGTAACTAATTGTACATAAAAAAAAGAGTAAACTACACTTTTGGTCCTTGTGGTTTTCCGAAAGTAACACCTTTCATCCTTACAGTTTCAAAAATACAGTTTCGCCATCATGGTATGCAAAAATGACCGGATTTGGTCCCTCCCTCTAACGGCCGTTAGAAAATTCCGTTAGATGAGGGGTAGTTTGGTCTTTTTCCACTTTTAAACACATTTTTTACAAAAGAAATAAATATGTCAATTAGAGGGACCAATTTGGTAACTTAATACATAATATATATATATATATATATATATATATATATATAAATTGTAACCTAACCTCCCACTCCCTTAACCCCCCCCCCCGGGGCGGTACCCTTTCCCAATCTTCTTCTCCGGTGAGACATCTCAGACGAATCCCCTCCCCAAACCGGTTACCGTATTGAATTCCGATATCGATTCATCACAAACACCTGATACCAAACCTCCCACCCCTTACACCCTCGCCCCTTTCCCAATCCCGTTCTCCGGTGTCGACCATTGCTGCCATCTACGACACAGTCCGTCGCCATAATCGCCACCATAATCATTGTTTCTGACCCTTCTCTTTTGGTGTTTGGATTTTGATTTTGGTTTAATTTTTATGTTGAATTTTGATTTGATTTTGTTCTTTGGATTTTGATTTTGAAGTTGGGTTTTGATCTGATTTTTGTTGATTGGATTTGGATTGTGGTTTTTTGTTCTGTTTTGATTTTGTATTTGAGGTTTAGCTTTAATTTTTGGTTCTGAAAATTTAGGTTTGTAGATTATAACCAGTTTGGGCTTCATTTTGTATCTGATCTTTACCATCTCTTCACCTACTCTCCCGCTTTACTTTGTTTCCTCCATAGACAACTTGGGTTTTGGGGTTATGATTTTGGGATTGGAGGTTTAAGCTTAATCAGGGTTTTTTTTTGGCACTGATTGATTTTGTAATCAGCTCCGGTAAACAACTGGTTTTCAATGGATTTAGGGTTGGGGTAACAGTTTGGAGATCGATTGTTGTAGTTCCAGAACCTGCAACTTCGGCTCTCACACCCCTAATGAAAACTTGAAATCGAGAAAATCTCACACATTTCGAACGATATAAACCAACTTGAAATCGAGAAAATCACACACATTTCGCCAGAGTAAATCGAACAAGGTGAGGCGATAGGGTCTTCTACAGGCGGCGGGGTTAATTCAGATGGTGGGAGGCTTGTGTTTACATTTTTGGTCCCTTTGAATTACATATTTAATTATTTATTAAGAAATGAGATAAAAGTTGAAAAGGACTAAAATACCCCTAACTTAACAGATTATTTTAACGACCGTTAGAGGGAGTGACCAAATCCAGTCGTTTTTGCATACCACGATGGCGAAACTGTATTTTTGAAACTGTAGGGACGAAAGGTGTTACTTTCGGGAAATCACAGGGACCAAAAGTGTAGTTTACTCTAAAAAAATTATGCAATCTAATTTAGGAACAATTTACTAAACGCTTACCCGAGTCATTACTTTTTTTTTTTTGGAAAATGGGACGGAACCCCCAGAAAAGATTTATTGAAAAGAAGAAAAAAAGAACAAAAAGTTTCCAATTTGGCCATTAGTAGAGAGTAAAATAGACCAAGGAAATAGGTGAGAATCAACTGACAAGGAACCATTATGGACCTCATTTTAAAGAATAAAGGGTAGTAAGGGGCTGTTCGGAAACGGCTTATTGGGCTGTATAGCAGATATGGCTTATTCGCTCAGCCATATCTAGCTGTTCGGTAGGAGCTTATTCGTTCAGCCGATGGCTGAGCGAATCAGCTACAAAAACCAAGTCATATAGACTCAGCCAATACATTTTATTACTTTTCCCCCAACTACCCTTCTCCCCAACCCCACATTAAACCGATTCCACCTGTGATTTCCATCTCTTCTCCATGGACTCCACATCTACGTATCCACAGAAGGGGTCGTCTTCCCCCATCGTTTCCACAGAAGACTTCTCCACAGGTGTGGTGCAAAAAGAAAAAAGAATAAGGCAGAAAGAAAAACGCAGAGAGATGGAGTAAATGGTTTCTGCAGAAGACTTCCCCACATGTCTCGTCCCTGTGACCACAGTGGTTGGTGCAAAAAGAAAAAGGCAGAGAGAGGGAGTAAATGGTTTCTGCAACGGTACACATTTACATCACTACCTCCATCCTCAACTCCGGCTTTTCTGTCGCCGTCACCTGTTCTTTGCGGGAGGGGAGATAAGAGGACGAAGAAGGGGAAGATTTTCAAAGGATCTTACGGAAACTCAAGGCCAACGAAGAAGGGGAAGATTTTCCGTCGCTGTCACCTGTTCCCCCAGGTCAACCCCTTGGCCTCACCCTTTTAAACTCATCTGATTTTCATTATGAAGCCCTAATTTGTCTGATTGTGATTTTCAAGAATTCTAGTCATTTTCTTGTTGATGTTCTGTTATCAACTATAGATGGAAAAGAAAGTATTCATTTATTAATCAAATATTAAAAGTTCAGTGAGATTTTTTCAATGTGGTTCAATTACAAGTTTATAATTTGAAGTGTATCTTTTCACCATTTTTATTAAATTGTTATTTCAATTAGACAAAAAAATGAACTAAAGGGTAAAATAGTCAGTTCCAACATTCAGACTATTTATTCAGCACCATAACCGAACAACAACTTATCTGTTAACACCCAGACAACTATATCCATACAGACAGCTATATCTATACAGGTCTTAACAGAAAACGAACCGAACAACACCTAACTCAGACTAATAGAAAAGTAAAGAAACAAATTTTGAAGAACCAGAATGGTTTTCAAGGCCAAGTGAAATATGGAAAATAGGAAATCCCAAAAAGCCTGCTCCCTTATTTTTTGGAAAACCAAAACACCATACCACAGATCAAAATGATTATGAATGGTGGCAACCCCAACAAACTCATATCCAATAAATTGAAGATTCCAGTACAAAAAGGTATCACCAAAAACCAGATACCAAACAATAGCATTTCTGTAAAAACTGTACCCATCCTTACTGCACATGAAAATCAACAGCTTCCATATTGTCAAACATAATGCCTGGCCAATTTGGCAAAGTAGGATAGACCAGAGAAAAAGGAGCTATTATGGTCAATCAGAATCCAACCACACAGAGTATGTTCCTTATTCCTCCAAAAGTGTTTTAGCCCTTTAACCCAAATCTGAAACCAAATTCCAGAGGTGTAGAGATGGGATTCCAGGTACAAAATCAACACAAACCATAAGTACCAGAAACTGTAAGCATTGACAATAATGGGCATAAACACATATTGCATAGTAATCCAACTCCAATAACTTCCCGGGTCATTACTTTACTGGCAAGGGCCAGAAATCTTACCCGGTAAGAAGGATGATGAGAATGATGAGTCTTACTCGGTAGACGGGAAGGGCTGAGAATCACTGAAATGACACTTACCTAACCAATTAAGCATGACAATGACCCATAATCTTACGCGGTGAGAGGCATAACAAGGACCGAGAGTCTTACCGGTTAAGTGAGGGAAAAACACTTATCGAGTTTAAGACGCTAACCAACAATCCATTTCGATGACCGAGAACGTTACACGATAAAGTTAATGCGTGTGACATTTCTTGTTGGTAAGTGCTTACTCGGTAAGCGTTTGGTAAATGGCCCTTAGGCGCATGATTGTGCCGCTCTAATACACAACAAGGACTGGATAGAATGTTGGGTAGTTTATTCCATACCCCAAGTCGTAATTGACAGTCGCCGGAGCAATTCTGTATATCACAATACACCAAAACCTATTGACTAATAAATCAATCAATTAGTTGTTACAAAGCAATCCAAAAGAAACAAAAAAATTAACCCGAGGGTGCTCGCACATTTATGAAGGGATTCGAAAATCAAGACGATTCTCATGTGTCTTTCTGGTTGGTGTCTAGCAACATCACTTAATAATGGTGAGATTAACAATAAGTTAATTTATTTCAAAAATATAGTAAAAGAACTACTTGATCATTTGATATAACAAAACTTGACTCTGTATGCTTGGAACGGCTTGATAACCATAAAACACGATTCCAACTTGCCATTCTTTTATTATAGAGCAAAATCTTGGATTGAAAGTACATAATTTTCCATTTTGAACTTGAGGTGTTTTACTCATGAAAGTAACAATCAACCAACTTGCCATTGTTTGAACTTAGAACATAAATTGAAGTTAAGCAAGAGATGGGTACAAGCAAAATCACCTCAAAGTTATTTTGTCTAACTGTTTGAACTTAGTAGCTCAACGCTCCTTAATCCCGATATATAGATATATGATTACCCAAATACAGTGCCAAATAAAAAGAAATATTGGCTAGAATTCTTAAAAATAGAACTGTAAAAGTCAAAATTTCCGAAAAAGAATTCATGTAAATCAAAAATTGAAACAAGGTATGATGATTACTACATCTTTTAAATTAAACAAAGCCCATAAATCAAACAGGATATAACTAAATAATGGAAACCAAGTGAGTAAATAGAATCCAAGTTAGTGTTTAGAATTGTCTTACCTGGAGAAGAATGTAGGGAGATGGAAAACACAGAACCCTCTATTTAGTGCAAAAACACTAAATATACCCATCAGTAGATCCAAAATCAAGACACGAATACAGAAAACTAAAGTTCACTTACATATTTGAAGCCAAATTAAGAACCTACCTGTTTGAAGCAGGAAAACTAAGAAACTGAATTGAAATTTGAAAAAGAATATCAGAAAACCATGAATTAAGATCACTATAGTTGCCACATTACACATATCTATACTACTTTTTGATATAAGTTAACAAAAACTTAAGGACCAAGAAGTTGATTCTTAGTATCTTGCCAATGGCCCAAAAAGTTGTCCTGATTGACTGCCATCAAAAGTTAAAAAGGATAACAAGAACTCTCATTGAGCACGTCATGTTGACATCAGAATCACACCATCATAAACTTCATTAGCATTACAAGATCAGAAAAAACCATAGTCAGTTTCACCAGGAATCAACAAGTGAGATGACTGCAAATGAGTCATGTAGTAAAACTCATCTGGGTTAAATTTTTGGCAAAAATTCTGGAACCATTGCATAAGATAAAAACAGGAGTATTGATTGCCAAGAAGCAGAGAACAACAATTTTTGAAATGTTGAAATCATAAGATACCAAATCGTGAACACAATTTGTGAACCCAAATCAAAAACAAAATCAAAATCAAAATAAAAAAAATCAAGAGTTAGGGTTTTTACCTCAAATCAAAATCGGACAAGAGAAGGAGAATCGGTGCGTTTGAGAGAGAGAGGAGCTTTTATGGATGAAAATTTCTCTTGAACCCATCCTCTTGATTTATATGCATCATGAGGAAAGCGTGTGTGCAAGAAGAAGAAGTACCGAAGGTATGTTCTTGAAGTAGAAGAAGAAAGGGTATGGTTGTATTATGGGTATGGTGCAGACGTGAAGAAGTAGAAAAGAAAGTACTCGTTGGTAGGGTGAGAGACGACTTTTTGTGCGTGTGTCTGAAGAGGTAGAAGAAGGAAATGCATTGAAAGACTTGTACATTATGTATTAAAATAAAACTTGTCTTTTAAGAGTTTTTTAAATTTTATGCATAAAATGATTGTAACGTGTGCTTTAGTGGTTGTCTTTAAGGCATTTGGCTTAAATGCATATTAAGGTAGTATAGATATAGATATAGATATAGATATAGATATAGATATAGATAGAGAGAGAGAGAGGTAGAGAAAAAAAATGTTCAAACGAGAACGCTAATTATTTAAGAAAACAAGAAAAATGCAAAAAAAAACAAATCGTGTACAAAGTCATATGTGATTTTGCACTACCCGAAAAATTCGGACGCGGGCGATGTCAACCGCGACTCGCAGGTCGCGCGCATAATCATGTAAATCATATATGATTTTGTATGTACTCGGTTGTTTTCTTAAATAGATGTTATTCTTGTTTGAACCCCCCCTCTCTCTCTCTCTATATATATACATATACATACACACATACGCATTAAGTTAGGGGTGTTTGCGGTCCGGTTAGGACGAGTTAACCACTCAGACCACAAACCAAACCACAAGTGACGGTTTATTAATTTTTCAAACCGAGCGGTTTGATAGCAAATGCCAAAACCGGTCAAACCAGACTGCGGTTTAGGCGGTTTGGACCTTTTATGGGCATTAAAGTTTAAAATTAATAAAAACATATATAACTTTGAATTTTAAAGCTTCACTGGCTTGAGTCTATTTGAAATAAACAAAGTCCACAAAAAAATTAACAAAATATCCTAACAAAACACTAAAAGTCAAAGTCCACAATGAACACAATGAGTCCGCCGATATTAGTGAATAGCAGTCATTTAATGTTTTCAAGTTTCAAATGTCAAAAATCGAAATAGATTTTATGTTTGAGGGATGGATTTGAGATAACATTGGGTTCGACCAAATATATTTAAGATAACATTGTGCCGGATAATCAATATAAATGCATATTTAAAAAAACAATATATATATATATATATATATATGTGTGTGTGTGTGTGTGTGTGCATTTGGCGGTCGGTTTTGGTCCAAACCGCCCAAAAGAACCTCCAGACCACAGACCGGACAGGACCGTCTGGTTTAGCATTTTTTCAGGCCAGACCAAATCGTCAGACCGTTTAAACCGCCAAAAACAGTCCGGTTTTACTTGGTTCGACCGGTTTGAACGGTCAAACGGTTTTTTTAAACACCCCTAATTACAGTTTAAGTATAAATGACAAAAATAGCAATAAATTGTAATCCATAAGAACCAAAAAGATCAATAAATTGTAAATCATAACTCATAAGTACAAAAAAGAACAATAAAACCGTAAACTACAACGACCATAATCATAATTTAAAAAACATAAGGACGAAAATAGTAATTTTCCACAAACCATAGGGACTAAAACCGTAAAAAGAAAAACACATCTCAACACCCACTCACCAGTCACCATTATGGTGAAAAACTGAAAATCAGTTTTTCAACTCAATTTCTTGTGTATTTTGCTGGGTTTTTTTCACTTCACTCACCAACCCCGCACCTAGATTTATATGTGATATCATCGCTCCACTCCTTTCCCTCTTCTCAACAACCCCCATAACTTACCCACCTACAATCTTTGACTACCCACCTCCATTTTTGCTCTTTAAAGTCACATCTAAAAGCCATCTTTACAGATCGCCATTACAGATCTACTCCATTTTCTGTATTCTTTGAGCGATCTCCAATGGGTAAAGTGTTTACTTTGAAAGAAGTTGCTGAACACAACGATCCCAAAGATTGCTGGCTCATAATCCATGGCAAGGTGCGTATATCTGTTCATTTGTTTGAAAAAAATGATGAAATCGCGAACTTGATTCACAATTTTACGTTATTGTTTCATGTGTAGATTGGGATTGGTGGGGATCTCGTTTGAATAATTGAGAATTTTGTTTGACTTGATCTGAAATTTGACTAGTGACGTCGATTGAGTTGCGTGTTTTTGTGTGGTAGGTGAATTCGGTCGATTTGTTTAATTTGTTTGAATGTATCGGAGAATTGTGCGTTGTTGATGATTAATTTATGTGGATTTGATCGTTTTGATAGTGATTTAAGCTTTTTCGATGTTTAATTTAATGAATTTAATGGTAGTTGTCACATCAAGTAATTTGGGGGTTTTCGTTGATCCAATTAGGTCAGAATAATAGGATTTTGAATTAGGGTTTGCTTTTGGGATTTGCATTGGGGCTTGAACTTGAACTATGATCAATTTCGCCAGTATTTCGTATCCAAATCGTTAAATTTGCAAAAGGATCTTGCAAAAGAAGAAATAGTTATGACACTTAGGATGATAGTTTTCTTAGATTTATCCATTTATTGATTGGTTTTTCTTCGTATAATACGAAATAACAGTTGTAGTGAACCATGGATGTCCGAGTTATCGACGAATTGTAGTTGCAATGTTCCAAACTAAAATTTAAGGCCTTCGTATTTCTACGTGCAGTGAGTTGTTTTGATATAATTAGGGTTTCAATGTCTTGGTGGCAGGTGTTTGACGTGACGAAGTTCTTGGAGGATCATCCTGGTGGAGACGACGTTTTGTTGTCAGCTACAGGTACCGCTATATAAAATCGATGAACAATATTTAGGGCAACTTGTACAGTCCAGTCATGTCCCGTACCAAACATCTGACAAACTACTTGTCATGTCCCGTCTTGTCCAATCCAGTTCTGTTGTCTTGTCTTGTCCAATCCAGTTCTATTGTCTTGTCCTGTTTGGTCCTGTCCAGTCTAGTCTGCGTACCAAATGCTATCTTTAAAGGATACTTGAAACTTAGCAAATATTGCATGATTGTTGTAGTGATAGTTGAAGAACAAGGTGAACCGAAACTTTTTGTTTGTTAGTTTGCTATTTACTTAGAGCTATCTAATCTATTTGATACTATAACTATAGTCCTTAGTTCATGAATTGAATGGAGAATAAACCAAATGTATCTGGTATATCCTACTCAAAAGTAAGGTCTGGGAGGGGTTGGTTGAATGCGGATCTTTTCTCTACCCCAAGGGTTGAATGCAGAATAAGAATAAGAGTCGAACCAAACCAAACAAGCGCAGTAAATCCCACCCGGAGGTGGAATTGAAGGGGTAAGATGTACGCAGACTTGACCTCTACCCATCTACCCTGGAGAGTATAATTGTTCGTCAGTAATGTTGAATGCATAATCTTTTTACTAATTCTATTTGTAAATCAAAAGGGTACCATCTGAAATACATGTCTTAAAACACAATTTGGACGACCACAAATAACTTCTTGTTTTTTTTTTCTTTCTAAAGTAATGGATAAATAAGAAGTGTTAAAGAGTTCCACGTCAGCTAGACTTAGACCATTTCTCCTCACCTCTATTCTCTCCTCAACGGCTCGTTCGGAGAATATTCTATGGGGTTCCACATATTATCACAAGAAACACAAAGGCACAACATTCTAGGAACACGAAAACAATACAAATAAGGGAAGCAATCGAGTTACTAATGATCGTTTCCTTCACTAGTTCAAATCGATCCCAATGATTGAAAATAAAGAAGACAAGAAACTTTCATTAGATGTGTTGTAATTTCAAGAATGTGATGAACTTTGCAGGAAAGGATGCAACCGACGATTTTGAAGACGTGGGCCACAGCACGACTGCCAAATCGATGATGGACGAATTCTATGTTGGGGATATCGACACAGCAACGATCCCCACCAAGGTCGAGTACACGCCTCCAAAGCAGGCTCAGTACAACCAAGACAAGACGACCGAGTTCATCATCAAGATTCTGCAATTCTTGGTTCCGTTGCTCATCTTGGGTGTCGCTGTTGGGATCCGATTCTATACTAGATCAGCAGCTTAAGATCTCGATTTGGGTGTTTCGGATCGCTTTCTTTTTAAGTTTGTTGTTAACAGTATGAGTTATTTGAGTTCTTGAAACATGTCTATTGTTAAAGAGTATGGTTGGTTATGGTGACTGTAATATCAGTTCGTCTAAACGTTTTTGGTGATATTTTATGGAAAACAATGATCTGCAAAGATCAAGCTTTTAATGAGTTGTTGAGTACGATCAAGATGAAACGTACGAGTTTAACGGGCCATTTACTAAACTCTTACCGGTAAGCGTTTAGTGGGTGTCAGTAAGGGTGCAAACGAGTCGAGTAGCAGGTTATTCGAGTTCGGCTCGAAAAAAATAATATCGAGTTCGCATATTTTTTTCAATGTTTGAGCTTGATGTTCGTTTATGAGCTCGAATTCGAGATCGATTAACTCATTTACTTACTCAAGCTCGTTGAATTTTATATTTTGAAATTTGATTATATAATTTGTAAACATATAAATATGTCTGGCTCGAAAAAGTGTATGCTCGACTCGTAAAGTTCATCGAGCGTTCGAATGGGTCGAGTCGAGCATTGGTGTTATGGAGTATGACTCGTTAAGTTAAACGAGCTTTATTTTGTGTTTGAGATTGACTCGAGCTTGATAATTATTAGGGGGCGTTTGGTTCGCTGGAATCCACCGGAATCTGATGGAATTGGAATGGTCAGTTTCATTGACCAAATTCCATCGACCAAATTTCATCCTGCTGTTTGGTTTCCAAAAGAATGGAATTGAATTCCATGAAATCCTTCAATCAAGGATTTGGTCATTCCTTCTCATTTTGGATGGAATTGAATTCCATTCCATTGCATTTTCTCAAAATGACAAAAATACCCTCCAAACCCTTTTAACGAAATTAAAATCTATCAGATGTGGATTTGGTCTCCTCTCTCTCACCTCCCTCTACTCCCTCTCTCTCTCCTCTCTCCTCCCTCTCTCTACCCTCTATCTTCTCCTCTCTCTTTTTCCTCTCTCTCTCGGCATTTAAAAAAATATAAATAAATAAAAATAAAAGAAAGGGTATTTTTGTCATTTTTCAGAATTCCATTCCAATTCCTTTGCAAACCAAACAGACATATTCCAATTAATTTGACTGATTTCATTCCATTCCTGCCAACCAAACAGTTGGTCAAACTTGAAAACATTCCATTCCAATTTCTTCCAGATTCCAATTCCATTGACAGATTCCATTCCATCAGAAATCATTCTGCGAACCAAACGCCCCCTTAGGCTCGAGCTCGAGTAGCTCGTTAGAGCTCGACTCTTTTACACCGCTTAGGTGTCACTTATCTTGGTAAGGACCAATAATCTTACCCCAGACATAGCAAGAATCGATAATTTCAGTCGATAAGTGAGAGAAAAGATTCATAGGACCTGTTTGTTAGCATTAATGAAACACAACTTATTTGGTAAGCTGTAGATGACTGTTTGGTAGTGACTTGATGATACAGAAAGTGAAAGTGAAAGTGACTTGTTCAGTAAACTTCTAAGGGAGCTTTAGCATAAAGTTAAGTCCTTTCCAAACCTAACCCTCTCAATTAAAATACACGCTATTTGTATGATAAAACATTCACAAACAAAAACTTTCTCAATCTATACAGACAGATTAATTGACATAGATATCTTTATCCATGCAAGACTTAATGGAAAACCAACCCCTTATCTAGTAAGCGCTTACCAGGTACAAGACGCTTACCAACAATCCATTTTGATAGCCAATAATGTTACCCGATAAGGTAACCTAGTTAGCATTTAGTTAACGCCCTTAAGTTTAAATACAAATTATAAGCTTGAAACATATAACCAGTCGCACTTGTCATGCTCATTTGGTAAGTTAAGTAACATCCAATAAACATTTGCTAAACGACCCTTTAGTCAAGCTCGGTTTAGCTCGTTTGCAGCCCTATTCTTACCTAAAGATAATCTTACCGATTCAGGGACGGACCCAAATTTTTTTTTCATACGGTGACACCATATAATACAACAATTTTTTTTTTTTTTACAAAAAACACGGGTTTAGTCGATGTGTTTTCGTTTTTTTACCGACGTTCAATATTGTCTGATGTGTTTTTAGCCTAATTCCACTATTTCGAGGGATTTTTAAAGTTTTTTTGCTTGATTCGAAGTATTTTTAAGTTTTTTTTATCGATTTCGAATGATTTTAAAACAACCAAAACCATCTAACGTAAAAAGTATTGTCATAAAATAACTAATGCCGAAAATCGGCTCAATCCAAGAGTAATATCTGAAGGTTTGCAAATAAACAGCCTATTACATAACTGAGATAATAACAATTTCTAAGAATCAATTCAGGAGTCTTCTATCGTGGACGCTTCTTAAACTTTCTCCTTTCCTTTACTCGGACCACCAGCCCCTAGCTTACCTGAAAAAGTTTTACATTTTTAAAAGAGCGAGGGTTAGACCAATGGTCTAGTGAGATCCCTCAAAACGCGAACTATCACAATTTATAAAATTAGGATAAATAAACTCTTTCAGTTTTTAAAAGAATTAACTACACATAAAGCTCACTTCTGGCACACACTACTGTCACAAAAGTAACGGCGTGTCTGTCTCATACTGCCTTAGATGGGACACACCCATATAGCATAAACGGGACACCCCCCGGTATGAGTACAGGCGAGCCACCCCCCCCCCCCCTCCGTCTTTAGCCACTCTTAACAATGTATACATACATTTATCAATCAAAGAAAACTTAAACCGCATAAATAAACTCACGTATATAAAGCTTGCATAAATACAATTACATTTTCAAATAAGCTTCTCAAGTCTTAAACAGTTAAGACAACACAATTAATTAACTTCCATGAACATAAACAACTTTATAAACTTGTGAGGTTTTAGGCTTAGAAAAACTCACCTGGCGTCCTTAGTTAGACCTCGCGTTTACCCGTATAGACTGATCTGAAACCTATAAGGAAATATAGACTTGTGAACTCTCTATTTAGATTATTTTATAAGAGTTTGACCTAACTCAATATCCCATTGTCAACTACTCTCACTACGCAACTTGACCCAACCAACTTCAACTTGAAATTGAAATAATGAAATCCCTAAATGAGAAAAAATGGATCAGACTAGCACTACTGGCCCAACAAATTTATGATCAACACTAAAACATAGGGAGGTGGGTTTCGGCCCACAAGCCGGATTTGATAACCTGACCCAAAAGTAGCCCGGAGGCAAAATCTTCCCAGGCACCGCCCGAGCCGTACCAAGCGCCGACCGAGGCTGCACCAAGCGCCGACCGATAACTCCAACGACCAGGGCCTTTGGCCGACCGGTATCACCAGCGACCGGGGCCTTCCCCGACCGATATCTACCCTTCGACCGGACCTGCATTCGCCCGGGGCGATACTGGGTTTTCGAACGCCGCATGTATCGACATCGATACTCAGATTTTTCCCCAACATAAAGTACCCAATAATCAAACAACGATAAAATAAATCCTTGAATTTCCCAACATAAACATAAACCTGATTACATTACACTAATCGATCAACAGATGAACAACACGAAAGTCTAAATCCTTCTAACCCAGATTCAGTTCTATCAAGCTTCAACCTCTATTGAAATTAGACATTACTTAAGAAGCTTATTAGGAGAAGATAGGTTCAGAATTATTACCGTATGGGGAATCCTTGGTAGAAACTTCACAATCTCTTCTCTTCAACCTCTACAACTTCTTCCTTACTTCTCTCCCTCCCTCTCGGCCGAAATCCTCAACATAATACCTACAACCCTAACCTAAAGCCTTTTAAAACAAACATTTACACTTGGCCCTTTGCCCTTTGGAAATATAAGTTTGACAAGTTCCATCCAAATTACATTTTCTAACTTTAAACCGGTTATTACAGATTTTTTCTGTTTTTTTGGTTGATTTCATGAGTTTTATTTTTCTTTTTTTTGGTTGATTACGAGTTACGGTTGCACCTTCTTGAAATTTCCAAAATAATACGATAACACCTTCCAAAATGATACGGTTGAACCTTTCACAAACCTAAATTTTTTTTACTCTTTGTAGGAGAAATAATACGATGACACGTGCCACCGTAACCACCAAGGCAGGTCCGTCCCCTTACCGATTGCTCAAAAACTCATACTCAAAACCAAACCAAATAAATCCAGTAAATCCCCCCTTTAAAAAAATCAGAAACAAATCATATACAAGGTCAAGAATCAAATTTACCTTAGTACAAACTCAAATAATAGTACAAAAAATAAATAAAATTCTAAACAAAATCCCACTTGATCAAAACTTGCCTCATTCTGTCCTCACTGTGACCTTAGAATCTGTTCTTTGTGAATGCCTTGATGGTGAACTTGATCCTCTTGAAGATGAACTATGCCCAAAAAGATGAAACTTACCAATTTTCTTTGAAAATGAACTCATAAACTTTCTTGAGTTTGATTTTTCCATGGTCCTCTTCATTGATACATGTTCTTTCTCGAAATCGTTCAATCGCATCCTCAACCGAGTCAACTCGAGCTTCAGCTCGCGGTTTTCGCGCCTCAGTGATGCGTAGTTGTCTTTCGGGGACATGGCGGCGCTGAGGGCTCCGCTGTTGATCCGCCACGACTGGTGGTGTACCGGTGGCTTTAGGTGGTTGTCGTCGGGGTAAGCACTGCAGCCTAACGCGTTTCGTAGGCTCAGCTGTTCGATGTACAGGACTTGAACGATGGATTGAAGCGGAAGGCGTTCGTTCTGGGCGGCGTGTGCGCCTGCTTCTGGCGAGAGTTTGTGGAAATCTATCAGTTTGCAGAGCTTCTTTTTGTCGAACTCCGATAGACCGGGATGAGCCTGCGGGTTTTAGTTTTGTAAGAATGCTATCAGAAGGCAGGTGTCCCTCTTTAAGATGAATTTTCATTATGAATGACACATTCCACATTCAAGATGAATATTCATCATGAATAACACAATGGAGGTTTTATTCATCACGAATCACACATTAATGATGATTATATACGTGTTATTCATCATGAATATGAATGTGTTATTCATCATAAATCACACATGAATATATATGTGTTATTCATCATCATGAATAAAGCATTCATGATGTGTTATTCATCGTGAATAGAACATTCATGATGTGTTATTCATCGTGAATATTTATTATGAATGTTTAAAAACATTCATGATAAATATGGAGGTGTTATTAATCATGAATCATGAATATGGACGTGTTACTCATTGTGAATCACACATTCATAATTTTACAACATTCATAATGAATAACACGTCCATGTTTCTGATGAATATGCCACGTGTCACACTGTGGGCGGTCCCCCTAGTTTCTAATCAATTTTAGGTTCCAAGAGTTCCTAACCGCCTACATCATAGGAATTAAGTTTATAATACCAAACAAATGTGTGTCATGTATAAAGGAGTTACAATAGAATGTTATGACGTATTTGAACATCCTAACAAGTTTTTCAGGAAAGTTGTGAAATAAATTGTCCTGATAGTTTTTTTATATGACAGTTTTGAAAAGTATCCTTTGAACAAATCATTTTTATTAGACATTTTTTCAAATAATATCATATAAGAAAACTAACAAGACGTTTTAATTCGAAATTGTTCTCAAACATTTGTTAAGATGCCAAAAACTGTGTTATCAACTTATTGTAACACCTTTACGATGTACAATTGTGTGATATTATAAATTTAAGTCGTATAAAGTAGTCTATTATGACATTTAGACATTTTTGACGACCTATAAAACCGATTTTACTGTACTAAATAGCATCAAAAGCATATATACGAAAAACGTACTTTGAGATAAACATCGATGGATCGATACAAACCATCATGAATCGTACGAGCATGTGCCGGTAAACTTTCCGCAATAGCGATGAATTTAGAGAGTTTAAGGTTAATTTCCGGTGCGATTTCAGCGAGATAATTGTCGACCAGCCTCGAGACCTTGATTAAAGCCGTTTGCGATGGTGAACCAGGACCATCGGACTCGAACCCTGAACCATCGCCGTCGCCATTGTCCATTTCGTCATCACTATCATCTTGCTGCGAAAAACTAACCAATATCCTATGAACCACATCGACATCGAACAACGTATCATCGGCATGCCGAAAAGACGGGATCAGAAGATCATCGAGCGTCGCAACGTCCAACTGCGACCCGATCCGTCTCTCGAGATCGAGCCGACACGCCGCGGTGCAGTCGAGCATCACCGCGGTTCGCAAAAGCCCGAAAAGAAAACTTAACGGGACCGCAAGTTTCTCGACTGGAAGCAAACCGACGATCGTCTGAACCACGATGGCTTCGTGGCTCGAACCACCATGACTCCCGATTTTCTTACCGTTCAGGTTGTGTAAGCTCGTTAACTCCTGTTCGGCATAACTCATAAGCGATTCACCGATACTTTCCGGCCTCACCCCTCTACATTTCATCGCGTTCATAACTCTTTGATAAAAATCAACCCGAAGAACCGATAAATCTTTGATCCACCAATCGGTTTCGCCCTTCACTTGTCGACTCATATGAAGCCGGCCCGAGCTACTATACTCGAGTCTCGAGAAGCTCGACGCGATTTGCTCGACACAAGCCTTGGAAGCGATAGCATCAATGCATCTAGTGACTATATTTAGATCATCGGCTAAAGGGAGCAAATTTTCGGCTTGTTTCAAGACCTCAACGGACATTTCGAGATTCTTGGTGACCACGGTGTCGAGATACTCGTTGGCACGGGATCCGAGGTTTCGGGTCGAGAAATCTTCGGTCATCTCGAGGTAATCGGAGATGCAACATAGCTGAGCAACGTTCGATGACGTGATCTCGAAATTGATACCGTAGCAGAATTTCGCAGCCTGTTCAAATGTCTCTATGCCTCCTGGTAAGCTAAGAAGTTCGACCTTCGATATCGCGTTTTCCCGGTGTTCCGATACCAGTTTTCGGATTCGACCACATCGAGAAACAAGAGGGAACTGCGATAAGAAATCGGTCAGTCATTGATCAGTTAAGTTTATAAGATCAAACAATTGTTCTGATACCAGTTTTCTCAAATAATGTCATACAAAATGAATAATAGGACGTTTTTATTTCAAAAGTGTTTTAAAAAACTTGTTAGAACGCCAAACGTCATTTCAAATTATTGTAACACATTTACATATCACACATAATTGTTTCGTCCTATACACTTAAGTCATATAAAACAATATTAATTGGAAGGTTTTTTGTTTGGGAGAACTAGATGGAGAAACGTGTTTTTTTAATTGGGAGAGACAAGTTTGAAAAAAATATGGTTTTTACATAAAATTTCCTAAAAACTTACTGAATAAATCACTAGTAAACACTTGAACAGAAAAGCTGAAATAAATGGAACTGCAAAAAAAAACATATCATACATATATTTTTTTCAATTGTGCTTAAAGTAATTGCGTATGAATTCTCATATTACTAACAAGATGGAAGTTTGATTTTTTGGTCAAAATTTTCAAGATACATCAATCAACAACTTACCTTATGCAATGCAAATACGACACCGTTCACTTCTACCATTATATCGCTTGGAACATCGCGAAATATCCTGCAAAAGAAATACAAGTTTTACCCAAGAACTCGCATTATATTGCTCTTTTACTAGGCTATGTTTGGCAAGCTAGTTGGTAGCTGATAAGCTAACTTTTCAAAACGTTACTATGAGTAGCTTTTCTATAAGCTAGCTTATAAGCTAGTTTATTGTCATCCAAACATGTACAAAAAAAAAATAGTTTTTTTTTGCCAAACAATGTCTAAGCCCTTTGTACGTTATTGGTTCAATATGCTCACTTGTTAAGTCAAGGGAGAGACTCTTGGTTAACGCTCACCCAATTTGTGTTGGTAAACGACCCTATCAGTTTTGAAAGTTAAAGTCCGAGTTGACTTTTCAACATCGGACTCTAAATGCACCCATTCTAACTTATTTATATCTTTATTAGAGAAAAAAGAAGAAGAACGAAAGTAGAGATGAAAGAGTGACGAACCATTCGTTGTAGCGTTGGCGGGAGCTCTTGGCTGGAATGAGCTGAGGAGGGTGGTGGTGGTGATGGTGGTTGTCCATGAAGAGAAGTGGAGTAGCAAGAAGAGTTGTGGAGTGTTAGAAAAATGGAAATGTTAAAGATCTTTCTTTGGACATTTTTGGTTAATCTAAATGGGTCTCTATTTTCTCTTGTGGGGTCATTGATATTAATTTTGTTTTTTAAATATAAAAAAAATGTTACCAAAATTAGATGACAAAATAAATAAGTCATTTTCAGGATATAAATTGTGGTGTTTGGTTAGCGTTATTAAACAATGATTAATGAAAATTAAAACAAAACAAACGGTTTGTTTTTATATAACATAATGTTCTCTCACAAACATAAATTTATGGAATGAAAATTCATTCTTATTTTCGCTCTCCAGCCTGAACCAAACAACCCTAAGATTTTAAAATACTTTCTTGTAGTAAAAAAAAAAAACTAAATCAAAATTTAGGGGTTGTTTGGTTCAGGCAACCGAATGAAAATGACAGGTAATGAATTTTCATTCTCCCAGTTAAATAATTAAACCTGGAATAAAAATTTGGGCTTCTGGTAAAAAGGGTCCATTATTATATAAAGTCAAACAATTTCATTTGTTTTCAATTTCATTAATTACTGTTTAATACCTCTTGATCAAACATCCTTACATTTTGATAAATAAATAAGTGATTTTATTATCAGAAAATAAATAAAATTAATGACTAAAGACCACTTTCAAAATAAAATAAAAATCACAAAGTTAAATTTTCAACTTATCAAAGTTGATATCTCATTTTCAAATTTTTCACTGAAGCTCAAATGTCAAAATTAAAGTTTACTCAAAAACTCATGTCAACAATTGTTCATGTACACTAAAAAGTAAACCGCATGTAAAGTGAACAATAATACTTTTATCTTTTTGACAATATAGTGAGATACCACAAACATTCTTATCCAAGTAATATATTAAGTAAATCGCTATATTTATTTAAAATTAAAAAAAATATTTTTTTAGTTTAAAATTAAAACTTTATCATCTTTCAATAAATGTTTTTCTAAAAAATTGAATTAAAATAAACTTATTTAATATTTTAAGAGTAAATTTCACTTTTAGTTCATTACGTTTGTCAGTTTTAATGGATATCATCCATAAACTATCAAAACTCAGAGTTGGTCATTCATGTTTGTCATTTCACTTTGATGTTGGTCCCTAAGGGTGACAATTTTGTACCAAACCAAACCCGCCAACATGTGTACCAGCCGTACCAATTAAATTGGTACTAATTAAATCGGTACCAATTTAAATTGGTTGATTATACCGTACCAAGTGTTTGAACTTGGTTGGTACACGGTATTGAATGTTGTTTTAATTAATTATTATTTTTATTAATCAATGCTATTATTAATTTTGAGTTTAAAATTTAAAAATCCTTAATTTTTTTTAGTTTTCACCTTATCGCCTAAAGGCCCAAAAAAGTGAAAAACCTAATTAGAAACCCAATTGATCATGTATTGAATATTAAACAATGTTATATTCAACTTTTTTGTTTGATCATTTGCACATTTTGAATAAGTTTTTTTCTTATTTTACCAATTACAATTGGTTGGTGCATGGTATAAGATTTTGCAAACCAATTATAATTGGTTGGTACACGGTATTGGCAAAAAAAAGTCGGTACCGTACCGATTCCACCCCTATTGGTCCCTCCTACTAATGGCCGTTAACTTTTTTCGTTAACTCCAATTAAATGAGGGGTACTATGGTCATTTTCCATATTTTTATGACATATATATAATACACATTATAAGATTCATCGTGTCCCTCAAAAGACCACGACGCTCCCTCCCTTTCTTCTCTCTCGCCGCCGACGATCACCACCCTACGACCATCTTCAACTCTGACGGCTATATCAACCTCCATCATTGTCTGAGCTCCATCTCTCTCCCCCGCATATCAATTTCTTTCATCCACACTCCGTTTAACAAGTGAGCAAATCTACATCCCACCATGACACATCGCCACCATCAGATTTGTATCGAACTCCCACTCCATCACGAGGTCACCAGACTCACCATCACCAGATCTACAGTCGGTCTCCCGCCATCACTACTAATTTTCTCAGTACCTCAGCCTTGGATCTGTGGTGCCACCACACATCGGTCTCCGATACCCCCTTCAACCTCAATCTCTTTTCCCTTATCTCTGATGTGAAAGAACCAGATATGTGATAGATATGTGATGTAATCACATCTATGAATAGCCTGAACCCAGATGTGCCGAACTAGATTTTTTATTTTAAGGGTTATTATTTAGGTTATGATATTTTAGATTGATTTATGTTCTATGGTTTGTATCCATCTCATCTTCATCTCCATTTTCATTTGATTTAGTTTTTGTTTGATTAAGGTTTTTGGGTTTTGATTTTGGAATTAATTAAGGTTTAGGGTTTTATTGTTTATTTTTAATTTAGATTTTATATCTCTTTGAATGAATTATTTTAGGTTTTATTAAGATTTTTGAGTTAGGACATCTGTTTCAATTTTGACTTTGAATACATCTTTTTGTGTTTGGATTTGTAATCGAGGTGGATGGTGGTCAATGTTGGTCAACGGTGGTGGATGGTGGTCAATGATGATGGTTGGTAGTGATTTTGGGTTTATAATATATAATATATTTTAAACTTTAATAGGAAACTTAAAAAATATGGAAAGTGACCATAATACGCCTCATTTAATTGGAGTTAACGGTAAAAGTTAATGGTCGTTAATGAGAGGGACCAAAACCAAAGTAAAATGACAAACATCAGGGACCAAACTCAAGTTTCGATAGTTTAAGGACGATCTCAATTAAAATTGACAAACATTAACGATCAAAAGTGAAGTTTACTCATATTTCAATATCAAAATGTTATACTCCCTCCGTCTAGGGGTGCTCAAAAACCCGACCAACCCGATCAACCCAACCCAACCCAACGCGAAATAACTCAAACCGAAGCAACCCGATGTCTAATCGAGTTGTAAAATGTTTAAACCGTAGGTATTGGGTTGATATCGGGTTACTTTTATTTGAACCCAACCCAACCCGATGAACCCGATCCTTTTATTTTGTGGATGTAATATGATTATTAAGTCTCTATTAATATGTAAATTAGACAATTACACTATTTCGTACCCTCTTCATTTACATATATTTTCAATATATTATTCATCTCTATATAACTCCTTTGTATATATGTTTAATAAATGTAAACACACACACACACACATGTGTGTGTGTGCAAACTAAAAAATTAACTAAATGCGATATATTTAAGATTTAAGAAGTATGGATAAGTTGTACCAAATGGTTGATGATGGCACGACCAACCTCAAGGCCAAGAAAGAAAGCATCGGGGTTGGAGACGTCTAAAACGATTGTTGTTGATTAACATATTATCATTTGGTTTAGACATTTTTATATGTAATATCGTAATATTTTTGATAAACTTACATACTCTCATGAATTATCAGTCATTCGGTTGTATTTCAAAAAAATGTTTTCTTTATGTTTATATTTCTAAATTTGATTTCATTTTGTTTAAACACAACCCGACCAACCCGATCAACCCGAACGGTTTGGGTTGGGTTGGGTTGTACTTTTGATTGGGTTGGGTTAGGTTGTAAAATTTTCAAACCGCCTATATTGGGTTGAGTTATTAAAAAGTTCAACCCGATCAACCCAACCCGTGAGCACCCCTACCTCCGTCCCAAAATAAGTGTCTACATTACTATTTTAGTTTGTCCCTAAATAAGTGTCCACTTTCAAAATTAAATGTTCATTTTCCCATTCTACCCTTAATTATGTGATGGAAAAATTTTTGTTATACATAATTAAGGGTAAAATTGTACTTTGATTAATTAAAAAATGTAATAATTATGCACTCCTAAAACTATGTGTCTGGACATTTATTTTAGGACGGAGAGAGTATATGTTTATGAGGTTGATGTGGGTGCTTGATTTGAGGAGGTAAAGGGGCGCAAAGAGAGGGAGAATTGAAACTTTTGTTCTTTTCACAAAAAAAGTCAAATAGTATGAAAAAAAGTTAAATAAAAAAATTGATTACTTAAATTTATATTCTTTTAATTCCATGATTTTATATCAAGATTTGTGGAAATATATCAATGTTTATTTATGTATAGTTGATATATGTCTCAATAAATTGTAATTTAAAGGTTCGTTTATTAAGTGTTTATCAGATCATTTACCTTATTGGAAGAGTATAAATAGGACCGAAAATCCTACTTGAGTACTTAATTGGTAAGAAGTAAAAAATAATCTAAAGTCTTACCCGGTAAATTAGGGTGGTGATTCTTACACAATAAGCGTTTGTTAAACAGTCCCCTAAATCGTCATCATAAAATAAGCAGCTATTCGATATTTATATTCATGATACCGCAATTCATTTTGTATGAAGCAATGTAAGGCCTTGGGGGGATAGTGCATGGTATGCCTATCTACCAGGGTTCGAATCCTGGGGGATACACTTCGGCGATACCCAGACATTGGGTCGGCCTTCGGGTCGGTTCGGGTCCAGGTTTACGGGCATACCAGTCTATGGGTATGCGGGTTCGGTCTTGACTGGGCTTAGTCGTACCTGGCGGGTCCAGTCGATTTGGCTGGGCCGGGTCGCCGCGGATTAGTCCGTGCTGCCCAATTGGATGCCCGGATACCGCGGGTGCGTGTGTGTGTGGGCATAGCCCAAGTTGCCGTACAAAAAAAATATCATTGATGTGATTTTAATTATGTAACTAATTAACTTTTTTGATAAAGCATGCGAGAAAGATAAACATGATTTTGATTGCTTACCAAGAAAAAATTACACAAACAACTTTAGGTAAAAGGCAAAATTGTCAATAAGTCAACTGATGACAACAGTTTTCGTTCAGTTGTCGACCCTCCAAGGTATATCTGCAAAACATAGCAAATATAAATTTATTATCTCTTAATTCAAATCTATTGCAAATATCAATCCCCTTGTAAAGGTTTAAAATGCACATGTGACAGTAGAAAAGAGAACATATGTATACAATATACTGATTAATGTAAACTGTCAGGTGTATTAATATGATTTTTCTTACAAGTGATGTTATTGTTGTATCTTGTCATATACATCAATAGAATTTGGTGAATTTGGTCATTCGTTAACATTATGCTATGGCAAAGCATACAGAGGCATTTCCTCACAAAACAGGGACACAGATGGATTAAGGTGCATTGACGTTTTTTTTCTTGACTTCATACTTTGACCTACATGTTGTCTTTTAGGTTAGGTTAGATACTAGTCTAATTGATTAACCCTAAAAATATTGAATCATGATTGAATTGAATAAAATTATCTGTGATTATAAAGATTACTTTTTGTTGAATTTACATGATTGCCCATTACCACCATTAAGATGTCTTACTCATATATTATGAATGCTTACAGTTGTAGCAATTTGATGATGTTAGTTCATCATTTAGACATAAAATGAAGCCATAACATCACTTCACATGTGAAATATAGTAACAATAATGTTGTTGTTGGTAAAATAGGTTGATAAAACATTTTTTCCTATTACATGTCTTTTAATATTTACATCGTAGGGCTTCATCATTTGAAAACTCTACAATTTATAAGACCTCTTAGGTTCATTATAAGTCATTAGTATAAGATAATTAATAAAATAACTACTGTTAGATATGAGGAGATAATTAATGCATTTTTCTAGGGAAAATTGAAATTCCATAAATCTCCCCCCCCCCCCCCCCCTCCTCTCTACCATCTCTTCTCTTATGTAATATATATATATACATTCACAGTTAAATATGTACACAAGATGAATACATTGTAAACACAATGAAAGCAACTTTATATTATTTTGTACTAGGGATTTCCAATGTGTTCACGAATCACGAGTGGTAGGTTTAGATTTAGTGTTGTTGTTTTAGATGGTATTCACTAGAAGTTCACAAGCAATATCAGATATCTTAGATTTAGAGTGTATTCACAAGCTATACCAAATCTTGTAGATTTAGACTGTTGTCATAATATGTATATAAAATGTGTATACCTTGTGGGGGCACTTTTAGTTGTGTGTATATATTTCAGAGGCTCAAAGAGATGAAAAAAAGAGAGTTTTTTAAATTAAATAAGATCTTATTTTTAATTAATTTTGTATAATATAAATTAAATATCACAAATTAGGAAGTTATTTAAAAGAAAATCCTTCTGCCAAGTCCCAACTACATCTTC
This sequence comes from Arctium minus, assembly GCA_954870635.1. Taxonomy (NCBI): domain Eukaryota; kingdom Viridiplantae; phylum Streptophyta; class Magnoliopsida; order Asterales; family Asteraceae; genus Arctium; species Arctium minus. The sequence goes on from OX941080.1 coordinate 192,940,103, forward strand.
TTCTATATCTATATCTATACTGTATTATAATGTACGGATAAAAAACTCCTAAATACAAATTATTAGGCACAAGTACCATCATTTTATGCAAGATTTTAAAAATCTCTTAATTTACAAGTATCAAAGTACAAGATACATATTACTACTGGAGGCTTCTAACACCCACCAATTTGGTGTGTGAAGGACCTTCCTTTTATGCAGATCTTTCCATGTATCACTATTAATCTATCTATATCTATATCTATATTATATTATAAAGCACGGATAAAAAACTCTTAAATAAAAATTATTAGGCACAAGGTACTATCATTTTATGCAAGATTTTAAAAATCTCTTAATTTACAAGTATCAAAGTGTAACATCCGGAATTTCAAGTAAGTATAGGGTTTTGTTAATATTACAATTTCATGCTTAGCAAAGTTGAATTTATATGCTTAATTGCTATAATTGGTTAAATGTTGTTGTTGGTATTGTTTGGGGAGTTTTAAATCAACCTTTGAAAGTCAGTGAGTCTCGCGACTTACGTCGCGGGTTGAAGGTCGCGGCACAAGCCGCGTAACCCACTGGAGTGCACTTATCAGGGCAAGCGGGCGACTTACGCCGCGGGTTGCAAGTCGCGGCACAAGTCGCGGGGCGACCTGCAGGTCCCCAAAACCCCCATTTGCCCGTTTTCTTCTCATTCTTACCTCAAAAATCAGATCTAAACCGAGAGAGTTAGGATTTTGGGCGATTTTCTTCTCTTCTAAACCCTCTTATCATTTATTGCAAAAGCTTGGTTGGTGGAATCATTTATTGGGTTTCCATCTACCTCAAGATTTCAAGTCTTCATCACTTCCATTCAACTTCTAGGGTTTCATCTTTTCTAGGTTTTAATCAAAAACCTAGATTGTGAGTTTACTAATCCTTTTGTTAAAACTAGATACACATCATAATCTACTACTTGTTATTATCTTGCTTCATATTTGAAGTGTTCATATTAAATGCAATTATTTGGGGTTTTTCCTTATGAATACGTGTTTATATGTAGCATGCTTCTACATATTGGGAAATGTATATATGTATCTTGTTATGGAGATGATATCTTGTGTGAACACCATTTTATGGGTTTGAAACTACATGATTAAATTGTGGTTATATTGGTCTTGTTATGGACTTCACATTAAATGGCTTGTGTTATTGTACCCATGGTTGGTATGTAAAATATTCATGGTCATATTATGCCTTGAGGCCTACTAATAAATTATGTTAGACGAACCAAGTCAGTAGACACTAGGAGGATGTAGTCTTGGGTGCCACCGTGTGGGTATGTGCCTAGACCTCCGCCATTCGTGGTAATGCCATGGTTGTAGTCCTCGGATGTGTCGGGCCTTTCGGATGTCACTCGTAGTAGTTGGAATCAAGGTATATCGACTCTTTGGGTGGAACTTGATTGGTGCTATGGGTATCCCCCGTTGACTCCACATTTAATGAAATTTGGTTAACTGTTGATAAGAACTGTAAATGCTTTAACATGTTATTTCTTGTTCAACTCACTAGGCTTTTTGGCCTAACACTTGTTTGGTGTCGATGTGTGTCTTAGGTTCTAGTGGCGCCGTTTCTAAGCAGACATAGTTGCTTGAGTGAGAGCTTAGGGAAAATGCACTTGGACATACATTTTGGAGAAGACATTTAGGCTTATAGATGACACCCCTTTTGTAATCTCTTTTCTAGTTGTAAAAATTAGATTAGTTGGTTGTTGTTTATTGTCCGTTCAATTACAGCTGTGATTAAACAGGTTTATATACGTTTCCCCATTTTTGGGAGGCTCTTGCTAAGGCAATTTATATACCACTTCTCCTCTTTGGGAAAGTTTTTGTTATCCCCGTTTTTAGGGCGTTACAAATTGGTATCAGAGTCAGGTTTAAGTGAACTAGGTGTTGTTTTAGCATATCTAGACTTAAGCTTGAGACTTTACTGCTTCATTGTCCACTTGGGGTAGAGATCCTAGGTGGGGAGAGCGTTAGGACTTACGGAATTATGCAAATTAAGAGTCGTAATTGTGGTAACAAGAATCCTTGTGTATGATTTGTTCATAATTTCACTTAGTTACTGCTATTATGAATATGTTGTTACGTAAGTATGCTTGCAAATGCCATTACTATGATAATTGAAATGTGTATTAGTACATACATTGAGTTCAACTCACTTAGTCTTTTCTCAATCTCTTTCTCGTTCATGATTGGCAGATAGTGATGGTAAACACTCGGAACAGGTTACCGAGCACGCCAGAGAGATGCGTGGAGGTAGAATCTACTGCAGACCAACCTCATGTGGTCGATACCTCCGTGGTACCTCCCATGCCCAATCTCTTGGGAGAAGGACCCGAACAGATCCCACGCACGAACATTACGGCTAACAATGCTATCATGGAGGAGGTGACGATGGAGACGAGAATCAGAGACAACATGATGTTGGCCATGAACTCGGCCATGGCTCAACAACAAGAATTCTTTATGAAGCTTCTGGAAGAATCGAGATGCCAGTAACCGCCAACCCGAGACGATGGCCGAGAATATCGTTATGGGATCGGGTGGTGGACCGGTCGTTGTGTTAACTGAGGAGAAAACCGAGAACGGAAATAAGGGGAAGGTCAAAGGATGCATCTACAAAGCTTTTCTGGGGTGCAACCCAAAGGAGTTTTTGGGCTCAACAAATCCAGTCGTTTGTATGTATTGGTTGAAGGAAGTCGAGATGGCTTTCGAATCTAGTGAATGCGATGTCTAGCAGTGGGTGAAGTTCATTTCTCAACTTTTGAGGGGTGAGGCCTTGATCTGGTGAAATCTCACACGGTCCGCCCTCACTCCTGAAGTTTTGGCCAAGTTAACTTGGCCGGTTTTCAAACGAAAGATCATGGATAAGTACTGCAGCGAGCGGTCGTTGGACAAGCTGGAAGAAGAGTTCAAGAACCTGCAGAAAGCGGCTCTGTATATTACCGACTATTCCAAGCTTTTCCTGGAGAAGTTGAACTTGGTGGGACATCTCGTCCCTGATGAGAAAGCTAAGATCAAAGCATACCAGCATGGGTTGTCGTCCAGGATGAAGACGACAGTAAGGAATGTTAGAGGATTGACCCTTCAGGATGTGATCGAGGAGTCCTTACTGATAGAAAACGATTTTGAGGTAGAGAAAGATGAGAGAATTGCAGTGGGAGAGAAGAGGAAATGGGAAGGGCCATCTGGGCCCATTCGGCAGTCTAAGTCTTTCATGACCGGAAGAATTGGTGATAATCGTCGTGAGTCGCGGTGGTGCCACAAGTGCAAAGCCAAACACTTTGGCCCATGCGACCTAAAACTTCACTCGGGTTCTGTTGAGTGTGCCAAGTGCGGCAAGAAGGGCCATGCGATTCGGGATTGCCCTATTCGAGGGCCGGTTTGTTTTGAGTGTCGGGAACCGGGACACATGAAGAAGGATTGCCCAAAGCTTGTGGGCGGAAACCGAGGAAATTATTTTGGATCAACGGCGCGGGTCGAACAACCGTCGAGAGCGCCAAACCGAGCATTCTGAATGACTACCGAGGAGTCGAAGGAGACCGCCGATGTTGTTTCGGGTACGTTTCTAGTAAACTCGTTTCCCGCTCGTGTGTTGTTTCATTCAGGTGCTACGTGTTCTTTCGTATCGGTAAATTTCTGTAATCAATTTGTCATCCCTAGTAGTGTACTTCCCGATGCACTAGTAGTAGAGGTAGCTAATGGAGATCAAGTGATCATTCGAGATTGTTATTGTGACTGCACCCTAGAGATTGATGGGAACCCTTTTGAAGTAGACTTACTACCTACGGCAATAGGTGGATTCGACGTAGTCATAGGCATGGATTAGTTGACGAGGCATAAGGCTGACATCTTTTACTCCAAAAAGATGATCCAAGTGCCTTTGCCGAGAAGCGGTGTAGTCACCATCTACGGGGAAAAAGGGAAGAGAAGTAACCCTATTATTTCCTCCCTTAAAGCTCGTAAGTTTCTAGCAAAGGGTTACCCTTCGTACCTGGATTACGTGGTGGACGCCAAGAAAGAGAAGATGTCAGTAGAGGACGTGAAGATCGTGCGAGACTACCCGGACGTATTTCCGAAAGATCTACTCGGGATACCGCCGGAACGGCAAGTGGAGTTCCAAATCGACCTCACTCCGGGAGCGGCTCCGATAGCTCGTGCACCCTACCGTTTGGCTCCGACAGAAATGCGGGAGATGATGATGCAACTTCAGGAACTTCTCGAGAAAGGATTCATTCAACTGAGCTCGTCGCCTTGGGGAGGTCCCGTCTTATTTGTAAAGAAGAAGGATGGGTCCATGCGGATGTGCATCGATTATCGGGAATTGAATAAAGTCACGGTGAAGAACAAGTATCCTCTACCACGCATCGATGATCTATTCGATCAATTGCAAGGCGCGGGATGCTTTTCAAAGATCGATCTTAGATCCGGATACCACCAAGTCAGAGTGAAGAAGGAAGATATACCGAAAACGACTTTTCGGACGAGGTATGGGCACTACGAGTTTTTGGTGATGCCCTTTGGCTTGACCAATGCTCCGGCCATATTCATGGATTTTATGAACCGCGTGTGTCGCCCATTCTTGGACAAATTCGTGATTGTCTTTATCGACGACATCCTGATCTACTCAAAAGACGAGGTTGAACATGAGAAGCACTTGCACGAAGTGCTAGAAGTTCTCCGAAAAGAGAAGTTGTATGCGAAGTTCTCAAAGTGCGAGTTTTGGCTCAAAGAAGTTCAATTCTTAGGCCACGTAGTATCTGAAGACGGGGTGAAGGTGGACCCAGCGAAGATAGAGGCGATAATGAGTTGGGAACCGCCAACGAGTCCGACGGAAATTCGAAGTTTCTTGGATTTGGCGGGCTACTATTGACGCTTTATGCAAGACTTCTCTAAGATAGGTTTGCCACTCATATCCCTCACAAGAAAGAATGTCAATTTTCTTTGGACTGACGTGCAGGAGCAAGCTTTTCAGACGCTCAAGAAGAGACTATGTGAAGCTCCTATTCTATCCTTGCCCGATGGATCGGATGACTTCGTTGTATATAGTGATGCTTCCAAGATGGGTCTCGGGTGTGTGTTGATGCAACGGGGAAAGGTGATAGCTTATACGTCACGACAACTAAAGGACCACGAGAAGAACTACCCCACTCACGACTTGGAATTGGTGGCGGTGGTCTTTGCTTTGAAGTTGTGGCGACATTATTTGTACGGAACCAAATGTACTCTTTTCACTGATCACAAGAGCCTTAAGTACATCTTCGATAAAAAAGAACTCAATATGCGACAAAGGAGGTGGCTTGAGTTACTAAAGGACTATGACTGTGATTTACTCTATCATCCCGGTAAAGCCAACGTGTTGGCGGATGCGTTGAGTCGAAAGAGTCATGAGGGCGGTGTTAAGATATCCCTCACGAGAATCGATGTAGTATCGAGTCTCTTGGAAAACATCAATGTAACACCCTAAAAATAGGGATAACAAAAATCCGAAAAATGGACATGAGATATACAAAAATTGCCATAGCAAGAGCCTCCCAAAAATGGGGAATATAAAAATAACATGTTTAATCACAATTGTAATTTAAACGGACTATAAAATAACAACCAACTAATCTAATTTCTACATCTAGAAAAGAGATTACAAAAGGGTTGTCATCTATAAACCCAACGGTTCATTCTCAAAAGAAGTAAGCGTCCAACTGCAAAATCCCCAAGCTCTCACCCAAAGCATCTAAACCTGCTTAGGATCGGCGCCGCTAGAACCTGAGATACACATCGACACCAAACAAGTGTTAAGCCAAAAAGCCTAGTGAGTTGAACAATAATAAGCATGCATGGTCAGTTACAATTCTTATCAGCAGTTAACCATAGTTCAACAAATGTGGAGTCAATAGGGGAGACCCATAGCACCAATCAAGTCCACCCAAGAGTCGATATACCTTGATGCCCTTAACAAGGAACACCCAAAAGGCCCGACACACCTGAAGACTACCGCAAAGGAAATTCCCCGAATGGCGGAGGTCTAGGCACATACCATCACAGTGGCTCCCAAGACTACATCCTCCTAGTGTACTGACTTGGTTCGTCCAACATAACATTATAGGAGGTCCTTTAGGTATATTTCAACCCAACATATTTCAATACCAACTACGGGTATAATATTACCACCTTATCCTCATGATGTCTAACAAAAGACCTAAATGAAAATCATGCCCATCATGCATATAAATATGTCACCAAAATGGTGTTCCAACTAGAATCATCATAATACCCATATATGTATACATTTAACATATCAAGGTACCCACATTATGTATCTATGAGAAAGACCCCAAATAATGATACATATAACATAAATCATGGCATATCACCCATATTTACATTTCCAACTATTTTTATAAAGAAATCCCCAAAACACTTGAACATATAGAGATAAAGTAACAAATAGGAGATTATGATGTATATCTAGTTTTAACAAAGGTTTAGTAAACTCACAATCTAGGTTTTGAACCAAAACCTAGAAAATATAGAAACCCTAGAAGTTGCCCCAAGGAGACTTGATGTAGGAGAGGAGTAGCTTGATAAGGATCTTCAATAAATGCACTTGGTTGAGGTTTGAAGAACAAGAAATCACCCCAACAACCCAAAACCCTAGCAATAAATGTGTAGGTGTTTGAAACCCCCAAAAATCGCCCAAATGAGAGTTCTCCCGTTTTTTGTAAAGTGCTAAGTGAGAAATGAGGCTACCAAAGTGTTTTAAATTGACCAGACCCCGCGGGCGATAGTGCCCGACGATAGTACCATAGGCACTATCGCATGTCACAATCGCGAAGGCTTCCCCCCTCACGATACAAACTCGACGACAATGCCCTCCGCGATAGTGCCATGGCACAATCGTGTGGCACAATCGCGAGCAACCCGAACCTTCGGTACACTTTCGGCAATAGTTCCCTCACGATAGTGCCAAGGGCACAATCGCATGGCACAATCGTGTGGCACCCGAAACAACCCAAAAATTCAACCGAAAATGATAACGAGCACAAGGTTTGTACGATTAGAGATGGTAAATCAATATATGACATTTTAACATAATTCAAGATCATAAAATGCACACAAAGACACATATTCATACATAAACGAAATTGATGCATTAAGGGCGACAAAATACTTACCTTATGAATTTACGGGTATTACAATCCTCCCCACCTAAATGGGATTTCGTCCCCAAAATCTTACCCTAAACAAACAAGTGAGGATAACGCTTCTTCATATCATCTTCCGATTCCCAAGTAATGTTAGCACCCCGATGGTGCTTCCATTGGACCTTAACCATAATTACTTCTTTGTGCCACAACTTCTTCACATTTGACTCCAAGATTGCCTCCGGTTCCTCAACGCAACGATTTCCATTGTCCACCCGAATTTCTGTCAAAGGAATAACGCTTTCCTCCTCGGCTAGGAACTTCCGAAGGTAGCATACATGAAATGTAGGATGTATCCCATCCATTTTCGGTGGTAAATTCAACCGGTAGGCTTGCAAACCAATTTTCTCCAAGATGACGAAAGGTCCAAGGAAACGAGGACTAAGCTTCCCACGCTTTCCAAACCGAATAATTCCCTTCCATGGTGACACCTTCAACATGACCCGGTCACCCACTTGAAACTCAACCGGTTTTCTCTTCTTGTCCGCGTAGCTCTTTTGTCGGTCTTGCGCCGCCTTTAGCCTCTCTCGTATTTCTGTCACCTTGTCCGCCGTCTCTTGAACTATTTCCGGCCCGGCGAATTGCTTCTCGCCCGCTTCTAGCCAACAAACTGGGGTTCTGCACTTCCGCCCATACAAAGCCTCGAACGGTGCCATTCCAATACTAGAATGGTAATTGTTGTTGTACGCTAACTCTACTAGAGGTAGATGTGAATCCCAACTTCCCCCGAAGTCTATTACACACGACCTCAACATATCTTCTAATGTATGTATCGTCCTCTCGCTTTGACCATCCGTTTGAGGATGATATGTCGTGCTCAAATTTAGTCGAGTACCCAACTCCTTTTGCAAACTAGCCCAAAAGTTCGAAGTGAATCGACTGTCCCAATCCGATACAATAGATTGCGGAACTCCGTGCCTCGACACCACCTCATCAATATAAAGCTTGGCCAATTTCTCCATTGGCAAGGTCTCCCGCATTGCAAGGAAATGCGCACTTTTTGTCAACCGGTCAACGATTACCCAAATGGTGTCGTGCCCACGCAAGGTCTTTGGTAACTTCGTCACGAAATCCATAGTAATGTTGTCCCATTTCCACTCGGGAATGGACAACGGTTGTAAACTTCCATACGGTCTTTGATGTTCCGCCTTGACTTGAAGGCACGTGACACATTTCTCCACATAGCTAGCCACATCTAGCTTCATCACTGACCACCAATAAATTAACTTTAAATCTCTATACATCTTGGTGCTACTGGGATGTATAGAATACTTCGACTTATGCGCTTCTTCAAGAAGTAACTTCCGATTTCCTCCCAACTTCGGCATCCAAATCCGTCCTTGAAAGAGTTTGAGACCACGACCGTCTTCCGTTAACAATTCCTTTTGTTTCACCATGACTTCGGCTTTGAGGTTCTCTTCCTTAAGTGCTTCCACTTGACTTACTTTAACGCTTTCCAACAAACTTGACACCACATCGATCCTTGTAAGGGACATCTTGACACCTCCATCATGGCTCCTTCGACTCAACGCATCTACCACCATGTTGGCCTTACCGGGATGATAGAGTAAATCACAATCGTAATCCTTCAAAAGCTCTAGCCATCTCCTTTGTCGCATATTGAGTTCCTTTTGGTCGAAGATGTACTTGAGACTCTTGTGATTCATGAAGAGAGTACACTTGGTCCCATACAAGTAGTGTCGCCACAACTTCAATGCGAACACCACCGCTGCCAACTCCAAATCATGAGTCGGATAGTTCTTCTCATGATCCTTTAATTGTCGCGACGCGTAGGCGATTACTTTCCCCCTTTGCATTAAGACACACCCAAGCCCCATCTTGGAAGCGTCACTAAACACAACAAAGTCTTCCGATCCCTCGGGTAAGGACAAGATCGGGGCTTCGCACAACTTCCTCTTGAGCGTTTGAAACGCTTGCTCTTGTGCATCGGTCCAAAGAAACTTGACGTTCTTCCTTGTAAGAGAAGTGAGCGGTGTAGCTGTCTTTGAGAAATCTTGAATGAAACGTCGATATTAACCCGCTAAACCCAAGAAGCTTTGGATCTCCGTCGGACTTGTTGGAGGTTCCCAACTCATCATTGCCTCGATCTTTGCCGGATCCACTTTTATCCCGTCCTTTGATACCACATGCCCCAAGAATTGCACCTCTTGAAGCCAGAATTCGCACTTCGAGAACTTCGCGAACAGTTTCTCCCTCCTTAGAACTTCTAATACTTACCATAAGTGTTTTCCATGCTCGGATTCATCTTTTGAATATATTAAAATATCGTCGATGAAGACGATCATGAATTTATCCAAGAATGGGAAACACACACGGTTCATCAGATCTATGAATACGGCCGGAGCGTTGGTTAAGCCGAAAGGCATCACCAAAAACTCATAATGACCGTATCTCGTCCGTAAAGCCGTCTTCGGAATATCTTCGTTCTTCACTCTCACTTGATGATAACCGGACCGAAGATCAATCTTCGAGAAACATCCTGGCGCCTTGTAGTTGATCAAAAAGGTCGTCGATGCGAGGTAAATGATACTTGTTCTTCACCGTGACTTTGTTTAACTTCCGATAATCTATGCACATCCGCATGGATCCATCCTTCTTCTTCACGAACAGTACCGATGCTCCCCAAGGTGACGAACTCGGTCGAATGAAGCCCTTCTCCAACAACTCTTGAAGTTGTGTCATCATCTCTTTCATTTCTGTCGGTGCCAAACGATATGGAGCACGAGCTATCGGAGCCGCTCCCGGAGTGAGGTCGATCTGAAACTCTACTTGTCGTGTCGGTGGCAACCCGGGTAGGTCTTCCGGGAAGACATCCGGAAAATCTCGCACCACTTCTACGTCTTCTACCGACTTCTTCTCTTTCTTTGCGTCCACAACGTACGCCAAGTACGAAGGGTAACCCTTCGCTAAGAACTTGCGAGTCTTAAGAGATGAGATAATAGGATTACTCTTCTTTCCTTTCTCCCCATAAATGATAACCACACCATTTCCCAGCGATGGCACTTGGATCATCTCTTTAGAACAAAAGATGTCCGCCTTATGCCTTACTAACCAATCCATACCTATGACTACATCAAACCCTCCTACAACCATAGGTAACAAGTCCACTCCAAAAGGATTCCCATCGATCTCTAGAGTGCAATCACAAAAACGGTCTCGAATGATTACTTGATCCCCATTAGCTATTTCTACTACTAACGCATCGGGAAGGACACTAATAGGAGTGGTGAATTGCTTACAGAAGGAATCCGACACAAAAGAACAAGTAGCACCCGAATCAAACAAAACACGAGCTGGCAAGGAGTTTACTAGGAACGTACTCGAAACGACATCAACTGTCTCATTTGCCTCCTCAGTAGTCATCCGGAAAGCTCGACTCGGTGCCCTTGATGGTTGCTCGACCCTAGCCGTCGAACCCACATAATTTCCACCACTTCCTCTAACTAGCCTTGGGCACTCTCGCTTCATATGCCCCGGTTCTCCGCATTCATAACATACCGACCCACGGAGGGAACACTCTCGAGTTGTGTGGTTTTTCTTACCACACTTGGTACACCTGGCTGGACCGAAGTGAGTCTTTGTAACGCACGACCCCGAGTGCTTTGACCTGCACTTGTGGCACCACCGATCTTCACGGCGTTGATCACCCGTTCTCCCGCTTACAAAGGGTCTTGATTGACGAACGGGCCCAGATGGCCCCTCCCACTTCCGTTTCTCACCAACATGCTTATTCTCATCCCTTTCGACATTGATGTCATCTTCAACGAGTAAGGACTCCTCGATAACCTCTTGCAGAGTCGAACACTTAGCATTTCTTACCGCTGATCGCATCTCGGCCGGTAACCCATGATGATAGGTCTTAATCTTTGACCTTTCATCGGGGACCATATGTCCCACCAAGTTTAGTTTCTCCAAAAAGAGTTTGGAGTAGACAACAATAGACAGATTCCCTTTCTTCAGATCTCGGAACTCCCGCTCCAATTTGTCCATCGAACGCTCGCTACAATACTTGTCCATAATCTTCTCTTTGAACGTCGGCCAAGTTAACTTAGCCAGAACTTCAGGAGTGAGGACTGATTGAGTGAGATTCCACCAAATCAAAGCCTCTCCCCGAAGTAGTTGAGAAGAAAACTTGACCCGTTGAGAGGGATCACACTCACTTGACTCAAAGTCCATCTCCACCTCCTTGAGCCAGTACATACAAGCCACCGGGTTATCGGAACCCACAAACTCCTTAGGGTGGCACCCCAGAAATGCCTTGTAGGTGCACCCCTTAGTCTTCGTCTTGTTCCCGTCATCATATGGGTCTTCAACGGATACCACATTTGGTCCACCCGACCCCACAACAATGTTTTCCGCCATTGTTTCAGGTTGTCGATTGCTGGCGTCTCGATCCTCTAAGAGTTTCATGAAGAACTCTTGTTGTTGGGCCATGGCAGAGTTCATGGCCAACATCATGCTATCCCGCAACCGGGTCTCCATAGTAACTTCCTCCATAATGGCATTATCCGCATTGAGGTTCCGACGTGGAATATGCTCAGGTCCGCCTCCCAAGATTCTGGGTACTGGAATTCCCTCGGAGGTTGCCCCCATAGGAGGTCGTACAGCTGCAGATTCCACTTCTGGTTGACCCTCTGGCATGCCCGGTAATCTACTTCGAGTGTTTACCATCACGATCTTCCATACACGCACGAGAAATAGGTTGAGAAAAGACTAAGCGAGTTGAACTCATTGTACGTACTAATACCTTCATTAGTTATCATAATAATTGTAAACCAAATATGCTCACGTAACAATGCATTCATAATAGCAGTAGCTAAGTGAAATTATGAAAGAACCTTACACAAGAATTCTTGTCACCATCATCACAACTTTTAATTAAAGTAATTTCGTAATCCTAACACTCTCCCCACCTAGGATTGCTATCCAAGTGGACAGTGAAGTCATAAAGTCTAAAGCTTAAGTCTAGATATGCTAAACAATACATAGTTCACTTAAACTAAATCTCTGATACCAACTTGTAACACCGTAAAAATAGGGATAACAAAAATCCGAAAAACGGACATGAGGTATACAAAAATTGCCATAGCAAGAGCCTCCCAAAAATGGGGAATATATAAATAACCTGTTTAATCACAATTGTAATTTAAACGGACTATAAAATAACAACCAACTAATCTAATTTCTACATCTAGAAAATAGATTACAAAAGGGTTGTCATCTATAAACCCAACGGTTCATTCTCAAAAGAAGTAAGCGTCCAAGTGCAAAATCCCCAAGCTCTCACCCAAAGCATCTAAACCTGCTTAGGACCGGCGCCGCTAGAACCTGAGATACACATCGACACCAAACAAGTGTTAAGCCAAAAAGCCTAGTGAGTTGAACAATAATAAGCATGCATGGTCAGTTACAATTCTTATCAGCAGTTAACCATAGTTCAACAAATATGGAGTCAATAGGGGAGACCCATAACACCAATCAAGTCTACCCAAGAGTCGATATACCTTGATGCCCTTAACAAGAAACACCCAAAAGACCCGGCACACCCGAAGACTACCGCAAAGGAAATTCCCCGAATGGCGGAGGTCTAGGCACATACCATCACAGTGGCTCCCAAAACTACATCCTCCTAGTGTACTGACTTGGTTCGTCCAACATAACATTTATAGGAGGTCCTTTAGGTATATTTCAACCCAACATATTTCAATACCAACTACGGGTATAATATTACCACCTTATCTTCATGATGTCTAACAAAAGACCCAAATGAAAATCATGCCCATCATGCATATAAATATGTCACCAAAATGGTGTTCCAACTAGAATCATCATAATACCCATATATGCATACATTTAACATATCAAGGTACCCACATTATGTATCTATGAGAAAGACCCCAAATAATGATACATATAACATAAATCATGGCATATCACCCATATTTACATTTCCAACTATTTTTATAAAGAAATCCCCAAAACACTTGAACATATAGAGATAAAGTAACAAATAGGAGATTATGATGTGTATATAGTTTTAACAAAGGTTTAGTAAACTCACAATCTAGGTTTTGAACCAAAACCTAGAAAATATAGAAACCCTAGAAGTTGCCCCAAGGAGACTTGATGTAGGAGAGGAGTAGCTTGATAAGGATCTTCAATAAATGCACTTGGTTGAGGTTTGAAGAACAAGAAATCACCCCAACAACCCAAAACCCTAGCAATAAATGTGTAGGTGTTTGAAACCCCCAAAAATCGCCCAAATGAGAGTTCTCCCGTTTTTTTGTAAAATGCTAAGTGAGAAATGAGGCTGCCAAAGTGTTTTAAATTGACCAGACCCCGCGGGCGATAGTGCCCGACGATAGTGCCATGGGCACTATCGCATGTCACAATCGCGAAGGCTTCCCCCCTCACGGTACAAACTCGGCGACAGTGCCCTCCGCGATAGTGCCATGGCACAATCGGGTGGCACAATCGCGAGAAACCCTGAACCTTCGGTACACTTTCGGCGATAGTGCCCTCGCGATAGTGCCAAGGGCACAATCGCGTGGCACCTGAAACAGCCCAAAAATTCAACCGAAAATGATAACGAGCACAAGGTTTGTACGATTAGAGATGGTAAATCAATATATGACATTTTAACATAATTCAAGATCATAAAATGCACACAAAGACACATATTCACACATAAACGAAATTGATGCATTAAGGGAGACAAAATACTTACCTTATGAATTTACGGGTATTACAATCAAGACGAGTCATATGGAAGCGCTCAAAGAAGAAAATCTCAAATCCGAAGTCATGGTGAGGCAAAGTGGGCTTTTGACTGAAGACAGTCGTGGACTTAAACTTTTCCAAGGGAGAATTTGGGTGCCAAGGCTTGGGGGAAATCGAAAATTGCTTCTCGAGGAAGCACACAAGTCGAAGTATTCTATACACCCCGGTAGCACCAAGATGTACATAGATCTAAATTTGAACTATTGGTGGTCGGTGATAAAAATAGACGTGGCTAGTTATGTGGAGAAATGTGTCACGTGTCTTCAAGTTAAAGCGGAGCATCAAAGACCGTACGGGAGTTTACAACCGTTGTCCATTCCCGAGTGGAAGTGGGACAATATCACCATGGATTTTGTGATAAAACTACCGAAAACCTTGCGAGGTCATGACACAATATGGGTGATTGTGGATCGTCTAACCAAGAGTGCGCATTTCCTTGCTATGAGACCTTGCCAATGGAGAAATTGGCTAAGATTTATATCAACGAGGTGGTGTCGAGGCACGGAGTTCCGAAATCTATCGTGTCGGATAGAGACAATCGGTTCACATCGAACTTTTGGGCTAACTTACAGAAAGAGTTGGGCACCAGATTAAATCTGAGCACGGCATACCATCCTCAAACGGATGGTCAAAGTGAGAGGAAAATTCAGACACTAGAGGACATGTTGAAGTCGTGTGTCATAGATTTCGGCGGGAGTTGGGACTCACACCTACCTCTGGTGGAGTTTGCTTATAATAACAGTTACCATTCTAGTATTGGAATGGCACCGTTCGAGGCGTTATATGGACGGAAGTGCAGAACCCCAGTTTGTTGGCTTGAAGCGGGCGTGAAGCAATTCGCCGAACCGGAAATCGTTCAAGAGAAGGTAGACAAAGTGAAAGAAATTCGAGAAAGATTGAAGGCGGCGCAAGACCGACAGAAAAGTTACACGGATAAGAAGAGGAGACCGGTCGAATTCCAAGTGGGCAACCGGGTGATGTTGAAAGTATCTCCATGGAAGGGGATTATTCGGTTCGGGAAGCGCGGGAAGCTTAGTCCTCGTTTCCTTGGACCCTTTGTTATTTTGCAAAAGATTGGTCTACAAGCTTATCGGTTGGACTTACCACCGGAGATGGATGGGATACATCATACCTTTCACGTTTGTTATTTACGTAAGTGCTTAGCCGAAGAGGAAAGCGTGATTCTTTTGACGGAAATCCGAATAGATAATGGAAACCGTTGTGAGGAGGAACCGGAAGCGATTTTGGAAACGAAAATAAAGAAGTTGTGGCATAAGGACGTGGTCATGGTCAAGGTCCAATGGAAGCACTATCGTGGTGCTAATGTCACTTGGGAGTCCGAAGAGGGCTTAAAGAAGCGTTACCTTCCTTTGTTCGTATAAATGTGATTTCGCGGACGAAATCCTAATTAGGTGGGGAGGATTGTAACATTCGGAATTTCAAGTAAGTATAGGGTTTTGTTAATATTACAATTTCATGCTTAGCAAAGTTGAATTTATATGCTTAATTGCTATAATTGGTTAAATGTTGTTGTTGGTATTGTTTGGGGAGTTTTAAATCAGCCTTTGAAAGTCAGTGAGTCTCGCGACTTTCGCCGCGGGTTGAAGGTCGCGGCACAAGCCGCGTAACCTACTGGAGTGCACTTATTAGGGCAAGCGGGTGACTTACGCCGCGGGTTGCAAGCCGTGACACAAGTCGCGGGGCGACCTGCAGGTCCCCAAAACCCCCATTTTGCCCGTTTTCTTCTCATTCTTACCTCAAAAATCAAATCTAAACCGATAGAGTTAGGGTTTTGGGCGATTTTCTTCTCCTCTAAACCCTCTTATCATTTATTGCAAAAGCTTGGTTGGTGGAATCATTTATTGGGTTTCCATCTACCTCAAGATTTCAAGTCTTCATCACTTCCATTCAACTTCTAGGGTTTCATCTTTTCTAGGTTTTAATCAAAAACCTAGATTGTGAGTTTACTAATCCTTTTGTTAAAACTAGATACACATCATAATCTACTACTTGTTATTATCTTGCTTCATATTTGAAGTGTTCATATTAAATGCAATTATTTGGGGTTTTTCCTTATGAATACGTGTTTATATGTAGCATGCTTCTACATATTGGGAAATGTATATATGTATCTTGTTATGTAGATGATATCTTGTGTGAACACCATTTTATGGGTTTGAAACTACATGATTAAATTGTGGTTATATTGGTCTTGGTATGGACTTCACATTAAATGGCTTGTGTTATTGTACCCATGGTTGGTATGTAAAATATTCATGGTCATATTATGCCTTGAGGCCTACTAATAAATTATGTTAGACGAACCAAGTCAGTAGACACTAGGAGGATGTAGTCTTGGGTGCCACCGTGTGGGTATGTGCCTAGACCTCCGTCATTCGTGGTAATGACATGGTTGTAGTCCTCGGATGTGTCGGGCCTTTCGGATGTCACTCGTAGTAGTTGGCATCAAGGTATATTGGTTCTTTGGGTGGAACTTGATTGGTGTTATGGGTATCTCTCGTTGACTCCACATTTAATGAAATTTGGTTAACTGTTGATAAGAATTGTAAATGCTTTAACATGTTATTTCTTGTTCAACTCACTAGACTTTTTGGCCTAACACTTGTTTGTTGTCGATGTGTGTCTCAGGTTCTAGTGGCACCGTTTCTAAGCATGCGTAGTTGCTTGAGTGAGAGCTTGGGGAAAATGCACTTGGACATACATTTTGGAGAAGACATTTGGGCTTATAGATGACACCCTTTTTGTAATCTCTAATCTAGTTGTAGAAATTAGATTAGTTGGTTGTTGTTTATTGTCCGTTCAATTACAACTGTGATTAAACATGTTTATATATTTTTCCCCATTTTTGGGAGGCTCTTGCTAAGGCAATTTATATACCACTTCTCCTCTTTGGGAAAGTTTTTGTTATCCCCGTTTTTAGGGCGTTACACAAAGCACAAGATACATATTATTACTGCAGACTTCTAACACCCACCAATTTGGTATGTGCAGGGTCTTCCTTTTATGCAGACATTTCCATGTATCACTATTAATTAATATATTATATTACTATAATTTTGTTTTAATTATATTATTAAATGTGTAATTGGTTATTTTTCTAGATGTCATTAAAATATATAAGATAATCATTGAATTCTAAGAAAATATTTAATTTTTTTATACAAAAAACATTATATTATTAAGCCTAAATTAAACAAATTTATAAAAAAAACATTATCACTTTCTCAAAACCATCCAAAATTGTACTGTAAATCGATAAAAAAATTGAAACATTAAAATCGTGATGTATCTAGCTGTATTGCGCGTGTACGCTTCTAGTATTAAATAAATTAACAAATTATCTGAAAATCAATAAAGTTTAACAAATCAATAAATAAAAAACGACTAAGCTTGAAAATTAAAAATTTAGCCATCAATTATTGGAAATTCAAATTCGTAAGATTTTATATTAATTAAAATAAAACGACAAAATTAATATTAATTAAAAAAATTAGATATAAAGGGAAAAAAAAATGATTCATGTCATCCTCAAAGGGGACCTTTTGATAGTCATGCACCTTTTTCTATTAGAAAAATATGATTTTGGAGCACTTGCACGCCAATGCTTTTGAGGGGGTGTAATAATATTAAAGCATCCTATGGTACGAATAAATATTCACTAATCATTTGATTATATTTGTTTTCGATTATGTGTTATATATTTTAACTGTGTAGCTATATTATGACAATTATATAACAGAACATAAAAAGTGAGTATAAATGTCTGAATAGATTTATATGCATTTTATATACTGTTGTGGAGGTGTGTGGATGACGATGCAACCAATGTAGGTATGGCACAGGAATGGTGTAGTAAGAACATCTCCAACAGCTATGCTATAATTTTTTCTAAAATAGAGTATAAAAAGTAAAAATCTTCAAAAATATTACATCAAACTCCAATCACTACTCTATTTTAGCAATTCTATCATCAATTATATTAATAAAATATTATTTTTCTCTTCTAAAAACACAACTTCAATTTTTCCTATTGGTTGAAAATAATTAAAAAATATCTCTTCAATATAGAGTTTTAGAGATTTATTCAAATTTGGAGATTTCTTCAAATTTGGAGATTTTTACCTTCTCTCTTTCTCTTCTTTTCTCTATTTTAGCATATGATATAACATAGCTGTTGGAGCAAAAAATTGTTAAAATCTCACTTTTTTTCTATTTTAGCATAGTTGTTGGAGATGCTCTAATGTAGTAGTGAAGATGTTATGCTCTACAATATCTTTTCTAGAAAATCAAGATTTTCGATTTAGAAGTATTTGTCAAACAAAATCTATATTAACTCTACATAATTTTCTTTCATTTTAAAACAAAGAAGTGGATTAGGGGTATAATGGTCATTTCATTGAAATTTGACGATGATTCTCACCTAATTTGGTAGAGACCTAACCAACATAAAGTTTTGGTCGGTTGATGAAAAAAAAATTATTGGTTTCACTTTGTCTGTAAAATGTTTCATAGTTTGGTATCTTCTATGTGGTAGCAGAATTATAAAATTTATGAAGAAGATACATAATTTAAAAAATCGACAATAGTTTTTCTTTTGTTTGAGAAAAAAATGTATTAATTCATGATTTTGTACTAAACTTGCATACACAAACACAAAAACAAAGCAAAAAAATTTAGTAAATCCCAGTGAGGTAGGTATGGGGATAGGATGTTCACAATTTCCGTCTCTAGTTTAAATGGTAGAGATGTTGTCTCCAAGAAGATATCTTGCTTGCAAAACAGAAATTAAAAGAAATACATAAGCATGCTACAAGTTGAGGGTGGTGTACAAAAACAGAAAATGTATTAGGGACAAATGTGAAAGTAAATAGGCTAAGCAAACAAGGAAAAAATAAAATATAACACTAGTAGCTACTAATACAAAAATAAAAGTTACAACTAGTGTACAACAAATAGAATAGATACAATAATAAACAATAAATACAGAAAAAACTAAAACAACTATCTATCGAACGTAAATGCAGTGTTTCATTTAAAAGTAACCTTGTAAAAAACGCAAGGGAAATTATAAATTGATTTAATCGAGTTACTTTCTTTAGAAAATGTTTCATAAAAAAAATCTTAACGGATCCAATGACACAATTAAAACTGAATATTACAAACCATAAGGTGTTTATTACCTTTAGGTTTGCAGGGAAAATCTTTCAACACAAGAAACCAAGTTAGATTTTCTTTAAAGTAGTTCACACATGAACACGCTTTGACTTCAATAGAATGCTAGCTCTAAACTCTTAGAGGGCGTTTGGTTCATATAATGGAACTTGATGGAATTGGAATCCATTGAAGTAATTTGACTTTGAATGAAATTTAATGGAATTTGACAATGTGTTTGGTTGGTAGGAATTTAATTCATTCACTAAAACCAATGGATTATAAATTCCTTAAATTGTGGAATTCAATGGAATCGGAAGGATTCCATCATTTTCATTCTGTGAACCAAACATGGACTTTGAATTTGGTCAATGGAATTGGTCATTCCAATTCCTTCAGATTCCTTACAATTTCATGAACCAAACAACCCCTTAGATTTCTAATATAATATGTGTTTAAGGGGTTGTTTGTTTTTTTAAAAAACCTCTTAATTGCTCTTAAGTCTGAATCATTAAGACTTTTTTACACACCACCTCTTATTAATCATAACTAAAATAAGACTTCAGACTTTACATCTCTTAAAAAACAAACAACACCTAAGAGAACAAAAATAATGTTCCTTTTTTTTGTTTTATCATGCAACCTAAAAGTATCTTAATTGGATTAATCATTAGGCTTAAATCCTTTCACATTGTATCCATAGGGATTATAAATAGAACCATAACTCCTATAGGTTGGACCTATTTTGTAATTCCTAAGCCCATCTCTTTAAGGTCCATCAAACCTAATAAATGTTTGATTTAATTTTATTATCTTAATAAAATTATAGGTAAATACATTTACACATAAAACCACATAATTATTATAATTATATTTTTAACACATATTTTAATTATTATACTAGAATAATAATAATAATTAATAATCAACATGTTATTGTTCGAGTTTCTTTTATCCTATAAGCATATCGAAACATACGATTTCTTTGTATGCAACCCTATTGGTTTACATATTTTTCAAAAGTATTACCGTTTGGCACATGTCATGAACATATAAAAACTTACAGTAACCATATATAGAGGCCAAATCAAACGGAAACTGTCTAAATGTTACACACCTTACAAAACCAATTTCAACCATCTGTGTAAATTATCATATCAATGTTTAACGACGTGGATTAAATCAGTTTCGAAATTTACTCTCATCTTTATCTATAACTGATTCGATAACTGCCTAAAATTGGCCACATAGACCCCATTTGATGGGCATACTGAAGCCCAATATCTATTATGTTCCGGGCCCTAAAAAAATCACAATAATCACAGAAAACCTCATTCATTACCAAACGATAATAATTTAGATTCTTCAGCCAGCGACTCCATGATTTCCGAGAAATCGGCAATCGGCCATGGAAAAGAGTAATTGAAACAACGAAGACAGGTGTTATGATCTCATCACATTATTCTCTGTTAAAACTCTCGATCAATCTGTTATCTGTACGTTACTCTCTTTGTTTGCATGGTATTTTTGTTTTTTTACATGTTATGTAATCATAATGAGGAAATTGGTTCTAGGTTTTGGACGATGATTAAGTCATCGATGGATCTAAATCGAACTTTGGGAATCTGCAATAGGATATGTTTGATTGGGAAGAGAGTCATGCTATCTTTGCTTCCACTGAATTTAAGGTTAAAGGTTTTTAGGGTTTTATTCGGTTAAATTTGATGAGATTTGGATTTTTGACAGAGTTTTTGCAATCAGCATGCTTTATATATATATATATATGTATGTATATCAATATGTATATTAGTTGCTGTGTGATTCAATGTAGTGTACCTATTTTCTTCTAATGAAAAGAAACATATGGATTCCATTGTTCAAATTAGTTGGTTTAACCTTGAAAATGTACTTTTTTTCTTATCAAAATTGAATAGATTAAAAAAGAGGGTACTACCCTTAGCGGCGTCCCACCGCACACTAGTCCCACGGTCATCATGGATTAGAACCATTTGTCGTGATTCCCTTTTCTGTACGTGTTTGATCTGTTTCTGTAAACAGGAGTCGATATTCAGTAGAATAACAATAAGCAAGTTGTATTCACATTATCACATCGGAGCTTTGGCCGGAGAAGTAGAGGGGTGAAGGTAGGGTTAGGGGCTGTTTCTGTTTGGTGGTTTTCTAAGTCTTATGGGGATTAATCTGTCTATATAGATCGGAAAGATTTTGTTTGGGATGATTTTTTCAGTGAAAACTTGGCTTTTTGCATAAAATTTCCCCATAGCTTAGTGAATAAGCCACTTTCTATATCATTAAACCACTATCAAACAGTCTTATTAAGCTGTTAACAGACAGACCCTTAGTGAGCCGACAACTAGGTTTACACATTAATCTAGAGGCGAATAGTTTCTTGAAATTTTCTTGACTATGGTTGTTTGTACATGCTTCTATTTGTATGTTATTGCTTACTCGTATCTAAGTTTTTCAAGATTTATCGTATCTGCCTTTTCTTGCTAAGTTATTTTTTTCTCCCTCTCTTTCGACTACTTTCACAAGCCATGAATCTTCAGAAAAACAACCACTCTATTCACATCTGTAGAGGTCAAAAGTAAGCACCTATGGATGAGAATTCGGAATTAGAAATGGATAATGTTGTTTGGACCCCTACCGAAGATGGAGTTGATTACCTATTTCCCTTAGTCAATTTAGTAGACTGCTTTCTTTTCTAGATGGTATCGATCCCACACTCGGCTCAAGGCTTTAAAGTATGCGTTCATCATATCCTTATACCTTACTTTCCACTTTCGAGTGGGATATAATGGACGGTTTTGGTTTGGTTTAGTTGGGAATTATATTGCTTTGGTAACAAGAATGCTAGTAGGCCAATAATTGGTGTTTCAGAAATGTATTCTTATGAATCATTATTGCCTTTTAGGCAAGGACACAAAGCTGTACAGCAAAATTTAAAAGAAAGTAGAGCTACCAACCACTACTAAAGCGATATTAGGCCGAAAAAACGAAATTTTCAGAAAAGCATAAATTTATATGCTTTAACCGAGGGACCATCTATAGCCTGACACGTAGCATATTCATCAGGAATATGAACGTGTTATTCATCATAAATGTTGTAACATATTCCTCATGGATATGTGATTCATGATGAATATTCATCGTGAAGAGGGACATGTGGCGCACCGTGGATGGTTCCTAGATTCCTATTCAGTTTTGAGTTTCCAACGGAACTTCTCTCTCTCTCTCTCTCTATATATATATATATATATATATATATTTGCATGTAGACTTGGGATCACATGAGACAAACATGTTTTCGTGAAACCCGTGAGACCAAGTTTTTACACTTGAAACTTCACAGCAAAATACAGTGAAGGTAAAAATCCGAACCTTCATAGCAAAAACACTCTGAGAGTTACCTCCACAGAATTATGTTGTTAAGTTTCAAACGTAAAAACTTGGTCTCACAGCTCTCACGAAAACAAGTTGGTCGTGAACCCAACCCTTTGCATGTATGTATATAGTTGAGCATTTGGTTGGATGGTGGTAGATGTGTTGGGTGTTTATGGGGGGTTAAGACTAGTTTGGTTTCTTCTGGCAGAATATATAGTTTAGGGTATGATTTCATCAGAAAATGGGAACATGGTTTGCAGGTTGTTTGTTACTTTTTCTACTTTTATTTTGTTATTTAAATTCTCAAAGTAGTTTATTGGATGTCAATTTTGTGTAAAAGAATTGTGGTCCATGTCATCTTAGATCTCAAATACGACATGGTGAGAGAATCTGTTGATGAATTAATTGCTCTGAAACCCCACAGAGACATGTGAAAAGTTAAAAAGTTTTTGATATTCTGAACCTATCTATGGTCACTCTACTAGACACTACTGTTTCCTCATCCTGACCATGGCCATGGGTACTGCAAACAAACAAGAAAAGAATCCCAGTAAAAAACTAGTAACTATGTGTGACTTGACTATAGGAATAATCACATGACTTCTTCACCACCTCAATTATCTATACTATATTATAAAGATGGCATAAAAAACTCTTAAAAACAAGTCTTAAAGCTTAATGTACCGCTATTTAATGCTAATTACTTAAAAAACAACCATAAAAGTTGTATGTACTACATTTAATGTTATTCATTAATTTTCAATCATTATCTCTAACCATTTTAACTCCCCTAAAATAACTCTCGGCATATTTTAGATATAAAAAATCTAAAATATAATTAAAAAATCTTACAGAATATTTTATAAAAAAAAATTATATTATTAAACCAAAATAAATTACATTATATTATTAAGTCTAAATTAAACAAATTTATATAAAAAAATCATTATCACTCTCTCACAACCATCCAAAATCGTAATGTAAATCGACAAAAAACAGAAAATAAATTGAAACATTAAAATCGTGATGTATCTAGCTGCATTGCGCGAGTACACTTCTAGTTACTCAAAAGATGTATATAAACTTGACCTCTGCTAAAAAAATAATTAACATATCCAACCTTCAAAATAAGGTGTAGCAGACCTGACGTTTACCTACTCAAAAGGGTAAATTGTACTTTAAAAGGATAGTATATCCAACTTTCAAAATAAGGTATATACAGACATAGGTTGGGTTCCGGTGAGAAGTTGAAGCAAGCGTGAGAATTGGTTATCAACCGTTGGATGAGAAATGGATGCACATTAGGATGAGATGCATCAGATCAATTCCTTTAAGGCGCAATTCATGGGAGGACATGAGATTAAAAGTGATCAACGGTTCAGATCCACTTCTCACGCTTACCTATAACCTCTATCCACTCAAAAAGGTAAAAGTGTACCCAAGAGAATAGCATATCCAAACCACAAGGCTTGTAGCGTACTGGTTAAGGCTTGTGGGGATATGGTGGAATATCCATCTACCCCGGGTTCGAATCCAGGCATACGCAACTTGTGGCCACTGGGGTTTAGGGTTTATCCAGGGTTGTCGCTTTAACAGTCAAAAATTGTCAGGGATTAGTCTAGGTTATGCCTAGGATACCCTTTCAAAAAAAAAAAAATAATAACATATCCATCCTTCAGAATAAAACGTAGACAAACTTGACATCTATACAAAAGAATAATATATCCAACTTTTAAAATAAGATGTAGACAGACATAACCTCTACCTACTCAAAAAGTAAAATGAACAAAAGAATAGTATATCTAACCTTTAGAATAAGATATACACAGGCTACTATGTCAACTCAAAAGAGTAACATATTTACCCACTCAAAAGGGTAAAGTGGTTGTTTAAGAAGAATTATTGCTAAAAGATATCCACAATCAATCACAGACCATTTTGACAGTTAACTATATAATGAGCTTTGACAATTAACATGCAAACCATTCCTTATAACAGTTAAACATAAATGAACATGGCATGGCAATTATTTATAGCTTGCAAATCTAGAGAAGCTAAAACACATATTTTCCCTTCCATTCTAACCCTAAATATGTTAGTGTGCACCTTTGAAGAGATCATTAGATTACACAACTCATTTCTTTGCTCTTTACATTCCACTACTTTCATATCTTCAAACTATCATATCTTCATGTTATTGGACTCCCTCTACGGTTGCACTCTCACCCATTCATAACGCCCTTCGAGCGGCTTTTCATTCACGATATCAAAGTTGTACCTGCATTAATTTATCAAAGCAAATGAGATACTGATTGGGGAAATAAAATGTGGACATATTTGTTTCATGGTGACCGTTGTATCCGACCTTTGGTCAACTAAGTCCAAAGGGTCGGAGCCCACCGTCAACACACTCTTGAAACAGGGTTGATGACACCCAGCAGAGTGAAACCAGCACACAAGCCAAACTCTTGGGTTGGAACATGTGCAAATATAAATATGAGAATGAGGGTTATGGTTAATGTACTTCTCAGAAAAGCGTCGCTGCTGCTCCTGTGCATGACGAGCAAAGAACCCCTCGATCTCCTGTGCCGCAGGCATACTCCTCTGGATTACCCAATTAGATGTTTTAGGCCTTGTACTAGAACCAGGGGTGCTACTGGCATTCAAGTCCCTTATAAAGCTACAAGGTGTGCTTTCTCTGGTGCTCCTTTATAAATAGATAAATAATGATAATTAGCATAAAACTTAGCAGAAGAAAACAAAAAAGCTATATTTTAGAGTAGCAAAATGCATAACAAAAGGGGAACATAACTATGCCACTCTCACCATCCTTAAATAAAGCTACAAGATGCTCAAAGATTTCTTAAAATGAAGGTAAATAATATATAACTTATCTTACAAATGATTAACACAATTTTAAAAAATGAATCTTTGAAACAAGATTCTTTCCTTTGAAATTTTGTAAAGTGAAGTTACCATACTCCCAAAAAACAGAAGGTCCTACTAAAAAAGATGCAGTTATTAGGATAAAAACAAGCAATATCAGACTCAAAAAAAGGAATACTTTATAAAATAATGATAGTGGAACTGAAACTTTTCAATCCTTTTCCTGTTCAATTGTTTGTGTACTGTTCACTGACAGATGGTAAAAAACAACTTCTGTGGGCCCTATCCTCTTCCATACATGGTGATTGAAATCTAAACTAGGAAGTGGCAATGATCAACATGTGATGGAAGCAGATTTGGTTTTGGATCTTTGTTCTAACACAAGTCCATCATTTAATTCAAACTAAAGATGCTACACAATTTTAACTAAAGAAAACAAACACCAAGTTAAAGAAGTTGTCTTGATATAGAAAAGATGCCAACTCATAATAAATAACATCATGTGGAAAATAGTTACAATGCTGGTTTCCACTAAAGCAAGCATCTGACTGCCCATTTCTCATAAGTTCTAGTAAGAAAGAAAAAGAAGTAAAAAAGCCCAACCAGACCAGAACAACTGGCCATGCCAAACTAAACAAACTCAGTATATCTCAAATCGACACAGTACACCAAACCAAAAAGGCCATATTTTAGTCGAGTCGATGTGATTTTATACCGAATGGTATTTGATAATTGTGATTTAGCTCCCACAACACTGCTACATGCACCGTATATGTCCATCTAAAGATAAAAAGTTTGGCATAATAGTCGATCCCACCCTCATATGGGGAGCATACCAAACTAAGAGAAATAATCTCTTTATCAAATTAACAAAATTGTACAAGTATGCTACTACTTATTTGGCAAGTCAGAACAGTCCTTGTTGATGATGATGGTACATCGTTAAAGATACTAAATCACTATGATAAAATCTTTCAGAGAAAAAAACATGGACTTTCTTGTTACAATCTCAAAAGAAAATCCATTTGACACTTATTTTTATGCACACCGACCAATCCCTAGGCGGCCACGTATGTCCTGGTGTCGTCGCTGGTGAACCTCATCAGTTTGACACTTGTTATGAAGGATATTTAAACAAGTAAATGTATACATGCTATAGTTAAGACTAGCATAGGCATGATCCCCTAAAACAAAGTAATAGAATAATAAGGCTTTTACTGCAAACCTGCTAGATAGGATAAAAAGGACCTCTCATCAAAAGCAGAGTCCTCTTAACATGCAAACAAATTAATGAAAGAGAAAACAAGTACAAATATAGCTCCACAATAATTTGACTCATGGGTAATTTTGATGGCAACAGAAAACACACATAATGAACAGAAATTAGAACTCAAAGAATTGAGCCCATGGAGGAGACACAAACATATAAAAAAAGAGCTATTAACGTTTTTAATTGAATTTGGCTTTTTGTTGCAAAATAACCATTGTTCTTTGGAAAAATATGGAAAGAAACTATTTTCTGCAAGAATCCATCAATTTTGCATAAACATGTAAATACAAAAACAACAAATGTCTTCTTCTCTTACAAAGAGGTGTTGTTTTCATAGTTTGTTTGCAACCCACTTTGAAAGGTAATCACACCACTTAAGATGGTACTCACATGATGCAAGGAAAAAGAAATCCACAAACTCTTGCAAATGAGAAAAAGAAATCCCCCCCCCCCCCCCAAAAAAAAAAAAAAAAGAATCATTTCACCCAAAATTCACAAAGATTGACCCACAAAAGACATGAAAAAGCCCTATAAGAAAATGCTAAACAAATCAAAATAATATATAATCAAAATCATCAAAATACCCATTTTCCTTCATTTTTTTTTATCAAATACTTGCAAGTTGATTAAGAAAATATATTTTTTATGCAAAAGAGGTTAAAATTTGTCTAAAAAAAAAAACAAATCACCAAAAAGTACCCCAAAAAAAATTCATGTAAAATTACCCTTTTCCTCATATGATCAGACAAATAATTAAATTCAAAAACAATAGAAGCAAGAAACAGAGCACTTCTATGCCAAAGATGTTGAATTAATTAATTATATAGAAAAAAAAAAGAATTGTACCTCTTTCTGCCATCAAAATCAATATTATTATCTCCAAAAGAAGTTTCTTCAGAACCCAAATCACAATAACCCTCTGTTTCTTCATCTGCTTCAACTTGTGACTCACCCAAAACCCTAACATTTTCACTACTCGAACCGAACCCGACCGAACCCGAACCACCCGACCGAATTGCCAAACTCGAACCACTCACGCGAGGGTTAGGGTTTTGCTGCCTATAACATGTCGATTGCTGCAGCGGCGGCTTCTCCAGCCTACGGCTTCGCAGCTGGAGATACGACAACTCAAGGTTTTTCTCCGGCGCCGGTGCGGTGGCAGTGGCGGTCTTCGAAGCTTGTAGTTTCTGTAAAGCTAGGGTTTTGGCTCGCGTTCGGACGCCGAGAGAGGACTGTGAAACCTCCATAACTGCGACAACATCGCCTGTTAATTTCGCCTTCCTCATGTACCTCCCCATAGCCCTAATTTCACGATGGTTGATCGAATTGCAGGAAATTAGGTTTCATAAATTGTTGAGGGAATCTAGAGAGAGAAAGAGATGAAAACGAAGATGGTGGTTTAGAGAGAGAAAAAAAAATGGGTAAAAAGGAGGGGGGGAAAGATTGTTTGTATGAAATTAGGGTTGGTGTGTGTCAAAAAGGAAGGGAAGTTTTGGTTGTATTTGTATTGGTTTCTAAAATTATTGAATACCTGAAATACCCCTGGTAAATAATATTTTATAAAAAATATAATATTAAATAATATAAATATTCTCGATATATTTATTGATCGCTTGGTGCTAAAAAATCATTAATTTAACATTATCAATAAGGAAATTAATTAAACTCGTCATTTTTTAACTTGTGGTTTTATATCTTAGCCACTTTTCTTTGAGTTTTACCAAAATAACCCTCGGTTTCGCAATTGTGAACCTAACTCAAAAATACAAAAAAAAGGAAAAAAAAACGAATTTGTTCGATTTTCCTTTAAAAAAAAATTACTCAAATCCGCAATTGCAGACCCAAATCCACAAGCTTTGACCCAGTTGTGCAATATACAAAAAAATGTAAGTCAATCAAATTCGTATATTTTTCTCTTTTTTGATGTTTTTGAGCTAGGTCGACAATTTCGAACAGTTTTTACGAACCTAGGGCTATTTTGGTAAAACTCGGATAGAAGTGGATAAGAGGTAAAACCGTTAATGCAAAATGCCTATTTAATTAATGTCCCTTATCAGTATTGGGGGACCTTCTTTTGAAAATTCAAAATCTATAAAATTATGATAACTTCAAGAACTAGTGCAATCAAGAGCTATTTCATATGATTTTTTTTCCATCTAAGACTATAATTTAGGATATCGATTAACATATATTTGTTTCACCAATGTATTCGCTTCACATGTATTTATTTCACAATGTGAATATTTTTAGTCTGTTTGTCAAACAAAAGTTACACGTACATCTTTTTACATTGTGAATGCATACATATGAAACAAATACATTGTCAAACAAAAATATGTTCATGAATACATTAAAATGCTAAACAATACCCTAAAATAAAAGCTTTCAAGGTTATCACAATATATGGAGTTCTCAAATGATTAATCCACTATCAATATTATATATATATATATATAGGGAGAGGTTCATTTGAGAAATGGTAAATGTATGAGAAATAGAGAAGTAATCTTAGTCATTCATCTGGTCAACATTTGAGGCTTTGACCGCGAAACACATGATAATTTATTGCATGGTCTATAGAAGGTAGAGGGGTATTTCGTAAATTACGGATGAGTTCATATATAAACCTATATGATTCACAGTTAATTAGTTCATATATGAATCACAAAAGTTCATATATGAATTTGTTAATTAGTTCAACTGATTCATATATGAACTTACAGTTAATTAGTTCATATATGAATCACAAAGGTTCATATATGAATCAGTTAAAAGAGTTCAAATGTGAATTACACTGATTCACATATGAACATATAGTTCATATATGAACACAACCCGTGCATTTTATAAAAATTACGAAAGTATCCTTCTATTTTTAGAATAGCCGTAACTTTTGACCAGTCAAAGCCGCAATTTTTGACCAGTCAAAGTCAAAATATTTGACCAGTCAAATCCGATCTTGACCGTATGAATGACTAGGATTACTTCTCTATTTCTCATATATTTATCATTTCTCAAATGAATCTAAGGCTATATATATAACATGGGTAAATAAATAATTGTGTTTTATTTTTTTAGATATGACTAATATTAATAGATAAAATAAAATAGTTTCTATGGACAAATTACTTTACAAAACCTATATCCAATAGATATGGTCAGTATTTTTATAAAGTTAATTCATAATAAATCGATAAACATGTTTAAATACAAAATAAATGTTGAATCATATTAATATAACAAAATACTATATAAAACTGATGACCAACATAAACTATATCGCTCTCAAAACCACATGAATTTATGAAGTAAAATTGAGAGAAACGAAATATAGATGTATTGCGATGTAAATGTATTGCACGGATGTATTTCTAGTTATATATAAAATACAAAAAAAAAAGTTGAGAACATATGTATGTTTCTGTGTATAAAAATATATTAGAGTAAGAATTATAAAAATATTGAAAATAAAATTTAACCATTATGATTTGATCATAATAATATTTTATTATATAGTATTTATTAAATAACTTTTTGACCAATGAAGATGGGTTTATATTTTTATTTTTGAAAGACAACAATATTTGTTAACAAAAAAATCAATAAAAATATAAAAAAATGAACCTACTGTGAGCAACCCACCAAACCAAATAAAAGTAACAGATAATGGTAGAAGCAAAAAACCAAGAAGACTACAAATAAAATACAAACAATTCAACTAAACCAGTGTAAAAGAATGAACCAACTGTGAGCAATCCAACCGTTTGATTTATAAATTAAGTTACTTAGACTATGTTTGACAAACTAACTGATAAGTTAGCTGGTAGCTGATAAGCTAGCTATTCAAATTTTCAAAACGCTATTATGAGTAATTTTTCAATAAGCTAACTTATAAGCTAGTTTATGGTAATCCAAACATGTAAAAAAAATAGCTTATAAGCTAGCTTTTTTTTAACAAACAATGTCTTAATATGTCAAATTCCTATGTTGAAATCTTGTTGTGAAATGTGAATTGTGTAATTTATGTCAGTGGATATTTAATGCTATTTAATTACATGGTATTTATTAAATGAGTTTTTTGCAATAAAAATGGGTTTTAAATTAATGTACTTATTATGTCAAAATCCATATATCCTAAGAATATTTAATTACATGATATTTATTAGATAATTGGCCATTGTTAGTGGAGAATGACAAAAGTCAAATGCCCAATTAATTTATCTTAAAAGTATCTAATTACATAGCATAGATTAATTATTTTATTTTTTCTCCAATAAAAAGGGTTTAAAATTAAGGTATTAAAATCGTGTAATTATTATATATAGAAAATGCTATTCAATAAAGTAATAGTAATTTTTTTAATGTGTCATGAATTAATTGTAGTGTTTTAATATTTGAATTGAAATGACACATTAGTAGTTACTATAAAGTAATTGATTTAATCAAAAGTACAATACAGTTATTGAATTATATGTCTTATTAAATGCATGAAAGATTCAATAATTCAAGGGAAATAGATCGAATATCTTTAATCAAATTTACTTTTTAATCATTTTTGAAATCAAAATTTTATTTTAGCTAGCATCTCTATAAAACTTATTTTCAGAATTTAAAAAAAATCTTTACCCAAATTTGCGTAAGGATTAATTCGTTGTGCTAACTATTTCAATGTGCCTCAATTTTGTTGTGCTAACTACTTCATTCATAAATGAATCATCAACCACGTTGTAACACCCGAAATTTCAGTAAGCCACATGAAAATATTTGTATCTTTTGTATCTCAATTATAGTCTTATGTCGTGATAAGATGACATTTTATCCTTAAGATTGAATCGTGAACCTTCGGCGTGGAAAAGTCCAAGTTTTAGCATCGGGGGGAGTCAGGGCGACAATACCCAGCGATAGTGACATTGACACTGTCGTCATGTCACAATCGTCGGGCCTGAAGCCCTCTCGGTACACTCGACGCGGTTATGCCCCGCAAGCATGACAAGGCATTAGCGTCGAGTCACTCTCGCGCTGGTGGGGGAACCCGCAGTACCAAGCGGGCGGTTATGCCCCGCGATAATGACATATGGCACAATCGCCGGTCATTCTTGCCGACGGGCCCCAGGGCTTAAATCGAGTGGTCCGACCATTTAGTCCTCATTTCCAGCTTTCCTCATTCTTGCATACGATTTTCCTCATTGGTGTCGGTAAGAACTCTCCTGTAACACCCGGAATTTTAATTGAGTAAGTTTAATGCTAAATGTCCAATTTATTGCTTAAGTGCCCTATTTGATCTAATTTTCACTCCTAATTGTATAAATAGTTCCTTAGAGCATGTTATCTGTAAATCGTGACTTTTCGGGTGCGAAATCGAGAGTTCTGTCAGACTCGGCAACCTTGCCGGCGACTATGACACATGTCAATGTCGCGGAGGCAAAGTCGCGGGAGGCAGATAGGCTGCGGTACGTCCCGCGCGAGAATGCTACGCGATTGTGCCCTTGGGCACTCTCGCCGGTCACAATCGCGGGGATTGTACCGAGAGGCTGTGGGTTTCGGCGACTATGCCCTGGCGATAGTGCCCAGGGCAATGTCGCGGGGTACAATCGCCCGCGTGGTCTGGTCGAATAAAAGCACCATTCCAGCCTTTTTTCACTTGACAATTTCAAAATCAGATCTAGGGTTTTCTTGAGAGCGTTTTTGGGGGATATTTTCCTCACTTCTCCACCTTCTCACTTCATTTATTACATAGAGGTTGTTGGGATTTTCAAACATTTGTCCAACTACTTCAAGGATACATTCAAGACCTAGCAATCAAGTGTTTGGAGTCTCAAGACTTCATCCTTCTCCATTTCATCTATTTTCTAGGTTTTGGTTCAAAACCTAGATTGTGAGTTTACTAAACCTTTGTTAAAACTAGATACACATCATAATATCCTATTTGCTACTTTATTTCTATATGTTCAAATGTTTGGGGATTCCTTTATGAAAATAGTTGGAAGATGCATATATACATATGGATGGTTTGCCATGATTATTGTTATATGTATCATTATTTGGGATTGTCACATAGATACATAATGTGGGTACCTTGATGTATTAAATGTACGCATATATGGGCATGGTGATAATTCTAGTTGGAACACTATTTTGGTGATATGTTTATATGCATAATGAGCATGATTTACATTGGGTCTCTTGTTAGACATCATGAGGATAAGGTGGTAATATTATACCTGTAGTTGGTATTGAAGTATGTGGGTTGAAATATACCTAAAGGACCCCTTATAAATGTTATGTGGACGAACCAAGTCAGTACACTAGGAGGATATAGTCTTGGGCGCCACTGTGATGGTATGTGCCTAGACCTCCGCCATTCGGGGAATTTTTGTAGCGATAGTCTTCGGGTGGGCCGGGCCCTTGGGGTGTTCCTTGTTAAGGGCATCAAGGTATATCGACTCTTGGGTGGGACTTGATTGGTGCTTTGGGTCTCCCCTAATGACTCCACACATATTGAACACTGATTAACTTACGGGAAGTATTAGAAGTTCTAAGAAGGGAGAAACTGTTCGCGAAATTCTCGAAGTGCGAATTCTGGCTCCAAGAGGTGCAATTCTTGGGGCATGTGGTATCAAAGGACGGGGTAAAAGTGGATCCGGCAAAGATCGATGCAATGATGAGTTGGGAGCTTCTAATAAGTCCGACGAAGATTCGAAGCTTCTTAGGTTTGGCGGGTTACTACCGGCGTTTCATCCAATACTTCTCCAAGATAGCTACACCGCTCACTTCTCTTACAAGGAAGAACGTCAAGTTTCTTTGGACTGATGCACAAGAGCAAGCCTTTCAGACGCTCAAGAGGAAGTTGTGCGAAGCTCCGATCTTATCCCTACCCGAAGGATCGGAAGATTTTGTTGTGTTTAGTGACGCTTCCAAGATGGGGCTTGGGCGTGGCCTAATGCAAAGGGGGAAAGTAATAGCTTACGCGTCGCGGCAATTAAAGGATCATGAGAAGAACTATCTGACTCATGATTTGGAGTTGGCGGCGGTAGTTTTCGCGTTAAAGTTGTGGCGACACTACTTGTATGGGACCAAGTGTACTCTTTTCACGGATCACAAGAGTCTCAAGTACATCTTCGACCAAAAGGAAGTCAACATGCGACAAAGGAGATGGCTAGAGCTCTTGAAAGATTACGATTGTGACCTACTCTATCATCCCGGTAAGGCTAATGTGGTGGCGGATGCTTTGAGCCGAAGGAATCATGGTGATGGTGTCAAAATGTCCCATGCAAGGATCGAAGTGGTTACAAGTTTGTTGGAAAACATTAAGGCGAGTCAAGTGGAAGCACTTAAGGAAGAGAACCTCAAGGCCGAAGTAATGGTGAAACAAAAGGAACTGTTAACGGAAGACGGTCGTGGTCTCAAACTCTTTCAAGGACGAGTTTAGGTGCCGAAGTTGGGAGGAAACCGGAAGCTGCTTCTTGAAGAAGCGCATAAGTCGAAATACTCTATACATCCTGGTAGCACCAAAATGTATAGAGATTTAAAGTTAATGTATTGGTGGCCGGTAATGAAGCTAGATGTGGCTAGTTATGTGGAGAAGTGTGTCACTTGTCTCCAAGTCAAGGCGGAACATCAAAGACCTTATGGAAGTTTGCAACCGTTGTCCATTCCCGAGTGGAAGTGGGACAACATCACTATGGATTTCGTGACAAAGTTACCAAGGACCTTGCGTGGCCATGACACAATTTGGGTGATCGTGGATCGGTTGACCAAGAGTGCACACTTTCTTGCGATGCGGGAGACTCTGCCAATAGATAAATTGGCTAAGTTGTACATCGACGAGGTGGTGTCAAGACACGGAGTTCCGCAATCTGTAGTATCGGATCGGGATAGCCGATTCACTTCAAACTTTTGGGCTAGTTTGCAAAAGGAGTTGGGTACTCGACTGAATTTGAGCACGGCGTATCATCCTCAAACGGATGGTCAAAGCGAGAGGACGATCCAGACTCTAGAAGATATGTAGAGGTCGTGTGTAATAGACTTCGGGGGAAGTTGGGATTCACATCTACCTCTAGTAGAATTCGCGTACAACAACAGTTACCATTCTAGTATCGGAATGGCACCGTTCGAGGCTTTGTATGGACGGAAGTGCAGAACCCCGGTTTATTGGTTAGAAGCAGGCGAAAAGCAATTCGCCGGGCCGGAAATCGTTCAAGAGACGGCCGACAAGGTGAAAGAGATCCGGGAAAGGCTAAAGGCGGTGCAAGACCGACAAAAGAGCTATGCGGACAAGAAGAGAAGACCAGTTGAGTTTCAAGTGGGTGACCGGGTCATGTTGAAGGTGTCCCCGTGGAAGGGGATCATACGTTTCGGGAAGCGTGGAAAGCTTAGTCCTCGTTTCCTTGGACCATTCGTTATCTTGGAAAAGATTGGTTTGCAAGCCTATCGGTTGGATTTACCGCCGGAAATGGATGGGATACATCCTACATTTCACGTGTGTTACCTTCGGAAGTGTCTAGCCGAAGAGGAAAGCGTGATTCCTTTGTCGGAAATTCGGGTGGACAATGGGAATCGTTGTGTGGAAGAACCGGAGTCGATTTTGGAATCGAAAGTAAAGAAGTTGAGGCATAAAGACGTGGTCATGGTTAGAGTTCAATGGAAGCATCATCAGGGTGCTAACATTACTTGGGAGTCCGAAGATGATATGAATAAGCGTTATCCTCACTTGTTTAATCTAGTGTAAGATTTCGGGGACGAAATCCCTATTTAGGTGGGGAGGATTGTAACACCCGGAATTTTAATTGAGTAAGTTTAATGCTAAATGTCCAATTTATTACTTAAGTGCCCTATTTGATCTAATTTTCACTCCTAATTGTATAAATAGTTCCTTAGAGCATGTTATCTGTAAATCGTGACTTTTCGGGTGCGAAATCGAGAGTTCTGTCAGACTCGGCGACCTTGCCGGCGACTATGACACATGTCAATGTCGCGGAGGCAAAGTCGTGGGAGGCAGATAGGCTGCAGTACGTCCTGCGCGAGAGTGCCACGCGATTGTGCCCTGGGCACTCTCGCCGGTCACAATCGCGGGGATTGTACCGAGAGGCTGTGGGTTTCGGCGACTATGCCCTGGCGATAGTGCCCAGGGCAATGTCGCGGGGCACAATCGCCCGCGTGGTCTGGTCGAATAAAAGCACCATTCCAGCCTTTTTTCACTTGACAATTTCAAAATCAGATCTAGGGTTTTCTTGAGAGCGTTTTTGGGGGCGATTTTCCTCACTTCTCCACCTTCTCACTTCATTTATTACATAGAGGTTGTTGGGATTTTCAAACATTTGTCCAACTACTTCAAGGATACATTCAAGACCTAACAATCAAGTGTTTGGAGTCTCAAGACTTCATCCTTCTCCATTTCATCTATTTTCTAGGTTTTGGTTCAAAACCTAGATTGCGAGTTTACTAAACTTTTGTTAAAACTAGATACACATCATAATATCCTATTTGCTACTTTATTTCTATATGTTCAAATGTTTGGGGATTCCTTTATGAAAATAGTTGGAAGATGTATATATACATATGGATGGTTTGCCATGATTATTGTTATATGTATCATTATTTGGGATTGTCACATAGATACATAATGTGGGTACCTTGATGTATTAAATGTACGCATATATGGGCATGGTGATAATTCTAGTTGGAACACTATTTTAGTGATATGTTTATATGCATAATGAGCATGATTTACATTGGGTCTCTTGTTAGACATCATGAGGATAAGGTGGTAATATTATACCTGTAGTTGGTATTGAAGTATGTGGGTTGAAATATACCTAAAGGACCCCTTATAAATGTTATGTGGACGAACCAAGTCAGTACACTAGGAGGATATAGTCTTGGGCGCCACTGTGATGGTATGTGCCTAGACCTCCGCCATTCGGGGAATTTTCGTAGCGATAGTCTTTGGGTGGGCCGGGCCTTTGAGGTGTTCCTTGTTAAGGGCATCGAGGTATATCGACTCTTGGGTGGGACTTGATTGGTGCTTTGGGTCTCCCTAATGACTCCACACATATTGAACACTGATTAACTGCTGATAAGAATTGTATCTGCTCATGCATGCTTATTATTGTTCAACTCACTAGGCTTTTTGGCCTAACACTTGTTTGGTGTCGATGTGTATCTCAGGTTTTAGCGGCGGCGGTCCTAAGCAGGTTTAGTTGATTTGGGGTGAGAGCTTGGGGAATTGCACATGGACGCGTTATACTTTTGGATATAGACTGTTTGTGTCTATAGATGACAACCCTTTTTGTAATCTCTTTTCTAGATGTAGAAATTAGATTAGTTGGTTGTTATTTATTGTCCGTTAAATTACAATTGTGATTAAACAGGTTATTTATTTATATATTCCCCATTTTTGGGAGGCTCTTGCTATGACAATTTTAGCATACCTCATGTCCGTTTTCGGATTTTTGTTATCCCTATTTTTAGGGTGTTACATCTCCCCCCCCCCTCATCTCTCTCCATTTACTTCACTCTCCAAAACCCTCATACTTAGGGGGTGTTTGGTTCATCTCAAGGAATGGGAATGAAAATGGGAATGAAAATGGGAATAGGAATGCACGAGATTGAGAATATGAATGATTACTGCATTGATGTTGTTTGGTTAATACTCAAACAAGAACCGTGATCAATAAGAATCGTGATCGGTAAAAGAGGTGAGAATCAGATCTGAAGAACCCTAATCGTTCCCATGAAGAAGAACCAATCTAAAGAACCCTAATCAATAAGAACCCTAATTTGAAGAACCCTAATCGTTCCCATGAAGAAGAATTGACCTGAAGAACCCTAATCAATAAGAATTCATCTGAAGAACTGACCTGAAGAACCCTAATCAATAAGAATCTTCATCAATAAGAACCCTAATCGTTCCCATGAAGAATAACCCATCTGAAGAAGACGCCTGCCAAAATCGATGTGTTGATCTGAAGAATCGATGTGTAGGTCTGAAGAAATCGATCCATTGAATCGATGTGTAGGTCTGAATAAATCGATCTGAAGAATCGATGTGTATGTGTGAAGAAAACGATCTGAAGAGCCTTCATGTAAAAAAAGAACGATCTGGAGAGGACGAGCGGGATTCCCCCAAAATTGGAGGGTATGGAAATTAATGGGTTTAGGGTAATGAATTTGTTGGTCCCGTAGGTGCTTAACAAGTTTGTAGAAGGGGGGGGGGGATGAATACAAACACAAAATTTAAAGTTTAATAAATTATTTATTGATAAATCAAATACAATTTACAAGTCTGTTGCGAAATAAGATTAAGTAGAACTCAATCTAAACAAACTTAAGAAAACACTAAGATGGTTGCACAAGAATATAGAGAATGGGAGATATTAGAGATATAGAAAACAAGGGTTTCTATATTTTTGAAAGATGAAGGCTTCAAGAGAGACAGACTTCAGATGGAGAGGTAATCTTTCTATTTATACCTTATGCATTAAATGCATGGCAGGACACTTTACACGTGTCCTTCATTGATTGGCAGAGAGGGTCTGACTTTGGGAGATATGCTTTCGGTCGTATCATGAACAGTGTAGTTGACAGAGTTGTTATACAAATTGTGGCAGAGGTATGTCCGTTCTGACACATCGTACTGGGTGTGCAAGGGAAAGACAAAAGAGACTTGAGGCATAAGCTAAGTGATCATCGATCGTTGAATATCTCTTCCTTCAGAGATACAAAGAAGTTCAGCTATCGCTGAAGCTTTTCCTCAGGTTTCTTCGCGTATGAGTAGTCGTCTTTGCTTCACTGATATCCGCATCAGGTCACTAGTAGACTTGTCTTTGTTCATCAGCTTCGTCTTCGATTCATCTATGAACATCTGTTGACGCGAAACTTATCTTTAGAGATTACGTTTAACTGTTTACATCAGAAACTATCAGCGATACTGAACATACTCAGTGTTGAATCGCTGATAGTGAAACACTAATACATATGAATGTTTATAAGAAAGATCATCAGTGATAACTGAACAGACTCAGTCTCATCGCTGATGATGAAACACTAATACATATTAATAAACGTAATTTTCACTAAGTATAGAAGATGATCTTTATCAAATCACTGAGAGAGTTTGGATCAACAGAATCTATTATATTATATTAAACCAAACACTATTTATCATTCCCATTTTCATTCTTTACCCTTTAATACCCCCAACCAAACACCCCCTTAATTAATGCTTTTTTAGGGTTAGCATTTATTGAGAAAGATCTCAAAGCTACTCAAGTGCAAGGAGCCTTATCCCCATCTCTCTCATTCTAGGGTTTTATTAGGTTTTCAAACAAACCTAAGAGGTGAGTTCATTCTCATTTCTAAACTTTATACGTTAAAAATATGTGTTTTAACCTTCTAAACATCTCCCCACTACTTTATCTGGATTTTAAAGAGTTTGACCTAAAACCTAATTTTGGAAGATTTTAGGGTTTTGATGGTTTGAGTTGGAAATGATTAATATGTGTATGAAATGGGGGTTGAATATAGGCATGAGAATTGTACCCGACCCGTTGGGGAACCCGGTTGGGATTCCCCGTAAAACCGAGTACCGGGGTCGGGGCCGGGGATCCCCGATTGTCTAAAACCGAGGTCGGGGCCGGGTAATGCATTCCCCGCCCCGTCCTGTCCCTGTATATATTTAAAATATATAATTTTCTAATATTTTTGTTAATTTATATAATCCTAATCCTTTTTTAATATTGTTTTTTATATGTTTTTCTTAATTTATTAACGACAAGTGCGATTTCAAAAAAAATTAACTTCATTCACTTAATGCAATCACGATTTATGAATTTATGTTTAAAAAAACTCGATTTAATTGTTAAATGTAACCGTACCGGGGATGGGCCGGGATTTACCGGGAATAGGCCCAAGAAAAAACAGGAAGGGGGTTCCATTCCCCGTACCCGTCGGGGATTGCATTCCCCGCCCCGTTGCCATCCCTAGTTGAATATGTGTTGGGAACTAGTATGAAGATTATGATCTAATTCCCTTTTTGCAAATGGAAATTTTGGAAATATCTAATTCTTAACTAGGGTTTGAGAAAATGGGGTTTTGATGACAATGCTTTAAATGATAGTTCCTTATGTTTCAAGTGACACTTTAATGATGGTTTGATGTATTTTTCACCATGAATGATTATTTGGTCTATGTGGTTTTATGAAGGAAAAGTGAAGGATTTGTTTAAATGTTATGTCTAGACATCTTTATGCCAATTTCAAAGGTAATGGCTTTATTTCTATGACTATGTTGTTGTGATTAAATTTATGTGTAATGGATCCATAGGCACTAGAGTATTTGTGTTAAATTTATGGGATATTAATTCCCTTGTTATGGCACGGAATAGGCATTGAGTCTTCATGGTAAGTAGGATGTGGACTCGTACGGTCAGGCATCATCCCATGAGCGATAAGGTGTAATTCCATCGTGCTTAGAAATTGATTCCTTGGATTTAAACATCTCAATGTATAGACCTTGAGAGGTTGAGATTGAGACTTCATGAGCAATAGACTTGGAGTAGTTGAGCTTGGTGTATCCTATGACTACAATCCTTGGGTTTGCCATATCTAACATGACAAATGACCTACTTTTGTGTTCTGTCATCGTTTATGGAAATTGGGTCTCCCCCGTTATTGTAAGTTGTTATGTGACTTAATGCGAGTTCTCTTTTATTAAAGCCTCAACATTTATGGTCAACCATGGTTATAATATCCAAGTTACTTCATATGATTTTGATTATTAACTATTTGTTCTCACTAGGTTTTAGTCTAACATTTTTTCTTAAAATGACATGTATAACAGGTCATTCTAGTGGTGGGACTCATCGGGGTTGAGCGGAGAAACATGTTGTCGGCTGGGCATTTTTGGTGGTGAATAGATATGGCGGCTTTTGGTTGGGCAGAGATTCTTTTGTGAAGGGATAACAACACCCGTCCTTAATCTAGACTAGATTGGTTTATATTAGTGTGTTGTTGTGGTTATCTCTATTATTTTGGCTTTATATTCGCATCACATTTCCCCCCTTATTGGGTGATACACTTATTTCAAGTTTATTATCTACCCGTATTTAGGTTTAAATTTACCCTCAATTTTAGGGGTGTTACACACATAGGAAGTCATCTATCCATCTA
Organism: Arctium minus; assembly: GCA_954870635.1. Classification (NCBI taxonomy): domain Eukaryota; kingdom Viridiplantae; phylum Streptophyta; class Magnoliopsida; order Asterales; family Asteraceae; genus Arctium; species Arctium minus. The sequence goes on from OX941080.1 coordinate 192,981,030, forward strand.
GCAATCTTCCACTTTCATAACACCCACACAAGGCAGTCCAACATCCTGCCAGGTACACACATTTCCTCGAACGACCTCTTACATCTTTGTATAATGTAACACCCTAAATTCTGGAAATAGCAACCGATTTAAAATTTTCTAAATACATCGATAATGATACATCTCCAATCACAATTTATTATTTAACCTCAATACACACATTTCATTCTATACATACAGTCTATAATAAGAATGGGTGCTACTAAAACCCAATAATAGTCACTATCTCCAAACTGCGGAAGACTTCACCAACTACTTACACTTGCACAAAACTAAGGCTCAACTCTTCATAGCTGCTAGAACCAAACCCCAACTGGAACCTAATGCACATGCCGACAAATAAAAAGGTTAAGCTTAACGCCTAGTGAGCTCAAGAGTTTTCAACATGAATAAGATATCTCTGAAAAGAGGTAATGCAGTTTAAATCATAAGCTTCAAGATGATATGCTTGAACATGAAAACAACTCTTTTTCCAATAATATGCATTTTGGGTAAGGAAACACCAATATAAACGTTTTCAAATCAAAACAACTTCGAGGACAAGATTCCAACATATAACGTTCTTTCGTAAATTAAATTAAACCCAAAACTCACTCTAAATGAGAATAGAAATCAAACTCCCAACTGGAGAAAAGCGGATAAAACTTTATATCCCAAAACACCCAAAACACGGGTGGGGCGTAATATTCAACCCATAAATCATGGATAAAAATCCATTTATACAAAACGTCACCGAAAACTAGGATGATAAAACTCAATACCCAAAGTAACACTTTTCAGTGATGGGGGAGACCCGATTCCATAAAATGTGACGGTACACAAAGTAAGCCCATTTTATGTTGTTAAGACTAGTCATATAAACAGAAGTACATGCAAGGGATGTCAGGCTCAGTGGCTTTAAATGTACAGCCACGGGATATCAACTTTAACCGCGAAAGGTCCTTACGTTGAGTCCCTCATCCAATATCGTAATATTTAGCACGTAGGACTTATAGCCCAATCTGATGCCTAAACGTGCCTCAATGTGGAAAACTATCGTTCCATCATTGGATGTAATGATTCCAAGCGCAAGGGATGTCAGGCTCAGTGGCTTTAAACTTACACCCACGGGATGTCAACTTCAACCGCGACAGGTCCTTACGTTGAGTCCCTCATCCAATATCGCAACCAAAGCTCGAAGTCGAGTTATCAAAACTGGACAAATGTCCTAAAACCCAATCATAATAAAATACCGAGCCACAGGCTCAAATAACCAAATGACTCATTGCCAAAAGCAGTACAATGCGATAAAACGCACACGACCAAACTCCAACACCACTTAAGTTGAAACGGATCATTTTCCCAAAAACAAGTTTATACCATTAACCCCTTTCAAAACGTCTCATAACACAAGGTTAAACATTTCTCCTAAAACTCACTAAAAGAGCATTTACACCAAATGACTTATACCCGTAAAATAGCTCGTTAAAATTGTCGGTGCTTAAGATTTGCCCATCAAAATCCTTGGAATGCGTCTTTTCCCCAAAACCAAAAGAAGTACAACGTCCGAAATATTCACGAGGCCGGGAATGACCAAAACCCAATAACTCACGCGTTGATACTTTCAAAACATCTCATGACACGAACTATGCATATTTCCAATCAACACAAAAGTGTATTTTTACCAAATAATCTCCATTTATGCAATGCATTATTAAAACATTTTTCTTAATGACTTATTTATCAAAATGCCTCAAAAGTCCCAAAATGGGTGTTTCACCATGTTTATAAAACTAAACATTTCAAAATAACAAAAACTTATCAGGTGACCAGCAGTTAACAAATTCACGTAGAACACAAAACACCTTAAAATGAATATTTTGGCATGTACACCATTTTCATAAGTCAACTTGAACTCACCTTGCTAGATTTAGGCTAAATCTTGATTTTACTCCAACTTGAGCTCCTTTGAAGAAACTTGGATCTTCAAGCCAAAAACTTCCAAAAACCTAAATCCATAAATTTCCAACCATAAATATTCATATTCAACCATATAGAATCGTTCCCCAAACATCTTGTATCAAAATCTCCATTTTGGCCAAAAACCCTAATTTGACCTGACTTTTCTCAAAGTCCTTCAAACCGAAATTTGAGAAACATAAACACTAGGAAGTCATCAATAGATAATTTATGACTCATAATAAAGTTTACAAACTAGGATGATCAACTCATCACTTAGGTTTTGGTGAAAACCTAGAAAACCCCAAATTTCTTGAAGATGGAGATGATGATGATGAACTCTTGATCTTTGCTTCCAATCCACCACCAAATACTCTTGGATCTTCCAAAAACTAAAAATCTATCCTTGAAAATCTCTCAAATACGAAACCATAGCAATTTGAATCACCAAAAACGGAGTAGAAATGAGAAAGATATGACCAAATGAAGTTAGGGCTGAATTTAAGCATTGCACCCCGACCGCGAGAGTTCCAAGCGAAAGTGACAGTGTCACTTTAGTTGTCACTTTCGCCAGGATGGTACCTTGGGCCAATTTTTCCATGCGAAAGTGCCCGGCTAAAGTGCCAATGTAACTTCATCTTGGCACTTTCACCCAAAATGTACCGAGAGCCATTTTCGCCCGTTTTCTCGACCGTTCCTCGCCCGTTTTCTCGACGGCTTTCCCGACCGTTTTCCCGGCCGTTCCTCGACCTTTTACCAACCATTTCACGACCCTCTCTTGGAACATTTGATTCCATTATTCCAGTTATCATGCCATTTCCATAATTTCATGGCACATTCGTTGGGACAACCAAACACTCGGTAATGTCGGTGCCATTGTGACGCATGTCACAACTGCATGGCACTATAACCGGGACTACCACACTTCCAGTACCATTTGTGCTATTGTGACAGATGTCACGACTACATGGCACTATATCCATACTTCATATTTGGTTCTTCATTTACCGATTCACCCAGTTCAATACTTTTCCTCCATTAGGATAAAAAAAAATCAGGATGTTACAATCCTCCCAACCTTATAAAATATTTCGTCCTCGAAATCTAGTTCATACATAAAGCATTTCAGTACTATATAATCCTTATTGGATTCCCTCGGTTCTCAGAAGTAACTTGATCCTTTCTTACAACAGTTAAACATCGACACGAGAAGTCTACCGAACATGGAGTATTTTCTAGCCATAAGACCTCGACCGCCTCCCAACCTTAGGTGACACGTACTACCTCCACGGTAGCTTGTGATCTCAACTTCTCATTAACTAATTCATCCCAACTCAACATGATTCTAAATCCGCACTCCAATGATCAACACCAAGCCCAAAGAATTTCCAAAAGTTCTTAATAATTCACCCTTGATATTGGTAAAGCCTCCTTTCCAAGAACGTACCAATGCGCTTTCCAAGGAGTTGGTTAATCCAGATTAGGCTACCACACAATTCCGATCTATTCTCAACTTCAAACATTCCACCAACAAGATTTTACCACGCCAAGAACATTATACACATCAATACTTAGTTACCAACATCTAGCTTTCTTTAAGTGATGAAACTTAGAAGCTAACATTCCCTATGGTCCCATGAGAGTACCCCAACACTCCAAACATTCGTTGACCTCAAAAGAACAAGTTGACGCCTAAGATCAAAAGATCACACTGAAAACGTAGGTATACCGTATAATATTTCATTCCACATTTGCATTGCCGAAATAAAGTTGACACCTAACATGACACTAAAATTCCCCATCTTACATCTCTAACAAACGAATCACAATATATCATTTGTTCCCGGAAACCCATAAAGATGGCACACCGCCAATAAGTAGCACGACGTAAACGACCACACAACCCATCAAGACGATACGCTAGCAACGTATAACAGTGTCACTTTAGCTGTCACTTTCGTCAGGATGGTACCTTGGGCCAATTTTTCCATGCGAAAGTGCCCGGCTAAAGTGCCAGTGTCACTTTAGCTTGGCACTTTCGCCCAAAAGGTACCGAGAGCCATTTTCGCCCGTTTTCTCGACTGTTCCTCGTCCGTTTTCTCGACGGCTTTCCCGGCCATTCCTCGACCTTTTCCCAACCATTTCTCGACCCTCTCTTGGAACATTTGATGCCATTATTCCAGTTATCATGCCATTGCCATAATTTCATGGCACAATCGTTGGGACGACCAAACACTCGGTAATGTCGGTGCCATTGTGACGCATGTCACAACTGCATGACACTATAACCGGGACTACCACACTTCCAGTACCATTTGTGCTATTGTGACAGATGTCACGACTACATGGCAATATATCCATACTTCATATTTGGTTCTTCATTTACTGATTCACCCAGTTCAATACTTTTCTTCCATTAGGATAAAAAAAAATCAGGATGTTACATATAAACCCGACAAAATAATCACACCAGAGTTACTTTTTCCAATTCCATCCTCCTAAAAACGATCTCAACAAACGGTCATTGACCTCAGCATCAACAACCGACATGGTGATGGTTCACGGTGTCCCTGGCAAACAAGGATTCCCAGCATAATCTACTTCTTCCAACGCATCATAACTAACTTTGTGCCCCACAATCCTCACATGATGAAGGCATAGTCTAATTACAAGGCCACCTCAAACTCCGGCTCCCCGCTGATGCCATTTCATCAAAATACCACAAGGCTACTTATTAACAAGCTACTTTTAGGAGTATCTTGACGACTTCGAATTTCCACCTATCGGCAACCACATCTCAAGTTACCAAATAAGAGAACAAGCTACCATAATACAAACAATATTAAAGTCCATTTCTGACACTTCCGTTATTCACCTCTCTTCCCTAATGAGAATACCAAGGTCACGAATCAACCGTCAACGGCTCGACCGACACATTCACTCTCGAAATCTTTACTTATCTTTAATGCAATATCCTCCACGACCTAGTGAGTTCATAGCCTTCATGCGTGACGGCACAATAATTTAAATTATTTCTCACATATGAAAATTCAATAAGTACAACGCCAGGAAACAGGCTTGAGTACACACGACCCAACACCAACATAACTACATAGCCATGCATAGCGATCTCAATGATCGTTCACACGCAACTTTATGGTAAAACACATCCATGACCAACCCGGTGGATGTTGGTTCAAATGAAAGTATATTCAACTAACTTTTTCTCGTGCGATTATAAGAATTTCAGAACGAAGTCTTGGCACGAAGTGAGTAGGTCAGCTCCCACACTCATTTGTATGATAACCACGTGTTCGTACCAATTTCAATTATAAAATCATGCACTCAAATGTTTTCTTGATCTATACAAGGAAAGTTAACTCACTCATAAAAGAGGTGAAGTAATTCACCAATTAGCAAGTTCAAAATTTTATCATGTAACGTAAATAATTTTGTATTTTTCCTTCAAACACACGCTTGCACACACCAACCTGTTTTCAGAACAAGAAACTCATAAGGCACACATATATCTTTAGCATGAAAGACTCATGTAACTCGTTTAAAGACACAATGCATGGAACTCATTTCGCACTTGAAGGTTATTCACTCTTACAAGGTCAACCGTTGTACTCACAACAACTTATCACCAATACTTTGTTATTACCCAACGATCGGTGTCCCACTCTTGCAACTGCTTTTGGTCCGATGCTTCACGACCTACATGTTTGACCAGTGACCACCCCACACAGCTGTCTTGCAAATCATGTGGTTCAAATCTTTGATCTCCACAGGTCGATGAACGACTACTTACCTCACATTCTACTCTTACCAATACTTCAATCCAACACTGATATCTTCACTTCCTCATCCTTGCCACTCTACCGTTTGACTGAAAAGTCAAAGGCTCATTTCTTTCACCTGACCTTGAGTTAAAGCTTCAAAATCCTAATACAGTCCTCTCCTCCTATCCGAAAGGATCCACACATCAACACCAAGAATGGGACTCACTATAAACTAGGAGTTTACCCTTAACTAGTCATTCATCCCCTTTGAACCCATGAAGTTCTACCTTTGTCGGCTCATTACATTTCGAACAACACTTCTTCGAGAAGGTATAAACATTACATCATAAGGGATCTCTCACAACACATCAACCCTTTGCTACCATTGCAAGGTTAGAACTCACAACAACTACCACGCCCTTCGATCGTCTCAACAATAACAATTGAACACACTCATGCACCTGTAAGTTCATAATGGCATTGGCCATATGCGATTTTGAACTTACCTTATATGCAAGTCCTCACTACCATCGTCATGATTCTAGATGATCAAGGTTTTCCCTAATAGTTCCTTGTATCTCAGTTGTTTACTTTTGACTTAATCAACTTAATAGCTTGACTAGCTTATTCGTACAACTATATGTAGTTGTTTACTTGCGGCTTAATGATAAATCACTTGGTTTATTCGGTAAGTAGGGAATGGGTGTGTTGTTCCATTAAACCAAAAAAAATTGTCATCCTTACCCCTAGTAATTGTAACAACCCGAAAACTCACAATAAAATAAATGTGTAATTACAACCAAAATGGTCCCAATTAAACTAAATACATATACTCAATTCAAATTTTGCCACAAAGATACACTTCCACAACTGAGATTTACCAACATCTACCGGAAACTTCGAGCTTCCACCAAGACTCTTCTACGACATCACCTCCCTTCTTTCCCTTGGACGAACTTCTAACTAAACCCTTACCTGAAAATGGTTTTAGTTTTTGGAAAGTGAGTCTTAGACAATGAGGTCTAATGAGTTCCCTCTAGAAACAAACTTTTGCGCCACAAAATAACATTTACACAGTTTATAAGCATTTATAAACAATTTACAACTTTAAAATGTTAACGATGTGTTCTCGAGTTTTGGAAGGAAAGAAAAGAAAAGGAATGAAAAGAAAAGAAAAGAAAGGAAAGGAAAGGAAAGAGAAATAAATAAATATTTGTATTTGTGTTCTTGAGATTGAAGGAAGAGAAAGGGAAGGAAAGAAAATAATTTTTCATTTCTCGAGAAGCAGGGAAAGGAAAGGAAATGTGTTAGTTTTACCAATATACCCTTACTTATTTCGTAGTGGAATATAATTAATGGGTATATGCGTAATTTTATAAGTATTTTTAATTCTTTTTAAATTCATTTCTTTCCTTTCCTTCCGTTTCCTCCCACATTTGGGAGGAAAGTTTTGGGAGGAAAATCAGCAATATTTTATTTCCTCTTTCTTTCCTTTCCCTCCTTAAAAAAACTCGAGAACACAACATTTTTTATTTTCCTCCTACTTTCCTTCCTTTTCCCTTCCTTTCCTTCGTAAAAAAAACTCGAGAACACAGCGTAAACGCTAAACGCATGAACGACACATGTAGATGGAACACGCTAAGGTCACACACACACACACATGTGACAACATTTTTGGCTTACACTGCCTTTAACTGGGACACACCTCCCATTGGCATAAACGGGACACCCTCCCCCCCCCCCCAGTATGAGCATTTGCGGTACACCCCCCCCCCCCCCCCCCCCGGACTTAAGCCATAACATGCCCACTTTCAAAATGCATGCATACATATCTTATCACATTTTAACTCAATATACAACATGCAATATCGTAAACATCTCATGCGTTAAAATCCATACGTCAACAACATTTTCAGTTATAAATGGAATGTTGTGGTTCATTTGTTAGAGATGTAAGATTAGGAATTTTAGTGCCACGTTAGGTGTTAACTATAATTTGGCAATACAAATCTGGAATGAAATGTTTGTCGGTGTATCTACGTTTTCTGTATGACCATCTTAATTTTAGGCGTCGACTTGTTATTTTGAGGTTAATGAATCTTTGGAATGTTTGGAAGTTTTCCGTTGGATTATGAGGAATGTTAGCCTCACGGTGGTGGAATTTAAGGGAATACTAGATGTTGGTAATTAAGTATCGATGTGTATAAGCTTCCCTGATATGGTAAATATCTTATTGATGGAATGTTTGAGGTTGGGAGTAGATCGGGGTTGAGTGATAGTCGAATCTACTTTAACCAGTTACCTGGAGAGTGTATTGGTACGCTTCGGAAGGACGGCCTTGGAGCATTAAAAATTTAGAAGATTCCATGGAGGTTGATGTCGAACTTTGGCTTGGGTCCAGAAGTATGTTGAGCTGAGGTGAATTGGCCGGTGTGAAGTGGAGGTCACAAACTACTCATGAAGTAGTAAGTGTCACCCAAGGTTGGGAGACAACCGTAATCTTGTGAGTAGAGACTACCTTTTTCATTTGTTATCTTCACCCACTTCTTTCTTCTTTCCCAAGAACCGAACCCTCACCCTAAAAGTCGGATTTTGGAGCCTCTAGAGTGCTTTCCCGTGTGTTGTAAAGAGATTTTTCACAATCAAAGTGGGGAATTAGAAGCAAGGGCGTGAAACTCATCATTTCATCCCATTTCAAGAAATTCCAAGTTTCTAGGGTTTCATCAACCTATCTCCCATCTTTTGAAGAACTTAAGTTTGATGTCATAGTAGTAACCCTAAAGGTTTACTGTTGGTGGATACAAGTGGTAAATAAGGTAATCTTCTCTTCTCTTCATTCTTGGAAATTAGGGTTTTGGGTATAGTTGAGGTGTTCATGTTTAATGTTTGGGGGAATGATTCTTTATGGTTGAATGTGAGTATTTTTGGTTGAAAACTTATGGATCTAGGTTTTTTGGAAGATTTGGCTTGTGGATTCAAGTTTCTTCAAAGGAACTCAAGGTGGGGTAAAACCTAGATTTAGCCTAAATTTAGCGAGGTGAGTTCAAGTTGATTTGTGAAAACGGTGTACATACCAATATGTTTATTTTAAAGTGTTTGTGTTTTACATTAAATTGTTAACTGTTGATAAGTTTTGGTTAATTGGATATATTTAACTTTATAAACTTATGTAACACCCATCTTTGTGATTTTTGGGCATTTTGATAAATAAATCATTTTGATATATTTCTTTGACGATGTAATATATAAATGGGGGTCATTTCATGTAATTGTCCATTTGGTGCATACGATTTCATAAACCGTTGGAAAATGCATATCATTGAACTATGGGTCGTGTTGGCAACACGAAGAGAAAGAGTTCATTTGAAAAACATTTTGTTTCAACCAATGAGAAGTTTTGGGTTAATTACCTTTTTGGTCGTGGTGTTTGCATAATTGTTGGTCAAACGTATTTCGATGTCTCTACTGCTTTCATTGGGTATTTACGTAAATTGTTGGGCCTTTGGCTCGGTTTTGACTAAATTGAGTCTTGAGGACGTTTGTCCGGATTAATAACCGTTGTGGGGTTTTGAGTATGATGGCACATTTTCGTGTCATTGGAGAGTTACATGTTTTGGGAGCTTTGGTCTTTCAATTGGAGTCATGTAACGTTAGACAGTGTTGTAATGGATCCATAGACACGTAAGTCTGTCTGTTTTGTAAGGCCTGAGATTTTGGTTACATTTAGTGACTGCTTGGATTTACTAGCGAGTAGGCAATAGGTGGCTCGAGCTGCTGAGTTGAAACTCGTCTAGATTGGATATGCATCCATGTCCGTAAGACCTTAGGGTGGAACTCGACGGAGTATGACAAGAGGCAACAAACGGTCTGAGGATTGTGATGTCTTGTATGGCATGGGAACTAGGACCGGGATATGTGGTGAAATCCAATAACATCACGGGTGGCCCCATTCACGTGTTCTCGCCACCCAAGATGGAAACGTTTAGATGACATGCGAGGAAGTTGTGTGGGCGGCCTACTTGCGTGTTCCTCTATTCTCAATGTATACGGGTCTCTCCGTCGTAGATCCGTAGTATTTTTAAATGTTAATGTCGTATTTTACCAACTTTGGTTTGTGTGGTCGACGATAAATGATGACCTTAATATTGGGTTTTCCTCACGTATATTAAGGTTTGAATGGAATGCGTCATTTCCACGTTTCGGTATTTGATTTTGTCCATTTTATGGTCGTGTGAGTTTTGGGTCTAATGTTCGTGTTCACGGCAATATTTATTTATATATTTTTTCATCTATGGTTTATGAGTTGTGTATCATGTTTCACCCGTATTGGGTATTTGAGGTATAACATTTTTACCCGCGTTTTATAAAACTGGGAGTCCTCTCTCTATTCTCATTTTGAGCAAGCTTTGGGTTAAATCTAAGTTTATGAGAGAACGTTTTATATTGGGATCTTAGTCTGTAAAACAGTTTGGTTTGGTTAACGATTAACTTGGTGTCTCTTTCGTCTAAAATACATATCTATTGGTAAACGAGTCGTTTTCATAAGCGGAGCATATCATTTTGAAAGATTATGATTTTAATGGCATTCTTCTTTCTTTAAAACGATTCATTTATATATGTTGAAAACTTTTGAGCTCACTAGGTGTTAAGCCTAACCTTTTTATTTGTCGGCATGTGCAGCAGGTTCCAGTTGGGGTTTGGTTCTATCAACTATGAAGAGTTGAGTCTTAGCTTTGTGCAAGTGTAAGTAGTTGGTGAAGTTTTTCGCAGTTTGGAGATAGCGATTATTATTGGGTTTTAGTAGCACCCGTCCTTGTTATAGACTGTATGTAGAGAATAAATTATGTGTGTTGAGGTTAAACCTTAATTTGTGATTGTAGATGAATCAATTACTGACATATTTAGAAAATTTTAAATTAATTGTTATTTCCAGAATTAAGGGTCTTACATGTGCCTTGTTGGAAAATTTTATTCCACGGCGTATGCGGTTTAAAGGAAGGAACTTTGAAGTAAAATTTTGTAGGTCCCTTTTTGAAGTTGTACAAACATTTGTTGCATATGTTTTAGTATAGAAAGTTATTTTTCACGTACATACTATAAATTGATGCATGCTAGGACCATGGTAGTCCATTTGAAAATATTGTTGCGCATCAATTGTTATTGCCATTATTAACATGAGTATTGATCAAATGAATTTTGAAATAGTTTTATATGTGTGGCATTGGTGATCACTTTGCACACCTACCGAATAAACGGTAGTAGATTTTTTACATGTACGATTAAATGTTATTGAACTTTTGCATTTGAAAGTGTTATAAAATTTTAAGTTGGCATATTAGTTGGAAACCTTGAACTCATTAGGGCTATAGATTTAAAACCCTACCTTGAAAAGAGTTGTAACTAGAGACTAGAGGAGTCCTCTGGAAGTGAAGCGTCGAATGATCCGACTTGTGGTCAGTCTTGAATTTTGGGCTTCAGTTTTTGGATCTGTGTACGCATGGATAATTGATGTATTAGATTTATGTACTCTCCCAGTCATTTAAGTGGTGATCTTTCGTTTCGATGAATTATGTGGATTAAGCTTTGGGTATTGCTTGCTTATGGTTGGCTATGAACTGATGGATTGGTTTCGACATTATGTATAGGTTGGATGGGTGCCATCCGGGTGAATCTTCAGGAATAAGGAAAATATGGTGATTTGTTTATTTGAATTTTAGTGTCGTGATAGGTGTCAACTTTAATTCTTTGATGCAATCTGGAATGAAATATGTGGTGGTATATCCACGTTTACAGTGTTGACATTTTGAGGATAGGTGTCGACATTCGATTTTGAGGACAGTGACTGTTTGGGTGCTTCAGTGCCCTTTCGTTGATTTTGGTGTGTCTGCAAGTTAAGTAGTAACTTTAAGGAGATTAGACGTTGATAATTAGGGAATCAATCTTTGGTATTCCGATAAGTGACAAGGTTTTCGCTGATTTGTCAACCGACACGTGAATGCGTTACGGGAGTTGTGTGACCTTGGAGTTTGGGGATATTTGTCTAGCTGTAAAATGTGGTAGTACGTCTATGGGTGGAACATCAGACCAATGCCTTGATTAATGGAAGTTTTGGGAACTCTTTCGGATGTGGTACTTGGTGTCAGCTTGAGGAACGGATCTAACATTGTGATGGATCAGACCAAGCTGGTGTTAGGAAATTCGTCAAGGAAAGGACGACAAAGTCCATGGTGGTATTGACTATTGGAGGACTTTGAGGGAATATCGGGGTAGACCTTAAAGTAAAAATTGATTATTAAGGAGACCGTGATGTCCTGGAACTAGAAGTATCGTTTCTATAACAACAGTGGGTGATAAGCTCAGCAGTTGTGCGCGTATTCCTTCATCACACGGGTAAAGTCAACCTGGTTGTGGATCCTCATAATTGAAAAGAGTATGGTCAATCTATGGTTGGACTCATTCTGTAAAGATTATGGTACTCTTGAAAGCAGAAAAATAGGGTAACGTAATTCGACGAGGGACGGTTGGAAATATTTAAAGGCAAAGTTCGCTTGGATGCCCTTGATGGAAAGGGTTAGACAAGGTCGCAAATTATTTTTGAGGTAATGAGAACAACCTAAGGTTGGGAGGCAACCGAGATCTTAACGTTAGGAAGATGATTTAATAAGGACTCAATGTTCTTTCCGTCATCGGTGAAGTAAATCGAACTTTGAGATCGGGTGTGTGGCGGCTTATTATGAGGAACACAGTGACAACCTCAACTCGGATGTAATTGGGTTCGTATATGAGGTAAGGTTCCGTGAAGACATTCCTTTGGGTAGGGAACCAATTTATTCCGCTAAACGTGATTTGGGCCTTTGGTTGGTGCCAGATTTCGAGGACGAAATCTCTTTTAAGGTTGGGAGGATTGTAACACCCGTAATTTCCTAAAGAACAGTTAAAGATTGGCCAAGGAAACGATAAGTGGCCGACCGAGAGAAACGTTCGGGGAACGGTTTACCACACGTTACGAGAAGACATCAGGCGACACGCGCGGCTTTGCCCGCGGCCTCAAAGACGCGGCTAGGCCCGCGCAAGTCACTGTTGTCCCTGGCTTAGAGACACACGCGGCGTGGCCCGCGACTTGAGGTCGCGGTCAAGGCCACGGGAGACCATCTGATCGATTAAAACCCAACTTTCTAGGGTTTTCTCTCATTCTACTCCCACACCCCATCCCTCTCTTCCATTGGTACGATTTTTGGGAAGTTCATACCTCAGATTTTGAGCACCCATGGTGGATTTATCCTAAGGCAGCCTAAGGGTCCGATATTTGGAAGCTCGAGTTGAAGAGTTGGAATGGTTTCCTTGAATAGCTTGGGGTGGAAAGTCTCAATACTTTGATGTGGTAAGTTTCCTTGAATGTTCCAAGCTTTAGTATAAAGATCTTTGTAGATCTAAAGATTTTACTTGTTGTTGATTTATTTCTAGAGTTGAGGAAATGAGTTGTTTGGAAACCCTAACTCATTGTTGAAGATGACTTGGAAATGGTGGGATCTACTCTATCGGAGGCTAATGGTTGGATTTGGAACCTAGGTTTAACTTAACCTAGCAAGGTGAGTTCAAGTTGATTTGTGAAAATGGTGTACATGCCAAAATGTATATTTTAAAGTGTTTATATGTTTTACATGGAATTGTTAATTGCTGATCACTTGATAAGTTTTTGTTATTTGAAGGTGTTAAACTTTATAAACTTTGTAAAACACCCACGTTTGGGGTTTTAAGCATTTTGACAAATAAAACATACACATTGGTATTTTAATGGTTTACTTCATGAAATAGAGTTTGAGCATAAATGCATTTTATTGTGTGTTTTAAATAAGTGTTGATTGAGTGTTATGGGATGTTTTTTTGAAAGGATAAATGTTATAAACTCACTTGGAAAATGTTTTGTCCCAATTTAATCTACGTGGGAGTCATCTTTAAATTTTGGAGCATGGGTTACATAAAGGCGGATTGTTTACATTTGGTTTCATTTTATGATTTTCAACGGCGAGTCTTTGTATTTGTTGAGCTTATGGCTCGGTTTGGATTTTGTTGGGTTCCGAGGACACTTGTCCGATTTTAATAGCTCAATGTAGAGCGTTTGGTTATGATTGCATTTACTGCATCATGTTTGAGAATTACATGTTTTGAATGTGTTAGTTCATTCCTTGGAGTCATGTAATGTTTTAGTTAGTGCAATGGATCCATAGGCACGGTGTTCTTTTGTCCTGTTTGGACAAGTTCACCACTTTGGCACGGAATAGGCATAGGGTCACCATGGTAAGTAAGGTGTGGACCTATACGGTCGGGCAACGTCCCATGTGCAGAAGGTGTAATTCCCTTGTGCTAGAGTTCCCCGTTTTGGAACTCTTAAGAATAGACCTAGAGGGGTTGACTTGATATTTTCGAGTGATAGACTCAGAGGAGTTGAGCTCGGTGGGGTTTTATATGTATAACCCACATGTTTTGATTTCTTACATAATAATGTGACCTACTTTTGTGTTCCGTCACACACTGTGTAATCGGGTCTTCCCCGTCACCGCAAAGAGTTGTTTTGGTTATGGAGTTTTATAATCCATGTTTTCGGTGACGTTTTGAGTATGGATTGTTATCCATGCTTTGGGTTTTGCATACTGAACTTTATCCATGTTTTGGATGTTTTGGATAATAGAGTTTATTTACGTTTTCAATATTTGTTTATTAAAGTGTCAGTTATGTATTACGCGAGTTTTGGGTTTTGGATTTATATTTGAAGAAACAGTTGTCTCATGATTTTAATCACAAATAGGGGGACGTTGAAAAAGAGATTATCTTCAGATTTAATGTATTTCGTCTTGGTCGTTTCAGATGGAACGTGTCATCATTTTGGAAATCATGATTTAAATAACATTCTTTAAGTTTATTGCTTTATACGTTTATGTTGAAAACTCTTGAGCTCACTAGGCGTTAAGACTAACCTTTTTATTTATCGGCATGTGCATCAGGTCCAGTTGGGGTTTGGTTCTAGCAGTCACGAGGGTGAGTAGTTTGGTGAAGTCTTCCACAGTTGGAGATAGTGACTGTTATTGGGTTTTAGTAACATTCGTACCTTTTATAGATCGCGTATAAGGAATTATTGTTGTAGATGATTCAGTCATCGATGTAATTAGAAAATTTTAAATTAGTTGTTATTTCCATATTGAGGGTGTTACACCTTTGAACTCCTACAATTTACACAACACACACTTAAGTTCTATTCATTTCACAAAAGAAAACATGGTTATTACAGTAATATTCAAATTTACCAGACAACTTATCTCATAAAGGACTTAATAGAAAGTCTCATGCATTAGTGATGTGTATCTAATCATACTTTGGAAATTTAAAAGTTTCAAGGGCTTTGCCTAAACCAAAGTCTTATGTATGAAAGTCACTCCATTTTTTTAATTTGTTCAACCTATATGGAACAAACTCTAATGTTTTTTTATTAACGTATCACTGATTTATATTTAATGTTTAATGTGTTTTATGTTTTTCAAGTTTAAAGAAATTCACCTGAATGTTTTATAAGATAAATGGTCAATTTAAATAAGAAAGTTAAATATAATGAGAAGGTAAAAACGTAAGATTCATATGTGAATACTTGAAAAAATGAAGATGCATATGTGAATTCATATGAATAATCTATAATACTAGTTTACACATGCATATTTAAATAGATTTTTTCAATGATTCACATATAAACTTTTCATTAATCGTATCTTCTTACCTTTTTACAATATTAAACTTTTTTTTATTAGAATCTCTACTGTAAGACAATTTGGATATCTATTTCGTAGACGACATGGGATCATGTGAGATCAGACTATTTTCATGAGACCCGTAAAATTGATAAAATATAATCCTGGGTTGCAAACAGTGATTCAATTTATCGTAACAGAAAATCAACTCGGATAAATCAATCGAATTTGTTGAATAAGTAATATTATTAGCCATTAGGAATAGAGAATCCATATCAAAGAAAGGTATAACTCTTGGAAAGTAGGATACTCCAAATTCGTGAGTCAAAAAGTTTTACAAAACGTTCTTGAGAATCAAATTGGATTTTCCAATAAATTACGAAATGCCGTCAATTATTTTACGAAATACGTGAATTGAAAAAAAACTCACATAAATAACATTAAACCTTCATAGTGTTTTGGTATGAATGTCCATGTTTTTCGTACCTTTACAATGCTTTGCTGTAAAGTTTCAGTTTAATTTTATGACCTCTACGTGTCTCATAAAAACATATTGATCTCACGAAAACCAATGTTTTAAAAACCGTTTTTTTGGTTGACCCGGTGTGGTGACCGGGTCACGGTTCAACCGGTTGAACCGTGTGGTTGACCTGGTTTCAAAAAATTCTATGTATTTTTCATATTCCTGCATACATACATATATATAACCAAGAATTTGATGTCTACAAGTTAAAACATTAAAAAACACATAACAACAAGTTTTACATCAATCCAAAAACATAAAAAACACACATATAAGTATAAGTTTTTCATCAATCCAAATACATCAAAACGAAACATAACGTTCAAACCAAATCATGGATCTTGAAACGTTGGAGTGTTAAATGCATCAAGCTCACGATCGCTTAGTAATTGAAATTCACTCTCAACTTCATGGTCATCAACAACATGGTCACTTTCTACAATATCAAATAAAAAAAATTAATGTCACGTAAAAATCTAATAATAAACTAACAACACCAAATTAATATATATAGAAATAAAAAAATGTCACATTGCGTTTGAGTGTGGAATCGAGCGTGGACTGATGGAATCGAGTGTGGAGTCGATGATTTGTAAAATTGATTTTTTGACCCTAGCCGCTACCTTACAGTTATACGAAATTGATTTTTTAACCGGGTCAACCCGGGTTTTTACCGGTTCAACCGGTTCTATCAAAAAAACGGCGGTTCGATCCGCACCTTAATTTTCTCAAAAAACCGGTCGTAATTGACCCGGCCTTTTCACCGGTTCCCGGTTTAACTGGCTGGATCAACCCGGGTTTTAAAACATTGCCGAAAACTCAAACCTTTTCGTAGACTCTAGTATTATAGGATAAATGTATATTAGTGGCTCTAATTCATTCTTTTGATTCCCTATATTCCGGCTTTTTCCGTACTTGATTATTCCCTTTGGCCCTATGTGCACAAACAACAATGGTTTTATTTTTCTTTATTCCCTTCCAAAATTTAACCCCCAAAATTAAATTGTACAATTTTATTTTTAAATTTATTAAAAAATAAATATAAGATTTTCTAGTAAATTCGGATCCTCCTTTTATCTATTTATTCAACATTAAATCGTTATAAGGGTTTGTTTGTTAACAATTTAATTTAGACAACTATATATTATTGTTTGATAATGACTTAATGATATAAAAAATGACTTAAGAAAACCAAACTTTTTCCAAACATGTCCCTCCCAATTAATAAACACGTTCGTTCCATCTATGAAAAAACTCTACCAAACAAAAATATTTTCAATTTATATAGACAGATTAATCCACACAGACAACTTCATATTTAACACATATTTGTATATTTGTGGTTCTTCATTTGATTTTATTGCATTAATAAAACAAATCAAAAGTTATAAAAATTTTACCCTTATAGATGATATATATATATATATAGCATATTACCAGAGGACAACAGATGGTTACAATCGACAAAACTATTGATTATCATAAATAAAATGCATATGATACTGTCTTCAAATACGTACAAAAAACAAATTAATTCATAAGCCATAACATCACTTATAGTTTGCCTCTTTCATCAAAATGGTGATTCTAATTTTCATGATGATTTTTTTTCATATCACTACTTTCCATTTACTCTGAATGTGTTTAAAGTGACTGAAGAAAAACGTAAAGTCAAAACCCCCAAAATATAACAGCAAAAAGTACTTATAACCATTATACTTTGATTTTAACTTAAAAAAGAAACATAATGAGAAACTTGAATATTTATATTTAGAATAAAATCACAATACTTACAAATCAAGAAATTTATGATATTCAAATGTAACAAAACCAATATGTTGATCCCATAATTTCAAATTCAACTTAAAACTATAGTGGAAGTTATTGGTACTCTATGATTTGAGACTTATAAGGGGTTCATAAATCTCATGTTAAATCCATGTGAAACGAGTTATTACATTCAAATTTTTTTAGTCATATTTAATATAAAACAAAATAAAATTTTACTACAATTTTAAACATATTAAAAGTATTTATAGTAAACTACGATTTTCGTCCGTGTGGTTTGTTGTTTATAACCATTTTCGTCCCTGACTTTAAAAGTTGTTTTTTTGGTCATCGTGGTTTGTAATTCCTTTCCATTTTCGTCCCTAAAACTAATATTCTCAGGGACTAAAAGTGAAAGGAGTTGCAAACCACAAGGATCAAAAAAACAATTTTTAAAGATTAGGGACGAAAATAGTTATAAGCAACAATCAATCTGTCAATCAGAGTCGTGTTGTTGTAATCTAGTAATGTTCGGTGTCTTAAGGCTAAGAGGGGTATGTTTTGGGTGCTCGCGATTGCGGCTCGCGCAGTGGGGTTTTCCGAATTTATGAAGCAGTGATCGTTTGCTACTCGCAAACTTCACCGACAGCTGCTGTTTTGTTTGTAGTGATCTGTTCTTCGACATCCTTGTTCTTGTTCGGGGGTGGTCTTTTGTTTGGTTCGGTCTATATCGTTTTGATCGTTGTAACTTTGGTTTTTGTTTGGAGTGGTAATAAAAGTAGTTCTGCTTACCGTTCAAAAAAAAACCATAGGGACGAAAATAATAGTTTACTCATAGTATTTATTTTTAAAGCATAAAGGGCAATAAAGTAATTTGACAATGATATTTACTCGTGGTTGCCGCCAAGGTTTTATTGGTAGGAGCATCTCCTTAAAACCGATGCAAAATTCAGGAGGCGAATCTTTTTACAACACTTTTCCCGCTAAAACTTTACTCTCCTATTATTGGTCCATTTTTAATTTTTTATTAAAACAAATATATATTTTCATTTTGAGATTTAAGAAAAAAATAAATATCTCAAAAATAGATAAATTATATTTTATATGAAAAATAGAGTACGGGGTTGTTTGTTTTTTTTTTAAAACCTCTTAATGGTTCTTAAGTCTGAATCGTTCAGACATTTTTTCACACCACCTTTTATTAATCATAACTAAAATAAGACTTAAGACTTTAGACCTCTTAAAAAACAAACGACACTGTTATAGATTAAACTGCAATTTCGAGTAGTTTTTATAGAGATAAAAAATATATATAATGATGCAATAAAATAATTTATAAAAAGAAAATTAGTTTTAGAAAAAAACGCATAGTCATGTAGATATACATGACAAAAACATGTCGGTTATAAATAATCGATTATATGTTTCTATTAATAAAAAATTATAAATAGGCATGATGATTTATCATGACTTGTTAGGGAATCCGGTTCACCGTCCCAATCGGAGTTGAGGATTACCAGCTAAACCAATGTTTTAAAACCCGGTTTTTTTGTTGACCCGTTGTGGTGACCGGGTCACGGTTCAACCGGTTCAATCACTGGGTCAACCAAATACATTAAAAACACATACATAAACATAAGTTTTTCATAAATACATTAAAAAAAACCAAATACATTAAAAAAAAAACGGTTCAACCACCGGGTCTACCACCCGGTTCAACCGGTTTTTGATAAAACCTGCCGGTTCATTCTGGGTCATAAATTGCCATAAAACCGGTCGCAATTGACCCGCCCTCTTCCCTGGGTCCCGGTTTGTAACACCCTCAAATTTGGAAAGAGCGACTAATTAAAACTTTCAAAAATACCTTAAAGGGTAATAAAGTCTCTTACTAAAAATCCATAATTGAAATACAATTCTAGGTTGAACCATCAACAAATAATTAAAGTCTTACATAAAGACTAACTAAAGTCGAGTGTTACTATAACCCAATAACAATCACTATCTCCAAATATAAATGCGGAAGACTTCATCAAGCTAATCACCTCTTCGAGCACACAACTAGCACTCATCGCTTCACTGTGTCACTAGAACTATTCCCAACCGGAACCTGTTGCACATGCCGACAAATAAAAAGGTTAGGCTAACGCCTAGTGAGTTCAAGAGTTTTATATCATGATTATACAGGAAAACGTAAAACGAAAGCATTGTAACTTATAATCATGATCCTTTAAAATGATTTATTTTAAAATAAGAGAACAACTCATTCTCCAATAATATGCATTTTATAGATGGACGTCTCAACGCCAAAACATTCTTTCATGAAATAATGCAACCCGACGCTTACTCAAAACGAGGATAATGGTAATGCTCAAATAATGACATTTGAATAACTTTATAAAACAAACGACCGAAAATATGAGTAAACTCAAGTCTCCAAGATTGTAGCATAAGGGAGATAACCCAAACTCAAAGCGTTACTGAAAACACGGATAAAACTAAATACCCCAAAACAACACCTCTCGGTGATGGGGGATTCCCGAATTCCAAGGCTAGTGGCGGAACACAAAAGTAGGCCACATTCCAAGTTATTGAGCTCACCATACTAGGATCAAGGTCGTGAACACGCCGGCTCAAATAAAGATGTGGGGGGATGGCACCCAATGATCCCAGTCATACTCATTCACTAGGATTTACATTTACGACTCACGACTAGTAACCGGTCCCACATAACCGTACCAAGTTGCCCTCTAGGGTCCAATATCTCAACTAGCTACATACGGGAGTTACCCCCAAATAATAAGTCAACTAAATACCTATGGATCCATTAGTAATAGTCTAGACTCGTCACAATACACTTGTGACCAACTATAATCAAACATATAGTTCATATTGCCAAATAGTTCCCAAATCACATTTTGATGGTTAACTGTTGATAAGAATGAAAATTATAAAATGAGACTATATACATTCTTTCGTGTACCTCACATAAATGTGCAAGTAATAATTTATAAAACATCCCCTTTCATGAATGATGCATAAACCCGACAAACGCTTAAAAGTGTATTTTCGACCAAAGACCCATTTATGCAATAAATCATCATAACTCATTCATTTATGACACATTTATCGAAATGCCTAAAAATCCCAAACATGGGTGTTTTACAAAGTTTATAAAGTTAAATACTTCAAATAATCAACGATTATCAACTAACCCAACATTTGATAATTTCATGTAAAACACATAAACACTTTACAATAGACATTTTGGCATGCACACCGTTTTTACAAATCAACTTGAACTCACCTTACTAGGTTAAGTTAAACCTAGGTTTCAATCCCCAACCATTGACCACCAAAAGCATAGATCCCGCCCAAAGCTTTCCGAAGACATCCATTCCAACTCTTCAACTCAAGCTTCCAAAACCTAGATCCACACATTTCCGATCATAAATAATCATATTCAACCCTTAGAATTGTTCCCCAAGTATATTTACATGAACATTTCATCTTATACCCCAAAAACCCTAATTTTCCATTGTAACACCCTAAAAACAAGAGTGAATTTGAAACGCGGAAACTGGACAAATAAACATCAACACTTGGTATAAACCTCCCAAAAAGGGGAAATGTACTTAACCTTTACAAAACCTGAATACGGATATGGAAATTCAACAACAAACTAATCTAAACATAACCTATCTAGATTACATCAGTTGTTAAACCAATATCGCCAAAAGAATGGGACTTAAACAATTGCCCAACATCAATACTAGTCATCTTAAAAAATCCCCGAGACCAAGCTCGTCACTCAATCCCTTGGCAACCCACCGCTAATGGGAACATGTTATACATATCATTTGAGAAAAAGTGTTAGGCTTAACGCCTAGTGAGAACATACAGTTTATAATTTCAAGAGATATAAACAATAGCATCAAAAGGAAGTCTTTTCAATAAGTTTTGGTTTACAAATGAAATCTTTTCCACATAAGGACTGATCGGTCCTAAAATTCATCTTGCGATGACGGGGGAAACCCGATTTACCAAGGATTGCGGCGGAACACAAAAGTAGGCCACAATCCAAGTTGTGAGCTAAATACATGGAATCCATGGCCACGAACAACAAGGTCCGTACTAAGATGTGAGGGAGGGCCCTCGAGGAAACCAGTCATACTCGTTCACTAGGACTACATCATGACCCATAGCTAGTAACCGGTCTCACATAACCGTACCAAATGGCCCCCGAGGATCATATGCATCCATAGCTACAGAAAGGGGAATAGACATCCCAATAATAAAATCCGAATCAAAACCTAGGGATCCACTAGTAATGGTACAGACTCGTCACAATAACATATGTGACCAACCATAAATAGTCATATGGTACAAAAACATTTTATAAACAAAATGCTTTCCTTCAAGTTTAACTGCTGGTAAGAATGAAAGTCATAAAAATGAGTTTATATACATTCTTTCAAATAATCCACATAAATGTGCAAGTAAACCCTCCTTTTACTTCAAATAAGATGGAACCCATCATTTTAATCGAAAATGATCGGGAACCCTAAAATCTCCCAAAACTCAATTTATATCAAAATGTAGTAAACTTAAATATGAAATCATGGAGATATATAGAAGTTCAAAATGTAAGTTTTGACATGTATAAAGTTTAGAAAAAGGTAGTAGGAACTCACCAAATAGGTTTCACAAATAAAACCCGAAAACCAGATATCGACCACGACGAAGAGGTGAAGCTTTTAACACCGAACCCTTGCTAGTAACACGAAATCTAGCAACCAAACTTGGTACTACTGAGATCTAGAAAGAGAGAGAGAACTTGAGAGAGAGAAAGAGAAAGATTTGAGAAAAAGTGAAATATCAACCCCAAATGAGATATTTGTGAAGACCAACACTAAGTCGGCCAGGCAACTACGCGGGTTATGCCGCGACTTCAACTCGCGGCATAACTCACCCGCTAACCCAAAAACCCATACTAACAGGGGGTTTCGCGGGTTGTGCCGCGACCTCAAGTCGCGGTGCAACTCGCGTGGTTCACTGTGGTTCGTCCAAAACCACCAAAATCCAAACTCAAACTCCCAACCAAACGCGGTGCTAACGACAACGCTTAAACACAAGAGTAACAAGATTACAAAATAGAAATCTGGGGTGTTACAATCCTCCCCAACTTGGGAATGATTTCGTCCCAAAAATCCAACTACTCGAAAAGACGAGGATATCTCCGCTTCATATCCTCCTCAACTTCCCACGTCACTTTGGCTCCCCGATGATGCTTCCACTGCACCTTGACCATAGTGACCTCTTTGTGACGCAACTTCTTAGACTTTCTCTCTAAGATAGCGTCAGGTTCTTCTACACAACGGTTACCCTCATCCACTCTTAACTATTAGAGGGGAATGACACTTTCTTCCTCCGCCAAACACTTCCGAAGGTAACAAATATGAAACGTGTTGTGGATTCTGCTCAACTCCGGTGGCAGTTCCAATTGGTAGGCTTGCAAACCCACCCGCTTAAGCACTTTGAATGGTCCAAGGAAACGGGGACTCAGCTTTCCACGTTTTCCGAACCTGATAATGCCCTTCCAAGGAGATACCTTCAGCAACACACGATCTCCTACTTGGAACTTCATCGTCCGCCTCTTCTTATCGGCATAGCTCTTCTGCCGATCCTGAGCCGCTTTCAACCTTTCACGAATGCATTTGACCTTATCGGCCGTCTCTTGCACGATTTCAGGTCCGGCGAATTGCTTCTCTCCCGCTTCAAGCCAACACACGGGAGTTCGACACTTCCGCCCGTACAATGCCTCAAAAGGTGTCATCCCAATACTCGAGTGGTAGCTATTGTTGTAAGCAAACTCCACCAAAGGTAGGTGAGAGTCCCAACTACCCCCGAAATCGATGACACAAGACCTTAACATGTCTTCCAACGTTTGGATCGTTCTCTCGCTTTGACCGTCGGTTTGTGGATGGTAAGTCGTACTTAACTTAACTCGCGTACCAAGCTCTTTCTGAAACCCATCCTAAAAGTTCGAAGTGAACCGACTGTCGCGATCCGACACGATCGACAAGGGTATTCCATGCCTCGAGACCACTTCATCGATGTAAAGTTTTGCTAACTTGTCCATCGGTAAAGTCTCGCGCATAGCTAAGAAGTGAGCGCTCTTAGTCAATCTATCGAAGTCCATGGTAATATGTTCCCACTTCCACTCAAGAATCTCTAAGGACTGAAGACTCCCATACGGTCGTTGATGTTCGGCCTTAACTTGCGAACACGTCACACAACGCTTCACATAACGTGCCACATCGAGCTTCATTACTGGCCACCAATAATGCAACTTCAAGTCCCTGTACATCTTTGTACTTCCTGGATGAATGGAATACTTGGACTTGTGAGAATCCTCAAGCAATAGATCACGGTTACCCCCAACTTTGGGCACCCATACTCGACCGCTAAACAGTTTCACCCCACTGCTATCTTCCGTTAAGAGCAAACGCTGCTTCGTCATGACTTTCTCCTTGAGATTTTCTTCCAACAAAGCTTCAACCTGCGATGTCTTGATCTTCTCAATAAGACTTGACGCTAACTCGATTCTCGAAAGTGTAGCCCGAATACTTCCGCTATAGTTCTTCCGACTTAACGCATCAGCTACAACGTTAGCCTTACCGGGATGGTAAAGCAATTCACAATCGTAATCCTTGAGCAACTCGAGCCACCGCCTTTGCCTCATGTTCAACTCCTTTTGATCAAAGACGTATTTCAAATTCTTATGATCTGTGTAGAGCGTACATTTTGTTCCATAGAGAAAATGTCGCCAAAGCTTCAAGGCGAACACCACCGCTGCTAACTCCAAATCGTGGGTAGGATAGTTCTTCTCGTGTATCTTAAGTTGCCTCGAGGCGTAAGCGATTACTTTGCCTCTTTGCATCAACACACATCCTAATCCCATCTTTGAAGCGTCGCTATAGACCACGAAGTCTTCTGACCCTTCCGGCAACGACAAAATTGGAGCTTCACACAACTTCTTTTGTAGAATTCGGAACGCCTTCTCTTGCATTTCGGTCCAATCAAATTTCACATTCTTCTGAGTTAAAACTGTCAAGGAAGAAGCGATCTTCGAAAAGTCTTGAATGAATCTCCGGTAGTATCCCGCCAGACCCAAGAAACTGCGGATCTCGAACGGACTCTTGGAAGGCTCCCAATTCATCATAGCTTCAATCTTGGAGGGATCCACTTTCACTCCATCTCGAGTGACAACGTGACCCAAGAATTTCACTTCTTCAAGCCAAAAGTCACACTTGGAAAACTTGGCGTACAATCTTTCTTTTCTCAACACATCTAGAACTTCGCGTAGGTGTTGCTCGTGCTCTAACTCGCTCTTAGAGTACACGAGTATATCATCAATGAATACGATGACCGACTTATCGAGGAATGGTCGGCACACCCTATTCATCAAATCCATAAATACCGCTGGTGCGTTCGTTAGGCCAAAAGGCATTACAAGAAACTCATAATGGCTGTAACGTGTTCTGAAAGTTGTCTTCGGAACGTCTTCTTCTCTTACCTTCACTTGGTGGTAACCCGAACGTAAGTCGATCTTGGAAAAACACCCCGCTCCTTGGAGTTGATCGAACAAGTCGTCAATCCTGGGAAGCGGATACTTGTTCTTCACTGTTGCTTTGTTCAGTTCATGATAATCGATGCACATTCTCATTGTGCCATCCTTCTTCTTAACGAACAAGATCGGAGCTCCCCAAGGCGACGAGCTCTGTCTTACGAAACCCTTCTCCAAAAGCTCTTGGAGTTGAGCCATCATCTCCTGCATCTCTGCTGGCGCTAACCGGTAAGGGGCTCTAGCAACAGGAGCCGCTCCCGGTACGCGATCAATCTGAAACTCCACTTGACGATCAGGTGGTAACCCGGGCAAGTCGTCCGGAAAGACGTCTGGAAACTCACGCACAATCTTCACATCTTCAAGCTTTAACTTCTCTAGCTTGGCGTCGATCACGTAGGCTAGGAAAGACGAGCATCCTTTCACTAAACACTTGTGTGCTTTAGTCATGGTGATTATTGCCACATCTCCCTTCCACACAATATATGTTTATATCAAGCTTTAAGGATTAACAACACATTAACGATTACCAACCTGTATTGATTAATAACAAAGGTTACAAGGTTGATCGATTCAAGCTTTGAATGTGTTTTCTCTGTTTTCTTTCTTTTACACCTTAAGTGTGTGTTCTTGTGTGTATTTTCTAATCTGATCTAATTGTGAGAGTTGTTGAGATCTGATAATATCTAATCTCAGATCTCTCTTTAGCTTCTAACACACTCAAACTTACAACTTGCAATAATAAACTAATATAAACTAACTAATATCTAACATTTATATATTATACCTAACTAATAACTAACAAACTAAACTAACCTAACTAATATCTAAATATCTATTTATAAAATATTTAGACAAAACATAAAATACAATAAACATTAATTACTTTGACATTTATTACAAACGACATAGACTTTAATATCGAGAGTTGACTTTCCGGCTTTAGCTTCAGAATGCGATCTTCAGTTTGGATGATCTTGAATCCAATAGATATGTGATCTAACAATCTCCCCCTATGGATTAAGATCATTACTAAAAAGATTTTAGCAAATCAGTCTTCTTCTTCAGCTCATAAGATGCAATCTCTTTCTTTAGCTCTGAATGCTTTAGCAAAGTATCTTCAAAGAAAATTTGTCTGAAATCAGCATGTCTTCAGAATACTTTGATCTCGCAGTTCTTGGTCTTGTAATGTAATGGACTGAACATTTCTTCAAGCTTTAGATTCTCCCCATTTTTGATGGAAAGTGCACCGACTTTATCAAAACTTTGAGTAAAAAATGTCAACCACTTGGAGCCTCTGATCCGTCAATTCAAAAGATATTCATCCAGATCTTTGCAAATCCAGACAAAATAATCGTGTAACACCTGAATCAACTAATGAATCAGTTAACATGCCTGTCAGTAACACTAAGTCACTGTGTGTAACGAATACACATTGGAAAATAGCTGTTTGATGTTGACTCCCCCAGGGCTTCCATTTAATCATCGAAACACCACAAAGGTTATTTCTATAAACGTTATGACAAAGAAACTAATTCCTTGTGTGTTTGTGCTTTTGATAGAAAGAATTAAGCACTTAATGATTGCTTATAGGCTCAAAATTGTGTAAACCACCGAGACAACAGTAAGTTAAACACAGACTCAATGTGCATGAGTGAAGTGCGAAGGTGGGGAAGACTTCCTTCTTTTCAATATCCAGATTTTCCAAATGAAAATCAGATAGCAAATGTGCTGCTTCCCCTTAGAAAATGTGAAAAACTTTCTATTTGAGTAGAAAATGAGTAGATGGTGAGGTTTGATCAAGAGTTGGCATGGGCTACTTGCCTGTTTCAATAATGATCACCAAAGAATTGTGAAACATTAGAATTGTGGCTGCCCGACTCAGAAAAAGTTGGTGCAGAGTTGTGATATTCTTTTAACTCTGTTCTCACACCCTCTTTCTTTTAAACATTTAGCTCACTCTAACCAAACTTTCTTTTTTTCTGTTTAACACACTCATTTCTTTTGACTTCTCACACTCAATCACTATGGATTAACTTCGTGGGTAGAAATCACTGGTTAAGGCGATTCCATAGAAGTTGTGTTAATTCCTAGCACAATGAAATCCTTGTTTTCCGATGATGCATATGATGCTCAAAATGGTTTAACTATTTCAGTTAAAGCACAAAATTGATCTTGAAAACATTTAAAATCACACTTCTAATTCATGAAATTGGTTTAAGACTCGGGAAGTGGTTTGAACATTTAAGAACAATGTTTTCAAATGATTGAAAGTTATCCTTCTTTCAACCATTTATGAGATTAAGATAAATGATTGTACATTTACGTGCGATCTTACATCTCATGAAGCTAAGCTTAAAGTCATAAACATATGAACTTCTAAGTTTCTCTCAAATATTATGCAAAAGTCTTATGTCTATGTCAAAGCAAAATTTATTCACTTATATTGAAAAGACAAAAAGCAGTAAAACTATTAAAGTACGAGTTCTGATCAGGAATAATCAGAAGTCATCACCTTTTTACTCCCCCTGAAATTATGCATTTTAAAAAATTATCATTGAAAAGATATGCATTTAAAATTTCAGACAAATATGTACTCCCCCTTGATGGTTGATTTCCTCATTTGAGTATTGGAGTACACTCTTTTTCAGCACGGAGTAAGGTCTTTTGATCTTTGAAGTGCGGGTCTTGAACTGTTGTATTCAAGAACCTCGTTTCTTTGAGGAACGAGTCCTAGACTGTTTTGTCTAGAAGTCATTTCTTCATAACTTCTTTTAAACTTTGTGTGCCTGCAACACAGATTTAGCCTTAGGTACCCACTGGAATTTGGGTCCTACTGTGTTAGCACAAGATTTTGGTACCCATTTAAAATTGGGTCCTCTTTTCTTTTGAAAATTAAATGAATCAGAAGAATGATATGAATGATATGAGTGCACATGATAATTTCCAAACCAAGCTTCAGAATCTTGACAAGAAGTAGAAACATGTTTATCATAAATAGAAGACTTTCTAGCAGATAAAGATAACTGAAATAATTGCTTCATTGTATATTGTTTACGAGAAACAACAAGTTTTGAGTTCAAAATAACAATATCAACAATTAAGACATATTTACTAGGCGAAGTCTTACTACAATTAACACTACAAAACGATTTAACGGTCTTGTCAAGCTTCTGTTTCGGTTGCCACAGAGATTTAACTTCTGGCCTTTGCTTGCTCAGATCTGAAACATGTGAAACTGTTGAGTTAGACTTTTGAGCAACAAACGAATGTTTCTTCTTCGGATTACCAGTAGTGTTCGGTTTCTGTGAATGCTTAGATGTATTCTTACCCTTAGCATTTTTAGCTTTCACAGAGACTGAATTATCAACTTTCGTTGATTTTGCACTGTTAACAGGCATACTGGTTTTTCCCAAAGATTTCTTAACAAAAGATGAATGGTTAGGAAGTTTTGCATTAAAGTCAAATTGATTAGAACAATCATTTAAACCACCGTCAGCGTTCAGAAAATCAAACTCTTTATTTGATGAACCAAACATATCCTCAGAGTTTGAAGCCTTAGAAAGAACATAATTTTTGAACACAGTTGAAAAAACTTTTTGTTCAATATTCATCAAAAGTCTTTCATCTGTTAAAGAATTCTCAAGTTCAGAAATTTTACTTTCTAAAACGAGAGGATGGACATATAGTTTACCTTGAATAGGCTTTGCCTCCATTTCTTTTTCAGAATAACTTTGAAAGAAATCACTTGAAAGAGTTTTCTTCTTTTGATATATTGGATTTTCATTATAACTATTATTCATCTTCGCATAATAAAATGGAAGGTGAACTTTAGATGATTTCAACCGTTTTTCAGTTTCTATGGCTTCATCCTCTTCTGATAGTTTAATCCAGAAAGTTTTAAACTCAGGGATTCGTCGAGCTAATTTCATAAAAAGATGATCATAAAGTGCAGACACTTCAGACATTCCTTTTTGAAGACAGTGAGGATTCTTATAACCGATTCCCCATCTCTCTATTTCCTCTTTGGGTTTGTTCAGATGAATAGTCTGTTCAGTTTGACCCATTTTGTATAACTTCTCTTCCAAACTTTTTAATTTACCAAGTAAAGAAAAGTTTTCTTTGGTACATGAAGAATGCAATTTTGTAAGCTCATATATATATCAATCTCACTTTTTGTCAGTTTAGACTTGAGTTCAGAATTCTCTTTAAGAATTATTGTCTTTTCCTTTGCGTTGGTGTCATTATCTCTATGTAAAACCTCAACCAATACTTTCTTCTCAGCAATTTCATTGCTAAGTTTCTGTATCAATTGGTTTTTGTCTGTAATGACACCATTTTCTCACTCAAGATTCGACTCTAACTCTTGTTGTTTTAAATTCATGGCATGCATTTTATTCATGAAATCTGAATACGATAAATCACATACCTCCTCTTCTTCATCATCTGAATCAACTTCAGCATCTGATTCTTGCTTTCCTATCAAGCACATGTTGACGGCTTCATCCTTCTCTTCATCCTCTTATTCCTCGTCTGAATGATCGAGCCAATATTCATCTTCAGCCATCAGTGCCTTACCAGCCTCCTGTTGCTTTGCAAGAAGCATCTTGTTTTTGTAATAATCGGAGTTTCTGACTTTTGGTCTTCGACAGTCTCTGGCATAGTGACCTGTTTTGCCACAGTTGTAGCACGTTGGTGGTTCTGTCTGACTGGATCCTTCAACTTTAAACTTTCTCTCTTCTGGTTTCCTATCCTCTATTCTCTTTCCTTCAGACTGATATATTCTCTCTTCAGGTTTCCTCTCCTCTGTTCTTTTCCCTTCAAATCTCTTTCCTTCATATCTACTTCCTTCAACCCTTTCCTTGTGGATGTAGTTGTTCGAACCAGAAGAATATCTCTGACTGTTTGAACTTGGCTTCGTGTAGAATTTTTTCTGAAAAGCATTTGTCAGCAGAAGCATTGCTTGCTTCAGTTGGTCATTTTCATCCGAGTCAGAGATGGCATAAGCTTCATTTTCTTCTGAATCATACACAATCGTCTTGTTCTTGTTCTTCTTCTTCCTGACAACAAGAGCAACTGTGTCTTCAACTGTCTTTCCTTTCTGCCTCTTCTCATCTAGAATTTCATCCACCTCTTCTTCATTTTGTCTGAGGGTTTCATACACCTCATAAAGGGGAATCTCATTCAGATCCTTGATCTGCTTCATTTGCCTGGCAAATCTCTTCCATTCCGGCTGTAGAATACTCGGGAATTTGACGTTCAACTCTATTTGAGATTTGTGGACCTTGTTCTTGCTTAGTTCGTTCAGCAAGGTCACAAACCTGTCATAGGTTTCTTCTAAAGTTTCTCCGACTCTGCCTCTAAATTCTTCATAATTATTTAGGCAGTTGGAGATTTTCAGCTGGTTCCCAACCTTTGAACCCAACATCATCTTCTCTAGCTGATCCCACATTTCTTTGCCAGATGCTTTGTAGCTGTCAATCTTTACATAGATTTCATTTGGAATTCCTTGTAGAATGTATGACTTAGCTAACTTATCACCTTTTGCTCTTCTGAGGTTATCATCTTCTAGCTCATGATACTTAAGTTCAACATGTGTCGGCACAGTTCCAACCAAACGAGTCGTCATAACTGGTTTCATAACCCCTTCTTCTATCGACTGTCTGATGAAATCACCCAACTCATGTCTGTCAACAAAGTTCAGGAACCGATCTTTCCACTGTTCGTATTCTCCTTTAAAGAGAACTGGTGGCTTGGTGTCAGTTCCGATTGCAAGGGTTTCTCTAGATGTCATTCTGAATAAAAAGATTTAAGTCTTGTATTGGAACAAAGAGAGGTTTACGCGAGAGGTTGCTTGCTCAAAGTGTGGTTTGCGCGAGTCGTTGGAAGCGCAAAGTTGAAGTTTGCGTGTTGAGAGGGTTGGGCAAAGTTGAAGTTTGCGTGTTTGAGAGAGTTGCACAAAGTTGAAGTTTGCGTATTTGAGAGAGTTGCGCAAAGTTGAAGTTTGCGTGACTAGAAGGTTGCGCAAACTGAGGTTTGCATTTCAAGGGAGTTGCGCAAACTGAGTCTTGCGCGAGACGTTCGTTGCGCAAAGTGAGCTTTGCCTTTCAAGTGGGTTGCGCAAAGTTGACTTGAGCTTTTCGTGAGGAGTTGATCACGTAAACTGAGGTTTGCGTGATGTGTTGGTTGCGAGAACCGAGTCTTGCGCGAGACATTGGTTGCGCAAAGTAAGCTTTGCGTGATCAGTTGGTTGCGCAAAGTAAGCTTTGCGTTATACGTGGGAAGCACAAAGTGGACTTTGTGTGATTCGTCTGATGCGCAAAGTGTGTCACGCAAAGTGAGCTTTGCGTGAGTTCTTCCCTGTGTTTGCGTGAGTTCGTCCTGTACTTCGAAAATTCGACTAAAAAACCTGTATCAACGTCGATTAGCAGTACCAAACTCTACCAATATGTCTAAAATCACTTCTAGAACTGATTGTGACCACCCGATCTCGATAAATATCACTTTTTGAAAATAAAATCGATGGCACAGTAACTTTTTGGACGATAACTCAGACAACAAAATCACAAATTTTGGAACTTGATTTAAGCTCTAAACTGAAATCAAACACTCACAACTCAATCTAGCATGTATATCGATCACAACCTGATCGATTTTAACACCTAAAACACTCTAAAACTTGAAATCGATTTTTCAAATGAAGAACACAGTGAACACAGAGTCGTTTTCTTAAAACTTGATTTTGATCTTTAATCAGGCTCTGATACCAATTGTCGGTCCACACAATATATGTTTATATCAAGCTTTAAGGATTAACAACACATTAACGATTACCAACCTGTATTGATTAATAACAAAGGTTACAAGGTTGATCGATTTAAGCTTTGAATGTGTTTTCTCTGTTTTCTCTCTTTTACACCTTAAGTGTGTGTTCTTGTGTGTATTTTATAATTTGATCTAATTGTGAGAGTTGTTGAGATCTGATAATATCTAATCTCAGATCTTTCTTTAGCTTCTAACACACTCAAACTTACAACTTGCAATAATAAACTAATATAAACTAACTAATATCTAACATTTAGATATTATACCTAACTAATAACTAACAAACTAAACTAACCTAACTAATATCTAAATATCTATTTATAAGATATTTAGACAAAACATAAAATACAATAAACATTAATTACTTTGACATTTATTACAAACGACATAAACTTTAATATCGAGAGTCGACTTTCCGGCTTTAGCTTCAGATTGCGATCTTCAGTTTGAATGATCTTGAATCCAATAGATATGTGATCTAACAGAGAAACTGGCACCCGTATCGAATAAAACACGAGCAGGTACTGAGTTTATAAGAAATGTACCTGATACCACATCAGCTGATGCCTTGGCCTCATCAGCCGTCATCTGAAACGCTCGACCCGGAACCCTAGATGGATTCTCTGTCTTCACCGGCGCGCTACCCGACATGAGCTTCGGGCAATCTCTCTTCATGTGCCCCGGTGTCTTGCACTCATAACATACAAGCCCTTTGATCGGACAGTCACGAGTGATGTGATCAAACTTACCACACTTGTAGCAAGATTGAGGAGTGGTGTTACAGTTATCGTGGTGCTTGGTTCTGCACTTCTGGCACCACCTAGCTTCTTGATAACTGCTGAAGCTTCGGTTTCCGACAGAAGGTCGGGTTCTCTTGGGAGGTACTGAACTACTCTCCCATTTCCTCTTCTCAACAACTGCTACATCCTTCTCCGGTTTACCTCTCGCGTAAACCTCCTCCATAAATTGTTCCTCTTCAATAATCTCCCGAAGGTTAGAAGCCTTCGAGTTTCGGACCATAGTCATCATGTCCGACGGTAGACCCTTCAGATAGGCCTTGATCTTCTCCTTCTCAGTTGAGGCCACATGCCCCACTAACCCCAGCTTTTCCATGAATTGACGGGTATACTCTCTCACCGTCAAATTCCCTTTCTCCAGCGCTCGAAACTTTTCCTCGATCCGATCCATAGCCCTCTCATTGCAGTATTCTTTCAACAGTTTTACCTTGAAATCGCCCCAAGTCAGTTGGGCCAAAACAGTAGGAGAGAGAGTGGATTGGATAACATTCCACCACGTCAATGTCGTATCCCTGAGCAGTTGAGTACCGAATCTTACCCTCTGGTCATCACCACACTCGGATGAACCGAAGGCCTGCTCGACCGCTCGGATCCACTTAACACACGCAACTGGGTCTTCGGAACCAGAGAACTCTGGTGGTCCGCAACCTTGAAAAGATTTGTAGGAACAACTCTTCCCACTTTTCGGAGCACCGACCACTCTGTGCTCCTCAGATCTGATCCTGTTCCCGGTGCCCCCAGAGCCAACCAACACATTTTCCTCCACTGCCTCATGCCTCCTGAGGCTCGTGTCCCGGTCCTCCAACATTTTCTGAAAAACCTCTTGTTGTTTCTCCATGGCCGAAGTCACCATCTGCATGACGCTGGCCATCATATCAGCTTGAGGGTTTGCCACTTGAACAACGGGGCTGGTGGATGCCAAATCTACTCTAGGCCCCAGCTCTACTTCCCCAGTAAATATCGGTGGCATGCCCGGAGGAACAACTGTTGACACTCTAACCACAGGGTTCAACTCACGCGAACTAACATCGCGAAGATCTCCGCCGCCCGACGGACGACCACGTATGTTCACCATACCTAAATAATGGTTGCCACACAAGCACGAAAAGAATAAGAGACAGATCAACAGAATGAATACGAAAGAACGAATACCACATTACCAATTGTCATAGTAACGGTACATTAAGCACAATCACGTATAAATATTCTCATAATAACATTAGCTAAGTGAAATTATGAACATACAATACATAAAGGTTCTTAATACAATCGCTACAACGTTCGATAACTATAATTTCTGTCGACTCTAAGACCAACCAATCTTAGAAGTTCTACCCAAGCTCACGAATCCATGCTTAACATACACAGTCTAAGTCTAGACATCTTACATTCATGCCTAGATCACTTAAACTAGAGCTCTGATACCAACTTGTAACACCCTAAAAACCAGAGTGAATTTGAAACGCGGAAACTGGACAAATAAACATCAACACTTGGTATAAACCTCCCAAAAAGGGGAAATGTACTTAACCTTTACAAAACCTGAATACGGATATGGAAATTCAACAACAAACTAATCTAAACATAACCTATCTAGATTACATCAGTTGTTAAACCAATATCGCCAAAAGAATGGGACTTAAACAATTGCCCAACATCAATACTAGTCATCTCAAAAAATCCCCAAGACCAAGCTCGTCACTCAAGCCCTTGGCAACCCACCGCTAATGGGAACCTGTTATACATATCATTTGAGAAAAAGTGTTAGGCTTAACGCCTAGTGAGAACATACAGTTTATAATTTCAAGAGATATAAACAATAACATCAAAAGGAAGTCTTTTCAATAAGTTTTGGTTTACAAATGAAATCTTTTCCACCTAAGGACTGATCGGTCCTAAAATTCATCTTGCGATGACGGGGGAAACCCAATTTACCAAGGATTGAGGCGGAACACAAAAGTAGGCCACAATCCGAGTTGTGGGCTAAATACATGGAATCCATGGCCACGAACAATAAGGTCCGTACTAAGATGTGAGGGAGGGCCCTCGAGGAAACCAGTCATACTCGTTCACTAGAACTACATCATGACCTATAGCTAGTAACCGGTCTCACATAACCGTACCAAATGGCCCCCGATGATCATATGCATCCATAGCTACAGAAAGGGGAATATACATCCCAATAATAAAAGCCGAATCAAAACCTAGGGATCCACTAGTAATGGTACAGACTCGTCACAATAACATATGTGACCAACCATAGATAGTCATATGGCATAAAAACATTTTATAAACAAAATGATTTCCTTCAAGTTTAACTGTTGGTAAGAATGAAAGTCATAAAAATGAGTTTATATACATTCTTTCAAATAATCCACATAAATGTGCAAGTAAAACCTCCTTTTATTTCAAATAAGATGGAACCCATCATTTTAATCGAAAATGATCGGGAACCCTAAAATCTCCCAAAACTCAATTTATATCAAAATGTAGTAAACTTAGATCTGAAACCATGTAGATATATAGAAGTTCAAAATGTAAGTTTTGACATGTATAAAGTTTAGAAAAAGGTAGTAGGAACTCACCAAATAAGTTTCAGAAATAAAACCCGAAAACCAGATATCAACCACGACGAATAGGTGAAGCTTTTAACACCGAACCCTTGTTAGTAACACGCAATCTAGCAACCAAACTTGGTACTACTGAGATCTAGAAAGAGCGAGAGAACTTGAGAGAGAGAAAGAGAAAGATTTGAGAAAAAGTGAAATATCAACCCCAAATGAGATATTTGTGAAGACCAACACTAAGTCGGCCAGGCAACTACGCGGGTTATGCCGCGACTTCAACTCGCGGCATAACTCGCCCGCTAACCCAAAAACCCATACTAACAGGGGGTTTCGCGGGTTGTGTCGCGACCTCAAGTCGCAGAGCAACTCGCGTGGTTCACTATGGTTCGTCCAAAACCACCAAAATCCAAACTCAAACTCCCAACCAAACGCGGTGCTAACGACAACGCTTAAACACAAGAGTAACAAGATTACAAAACGGAAATCCGGGTGTTACATCCATACTCGAAGAAGGAGAAGATTACCTCAACTACTAGCTTGAATCCACCAATCAAAACACATGTAGGTCACCAAAACGAACCATAAGCTCCCAATCTTCAAATGATAAAAAGGTTAGATGAAACCCCCAAGAGCTTGGTGAGGAAGATGAAGACGAAGACGAAGACGAAGATGGAGATGGTGAATAAATGCTCAACTCGAACCCCTTTAATGAAGTACCCAACATTTAGCAATAAATGGGGTAGAGGAGGGTAAATGGAACCCTAGGTTCGGTTCTTATGAAAGGGAGAAGTTGAGAGACAATAACAAAAGAGAGATTGAGTTTTGAATGAGAAATGAAGCCAAAAATCAGATTTTAACTCGCCAGACCCCGCTCGTGACAGTGTCTGGCGATAGTGACATTGTCACAATCCCGTGGCACAATCGCCCAGATTGTACCGCGGGTAGAATCCTCCCTGCGATAGTGCCCTGGCGATAGTGACACTGTCACTATCGCGTGGCACAATCGTGCCACAGGTACCGAAGCCCAAAATGTCCAAAAACTCGCGATTCTCACATGGGTCGATTTAAGGCTCGAAGGCACAACATTTTTCACCCAAAAAGATAGACGGGAGGAGGAGGGATTACCAACGAATGGCGGAAACTTATTTTGCGAAAATCCGGGTGTTACACGGTTCAACCGGACGGGTCGACCCGATTTTTAAAACATTGAGCTAAACTGGGTTGTGGGACGAGGGATCCCCATTAGACTAAAACCAAGGATGATGCTGGGACTAGTAACACATTTCCTGACCGTTCCGGACCCGTTAATATATTAACTATTAATTTAATTGTTATTATATATTTAATTTTACCTTATATGTAACAACCCAATTCAACATAGCAATAAAGATAGGCATAACATTCTCCAAAAACGTGTCCTAACACAAAACTTCGGAAGTAAAGGATTAACATAGTCTAAATGTATAAGTTGTATCACAACCAAGAAACTATAATTGCATCTACACCGCGACTAAGGCTTCGCTTCCCGCCTAGCTAGCTCTTAACATTTCTCCTTTCCCCTTGAAGAAACGACAACAGACCCCTTACCTGAAAAGGGTTTTTAAAAGAGAAAAAGCGAGGGTTAGACCGAAAGGTCTAGTGAATTCTCAATCCTCGACTTGACGACAAGAACATGCTTTATTTTGAGAAAACAATAAATAAGAATAATTGAATAAACACATCAATTAAATATTACTTGAAAACAGTTCCAACATTCTCACGTCTGCGTTCTCGGGGCCCCCAGTAGATCCTCATACGGCCCCCTCGTAGATGTCGTCGACCATATACATAGGAAACAAATTCCAAGTATACGATCCAACCATCCCCGATGGTTAAAGTATAGCCATGGCTCACGAACAAACAATTACAACACATTCTTGTCATGAAGGCGATATATATATTCATGTGCACAAAATAATCGACCATAACTCTAATGGTCACAAAGCTTCAACACAACGCATAAATATACATAAAATCAACAAAGTGAGTTTGGTTTGCAGACTGGGTGGGACAGGACGGGACAAAAATTCACTGTCCCATGTTTGGCGTGACATGGGACAGGACAAAAGTTCATTGTCCCATGTTTGGCGCGACATGGGACAAGGACAAAGACTGGACAAGGTAGGACAAGATGGGACAAAAAGGGGTATTTTCTTGTTCCACCAAAATAGGTGGAACAACATGGGACATAAATGAGACATAAACTAAAAATCACTGATTTACCGCCATTTGATATATAATCCTAATATGGTATTAGTCTTAAGGGTCACCACTACCTATCGTCGCTACTACCACCATCGGCGCCCACTAGTAGCCACCGCTAACCACCGTCGGCCACCTCTACCTATTTCTCCACCATAACAACCTCCTCCACCACCTCCACAACCATCGGTCATCGCCACCACCACTACCATCGTCGACCACCTCCACTAACACCGATCACCACCACCTATTGTCGCCACCACCATCGACGACCACCGGTAGCTACCACCAACCATCGTCGACCACTTCCACCTCTTCCTTTACTACTACAACAACTTCCTCCACCACCTCCACAACCACCACCCATCGCCACCTCCACCAATAACCACCACCCATTGCCGTCGCCGTCACCGACACTCACCGCCAACCACCGTGGCTGGCTGCCACCACTGTCGCTCGCCGTCAACCATCGTTGGTAACCTTCATCTCTTCCTCCACTACAATAACCTCAATTACCACTGTGCACCGCCACCACCACTACCTCTATTACTATCTTTCACCTTCTTCACAACTATCGTCTTTCACCGGCCACCCATCGTCTTTTATCTTTACTCGTCGCTGCAACTATGCATCCGTCAATTCATTAAGATCTTCCAAATTGAATCAACTATTATATTTTTTATATGAATCCGATTTTTTCGAACTACCATCAATTATTTCAGATTCTTCATTCAAATTTCCTACTATTGTTTTTGTATGTATTTATATGTATGAAAATTGTGTAAAAAAATTAATAATGTTTTTAATTAAATTATTTAAGAATACTCTTTATTTGTGTTATTTATAACTATTATATGACATATAAAATTATCAAACAACTTTTAGGGAAACTTGTCCAGTCCTATCCAGTCCTAGTCGTACCAAACACAAGACAACCATTTGTCTTGTCCAGTTCTGTCCAGTCCTGTCCTAGCCTCTTGTCCTGTCCAGTTTTGTCCTGTCCAGTCCCGTCCAATCTTGTCTGCGTACCAAACGCTACCTAAATGAACACCCCATTCAGTTTAGAAATCTTTTAATAAGGGAACTCACCTGGTTGGACGAAAGTCGACACACACGAACAATTATCCTCGGATAAAACGAACTCCGTTGATGAATGATCTCCACAATTTACACCGGTTTCTCCCAAGAAATTGATCAGCCTTCCTTTCCCTTCTTCTTCTCTTTGCAGCCACCGCACACGCACACACTCTCAGAGATATTCCCAAATGAGGAAATGATTAGGGTTTTAGCCCTTTTATAACTACATTTGCAAATAAGTCCCTCAACTTCCTTACTTTCCACTTTTACACCAT
Organism: Arctium minus; assembly: GCA_954870635.1. Taxonomy (NCBI): domain Eukaryota; kingdom Viridiplantae; phylum Streptophyta; class Magnoliopsida; order Asterales; family Asteraceae; genus Arctium; species Arctium minus. Next base: position 193,020,222 of record OX941080.1, read on the forward strand.
TATTAACTTAAAATTAGGACACCAAGAAATAACGATTGTTACATTATATGTTTTTGTTAGTTTCTCACCTTGTTATCGTGCTATGAATTAACGATTGGTTTTTGCGAATTTTTTGTTTTGATCCAGTGCACCGGGCGGGTTAGGACGCGGGCTAAACCGCACGGTAACCCGTGCCGGGCACTGGAACATAGACGGAAAACAGTGCACCGGGCAGGTTAGCTCGCACGGTAACCCACGATGTGCACTGAATGTAAACGAGAAACAGAACACCGGGCGGGTTGTGCCGCGGGTTTACCCACGCCACGTACTATTTTGATTCCGTTTGTAACTCATGTTTCATACTCATTGAATATAAATATTAATATGTTTAATGGTCAGATAATTACTATTAGTTACTGATTAATTACATATTAATTTGTCGGTTTCAATTTCGAGTATTAAAGGTGGAGTCCGGTTTCATTCTTGACACCGAATATCAAACACTACTCACACAATTCTCTGAATTTCTCTCCCGCATACATCTCTCTCCGGCGATCTTTTCAGGCAAGTGGTCATCTCCGACAGGCGAATCTGTTTAAGGGAATCGTGTTACACACGAGCCTCAGCTGCATTTAATTCGTTTATATTAATCAGCTGTTGATTCTTTCTAATTTCTTTGTATTCGTATTATTTTATTCATTCGTTGATTTGTATTGTTAATTACATACGTTGTAATATTATATGTATTATTAAAATATATATATAGGAAAAACCAACAACAACGATGGGGTAACGAGGATTGGTAAGGAGGAGTGATGATGTTGTTTGCAAAGAGTTTGAATGGGCTAGGGTTTAGGTATGGTGAAACTGGTGGGGTTTTTTTTAAACTTTTAAACCTTCCTAATCGTTTATAGGTAGTTTTTTTTTCTGTTAAAACAGTGTAGATAACAAATTTTTAAAAATTTGATTGTTTATTTATCAAAAAACTATTTAGAGACTTGATCATTTAAAATTAGAAAATGCAATAATTTTTTTATTTAAAAAAATATTTCAGTGAGTTAATTCAAAATGAAAAAATTCCTTCGAGTTTTCATAACTTTTTCCTATTTTTAAAGGGCAATACTTTGTTAGTTTGTTTCATATCTTCATTTCGAAACTTTCAATTTTTTTAATTTAATAAACACTAGAAGTGTACTCGCGCAATGCCACTAGATACATCACGATTTTAATGTTTTGTTTTATTTTCTATTTTTTGTCGATTTACATTACGATTTTGGTTGGTTGTGAGAGATTGATAATGATTTTTTTATATAAATTTGTTTAATTTAGACTTAATAATATAATGTAATTTATTTTGGTTTAAAAATATAATTTTTTTTATAAAATATTCTGTTAGATTTTTTTAATTATATTTTATATTTTTATATTTAAAATTTGATTTTTATTCTATATTTAATTATGCTGAGAGTTATTTTAGGGGAGTTAAAGTGGGAAATGATTTTAAGAGAGTTAAAATGGTTAGAGATAATGATTGAAAATTAATAAATAGCATTAAGTGTAGTACATACTGCTTTAATGGTTGTTTTTTAAGTAATTAGAATTAAATAGCTGTATATTAAGCTTTAAGATTTGTTTTTAAGAGTTTTTTATGTCATCTTTATAATATAGTATAGATAACAAGTTTTTTTTATGAAATTAAGAAAATATATTATATTTTTTATACAATTAAAGAAACAAATTATAACTATATACAAAAAAAACATCTTATATACTTTGTCAAAAAATCATTTTTGGGATTTTTTTTTTCTTTTTGCTTGAAATGTATTGTCGTAAATATTAAAACTAACATCTAAAAATAGATTTCGAAAATAGGAACCGACATATACGTTCCAAAAAAATGTACATTCAATAAATACGATAAAGAAAGTACATTCATAATAAATACAATGAAAAGAAAAGTACGTTCATAACTTCCTATGTAAAAGTTTGTTAAATTTTCAAATATTAATGCATTATTTAGTAGAATCACAGTTTAATTAAACTATAAAACTCATTACTTAATACATGTAATTATTTCTAAAATACACACATACATGGGAGTTAATCGATTGAGTACTCATAAAGTTGTAAGAACTTTGAGAAACAATGTATCATGTGTTATTTCATACAATTTGTTCGTTCAGTGGTAATAATTTAGGGTTTTGATTAACATATACTAATTGTTTCACAATGTGAACCCTTTTTACGTGTTTGTGAAACAAAAATACATGCACAAAAGTTTCAAATTGTGAATCAAATACATATAAAATATACACATTTGAATCAAATATACATTAATATCTTTCATCCTACCTAGAATTATAAAAAAAAAAAAATCAAAGTTCTCACAATATAAAATTCTTATTTTATTATATCCTAAAAAACAACCACATGTTTAACCGTTGTCAACTAAGGGTTTATTCATCGATAAGTAAAGAAATTAAACATAAAAAATACTATTCTAACATTAATTTTTGAAAAATATGATCTTGAACCACTAAAATCTAATGGAAGTTGATGCATTTGTACATAGAATTTTGTAATATATTTAAATGCTTTAATAAATGCTTACATTAATCTAAATTTCAATTCCTAAAACTAGTTTACAAGAACATATGAATTGAATCTCCCACTTTATCATTTAGGGATTAGAGGTTTTATTTTTTATAACCATGGTATCAATATTTAGGAACCTTATTTTCATTGAGAATCGGTGAACCACTGAAAGTATACCACTATCGGTAGTTTTTCGGTTCTCAATGAAAATAAGGGGGCATTTGGTTTATAAAATAGAATTTGATGGAATTGGGATCTATTGAATGAATTTGACTTTGAAGGAATTGAAATGAAATTTGACCATGCGTTTGGTTGGCAGGAATTCAATTCATTCATTTAAGCCAAAGAATGATGAATTTCTTAAATTGTGGAATCCCATGGAATTGGAAGAATTACATCGCTTTCCAATTCCATGAACCAAACATGAACTTGGAATTTGATCAATGAAATTGGTCATTCCAATTCCTTAAATTCCTTCCAATTCAATGAAACAATCAATCCCTAAAGTTTCTAACGGAATCTCCCTATATATATATATATATATATATATATATATCAATTAACAATGTTAAGTTAGTAGAATAAAATTTCTTTTGAAAATAAACTTTAACAGTTGATTGTTTTTTACGAATCTAACCCAAAATGAATTTCGTCTTTAACTCTTTGTAGAGCACATACAACTTCGAGAATATTTCATTTGTATTGTAGCAACTAGTTGTTTAAAGTGACTAGCGCTTGAAATGTATACTTTAACGACATATTTGGGATGACGCTACAACCATCTGGTTCAAGATCGTTCTCGTTATCGTTATTGTTTATTGCTATTTTGATATTTTCTTTGTTTATAGGTGACTCCATAAATGATTATCATTGAATAATTTTATCCAAACATCTAGTTAGAGCATCTGTTGCATAGATTTTACATATAAATAACGTCCCTAAATAAATATTTCTTTTCCACTTTGGAGGGTATTACTGTTGCATTTGGTGGGGCTTGGTTTAACAAAATTAATCATCTCAAATAAATAAAAGGCATCATGTTCGATTTCATTAAATGCTGCCAATTACACCAATACTGTATTACCAATAATTTGAGCAATTAGAGTTGGTCCCCACCTTAGATGTTCATTAAAGTTTTATGTTTCATCGTACTGATATTAATCTTCATACACTGACATAGTAGTCAATATCAGACACTCAACAGTTGCTCCCACCCATTCACTTTCTCTGCTAAGATGTGTATGATTCGGATTAACCAATTTAGAGCATAAAATTTATGTCATAACAATATATTTGATTTAATAATTTTAAAAATTGAATTATCCATTTTGCTCCAAAGTGTAACATAGTTACATTGCCGGTTTGCCATCTAAGTGTCCTTTGTGTACTTGATTTATCTTTCACACGATTTTATTGAAACGGGATGATACGGCCCGCATAAGGGATTGCTGGTTACAACCCTTTTTTTTTGTACAAACACACATATATTATCAAATAAAAAATAAAAATATAAAAACAATTCAATAATCTTATCAAATTATCAATAATACCAACTATGAAACTATATTTCAATATATTTATTAGTAATTTTTATATAGTAGTAATATATATATATATATATATGTGTCGTTATTTTCGTCCAAAAATAGTTGGTTTCTCAATACAAAATAGTAACAAAACCGTATTACTTGATTTCATAATTCTTAAATCAGTTAATCAAACTGACCAAACCAATCTAATTGTTTTCGTATAGGATAAATCGGATATGTGTTGCAAAATTAGCATTTTGTAGTGTAAAAACATATAAGTTCGAATATACATGTCTAAGGGGTCATTTACCAAATCACTGGGTAAACATGTATCGATAAAGGTCATCACTCTCACCTACCTTATCATGTTACATTTTTTAATCATCAAAATGAATTGTTAGTAAGCATATTTTTCCGATACACGTTAATTGGGAAAGAGTATTCCTCTCACTTAAAGTATCTGCAGTCATGAACTTTTTCATAGGTTCATGAATTTGCCATGTCTACATCAGTTTTCTACACATTTCATAAAGCTTTCACTCTATAATTCATATAATATAAACTACAATAATAAAAATTACTTATTATAATTAGAAGACAAATTTTAGATAAAATAAAATCAACAATGAAAATTTTACAATAATTTAGATAAAATAAAACCAACAGTTATAAATATAAAATATATTTTTTAAAATAAAAAATGTAATAATTATTAATTGTTTTATTTTATATAATAACCAACAATAATAGGTACAAAATAAATTTTTGTATAATATTTTATGAAGGTGGGTCCTACAATTTTGTTCGAAGGAGCCGTCCTAAAATGACTTACGCAACGGAAAAACCGCTTCCTCCTAATGTCTCTTATACCTGTCCATGAACCAATTGTAATTAACCATTACAGATGTTTTTATTAGGTAAAATTTTCGATCCTTACTTCTTATCATACTCTCTAAGTAAAATAAATAACATCAAATAAACAGTTAATCGATAAATATTTAAGTAAAGGACCTATAATAAATATTTAAGTAAAGGACCTATAACTTTTATCAGTAAAGTTGATAATATCATATTTTAATCTTGTTTACTCTTTCTTTTGAAGATGCATGCAAGATAAAATAGTATTATATTTTTTGTAATTAATTAATTAATGTGTTTACAAAATGTAATATATTGATAGTTCTCATTTGCAAGTTAAAAGATAGAGTAAACTACAAATTTGGTCCTTGTGGTTTATCGATAGTAACACTTTTCATCTCTATAGTTTCAAAATTACAAGGTAGCCATTTGGAAAAATGTCCGGATCTGGTTTCTCCATCTAATAGTCATTAAAAAATCCGTTAAATGAGAAGCGCTTTCGTTTTTTTTATCGATTTCATTTTTGTCTTTTATCTAATCAAAAACCACAGGGACCAAAATCATAAAATCAAATTTTGTTTGGGTAAAAGATAAAAAAAATGATAAAATAACGAAAATACCTTTCATTTTTTTTAACGGCCGTTAGAGGGAGGGGCCAAACCCGAACGCTTTTTTGCAAACCACGATGACCAATGACCATCTTGTAATTTCAAAACTACAGGGACGAAAAATGTTATCTTCAACAAACCACAAGGACCAAATTTATAGTTTACTCTAAAAGTTAGTTAATCAAGGGATTAATTACGTAATTAACAAATAAGAGGCCACATTTAACCCATGCTTTTCACACGTTGATCATAGATTCTAGAATATCATGATCCGCTCGCTCCTAATTTGTTCATCTTCTCTATATAAATTCATCCACAAACTTTTGTTTTCTCTCTAACTTCAATTCCTTTTTGATGCATCATTTCAGGTAAGATTTATATTCATCGTCTTCTTAATTATCTAATTGATTCATCTGTTTTCATTCCTTGATTATACATGTGTTTGTGCATCGTTTTATCGATCGAGTTTCATGATTTTGTTCCTAAATTATTCGTAAGAGGTTGATTGTTGAGTTATCTTCAAATTGTCATTGGAACGTGAGCGATTCCATGTATATTATGGCATCTGTGATCAATTCTTATGTTTTTTGATCGGTATTTAATTGTTTTTCATGATCTGAATTAATGCGATTTGTGTACGAGGAAAATTAGGTAAATGCATGTCAATTATGAATATGATTCGTGTATTATTGCGAGTTTCATGGTGTTATTTTGTGACAAGCTAGATTTCTTCTTGTGAGAATGTATAGATTTATGTTATTTGTGTAATATGTGATGCTCCAAATATATTGGTGATTAGCAATTACGGCTTCTGTTGCCAGAAAAATCAACTTCTGATTTCAGAGATTTGAAACTTCTTCTATCAATTTGAAAAGGACTTGTATTTACATACCTGCAATTTTCAATACTTTTTATGTAGGGAAATATTCATGGTTTTCTTTTTTTCTTTCTGCGCAAAGTAATTGTTATGACAATTTATTTGAAGATAAAAGATACCTCACATGACCATCAAATGTCAATTAACGACTTTGTCGAAGTTTGGTTTCACGATTTCTTTCAAATCATAGAAGGTTAAAAAGTATAAATGGTGTAGAAGAATTGACAGTGGTTATATACAATGATATGTTATTTCAAGAAGTAATTGTTGGCCTCATATGAATGAGGTAATCCATGTGTATAAGTGGGATTGTTTTGATACTCACTGTGCTTTCTTTTTCTTGTGAATTTGTTTTGTTTGAATAGGGTTCACCGTTGTTCACCTTAGTCAGAGACATCATAGACAAGGCATTTTAGCACCTCAAACTTTTGTTTATATATGCTTGTTGAAAGATGGCTGAGGTATGAGGCTCTAACTATTCTTTTAAAATGTCATGATTTAGTTAGTTTACTCTTAGATGTACCATCTATAACATAAGCAAATTTCGAATTTCAGCCACAGGAGGGCCACAAAGTGAGCTTGCATGTGTATGACTTAAGCCAAGGGCTAGCAAAGCAGGTCTCATTGTCGTTTTTGGGGAAGGCGATTGAAGGCATATGGTAAATATCATTCCCCCTTTTCCTTTTTAATAAGCTGCATTCTATTTTTGCACGAGCAGAGTTTTTTTTGCCGTACCATGTTTAAGAATGATCGCACAATCACAACACGTTGATTCACATGGATCACCCAACTAAAGGCTATTTCTATGGGAGAGTCAAATAGGTATTCACTACATAGATAAAACAACATATAAGAAACATTAAAGTTCCTACGTGGTCCATGAGGTATGCACCTGCATATCCTAATTTTTTTCTTTGTAGTGCTAAAGGATAGAAAATTATTATGATAGTGCATCCAGTCGAAGTAACTGCGAACTTCGAATTCAAGTAATAACATTCTTGAATCATCAAAACTACTTCGATATCTCTTTTTTGGTTTCTCTCAGAGAAAGTCTTTGTGAATCCATACAACTTTAGTTTTTCCATTTCTTTGTCCCAACCGGCTCTTTGAGTCTTCGATTTTTTGTTGACTTCATCCGTTTATTCATTCAACGCACAGTCACAAATGAGACAGAAGGACTTCCATAGAATCCCCATCTACATTCACATTCGATTAGTAGCCCCTGGTCAAAAATCTTGGATCCCTAGCTGATGGTTGAGCCTTTGGCGTGGGGTTCCAGAATGGAATAGTGACTCACTAGTAGCCATGGAAATAGTCTCTTTGCAAGATGTAAAGGAAATACTGCATGCAAAGGCTCCTATCCCCATCTTTGAAAAGCCTGGGAGCTTTGGTGCACTTAAGCTTTCTCAGGAGTGAACCTGAAAGTATGTTTGCAAGATTCTTAGATGTCATCCCTTTATACTATTTCTTTCTTTAATTTTGTGGGTCCCATCTTTATTCATGTGAAACGGACCCACAAATCACAATCATATTTTTATCTTCTCATAACATCCATAATAATAAACTTTTTCACCAAAGTTTTTTTTTTCTGAAAAAGTGGGACATACAAGCTTAGGTGGCCAAGCAAAACACTCTTTGTCGAAAGCCAGCACAATTACATGCAAAAAAATGTTTTTTTTTGGTCTGGAGCCTTTTGACAATCTTTGGTGGCCAAAAAACTCTATTGTGGATGCTTACGTATAAATTGGAACACACAATGTTAATTTTGCATCCAAAAATCTGACATGATTCTGTTCTTTGTAAAAAAAACACAGGCACACAGGAGTAGTGGTGTATGATATCGAGTATTATTTTGGTGGTGGGATATATCAAGCTCCAGTTGGAACGGCACCGTATGGGACTCCAATCCGAATGATTGATCTTGGTGTCACAAAAGTTTCAAAGGATGAATTTGAGTCTTTTTTAAAGGAGATAAGCCCGCGCTACACACATGAAACATACAGCTTACTGAAGCATAATTGCAATAATTTTAGCAACGAAGTTGCACAGTTTCTGGTGAACACCACCATCCCCCAGTACATTCTTGACCTCCCTAACGAAGTCCTCAGCAGTCCACTGGCCCCTCTTATGAGTAAGCTATCAATCCTTTTCTTTGTTAGGGAGAGAGATCAAATGAGAACCATAATTAATTATTTTGATGATCATGAGAACCAATACATTTATTAGTGCATTTATTATGCATATACAATATATGAATTTCAACGAATATATGCATCAATGCATACATAGTAGATATGGATCGATGAATATACTCACTATATATATAGTTGTAACCTTTCCGTGGTTTGTATTTGTTTGAGCCTCTATAGTATATATATATAGGGAGAGGTTCATTTGAGAAATGGTAAATATACGAGAAATAGAGAAGTAATCTTAGTCATTCATTTGGTCAACATTTGAGGCTTTGACCGCGAAGCACCGGATAATTTCTTGTGTGGTCTATAGAAGGTAGAGGGGTAATTTCGTAAAATACACGGAATAAGTTCATATATGAATCTGTATGAATCACAAAGATTCATATATGAATCTGTTAATTAGTTCAACTGATTCATATATGAACCTTTGTGATTCATATATGAATCAGTTGAACTAACTAACAGATTCATATATGAACCTTTGTATATATGAATCACAAAGGTTCATATATGAATCTGTTAGTTAGTTCAACTGATTCATATATGAATCACAAAGGTTCATATATGAATCAGTTAAAAGAGTTCGGTTGTGAATTGCACTGGTTCATATATGAACATATAGTTCATATGTGAATTATACATGTTCATATATGAACACAGCCCGTGTGCTTTGTAAAATTTACGAAATTGTCCTTCTATTTTTTGGATAGCCGCAACTTTTGACCAGTCAAAGCCGTAATATTTGACTAGTCAAATCCGATCTTGACCATATGAATGGCTAGGATTACTTCTCTATTTCTCATATATTTACCATTTCTCAAATGAACCAAACACTATATATATATATATAGGGGCAGGTTCAAACGAGAAGCTAAACATTTTGCGAGAAAGCGAGAAGTGTTTAATCATATATGATACACAAGCTTAATCATATATGATTACACACATATTATATTGGCAATACATAGACGTTTAATCACATATGATTAAACACACCCACAGACCGTGTAATCATATATGATATCACACTTCTCGCCTTCTCGCAAAATGTTTAACTTCTCGCATGATCCTTCCTCTATATATATATAGGGGTTGTTTTATTTGCAACCCTTAAAAAGGTTGCAAGCCACATCTTAACCGTCGGATTCATGATCGGCGGTTACAATAGATATGGGGCCAATATTTTTAATTAAAAAAAACAGAAAAATAAAAATAAAATAACCGCCGATCATGAATTGCAACCTTTTTCAGGGTTGCAAAATATCCTTCCACTATATATATATATGGAGGTTCAAACGAGAACACGAGAGCGCCTAGCCGCCTATATCACATGTGACTTTTAGTATAAAATCACATGTAATATAAATGTTATTGGGTTTTTTCTTACTTTGACCATGTTCTCGGTTGGACCCAAGCAAGGATACATAATCGAACCATTGTTGGTGTGAGATTTGAAACAAATCCATATCAATTTTGGATTTGGAAAAAAAACTAGGTTTGACTTTAAAGGTTAGATCTTTGTACATGTTGCATTGCCTATGAGACTGCTGGAACCCTGGAGTCCCATATCGGCTAGACATGGTCCCTTTAACCTCTATATATGTTGGAACCTCCATTCTCTCTTTAAGGTCTTTTTTATAGAGCATTTGAAGGAGTGGATTGGGTTCCGGTGAGAAGTTCCAAATTTGGTGAGAAGCGTGAGAAGTGGTTATCAACCGTTGGATATAAGAAATGGACGAAGATCAGGATGGGATGCACCGAGATAAGATGCACCGAGATGCACCAAATCAATTCCTTTTAAAGCCGCAATTCATGGGAGGGTATTTGATTAAAAGTGATCAACGGCTTAAAAGCACTTCTCACACTTCTCACATGATCCCATGCCTTGAAGGAGTTTCACATATTTAATATGGTATCATAGCTCAAGTCTACCACCTCTAGGGACTTGACACTTTGCGGAACCGTCTCCGTTTAGCCTCCGTTCGAGTCTCACATTAGCTAGACATGGCCCCTTTAACCTCTATGTTAGAGTCACACATCGGCTAGACTCAAGGGCTCTTTTGGAGAGTAAATCTGGAGGTTCCACGTATTCCCACATGGTATAAGAGTCAAGTTCTATCATTCTAGGGATTCGGCACTCTAGGACAATCAATATTCATCTAACCCCACTTTCGGCACTCTGAGATAATATGTGTCTATCTAGCCTCCATTGGAGGGGACAATATGGAACTTCCCCTCTATGTTAGAGTCACACATCGGCTAGACTCAAGGGCTCTTTTGGAGAGTAAATCTGGAGGTTCCACGTATTCCCACATGGTATAAGAGTCAAGTTCTATCATTCTAGGGATTCGGCACTCTAGGACAATCAATATTCATCTAACCCCACTTTCGGCACTCTGAGATGATATGTGTCTATCTAGCCTCCATTGGAGGGGACAATATGGAACTTCCCCTCTCTCCTCAAGGGCTATTTTGGAGAGTAAATCTGGGGGTTTCACATATTCGCACACTCAAGGGCTCTATATATGTTGCAACCACTCTTCTCTGTTCAAGGACTCTTTTAGAGAGTAATCCAATACACTTCCATATATCTAACCATGTAATTCTCCAACCAAAGAGGTGCAATTTGATTTTCAAGGTCATGTTATATATGTTGCAGTGCCAATGATACAAAGCATGGAGGCTACATTAAGGGAAGGTGAAGTCCCAAAAGTTTGTCAGTTCACTCAACCACCGATAGGACCAACTGTATCATCATCCGAAAGCAGCCAAAGTCAAGGCTCGGGTGATCAAAAGGTTTGTCTGCAGCCGCTGGTCGATCCTCTTGGAAACACTAGGACCCAGGTGCAAGAGGAGATCGCGAAAGAGTTTGCTGCAATCAGGGCGCAGGGAACGCTAAGCCCCAGTGAGGCTGCAGCTCTTGCAACCAAAAATGTGATGCAAAAATATGGCTTCCTGAATCCTGCTCCTAAAGATGGCTAATTCAGTTTTTTTTGGCCAAAATTTCTGGATTTTTTTGTCTAGTTTTTGGCATGGCTTTCTTTCAATTCATGTGGCCTTTTGTTTTCTTAAGAATATATGGTTTGATCATCTGCCAAAACTTGTTTTTACATATAAATTATAACATTTTTTTTTAGATATAATGAGATATCCCTCTTTTAAAGCTAGATTGTATTGATTTAGGTTGCAAGATTTTGAATTTTACCAAAGGGTCGTCGGCTTAAATGGCACTGGTTATCAGAAGTGATGAGTGTGTGTGAGTATATACTTAAAAAATGATTTCAAAATTTGTTGTTATTTTTATATTTCAAAATGAAGTTGTAATTTAGATATAAGAGAAGACAAAACAAAGGAAACATGTTGACCTAAATAGTATTTGGTGTTCTTTGCGGTACAAGTGCAGCCAATCCTTGAGCGAACCGATGTTGGCAAACTCGTAAACAAGATAGGTGTTGCCGTGATACAAGTGAAATCCTAAGACTTCGATTATATTGGAGTAATTGATCTGTTGAAGCATGTTGATCTTGCCGGAGACATCCACTTCATCATATTCGTCACTGCAAATCCCCCGATAAACCGATACTGTAACTCAATTTTCCTCCAAGAAATCTCTAGAGACTTACGTAGGAGTCTGGGCCGTGTCTCAGTCCCAGGGACCTTGACTGCAAGACCCACCCGTCGAGCAGGGACGAAAGTCGGCCTTAGTGATGATCCTGTTACTGTGAAAAAATATGCTAGACGCACGGGATCCTCCCACTGCTTGGGAGCTTACGGTTTCATGTTCTATGTGCAAAATACGAAAGTCCGTTGGATCATTTTCCAGACTTCTACCGTTATTTTACCACATTAATAAGTTCGAAAGGTCGCAATAATGTAACTCATAAGTTCCAACAAGTCCAAGGATCCATTTGTCTAAAAAAAAATTGTTCAAGGACTTTGATCATTCAAAATAAGAAAGTCTGTTAGGTGTCTTTATAACTTTCCCCATTAATTAAATCAAGATCAAATTCACTTATTTCAAATTCACTTTTCGTTCCTCCAGTTCTGAAAGTACATTGGTGGTCCCTAAAAGCGAGATATGGTGCCCAAACTCGTCCCTGGCGCTAACGCCGTTAGTCTAGGCTCCGTTAGAGCAGCCATGTGCCCCTCACGTGAGGGGCATTTTGGTCTTTTTACCCTTTTTTTTAATTTTATTTAAAATATATAATTAAATTAAGATTTTTATATTTTTATTTCTTTTTTAAAATAAAGCAAAACATGAATTTGGTCCCTGAAAACCATTATTGGGAGGTGTGTACCTCCCAAAACCACCTCCCAACTCTAATCTATGTTCTTCTTCCAAAACCACCTCCTCCCTCTAGATCTCTCTTCTCCTTTTCTTTTTTCTTTCAATCCATATCTGGATTTTGGTTCATGATTTGTATATGAGATTTGTTAAGTGTTCTTGGTGTTCTTGGGATTGAATTTGGATTTAGGGTTTTTGATTTAAGGTTTGATTTATGTTGGGTTGTTATTAAATTTATATCATCTTGCTGTAAAATGGGTTTGGTTTGTATGAATATTTTTGTTATTTGATTTGTATGAACTTGATTCAAATTTAAATTCAAGGTTTTAAGTTTTGAATGTTCATAGCGTTTTTGTGGTGGTGTTGGGTGGTGGTGGCGGCAGGTGGAGTTTGGGAGGGGGTGATGACGGCAGGTGGTGATGGTGGTGTGGGTGAAGAAACAGCTAAAAAGACCAAAATGCCCCTCACGTGAGGGGCACATGGCTACTCTAACGGAGCCTAGACTAACGGCGTTACGAGTTTGGGCACCATATCTCGCTTTTAGAGACCACCAATGTACTTTCAAAACTGGAGGAACGAAAAGTGAAATCCAGTCATTCATGAGAGACCAAAAATGTAATTCACTCATAAATAAATGAAAAATGAAATCTTTATTTGGAATGTGAAGATAAACTTCCTATCATGAACATTCTTACCAAAAAACCAGACACAAAATGTGCCAATTCCCCTACCGTTGGCCGCCGGAGAACCAACCACCGCCTTCGCAGCGGCGGCACACCTATTTTCCGGCTTACATACAGCAAAGACTCCTCAAATTCATGTCACCTCTTAAAACCAAAAACTTTAGAATCCAGAAAAAACCTAATAAGGAGAATCCTACAAATACAATACAAAGGTATTGAACCTCCCCAAGGGACAAAAAAGTATTTTTAATTGAGAGAAACATGAACTTGTATAGAAGATTCTGTCAAAATTATGTCTTTGGAGTTGTCTGCTTTTGGGTGATCAAGAGAATTAATCTTTAACCTCACATGTAATGGCCTCACAAAGATCAAGTCTTTCGGGGTTTTCTCCGATCTCGATACGATCTGAGCGCACGCATCTTTTTGCGCCTTATCGTTCCCGCTCGGGTTTAAAGCATCCGCCAATCTACCCGCCTGTTGCTTCTTAGACTCGTCGCTTCCATTTTTAATTCTCAAGTACAATGCTGCATTGATAATAACCTGGAACAAAATCATCCAATCTTTCCGCCATAAATACATATCGAATTAACCAAATCCATTAAAATAAAAACTACAAAAAATTGCAACTTTTGATTTGCCACATAAACCAGATAAGTCCAGCATATCCCACTTGGAGGTAGGGTCAGTAGGGACCAATATTGGTTGGGGAGGGGAACGAAAGTTGCCTTATAAGGGACTGGATACCTCCTTTACTAGACGCGTTTTAAAACCGTGAGTCCAAGTGTGTGGACAAAGCGGACAATATCTGGTACGGTTAGCCTGGGATCTTACAATATCCGAATTCCCACCTGGAGGTAGGGTCTGAGAGATAGGATGTATGCAAACCTGACCTCTACCCTAAAAAGGTAGAGGGGTAGTTTCCATGAAAACCCCTACTTTTGTTTTTCCACAAGGTTTGTTAAAATGTTTGATTATTTGTCACAGAGCCGATTCAGATAAGAAGCTTAAAAATCGCGAGAAGGCAAGAAGGGAAGGTTCACATTGAAAAAATCCATTTGAAGATGCATGTATGAATCCATATAAATAATCTGTAACGTCGGTCCACATATGCATTTTTAAATATACTTTTTCCAAGGTTTTTTCAATGATTCACATATGATCCTTCCCTTCTTACTTTCTCACGATATCTAGTCTTCTTATTGGATCCTCGCCCTATTTGTCAAATATCAAGTACTTGAAGGAATCTTGGTGATTCAAATCAATAACATTATTTATTTACCTCACTTGTTCCGGGGCTAGTATTGACGGCACAATCGATGCGTACTTTTCCATCTTGCAATTGTGCATCACTAGTAGTATAATCCTCTTCGTCAACGAGTTCTTCTTGTGTTAATAAAGATGCAAGCCCATCCAAATCATCGTAAAATTGTTGGGCAATACCAACCTGCATGCATACATTTAAGGCAAATTAAAGTGTTGGATTTGAACTCAAGAAGAAGAAAGAAAAAAAAAACCGATAAGGAGGTTAAAAAGAGGTCTGAAATTCAACCTTTTCGGTGGATTCGGCTTTGTTCTCGGCTGCTAGAACTTCAGTGGCGGTGCCTCTTGTCTGCCGCCATATACAACCTTCATCTAGCGGTTCGACAAGCTCGGTATCTTGAGGGATTTCTACTGTCATCTGTATGTTAATCCTACCTGTTTCATTATGTCAAAGGCATGGTTTAAGTCTTACCCAATTTCAGCACTTGGGGAATCGACCGAAGAGCCAATACCTGGTAACAAGCTGAAATGTTGAATATGATCAATGTGAACTCCCGGGATACCAAAACCACTGTGACATCAGCAGAAAGAATGCATTAGCACCTTAATTGGGCGCCATACATACTATATAATATATATATATATATATACACACATATATAGAGGGAGGTTCAAGGGAAAACCTCAAAAAAATGGAAACAGAGGAACACCCTGGTAGCCATTCATATGGAAGATATGCACTTGTGCATACAAGTAAATTAAGTTGTTTTTTTGGTTTTTATGCACGTGTGCATTATGCATTTGTGCATATGCACACGTGCATGTTACAAATTACGTGTATGCACAAGTGCATACCGTTCAAATGAAAGGCTACCAGGGTGTTTCTCAGTTTTCCCTTTTCTTGAGGTTTTCCCCTGAACGTGACGCTATATATATATATAGAGAGAGAGAGAGGGATGTTCAAACGAGAACACGTCAAAATAAGAGAATGCGACAACACCTAAATCACATGTATTTGATAGCTGAAATATATTACTATATTTCAGCTATCAAATACTTTTAAGAAATCAGTAGTCAACTTTCTTCCAATAAAATGCATGTGATATAGGCATTCTCGTTTTCACTTATTTTGACCATGTTTTCGTTTGATCCCAACCCTATATACGCTGACCAAACCTGAATCACATGTGATCTTTAGTCTAAAATCACATGTGATATAGGCATTCTCGTGGTCACATATTTTTACTATGTTCTCGTATGAACCCAACCATATATATATATATATAGACGGAGGTTCAAGGGAAAACCTCAAAAAAAAGGAAAATTGAAGAACACTCTGGTAGTTCTTCATCCGGACGGTATGCACTTGTGCATATTGATAAAATATGTTGTTTTTTATGCACTTGTGCATATGCACAAATGCATGTTACAAATTACCTGTATGCACAAGTGCATACCGTCCAGATGAAGGACTACCAAGGTGTTCCTCAGTTTTTTGTTTTTTTGAGGTTTTCCCCTGAACCTGTCCCTATATAGATATATATATGTAGAGAGAGAGAGAGGGAGGTTCAAGGGAAAACCTCAAAAAAAAGGAAAATTGAAGAACACTCTAGTAGTCAATCATCTGGACGGTATGCACTTGTGCATACAAGTAATTTATAACATGCACACATGCCTATGCACAAGTGCATAATATGAACATGTGCATAAAAACAAAAAAAACTAATTAATTACTTGTATGCACAAGTGCATACCGTCCAGATGGAAGGCTACCAGGGTGTTCCTCCGTTTTTCATTTTTTTGGGGTTTCCCCTGAACCTCCTTCTCTCTCTCTCTCTCTCTATATATATATATATACACACACACACACATATACACACATAGGGTCAGGTTCAAGGGAAAACTGCAAAAAAATGAAAAACTGAGGAACGCCCTAATGACCATTCATCTGTACGATATGCACAAGTGTATACAAGTAATTAAGGATGTTTCTTGGTTTCTATACACATGTGCATGTTACATATGCACATGTGATACCATACAGATGAATGGTTATTAGGATGTTCCTCAGATTTTCATTTTTTAGGGGTTTCCCTGAACCTCACTCTCTATATATATGAAGTATATAATATTTATACACGACAAATATTACATGTAAACAGAAAGAGAAATGTCAGACGGAAAGGCTACTCACGCAGCATAAGTTGATTCCATAGGGGTCACCAACCAATACGGTAATCCAAGTATTCCAAACTTTGAGAACTCAAAGCTTGTCATCGACTGGGAATTTTTGTTGTATTTCAATACCACCTGACCATCTAACCACACCCAATTCTCAGAAAATATATCAAGGTATAGTTCTTCAATCAAAAAGAAAAAGCGGAAGACGACATTTGAAGGATAATCCAATCATCTGCCGAATATATTACCTGCATCAGAAATCACGATATTGTCCTGAAAAGTCACCACCGAAGAGAGAAGACCCGCGTGTGAAATTCCATTTACCGAGAAATTAGTAGCAATATGCTGTGGCAGCTTATTAGCCGGTATATTCGTCAGAAGGGATGACTTCTTTAGGATCAAAGGTTCACAAATCTCTACAATCTTTGCAGATCCTTCATTGTGCAAACAACTAGTGACTTAACAAGCTGATAACTAATCGAGAATAGTCCCAAAAAACATCTAGGAAATGATATGCAAACCTTTGATGACTTCTTTAATAAGACCAAATGACAGATCCATGATCCATAAGGTTTCAAAACTGCATGAAAACATAATAGGCAATCAATGGTAGATCATGTTAGTTGGAAAACCGACATTTTACCTATTGCAACTTGCAACATCAATAAAGATCAAACCCAGTTATTAATTGAAAAGAAGGCTCTCATGTGACACCCCAAGCCCAAAGCAGCAGGCTAGTCCAATAACTTCTAGTTCAACTTAAGACTACGGTGGAAGTTATTGGGCTAGCCTGTGACTTTCAGCTTGGAGCGTTTCAAATGGTATCAAAGCCGATCCTTGTACCATCGGGATGGTGGTGCAGACCTCATCAAGTGTGATCTTTTTTTTTTGGTGGGGGGGGGGGGGGGGGGGGGGGGGTGGGGTGTAACAACCCGTCCCACATCGAAAGAATAGTAGATTTGTGAGCTCCTTATAAGCTCAACGGGCTACCAATAACTTCCACCATGGTTTTAAGTACCACAAGTATTTCTACTACTGGCTCAGATTATAAGGACTCGCCAACTCAATTCTTTGATAGCAATTCACTCTAAAAAGAGCTTAATACATACTCCCTCTGTCCCAAAATAAATGTCCACAATGAAATAAACTAAGTTTTAGAAATGTATAATTAATTAGACTTCTTAATTAAATAAATGACGGTTTTACCCTCTAGTATTCTTACTAATAGAGGGAGTAATGGATTTCTCCATCTCACAATTAAGGGTAGAAACGGAAAGTAGGTACTTACTTTCGAAAATAGACGCTTATTTTCGGACAGACTAATAGAAATGTGGACATTTATTCTGGGACAGAAGCAGACATGCAGTATGCAAATTCAGATATGGTAAAGTTGCAGCTAACGAGTTTTACCTGCGATTGAGAATAAAGAGGTCGTTTTCCTCCGATTTGAGCAGATGCCAAGGATAAAAAAGTGATTTGGAATCAACTTCCTCAGAATTTGAAAGGGATCTCGTACGCCAAAGTTTATCAATGATCCAGCTCAATGGACTATTTTTTGTCCTATTACCATTGAGTTTGGGATAGAATGTCTCCACTGTCCTGCTATCCATATCAGCTCTCCTTATAGCATGATTCTTTGAAAAAACGAAATTAGAATGGGAGATAAGAGAGAGGAAAAACCATAATAAGACTATTGCCCATAAATATAGTTGAAATTATGCATTTTAATAATCTATTTCAAGAATTCCCTAAACAACTTAGCAAGCCTAAGACAGGCCAGCTCGTTTTACTATCCAAGCTGAGCTCTAGCCTAGTATAGATTGGGCTCAGCAAATCAATGAGCATGAATGAGCCAAACCCACCCATTGAGTCTATACGAGCCATAGTGTAATTTATATTTTTTCCACCCACTAGTCTTGGAATGCTCGGAACTTCCAAGTTCTAACTGGAGTTTCGTGAAGTGTGTTTATTTATAATTTTGAAGTGTTTACTTGTTCATATGGACCAAGCCAAGGCTCGAGCCTACACCATGCCTATTGGAACCAAGCCCCATGAGCTATAAGGCAATGCACGGCTCATAAGTAGCATATCGAGCCTGAGCCCCAACTCTTTGACTTGGCATGCCATGGTTGAGCCCAAGCCTACCTATTTTTTTCACAAGCTGAACTTCGAGCCAAACAAGCTCTGCTAGCGGCATTAACCGATTCACATCGCCAAATAAATTAGCCTTCATACCACATGGAGGGAGTTTTCCCTCCGTCCCAACATAAGTGTCCACATTTCTATTTTAGTTTGTCCCAAAATAAGTGTCCACTTTCAAAAGTGAGTGTCTACTTTCCAATTCTACCCTTAATTATGAGATAGAGAAATTTGTTACTCCCTCTATTGTTAGTTAATTAAAAAATGTAACAATTAGTCATTTCTTAAACTGTGTGCCCTTTTCATCGTGGTCATTTATTTTGGGACGGAGGGAGTATCATAAAACGTAATAATACAATAAAATATTCCTGTGAGGGCTCCTATATTAAGCAAAGGTCCAGTAACCTTGCAGGCACATACCTCTGAGTCAGCAAAATACAGACAATCCTCAGCAGCATGATAAAACGAAGCAGCAGGGCGCGTTATCTTGGACGATTCAAACTCTCCATCCTCGAATCCAGGAGAAGATCCGATCTGTAAAAAAGGGTATTAACAACAGCTTTTAGCTGCCCCTGTCAAATTTACATGGGAGATGCAAATGGGATTCCTTACATACACAATCTAAGATCTTTCCGCAGCCATCAAACACAATTATACGGTGGTGATTTATGTCGGAAAGGAACAAGCGGTTATTAACTTCGTCAACCTCAATGCAGCCTGCAAATTGTATTACTACAACATAAGCTAACAGTCCTCCAAACTGCTTTAATATGCACTTTAGATCTTAGTAGCATCATGAATGTTCTTTTTAGAGTTTTGCTGCATTAGACAGGCTCTGCCAAAATTGACATAAAAGTTCATAATTATTTGTGGAAGAATATTATATATAAAAGGGGAAATTGCATGAAAATGCAACTTTTGTGTAACCTACTTTCAAAACCTTCGTTTTGGTACCTCAAATGTGACATCTCAAACATTTTAGGTACCTAGTATACATCTAAGAATGCATGAAATGCAACACACTATGGTCCGAATCCTAACTTGTGTAACGTACTTTGGTCTAAATGTTTGAGACACCATTTATGAGGTGCCAACATTAAGGTTTTGAAAGTACGTTACACGAAAAATAGGAATCAGACCAAAGTTCGTTGCATTTTCATGCAATTTGCCCTACATAAAACACTTACCTCCCCCACAATAAAGGAAATGTTTACATTTGAGCAGCTGAAATTAGCCACATCTAAAAAATACTACTGCATTATGATTCTGTATTAAAAAGTAAATGACATTTTCCAGACCAAAATGAATCAACTACTGTACCTGGGAAATAAAGAAGTAAATTCTGCAACGGGGAGCTAAGATATGGTTCCCTAAAAGCATCAAGTGGTTTTACCCAAGTGCCTCTCAGATTATGCAACAATCCTGGTTTTTCTTTCGGTTGCACGATTAAATCCTTGATGGCTTCACGTGTTGCACCACAACAAAACAAATAAATAAGAAAAGTGGCAAACATAATCGAACCAAATATTAAATCATTGATGTTAAAAGTTTCCAATTGCAACTTCTTTCTTCCTAATGTTTTCTTCTTATCATAATTCCTACATGAGAAGACTTCAGTTGCAGGCTAACATAGATTTAACTTTGCAAAGTGGTCAGATATATAACACAGAACGAAATTATCCCACATTTTTGCCATTTATTCTCAGCTGAGTGCTCATTCTGTTGTATATGGAGCATGATTCAAACTCTACATCTGAGCACAGCTTCACAAATCCAAATCTTTTTTAACACAGTTGACAGTTAGGAAAGACGGTTCTTTTTGTTTGGATGGAGCTATTGGGATTCACAAAAAATAGTAAAACCCTAGCTACAACAATGAAATGTATTCCACATGCCCCAACCCTCTTTTCTAGGGTTTTCTGAGTGAAAAAACGGTAGCATTTTGATTTGTCAACGAAATGGATCCCGCCTAGACTTGATCACGAACGACATTCTTGGTAACTAGAAACCTTTGTTCAGACTGTTCATTATTTGATAAAAGATGTTATTATTTGCGTCTTAAGACTTTTTCGCTAATTTAAGAATTCTTTTTTAATTTGATCACAAGTTAAAATCTTAGCAAAAGAGAAAAACATTAACAAAAACCAAAAGCGGGATCCTTTTTGTTTTATACCATTAAATGAAAAACAACATTTTGAATTGAAGAACCAAAATAATATGGAAAAATACCATCCAAACCAAACGAACCAGTATATCCCGCTCGAAAGCAGGGTCTGGAGCGGTGGGATGTAAGCAGTCCCGACCTCTACCGAAAGGGTATAGCGGCTGTTTCCATACAAGTAGAAGTACAGCACATTATATGATTGACCCACAAAATATAGACAAATAACAGGGAAAATAATGACAACAAAGCAATTCATTCATGTTGAGGTGCCAGCAAATATGAAAACAGTGTTGATTAATCTAGACATACCAAAAAGTATAAGCCAGTATGACTTGCAAATCTTTGAACTTTCAAATTATTTCATTTAGAACTAGCCACCAAAGCAATAGTACAATACTTGAATAGTGATTCAAATTCAAGAATGCAGAACCACTGTTTGGAATAAAAAGATTCATTTTCTAGCAAAAGGGTGACATTAAGGGGAGTGGGGCCTACCTGTCTCCAGAATTTCAAAACCCACATCCTTGTCATGCAAGAGTAGAGGATCCTCCATGCCTTTAAATATGATGTAGCCCACTCTATCTGAAATCTACAGACAAACAAACATGGATGTAAACAAAAAGAATTTTTGCAACTAATAATCACATGACTTTCATATGAAAAAGTTACAAGAATCAACAAGAACCTCAGAAAGAGACTTGTTTGACAATAAAATAGGAAATGTGATGTATTCGGTCATGATCATCTTCGCTAAACGAGAACGGACGAAATCACTGCTAACTGTTGTGCAGAGCTGAAATCCCATAACATTGAGCGAAGGATACCTGCAGCGGTGAACACATACGCACATAACTATCAACAACTTCAAAATTCATCATAACTGAAACGAGGAAGCAATTGATAACTTTATGAACTATTTCTTACCTTTGCTGAAGTGATTTTATTTTTTCAAACATTAAGGTAGAGTCCATGCCTGATCCAAGGAAGTCCTCAAAGAATGCACCAGCAACAACTAGAAAAACTCCATCTCTACCGTTTAAATCCTTGGTGGCAGCGCCTCTATTCAACCAACAATGAGAGGGGCCTATATATTTATGCCAAACAACTTAACAACCAACAATTGATGATAAGGAGATAATCATGTTCACTAATGACATCATGTAAATTATATATACATTAAGTCATTAATACATATAACTTGTCATTCAAAGTTACCTAAATGTACCAAGAAAAGATTCTTTTGATGTTTCACCCTACTTATAGCTTCATGTTTCAAAACACTTACAGTCAATAAAGTATATGCCATGATGCAATAACTGAAGGCAATATCAACATGCCCAATCATACTGGAGGAAGTATATTTAATAAATCTAGGGTTGTATTTGGATATTCAAAAACTCTAAAATTCCACCAGTTATATGATCTCAAACAAATAACAATGCATGACAATAATTGTCACAAAAGGCCATCGGCCACACCATCCTTTGCACGTGCATAATCAGTCTGAAAAATGAATGAGACATTATACCTTCAAGCTCATTAAGACTAGATCTAATGAAGGTCAACAACAAATCGACCTCAGAAAGAAACGTTTTACATGATTCTGGTACAGTTGAAAACCTGAAAGAAACTGTCATTGGTGAATTAGGGCAATAAAGCAACTCCATACTAGTGACACTGAATGCCACATCGTGCATATTTACAAGGTAGGACCCAAATAAAGCATATAAATACAGATTGAAGCACAACCCTTCAATGGAAGAAAATAGATTTACCTATGAGTATGTTGTCTATATATTAAAACACCATTATTGATTTTTCGGCATGAATATAGGGCAACAGAGTTGACGATCCATCTGGATGTTTGATAATTTCTTAATATCTGATAACATCTACCTGAAAATCATTAAAGGCAAAGTGTTCAGAAATTCAACAAAATCAATGGCATAGAATACCTTCCCTCACATTTTTGGCAAATCCGATAGAAAATGATTGAAGCTATCGACTTCATGGGTGTTCAATGGTTTATTACCAATAGGATTTGGAAAAGTTATTTTGACTTGTTATCAACTAGTCTTCCGCCAACTACTTTTGACCCAACTTATTTGTTTTGTGTATCTTAATGTCTATAGAAAATGGATGCTCAATTTTTCACGTCCTGTTTAACCCCATCTCATTGGAATTTATTAGATTGAAAACTGATATCTTGCAGTGTACAAATGACCAATGCTGATCAATTTGGAAATGCTTTGCAATTAATATAAAACAGCCCTCTTAGCATGACTGCAAATGCAATTTTTACTGTTCTATTCTTTTCCTTTTTACATCTGCTCCTCTGTTGATGTCATCTCAAGGTCCAGCATATCCAAGATTTTCAAGATTTCTTGATACTGAAAATGGCTCTTTTCTTCCATACGAAATGCATGAAGCTTCCCGTTTACTTCCACAACACTATTACCAGGCACTTTCTTTGTCCCACTCCTTTTCATTATATTTCTCACTTCAGCCACTTCATCCCACTTCCTTGCTTTGGCGTAAAAATTCGATATCAAAGCATAAATCCCTGTGTTAGCATCAGGGTTCAACTCCAAGATCTTCTTTGTCACTATTTCTCCAATCAAAAACTTACCATGGTTATGACATCCTGAAAGAAGGGCAACCCAAAAGGCAAGCCCTGGTTCAGTTTTCATCAAACCAATCAGATTGTAAGCCTCCTCAACATGTCCACCACGAGCCAAAAGATCAGCCATGCAAGCATAATGCTTACTGGTTGGCTCAATGTTGTATTCCTGAACCATAAGCTTAAACCATAGCCTACCTTGTTCTACTAAACCTGCATGGCTTAATGCTGACAACAGAGAAGCAAAAGTCGTAAGGTCTGGTTTTGAGTTTGCTTCTAACATCTTGTGGAACACAGAAAGTGCTTCATTTCCATGCCCATGATTCCCGTAGCTAGCAATCATTGCGTTCCACAAGACTACATCTTTAAAGGGGATTTTATCAAATAAGTTACGTGCATAAGAAAGGGACCCACATTTTGAGTACGCATCGATCAATGCGGTGCCTAGAACTTGATTAAAAACTAGCATTTTTATCACATATCCATGTAGTGATCTAGCAAGTTTCAGAGACCCAATTTGAGAACAAGCTAAAAGTGCACCAACAATGGATGCTATGTCTGGTTTGAATCCTAAGCTCTGCATCGCTACTAATAAATCAAATGCGTTACCAGCACATCCATTCTGAGCACAACCAGAAATCAAGGCACTCCAAGCAACTACGTTCTTGTAGTACATTGATCTGAATACTCGAGAAGCAAGCTCCAAGTTTCCATTTTTAGCATGCATGTCTACAAGACTCGTTTGAACTACTACATCCATGGGAAGAAGATGCCTTCTAATCAAATACCCATGAACAGAAAGACTTATTCTTGTGTTGTTAACATTAGCACAAGCCTGAATCAAACCCAAAATCGCAATTCTATCTCCTTCCATGTCTTCCCTTTGCATCAGGCGGTACACATCTATGGCTTCACCGCCTCTCCCACTTTGCGCAAACCCTGTTATCATTGTAGTCCACGAAACAACATCTCTTCTCGGCATTTTCTCAAACACTCTCATTGCTTCATTCATTTTCCCACACTTTGCGTATAAGTTCAACAGAGAAGAAGCTACAAACACATCATCTTCATACCCACAGTCGATTGCCTGCTTTCGAATCTCTTCGCCCATTTCCAAGTTCATCATGCTTGTGCAGGCCTTAAGTGCCACTGTAAAAGTGGAGCTGTCAGGTCTAACTCCTTCTAAATTCAATCTCCGGTAAAGGTTAATTACTTCAGGATGACTATCATCGCGAGAGTAAGCTATTAACATAGCGTTCCAAGCATCCACACCTCTCTTAGGAATTTTATCGAACACCTTGTGTGCAAATTCAATATCCCCAGTTCTAGAATATGACGCTATGAGTTGGGTATTGCAACTCCCCCTATCAATGTACCCAGAAATTATCAGCAAAGCATGGATCTTTGCAACGGATGGGGTATCTTTACAAACCCGGAAAAACGATGTAATGGTCTTTCGTGAAAACATACACATATGCTTCAAATCAAGATTTCCAAAAATAGATTTCCTGATGTTTTTGAGTTCGGAAGGATTATTCTCAACTTGGCGTTAATACTCTGAGCCAATAAATCTCCCACTTCATATTGAAAAAAAATAGTTGGAGGAAGAGTATTTGATAACAGGTCAAAATAACTTTTCAAACCCTATTGGTAGTAAACCTGCTGAACACTATCAACTCGTTTTGATTACATACTTATCCTTCTAATTTGATTGGATCCTATTAAATGTGCATAACAAAATTCAGATGCGAAAATATTACCTGCTCGCATCACCATAGTCGCACTCGTGTTACTGCGTACAACTGTTGTTTTACCAAACACAAAGCGACGTTGAATTTCTTTGCACAGATAGAATTTTATTACAAAATTTCGAACTCGCAATCAAATAGCAAAGATATTGTATGTGGCTGCTTAAATGGTGTCCAGATCAATGGTAACCTTGTCCCCCTAAACCCCGAAAATCAAAACCTTTTAAATAAGCGATTTCGAGCTCGTAATAAGAGAAATAAATACGAGCTCGAAATAGTTGTACGCCGTTGACAGGGTCTCGCCGGTGAGAGACAGCGAGAGCGACGTGAGAGAGAGCGAGAGCGCCGTTGACAGGGTCTCGCCGGTGAGAGACAGCGAGAGCGACGTGAGAGAGAGCTCGGTGGAGAGGGAGAGCGACGAGAGAGAGAGAGCGGCGTGAGTTTTTTGAGGGTTTATTTCTCCGTGTCTTGTTTTCTCAATTCCAGGGAATTCCAAATTTTCATTTCTTACCATTTCTTTTCATTTTAGGGGGAATTAAAAGTAGGAAAATGGAAATGGTTTATTTCTCATTTTTCTTTTCTTTGAGTTATCAAACATGAGAAATATAATTCATTTTCATTTATCTGTCTTCAACTCTTTGTACCAAACACACCCTAAAACCCAAATCCCCTAAACCCCGAAAATCAAAGCCACCCCTCTTGATACATACCAATGGATAAAGAAAATCATGAAACGAATATTACGTTGTGTTCTCAAAACTCATTTAACGGAGGAAATGGAGGGAAAGTAGAGAAAAGTGAAAAAAACTCGTGTTCTTAAAACTTTTTTAGGAGAGAAAGGAAAGAAAACGGAAGGAAATAATTGACAACTTTCCTTACAAATCTTTCCTCCCAAACGTGGGAGGAAAGGGAAGAAAAGGAAAGGAAAAAAATTAAAACCATTTAAAAAAAATTAATGAAATTATTAAAATTATAAAACTACCCAATCTTTCATTATAAGAATATATTTTTACAGTGGTATATTTGTAAAATTGGCATCTTTCCTTTCTTTTCTCTCCTGTTCAAGAACATGAAAAACTATTTTCTTTCCTTCCCTCTCCTTCCATTTCGAGAACACAAATGAAAAAATTATTTTCCTTTTCTTTCTTTTCACTCCTTTTCTTTTCCATCCCTTTATTTTCCATCCATATTAGATAACACAAGGTTAATATTTCAAAATCTGCCACTCATTAGTCGGGTGGCACCATTTAGTGGGAGCCCGGATACCCCGAAACGTGTATGTGTTAACCTGTCGTTCAAAAAAAAATATCATAGGAGTAATTAATAAGAATTTGGTATTACAAATTTTTAATGTTATAAATGTAGGTGAAAGATCGTGTAAGAAGTTGAGTTAACGGTGAGAAACGGGAGAAGTGGATCCAAACCCTTGATCTCTTTTAATCTCAAGCCCTCCCATGAATTGCGGTTTAAAAATGAATTTATCTGATGCATCTCATCCTAATGTGCGTCCAATTCTCATCCAACGGTCGATAACCATTTGTCACTGTTAACTCAATTTCTCACCGGAACCCAACATATATATATATATATATATGGGGCTTAATGAACTAGGTAGTTTGTGGTAACTATGAGATCTAATATGAGTCACACATTTAGAATAATTAATATTAATTTTAAATAAATAGAAAATTATATTTTAGTAAATTTGTTTAATTTCTAAAATATAACCTAATTCCTAAATTTTTTAATTTCCTTTTACAAAAAGGTATCACAATGTGCTATCATGTATTTTTTATGTTTACAAAAGGGTATCATAGTGTACTATCATGTATTTTCGATCTTTACAAAGTGTATCACAGTGTGCATCACCTATTTTCGATCTTTACAAAATATATCACGGTGCACTATCACGTATTTTCGAGTTTTTTCGATGTTTACAAAAGGGTATCATAGTGTACTATCATGTATTTTCGATCGTTACAAAGTGTATCACATTGTGCATCACGTATTTCCGATATTTATAAAGTGTATCACAGTAGGCATCATGTATTCGTCGGAATAGTATATCCTGGAGAGATTAGAGAGAAGAGAAGAGAGAGGAGATCTCAAAAATACCTAAAATACCTTTAATTAAAAATTTTAATTAAAATTACCAAAATTATTGATTTCTTAATTTATCTTCTGATTTGTGGTTAAGATTGGATCTCACGGTTACCACAGATAACTTAGTTCTCCCTTGAATGCCCCCTATATATATATATATATAGAGAGAGAGAGAGAGAGAGAGAGAGGTGTAATATCTGGGTTCGAAAATTTTTGTTAATTTTGGAAGTTGGGTGAAAAGTTAAACAAGTCCCTAGGTTCAGGGGGGTTAAATGTAACTTGGGTTATATATATAGAATTTAACCCTAAAAGTTATTTGTCATAACTTAACCCTGAGATTTTTGGGAGCGGTTGAGGAATACGAGAACAGGGAGAAGGGAGAATAGGTTTTGAAGAATCGTACGGTTTCTTTGCAAATAAAGGTATGATTCTAGCCTTATACTCTCATCTAAGTGTTATAGTCGGTAAATAGTCGTGTTATTTAAGTTTTTAGCCGTGTCTTTGGACGATTTAAGGATCTGAGGTTTTCTGTGCGAAGTATTGAGTCGCTGGCTTAGTTTGAATGTCGATCGTTGTGTCGACCGGTCTGTGGTGACCGGTGTCGACCGATGTCATGAATGACCGGTGTTAACCGGTGTATTGTCGATCGATCTCGACCGGGGTGGTAGCAGTGTGTTGTCTTTGAAATGTTTAGAGAGGGAAAGAATGTTATCTGCGAGTTAGCTTACCCTTTTATTTCGGTACCATCGTAGGTGGTGTTAATCGTTAGAAAGCGGACTTTAAGCAAGAAGAATATGAGGTGAGTTTTTCAAACTAAATCCTTTACGATTTCGAAAGTTATCTGATAAATGTGAGTTTTCTGAACTGCACGTTTATATTATCGAAAGTTGAGAAGTTTTAAATTAAACATTGATTTAATTATGTTGGAATATTTATGCTATGTTTATATAAACGTGTTTTATATAATGTTGTTAATTAGATGTATGCATACATTTGATTCAGAAGTTTGACCTAAGTCGGGAAGTGTGGCCCGCCTGATCGTACCGGGGAGTGTGGCCCTTTTATGCCATTGGGGTGTGTCCCCAAAATAAGACAGTACGAGACAGACATACCGTCTTTGACGGCAGTGTTGGTCAGTAGTGTGAGTTACGCTCGCGAGGCGTATAGCGGGGTAAATGTTTGATCAGTAGAGTGAATTACGCTCGTGAGGCGTAAGGTTTTGTTTAAATGTTTTAAATTAATATTTGGACTGTTACAGTAGCACTTGGAGGGGACTCACTAGACCATCAGTCTAACCCTCGCTCTTTCAAAATTATAATCCTGTTTCAGGTTATCGCAAAATAGCAGGTGCAAGTAAGGGTAAGGAGAAGATGTGAGTTATTTTCAGGAGCTAAAAGACTCCTTGTAGTAGTTTACTTTTTGACTCAGTTGTGTAATAGGTTGTAGTTGTAAACCTTATTCTTTTGAATTGTAGGCTTGGGGCCGTTTTTTGGCAGGAAATGTTATTTTGATGTAATTAAAAATGTATGGGTTGTTACAAGAGAGAAGGAGGTTCAAGGGAAAACCTCAAAAAAATGGAAAACTGAATAACACTCCATTTATCTGGACGGTATGCACTTGTGCATACAAATAATTTATAACATGCACATGTGCATAAAAACCAAAAAACTAATTAATTACTTGTATGCACAAGTGTATACCGTCCAGATGGAAGACTATCAAGGTGTTCCTCATTTTTCCCTTTTTTTGAAGTTTTTCCATGAACCTGACCCTATATATGTATATATATACAGGGGCAGAGCCAGAAAATTTGTTCAGGGGGGCCGAGAAACGGTGCAAGAAAATTCATGATTTTAAGGCTTAAAAGTCTCCTTTAAAAGACACCTTTTCCGTCCTAAATTAAGCGTCCACAATTGACCGGACACTTATTTTGGGACGGAGGGAGTATGTTTTTAGTTAAATACTTATCCAAATATAATAATTTAAAAACATTTGGAAGGTGATATAAACTGCATAACTATGTATATTTACACAAACAAAGATGCGTTTATACGTGTAAATAAACATATAAACAATAAAAAAAAACCTTTGAAAATACAAAAGAATTATCGTGTTGTTTATTTATCAAAACAAGATATTTCTAATTTAGAACTTTAATTTTTTTTTTTACTTTATCAGTGTATTTTTAAAGAAAGATAAATAAGGATTTTCACAAACTTTAAGAACAATGCTAAAGAAAAGTAGGATTTTTTTTTTATGAATCCATGAGTTGCAGGAGCCTGCAAGTCAATCCACTAATGTAAACACCATTTACCCAATACAACACCATTTACTCTATACAACCTATACCTAATCCCTATATCAAAATATCTAAAAAAAATCCAGGAGGTGCACAGGTCCTCCCTGGTTCTCATGTGGCTCCGCCACTATCTATACTACCTTAATATGCATTTAAGAAAAAGTCTTAAATACAAATCATAAAGCTTAAAGTACTACCAAAATATGCATGCAATTCAAAAAACTCTTAAAGACAACTTTTAAAGCATAATGTACAACTCATTGTTGCTGAGGATTTTCAAACAAGGTCCATACCTATAGTACACACTCGGTCCATGCTTTCCTCCTATTTCACGTCTCAACCCATGCTTTTCTTCCTGAAATTGAGATCCATAAAATTATCTTCCTTCCTTCTACCTACTACTTGGTGGCTCCCAAGATGAAAAGGTAAACCATTTTCTACTCCCAAAGTAACTATTTTCTACTCTACTACCGATTCCAGATTTCAAATTTGAAATTTGAAATAGGAACTCTCTCATCATTGAGAGAACTTCTTCCCTTTGTATAACGTGCCTGCAAATTGTAGTGTATAGAAATCTAACTGGAAGGGTTGCAGCAAGAAAACCAAATCCACAATAACGAGAACCAAAATCGGTGTCTGACTAGAAGGGTTGCAAATGAAGTGTATACAAGCACAAAATCGGTGAATCTTCTTTCTCTCCATCTTTGATTCGAAATTTAATTGTTATGCTTTCATCCTTTCTTTTTTTGTTTTTGGTTAAAACCTTATTTTTTTCATTTTCTGGAATCGCAACCGTGGGACCTTATTTAACGAACACTTCATTATTTTAATTTAGCGACTGATTTAGATGTAATGTGGTTTTAATTTTGTTTTTGTATTTGTGTTAGCCACGAGGAAAAAGTCCTAGGAAAAATCGAGCAAGTGAGTATTTGTATACATTTTGATGTATGGTGTGTATGGGATTTGTTAAATTTGAAGCTTTTTGGTGTACAGGTTCTACAGCGGAGAAGGCAAGAGACCACAACGTTGTAAGCCAGGTAAGAGTCCAAGAGCAAGCTACTCTTTCTTCTACACATTTGTTTTTTCATCGGATTTGGTCTATGTTTATGTGAATTAAACATATGTAAATTAGGCATTCGATAAAATGCCTCAATGACTTTTAATTTATGCATGTAATGTGCATCTCCATGATGTGCATCACTAATTGAGACCATCGGTTGCAACATGCTACACCGAGCCTGTTAGGCGATTTTCAGGTTTCTTTGTTCACTCATATGTTTTTCATAATGTATATATAATCTTAAGTTTTATGCCATGGTTTTTCAGGTGAATAGCATTCTGTCAGCGATAAAGAAGAAAAAAAATTTATGTAAGATTTCGTGACTTCTTTTTGTGTGTTTGTGACGTCTTTTTTCCTTCAAACTCTTGAACTCCCCCCACTTTTTTCACTGTAATATCCACTTCCACATCTTTGTTCCCCTGTTCACCATTCCCTTCCTTTTCCTCAGAAAGTATCAATCTCTTCTCATCTTTCTTCTCACCAACACTTTTAACAGCAATCATTTTCTTCCTGTCTTTGGATACTTGATTGCTGCAAAGCCTAATGTCAAAACAAAAAAAAAAGAGTATTTCTTTGTCCCCTCATGTGTTGATTTCTTTCGAAAACAATAATTTGTTGTATTTCTTTCTGTATGTTGATTTCATATTCATTTGTTGATACACAAACTAATCAGTTTTCTGTCTATTTTTTATGTGAGTTGATTTCTCTATCTGTTGTATTTCTTTCTTGTCCTTTTCCAATTATGTGGATTCAGATCTTAAGAAGTTGGCTTCTTGCTGGGAGATCATTTTTATTACAGAGGTACTATTTACTTTTCCTTTTTTATGTTGATGATGGGAGATCATTTTTATCTTCCATTTGTACCTACTGTTTTTGTGTTGATTTGTTTGTCACTTAATTTATTTTAAGACTTTGAATAGATGATATCTTCAATTGATATCTTCCATTTGTACCTACTGTTTTTTGATACTGTCACTCAATTGTTCCTCATTTTGGAAAACCTACTGTTTCTTCACATTAAACAAATCATTTGGAATACCTATTATGTGAATTATTTTGGAATACCTATTTAGTGTGTTGGTTACTAGAGTGGGTGGTTTCTTGCCATTTTAGTTAATTAATTAAGTCAAGTCTATGCCGCAACTAACAAGCTTCCAACAACCTAAACAAAAAGTTTAAAAACAAAAGAAATGTCTTTGACATATTATTCATGTTTAGATTAGCATCAGTCTACAAAATGTTTGTCAAGTTATCCAGATTCAAATATGACATCTTTAACAAGTGGCCTTCTGACCGTTTATAATTAAAGCGTGATTTCACTAAAATGCTCATTCATGTTAGTGAGAATGGTATTGTTCCATTTTCGAAGAACAAGACATTATAGTTTGCACACTAAATCAGTTGTCATTTGCACATTTGGTCAATGGCCAGTTTACTTTTGCAAGTTGGAAAGACACAATCCAAAGACTACCAAGTTTGCAGAATCTGATCATTTGAATTATCCCACTCGCTGAGATAATTCATCCTATCCTACCCCTATATTTTTTTCGCTTCTAAACTTCTGAAATTCAATGTGTGCCTAGACGAAATGGAAGTGATAACTTCGAAGTTTGCAGGTTGCTCTTTATAATAAGGTGCCATTACTATACTTATTCTTCAACTTATTTACTTGACAACGTTTTCAGCATCAAAAGTCCATCTGCTAGCAGCAATTGCTCATGTCGGGAAAGTCAACTGGTGCAAGGTAATTGTTTGTTTGCAATGTTCTCGTTTTTTAGTTCTTTCCAATTTTGGATACAACGATAAGGTAATCTTATATTATTTCCTTGATTTTTACGAGTTCAGTTCAATATATCTTTGATTAATTGTTTCTTTAATTTTTACATTGTCTTTTCTTTGCCTACTTTGTTTCATATTTAAGTTTTTCGATTTACATGTTGCACAGTGGCTTGTGAATTGGGTTTAAGGTTTTTAGCAATAATTTATTTATTGACAAATACAATAACTATTGTCACCGATTGTGGAGATTTTAGTTTGTTTCCAATGATGAACAATTTTCATCATTGTTCAAAGATAGATGGAGTCTAGGTGATTTTTTTGGAAATAGACAAAGCTGCTGATGACTTTTTAAAGAAAGATGAAGCTCATGTTGATCTTGATGTTCAAGTACAATATATGAAGGATTATGTCCAAGAACATCGTCATATGAAGAAGGTTGGTGATGACGTCTCATAGCAGGAAGAAGTCCATGATGACGATCTGCGTGTTCGTAAGCAACATGTAGAGAATGACAATGGCCTTCTAGCAAACCTTTTTTTATTTGTTGTTAGTTTTTTTGTATGTTGCTTTACACTAGATGTTATATTTTGTTTTTGCAATACATTCATTACATCTTCTGAAATCTATTACAATTTGGAAGGTGCAACATTCCTTATGGTGGATTTTGGGTGTTACAAATGTGCTTGATTTTATGATTATTTTAATTTATATGTCTTCGATGATAGATGTTGATATTTATAGCTCTGTCTAAGGAGTCGCTTAACAAAAACTTATTAAGTAAGCGTTTACCGATTCACCCTTTGCGGGCGAGCATAGCAAGTATCTAGAATCTTACCCGGTGAGAGAGAAAACAAGGATCGAGAGTCTTACCCAGTAAGTGAGCGTGGTAACTCTTACATGGTAAGAGTCTACCGAGTGATAAACACTTGCCAGTTACCACCAATGATAGGCCAAAAATGTTACCCAATAAGGTAAGTGAGGGTGGTGATTATTGGCGGTAAACGATTACCCAACAAACGCTTACATGGTTAGCATTTGGTATACGACCCCTTAGTTCTTATATTTGTTCTAAATGATAGATTAAAAACCTGTTGTGGCCATTGGATAGAAAATTGTAGAAGGCAAGAATATACAAATTCAAGCATTGTGATGTTGCTAATAATGATCATCATATCATTTTTACTTAATTCGTACCCCAAGATGCAAAATACAAATATTGAATAAAACAAGTTCTTTTTTTATACTTTAGTAGTAATTAGATTAGATTGGATTGGTTTAGACATATTGGATTTTAAAATGTCATATAGTTTTTGGTTGATCAGTTGCAATTAGAACAATAACTCTTATTTATACAAAATCTATACTACCTTAATATGCATTCTAACCAAAAGTCTTAAATACTACCTTCAAAGCATAAGTTACAACCATTTTATGCTATAATTTCAAAAAACTCTTAATTACAACTTATTATGCATGATGTACAAGTGAAACCCTTTCTGTTTTTCTTACACAAGGACCGACCCTTTCTACTCAACCCATACCGTCAACACCACACGCTTCCTCTTCTTCTTTTTTCACGTCTCACAGACTCGGACCATACTGAGAGTACAACCATGGAATATTTTTTCTACCTACTACTCGATGGCTCCAAAGATTTCAGGCAACCCTAACTCTTGATTTCATCCATTTAATAAATGTTCCCTGGTGCTTTCATTCTCTGATTTCATCCATTTAACAAATCAATCTGATGTGCTTGATTTTGATTTTGTTGTTGCAGCTAAACACCTCACATCTGATTTGGGTTCATCTGTTGATTTGGGTGCACGAATTAGGTATGTTTAGTTTTGAGCTTCTATCAGTTGATATTCATCGAACAAATGGATCTGGAAACGAGATGGATCAATAGAGATGGATGAGGAGAAGTATGTGGAAAACGAGGGAGAGAGGAAGAAGTGACCACTGAATCAATGCGAAAAAAGCGAAGATGGATGAGGAGAAGTATGTGGAAGAGTAGAGGCTGGAGAAAGAAGCAACAAGCGATGGCTGTTGGCTACAAGTTTTGATTACTTCTTCAAGTTCCTTCACTTCTGCCTCCTAATCTGAATGTCAATAAGGTCAATAAGGTATATGGTTTCATCTCTGATGTTATTTTACTTATCGTAATCTATATTTGTTTGTTTGAAACATCAATGTAGTATCGTTTTCTTGGAATAATGGTGCATATTTTGGTTGATTGAATAAGAGAAACGGTATTGTTTACATGCTTAGTGAAGAATTATAGACTACATCACGTGGAAGTGAGTTTACTGGGAATATCATACCAAGATTTGGCTATTGAATAATGTTTATAAAATTAAAATAGATACCAAAAAAAATGAATTGACATTGATATGGATCCTCAAGGTTACATGCTTTCTTTAATGTTCTATCAACCTTTGCAATTTTTGGAGATCAAGATATAAAAAACTATGTAAACCAAACCAAACCAATTGAATCAATAAATCACATGTGACGTTGCTAAAAGGTTGCTAAAAGTTTTTGGAAAGAGTAGGACCAACAGATGAAGATGTAAAAAACTTTAATTTGGATTTTCATAGCTCGCAATTACTTTTCAGATGGAAGGAATAATCTGGATTTTCGTAAGTTTCAAGGTTTTTTTTACTGATTAATCCCACATATCCAATTTTGACATTTCTACCAAATTTTCCCCCTTTTATTTGTTCGACTAATTTGATTTTCTTTCCTGTTTCATAAAATTCCTTTCATACAATAGGGAAGCAGATATGGATAGGCATTTAGATGTTTAAAAGGCTATTGCCAGGTACTTTGTTTCATCATGACAAGGTTCTCTATTCTCTTTATCGAAGTACTATTTTACAATTTGACTGATTTTGGTTTTTGTTGTTGTTTGCTGTTGGTCATAACATGTTGGTTTCATGAATCTTCAGTAGTTGTTTTTCTCTATTTGATGTTGAAAACAGTACATTTTTGCTTTTGGTTGATGTTCGTTCAGGTTCAACCTCTGGTGTTGAGCGTTGAGTGTATCCTCCTTCCCTTAGCACAAGTAGGTTAGTCAAGTTTGATTACGTTATATTTAAATGCTTATTCTTGGTGTTGCATTTTGTTTTTCTTGATTTATATTCAAGCACCAATGGTGCCCTCTTTGTGTGACTTAAGTGTGGCCTTTTATTTTACCTTTGATGTTTGAATTGTGATGTAGCAGAAGATGAGCTACTTGGTTTCCCGTACAGGACATCTTAGATGATGTAATATGCATCCATTGACATTTGGTTCAACTTTTTGTTTTATTTTTATGATTATAGGTGACGGTTTGTCCCGTCTTCTGACTTATTTAATACAACATTATTTCTTCTTTCATTTCCTGCTAATTAACGTCTTATGTTCCTTCTTAAACAACTAGACAATAACCTGGTGCGTATTGTCCTGTATATTTAAGCAATATTTACCTTGAACTTTTTTTATTCTCTTCTTTTAAATGTTTTTGCAAATAACCCTACACCCTTTTCTTTCTTGGTGCATAAATGTAGTTGGTCAGCATAGATATTGCTCATGGAATAGTCCAATAGGTAACAAGTATTTTGGTTTAGACCACTTGATAAACCAAGGCTTCTGGGTAAGTCTGTGGTTCAAACCCATGATCATACATGTAGGAATATGAGAACAAAATGGGTATTGGGTTTATTGAAGTTGATGCATATAGGCTATAGCATAACTATCTACTTTGTATGTGTCTGTATATATACAAGTATGTTTTGGATTTATTCATTGTTCATTAAATTTTCTCTATTTGACCGTGGGGTTGTATTTGAAGTCTCAAAAGCAACTATCCTTAGATGAACACATGCACAATCATAGTGAATTATAATGGAAATGGTGTTTTAATATGAATAAATTTTAATTCAAATCAGTCTCTTCATTTTGATATGCGCAAATTATTTCCTTTTAACCGGTTTGAAAAGGACGGTGTATCTAGGAATTCAACTATAACCCAACCATTTTTTTAAACAAATTATGTTGTCGTTGTCTGTGATTTCATTAATTATTCTAATGAAGACTTACATTAACTTTTCATTTTTCATTTGTAAGTAAAAGGTTGATTATCGGCAACCTCAATTGGTCCCACACAGAGCCTGCCCCCTAGGCACCACATGTGGATAGTTTCTGTTTTACTGGTAACATAGTGGTTCAGTTGTCTGTGTTGGTTTTCTTGATATGGAGACTGTTGTTTTATCCATGGTTTGGGGAAACAAAATGTCTAATACGTTTCTTTTGTTTATATTTGTCAATTGAAATTTGATAGCTCATACTAAATCTATTCAAAATCTGTTGCTTGCTTATCCACTCCTGGTTTTTGAGCTTGGATTACAAGTTGGCCTATGTTTACTTAAGCTGGATGATCCTTGATGTATTTTCAAATTATGTTCTGTTTTACTCAAGGTTCTAAATGGCGTGAGGCGTGGCGTGGCGGCAAGGCCAAGCCTCAAGCCTTAGGAGCCATGGCGAAGCCATGGCGTCTTCATGGTGTGACTTATGGCGGCAAATTTACAATTCATATATAATATTATATATAAAAACGTATGTTTTGTAGTGTTACTCAATGAGTCAATAGTAATAAGCAAGTTAAATTAGGTTATATGTTAGAAACTTGCAAATAATACATTAAAAACATAAAGAAAAATCAAATATCTCATTACGATAACTGCGCATTAGGCCATGGTGTGCCATGAGCTTAACGTGGCGTGACATACAAGCCTTGGTGCCATGGCGCATGGCTGTGCGGCGAGTTTTTTAGAACAATGGTTTTACTTATTCTAGGTGTCAGTGCCTTGGTTTCTCTAGCTGTTGTTTAAGAGCTGTAAAGATGTAAAGTATGTATGTGATATTTCAGTTTGTTTTTGCAGTGGTGTGTTTCCAAAAGAATCTATGGCTACAAATACAACAGTAAGACTCCCAAGCTTAGAGGAGCTCTACGACTATGCTTCTCAATAGTGGGAGGTATGAAACCTATCAATAATTTTCTTGTTGTGTTCATGTTTTGTGTTACTTTCATGGGTAAAGTAAGCATTTTAGTTTGAATAAAAGATGTTTTACCCTCTCATCAAAGAAGGAAGCTTGTCATCACCTTGCATAACTAACTAATGTCTTTGTTTGTTTGTAGGTCATTAAAGATAACTTAATTTAAGTGATCATTAATGATAACTTGATAAAAAGCTTATCATCACCTTGCATAACTAACTATTGTATAACATTCTTGATCATCAAAATTGATGGTCAATAAGCGTCTTAAACCCGATAAGTGCTTATTGGGCAAGAGTCATTTCCCTCACCTACTGGATAAGACGCTTGGGCTTACCAGGTAAGATTCTCAGTAGTTTCCATCCATACTCGATAGGTAAGGACCACAAGGTGAGTGATATCAAGAAGCACTTATCTGGGTAAGTATTTAGTAAATAAATTTCTGCCATATATGCATGTTTTTTACATGGCATAATTTGAATGCTTATAGAATTTGTAACTAATAAAAAATTCAATTTTTTGTTCAAATCTATAGGTCATTCTTTTTGCAATGAAGTTGCTGTGAAAACTCTACGTGTGATTGATCCCTGGTTCTGTGTTGTTTAAGCCCTGCTCTTTAGACTGTCATTAGAACCAATTCTCTTGTAATAGTTCCAAGTTTTTGTGTGATCTTTACGGTGGGGAGCAAAGTATCTGGATAGATAGAAAAAAAATAGTCTAACATGTAATAAATGATAGTAAGAATAATCTATGTTGGATGTTGTTCTAATCTGTTGGATATGGAACATGGATTAGATCCCAATTTAAGATGATGTAGGTCTCTTTGATTAGCAATGTTGGTTCTATTTTCTATTTGAGTGGGGAAATAAAGTGAAGCAATTTTGTTACTCTTAGTTTTTTTGTTTTTTGTTTTAAATTTTCAGGATTTCGTAAACCCAACTAAACATCCATTCTTAAGTTTATTTATTGTGATTAGGGCTGTAAACAAAACAAATGTTCGACTAACTGTTTATGAACCGTTTGGTGGAAAGTTCGTTTTTTTAATATACGAACGAACATGAACGATGACATCGTTCGTTCATTTGTGTTCGTTTACGTTTATTTATGTTTGTTTATATACATAAAAATATTTATATATTAAAGTGAATTACACTGGTGGTCTTTGTGGTTTGCTCAAACTTTGGATTTGGTTCCTAAAACAAATTATCTGGAGGTTCCTAAAATTTCATTTTCATAACACCATGGTCCCTCCACTTTAATAACGTTAGTTAGCAACCGTCGTGAAAGACTTCTGACTTTAAACAAATGACCAAAAGTGTAATATGCTACGATTTTTTAATTTATTTTATTAAAAAAAATTATATATCCAATCACAAAAATATTTCTAAAAATAATGTATATATTAAATAAAAATCTTTATATTTATTTAAAATCTATTAAATTCACAAAAAAAACTCCACGTTAAAAAGTCTCGAAAAAAAAAAAAAGAAGATAAATTCACCTATCTTTTACCATAAACATCGAATTAGGATTTTGTATTTGATATCTTGTGACCTCCATGATAAGCTTGCAAATGCAAAACAAATGTGTGTGATTGGTTCATGTGGATAATGAATTGTAAAATTGCAATGTGTTTTGCCCATTTTTAATTTTAGACAATTTATGTTACTCCTTTTCAAGAAAATAGTGTGGTATTAGAAATCCAAAATCTATTTTAGATTTTTAGGTAAAATAAGCTCCACCAACTATAATATACTACTATGATTTTCATAAGTTTATGATTTTTAGTCGAAAGAGATAGACAGTGAAACAAAATTGGATGCCATATACAAAGTGTGGACTTGTAATATTCAACCTGCTATAGAGTTACATATGCTGAATTTATGTTCTTACGGGTTTGTGTTGGTTACAAAAATAACTTGCAAATAAACCACACAAACTCATGATATAAAATCAAGATAGACGGAGAAACATGATTGAGGGTTAATTATTGTTTTAGAATTGTGATTCACCCGCGCTGCATCGTGCGGGTACACAACTAGTGTATTAATATATATGCAAAGGCTAACAGGTCGTTTACGAAATACTTATCTGATAATCGCTTACCGGATCATTTACCTTACCGGATGAATAAGGCAAGGACCGAGAATGTAACCCGGTAAGAGTGATGATAAGGACGAAAAGTCTTACCCAATAAGCCTTACAAGGTAAACTTTATCATACAATACCGTTCTGATGGACTACAGTCTTAACCTATAAAGTAAGGTATAGTGTTAAATTTACCCGGTAAGTGTTTACTCAGTAAGTGTTTGGGTAATTAAACAGCCCCTAAGTGTAAATATATCATCCTTAAAGTATCCTCTAACAAAATCACCAAAGCTTCAAAACCGTTACGTTTACGGCTCCCGCCGCTTAGCGCGGGTACACAACTAGTATATA
Organism: Arctium minus; assembly: GCA_954870635.1. Classification (NCBI taxonomy): domain Eukaryota; kingdom Viridiplantae; phylum Streptophyta; class Magnoliopsida; order Asterales; family Asteraceae; genus Arctium; species Arctium minus. Next base: position 193,060,660 of record OX941080.1, read on the forward strand.
TATATCTATACTACATATATAAGCATTTAGAACATAAGTCTTAAAGACAAGTGTTCTTGCATGATGTACAACAATTTTATGCAAGAATTTCAAAAAACTCTTAATTACAACTCCATATGCATGAAGTACAAACTATTGATGCAACCATGACCACCACCAATATTGGGTCACTGCAGAAGTTTCTTTCTTCAATTCGGAGTTTTTCTCATCTAATCCATCTCCCGCTGTAAACAATTATCTACTTTTGAATTTCAAATTCAAAATTTCAAAATCTTTCCTCAAATTTATCTCCTTAAAAACACACAAAACAGACAGAGCCTTTATTCATTCATAGACCTGCAATCATATTCACGTCTCAATTCAGACCTGATTTATCTTGATTCAAAATCTTCATTTCAACTCAAAATTTCAATTTCAAATCCAGGTATGATTCTCCAGGTTTCAAATTCAAAAACTCAAAATCATTAGGTTTCATGCTTCACCCCAAATTCATCTAGATCTGCTTTGTTCGGAATTTATTTTCTCTTATAGAAATTTGCAGGTTCTTCGAATCTGATCCGGTTTGTTATCGTTTTTTAGGTCTTGAAGAAAGGGGGCATCATCACCATGGATACGGCCTTGAAAGTTTGAAAAGCTCTCGTAAGTATATCAATCTTTCATCTACACATTTAATTTTCTTTTAACATGTTGTGAAATGTTTGATTTAGGTTCTTCGAACGTGATAGAAGTTTCTTTGTACAATCAATTGGTATTTATGGTAGAATCAGTTTTTGTTATTCATGGTAGAATCGATTTTCTGTTCGTCATGGTAGAGTCAATATACATTCATCTATCTATATATGGTATTGATTTTTTGTTCTTCAATTTTGTAAGAGCGCCAAAAAAGCTTCTCCATTGGTTTTTCTCCACTCGATTCTGGCTACCAAGACAACGATTGATTCTCCCATGACAACAATTTGAATTTCAAACTTGGTGTTTCCATGGCAGACTTTCTATATCTCTAACGGGTATGGATTTATGGATATAGGAGCTTCAATGGATATAAGTTATCAAGATTTTCAAATATATATATATATATATATATATATATATATATATATTTCTTATAGTCAAATGGTGCCACTATTTGACTATAAGAAAGAAATATACAGATTTGTTGGCTGATTCATTGTCCTGCCCAAAAAGAACCCATATTGAATCTTGCAATGGTTTTGTCTTTGAATTTCTTTTATAACACAAAAGCTATAGAAAATAGGGCAAAACTTAAGCTAAAAAGAAGGCATGACTAGAACCTGCGCCCTTTGGACAAAAGGCCGGCAAACTAACCATCTTTAACATCAAGAACAGTGGCACCCTTCAGAAACGACGGAACCATTAAATAGTGGCAAGTGCCACCATATGCTCTTAACTAGGTCGGTCCCTACTTCCGCTCCCAATTGCTTATGTTTTTAACTAAAAGTGATAGAGAGAGAACCTGTTCCCTAGAAATGACTTGAACAGGTCCAATGTTCACAGAGACATATTTCCCTCAAGATGCACTCTCTGTTTCACATGGCCCTATTGTCAAACATAATCACTCCAGTTATGTCTAAATCTACAGTTGTTAAATTAAGAACACAAATAAAAAACAACCATGATTTGTTATTTTTTTCACCTATAAGTTCCACAGTTACATTGTGGGATCGGGTGTTGAACGACCAACTCCACAGCAACTACCATAGATTGCACAAAATCATCGCCTCCGATCCCAATTGCTGTAAACCTTCGAACACTTGGGTAAGTGTTTACCTATAAAGTGAATACATAAAAACCAGTTATTTACAAAAATCTACATTAGAAGCACCGAAACATACAAAATCTGTAAGCCACATCCAATAAGCACCAAGTGGGGAGTGAAAAAATTGGATTGCGAATTTCCTTGATGCTACATTAGAAGCATCCGAGATGATGTTATTTACCTATGCTTCTGACTGAATAAAACTGCTGACCCAGTCTTCTATCGTTATGTCATTAACTGACTTAGACAGTACAAGCACTTGCTACATAACACTTGGTAAACGATCATTTTCATCCAACACTTGCCCATACCACACTCTTACCTGGTTAGCACTTACCCAATTTGAATTTATGGATATAGAATTTGGGATCACATTTTCTATCTTGATCGAATATGGATTTATTGATACACGAAGTTGTGGGGTTTTTTACGTTTATTGCTTACCCCCAAATCTTACATCTTTGTAGGGGCAATCAATAAGTAAGTTTGTAGCCATGGCATATTTTATCCTCTTTGTTCAATTGTTTACAGATCTGTGCCTAACATTTTAACCAATTCCTGTTTTACAGATTTTTTAAAACGTTTTTTGTTATGTATTGATGGTTTAACCAAAAATTATGGTGGTTGAAAGCTTTTTCCTGTTTATTTTTATAACATCCATTATCAACGTTAACATCCATGTTCTTTACCACTTATGCATTTCTACTTAAATTTATTAACATCCATTATCAACATTAACATCCATGATCCATGTGCTTTTCCATTTATCCATTTCTACTTAAATTTATTAACATCCATGATGTTACTGGGATGTTCTTGGGATCTTGGTGACTTGTTTTTGTTGGCAATGTTGCTTCACTACCATTTGAAATAGTAGCTTGCGTTGTATGCTTCAATACATAGTAGATTAAACCGTATTCAAACTGAAGCCAAGATGCAATAACTTTATGCATTGGTTAATAGCAGACATCGTTGTCCAGCGGCCACATTTTCGTTCGAAAACTATAGATGCTGGAATGCTAATAGTGGAAACATCAAATTCCTTTTTTGGGTGTTAAAGGAAGGCATGCATGCCATCCACAGTTACTTTACGGCAAGTTGAACAGCTAAAAGTATGACCTTTAAGGTAGATTGAGTAGCTAAAGATATGACTTCAAGATGAAAATGAATTTGAGGAATGTTGATTGACATGTTTGATTTTCTATGAATTTTCTCAGGTTGGTTATTTGACACCCCCGAAAAAGTGATCCCAAGTTCTATTTTGAGGAATGTTGGTAGATTTTATCCATCTTTCTATAAATTTAGAATTCTATTTCTTTATTTCCATGCCTCTAACTTTTCTTATTTTGAAGCATCTTCATTTTGGTATATATTGTTACAATGGATATTACATTTTTTAACAGTTAGATCCAATTCAGTCCACCGAGTCCAGAATAGTAATTGGATATTACAAAACTTTGTGCTTGTGACATGCTCAAATGTATGTATATTATGTTCTTATAGTAAGTTGTTATCTATTGACCTTTCAACAACTTTAGTGATCCTAGAGGTGATCAACAATGCCTTAATTATGTCAATTTTCAGAGTAGTTTATTATGGTGATCCGGCCATCTATTTGTAGAAGAAAATGCATTTCTTATGCGTTGTTGCATACCTTCTGTTTTAATTGTTATTTTAATGACACAAAAAGCACAAAGGCACAAGTGTTAAGCTAGCGTATTAGTCTGCTCTAACTTTCCACCAGAATCTTTCTTGTAGGTTGTAGCTATTTCTTCACATGACTAACTTTATGTACATCATGCCTCCTACTTTGCTTCAAGCTTGATATTGGTTGTGTAGATGTATTGACATATTTGTGGGGAGGATTGAAGTTGGTAAGAGCTACATTACAGAAGAAGAATGGCATCAAGTTTGTGTAGGATTATCATTGATGTTCTTTTAGGTTCTTTGATTTCTATTTTTTTGGATGTAATTATCTTTTGATTTTGAATAAACCTCTAAGACTTCCCAAACTACAGTTTTTTTCGCCGCTAAATTCTAAAGATAGTTAAGATGGTAGTTTTCTAGTCACTCAAACTTTGTATTTTCATTAAGTTGGGGTGTCTAAGGGGTTGTTTACCCAACGTTTACCTGATAAGCACTTTCTGGTAAGAGTCAAAACTTTTACTTAATTTAACGGGTAAGTTTTTAGTCCATTAAAATGACATCTTATGCAATTTTTTTATCTGATAAGTGCTTACCGGATAAGATACGCCACACTCATGTATTGAGTAAGACTCTCGGTCCTTGTCATCTCTCTTACCAGGGAAGATTCTCAATCTTTATCATGTTCATCCGATAAGGTAAAGTGACTTGTAAGCATTTAGTGGGTAAGCGTTTAATAAACAATCCCAAAACCCACTCATATGTTTATTATATTATAAGATATTTTACAATCTGTCTTTAACAAATATATTCATGATTAGTGAACGTTATTTGATGGTCATGGGATCATTATGGATACAAAGTATGGGTCAGGTTTAGGGGAAAACCTCAAAAAAAGGGAAAATTGAGGAACTCCCTGGTAACCTTTCATCTTGACGGTATGCACTTGTGCATGTAAGTAATTTGTAACATGCAAACGAGCATATGCACAAATGCATAATACACGTGTGCATAAAAACCAAAAAACAACTTAATTTACTTGTATGCACAAGTGATTCACGACTAAACTAATGTTTCAGTTGTGATTCACTCCCGCTGCATCGCGCGGGTACACAACTAGTATATATATATATATATATATATATATATATATGAATGGCTAGGATTACTTTTCTATTTCTCATATATTTATCATTTCTCAAATGAACCAAACACTATATATATATATATATATATATATATAAGGAATAGTATTTTTTTTTATATAAGGTAAGGGATATAATATGAAGAACTCTAAAATGATTGAAAGATTAAACTAAGAAGATGGGATGAGAGTGTTTTAGCAACTCATAAGTTTATTGAAGATGTTATGGATGGCAATTAATGGTGTCTTACAATGAATTAGACGAAGGTATTTATAGGCCTTCGTTGAGAATCTACATCATTACAATTTGAAAAATAAATCGTTAGGTGGCAATTTTAGGTGTCACATATCTAGTCTATAGTAAAAAATTAATCTAGACTATACACATTATAAAAATACAAAATACAATAGTAAAAAAGAAATACAGTAAATTGTCGGGATATAAAAGCGTCATCCCTTACGTCAGCTGTGAATTATTGTTGTGAAAATGTCATATCTTACGTCATCTTGTCTTCTAGAGATCTCTATGGGTACTGTTAATTGATGGTGGTGATTCTGGGTCTTCGTCTGAATCTGTTTTTGGGAAGTCACTATTGATAATATCAATAGGACTGAGTAGTTCACTTTCTCCTATGAAGGGGAGAAGCATGTCCCAGTTTTTATAAGTTCATATCTGGATGTAGTGTCTTTTTGCAATTAATTTATAACTTGTCCATTTAAAAAGATATGGGAGCCCTGGTGTTTCTTTTCCTTGTATAATCCATTGTTCAACAATGTCTGTGCGACTGTAATCAAAGTATAGGGCTGTCGAACAAGCCAAGTTCTTGAGATATGTCCGTTCTGCCTTTCTATGACTGAGAAAAATCCTTTTTCTCGAATGTCGATATGTGTATCGATCTGCTTCTGGAAAGGATGCAAAGATTTTACATCTTATTGTGGATGTATCTGAAAAGGATGTCATGTTTCCTGCTGTTAAAAGGAACTTTTCACCGAACTTGTTGAGAAGATCCTCTGTTTTTGAATTCAAATTGAACTCTAGATAATCAATCAAACCATTATGGTAAAAATTGAGAATCTGATATGTTGTAAGCTCTACAGTCTGTAAGTCAATCTGGAGTAGAAATGTGTTACGACAAGGTTGATCATGGTATGATCTTTGCACCACTGTTACACCTTTATGACTTTCCTCATGGAAAGCCATAACGATGATTTGCTGCTGTAATTCATGCAGATGTATAGGAAATTATGTACAAATTTTTTCAGAAATAATGCTTTCCAATTCAGGAATTTTGTCCAAAATTGGTTGCATAGTGTTTTTCCAAGGAAGATCTAAAAGTCTTGTCTTGAAGCTGTTATAATCTCTGTAAAAAGCGGTAGATGTATTCGATTCTTTTTTCTCGAGCTGTTGTTGTAATTGTGAAATTTTTTCTTCGAGAATTGCATTCTTTTGTTTGAGAATCGAATTATCAATCTGGATCTGTGTGTTCTGTTGACCCTTTCCAGATTGAAGGAGATGGTTCTGTAAATTAGCAATAACAGTTTCTTGAGCTTTGATCAACTACTCAGGATTTGTTTTTGCTATTTCTGAAAAGGTTTTCACTTCTTCGGGTTCGATGTAAAATTGGTTAATCCTGAAGGCTTCTCTTGCTACGCTTAAGGCTTCAGAGAAAGTATAAAATCCTTTATACATGGGTTTGTAACATTGTGTGTAATTTTCTACACTTTCCCATTTGTTAAAAACTCATGTTTTGGATCCTCTGAAAATTACATAGTAAGAAAATTTCTTACTTTGTTTTTCAGGGGATTTTTGACTCTGTTCTTGAAAATATGTACTCAGAGCATTGAGAATATGTACTTTGCTACTAGATGATTTTGGAAAAGTTTTTAGATGCCAGAGATTATCTAATAAGCACCGTTGTTTTTCTGTCAAAACGATTCCCTTCATGGGTCGAAATTTTTTATGAATATCATAACATTTCTGTAGTTGATGCTGTCCAAATGTAATGATATGATCTGTAGGAATCTGTGATTTCTGTGATATTGATGAACCAGTTTGGCTAGGCCGAGGTATAAGCACTACTACAGAAATAAGTATTTTAAACGGTTGTTTTAGACATTTTTAAACAGTTTTACAACCGTTTGAAAGGGCATCGTTTGAAAAAGTCAGTAGCTTTTTTAAACGGTTTTTGAACCGTTTAAAAAATAAAAGAATGCTATCTGCTGCACATAGGACTTGATCTCGAAACCACAGCCATGCAAACCCACGACACTTACCATTCCGCCACACCTTTAATTCTTTTATTCATTTTTTGTCCAGCTTTGTACTCCCAACTTCAACTTCAGATTCGGCCCAGATTTACTCCAAATTACCGAACACTCAAAACATCAACATTGTAGATCTGTGTGTTGGGTTTCAAGATCATCTTGAATCACTCAAATCGGAGGTCGGACGAGTGAGATATGATCAAAACGCCACAATAGCGCAAATCTATCAAAAATTATCGTTTTGTATCTTTCGCTCCAAATTGTTTCAAACCTATCAAAATATAAAAACGCATTAATGTAGTTCGGTTTTACCCTAAATTTTTAAAGGCCTTTTTAAATGGTTTTTTGATAGTGAAAGCGTTTGAAAAAAGTGTTTGGCCTTTTTAAACGGTTTTTTCTAGAGAACCGTTTAAAAAGATGTATGTATTTTAAACGGTTATATGAAAGAACCATGTAAAAAAAAGTTAGGCGGCTTTTTAAACAGTTTTGTTCAATTATCCATGTGAAATACGTATCCCTTTTTAAACGTTTTTTTATAACCGTTTAAAAATGTCATATGACTTTTTTAAACGGTACCACAACCGTAGAACCGTTTTAAAAAAGTCTTAAAAAAACGCGGCCAACTTTTTAAACGGTTTTTTCGATTTTTTTAAAAACCGTTTAAAAATGTTCTTTTAAAAAAATCATTTATGTAGTAGTGAAACCCCTGGTGCAACTGTAATTGTGACTGTAATTGTAAAAACTGTTGAACTGTGATGTTATCAAGACCTTGTAAATAACTGTGAGGATTATCGGTCTTGGAACTGATTGCAGATTGCATCAATTTTTCTGTAGAAGCTGTAGACATCTCTGTAGAAACTGTAAGAGCTGTTCTTTTTTCATTTGAAGAAATGCTCATTGAAGATGAGCTCTTTTTTATCTGTGAAGGCTGTATAAGTTTCCTTTTTCCTTTGTCCTTGCTAGCCATCTGCAGAAAATAATCTGTTAAGATTTCTAGATAACATATCTGCTATTCCATTATTTTTTCCTTTAATATGCTCAAAATTTATTTTATAGCCACATCCTTGTATAACATTTTGTAAATTAATCCATTTTGTTCTATTAACTTTTTTACTTTGGTCGTTTTTTATGAAGCGTACAATAGCTTCACAATATGTTCTAACTGTAAATTCATTGTGTAAAAATAGTTTAAATTTTTCTAAAGCATTTATTAATGCCTGTATTTCAAAATCCAAACTTGTCCAATTCATGCCAATTTTGTTAAAATTTCTATTGGCATATGAACAAATTTTCTCTGTATCCTTAAGACTATATTTATTAGGCTTGCAAAGAAGTACTGCTCCCCATCCTTCTTTACAACCATCAACTTCGATTATTATATAATCTGTAACTAATGGTAGTTCTAATGGTTTTATGTTTTTAACTGCTTCTTTTATTGTTTGAACTAATTTTATATCCTCTTTATTAAAATGTCTTTGGCCACTTTTTGTTGTTTTACTTTATAATGGCTCAACTAATTTTGAAAGGTTTGGGATAAACTTTATAGCATAATTTACTAGTCCCAAAAAAGCTTGAATTTGTTTAAGATTTTCGAATTTTTCTGGAAAACCTAAGATTTTTGTAGAAATATGTGACTGTAATTCTATCTTTCCATTTCTTATTTCTAGGTCAAGAAAAGATATTTTTCTTTTAAATAATTCCATTTTTCTTTTTGAAACTACTATACTATTCTTTTTAATTTCTTCGAAGATCTTCTGTAAATGTTTCTCATGTTCCTGCAATGTTTCACTTGCAACTAAAATGTCATCAAGATAAACTAAACAAAAATCATATTTGAGAAATATATTGTCCATAAATCTTTGAAATATTGATGGTGCATTTTTGAGTCCAAAGCTCAAAACGTTCCATTCATATTGTCCTTCCGAACATGTAAAGGTTGTCCATGGTTTAAACTGTTTTTCTAACTGTAATTGATTATATCCTGATTTTAAATCAAACTTTAAGAATACTTTTTTCTTTTGTATAAGATTTAATAAGCTATCTTTATTAGGAATATTGTAACCATCGCCTTCTGTGTTATCATTTAATCTTTTGTAATTATACACTATTCTTGTTTTTCCTCTTTTAATTTCACTGTGATTTATAACTATAAAAGCTGCTGATCTGTGAGGGCTTTCGGATTTTCTAATTAGTCCTTGTTCTAACATTTCTGGTATTTGTTTTTTAAATTCTTCTTTATCTAATGGACTGTATTCTATGTTTGCAGTTCTAATTATAATATCTGGGTTTTTAAGCTTAAATTTGCGTATATAATTTATTTTTGATTTCTTAATGTCTTCTCCAATCAATTCTATTTTTTCTAAATGTAGAATTATAGGATAATTTATACTTGTTGTAACATCTTTTCCTTTTTCCAACTCATGTGTCAAAAAAATTGTAAGTAATTTAAAAGCTTCATTTTCAATAAAAACTTTATTTTGATTTTGTTTTAAAAAAATCTAAATTCCCTTGTCCACCACGCTTTCGAGCGAACTCTGATGTATTTTTGTATCGTAGTGTAGGAAAACTGTAACTATGTTTACTTAATGTAATAAAATTTCTGTTAATTGTAATACCACCATTTATACCAAATATAAAATTTAAACCCAATACAAAATCTGTTGATTTTATATATTGGGGGTTAATATTTACGTGTGGTATTTCATATTTCACACTGTAATTGCCTGCAAAATCTAGAAATTGTATGCCTGTTGGTTCTATATAATGTGCAATTGGAATTAATCTATCCTCAACTGTTCTTGTTACTAATTTGTATGATAACTCTTTATGATATTTTATAGGTACTAAACTGTAAGAAATTACACTTTTTGTTGCTCCTGTATCTAATAAAGCTGTTAGATCTAAAAATTTATTATTATCTAACCATAATCTACACTGTAAATTAATCATGTTTGTAGATCCTGTAGTTTGAATGAGTGTATGTTCATGTTTATTGTATTCTTCATCCATTTTTGCCAACTCCTATCTCCTTAATTTTAACCTTAATCCTTCTCCTTTTATCTTAAGATTTTCTTATATCCCTTTTATATTTATAAAAATAAACACATATCTTTACAAAATTTAAAAAAGAAAGCAAACAACTTTACATAACTATGAACAACAAAGATGATTTATCATCAACCCAAAAAATTCATCATAACCATCTTAATAATACCAAATCATTAACTAATCCCTTGATTTTCACCTGAGCGGGTTCTCGCATACAACGGTGGAACTTACTACATTCAAATGACGCCACCAAACAAAAAACGAGTCTGTCCCAGTCTTTTAAATCAATGAATCGTTCTATGCTCTGATACCAAAGAGGGGGGTATGGCGGATTTTTAGGGTTTCCGTTAAACCACTTAAAATCAAAATAATAACATAAAATAAAGAAGAGAAGAAGAAAACAACATAAACATAAACTAAAAACATGAAAAACTTACATATATATATATATATATATATATATATATATATATATATATATAGGGCGTTTCATGGGAGACCCAAGTATTTGATTGAATTTTTAGGGTGTTATAAGTTGGTATCAGAGCTCTAGTTTAAGTGAACTAGGTATGTAATCTCTATGCCAAGACTTAAGCCGAGACTTTTAGGCATTAAAGTGTGAGAATTGGGTAGAATTTCTAAGGTGGGGCAGTCTTAGAGTCAACGGAAACTACCTTGTTGAGAATTATGAAAGTAGTAACGAGAATCTCTATGTAGTGTACGTTCATAATTTCAATTAGCTACTGCTATTATGAATGTACCTCTATGTGAGCATGCTTGAATTACTATGATTATGATAATCGATGAACTGTATTAGTACGTTTATGATGTGTAATCTTGTGTAACCCATTTCTCACCCTCTTTTGACTAATGACAGACGAGAATGGTAAATACTCGGAGTCACCTTCAATCCTCGCCCGAGGGCCAAGCGGTAAACGAATCCACGACCGATAGGCCAAATGCAACTGTGACGGACAAACCTCCAATCCCACCCATGCTTGTCGGAAGGGGGGAACAGATTCCGAGGACCGACATTGCTTCTGTTGATCCAATCCTGACAGAGGTAACTCCTCAAACACAAATGATGGATATGATGAGAGCCATGAACGAGACCATGGCGAAACAACAGGAATTGTTCATGAAGTTGCTTGAAGACCGAGAGGTGAATCACCGTCGTCACGAGACAATAGAAGAGAATGTAGTCATTGCGGGTTCCGGAGGTACCGAAGATGAGAACCACACCGAAGGTTTAATAACTTTGGAGACCAGACAACCGGGGAAAGGATGTTCGTACAAATCCTTCCTTTGTTGCAAACCACCAGAATTTGTTGGGACCGACGAGCCCGTAAAATGTATGAATTGGCTCAGAGAAATTGAGCAGGCCTTCCGAGCTTGTGACTGTGAAGAGAGCCAGAAAGTGAAGTATGGGTCTCAAATGCTAAGGGGCTCGACTTTGACATGGTGGAATGTGTTCACCGCAACTGTGGAGGAGTCTGTGTTAGCCAAAATGTCGTGGGTTGAATTCAAGAGAAAGTTGTTGGAAGAATACTGCAACGAAGAGGAGATGTACCTATTGGAAGAAGAATTTCGATCAATTAAGAAAGGAAACTTGTCAGTAAAAGAGTACACTCGACTGTTCATGGTGGGACATGTGTTCCCGACGGAGAAGGAAAGAGTAAAGGCCTATTTGAAGGGCCTACCTGCGGACATGTTGTCAATGGTCCGCAATTCCAAAACCTCAAACCTTCGCGAGACTATCGAGGAGGCCAAAGTGATGGAGAGGCTTTATGCACGTGATAAAGAGGAAAAGGCGAAGGTAGGAGAGAAGAGAAGGTGGGAGAGCCCGCCAAGTTCGTTCAAGAGAGTGAAGTTTCAATCGGAAGGCAGAAGTTCTGAACATCGTCGGGAGGCGAAGTGGTGCTCCAAGTGCAAAAGCAAACACTTCGGACTTTGCAAGATTGACTCCAAACCCAACACGGTCTCGTGTTTCAAATGCGGTAAACCGGGTCATATCAGCACTGAGTGTTCCATCCGGGGGACAGTCTGTTACGAATGCAAGGAGATGGGCCACGTCCGAAGAGAGTGCCCCAAGCCAAAGGGTGTTGCGAGGGGAGGAGGAAGCTCGGGAAGCTAACCAAAGAAAGAGACCATTCCCAAGGCTCAAGGGAGGGCTTTTCAAATGACCAAAGAAGAAGCGAAGGAGACCGCCGATGTGGTGTCGGGTATGTTTCTACTCAACTCCAAACCCGTTAGAGTGTTGTTTGATTCCGGTGCAAACTTCTCCTTCATATCTGCTATATTTTGCAAATCCTTAAGTTTACCTGTTACCACTCTTCGTGATGCGCTAGTCATAGAAGTAGCTAATGGAGAACAAATAATCTTAAGAGATATCTTGCGAGATTGTCGTTTAGAGATTAGTGGCGAATCTTTTATGGTAGATTTACTTCCCATGACCATCGGGAGTTTTGACGTGGTAATCGGGATGGATTGGTTGGCAAAGCATCAAGCGGAGATTTTATGCTCAAAGAAGCTAATACGGATTCCCACCGGGGATGGTGACTTTCTAATCGTGTATGGCGAGAAACAAAAAGGAGAGGTGACCATTATCTCATCCATCAAGGCAAAGAAATACCTAACGAAGAAGTACCCTTCGTACCTAGCATTTGTGATAGATGCCAAGGCAGAAAAGAAGAGATTAGAAGACGTGAAGATTGTTAGCGAATTTCCGGACGTATTCCCCGAAGACTTACCGGGTTTGCCTCCTGATCGGCAGGTGAAGTTTCGAATTGATTTAGTTCCAGGAGCGGCACCAATAGCTCGTGCACCGTATCGCCTCGCGCCAACCGAAATGCAAGAAATGATGTCCCAACTCCATGAGTTGCTAGAGAAAGGGTTCGAGAGGCCGAGCTCATCCCTTTGGGGAGCTTCGGTACTTTTTGTGAAGAAGAAGGACGGATCGATGCGTATATGCATCGATTACCGTGAATTGAACAAAGTGACCATCAAGAATAAATATCCACTACCCCGTATAGACGATCTCTTTGATCAACTACAAGGAGCTGGATGCTTTTCCAAGATCAGCCTTCGATCGGGTTATCATCAAGTAAGAGTTCGAGAAGGAGACGTTCCGAAAACGGCGTTTAGGACGCGATATGGGCATTACGAGTTCCTAGTGATGCCTTTTGGTTTGACGAATGCGCCGACAATATTTATGGACTTGATGAACCGGGTATGTCGATCATTTTTGGACCGGTCGGTCATAGTATTTATCGACGATATCTTGGTCTATTCCAAGGACGAGGAGGAGCACGAGCAACATCTGAGAGAAGTTCTGGAGGTACTGAGAAGAGAAAGGTTCTATGCAAAATTCTCCAAATGTGAATTTTGGTTACGAGAAGTTCAATTTCTCGGCCATGTGGTGACTCGCGAGGGAGTAAAGGTAGATCCTGCAAAGATTGAGGCGATGACGAACTGGGAGCCTCCGAAAAGCCCAACCGAGATCCGAAGCTTTCTGGGACTCGCTGGTTACTACCGAAGGTTCATCCAAGACTTCTCCAAGATCGCTTCACCGTTGACCTCGTTAACTCGGAAAAATGTGAAGTTTGCATGGACAGACGTTCAAGAGAAGGCTTTCCGTACCTTGCAATAGAAACTGTGTGAAGCTCCAATCCTATCCCTACCCGAGGGAACAGAGGACTTTGTGGTGTATAGTGACGCATCCAAGATGGGGTTAGGGTGTGTCCTGATGCAGAGAGGGAAAGTCATAACTTATGCGTCAAGGCAATTAAAGGAGCACGAAAAGAATTATCCAACTCATGACCTTGAATTGGCGGCGGTCGTGTTTGCCTTGAAGTTGTGGCGACACTACTTGTACGGCACTAAGTGCACACTCTACACCGATCACAAGAGCTTGAAGTACGTTTTCGATCAAAAGGAGTTAAATATGCGTCAAAGAAGATGGCTCGAGCTATTGAAGGACTATGATTGTGAACTCCAATATCACCCGGGCAAGGCTAATGTGGTGGCGGACGCACTAAGCCGGAAGGAGTATAGTGGTATGGTAAAAACCTCACTAGAAGGATTGAGATCATCTCAAACCTCATAGACATGATAAAGACCGCTCAAGCTGAAGCAATCCTTGAAGCGAACCTTAAAGATGAAGCAATGACGAAACAACACCTCACCTTGACGGAAGCTGGTAGGGGGTTGAAACTTTTCCAAGGGTGAGTCTGGGTACCCAAATTAGGAGGGTGCCGGAAGCTGTTGTTGGAAGAGGCACACAAATCGAGATATTCTATTCACCCTGGGAGTACGAAAATGTACAGAGATTTAAAGTTGAATTTCTGGTGGCCAGTAATGAAGCTTGATGTGGCAAGCTTTGTGGAGAAATGCATTACTTGTTCACTAGTGAAGGCTGAACATCAACGACCTTACGAAAGCTTGCAATCCATAGAAATACCAGAGTGGAAGTGGGATCACATCACAATGGACTTTGTAACGAAACTACCAAGAACATTGAAGGGTCACGACACCATTTGGGTGGTTGTAGATCGGTTGACGAAAAGCGCGCACTTTTTGGCCATGAATGAAGCGCTACCGTTGGACAAGTTAGCGAGACTTTATATCAACGAAGTGGTCTCGAGGCATGGAGTACCATTGTCTATCGTGTCCGATCGGGACAGTCGTTTCACTTCCCATTTTTGGGGTGCGTTTCAAAGGGAATTGGGAACAAAGGTGAAGTTGAGCACGGCGTACCATCCCCAAACGGATGGACAAAGCGAGCGGACAATTCAAACTTTGGAAGATATGTTGCGATCGTGTGTTATTGACTTTGGAGGGCATTGGGATTCTCACCTTCCATTGGTGGAGTTTGCTTACAATAACAGTTATCATTCAAGTTTGGGCATGGCACCGTTTGAGGCCTTGTATGACCGGAAATGTAGGACGCCGACGTGCTGGCTAGAAGCAGGCGAGAAGCAATTTGTCGGACCAGAAGTGGTACAAGAAACGGCGGACAAGGTGAAGAGCATACGAGAGCGGTTGAAAGCGGCCCAGGACCGCCAGAAGAGTTATGCGGACAAAAAGAGGCGGCCGATGGAATTTCAAGTACGCGATCGAGTGATGCTGAAGGTGTCGCTTTGGAAAGGAATTATAAGGTTTGGGAAGCGAGGAAAGCTTAGCCCTCGTTTTCTCGGACCCTTCCCTATTCTTGAGCGTGTGGGGCTCCAAGCCTACAAGCTTGATCTACCGCCTGAGATGAGTGGAATTCACCCTACATTCCACATTTGTTATCTTCGGAAATGTCTAGCGGAAGAAGAAAACGTCATTCCATTGTCCGAAATCCGAGTAGACAATGATCGTTGCGTCGAAGAGCCGGAGACCATTCTAGAGAGGGAAACGAAGAAACTCCGCCATAAGGAGGTGGTTATGGTGAAAGTGTAATGGAAACATCATCGGGACACGAACGTGACGTGGGAAGCGGAAGAGGATATGAAGAGGCGGTATCCTAACCTTTTCAAATAGCATGAGATTTCGAGGACGAAATCTATTCCTAGTGGGGGAGGATTGTAACATCCTGTTTTCTTATTGACGTCTCTTCGAGCTTTAATCTCCCTCTCCGAGCCATAGCATTCTGTTAACCTTTTCCTTAAGGACCATTAGTGGTTTATAACTATTTGTGTGCATTGGCACGTCTATTTCGTAACAACAATCGTTATTTGAAGGGTGTGCTTATAATTATGTGTTAAATGTGAAAGGTTATGTGCTTAGACTTTTGTAATCTCTTGTTTGAATAATTGTATTCCGTATGGGGTTGTGAGGAAACCATGGGACTTGTTAAACACCTTATCGCCGACCAATCAACAGCCTGGGAGACTGCGCGACATTGCCCGGCGACAATGCCACGGCATAGTCGTAGAGATGGTACCGTAAGGGGGGGGGGAGACTGGGCAACATTGCCCGGCGACAATGCCGTGGCATAGTCGCCGAGGGCATAGTCGCCGAGGGCATAGTCGCGGAGGTTGTACCGTGGGCGGGGCGGACCGAGCGACATTGCCCGGCGACAATGCCAAGGGCAAAGTCGCCGAGGCATAGTCGCGAGAGGGGGGCGGGGTCCAGCCTTTTTAGCCGATTTTCAAGCCTAAATCACCTCATTTTGGAACCAAGTTTCTGGAGAATCGTTCTCTCAACTCTCTAGGGCGATTTTTCCCTTTCTCCTCTCCCCTCTCACCTCATTTAATTCCTCAAGCAACCTTAGCATTTAAAAGACTCAAGAAAGGTTGTTGAAGTGATTAAAGTGATCCTTGGTGCCATTAAAGCTTCAAGTGAAGTAGAGCTCCCTCAAATCTTAATACCTAGCGTTTTCTCTTTACAAACCCTAGTTGGTGAGTTCTTAACCCTCTTATGTCTATGTGCATACTTACTTGCAATAAATACTTGTATAGATTTGTATTGTGACACTATTGGGTTTGTTATATTCCTAGGGTTTTTGTACAAACCCTAGAAGAGGAGTTTCCTTCATTTTACTCTATTTTCCTTGTGTTTACATGTGACTTGTTACTCTTCCCACTTGATTTATTCCTACATATGAGAATCATGGGAAGGGACCTTAATCTATGAGTTTGACCTAGAGGCTAGAGTCCTTGACAATAAGTATGAAAATCATAATAGGTGTCATGATGTTATTTGACAATGTGAAGAATGTGTTAAGTGAAATGTGAAAGGGAATAATCACTATGGAATGACATGTCGTTTTAATATTATGAAATCTTATGATGGGTGCATAATATCTATGAGTCGGTAAGGAAGGTGTTTACTTTGGTTATCTGTTTCATGCACATCTTTAATCAGTATGTGATCACCTGATAAGAATATGACCGCTATTTCCTTGTGCACGAGGAGATAGTCGTGGGTCAATGGGGACCATTGTTGTGGTCGTTTGTGGTCTACTAGCGGGTAGGCAATAAAGGACGTGGGTCCTTGAGGTGTAACTCGTCTAGTCCTGGATAAGCAATAATGTCCCATAAGACCTTGAGGTGTAACTCGACGGAGTAGGCAATAAAGGCATCGAGTTTTGGTTTGAGGTTGTGATGTCTTGTTGGCATGGGAACTAGGACCGGGACATGAGGTGTAATCCAGTAACATCATGGGTGACTCCACTCCCGTGAACATGTCACCCGATGGAAATGGGTCTCCCCCGTATTTTCAAGAGTTATTTCTTGTATGGTCATGTTCAGGTTTAAGAACATGGTTGCGGTGGAATCATTAACTGTGATGCAAAGGAGTTCGGTAACATGAATATCGTTTTATATTATTATGTTCATGATTTATAAATTATGAGATATCACTAGGCTTTGTCCTAACACTTGTTGTGGTTGTTGTTTCCTCACAGATTCCACTCGTGGTGGAAATTAGGTGGTCGGGCTTATCAACCGTGCACGTAGGAGATCTTGGAGTGCCGATCTTTTGGGTATACGTGTGAAGAGAGATTTTTGGTGGATTAGCAACACCCGTTTTAATCTAGTTTTTGAATTACTTCTAGATTAATTAGGTTGTTGTAATTTGTTTTGTATCTCATTCTTCGGCCAACTTTATGGTGCAAACTATCCCAAATGCTTGTGGGTCTATAGTTGCCCCTTAGGAAGTGTTTCTATGTTGAAGTTTTTCCTTACAGGTTGATTTTGGATGTCCGTAATTTAGACGTCATATTGCCAAAATTTCAATTTTTATTTGATTGAATTTTTAGGGTGTTACACGTTTCAAATGGTATCAAAGCCGATCCTTGTACCATCGGGATGGTGGTGAAGACCTCATAAAGTGTGATCTTGGGGGGGGGGGGGGTGTAACAACTCGTCCCACATCGAAAGAATAGTAGATTCGTGAGCTCCTTATAAGCTCAACGGGCTACCAATAACTTCCACCATGGTTTTAAGTACCACAAGTATTTCTACTACTGGCTCAGATTATAAGGACTCGCCAACTCAATTCTTTGATAGCAATTCACTCTAAAAAGAGCTTAATACATACCCCCTCCGTCCCAAAATAAATGTCCACAATGAAATAAACTAAGTTTTAGAAATGTATAATTAATTAGACTTCTTAACTAAATAAATGACAGTTTTACCCTCTAGTATTCTTACTAATAGAGGGAGTAATGATTTCTCCTTCTCACAATTAAGGGTAGAATTGGAAAGTAGGTACTTACTTTCGAAAATAGACGCTTATTTTCGGACAGACTAATAGAAATGTGGACATTTATTCCGGGACAGAAGCAGACATGCAGTATGCAAATTCAGATATGGTAAAGTTGCAGCTAACGAGTTTTACCTGCGATTGAGAATAAAGAGGTCGTTTTCCTCCGATTTGAGCAGATGCCAAGGATAAAAAAGTGATTTGGAATCAACTTCCTCAGAATTTGAAGGGGATCTCGTACGCCAAAGTTTATCAATGATCCAGCTCAATGGACTACTTTTTGTCCTATTACCATTGAGTTTGGGATAGAATGTCTCCACTGTCCTGCTATCCATATCAGCTCTCCTTATAGCATGATTCTTTGAAAAAACGAAACGAGAATGGGAGATAAGAGAGAGTAAAAACCATAATAAGACTATTGCCCATAAATATAGTTGAAATTATGCATTTTAATAATCTATTTCAAGAATTCCCTAAACAACTTGGCAAGCCTAAGCCAGTCCAGCTCGTTTTACTATCCAAGCTGAGCTCTAGCCTAGTATAGATTGGGCTCAGCAAATCAATGAGCATGAATGAGCCAAACCCACCCATTGAGTCTATACGAGCCATAGTGTAATTTATAATCTTTCCACCCACTAGTCTTGGAATGCTCGGAACTTCTAAGTTCTAACTGGAGTTTCGTGAAGTGTGTTTATTTATAATTTTGAAGTGTTTACTTGTTGATATGGACCAAGCCAAGGCTCGAGCCTACACCATGCCTATTGGAACCAAGCCCCATGAGCTTGGCCCCAACTCTTTGACTCATAAGTAGTATATCGAGCCTGGGCCCCAACTCTTTGACTTGGCATGCCATGGTTGAGCCCAAGCCTACCTATTTTTTTCACAAGCTGAGCTTCGAGCCAAACAAGCTCTGCTAGTGGCATTAACTGATTCACATCGCCAAATAAATTAGCCTTCATACCACATGAAGTATCCACATTTCTATTTTAGTTTGTCCCAAAATAAGTGTCCACTTTCAAAAGTGAGTGTCTACTTTCCAATTCTACCCTTAATTATGAGATAGATAAATTTGTTACTCCCTCTATTGTTAGAGGTAAAATTGTCATTTAGTTAATTAAAAAATGTAACAATTACACATTTCTTAAACTGTGTGCCCTTTTCATCGTGGTCATTTATTTTGGGACGGAGGGAGTATCATAAAACGTAATAATACAATAAAATATTCCTGCGAGGGCTCCTATATTAAGCAAAGGTCCAGTAACCTTGCAGGCACATACCTCTGAGTCAGCAAAATACAGACAATCCTCAGCAGCATGATAAAACGAAGCAGCAGGGCGTGTTATCTTGGACGATTCAAACTCTCCATCCTCGAATCCAGGAGAAGATCCGATCTGTAAAAAAGGGTATTAACAACAGCTTTTAGCTGCCCCTGTCAAATTTACATGGGAGATGCAAATGGGATTCCTTACACAATCTAAGATCTTTCCGCTGCCATCAAACACAATTATACGGTGGTGATTTATGTCGGAAAGGAACAAGCGGTTATTAACTTCGTCAACCTCAATGCAGCCTGCAAATTGTATTACTACAACATAAGCTAACAGTCCTCCAAACTGCTTTAATATGCACTTTAGATCTTAGTAGCATCATGAATGTTCTTTTTAGAGTTTTGCTGCATTAGACAGGCTCTGCCAAAATTGACATAAAAGTTCATAATTATTTGTGGAAGAATATTATATATAAAAGGGGAAATTGCATGAAAATGCAACTTTTGTGTAACCTACTTTCAAAACCTTCGTTTTGGTACCTCAAATGTGACATCTCAAACATTTTAGGTACCTAGTTTACATCTAAGAATGCATGAAATGCAACGCACTATGGTCCGATTCCTAACTTGTGTAACGTACTTTGGTCTAAATGTTTGAGACACCATATATGAGGTGCCAACATTAAGGTTTTGAAAGCACATTACACGAAAAATAGGAATCAGACCAAAGTACGTTGCATTTTCATGCAATTTGCCCTACATAAAACACCCATCTCCCCCACAATAAAGGATATGTTTACATTTGAGCAGCTGAAATTAGCCAAACCTAAAAAATACTACTGCATTATGATTCTGTATTAAAAAGTAAATGACATTTTCCAGACCAAAATGAATCAACTACTGTACCTGGGAAATAAAGAAGTAAATTCTGCAACGGGGAGCAAAGATATGGTTCCCTAAAAGCATCAAGTGGTTTTACCCAAGTGCCTCTCAGATTATGCAACAATCCTGGTTTTTCTTTCGTCTGCACGATTAAATCCTTGATGGCTGCACGTGTTGCACCACAACAAAACAAATAAATAAGAAAAGTGGCAAACATAATCAAACCGGATTGCAACTTCTTTCTTCTTAATGTTTTGTTCTTATCATAATTTCCTACATGACAAGACTTCAGTTGCATGCTAGCATAGATTTAACTTTGCAAAGTGGCCAGATATATAACACAGAACGAAATTATCCCACGTTTTTGCCATTTATTCTCAGCTGAGTGCTCATTCTGTTGTATATGGAGCATGATTCAAACTCTACATCTGAGCACAGCTTCACAAATCCAAATCTTTTTTAACACAGTTGACAGTTAGGAAAGACGGTTCTTTTTGTTTGGATGGAGCTATTGGGATTCACGAAAAAATAGTAAAACCGTTGCTACAACAATGAAATGTATTCCACATGCCCCAGCCCTCTTTTCTAGGGTTTTCTAAGTGAAAAAACGGTAGCATTTTGATTTGTCAACGAAATGGATCCCGCCTAGACTTGATCAGGAACGACATTCTTGGTAACTAGAAACCTTTGTTCATACTGTTCATTATTTGATAAAAGATGTTATTAATTGCGTCTTAAGACTTTTTCGCTAATTTAAGAATTCTTTTTAATTTGATCATAAGTTAAAATCTTAGCAACAGAGAAAAACATTAACAAAAACCAAAAGCGGGATCTTTTCTGTTTTAGGGGCTGTTTGTTTACCTCTTAATGGTTCCATTAAGAGGCAACCTCTGAATCATTAAGAGGTAAATCTTGTTTGGCAAAAAAATGTGATGCCTCTTAATGGTTCCAAAATCCTCTTAATGATTTTGTATCCTGACCCTCCCTTAACCATTAAGAGTCCTGATTTCATTATGAACAATTAGCAAACAACCATATTTCATTTTACACTATATCATAAAAACCTCTTAATCATTCAGACTACTTAATCATTCTGGACTAAACCATCCAGCAACCGCCAAACATACCATTAAATGAAAAACAACATTTTGAATTGAAGAACCAAAATAATATGGAAGAATACCATCCAAACCAAACGAACCAGTATATCCCGCTCGAAAGCAGGGTCTGGAGCGGTGGGATGTAAGCAGTCCCGACCCTTTACCGAAAGGGTATGGTGGCTGTTTCCATACAAGTAGAAGTACAGCACGTTATATGATTGACCCACAAAATATAGACAAATAACAGAGAAAATAATGACAACAAAGCAATTCATTCATGTCGAGGTGCCAGCAAATATGAAAACAGTGTTGATTAATCTAGACATACCAAAAAGTATAAGCCAGTATGACTTGCAAATCTTTGAACTTTCAAATTATTTCATTTATAACTAGCCACCAAAGCAATAGTACAATACTTGAATAGTGATTCAAATTCAAGAATGCAGAACCACTGTTTGGAATAAAAAGATTCATTTTCTAGCAAAAGGGTGACGTTAAGGGGAGTGGGGCCTACCTGTCTCCAGAATTTCAAAACCCACATCCTTGTCATGCAAGAGTAGAGGATCCTCCATGCCTTTAAATATGATGTAGCCCACTCTATCTGAAATCTACAGACAAACAAACATGGATGTAAACAAAAAGAATTTTTGCAACTAATAATCACATGACTTTCATATGAAAAAGTTCCAAGAATCAACGAGAACCTCAGAAAGAGACTTGTTTGACAATAAAATAGGAAATGTGATGTATTCGGTCATGATCATCTTCGCTAAACGAGAACGGACGATATCACTGCTAACTGTTGTGCAGAGCTGAAATCCCATAACATTGAGCGAAGGATACCTGCAGCGGTGAACACATACGCACATAACTATCAACAACTTCAAAATTCAACATAACTGAAACGAGGAAGCAATTGATAACTTTATGAACTATTTCTTACCTTTGCTGAAGTGATTTTATTTTTTCAAACATTAAGGTAGAATCCATGCCTGATCCAAGGAAGTCCGCAAAGAATGCACCAGCAACAACTAGGAAAACTCCATCTCTACCGTTTAAATCCTTGGTGACAGCGCCTCTATTCAACCAACAATGAGAGGGGCCTACATATTTATGCCAAACAACTTAACAACCAGCAATTGATGGTAAGGAGATAATCATGTTCACTAATGACATCATGTAAATTATATATACATTAATACCAAGGTTCTAAATGGCGTGAGGCGTGGCGTGGAGGCGAGGCCAAGCCTCAAGCCTTAGGAGCCACGGCGAGGCCATGACGTTTTCAAGGCGTGACTTATGGCGTCATTTTTCTAATTCATATATATCATTATATAGAAAAACATATGTTTTGTAGTGTTACTCAATTAGTCAATAGTAATAAGCAAGTTTAATTATGGTATATATTAAAAACGTAAAGAAAAATCAAATATTGCATTACGAAATTGTACATTAGGCCATGGCATGCCACGGGCTTAACGTGGCGTGAGACACGCCTTGGTGCCATGGCGCGCCATGGAGGCTGTGCGGCGAGTTTTTTAGAACATTGATTAATACATATAACTTGTCATTCAAAGTTACCTAAATGTACCGAGAAAAGTTTCTTTTGATGTTTCACCCTACTTATAGCTTCATGC
This sequence comes from Arctium minus, assembly GCA_954870635.1. NCBI lineage: Eukaryota > Viridiplantae > Streptophyta > Magnoliopsida > Asterales > Asteraceae > Arctium > Arctium minus. The sequence continues at coordinate 193,083,614 of OX941080.1, forward strand.
TTCAAAACACTTGCAGTCAATAAAGTATGTGCCATGATGCAATAACTGAAGGCAATATCAACATGCCCATCATACTGGAGGAAGTATATTTAATAAATCTAGGGTTGTATTTGGATATTCAAAAACTCTAATATCCCACCAGTTATATTATCTCAAACAAATAACAATGCATGACAATAATTGTCACAAAAGGCCATCGGCCACACCATCCTTTGCACATGCATAATCAGTCTGAAAAATGAATGAGACATTATACCTTCAAGCTCATTAAGACTAGATCTAATGAAGGTCGACAACAAATCGACCTCAGAAAGAAACGTTTTACATGATTCTGGTACAGTTGAAAACCTGAAAGAAACTGTCATTGGTGAATTAGGGCAGTAAAGCAACTCCATACTAGTGACACTGAATGCCACATCGTGCATATTTACAAGGTAGGACCCAAATAAAGCATATAAATACAGATTGAAGCACAACCCTTCAATGGAAGAAAATAGATTTACCTATGAGTATGTTGTCTGTATATTAAAACACCATTATTGATTTTTCGGCATGAATATAGGGCAACAGAGTTGACGATCCATCTGGATGTTTGATAATTTCTTAATATCTGATAACATCTACCTGAAAAACATTAAAGGTAAAGTGTTCAGAAATTCAACAAAATCAATGGCATAGAATACCTTCCCTCACATTTTTGGCAAATCCGATAGAAAATGATTAAAGCTATCGACTTCATGGGTGTTCAATGGTTTATTACCAATAGGATTTGGAAAAGTTATTTTGACTTGTTATCAACTAGTCTTCCGCCAACAACTTTTGACCCAACTTATTTGTTTTGTGTATCTTAATGTCTATAGAAAATGGATGCTCAATTTTTCACGTCCTGTTTACCCCCATCTCATTGGAATTTAGTAGATTGAAAACTGATATCTTGCAGTGTACAAATGACCAATGCTGGTCAATTTGGAAATGCTTTGCAATTAATATAAAACAGCCCTCTTAGCATGACTGCAGATGCAATTTTTGATGTTCTATTCTTTTCCTTTTTACATCTGCTCCTCTGTTGATGTCATCTCAAGGTCCAGCATATCCAAGATTTTCAAGATTTCTTGATACTGAAAATGGCTCTTTTCTTCCATACGAAATGCATGAAGCTTCCCGTTTACTTCCACAACACTATTACCAGGCACTTTCTTTGTCCCACTCCTTTTCATTGTATTTCTCACTTCAGCCACTTCATCCCACTTCCTTGCTTTGGCGTAAAAATTCGATATCAAAGCATAAATCCCTGTGTTAGCATCAGGGTTCAACTCCAAGATCTTCTTTGTCACCATTTCTCCAATCAAAAACTTACCATGGTTATGACATCCTGAAAGAAGGGCAACCCAAAAGGTAAGCCCTGGTTCAGTTTTCATCAAACCAATCAGATTGTAAGCCTCCTCAACATGTCCACCACGAGCCAAAAGATCAGCCATGCAAGCATAATGCTTACTGGTTGGCTCAATGTTGTATTCCTGAACCATGAGCTTAAACCATAGCCTACCTTGTTCTACTAAACCTGCATGGCTTAATGCTGACAACAGAGAAGTAAAAGTCGTAAGGTCTGGTTTTGAGTTTGCTTCTAACATCTTGTGGAACACCGAAAGTGCTTCATTGCCATGCCCATGATTCCCATAGCTAGCAATCATTGCGTTCCACAAGACTACATCTTTAAAGGGGATTTTATCAAACAAGTTACGTGCATAAGAAAGGGACCCACATTTTGAGTACACATCGATCAATGCGGTGCCTAGAACTTGATTAAAAACTAGCATTTTTATCACATATCCATGTAGTGATCTAGCAAGTTTCAGAGACCCAATTTGAGAACAAGCTAAAAGTGCACCAACAATGGATGCTATGTCTGGTTTGAATCCCAAACTCTGCATCTCTACTAATAAATCAAATGCGTTACCAGCACATCCATTCAGAGTACAACCAGAAATCAAGGCACTCCAAGCAACTACGTTCTTGTAGTACATTGATCTGAATACTCGAGAAGCAAGCTCCAAGTTTCCATTTTTGGCATGCATGTCTACAAGACTCGTTTGAACTACTACATCTATGGGAAGAAGATGTCTTCTAATCAAATACCCATGAACAGAAAGACTTATTATTGTGTTGTTAACATTAGCACAAGCCTGAATCAAACCCAAAATCGCAATTCTATCTCCTTCCATGCCTTCCCTTTGCATCAGGCGGTACACATCTATGGCTTCACCGCCTCTCCCACTTTGTGCAAACCCTGTTATCATTGTAGTCCACGAAACAACATCTCTTCTCGGCATTTTCTCAAACACTCTCATTGGTCATTGTTTCATTCATTTTCCCACACTTTGCGTATAAGTTCAACAGAGAAGAAGCTACAAACACATCATCTTCATACCCACAGTCAATTGCCTGCTTTCGAATCTCTTCGCCCATTTCCAAGTTCATCATACTTGTGCAGGCCTTAAGTGCCACTGTAAAAGTGGAGCTGTCAGGCCTAACTCCTTCCAAATTCAATTCCCGGTAAAGGTTAATTACTTCACGATGACTATCATTGCGAGAGTAACCTATTATCATAGCGTTCCAAGCATCCACGCCTCTCTTAGGAATTTTATCGAACACCTTGTGTGCAAATTCAATATCCCCAGTTCTAGCATACGACCCTATGAGTTGGGTATTGCAACTCCCACTATCAATGTACCCAGAAATTATCAGCAAAGCATGGATCTTCGCAACTGATGGGGTATCTTTACAAGCACGGAAAAACGATGTAATGGTCTTTCGTGAAAACATACACATATGCTTCAAATCAATATTTCTAAAAATTGATTTCCAGATGTTTTTGAGTTCGGAAGAATCAATTCTCCACTTGGCGTTACTTTGAGCCAATAAATCTCCCTCTTTATATTGAACAAAAGTAGTTGGTGGAAGAGTATTTGATAACAGATCAAAATAACTTTTCAAACCCTATTGGTAGTAAACCTGCTGAACACTATCAACTCGTTTTGATTCCATACTTATCCTTCTAATTTGATTGAATCCTATTAAATGTGCATAACAAAATTGAGATGCGAAAATATTACCTGCTGATCGCATCACCATAGTCGCACTCGTGTTACTGAGTAGAACTGTTATTTCACCAAACACAAAGCGATGTTGAATTTCTTTGCACAGAATAGAATTTGATTACGTAATCGAAGCGATTTCGAACTAGCAATCAAATAGCAAGAAATAAGTGATTCGAGCTCGTATTTGTTTCTCTAAAACCCCTAAACCCCGAAAATCAAAACCCTCGAACGTAAAAAATAAAGATGGAAACAAAGGGTGGATGTTCGGCCACTTTCCAACGGGACAAAAAAAAGTCAGGAATCAAATATTTATATTTCAAAATTTTCGTTAACAATTTATCATATAAGAAATTGTTATTACAAATTTGAATCTTACATATGTTTTCTTAACCACATGATGTTCGAGTCACTTTGTGTAAGGCTTGATTAATTTCATAGATGCACAATGTCCCAGCTTTTTCCGGTCCAGAGAAAAAGGTCTAGGCTTTTTTAGGATTTTAGGGTTGAAATTTTGTTCAATCGGGCTTTTTCAAGCCTGGCTCTTTTGAGCTTAACCTGATTTTTCAAGGCTTTTTTAGGCTGGGCTCTTTTGGCCGGACCTAGATTAGGGTCTACCCCAAAATGTCGGTCTGGTCACGCTTTTGGGGTCGGAGTAGGTCTAGGCTTTTTGGGACTTGATTTTAAAATTGAGCTTTTCTATGTCTCTAACCTAGAGAATATCTCAGAAAATCATCTATAGCCTTTTGAAGAACTCGCACTAGTCATGTTTGGGTTTGGGGAATGGCCTCAAAACCTTGTGGGGTTAGCTCAATCGGTAATAAAGTTTGGGCTTTTAGGGATCTTCCTTAGAGGTCACTGGTTCGAATTCTACAATGTCACTGACAATTTTCTTGGTTGTTCTTCAGGACCTGAGGCTGATATTAGTCGAGGTATGCGTTAGCTGACCCGGACACCCATAGTTATAAAAATAAAAGTCAAGACACCCTCATGAATATGGTATTAACTATTTAATTCAAATGTTTTTTTTGTACAATGCGCTCTTTTTAGTTGGTCCTTTCTATGATTATATTTTATTAGCTTTATTTTTAGAGAAAAGTTCAAAAAAACTCAATAAACTATTCCATTTTGAATGATTAAGTTCCTAAACTATTTTTTTGAATGAAAAAATCATTAAACTTTTGCTTTTTGAATGATTAAGTCCCTCAACTATATTTTCGAATGAAAAAACCATTAAACTTTCTAATTTTGAATGATTAAGTCCCTAAACATTTTTTTTTTGAATAAATAAATCATCGAACTTCTAAAAATTGGTTACCTTTTTTCAAAGGTACCTAGAACTAACTATGAATGTTTTAAAGTAAAAATAAATCTAAATCAGTTTTATCGTTCTCAAACTCTATGCCATTAAAACCCCTCACAAACAATCGAATCGCTCCGCTTCGCCACTCCTCGTTGCCCGAACGTTGTCCGTTTTCCATATCGCTTAACACGTTGTTGCCCCTACCATCGATCTCCCTCTTTTTGATCTATTTTTTATCTATCAAAAAAGGAAAAATCAAAAGATAACCGGTTATAGGTTAGTTTTTTTGGGTTAAAATGATGTAAATAACAAATTTTTAGAAGTTCGATGATTTAATTTATTGAAAAAAAATGTTCAGGGACTTAATCATTCAAAATGAGAAAATTTAATGGTTTTTTCATTCAAAATGAGAAAGTTTAATGGTTTTTTCATTCAAAAAAATAGTTCAGGGACTTAATCATTCAAAATGATAAAGTTTAATGTTTTTTTCATTCAAAAAATTAGTTTAAGAACTTAATCATTCAAAATGAAATAGTTTGTTGGGTTTTTATGACCTTTCCTTATTTTTATGAGAAAATGTAGTTGAAAAGGAAAACGAATTTTGTTTTTGGAAAAATATAGTTTAAACCATGAAACTTGAGCACTTAGGTTCGGTTTTGTTTCCTATTTAGTGTGTAACGGTTTAACAAACTATGGTCAAAATTAGATCATATAACGGATTTGGCGATTCATTAGCATCATGGTGTAAAATGTTAGGTTCTTGGCATACGATAAGCCATTTGTATCATGTTCAATAAGATTTTACACACTATTTTACAAAATATTTTTGTATTTGAGTGATATTATGTTTGTTACTTGAAATATGATCTCCATTGACACGTAAAAAAAAATTCCAAAAAAAAAAACTAAAAATTCTCAAATTCATAATAATGTAATTCATACACGATTTTTGTATTATTAGTCTAAAAATCTTGATTATTATTCAGCAAAAGTTGATTTAACAGCAATCCCAACAGGCCCCATACGGAACCCGCCTCCAAGGACACCTGTGGATACCAATGTGAATTTACAGCTTTTGGCTCACTCAGCGACTGATACTAGCGGGGGGCTCGGGACATGTCTTGTAACGTTCTTGTATTTCCACCATCAATATTAAATGGATGCAACCATTTTCTTATAATGCCATGGCAATGTCCTGTGGACATGACGTATAATGTCAGAGTCGACGAAAGAATTATCATTTTTATCAAGAGATTTGTGACTTTGGACAAAACGTATATGAAAATAAATATTCGACAAAAACAAGAAGGCATAAATTGAAACATCGTATATGTTTGTTGTTTCTGAATTTCCTAAAACTTTGGAGTTCATCTAGATTTCATATGATCGTAGTTTCTAAAAACCCAAAAAGACACGTGTATACATTGACCAGTTAAGGGATAGAGAACGGTTATGACGTAACTAGTTACTTAGGTTTTCGTGTTAACCAAGGATCGGTTATAACCAGTTACACAGGATTGGTCATAACCGATGGATGCCCACTTCTAGCTTTTGTGGCAATCATCTAAACAGTATTTCAAGACATGCATTTTTTTGGTTTTCAAGGTTGTTGATTTTGCTTCCTTGAACGATCGAAGGTGAATCAATTAGACTCTACGAACATATGATTACAAACTTGCTTTTGTGTTGAAATTTTGTTCGATTGTTGTCAAGTTTTATATTGCAAGTTAGTTGATGCTTGTATAATTTCTATTATCTACACGTGAGTTCAAAAAATTCATCTTACTGTGATTCAATCTTCACTTCTAGATAAAATTAACAAGAAAAATTATTATTATTTTCATGTCGTCCGCTACCATCATTGTCAATGTTGCCATTTTCGTCATGTACAACGATAAAAGTATAAATGTTTTCGCTTGAAAGTGAGATATCTATACTATATTATAAAAACGACATAAAAAACTCTTAATTACAACATTTTAAGCACAAGGTACAACTAATTAAAGCCAATTACTTAATTTACAATTTCCTAATGCTTTGGTACAACCTTTCCAAGCACAATATCTCACATAATCATCTATTTGTGGCAAGGTTCTAAATGGCGTGAGGCTTGGCGTGGCGGCGAGACCAAGCCTCAAGCCTTAGAAGCCAAGGCGAAGTCATGGCGTTTTCAAGGCGTGACTTATGGCGTCAAATTCCTATTTCATATATAATATTATATATAAAAACATATGTTTTGTAGTGTTACTCAGTAAGTCAATAGTAATAGGGAAGTTAACTTAGGTTGTATATATAAAAAACTTGCAAATAAGAAATTAAAAACGTAAAGAAAATCAAATATCTCATTACAATAACCGTGCATTAGGCCATGGCGTGCCATGGGCTTAACGTGGCGTGACACACAAGCCTTGGTGACATGGCGCGTCATGGCGGCTGTGCGGCGAGTTTTTTAGAACATTAATTTGTGGAATGGATACTCATTTATTAATATAAATATTTGTTTTTTTGGTGGAGGATTTTATAAAATAGATTTTATATTAGCATAATCTATTTTAAATGTAGATTTTACATTTATATCTATATTAATGAGATGTCATATAAAATCTTTTTTCTTCCGTATTTTTTTATATTACATCTCATAATGATTTTTCCATATTTTATTTTATAAAACCTTTTTTCATATTTTATTTTATAAAATCTTTTTACATAATGAGATGTAATATAAATTTTTTTTTTCCGTATTTTTTTTGCTAATATAAAATCTATTTTATTTTATAAAATCTACACGTATTTTATATTAGCATAATATAAAATCTACACGTGTTTTTTTTGCTAATATAAAATCTACACGTATTTTTTTTCACGGGCATTAAAAGAAGAAAAAAGAAGGTTGATATGAATTAAAAATAAAATATAACGAGATACACTAATAAATTATCGTATTCTTTAAAATAAATATATTCCGCAATACTTTCCAAATTAACCAAGTGTAAAGAAAATAAAATAGAAACGATGTATATATAAAAATATTCTTCCATATTTTTAATATATTTTTAATATATTTACATTTAAATGTAAAATCGAAAATGAAAATAAAAGATTTTAAAATATTCTCCACATTCACTATAAATATATATAGTTTCTTTATGTATCATCCGAGTACAAGAAGAAGACGAACGGTCGGGTGTCAATGGCGGAACCTGCAACTGAACAAAAGGTATTCCACTATATTTTTGTTTCTTTGAAAAACTACTTTTTTATATTTTATTTTATTTACTGAGGATTTGTTTATACTTTTCAAAATCCACAATCATATTTTTCGAAGTAGGGGAATAAGATATATATACATATCTTTATTTTTATCGACTAATACTATGAGGTCTTGAAGTCAATAGTCAGATAAATTTTCAAGTGGTAATGAGTGAATTTGAACTATACCAGTTGAGTTGCCGGTTACAAAAGATAGAAATCATTTATTTTTTTTGTCATATTTGATGTGGGTTGAATGTTGTTAATTAATCTACAGATTTATACGTTCAAAGTGATTGTCAAGTGTTGTCGAGGAGGTTTCAGAAAAATTGTAAAATCTGTAAAAACGTATGTTCATATTTATAATTATTTCAATAATAGTGATATGTTGTGAGACATGTCGTTTGAGTTTTAAATAATATAATACAAAACTATTACCAATATTATTGCACAAACTAATAACAACAAACGATTAAGAATATATGCAAGTTAACCACTTATGAAAATACATTTGTTTTTCAACAGAAAAATTACGTTTCATTTTAACTCGGTTCAATATTCCCAACACTAGTGAAAATGAAATGATAAACTCACGGGAATGTGATTAAAACTACTGTTACTTGTTTATTAACGCACCCCTAGTAATTTAACTGTGAAATTCAAACTTCGAAATCCCAACCAAATACAAGCAATAAAAAATGAAAATAAACATCTGTATAACATTTATAGAACCAGTACAGGAAAGTCAATTTTGTTGTGATCACCACTATCGCTTCTTGAAACACATCGTATCTTTTTTCTTTCTTCAAAATACCAAGAAACCATACAAAAAGTACTAACCATTGTGTCCTTTCACCGATAAATCTACTTGTTTGAAATAGGGTTCGCTCCACTTGGAACCTCGTGATCACCAACTTTAAATTCTCGTGTGGATCTCAATGGCGATGATTGTGAATGATGGGTTGTGGTCGTTTTCGGGTGAAAATCGAGGGTCGTCGTGGGAAGTGAACCATCGGCCATGGAAGAAGTGATCAAGAAGATGGAAATCAAAAAGGAAACAAAAAGAAAGCAAGAACAAGAAAAGGTTGTAATGAAAGCAGCCATGCATAGAAATAATGGTAACTAAAGATCGATATATGACCCCTAAAAGGACGAAAAAAAGTTTATAAAAAAACAAAAGCAATTTTTGAAATTCAATGAACCACCATATAAAACACATGTTGTACATTTTTTGTGTTTAAACCAAAGAAATAATCGAATCGGATACTAATAATATATAATCATATATATAGAGAGAGAGAGAGGGGGGTTCAAGGGAAAAAAACTTAAAAGATAATAACTATTCATTTGTACTTTATGTGCATGTGCATACAAGAAATTAAAGATGTTTCTTAGTTTCTATGCACGTATGCAAACCAGACAAATTACTTGTATGCACATATGCATACTATGCAGACAAACGGTTATCAAGGTGTTCCTCAACTTTTCATTTTTTTACTGTTTTTCACTAAACTTGACCATAGGGGTTGTTTTATTTGCAACCCTTAAAAGGGTTGCAAACCTTGCAACCCACATCTTAACCGTCGGATTCATGATCGGCGGTTACAATAGATATGGGGACTAATATTTTTAATTAAAAAAAACAAAAAATTAAAAATAAAATAACCGTCGATCATGAATCCAACGGTTAAGATGTGGGTTGCAAATGTCGCAACCTTTTTAAGGGTTGCAAAATATCCTTCCACTATATATATATATATATATATATATTTATATATATATATATCGAGAGAGAGAGAGAGAGAGATGTTCATACGAGAACAATAATGAAATAAGAAAATGGTCGAAACACATGTGACTTTACACTAAAAGCACGTGTAATATCACATGCAACTTTGGCCACGAACTGAGTTCGCGGGCCACGTCGCCCGCACAACTTTGCGTTTTTCCATTAATGTAAAATCACATGTGATTTTGTACGTGATTTGACCGTTTTCATGTTAACCTCCCCTTTCTCTCTCTATATATGTATCCATTTGTATGGGCAAAGATATGTATACACACATTGTGTTTGATTACAATTTGGATCATCGTAGAGTAGAGTTTTAAGATATAAATTGGCAGAAAGTTACAATTCCTTCAAGGATTTAGCTCATTGTAGGCACTAAACTCATAATTCAGCTACCTAGTGAACCGTTTTGCACCTAATTTGTCTCTCATATAATGTTCTTGAGACAAGACGATTATAAATCCTCTTGCACAAGCATGAGTGGATTATTTAACCTTTCACATTTTATGTCAAAAAATAGCAAATCAGTAATTTCAGAGCTTTCAATAGTTTTTATAAGAAATGATTCAAAATTCTAACGAGAACACCTTCATTTTATGAAAAAGAGAGAACACATGTGATACTAAATTAGAGACGACTCAACCTTCGGCACGACCATGCCAAATCGCCCACACACCACCAGGTCCACTCACGTGTATTATCACATGTGATAAAGGTGTTCTCTCGTTTTCGTAAAATAAAGGTGTTCAATTGTTTGAACCTCCACCTTTTATATATCTACCGACTGGCAAAAAAGTATATCGACTTGTAATAAACCATGATGTAAACTTTAAGAATTAAAATTGATTGACAGTTCATGATTTATCATAGTATATAAGATATAAATTATTGCAACATTATTACCTTGGATTCATTTTTGCAACTTTAAAGAAGGGTTCACCCTTTATATAAAAGCAAACCTCATGATTACACCTGATATTGCTATTCATATTTCACTTAAAAGCAAACCTCTTTGTTGCTTCAAAATCCTTCAAAAACAACAAACACCTACTTTCACAAACCTAATATATCTCACATAAAGATAAGGTCCGGAAACGGTTGAATGTAAGCAAACCTTACTTTTACTTCTTACAAAAAGAGACTGTTTCTGTAAGACCCTAACAACAGTCAGTCAGTCACATAATATCATCAAGCCTCTCTTTAAGGCACAAAGGCAAATTTTGTCAGGTCTACTCACTCGTCAACACCGACCATGAAGAATTGGTTAAGGTTTCAACGTCATTAACCATGAGGGACAGAAGGACAACTCAACTGACAAATAAATGCTAGGCCATGGGGCTCCTACCCATAGGTCGCTGGTTCAGGTCTCTACATGGCCACTGGAGATTTTCCTGACCGCTATCTTCAGGGTCTCGTGGGATTAGTCGAAGTGCGCGTAAGATGATCCGGACACTAACGTTTACGATAAGAACATCATTATCAAGTCACTAGTGTGTCCCTAAGCTTATCATTTGATCTAAACTTTCAAGTGGATGCTGTTTTCAGCAGGTAAGCTTAGAATTAAGGTTTAGGAAATGCCCAAATACCCTTGTTGTCCACATATCTTTACTACTTTCATGGTTCTGTAATAAATTAATAATGGCATGCCAAAAAGGATCTCAAATTTTTAGAATTTTAGACCCCTCCATTCATTACAGCTAACCAACAAGGGATCCCATTTTTGGTGAAGACAATTCTTATGATTTATTTGTCATGTGAAAATTAAAAACAGTCCTACACACATATCCATTGAAGTGTTTGACTATTAGTCAAACAGCTAAAATACCCTTCCAAACTGAATTAATAGATGGGAAGTATTTTAAGGGTTTTAGGTTATTAGTAAGGGGGTGTTTACTAAAGACTTACCGGGTAAGCGCTTACCGATATCATTTATCTTATTGATTGAGTATGACAAGGACCGAGAAACTTGCCCGGTAAGAAACAAGGCAAGGACCAAGAGTCTTTTTTTCTTTTTTTTTTGGAAGGGTGTCCTAGGCTATGCCAAGACTAATCCCTTGGCAAATTATGACCGTAAGACATCAACCCTGATTAAACCTCAGTGGCCACAATTGTTATGTATGCCTAGATTCGAACCCTGGGCAAATGGGATATTCCACCACATCCCCCGAAGCCTTAACCAGTATGCCACAAACCTTGTGGTTAAGGACCAAGAGTTTTACCCAAAAAGTGTGCAAAATGACTCTTACCCGGTAAGCGCTTACCGGGTTTAAGATGTTTACCAACAATCTATTTTCATAGCCAAGGATGTTACACGATAAGGTAAATGAAAGTGAATTTCTTGCCGGTAAGTGCTTACCCGGTAAGAATTTGGTAAACGGCCCCTAAGATTCATCAATCAATATAAACAATGCAAATACTTGTAGATTATGGGTACATGGAGAGCAAACAGCAAGAGAATTTTCAGGTATAGATGTGGTTTTTTTTTGTATGAGGGGGGGGGGGGGGGGGGTTCAAAAAAAGGATATGACTATCCTTCATGGGCTGACTGAATAAGCCAATTTCTGACCCATTAAGCCATTTCCGAACAGGTATGTATGGCTTTCCCGAATAAGCCATACATATAATACAGCCCATTAAGCCATTTACCGAAAAGCCTCGAAGACAAATATGTACATGCAGCTTAAGAAGACAATGTTCAGAAGCTATAACCTAATTGTTGTCACCTGAATCTTTCTAATAAAACTCTAAACCCTTTATAATTGTATTCACTTTTGCAGCAATTGCCAAATCCTGTGCAATCACGTTTTAGTAAATTTCTAACTTTATGTATTAGCAGAGGGGTTGTATATTGCGCTAAATTTTACCATATAAGCGCTAGAAAACTGTTTACCTTATAGATATAGTAACAAGTGTTGGTCTAAAGTGGGAAGCTTTTCTTTACAGAAAGGTACGTCACTGAAAACTGACTAAAGTAATGGTGGGATGATTTCTTAAAAAACGGTCATGTAAAGATGGTAGGGCAAAAGATGATTCTAAAATTTACTTTTCCTTTTACAATGTATCAAATTCAAAAGCAAAAGCTACCTACCGTCCTCAACCCCTGTCCCCCATGGTTCATGTTCCCACATTTGGGTACTTGACAGTATACGAATAATAGTATCTGCAAAAAGATGGTCATCTTAAAGACTCAAACCTTTGTAACGGCTTTCCTGCATGTAAGTTTTATAAGATATAATAATCAAGTATTAATATCTTGATACCCATGCTTGTATACAAGATAAGCAAAATTGTCCTTTGACATAGGGGGGTGACATTTGGTCAAAAGTGGGTTGCTGTTTTTGTTTTATGGAGGATTTAATATGTGGTTGAGAATGAATATGTTCATTTAACGATACTCCCATGTCTGCTTATGCAAATAAATCATCTTTCCAAAGAATAACATGCATTATTTTTTTTCTTACTATGGAAAAAATTAGAATAGTCTATAAACATCCAGGGGTAAATAATCAGAAACCATTTGTCGAAAAAATGAAGTATTCTATTTTGCATGCATACATTTTCCTTCATATAAATCATTAACGCTGCTAAAAAGAACCATAAACAGGATAAGAAAGGAGCAAATATATCTTACTTCCACCGCAGTGATTGCCGTATCCCGGTGTAGATGAGTCCTAAAGATCGCCCAATCAGGGAAACCAAAAAGAAAGAGACAGCATCACTGATTTTGGCAACAAGGGTCCTTATGAAGGGCATTGTAATATCAGAAAACTCAAGGTATAAGCTGAAGTAGTACCTCCTGCAGCAAAGAAGAAACCATTAAAGATGGTGGATGCTCTACTCATTGAGGTTATTTAGAAGAATAACCTTATGACATTTTTTTTTTTAAATGCACGATCTTCTGACAGATTTTGAGGTGTTCTTGTTAGGAACAGGCTTTCTTCTATTAGTTAGAGGCATTCTTAAATATGTTAGAAGGTCAGGCATTTAAAAAAATTTGCCGAATGTTATTATCCTAAATAACCCCTACTGGTTGAGGCACGGCCTACAGATTATTAGGAGAGATATTTAGGTGTATAACCTTAAATGAGAATTTAATCAAATCCATGACCTTCTGATGAGTATAAAGCCATCTTTTAATAGGTCAGGAAGTCATGAATTTAATTAAAATCTCAATTAAGGTTATATACCTACATGACGCAGATAGAGGCCCCCAATACTAGAAGAAAATCAGGCATTTCCCATAGATGAAAATCTGACAGTGTTATTTCATAAACCCAACCGAATTTGGTGAAAAGCAAATGGGCGAAACATTTATTGGATTCTAATTCATGTGATCTCCTTTATTTGAAGCCAACATTTGTTTCGTATTAAATATAAAACATTTCAAAGCACGACAGCAATAGTGGGTTAGCGATTGTTAAGAGTTTAAGCATTTATGGAGGAGCTCCAGAGTACAATTCCAATGCACCAAGTAGTGCAGCATTCATAGAACTCGTAGCAAGAATAACAGTTGTGTATAAAAGAATTAGATCATACCAACCCATGAGTCCCCTTAATTCTTTGGTCCGCTTGACAGGTACACGGACATAGCTGATTACGGCAGCACATAAAGGAGACACCAAGGGTCTAGACCTCCTTAGGCTGAGCTTCTTCAACCAACCAAACTTTTCAGTCTTGCCATTGCTAGATTCTGGAACGGGTTGACTCTGGAGTATACGAAGGTCAAATCGATCCTCATACATAGATACAACCGTCTCCATGTTCTGAACAAACCACTGGTTAAGTGACACCTGTAGACAAAGTCTGTTGGTCCACATACAAAAATGAAGGATACAAAGTCCAGTTTTTTCCCTTCCCACCCATATTTTCTCCAAAAATCGTAGATGCCTTGTGAAAATGATGAAAATTTAGGATGACACTCAACAGCCTACAATCGTTTCCTCAATTTTTTGCAAGTGTACCTCATTACGTAATCTCTGAAGTGCTCGGGTCGATAAGGCACACAAATTCAAACCAAGGTTGTTCATTTCGTTTGACATGTCACTGTCTACAGAAATGAGCTCCAAATATATACTTGCAATCCCATCAGCCAACGTGATGACCAAATCTTCCAACACGGAAACCGCCCGAGAAGCAAAGAAGTCATTATTATAACAACATTCCTCACTGTTCATTGAACCACACAAATTTTAGCTTCAAATTAATTCATACATGATAAGAAATTAAGATGGCAATGATGCAATGTGTCATTTAATCATAATTTTTCTACTGAAGAACTAAAAAAAGGATATAGATGGGAGATCAAAAGCAGAAAGAGAAAGAAACCAATTAGGTCATATAAATATACACTGCAAGGATATTTGTGCCATAGATGAAGGATCGTATGAGGAGAAGAGTTAAGGTGAGAAGGTAAGAAGAGATTTGGGCCCTTGATCACTTTCAATCTCAAACCCATCCCATGAATCGCGCTTGATACGGGAATTGATCCGGTGCATCTTGGTGCATCTCATCCTAATGTGCATCCAAGGGTGGAGATCCCTTCTTACCCTTCTCACCATAACTTTCATTCTCACAGGAACCCAACCCTTGTGCCATAACTGTCAATTGACACGTAACATACCTGGGAGAACCAAATCTAAGAATGTAAACTAGCTCAGTATAGAGATCCTCCTTGCCCGACTTTTTAACATTTTGCAAAACAGAGTCATCTCCTTTTAACTTCTCAAACAGAGGAGGGGGAAATTCCTGAATGGAAGAAAAAGAGAGCATTCTCAATATGAAAATGGTTTTAGAACTCATATCTACTTCTTATATTTTCTTCTTCAACGACCAACAGAAGCAAAAACCTATAGTACACCATCCTAATTTTCCAAGGTACCTTGATGGATCTCCTGTTTCTTAATAAAAGCTCCTCTTTCAGCCAATCCATGCATATAGACAATGAAGATCTTTGTAGGATTTCAAAGAAAACCTTCTGTAGATTTTTCAAGTCTGCAGTAGAAGTGCTTCTAGAGATATTTTCCACCTGTAATCAAGTTATTGAACTTTTATTTAGATAGCCTTATTTAACTTGCAAGTTTATTCAAAATTTCAAGGTAACAATAAACTTGCATAAAGTACCTAATATTCATTCTTCTATGCCTTTCTTCAAGTAATTAAAGAATAATTCGATCTTACTTACAAAACTAGTATGGACACACATAATGTTTTAAGTTTTTCATTTGTAACTTCTTTACTAAGAGCATCACTAACTACATAACTACAGACTGGTTCCCAGACTTGAAATGCATATAAAAATATTAACTTGGATATACCGTAAATCTATGGAGACCACCAAACTCACCATTTCCCCTTTTGAAAGGGAGAGGATGTGATTATGAGGAGAGGAAATGTGCATCATGTCAAAAAAAATCTGTAACAAGAAATTGTGGAGAATTTGATGGTAGCTATACATTTTCCCTATAGCATATTACGCTTTGGCAGTGTAACAATATACCAAAGCAAAGAATATCAACCATCGCATAATCCTCTATCCAAAAGACGAATGAACTAGAATCATCATCTTCTACCATCAAGACAATGAAACAATTGAACTTATATACTTTATTAGTCAATGTACATGGCCTACTGAGTTTTCAATCTCAAAATCTCCAGTTTTCGGTCATTTGAATAGCCATTTCCGTCTGAGTAACCAATATCACTTAGACAAAGTAAATTAACATTAAAAATCATATTTGAGAAAGAAGAGAGATGATCAAGGTTCAAGTCTTAAATGGTGTGTTGTTTGATAAAGAAGAGATATGATCAAGGTTTATGTTTTATATGGTGAATGTTGAGAGTTCTCAGCTTAGTTATGATAACTGGGTTCACCATTTGACGAGCGAACATAAAGAATAAGAGGAACCTTTAGCCAGTTTAGTTCTTAATACATGATCATTCAAGTCAGGTTATTTTGTTATTGGGATAGGTGAATTCTTATAGATCCATCCTCCGAAGGAACCGAACATGATAATTTTTCATCATCCGGCTCGAGTAAGAAAAGAGAAAGGTTTAATGTGACAAGGAGGAGGTGGGCATGTAATAAACTCGGAGAGAGAGAGAGAGAGAGAGAGAGAGAGGGAGAGAACTATAAACCAAACCAATATATAGAGATGAGTGCTTGCCTCAATTTTAAGCCATTGAAAGGAAACCCACATCAACCTGAACCTGGGACCCTCTGCAATGGCGGATAAACTTGAAGGTTGGTTAGCAGTTTCTCCTGATTCCATAATTCCATTTTCAAGTTTGGTCCCATTTTCAATAGCAGTTATGGAATCAGTAAGTTTGCATTTCACAGTATCCCATGAAAACGTAACCTTGCTGTCCTTGTCATTCCTCTTGGAACTGCACTTTTTGAAAGGAGAGACAACATATATGAGAAATACCACTTACACAAATTAGATTAGATTCATAGCCTCATGAAAGCTAAGTATGAGCATACACTAGATAATATATATTTTTCTCCGGGTACCTTGCTTACCTACCAGAAATGAGAGTCTCATCAGGAGCCACAATATCACTCAATTTGTTCCTTCCAGATATTGAAAAGGGCCCGTCAGCAGGTACAACTCCAGCCATATGTGTAAGAAAAAAACTTGCCATGAGGAGCACTTGATCAATTACAGGAATCAACCCAGAAGAATCACCATTTGTACTTATAAGAGCTCCCAAACAATAACACCTCATGTGATTCGGCTTCTGATAACGATTTACTTTTATGTTTGTGAAGCAGAAGCCACCAGACTTGTAGACATTATGTGTAGCTCTACCACAGCCAGCATAACACTTCCTACTGATTAATAGTGGTTGAAGAAAAACAGAAGTAAGAAAGGATTAGAATGAAAAGGAAATAAATCATATGGAAAACTTGTACATTCGTTGTTTCTTAAGTGCCTAATCTAGCATATTTGCTTTCCATGTAGCAGTGGACAAATACAAGGACACATACAAGGACTCAGGTTGATTTAAAAAAATTATATGTAAGTTGATGATTAATTTTTCTTTCGTTGTTATGAATTGGGCACTTTTTTTCTCTAAACCACTCCGGTACCCTTTTCCCTTGTTCATACTGAATGAAATCAGCATACAAATTTGTGAAGATCACAAGCACTGAAGTATGATAAGTTACAATTTTATGTAATCATCTATCAGATGGCCGTTATTTGATGAACAGCATGAAACCTACAAGTTATTAAATGAAGAGCAAGACCTGCGAGTTTGAGCACATAATCCATTTGGCATAAAGCTTAGCTTGGTCACAGAACTTCCATTCATGGGGAACTTAATAAGTGGCAGGACCGCAACAGATTCTGTCATTTGTCGTTCCTCCCTAACGATTGCTGGGTAGCACTTCTTCTACTAAAAGAGAGCTTCCAAGTAGGAGAGGAGCGAAAATTCCTGCCTCATCCTTGAAACATTAATTAAAAAAACGAAATGATATTTAAAAAAAAATGTAGTAGCAGACAACTTCCACAACATACGTCTATAAGATCAATTGCCACCAAGAATCAGAGAGAATTCATATGTGAATAACTAAAGCATGAAAACCCATGAAGAAGAAAACAGAAATCTTCTAACTTTTAACTTGTTAGGTTACAGGCCTGTTCCTGACATTTTTTAGGCCCTGGGCGAGATGTAAAAATGGGCCCTCGATAACTACGAAATTATTTTCAATATATTGTTTATATCATCAAAAATAACATTGAATTCAAAAATTCTAATAGTTCATATAAAACCATTTTCCCGGTATTTCTAGCGCAAGATCAATGAATAATCATTTCTAAATTAATATTATCCACCATATCATTTTTACATAACATCGTCAATTAGTTCCACCATCAAAAGCATCTTATGATATACCTTTAATATATGGACTGAAATCATTTGACGTCATTATCTTGAGCATTCAGAGTAACATTTTAAGTAAATCAATATAAATCAGTAGATATTTCACATGTTACTTGATGTTAATGTTTTCCATCATCATTTTAAACTTTTAGGGATGAAACAAACTTTTTAAGAACCATCACTCTTAGAATCAAAAGTCCATGTTGATTACAGTTTGAAATTTTATTTTTGTTTTAGAGATAAGAGAGTATTTAAAATTCATGCACCCAATATTAGATAATAAATAGTCAACAATGTATGAAAAAAGAAGTATCTTTGAAATACTAAATATAGATATATGTTGGGTCATCTCATATAGTTTGGTAATTGTTTTCAAAATATAGGAGTTCTGTTAGTTAATAACAAGAAAATCTAATATATTCTAACGCAATAATAAAATTCATGCGGATGGAATAATGACAAGAGTATGTAGAAGATAAGAGAGTATGTTTTCCATCATCATTTTAAACTTTTAGGGATGAAACAAACTTTTTAAGAACCATCACTCTTAGAATCAAAAGTCCATGTTGATTACAGTTTGAAATTTTATTTTTGTTTTAGAGATAAGAGAGTATTTAAAATTCATGCACCCAATATTAGATAATAAATAGTCAACAATGTATGAAAAAAGAAGTATCTTTGAAATACTAAATATAGATATATGTTGGGTCATCTCATATAGTTTGGTAATTGTTTTCAAAATATAGGAGTTCTGTTAGTTAATAACAAGAAAATCTAATATATTCTAACGCAATAATAAAATTCATGCGGATGGAATAATGACAAGAGTATGTAGAAGATGAATAATGAACTATATATCAAGGATTATAGGCAAAAATAGTTTTTAGATATTAGGTAGTAAATTAAAAACTTATAGTAAATTAAAAGCTTATAGAAACAATAAGCAATACTATAAAATGAAAGACTAAATAACTTTTTACAAATTTTCTTGTGCAATTTTATTAATTAATACATGTCCGGGCCCTAAATATAATGTTAAATTCTTTTTGGGTCCTATTATATACTAGATTTTTTTTTATTTACAATTTTTAACTACTAATATGTAGTATATACTAAAAAAAAATTGGGCCCCTATTTCGTTTGGGCCCTGGGCGTGCCCGACCCGCCCTCCCCAGGGACGACCTTAGGTTCCACATCTAGAATCCATCTTCTGAGGAAATACTTAAAAGTTTGCAATATTTCAGAAGTGGAAACATAAACTCTTCTATTGACATCAAATTGATCAGTTGATTCAATAAACTCCCAATGTAATCCAATGCACGCTTAAACGATGGAAAATTTCAGTTCACTAGTTCAGCTTAATAGTTCATCGTTCTGACAACAAGTTATAGTCACGTGTAACATCGAAAGCAAATATAAATTCACTTGCACAATGCACTTTAACCAAACAAAAAAAAAACATAACACAAATTCAGACATTGTAAACCCTAGATCAAGATTCATTTGAACTCGTACTCATACATATATAATGTATTCAGTGTTTTGTGGTATAAACATAAAATGTAACATCTGTTAGTATCAGAGAGTGAGTAATATGATTACCAGGTAGCGATGTGCACCAAATGTAGGAACCCTAGATTTACGGAAGGAAGTTGAGACTTGAGAGCATTGAAATTGGAAATCTATGGCGGTGAAATTGAGGATTGGATATGTGCGTACCTGGATTCTCTGAGGAGTGCAAAGTGGTCGCTCTCTCGAGGGGACATTGATGGTTTTGTTTGACATGATTTTCATATGATCAAATTGGCTCAACAAAATTATTGAGTTTATTTTTTGTTTTTTTAAGTCAACTTTTATTTTTGGAACGGACCAATATGCTATAATTTTTCTAAAATAAAATAGAAAAACTTAAAATCTCTAAAAAAAATTACATCCAACTCCGACAGCTACTCTATTTTAGCAATTCTGTCATCAATTATATTAATAAAATATTATTTATCTCTCATAAACACACAACTTCAATGTTTCCTATTGGTAGAAAAAAATCTCTCTCTTAAATATAGAATTTTAGAGATTTCTCCAAATTTGGAGATTTTTACATTTTCTCCCTTATTTTCTCTATTTTAGCATACGATATAACATAGTTGTTGGAGCAAAAAAGTTGTTAAAATCTCACTTTTTTCTATTTTAGCATAAATGTTGGAGATGCTCTTAGAGCTCTCCAACAGCTAT
The DNA here is from genome assembly GCA_954870635.1 of Arctium minus. Lineage (NCBI taxonomy): Eukaryota > Viridiplantae > Streptophyta > Magnoliopsida > Asterales > Asteraceae > Arctium > Arctium minus. The sequence goes on from OX941080.1 coordinate 193,104,168, forward strand.
GTTAAAATAGAAAGAAAAAAATGAGATTTTAACAATTTTTTTCTCCAACAACTATGTTATATCATATGCTAAAATAGAGAAAAGGGGAGAAAGAAGGTAAAAATCTCCAAATTTAGAGAAATCTCTAAAACCTCATATTTAAAAGAGAGATAATATTTAATTTTTTTCCACCAATATGAGACATTTAAGTTGTATGTTTAATATAAGTAAATAATATTTTATTAATATAATTGATGATAGAATTGTTAAAATAGAGTAACTGTTGGAGTTGGTTGTAATTTTTTTTTAGAGATTTCTACTTTTTATACTCTATTTTAGAAAAAGAGATAATTACATTTTTGTCCTTAAGGTTTCGTATTTTCTTTGAAAGAAGGACCTATACTACCGTATCTCAAATAGTGGTCCCTAAGGTTTGGTATTTGCTCTGAAAGGAGGACCTCCTCACTAACCCCGTTAAAAAAACTCAGTTAGTGTCAGGGGTATTTTTGTCCAATCACTTTTTCTGTCTAATTTTGCAATTCTTTTTGTGGTCTGTGTCCCCTCCCCCGCACCATTTTTTTTCCGGTGAAACCTTCTACACCGACCAAACGGGGGATCAAATCAGAGGGGTATGGTGGTGGGAAGTTGCAGGTGGATGGTGCCAGTAAAAAAACGAGGGGTATGGTGGTGGGAGATTGGCCTGTGATTTGGTCCTCTATCGATGTATATGTATATATATACATGTACTTACACATTGGGAGGAAAATGGTGAAGAAGGGGTGTGGTGGGGGAGGAAAAATGGTGAAGAAGGAGGTGTGGTTAACTCATAGTAATTCTTTGACAAGTAAATATCACAAAATCGATTTTGATGGAAGAAATTGAGGGGAAACCAGTGGAGAAAATGGAGTTTGAAGATGGTGGAATGATCAAGAATTTCTCCGATAACGAATTCGATAGTCGGAATAACAACGAACAGATGGTGGAATTGGAACAGGGATCAAGTTCCACCCCCGTATAACTCCGATGAGCATCGTAACCACCTCCTTCGTCCCAGTGATTTGTCATCGCCGGCAATCACAGGGACCAAATCATCGTCCATGTGATCAAATCGTTCCACACAGTTGTCACATATCGAACAATGAGAACAACGAGGTCCCCGGTCTTCCCTGTGGTTTAGTATGTATATATATAACTATTTACATAACAGGTCCCTAGATTTTTATGTTTTTTACAAAAATAAGAAAAAACATAACAAATGTACAAAATAAGGGATAATAAAGGAAAAATGTGATTGGACCAAAATACCCCTACCACTAACATTGATTTTTAACGGAGTTAGTGAGGAGGTCCTCCTTTCAGAGCAAAAATCCAAACCTCAGAGACCACTATTTGAGATATTGAACTATAGGTCCTCCTTTCAAAGAAAATATGAAACCTTAAGAACCAAAACTGTAATTCTCTCTTAGAAAAATTATAGCATAGTTGTTGGAGATGCTCTTAGTTTTTGGGTTAGTTTACGTGCACCCACTAATTTTCTGGGCAATCATGAACGGTTTGGAGTTGTCGTACGTAAATTTGAACCTGGAGCCTTGCCTAAATACAAGAAAGGTATGTGCTACCGTATTATTTCTCCGCCGAAAGGTTAAAAATTTTACGTTTATGAAAGGTGCAACCATATCGGTTTAGAAAGTGTCACCGTATGATATTCAAAAGTTAAGAAGGTGCAGCCGTACCTCGTAATCAACCAAAAAAAACTTTTGAAATCAACCAAAAAAAGAGGAAAAAAAACTCTTGAAATCAACCAAAAAGCCAAAAAAACTCTTGAAATCCACAAAAAAAACCGAAAAAATCCCTCGAAATCAATAAAAAACGTAAAAGTTCCTCGAAATCAAGCAAAAAACATTAAAAATACCTCGAAGCGGTGAAATTAGGCTATAAACACACCGGACGATATTGAACGTTGGTAAAAAGATGAAAACACGTCGATAAAAAAGGGGGTCTTTTGTAATTATTTTTTGAATATATTATATGGTATCACCGTATTAAAAAAATTATAGAACCTTCCCTGGTTCAACCACTAACTCAGCTAAAAAAGTTATCTTACATGTGAGACCGAATATGATGGCTCTGGCAATCAACTTTTTGTCTAGTTTCTTTTGTTTTTTATTACTAAATTGTGAATTTTTTTAGTAAGTAAATTGTAAAATTTTATTGAAAACAAGAATCAAAATGATTTTTAATTGAATATATATTAGATTTATAAAATATTATAAACATACTCGTGCAATGCAGCGAGATACATTACGATTTTAATATCTTATTTTATTTTTTGTTTTTTATCGATTTACAGTACGATTTTGAATGGTTTTGAGAGAATGATAATGATTTTTTTTATAAATTTGTTTAATTTAGGCATAATAATATAATGTATTTTATTAAAAAAATTAAGTATTTTGTTAGAATTCAATGATTATCTTATATATTTTAAATTCTTTATATGTAAGGGAAAAGTTCATAAAAACCCAACAAACTATTCCATTTTGAATGGTTAAGTCCCTGAACTAATTTTTTGGATTGAAAAAATAATTAAACTTTCTCATTTTTAATGATTAAGTCCCTGAACTATTTTTTTGATCGAAAAAACCATTAAACTTTCTCATTTTGAATGAAAAAACCATTAAATTTTTCTATTTTGAATTATTAAGTCTCTGGACATTTTTTTTCAACAAATTAAATCATCGAACTTTTGAAAATTGGTTACTTACATCATTTTAACCTAAAAAAACTACCTGTAATTGATAATCTTTTGGTTCTTCCTCTTTTGATAGATAAAAAATAGATCAATAACAGGGGCAATAGCGTGTTAGGCGATATGGAGAACGAACAATGTTAGGGTAATGGGGAGTGGCGAGGCGGAGCGATACGATTGTCTGTGCAGGGTTTTAGTGGCGTATAGTTTGAGAACGGTAAAACTGATTTAAAATTGTTTTTTTTCTTTAAAACTTTTATGGCCAGTTCCAGATACCTTTAAAAAAGCTAACCAATTTTTATAAGTTCGATGGTTTATTTATTCAAAAAAAAATTAGGGACTCAATCATTCAAAATTAGAAAAGGTTATAATGGTTTTTTCATTCGAAAAAAATATTTGAGTGACTTAATCATTCGAAATGAGAAAGTTTAATGGTTTTTTCATTCAAAAAAATTGTTCAGAGACTTAATCATTCAAAATGAGATAGTTTATTGGGTTTTTTTTGAACTTTTCCCTATATTTAAATTGAGATTTTAGGAGTTAAATTTGTTAGAGATAAGAATTAAAAGTAATAAATTGCATTAAATGTAGTACATAAAGTTTTAATGGTTGTTTAACACAAGATACATATTACTACTGCAGGTTTCTAACACCCACCAATTTGGTATGTGCAGGGTCTTTCTTTTATGTAGACATTTCCATATATCACTATTAATTAATATATTATATTACTATAATTGGTTATTTTTTCTAGATGTCATTAAAATATATAAGATAATCATTAAATTTTAATAAAATACTTAATTTTTTTATATAAAAACATTATATTATTAAGCCTAATTAAACAAATTTATAAAAAAAAATTATCACTTTCTCAAAACCATCCAAAATCGTACTGTAAATTGACAAAAAAATAAAATGAAACATTAAAATCGTGATGTATCTCGCTGCATTGCGCGAGTACGCTTCTAGTTAACATTAAATATCGGTACATTAAACTTTAACAATTGTTTTTAAGAATTTTTTATAAATGCTTTATAATAATAGTATAGATTATTTTGTATTAATATATTTTTATGTTTATCTTGTATTCAAATTTAATTTATCAATTGCATATTGGTTATTGTTATGAAATTAAAACATGAAATAGTAAGAATGTAACTTCGAAATTAAGATGAAATAGTGATAAATATTCGAAACACCGTTTTCTAATATTTTTGTAACTTATTGTTTAAATTATAAAATAAATATAAAGGTATAATTTATGTATTGTCTACATTTATTTGTAATTATTAAATAGTGATAAAATAAATTTTCTATTAGTTGATGCTTAATTTTGTCCTTTAACATCAAAGAGGTGGAATGTAATTCAATTCCATCCTAAATATTACAAAATGTTAAAAAGGGTTTGGTTCGTAGAATGGAATTCGTTGGAATTGAAATCCATCAAAGAAATTTGACCACACGTTTTGGTTGCGTTTGGTTAAATGAAATTGGAATCTCCATTTTTTTTGGGGGCGGGGGTAGATGAGATGATAACGACTACCCCCACCCACCCTTCTCAATTACTAAAACGACCACCATGCCACTATTATTGTCGTCGCAACTACCACCCCAGTACCCCTGCCCACGCCATCCTGCAACCATGCACCTTGGGGGTATTATTCGTGGGTGACTTGCCCCACCCTTCCCACCACCATGCCACCGATGTCGTCATCACAACACCTACCGACTCCACTACCCACCTTGCTCACCCTCGATTCACCCTTACCCTGGTGGAATTAGTGGCGGTGGTGGCGGCTAAGGGGTGGCACCCACCTCTACCCCATTGACCACCATGCCACTATTGTCGTCATCACAACTACAACTCACACACCTCGCTCCGTTCACCCACCCCACCCCAACCCCACACCACACCCATTCGACCACCATGCCACTATTGTCATCACAACGACCACCACAAACCCCAACCACCCCCTCCCCTCCCCCATAGCCATCCACCCTGATGGTGGGTAACCCGACCCACCCACCGACCATCATGCCACTATTATCGTCATAGCACCCACCCCCACCACCTACCTTGCACATCGCTACCCCTACCCTAGTAGTAATGGTGGTGGGGTGGTAGGGATGATACCTCTACACCCACCCATATCGCCCTCATCCTCACCCCCACCACCAATACCAGGATGGGTGGTTGTGGGGTGGGTGAGGTGGTAGTTGTGACGACGACAGCAGTGGGTGCCACCCCCACCCACTACCAATACCACTGGGATGGGTGGGTGTGAATATGACAATAGTGAAATAGTGCTTAATGGGGCAACCGCCACTAATACCACCAAGGTAGGTGGGTGGTAGTTATGACGATGATAGTTGTGGCATGATGGTTGGTATGGTAGAGGTGTAGTGTAGGGGCGAGGGTGGGGTGGGTGAGTAGGGTGTAAGGGTGGATGGTGCAGGATGGGTGGTGAGTGGGGGTCACTATGACGACCACAGTGGCATGGTGGTCGGTGAGCGGGGTGGGTGGTGTGAGGTGAGCGAGGTGGGTGGGAGTGGCAACATTGGGGTAGGTGATAGTGGCATCGAGGGGTAGGGGTAGGGTGGCAGTGAGGGATAGGGGTGGGGGTGGACAGAGCGAAGGGGTGGGTGGTAGTCATGATGATAATAATAGTGGCATGGTAATCGGTGGGGGTGAGGATAGGTGTCACCACCAATCCCACTAAGATAGGGGTGGATAAGGGGTGAGTAGGGTGGGTAGTGGGTAGGGTAGGTTCTGGAATGACGACGTTATTGGCATGGTGGTTGGTGGTGTGGGGTCGAGGTTGGTCGAGCCACCTACCACAAATACCACCAGGTGGTTGGTTACGTGAGTGTGGTAAGGGTACTGGGGTGGTGTAACACCCTAAAAATAGGGATAACAAAAATCCGAAAACCGAACATGTGGTATATAAAAATTGCCATAGTAAAAGTCTCCCAAAAGTGGGGAAATATTTAAACCTGTTTAATTACAGTTGTAATCTAACGGAAAATAGACAACAACCAACTAATCTAATTTCTATAACAGAAAAGAGATTACAAAAAGGGTGTCATCTATAGACACAAACGTCTTCTCCAAAAGTATATGTCCATGTGCAAATTTCCCCAAGCTCTCACCCAAGGCAACTACGCCTGCTTAGAAGCGGCGCCACTAGAACCTGAGATACACATCGACACCAACAAGTGTTAGGCCAAAAAGCCTGGTGAGTTGAACAAGAAATAGCATATAAGATCAATTACAATTCTTATCAGCAGTTAACCAATGTTCAAATAAATGTGGAGTCAATAGGGGAGACCCATAGCACCAATCAAGTTCCACCCAAAGAGACGATATACCTTGATTTCAACTAACAAGAGTGACATTCGAAAGGCCCGACACACCCGAGGACTACAACCATGACATTACCCCGAATGACGGAGGTCTAGGCACATACCATCACGGTGGCACCCAAGACTACATCCTCCTAGTGTCTACTGACTTGGTTCGTCCAACATAATTTATAGGAGGTCTTGAGGCATATTTCAACCAAGTATATTTCAATACCAACCATGGGTACGATATTACCATCATAATTCAACATAAAGTCCAACATAAGACTCGTATGATAACCAATTTTCGTCATGTAGACATTGTATCACCAAAAGGCATCCCAAGTAGAAAATCATCATAATACCAATATATGCATACATAAATCATGGCAAGTTACACATAAACATATTTCCATGAGGAACCCCAAATACTTGAACATTTAGTGACGAACATTTCCAAGCAAAGATACAATAATAACAAGTAGGAGATTATGATGTGTATCTAGTTTTAACAAAGGTTTAGTAAACTCACAATCTAGGTTTTTGATTAAAACCTAGAAAATAGAAAACCCTAGGTGATGAGGATGAGACTTGAAAGAGGAAGGTTGCACTTTGAGAAACCCTAGAAAGGCTTCCTTGAGGATAATGAATGCAAGATCAACAACCCAACTACCAAAATGGTTGGTATTAATGTGGGTTAGGGTTTGGAGATGAATGGAACTGATTTGGGAGCTTTAAAATCACCAAAGAGAAAAATGGGAAATGTTGGAAATGAGGTAAAAATCGGCAAGGAACTCATTTAAGTCAAGTGTCCCGTCGGCGACAGTGACATTGTCACTGTCGCGAGTCACAATTGCGCCAGGCTCAAGATCCTGCGGTACCTCCCACGCGATAGTGACTTGCGATAGTGACAATTGTCACTATCGCGCGGTTACACTCGCGCCAAGCTCTCCACTCGCGATAGTGACCGACGATAGTTTTCTTGGTACTATCGCGTGGCACTATCGCGCCACACCCCAAACAGCCCGAAAATTGACCAAATTCGATTACTAACACGATGTTAGACAATCCAATCGATATAAGGTCCAAATAAAGTCATAGAATGAATAAGTATACATAAAGGGCTTAAATGCACAGATTACCACAATTAATAGAGTGAGAGTAGTAAATACTTACCTTAGATTTTTCGGGTGTTACAATCCTCCCCACCTAAATGGGATTTCGTCCTCGAAATCTTACCCTAGCCTAAACAGATGAGGATAACGCTTCTTCATAACATCTTCAGACTCCCAAGTAATGTTAGCACCCTGATGGTGCTTCCATTGAACTTTAACCATTACTACATCTTTGTGCCGTAACTTTTCACTTTTGACTCCAATATCACCTCCGGTTCTTCCACGCAACAATTCCCATTATCAACCCGGATCTCCGTCAAGGGAATCACACTTTCCTCCTCGGCTAGGCACTTTCGAAGATAACACACGTGGAAAGTAGGATGTATCCCATCCATCTATGGTGGCAAGTTCAACCGGTAGGCTTGTAATCCAATTCTTTCTAGAATGACGAAAGGCCAAGGAAACGAGGACTAAGCTTCCCGCGCTTCCCAAAACGGATAATTCATTTCCATGGAGACACCTTTAATATGAAACGATAGCTCACTTGAAACTCGACCGGTCTTCTCTTCTTTTCCACATAACTCTTCTGTCGGTCTTGCACCGCCTTTAGTCTTTCTCGAATTTCTTTCACTTTATCCGTCGTCTCTTGAACTATTTCCGGACCGATGAATTGTTTCTCGCCCGCTTCGAGCCAACAAATCAGGGTCCTACACTTCCGCCCATACAACTCCTCGAACGGTGCCATTCCGATACTAGAATGGTAACTGTTGTTGTAAGCGAACTCCACCAAAGGTAGGTGTGAGTCCCAACTCCCTCCAAAATCTATGACACACGACCTCAACATATCCTCTAGCGTCTGAATCGTTCTCTCGCTTTGACCATCCGTTTGAGGATGATAAGCCGTGCTCAGGTTTACTCTGGTGCCCAATTCTTTCTGTAAGCTAGCCCAAAAATTCGATGTGAAGCGACTGTCCCGATCCAACACGATAGATTGCGGAACCCCGTGCCTTGACACCACCTCATCGATATAAAGCTTGGCCAATTTCTCCATTGGCAAAGTCTCTCGCATTGCAAGGAAATGAGCACTCTTGGTTAGGTGGTCTACAATTATCCAAATTGTGTCATGGCCCCACAATGTCTTCGGTAGCTTTGTCACGAAATCCATGGTGATGTTGTCCCATTTCCACTCAGGAATGGACAACGGTTGTAAACTCCCGTACGGTCTTTGGTGCTCGACTTTGATTTGGAGACACGTGACACATCTCTCCACATATTTGTCCATGTCTAGCTTCATCACCGACCACAAATAGATCAAATTTAAGTCCCTATACATCTTGGTGCTACCGGGATGTATAGAATACTTCGATTTGTGCTATTCTTCAAGAAGTAGGTAAAAGTTTCCCCCAACCTTCAGCACCCATATTCGCCCTTGAAAGAGTTTAAGTCCACGACTGTCTTCCGTTAAGAGTTCCCTTTGCTTCACCATGACTTCGGATTTGAGGTTTTCTTCCTTAAGTGCTTCCACTTGACACGACTTGATGTTTTCCAACAAACTTGACACCACGTTGAACCTAGTGAGGGATAATTTGACACCACCATCATAGCTCCTTTGGCTCAACGCATCCGCTACCACGTTGGCCTTACCGGGATGGTAGAGTAAATCACAATCGTAGTCCTTTAGAAGTTCAAGCCACCTTCTTTGCCGCATGTTGAGTTCTTTTTTATCGAATATGTACTTAAGACTCTTGTGGTCCGTGAAAAGAGTACATTTCGTCCCATATAAGTAGTGCCGCCATAACTTCAAGGCAAAAACCACTGACGCCAATTCCAAGTCATGATTCGGATAGTTATTCTCACGATACTTTAGTTGCCATGACGCATACGCTATTACTTTCCCTCGTTGCATTAGTGTGCACCCAAGCCCCATCTTAGAAGCATCATTATACACTACAAAGTCTTCCAATCCCTCGGGTAGGGATAAGATCGGAGCTTCGCACAATCTTTTCTTGAGTGTTTGGAAAGCTCGATCTTGCACATCGGTCCAAAGAAACTTGACGTTCTTTCTTGTGAGTGAGGTGAGCGGCGTAACTATCTTGGAGAAGTCTTGAATGAACCGTCTATAATAGCCCGCCAAACCCAAGAAACTTCGAATCTCCGTTGGACTCGTTGGCGGCTCCCAACTCATCATCGCCTCGATCTTTGCCAGGTCTACCTTCACTCCGTCTTTAGACACCACATGCCCCAAAAATTGCACTTCTTGGAGCCAAAATTCGCACTTTGAGAACTTTGCAAACAACTTTTCCCTCCTTAGGACTTCTAACACTTCCCTCAAATGTTTCCCATGCTCAGACTCGTCCTTTGAGTATATTAAAATATCGTCGATGAAGACTATCATGGATTTGTCCAAGAATGGGCGACACACGCGGTTCATCAAGCCCATGAATACGGCCGGAGCATTGGTCAAGCCGAAAGGCATCACCAAGAACTCGTAGTGACCGTATCGCGTTCAGAAAGCCGTCTTCGGAATGTCTTCCTTCTTCACCCTCACTTGATGGTATCCGGACCGAAGGTCAATATTTGAGAAGCATCCTGCGCCTTGGAGTTGATCAAAAAGATTGTCGATTCGAGGTAGAGGATACTTGTTCTTTACGTGACTTTGTTCAACTCTCGATAATCGATATACATCCGCATGGATCCGTCCTTCTTCTTCACAAACAATATTGGGGCTCCCCAAGGTAACGAACTCGGTCGGATAAAACCCTTCTTCAATAGTTATTGAAGCTGTGTCATCATCTCTTTCATTTCCGTCAGGGCCAATCGGTAGGGAGCACGGACTATCGGAGCCGCTCCCGGAGTGAGGTCGATTTGGAACTCCACTTGTCGTTCCGGCGGTAACCCGGGTAAGTCTTCCGGAAAGACGTCTGGATAGTCTTGCACGACCTTCACATCTTCCACCGACTTCTTCTCTTTCTTCGCATCCACCACATACAGGGTCGGTCCTGAGGTTTCGGTTGCCCATGGAAAAAATCCAAAAAAATTCCCCCAATATATGCATATGAAAAAACAATATAAACTATTTGAAAGGTAGACAATGTGGCTATGATATTATGCCTTGCAGCAATAAGAAGAAAGACTCTTTTAGGAACCTAACCCTTGACTAATGTTTACTATACTAAAACACCAGTGACTACTTTATTCTTATTTTTACTTGACTAAGTAACCCCTTTTTTAGTCCATAACATGGTCATGATCCTATGATGAATGGGAAAGTAAAGACAAGCTTCTAGTTCTCGCTCAACCATTGGACCATGGTATGAGAGATAAGTGTAACATGAATAGTGATCGAGTGTAGGGCATTACTCAAATGTGAACTTAGAGGTATAGTAAAAATGAATTAAACGACTTGAACATGAAGGAATTGACACATAGACATGACATTAGCTTTAACTCTTAAGAAAGTTTAACCTCTTTCCTACAGTTTCCTGTTGGTCTATAGTCAACTTAAGTCCATTGATAAGAGAGTATACTATTACCATTCACAAGAATAGTTTTTTCCAATGTCTCATTTACCTTTATGATAAATGGCTTGTTGATCACACCTAAAAAGTATCAAAGTACCCATGCTAGATGTTCTTGGGCAATGTATGAGTGACTCGTGGTTTCTTGGATTAAGAGTTTCCATTCAAATGTCATAAGTTGTGGATTTCAAAGAATATCATTCTCCATTTCCACAAGAGGGCAATTGCACCAATCTATTTTTCAAGTACAAATTGTTGTGGATTTAATTTATGTTTGAGAAAAATTTAAAGCTTTGCATCGAACTTATAAGTAATATTGTTGTGGATTCTAACTTTGACAATTAAAATCACCTCCTTTTTGGGAATGGCAGAAGGCCCTTCCTAAGAAGCAAATATGTAAAATTCAAGTATTCAACAAAGTAAACTTAGAAGTTACTAGTTAGAAGTTGGAAAGAAAAACCTGTGGTGGTGGACTGGTGGTCGATTTGGGGGCAGCAAGTTACCAAGAGACCAACAAGCCAACAAGTTAATCGATTTAGGGAAGTCGTTTTAGGGCAACAAATTGTTTTAGGGCATCAAGTTAATCGATTTGGGGGCAACAACAAGTTAATCGATTTAGGGAAGTCCTTTTAGGGCACCAAGTTAATCGATTTAAGGGAGCACCGCAGCAATCCAATGATCAAGTAGTCGACTGACGATCCCAAATTCCTGTTTCCTGTTGCTGTTCGTCGACACTCGACCTTCGTGTTCGTGGATCGAGTTTGTGAATCGTGGTGAGTGAATGTGAATCGCAAGGCTTGTAAGACCGTGAGAGACACAAACGGTAAAAAAGAAAAGAGTTTAGCGGTGGTGGATTGTAAAACAAGATTTGGGCCCCCAAAAATAAACCTATATAGTAAATATTGGACTGAAATTTGGATGCCCTCATGGGCCTGCTGCCCATGGCCCAAGCCACGAATGCCATGGGTCAGGGTCGGGCCTGACCACATAAGCCAGATACGAAGGGTAACCCTTCGCTAGAAACTTGCGAGCCTTAAAAGAGGAGATGATAAGGTTGTTACCCTTCCCCTTTTCCCCGTAGATGGTAACCATTCCGCCTCCCGACAACGGTACTTGGATCATCTTCTTAGAGCAAAAGATGTCGGCCTTATGCCTTGACAACCAATCCATGCCTATGACCACGTCGAAACCCCCTATAGTCATAGGTATCAAGTCTACTCCAAATGGATTCCCATTGATCTTTCTAGAACAATCACGAAAACAGTCCTGGGTGATCACTTGATCTCCATTCGCTACTTCTACTACTAAAGCATTAGGAAGGACACTACTAGGAGTGACGAACTGTTTACATAAAATATCCGATACAAAGGAACACGTAGCACCCAAATCAAACATTACACGATCGGGCAAGGAGTTTACTAGGAACGTACCCGAAACAACATCGGCGGTCTCATTTGCCTCCTCGGTAGTCATCTGGAAAGCTCGGCTTGGCGCCCTCGGCGGTTGATCGACTCGCACCGTTGATCCAAAGGAATTCTCACGATTGACACCCACTAGCTTCGGGCAATCTTTCCTCATATGGCCCGGTTCCCGACACTCGAAACACACTGGTCCTCGGATAGGACATTCTCGAGTCATGTGCTCCTTCTTGCCACACTTGGCACAACCGATCGGACCCGAGTAGGTTCTTGGTTTGCATAAGCCTGAGTGTTTGGTCTTGCACTTGTGGAACCACCGATCTTCCTTCCGATTGCTATCAACTCTTCCACTCACAAACGGCTTAGACTGCCGAACGGGCCCAGATGGCCCTTCCCATTTCCGCTTCTCCCCAAGTTGCCTTGTCTCTTCTTTCTCCGCAAGCATTTCGTTCTCTATAAGCAAGGACTCTTTGATGACCTCTTGCAATGTCGATCCTCTAGCATTTCTCACCGCCGTCCTCATCTCGGCTGGTAACCCTTGCTGGTAAGCTTTAATTTTTGACTTCTCATCGGGGACCAGATGTCCCACCAAATTCAACTTCTCCAGAAAGAGCTTGGAGTAGTCGGTAGTGGACAAAGTCCCCTTCTTCAAATCCCTAAACTCCCGTTCCAGTTTGTCCAACGACCTTTCACTGCAATACTTATCCATAATCTTTTCCTTGAAAACCAACCAAGTTAACTTGGCAAAAACCTCGGGAGTGAGGGCGGATCGAGTGAGATTCCACCAGATCAAAGCCTCTCCCCTAAGCAGTTGAGAAACGAACTTGACCCGTTGCGAGATGTCACAATCACTAGACTCGAAGGCCATCTCCACCTCCTTAAGCCAGTACATACAAGCAACCGGGTTGTCGGAACCTGCAAACTCTTTCGGGTTGCACCCCATAAAAGCCTTGTAGGTGCATCCCTTGGCCTTTACCTTGTTCCTGTTATCCACCGGGTCTTCAGTCGACATAACGGTCGGTCCACCACTCGACCCCATTACGATGTTCTCCACCATCGTCTCCGGTTGTCGGTGACTGGCATCTCGATCTTCCAGAAGCTTCATAAAGAACTCTTGCTGTTGGGCCATGGCCGAGTTCATGACCAACATCATATTGTCTCTGATTCTGGTCTCCATAGTCACCTCCTCCATGATAGCATTGTTAGCCGCAATGTTCGTACGCGGGATATGCTCGGGTCCTCCTCCCAAAATAGTGGGTATGAGAGGTCCCATGGAGGTTTCGACCAAAGGAGTTCGGTCAGCAGTAGATTCCACTTCCACGTGGCCCTCTGGCATATTCGGTAACCTACTCCGAGTGTTTACCATTAATATATGCCATACATGCACGAGAAAAGGGATTGAGAAATGACTAAGTGAGTTTAACTCATTGTACGTACTAATACACATTTCAATTATCATAATAACGACATTTACAAGCATACTCACGTAACAATGTATTCATAATAGCAGTAGCTAAGTGAAATTATGAACATATCGTACACAAGGATTCTTGTTACCACAATTACAACTCTTAATTTGCGTAATTCCGTAAGTCTTAACATTCTCCCCACCTAGGACTTCTACCCCAAGTGGACAGTGAAACAATAACGTCTAAAGCTTAAGTCTAGATATGCTAAAAACAATACTTAGTTCACTTAAACTAAAGCTCTGATACCAACTTGTAACATCCTCAAAATAGGGATAACAAAAATCCGAAAAACGGACATGTGGTAATAAAAATTGCCATAGTAAAAGCCTCCCAAAAGTGGGGAAATATTTAAACCTGTTTAATTACAGTTGTAATCTAACAGAAAATAAACAACAACCAACTAATCTAATTTCTATAACAGAAAAGAGATTACAAAAAGGGTGTCATCTATAGACCCAAACGTCTTCTCCAAAAGTATATGTCCATGTGCAAATTTCCCCAAACTCTCACCCAAGGCAACTACGCCTGCTTAGAAGCAGCGCCACTAGAACCTGAGATACACATCGACACCAACAAGTGTTAGGCCAAAAAGCCTGGTGAGTTGAACAAGAAATAGCATATAAGATCAATTACAATTCTTATCAGCAGTTAACCAATGTTCAAATAAATGTGGAGTCAATAGGGGAGACCCATAGCACCAATCAAGTTCCACCCAAAGAGACGATATACCTTGATGCCAACTAACAAGAGTGACATCCGAAAGGCCCGACACACCCGAGGACTACAACCATGACATTACCCCGAATGACGGAGGTCTAGGCACATACCTTCTCGGTGGCGCCCAAGACTACATCCTCCTAGTGTCTACTGACTTGTTTCGTCCAACATATTTTATAGGAGGTCTTGAGGCATATTTCAATACCAACCATGGGTACGATATTACCATCATAATTCAGCATAAAGTCCAACGTAAGACTCGTATGATAACTAATTTTCATCATGTAGATATTGTATCACCAAAAGGCATCCCAAGTAGAAAATCATCATAATACCAATGTATGCATACATAAATCATGGCAAGTTACACATAAACATATTTCCATGAGGAACCCCAAATACTTGAACATTTAGTGATGAACATTTCCAAGCAAAGATACAATAATAACAAGTAGGAGATTATGATGTGTATCTAGTTTTAACAAAGGTTTAGTAAACTCACAATCTAGGTTTTTGATTAAAACCTAGAAAATAGAAATCCCTAGATGATGAGGATGAGACTTGAAAGAGGAAGGTTGCACTTTGAGAAACCCTAGAAAAACTTCCTTGAGGATAATGAATGCAAGATCAACAACCCAACTACCAAAATGGTTGGTATTAATGTGGGTTATGTAACACACGGTTTTTCGTAAGTAAGTTTCCGCCCTTCGTTGGCAATCTCTCCGCCTTTCGCCTATATTTTTGGGTGGAAAATGGTGTGCTTTCGAACCTTGAGTCGACCCATGCGAGAATCTCGAGTTTTGACCTTTTTCTGGCTTCGGTATGAGTGGCGCGATTGTGACTCGCGATAGTGACATGTGTCACTATCGCGTGGCACAATCGCCGGGAGTGTACCACCCGTGGTGCATTCACCGCGATAGTGCCCTCGCGATAGTGACAATGTCATTATCGCGTGGCAAGGTCGCGCGCGATGTCTGGTCTCTTAAATGTCCGAATTTTCACCTAATTCCCTCATTTTCATTTTCTAATCCTTCCCTTTTCTCTCCCAAACCTCAAAGTCGAACCCTAACCCATTTTGAGGGTTTTCCCCCCTTGAACCACATGATTCTTCATCATCTAGCTAGTGGGATCTTGAACCACAAAACCTCCATCTTCATCTTCATCTTCCTCATCAAGTCCAACGATTGGGAGCTCGGGTTGAAGATTTGGAATGGGTGTCCTCGGAAAGTCTCATCATCTAAAATGGTAAGCTTTATTGATTTAATGTTATAGATGCTCCAATGGTGTTTCTCTAGTGTTTGGTTTGTCAAATCTCAGATTTGATAGTTTTGGAGAAACTAGGGTTTTGATCTCGTTGGGGGGTTTTAGTAAATAACGTTTGGGGAATGTTTCTAAATGGTTTGGTATGTATGGATCTAGGTTTTGGAAGTTCTCGGCTTGAGGATTCAAGCGACCTTCAAAAGAGCTCATTGGGTGAAATCTAGATTTAGCCTAAATCTAGCAAGGTGAGTTCAAGTTGATTTGTGAAAACGGTGTACATGCCAAAATGTTTATTTTAAAGTGTTTTACATGAAATGGTTAACTGCTGATAAGTTTTGAGTATTTTGAAGTAAAATATGTTTTACTTGGTTATTTGCCAAAGTGTGAGTATTTTGATAAGTTTCCATATTTGGTAAACTTGGGTTGTGTTAACCACTTAAAATGCTTATATTGGGTTTTGAACGTTTCAACGACTAAATAGCATGAATTACGTATTCTTTGTGATTTTGTACAAGTAGGATCTATTTTATGAGCTATACATCTTTGACGATTTTGTACAAATGAAGTCTATTTCATGTTATATGCATTTTGGTGTATTTGCATTTATAAATCCTTTGGAAAATCTTGGTCCCAATACGTGTTGAGTTTTGGGTTAATTACGTCTTTGAGGTATGCGTCTTCATAAACGTTGTTTAAAGACATTTCTTTATTTGGGGAACGTTAATTGTCGGTCAAATGGATTTTGAGCATTTTAGCTCTCGGGGTCGACTTAAAGAGTATTGAGGACATTTGTCCGGTTTCTAATGGCTCGATCTAGAGTCCAAGTCACGAATTACATCTTGATGCATTTTATTGCATGTTATTAATAATTACAGACTCGAGTGCTTTAGTCATTCAGGTATAGTCATGTAATCTTAGACTGTGTTGCATTGGATCCATAGACACATGAGTCAGTCTTATTTGATGGTCAATTGGGTGGTACGGGGTTGGACTCCGGGACTCATGGTTTATGACCTTGTCTTTACGAGTAGGCACTAAGAGGGTTGAGTCCGGTTGAGCTATTATGACTATGGGTAGTCCTCTGATGGGCGTTGGGACCTTCGCCGCGTGGGGCAATGCCTTCGTTGTATCCCCCGTGTGCCGAGCCTTTGGCGGTAATTCCGGTGTTGTTCGCTAAGGTCAACTGTCTCTTTGGGTGAAACTTGTCAAGAGGTCGTAGGGGCACTTGGGCTTGCGTGTCGTGAAGTGTCATACGATCAACGTTGTTGAGTGGCATACTTTTGTGTTCCTCCGCTCTCAACGGATACGGGTATCCCCCGTTGTCGGTCCGTTGTGTGTTGGATATTTAATTGTCCATACTTTAATATTTGGATTTCATTCCATTTTATGGTCGCGTGAGTATTAAGTTTCAGTTCCATGTTTCAATGGCGTATCATATTTATATGGATTGTTTCCGTTATTTAAGGGTCGAGTATTATGTCCCACCCGAGTTTTGGGGTGTTTCGGGATATGAAGTATTATTTACATTTTTACAATTGAGTATCGAACCATGATCCCGTTTTGGGTGAGTTACGGGTTACATCATTTACAAGAAATGTGGTTTTGGGAGCATTGTCTTTAAAAGTGCATATTATGAGAAAATGTGTCGTTTCCATTTGAAGTATAATATTTCGAAGGATCTTGCTTCAAACTGATTTCCTTTCTTTTAAATATATATTCATTCATGTTAAAACTCTTGAGCTCGCTAGGCGTTAAGCCTAACCTTTTTTTATTTGTCGGCATGTGCATCAAGTTCCTGTCGAGGGTTCGGTTCTAGCAGTGCTTTGAAGAGTTGAGCCTTAGCCTTACAAGAGTGAGTAGTCGGCGAAGTCTTCCGCATGTTGGAGTTAGTGATTGTTATTAAGAAATCAGATGAGAATAACATTTTCTTCCCTTCTCGACCGCCACCCAGTCGGAGAATGGTCCAGTCGAGCAAGTCAGAAATAACTTGACCTGTGGAAAGAATGGCCCAGTCGGAAAAGACCGGACCCGGACGTGCATGAGTCTGATTCACATAAAACCCGATTTTTAGTTCCTAACTTCATTTTTTTTCATCAACCCTCTTCTCTTCTCTTCTAACTCGGTCCAAGCCCTCACATTTCACCAAATCGAATTTTTCAAGTTCATCTAAAAGATTGAGAGCTAGATATTCAAGTTTTATGGGTGGAAGACCAACATTTTCATCTTCTTCATCATCTCCTCACCATTGTTGACCATATTTTGGGGTTTTCCATGAAACCCATTTGTAAGTCATTTTAACCATTTCTAAACATTTTTTATTGTTAAAACCTTTCAATTTAACCTCCTAGAACATCTCTCTTGATGTATCTCTCGTATTGTGAGTTTTGACCTATTTTGGGTATTCTGGAGATTTGAGATATTGACAAATATTTGCATGGATCTGGTTTTGGGAGTTACTATTGGTGTGTTTTAGGTTTGTTTGTGACCTATGTAAGGTTTCTAGTGATGGATGTTTGTTGATCTAAAGCCTTCACCAAGGAAGCTCAAGTTTGTGGTAAAAAACTAGATTTAGCCTAAATCTAGCAAGATGAGTTCAAGTTGATTTGTGAAAACTATGTACATGCCAAAAATGTCCATTTTGAAGTATTGATGTGTTTTACTTGATAAATATCAAATGTGGGTTTATTTGACGACTTCATCTACTTTGGTACGTGGTTCTATAAATCTTGTGAAAACCCCATAGGTGGGATTTTTGGGATATTTTGGTAAATCAATCATGTTAATATGTTTCCTTTATATAAATGGAGGTCATTTGATGTAAATATCCTTTTAATGTATTTGATCTTATAAATCGTTTGGAAAATGCATACTATTTTGTTATGAGACATTTTGGAAATATAAGGGTATGAATTCATTTGGAAAATGGTTTGTCTCAACCAATGATGAGTTTTGGGTTAATCGTACTCTTGGTCGTTGTGTTTGCATAACCATGGGTTAAATGTGTTTATTGTTTCACTGACTTTTATTGTACGATGAAGTAAATTGTTGAACTTTTGTCTCGCTTTTAACTAAGATGAGTTTTTGGGACATTTGTCCGGTTTTTATAGCCTGTTGTGGAGTTTTGAGTATGATTGCGTTTATTACGTATCATTTGAGAATTACATGTTTTGAGTGCGTTGGTCATTCAATTGGAGTCATGTAATATTATAGATTATAATGCAATGGATCCATAGGCATAAGAGTCTTTATTATTTTTAAAAGGGGTTATTTTTCCATGTTGGGTCCATGATATAGTCATGGGGTCACCGAGGGCCTTATGGTGCGGGCTCGTGGAGTCTAACATTTTTCCTTGGCCCGTGATGTAATTTCTAAGTCAGTTTTTATGGGATACTTATTCCCACTTGTAACTAGTTGAGACATTGGGTCCTCGGAGGCAACTTGGTACGCTTATGTGGAATCGGATACTAGCCATGGACCGTAAATGTAATCCTAGTGAATGAGCGTGATTAGGATCCTCGGGTGCCCTCATCCACATCTTAGTACGAGTCGGCGAGCTCGTGGCCATGGGTCATAGTATGGTGAGCTCAATAACTTGGAAAGTCACCCAATTTTGTGTTCCGCCACTAACCATGGAAATCGGGTCTCCCTCATCACTGAAAGGTATTGCTTTGGATATTTAGTTTTATCCTTGTTTTTTAGTGACGTTTTGAGTTTGGGGTGTTCTTTATATGTTATAATCTTTGGAGCTTGAGTTTTACTCATCTTTTGTAACGACCGTTATCTCCAGACTATCATTAGAATAAACTTAAGTGGTGTTAAAAGAGTGAAATAAGAAAGTTTGGGGACCTTTTGGAATATTAAGCATAAAAGACCTAAAACCCTATACCTTTCCTTATTTGGCTAAACTCCTGGGTGAATGCGGCGATGAGAGGAAGGGAGAAAGGTGAAGGAGTCTCAAACTGAGAATCGAATCATTGAAGGTTTGTGTTATTGGAAATCGAGACAACATCTAGTGAAGGTTTTCTTCTTCAAGAGGTAATCCTTTTATCCTTGTTTGATTCAAGAAATTGTTAATCGATTATAGAGAGACACATGGGTATTGATTGTTCCACCCTAAAGAGTTAAGAGATTAAGAATTTGTATTGGAAACCTTGAACAATGTAGATTTACTCTTGTTTTTTTGTTATAATCATTTGGAAAAATCAATGATTTTTGTCGATGGGTGATCGAGTGGTATAAAACGATTGTGGGATAGACCGTATTGGGTTTCGACCCCAAATCGTTGCGACCCGGGGAATGTCGCTCACCCCCAGGATCAACCGGGAGGTCCCTAACCTGGGATCGATCGGGAGGTCCTTAGCCCCGGGATCAACCGAGAGTCCTAACCCGGGCTTAGCCGGGAATCGCATAGGCCGGGTCACCCGGGAGGCGCCAACCCGGGAGCGTTGGACCCGGGCACACCTGGGAGCACCTCACCCGGGCCAATCGGGACTGCTCCACCGGGTCAACCAGGATTTTCCCCATCGGGCTCTGGGCACTTTGGATCTCGATCAATCGAGGGTTTAACCCGGGACTAATCCAGCTGTTAACTACCGCAGAACCTTGGGGTTTTCAGAATGAGTGTGTGATCGTTACCGAGGGCTTAACCTTGAGGTTATATCTTTTGTAGGAGCTCGTGTCACTAAAGAGTGAGCCTGTTCTTGTGTTTAAGCCTCTCGAATCCAGGTGAGTTCCTTGCTACGATTATTTTTATAACTGGAAATGACTACCACATTGGTATTTTTTATCATGAAATCATTGTACGGGTTAAGGTTTGATAACCGTGAAGTTTGTGTGTTACTCATTAATATTTGAGTTTGAGCATTTACCATTATTCGCGTTTTGAGTGAGTTTCGGGTTGCACCACTTCATGAAAGAATGTTTTGCATTGACGCGTTCATCCTTAAAATGCGTGTTATTGGAAAATGGGTCATTCTCATATTTAAAGTAAATCATTTTGAAAGATTGTGATTCAAATGCATTATTTCCTTTTAACGATATAATTACTCACGTTGAAAACTTTTGAACTTGTTAGGCGTTAGCCTAACCTTTTTATTTGTCGGCATGTACATCAGGTTCCAGTTGGGGAATGGTTATAGCGACACTGTGAAGTGATGTATGCTCGATTACGTGCACATGAGAGAGTAGCTTGGGTGGAGTCTTATGCACTTTGGGAATAGCAACTTAAATTGGGTCTAGTAACACCCGACTTCGGTTTAATCTTTATATGAGACTGAAGTTTATAATTGTTGATGTTAATTATATAATTTTTAGTTGGAGATATATCAAGCTTTGATTTGTAGGAAGAAGTTTTATTTTTTAGTTGATGTAATAACAAAATTGTTAATCAGTTGCTCTTTACAAATTTGAGGGTGTTACAGTTGACGAGGTGAGGGGGTAGTAGTTATGAGGAAAATAGTAGTGGTGGGGTGGTTAGGGTTGGGGCGTAACAGTGACAATAATTACATGTTCGTGGTAGGGGCAAGGTTAGACGAGGGGGTGAACAGTGTTGGTTAAATTGGATGCAAAAGGATGAAATTCAATTCATTCACTTAAACCAGAGAATGATGAATTAGAAAGTGTCACGTCCAATAAGCTTATTGGGGGAGCTTTATGCAGAAAGACAAGTTTTTTTCAAACTTATTCCTCCCAGTTAAAAAACACGCTCATTCCATTTATGAAAAAACACTCACAAACAACAACCTTCACAATCTATTCAAATAGATTAATCCACACATACAACTTTATCCATATACGACTTAATAGAAAACAACCAAACAGCCACTAAGACTGGTTTATGATTGTGGGTCTTGGGACCCTTCTTCGGGATTTTATCCCAACGAAGTTGACGATTGCACGGGGTGGTGCATAGTCGTGTGAGATATTATGGTTTAGAGGTCGTCTATCAAGTACTTACCGGATAAGCCTTTACCGGCAAGAGCCACTACCCTCATTTACTTTGTCGGGTAACTTTCTCGAACATAAAAATGGATTATTTGTAAGCGCCTTTTACCAAGTACAAGTTTTCCGCCTCACTTACCGGGTAAGAAACTTGGTTGTTATTATGCCCATTCATCGGGTAAGATTCTCAGTCTTTATCATACTTATCCAGTAAAGTAAGTAATCCAGTAAGTATTTATCTGATAGTGGAATTTAATGAATCAATTCACTAAGTATAGATTAAATAACATGCCCGATTAAAAACATCTGGGGTGGTGGCGCAGTTGGCTAGCGCGTAGGTCTCATAGCTATAGAGTGATCCTGAGGTCGAGAGTTCGAGCCTCTCTCACCCCAACGACTTTTTTATTCGGGTTCTTGTTTTTTTTTCCTTCTTATAATCCCCTTGCCCCCTTTCTCTAAAAACCCTAAAACCTAAATCCCTCTCCAACCTCAGAACATCGGACCACCAATCAACAATGGGGAAACAAAGCAAAAGTAAGCATACATATGCCTTTTTTTTCTCTTTCTGTCAATTTGTGTGTTTTATCGTTATTTCTGCTCAAATTCGGTTGAAATATGTCTATGTGTTTCACAGAATCGAGTGAATGTGTGTGTGTGTGGTTCTGTATGTGTCTTAACGTTTCTTCTGCTTAATTTCGATTGAATGTATAGGTTGGTATGCGAACTCATATTGAACGTGTATTCGTTAGTCTATGTGTTTGACAATTTTTCCTGTTCAAATTCGATTGAATGTCCATGTGTGTGTTTTTAGCAAGTGAAATGTAATACATGTATGTGTCACAAGTTCGATTGAATGTGTGTGTGTGTGTGGTTTTGTCTGTGTTTTAAAATTTCTTCTGCAAATTCGATCGAAGTTTATGTTGGTGGTAGGAATCCGATTGAACGAGAGTATGTTAATCTGCGTGTTTGACATTTCTATGTGTGTTTGTGTATAGCAAATTCGATTGAATATTGAAATGTGTATCGGTGTGATTTGACATTTCCTCAGTATTTTCTTTGCTTAAATACATGCATATGTGTGATTTTGCATTTGAATTTGCAGAGAGTAAAAACAAGAGAATCACACTGTCGCAGAAGCACAAGGTGCTAAAGAAGGTAAAACTGCATCACAAGAAGAAGGCCAAAGAGGCGAAGAAGCTGGGTATGAACAAAAAGCCTAAAGTTGAGAAGAACCCAGATAATGATGACAGGCCTTTGAGTGAACAAGAGCTCAAGGATCTCGAGGCTCGTCGGGCCAAGGCTCTTGAGGCACGTCGGGCCAAGGCTCCCGTGGAAATCGAGCAGAAAAAGGATGCTAGTACAGAGAGGGTATTTTATATGCTTTAGATGTTCCAAAATTTAAAATGGAGAAACACAGAGTGACCATCGACGTTACCATCAAACTCATGAGAATTGTTTTAAGTAGGAAATAACATGCAGTAAATACACTTCTCTCTTCATAACATAGTTTCTCTTTGGAAAAGGAGAAATACGAGTTTGGTGATAAGTGGTAACATTGGTGGTTGCCATACAGCTCTTTAACATGTTTGCTCTAATGAAGCAAGTTTTTTTGGGAAGGGTGTCATAGGCTATGTCTAGACTAATCCCTTGGCAAATTATGACTGTAAGACATCAACCCTGATTAAACCTCAGTGGCCACAATTGTTGTGTACGTCTGGATTCGGATTTGAACCCTGGATAGATGAGATATTCCACCACATCCCCCAGGGCCTTAACTAGTACGCCACAACCCGTGTGGTTAGCAAGTTTGTGTTGTATCCGGTGTAAATTGATGTGGTCTTTAGACTTTTTAGCCTACATCTGCAATTTGTATTAATTGAAATGATACTGCTTTTACCACAACAGTTTGGCCAGAAATTTTACATTAGATGTTTCTGCAGGTTAAAAAGAGGAAGTTAGGGCAATTGGATGACGATGATGATATCATGAATCGTCCTGAGCAGGTTTCTGCTAGAAAACAGACTTTTGGAGAGGGAAAAGTCCATGATGATTTTACAGTGATAAGTAAGACGCGAGGTAAGTGACTTGGTGACAATATATTCTCTTGGATTTTACCCCTTTGTGCCTTTGTCTTTCCTCTAAATCTGGTTTTGTTATCACAGACAATTCAGAGAGATCTTTCTACAAGGAGTTGGCAAAAGTTATCGAAGCATCAGATGTCATCTTGGAAGTGCTTGATGCTCGGGATCCACTTGGGACCCGTTGTGACGATATGGAAAAAATGGTTTTGAGAGCTGGCCCCGAAAAGCATCTTGTGTTGCTCTTAAATAAAATCGGTAATATTTTAATTTATCTGCCTTCTACCTGCGAAAGTTGAAACTGCATCTGTTGGAGTTCTTATGTGGCATGCACACATAAGACATTTGCTGCTAAAAGCTTAAAACTCTGGTTGTAGTCGCTCTACGCTTAACTAAACCAGAACGTTATGTGATATCTCATTTGGAAACACTTTAGGTTTTGGTTTTTTGTTCATGTTTTAAAAGGAGTGTTATGCTGGATAGAGACATGGTCCAAGGAAAAATGTTCATTTTTTCAGAAAACCAAAATCTTGTTTACAGAACTTTGTAGACAGTGACAAAATGGGTTAGAAATTATAAATTGCTAACTTGATTTTCATGTTTTCATGGTTTCAAAAATGGGTGGAACAGAACATGTGTTGACTATTTGACTGTAATGAGTTTGAGGTTTCAAATCTTATAATACACACCTACACAGTTTCTTTCCTTCATTTTATCTTTGATACTTGCTTTTGTGAAACAAAATAGTCTTGTCAATCATGTTATAATTTTACTATATAATAGAAATCACAACACTGGATGATGTTACAAACATGTAAACATAAAAGAAAAAAATATAAGTATTACTAAAACATGCATTGATTAGAGTCTTACTCTGATGAATTGCTACCTATGACTATTACTAAACGGAACTTGGATATCAGATCTTGTTCCTCGTGAAGCAGCTGAAAAGTGGCTCAAGTATCTCAGAGAAGAGTTGCCAGCAGTTGCTTTCAAGTGTAGCACCCAAGAGCAGAGGTCTAATCTGGGGTGGAAATCCTCCAAGTCTGCAAAGAAAACAAGCAATCTTTTGCAAACAAGTGATTGTCTTGGAGCAGAAACTCTTATAAAGTTGCTTAAAAATTACTCAAGAAGTCATGAGGTATCTCTAGCTTTATTCCAATGTTTTCCTTGTTCTCTATACTCTATACCGCAGTAAATGGATGTATAATAACCCGCTATTTGGGTGAATTCTAATCCAATTTAAGCTACCCATATCAGCTATAAGTGCATGCTAATATGTAATGAATGATATATTTTTAATTAAATGATATGGTTAAAAACAAGGCTGTATATTCAATTACTTGTTAAGTGAAATATGTTTCTAATAATCAGAAAGAAAGTATGTACATTGCTCAGCGCCCCACATATTTTACCAAACTTTTTAGCATGGGTTCTAATTTAATATTGAAGTGGATGTGAATATAGATATAATCACATCCGATTCTTTCCAAAACCCGTTGTTGTTTTTTTCTTTAAAAAAAATTCAGTAAGAACTTGTGTGAACTCTTGTATGGTTGGTGGAGTGTTGTAGATTGCTTTAATTGGGAGAGAGTGCTCGTATCATTATTTTTTAGTTTTAATTAATAGTGTTCTTTATGTACAGATTAAAAAATCAATCACTGTGGGTGTAGTTGGCCTGCCGAATGTAGGTAAAAGTAGTCTTATTAATAGTTTGAAGAGATCTCATGTTGCCAATGTTGGGGCGACGCCAGGACTGACAAGAACCATGCAAGAAGTTCAGTTAGACAAGAATGTCAAACTTTTGGACTGCCCTGGTGTTGTGATGCTTAAATCTGGGGATAGTGATGCTGCTGTTGCACTTCGAAATTGCAAGAGGATTGAGAAGCTAGAGGATCCTGTCGGCCCAGGTAGCTGACATTTATCTTCTAAATACCTATATCACTATGGGGGGTGAACGCACTGAAATTTTCTGAACCACACCGCACTGAAACTTACTGTCCTAAACTTATGGTGTTTAGGTTTCTGTTGGTTTTTTATTTCTTCATAATTGGTGTTTGATATTGTTATCTTGACCATGAAACCAGGACTTTACCATGCTGACGTATGAACACACACACACACACACACACATATATATATATATATAAGTTTTTTAAGATTTATATAATATGTATGAGAGTTGCTGCACAAAATTTTGTGCAACAAGCACCAAATGATAGCTTTTAAAACATGCATTTGGGGTAGTTCCCATGTCCGGAAGACATGTCTTAAAAACAATTCCCGACTTTTGGTGAAACTGGCGAGGTTTTGTGCTATGTATCATGATAGTCTTCTAGTTCGGTTTGTAATATGCTTACTTTTTTCTATATAACATATTTTTTTCAATACAAATCTGTACTATTGCTAATAAAACAAAATATAGAACACAAAATTTAATCCTATAAATAAAATTAAACTTGAAATATAGAATAAAATATGAAACTCAAAACCTCTAACACACCATGAATGATCCAATGATTCAATGTGTATATGTTGGGCTCGAGGGGCCAAAGTTGTCGAAATGCCCTCCTAAAACCATGGCTGCCTAACCGTTGATGTTTTGGTCAGCACCAATTTCATAAAACTGAAAATTTCAGCGCTTTGTCACAGCTTGCATGATTGATTGACTTCGTTCCTGATGTCTTGTTCCCTTTTCCTTTTTCTATTCTACATTACTCAGTTGCTATTTGAATCTGAATGGTTTATTGGCCGATTTCAGTGAAAGAAATCCTCAAGTTATGCCCTGCGCAAATGTTGGTTACGCTGTACAAACTTTCTAGCTTCGATTCTGTTGATGACTTTCTTTTTAAGGTGGCTACCCTTAGAGGTAAGCTCAAAAAGGGAGGTATAGTTGACATCAATGCTACTGCGAGAATCGTGTTGCATGATTGGAATGAAGGTTCGTATCTGCAATTTGCGGTTCCATATTTTGTAAATTCCATTGTAGATATAAATAGGTTTGACACCATTTAAAAGGGGAACTTTTATATGGTTTTCGGGCTCCTTAGTCATATGCTTATTTACCACCATATTTTTGCAGGTAAAATTCCGTATTACACAATGCCTCCAACGAGGAACGAAGGAGAGGTTATGGAGGCAAATATAGTTTCTGAACTTGGAAAGGAGTTCAACGTGGATGAAGTATATGGCACCGACTCCTCGATTATTGGCAGCCTAAAATCTGTCGATGATTTTAACAATGTTACGATCACGCCCAATAATCCGCTCGTCTTTGATGAGACAATGCTCGAGGTTTGTTATTTCTTTCAACGATTTTATAAAGAGTGATAGATTTTTTTCTCTAACATATAATGTCCCTTTTCATTGCAAGGTAATCATTTTTTTTGTGAGAATGCCACAAAAACAGAATAGTTTACAAGAAATGTATTTTAGCCTGGAAGTGTAAATGCAAAACCATGGTATTTTGACACTTCTAGTGAAAATATTAAAGAGCATCTCTAACAGATTCTCCGAAGTGGAGAAAATGGAGATTTTGGGTAAATTTTTGGAGATTATGAGTTTTGATTTTCCATTGGAGAAATTTTGGAGAATTTGTTGGAGAATGCTCTAACAAGGCGATATTTAGCAACCATAAGTTAGTTGAATTTTTTAACTTATTGAAGAACCTTATCTTGGTTAGCCACTTAGCCATAAATTAGCTTATAAGCTAGTTTTTTTTAAAAGCTACTTCAAGTAGCGTTTCAATAAACTTCAACCGCCTTTTTTCCACATATTTCTAATTATGCCTCATATTTTCTCAATTAATTTTTCAACGTGCTCTCTTTAGTTCATTTTATATTGTCATTTAGCTTATCAACTTTCCAAATATGACTAGTTTCTCAACTAGTTTATCAGCCAACAACTAGATTATCAGCTAGTTTGCCAAACATAGCCTAAGGGGTTGTTTACCAAACGCTTGTCGGGTAAGTGTTTACCACCATCCTCACTTACCTTATCGGGTAACATTCTCGACCATCGAAATGGATTGTTGGTAAACGGCTTTTACTCGGGTAAACATTAACCGGGTAAAAGTCTGGTAAGATTCCCTATACTTGCTATGTCTCTTACCGAGTAAGATTCTTGGTCTTTATCATGTTCACCCGTTGAGGTAACCGACACCGGGTAAGCGCTTACCCGGTAAGAGTTTGGTAAACAACCCCTAAGTTGATTTAGATCCCTTGTGGCATATACTAATCCACACACTCTCTTATTTCTACAGGACGATAAACAACCACAACCCGAAAATCCAGTAGGAATTATCAACGTAGGCGAAGACGAAGCCATGGCAGAAGAAGATGATTCAGGAGAGACGAAGATCAAGAATTCCAGTAGCAGACAAAACGAGAAACTGTATGCTGCCGAAGGCGTCTTAAACACAAAGTTAAGGAAAGCGGAGAAAAAGAGAAGGAAAAAGGCGAACAGATTAGCATCGATGAAAGAAGATCAACCGATGGAAGGTGATAACATAGATGATGTTAAAAAGGGATCTGCCATGGAGGAAGACAACGATGGGTCAGTTAATGATGTCATGAAGAACCGATTTGTGTTGCCGGAGACGGCGTTGGCGCTCGATGAGTAGAATTTTACCGGCAGAATGGTAACATATACGAGCTAAGTTTTCGTTTTTTTTGAATTTGATATATGAAGTTAGATTTTGTTTTCAATGTCATATAACCAACAATTTTGCCTAATGATGTTTTATTTGATTACTTCTCATGCTTACAATCTCGAGATATAAATGAAGAATATGCTTTGGGTTGAAAACGGGTCAAAACAATGATGGTTTGGGTTGAAAACGGGTCAAAAGCGATGATGGGTTGGGATGATAGCGGGCCGGGTTAAAACGGGTCAAAAATGATAATGATAGCATAAAAAAGATCAATTGAAAGCATTTCATGACCATACAACAATTTTAAAAAGAACGCATGAAAGTAAAACTAATCAAATATTTCAAAGGGTTGTCTCCGATTTTTATATGTGTTGTCGCTTTGAACTCGACCATAAATGTGGCTAGAATAGAAGCTTGAAGATAGGTATTTCTAGCGCATTTGGTTTAACCGAATGGACCGGTTAGACCGAATCAATGGCTTTCCTCCAGGAGACCGGTTAAAACCGGAACCGGCTACCGTGTTCTCAAAATCAATCAATTAACCGGTTTGAATGTATAAATACTCATTTTAAAATCATAAATTAGTAAAGGGGGCCTTCGGCATGCAGCTCAATTGGCATAGAGGTGGGGGACTTTGCTCAAATACAAGACAGGTTACGGATTTGAACTTGGGCCCCAATCCCCCAATTAGGCCGCTAGCCTGAGCCGCTGAGTGAGCAAAAAGTATACAATCACATTTGTAGGGATGAGATTGGGACAGTACCGGTACCGAACCGATACCGAACCGGTTGGTACCGAAAAAAATTGGGACTAAAAACCAGTACCGAATACCGAACCATATGTACCGGTTCGGTACCGGTACGGTTTCGGTTTTGGGACGAGAAATTCGGTACTAGTACCACTTAGGACCAGAAATTAAAAAATGTGTCAAATATATATCAAAACCAATCGCAAACCAAAATATATTCATAATGATTCAAATGTGTTTAAAAATCAATCCCAAACAATCAAAAATTTAACAATCAAAAGTTCAAAATGTGGTACCGAATCCCGAATCGGTCGGTTTTTTGATGTGTATGTAAGGGCCGATTTTTTGACGGTGATAAAAAAATTGGAGAAGAGATATGTACTTATCGAGAAAGTTTGGGTTGTTAGGAAATGATTTAATTTGATTAAAATCAAAGAAGTTTAAAAGACTTATCCTTTAAAAATTCCCGGTTCGGTTTCGGTATTTTCGGGAAATTCCCGGTACCGAGTACCGAAATCCCGAATCCCGAAGTTGCATAATATTTGGAACCGAATACCGGACCGAATATATGGTACCGGTTCGGTACCGGTTCGGTTTGGGAAAACGGTCCGATTTGCTCATCCCTACACATTTGTGTCATTGGAGGCGGATTCCATGTAGGGTCAATTAAGATTGTCGGTAATCAACTTTTTGCTAAAATAAATTTGGTAAAGGAGGGGAGAAGAGAACGGCCATCCACAAGGGTCGTGTTTAATGTTAAGTATTCATATTGACCGTGTCTCTGCGTATTTTTTAGAATTCTAGAAAG
The DNA here is from genome assembly GCA_954870635.1 of Arctium minus. Lineage (NCBI taxonomy): Eukaryota > Viridiplantae > Streptophyta > Magnoliopsida > Asterales > Asteraceae > Arctium > Arctium minus. Next base: position 193,133,963 of record OX941080.1, read on the forward strand.
TCAAAAAAAATAAAACGGTTGGTCAACTCGACCTATTATTTGTTACGTTGGTATATTCAGCCACCAAATTGTCTACCATCATCTTCACACCACAAAAGAATGGAATTTTATTTCAACTAGAAATTTAAATTTCCATATATACCATCATAATTTTATATATAATATATATACATACAGGGGTTGTTTAATTTGCAACCCTTAAAAAGATTGCAAACCTTGCAACCCACATCTTAATCGTCGGATTCATGATCGGCGGTTACAATAGATATGAGGCCCAATATTTTTAATTAAAAAAAGAAAAAATAAAAATAAAATAACCGTCGATCATGAAATCCAACGGTTAAGATGTGGGTTGCAAGGATTGTAACCTTTTTAAGGGTTGCAAAATATCCTTCCACTATACATATATATATATATATATATAATATAGACGAAATATCATATGAGAAGAAGAGTTAAGGTGAGAATGTAAAAAGGGATATGGACCTTGATTACTTTTAGGGGTTGTTTGTTTACCTCTTAATGGTTCCATTAAGAGGCAACATCTGAATCGCTAAGAAGTAAATCTTGTTTGGCAAAAAAAAGTGTTGCCTCTTAATGGTTCCAAAATTCTCTTAATGATTTTGTATCCTGATCCTCCCTTAACCATTAAGAGTCCTGATTTCATTATGAACAATTAGCAAACAATCATATTTCATTTTATACTATATCATAAAAACCTCTTAATCATTCTGCACTAAACCATTCAGCAATACCAAACAACCCCTTAATCTTAAACTCACCTATGAATCACACTTGATACGGGGATTGATCTAGTGCATCTCTTCCTAATATGCATCCAGGGGTGGAGATCACTTCTTACCTTTGTCATAACTTTCATTCTCACCAAACAACCCCTTAGGGGGCGTTTGGTTCGCAGAATCTGATGGAATTGGAATGTCCAATTCCTTTGACCAAATTCAATTTCCTTGTTTGGTTCATTCTTTTCTATGGAAGGAATGTGTGAATTCCACCAAATTCCACAAATGAAGGATTTGAACATTCCATCCTAAAACCCAAGGATTTCAATGGAATGGAATCTTATATTTTGATAATTACAAATTTACCCTTTACTCTAAACTAAACCCTACTAATATTGATTATCAGCAAACACCAACTATCTCTCTCATCTCTATCTCCCTCTCTCTCCTCTCTCTTTATCTCTCTCCTCTCTCTCTCTCTCTCTCTCTCTCCTCTCTCTATCTCTCTCACCTCTCTCTCCTCTCTCTCTCTTTATCTCTCCTCTCTCTCTCCTCTCTCTTTCTCTTTCTCTTCCCTCTCTCTTTATCTCTCCTCTCTCTCCTCCACTCTATCCTCTCTCTATCTCCTCTCTCTCTCTTCCCTTTCTATCCTCTCTCTCTCTCCTTCTATCCTCTCACCTCCTCTCTCTCTCTCCTCTCTCTTCCCTCTCTCTTTATCTCTCCTCTCCCTCTCTCTCTTTCTCTTCACCCTCTCTCCTCTCTCTTTATCTCTCCTCCCTCTCCTCCACTTTATCCTCTCTCTCTCCCTCTCTCCTATCTCTCTCCTCTCTCTCTTCCCTTTCTCTCCTCTCTCTCTCTCTCTTCCCTTTCTCTCCTCTCTCTCATCCACTCTCTCCTCTCTCTCCCTCTATCCTCTCTCTCTCTCCTCTCCCTCCTCCTCTCTTCTCTCTCTCCCTCTCCCTCTCTCTCCTCACTCTCTCGGCATCATTCATGTGCTAAAATAATAAAAACAATTTTTGTTAAAAATTAAACTATTTAATGACTATTTTATTAAAGTAATTTTTGTTTAAAAAATTAAAATAATCAAAAAGGGTATTTTGGTCATTTACCAAAGTTCCATTCCAATTCTGAAGCTACAATCTGTGAACCAAACAGAAAAATTCCAATTCATTTAAAAGATTCAATTCCAATTCTGTCAACCAAACAGGTGGTCAAACCTGACAACATTCCATTCCAATTCTATCAAAGACAAATTTCTTTGACAGATTCCATTCCATCCAAAAACATTCTGCGAACCAAACGTCCCCTTAATCTTAAACTCACCTATGAATCACACTTGATACGGGGATTGATCTAGTGCATCTCTTCCTAATATGCATCCAGGGGTGGAGATCACTTCTTACCTTTGTCATAACTTTCATTCTCACTGTAACCCAACCTTATAGATAGTTACCAAAATATATATAAATATATACTATAAATTTTTACTTAAATATTGATAATATTACACGTTTTTATTAAATTTACTAATAAACTTATGTTCTTAATCCATTTATGTATGAATACAAGAAGTAAGATCCCACATTAGTTGGGTTAGGAAACTAAAGTTGTCTTGTAAGGGATTAAATAATTTTTATATCAGACGAGTTGTAAAACCGTGAATCCAAATGTAAATAAAGTAGATAATATCTAGTACACTTAGTATGAGATGTTACAATACCTTTAATAGAAAATAAGCAACAAATCGTGTGTTTTTTTCTATGTTTGAAATAACCATCTTTATTATTTCAAACTTTTCAGAACTAATTAACGAGTAAACTACAATTTTGGTCACTCTTGAATCGAACTATAAACAAAGTGGATAATATCGTACAATTACTATGAGATATTACAATACCTTTAATAGAAAATAAGCAACAAAGCGTGTTTTATTTTCTACGTTTGAAATAACCATCTTTATTATTTCAAATTCAAACTTTTCAGAACTAATTAATGAGTAAACTACAAATTTGGTCTGCAGTAGTAATATGTATCTTGTGCTTTGAAACTTGTAAATTAAGAGATTTTTAAAATCTTACATAAAATGATGATACCTTATGCTTAATAATTTGTATTTAAGAGTTTTTTATCCGTGCTTTATAATATAATGTAAGTTATTATATGCCCACGACACGTGTCACACAGAGATACTGCTGAGGAGTATGTAAACCTATAGGGTCGCACACAAAGAATGCGTTTGTTTTCATTTGTAGAAACCCGGATTTAATGAAAATATGTGTTAAACCGTAATTATGATAATTACAGGGTGAAAACGTAATTATGTTAATTACGGGGAATTATCTGTAATTATATTTTAAAGTTTAAAAGGATAATTATATATACTTATATAATTATATTTTAAAGTTTAAAAGGATAATTATATATATATATATACATATATATATATATATATATATTTGAATATGATTTAAATATTACAGATAATTACTAAACCTTATTTAATCCTTAGTTGAGTTATAGTCTAACTATAACCCTTCTAGTATAAATAAGGGGTTGGGCTAAACCTTTTTCTTAAGTGGTTTCGAAATAAAATTAGCCTTACAGATAAATACAGAAAATAAAATTTTTCTTTTCTGTAAAACACATATAGATCTAGGGTTCTTGGGCTAGCACCCGGTGGAGACGGGAAACGTGTTCGTGTGTGGACTACCGATAGAGGAAACCTACTTTGGTTTCTAAGTGCTCAGCTAGTTCAACGACAACAGTTTAGAAAGATACATATTCTAAACACCCTATGGTGTGGTTTTATTTTAATTAAATGCATCATTGGATCCGATTGGGTTTTAAGATTTATTTATTGAAAAGTTTTCTATAATTGTTGTAACCAAAATTATTTTTAATTTTCGCTGCGTATAACGGTTACAAATTGTTATTAAAACCCTACATATAGTATAGATAATACTTTCGTCTCTACATTTTCCAAAAATACAAGATGACAATTGTCGTTTGCAAAAACGTCCATATTTTGTCCTTCCCTTTAACAACCGATAAAAAACTTGTTAAGTAAGGGGTTGTTTGGTCTTTTCCACTTTTTTTAATCACATTTTCTTTTAAAAATATATAATTTTGTATTTTCAAAATATGACAATGCCCCTCATTTGACGACTAAAATTTAACGACCATTAAATAAAGAGGACGAAATCCAGATATTTTATCAAACCATGGCGGCCAATTCCTCTTTTTGAAACTCTAGGGACTAAAAGTGTTGTAACCAATAAATAACAAGGACCAAATCTGTAGTTTACTTTACTCTTAATTAATTAATCATTTAGGGAGCATGATATTGATTGTAGATCTGAAAATTCAAATACAGATTCAACAGAACACCGCGTGGCATTTTCGTCATTTCACATCATCCGTACGGCATTTTCATAAAACGACACCGTCAACAAAACCCCCCTTTCCATATACGAAAACCCATAAATCAATAAATCATAATCTCCTTTTTCTTCTTCATTTCACCTTCCACTTTCTCTCTCTAACATCCCCCCTCTCTCTCTAGAATTTAACGGCGTCCTCGCCGTCACGCTTCCGCCGTATCGGTGCACCAGTTTTCCTCCATTTCCGGCGGTGCTAGGTTTTGTAGTTGTTATAGACAGAGAGGAGTAGGTTATTATGGGACAACAATCGTTGATCTACAGTTTTGTGGCCAGAGGAACGGTGATTCTATCGGAATACACGGAATTCACCGGTAATTTCACTAGCATCGCCGCTCAGTGTCTCCAGAAGCTTCCTGCTACCAATAACAAGTTCACTTACAACTGCGACGGTCATACCTTCAACTACCTTGTCGAAGATGGATTCAGTGAGTCCGATCTCACGATCTGGTCTATTTGTCGTTTTGTTTTTTGTTTTCAGATCTGATTTTGCTATTGAGAAATGATATTTCCTATTATGATTTATTGGTTTAATAAATAATCTACATGTATGCTGGATAAGGATTTGTTTCTTACTTTCTCTTTTTGTTACTTGTTTTGAAGTTGCTTTTGTGATTACGTTCGTAGAGTATGATTTCGTGCTAGTTTGATTTGCTGCTTGTTGATGAAATTGATGCCTCTGTGTATTTGCTGTTTTGTTGTTGATTGACCGTGAATCCGAGATGCTCGGTGTTGCGGTTACGTCTGTTGTACTTCCGGATCTGAATTAATCACGTAGATCTCATTAGCCAGCTTTAAATGTGAAGTGTCATTTCACGTGTTCCTGCAGCAATTAACTGTGAACCATAATATCAGGACTTGGTTTTTATTTATTTGCACCAGTAAATATATGAGATCACTGGTTGTAGTGTTTGATTGTTAATCACATTAAATTGTAAAAGCTATGCAAGTTTTGTTTCAAAAAATTTACATCTGCAAGTTTAGTTAGGCATTGATATATAAATGTTACAATCTCTACCCTACCTTTGGACTTTTATGGAATCTATCCATTGTTTGATATGTGATGCATAATATTTAGAGCTATTCATACTGTTATTGCTTGCATCACCAATAACTTGCTGAATTTCAGGGTTCTGAATTTGTCATGATTGATGAGTGTTTTGGTGTTCTACACCAAATTAAGCTGGCTTTTTAAATTCGTTTGACATTCCTTGATACCATGACCTGAGTGTCATAATTATGCTCCATCCAGCTGATAGTAATATAGTTACCTGATATGATATTTATGCAGCACGAGTTATTTATAGTTTGAATCCATGCTTCTAAATTTTGATGGAAATCTGATATATTTCTGCAGAAAATGAGCTTTTTGCAATAGTTTATATTGCTTAACCATGCTTCAGCAAGCATACAAATATGTTGGAAGATCATATATATATATATTTTTTCTTGATATGCAGTCACATTTGATACCACACGACTTAATACCATTTACACTTATTTAGAGAGCATATAATTAACAGTAAAATGTAACGGCTTTAGTGCCTGGATTCACTTGTCTAATAATTAATACAAGAATTTAAGCTTGAATATTTGACAGCTTAGATATTGTGCACGGGTCTTATGTTATGGACATCAGGACATGTTTATTCAAATGACATGTTATTTATGTTTTTTGCTTTTCTTACAAGCATGTCATCTGAATTATTATGTGTTGCTAATTTCTTTGGCACCATCTCCTCTTTGTCTACATTGCTTTCTAATAACTTTTATATTACGAATGTGGCATGATACTTGGTTTTTCCATCACATGCTAAATAACACTATCTTCTCTCGCTGTGAAGCATACTGTGTTGTTGCGGTTGAATCCGTTGGTAGACAGGTTCCAATCGCTTTTCTTGAGCGTGTCAAGGAGGACTTCACCAAAAAATATGGTGGTGGGAAAGCTGCAACAGCTGTTGCTAACAGTCTGAACAAAGAATTTGGGTATTCTCGCTCTCCATTTTGATTGTCTTCTTTCACATCTGTCAAGTTTTAGTTCTTTAATTGACGTGCCCTCGGGAAAACTTTTTTATTACCAGCCCCAAGCTGAAGGAACAAATGCAGTATTGTGTGGACCATCCAGAAGAGATCAGTAAGCTTGCAAAGGTGAAGGCTCAGGTTACAGAAGTCAAAGGAGTGATGATGGAAAACATTGAGAAGGTAAGGACTAATAGGTGCTTTAGTGAAATGATGTAAAATGCACATCCCTTGCATAAATACAATTATGTAAATTTTATTTGGTTATGTAGGTTCTTGATCGTGGAGAGAAGATCGAGATTCTGGTAGATAAAACAGAGAACCTTCGCTCTCAGGTCAGTGAATGCAATCATCTTTATATTGTGTGCTTGAACTAGGAGAGTGATTTCCCGTCTTCCATCAGTTGTGTGGCGAATACTAGTAAATTGAGACGTATCTCAAATATTCAATTCTAGTTGATAAGAGAGAATGTTACAACGATTGACAAGCTGTCTCTTGAATTAATATCCATACTAATATCCTTCCGAAAGAGTATTGCATCTTATTTAGGGGTTCCAGTTTAAGTGGGCTTCGTTTTGTGTTCAACCAAACATCAAAACTTTGTTAAGAATGTAAACAGAAAACTTAGGTCTTACCAAACAATGCCTTATTACGCGCTTACTAGGTAAGCATCTGGTAAACGGCCCTTAGTCATACCAAAACTATGCCTTAGATTATTAGATGTAAGATGTGTGTGAGGAGGAAATTACTAGGTATGGGTGTATTTAGCAATGTATAAAATTTAAAGCTGTATGTATTTGTGAGATGATTGATGAAGATGTAAATTGCAGGCACAAGATTTTAGGACGCAAGGTACTCAGATTAGAAGGAAAATGTGGTTGCAGAATATGAAGATAAAGCTGATAGTGCTTGGAATCATCATCGCCTTGATTCTGATTATCGTTCTATCGGTTTGTGGGGGCTTCAACTGTGGCAAGTGATCGAGATATGCTTTACTATCATTATATTATATCTTTCTTTCATTCATGAATGAGAAAAACCATTTTTTGTTCTTTCTTTTTTGATGTATTATTGCATTCTACATAAAAAAGCTTATATTGTTTGTATAGCTTTACTTTTTCATATATTATTATTATTATTATTATTATATAGTAGGAAGGAAAACTCGATTTGATCAGTGTTTGGTTATTATTATTATTATTATAAATATTTATTATTTTTCTGGTGAGAGCAGTAGTTGCAGCGTTGTTATTTGATTGATTGTGTCCAACATAGATTTTGTTGATAATTTCGTGTCATGAGATGAGATGTCTAGATAGAGGGAGGTATTGATATCATCATCATCAAATGGTAAACAAGTTGCAAATAATAATAATATAATAATTTCACCACGAAACAAGCATATTATTATACATGAATTTCCATGTTGTCGATCAACCTGACCTTCCCAAACCATGCTGCAACACACAATACAACTCCACCCTTTATCTCTTCAACTGCTTCTAGACTCCCTTGATCCACAATCTGCAATACTCATAAAACCAAATTTAGGAACAAATACTATTATGTATTCATGCACCGGCCCAGGCCAATAAACCCAATCAAACCAAAGTATATATTTTTTTTCAAGACTCGGTTAAGGCTTGGCCTTGTGCATCTCTAATCTATGTTAGTGTTCTAAAACAGGTAATGTCTAACTGGATTTAAACCAGGATTGATTCATGAAACTTGAGGTGCGTTTGGTCCCATAATAGAATTTGATGGAATTGGAATCAATTGAGGAATCTGACTTTGAAGGAATTTGACCACGCGTTTGGTTGGTAGGAATTCAATTCTTTCACTCAAGTCAATAAACGATGAATTCCTTAATTTGTGGAATACAAAAGATTCCATCATTTTCATTATGTGAACCAAACGTACAATTTGAAATTTGGTCAAAAGGAATTATCCATTCCGGTTCCTTTCAATTCCTTCAAAATCCATGAACACCCCCCTTGGTGACTGTCGATTCTTTTGAGTTTTTTCCGTGTTCACAATATTTAGATCCAGATATGATGATGAATAGAGCTTAAATCATAAAGGTTCTTAATGTCTCACCTCAACATAATCGATTTTTCCACCTGCTGCTTCCATACTTTCAATCACTGATCTTCTCAATTCACTGCACACGGTTTTCCCACTTTTGGCAGCCGATTTGGCTTCGAATAGAGATCGGCTTATCGACAACGCCTGCACATATTTTTTTAGGATTTCACACAACACACCATAAGTTCAGAAAATCACTGCTTTGATCAAACAAGAAAATCTGACCCAAAAGCACTCGTTACCGAAATTTACTTCTATTGACCATCTTCTTGAACCTACTGTCTTTAGTCTTTCTTTACAAATCTAGAAACATAAATGAAAAAAGAAAAAAACCCCATCATGCTCGACACTTCTTTTAATTATCTAAAATAGCTCATTATCACGGATATGACCTTAAATGAGTTTTTAATTTAATTCATGTTATCTTGACCTATTACAAGAAAAAAATGGCTTCATTCTCGTCAGAAGGTGATTAAAATCTCATTTAAAGATTATATACCTAAAATCCCCCTTTTTTTTATAGGACCCACATAATGAAAATACTAAATGGTAAAAACAAAATGAACCCAACCTGCCCCCTTTCTTGAGGTGAAAGATGCACATTACGGGAGCTCATCGCTAGGCCATCTTTGTCTCGTATCATCTCAGAACCAATCACTTTCACAGCAAAATCAAGATCTCGAACCTGCATTGTTCGTATAAACAGAAATGCCAAAATTTCAATCATAAATATCATCACCTTCATGTAAATCAAAATCGAGTCTTGATCATATATTTCTTCAAACATCTTGAACACAATTTGCAGTGAAATGAACCCCAAACATTATAAATGACAAAGTATTCATCGAGTCACTCACATTCCGCATTGCAAAAAGGGTTTGATGTTACCCTCTGGAGCGTCCCATAGCCATCACCGGTGTTAAAGAATTTCGTAATATATTCTCCTCAATATATGTTGGAACCTCCTTTTTTTTCTATTTTAAGGGCTCTTTTGAAGAGTAACCTAATGGAGTTCCACAAATTCTCACATGGTATCAGAAGCTAAGGTCTACTATCACTATAAGGACTCGCCACTCTAGGATGTTGGATTAATCGGTATGGTTTACGGGTTAGCGGGTTACGGTTCCGGTAGCTTTCGGGTCGGTTTTAGTTTGCTTGGACTTGGTCTTAGCTTGACCAAGTTTAGTGGAGAATAATGGGTTTATTTCTTTAGTTTTTTGTTGCTTAAATAGGAGATGTATTCCCTTTATGTATTTGGACGAATAGCAGTAAGCTTTTAGTAATATTAAAGAGTTAGTCTCACTGCTGCAAGTTTCTTTTTTCTTTCTTTAATAGTGTGAGAGTTTTTTCTGAGTTTTTGATTTCCATCGATCAGTTTTTGAGGTTTTAGATTTCCATCAATTGGTATCAGAGCCTGCGTTCGGTTGAGTAGGGTGTGAGTCATTCTTGATCGTAAGTTGAAGCATTTAAACAGCAGCTCCGACTTCTCTTGATCGGGCTTGTTCTAGCATTTACGAGAGTCTAACCGGAGGTGCGTGATAAACGGACAGAAAGACATCAAAGCAGGTGGCTTTGATTCGGTTCGTTTTGCGGGTGACGGAAGACGGTAAAGGTGGTTGTGACCTTGTCTTCTTGATCGGTGGAAAAGTGCTCTCGGAACAAGCTTTGATTAAAGAGGTTGGGGTTGTCACAAGAATAGAATGGCGATGGTACCAGTTAAAGAAGGAGGTTCGATCTCATATCAAGTCCCGGTTTTGACCCCTACGAACTATCCTGTGTGGGCGGTCAAAGTCAAGTCGATCATGGATGCATACGGCAGACGGTCGAACCGAGGGCGTTAGGTGCGGAATCGGATCCAAAGAAGTCGAAACAAGCTCTTGCTTCCTTGTTTCAAGCGATACCCGAAGACATGGTGTTGCAAATGGCGGGTTATATCGATCCAAAGCAAGTGTGGGACGGTCTAAAAACATGATATTTGGGAGTGGATCGGGTGAGAACGGCTCGGCCTGCAACCTTGAAGAGGGAACTCGAAGGTTTGCGCATGAAGGAGGGCGAAACGGTTGATGACTTCGCGACCAAACTGACCGGTTTAGCTTCAAAGGCGAGGAGTCTTGGTTACGAGCTTGAAGAAGTGGACTTGGTGAAAAGGCTACTTGATTCGATGCCCAAATCATTTCTCCAAATCGTGGCTTCAATAGAGCAATGCTTCGATTTGGATACGATGCTATTTGACGAGACCGTTGGAAGATTGAAGGCGTACGAGGAGCGTTTAAAGGGTAAGGAGGACGTTCAAGGTAGTTTATTGTTGGTTAGTGACGAAAAGGCGCATATGTGTAAGCATTGTGGCAATGGAGGTTCAAATCGTGATGGCTTTGGACGTGGCCGGGGAAGAGGCCGTGGGTTCGGGAAAAGTCGGGATGTCAATGAACGTTTCCAGCGGGATAAAAGCCACGTTAAATGTTACAAATGTGGTGAACTTGGTCACTACAACAATGAGTGTCCGAAATGGGAGAAACAAGAGGCAAATTTAATCGAAGAGGAACCGGCGCTGCTGTGAACGGGAAGTACGAAACAAACCGATTAAGGGGGTGATTGTTGGATTAATCGGTATGGTTTACGGGTTAGCGGGTTACGGTTCCGGTAGCTTTCGGGTCGGTTTTAGTTTGCTTGGACTTGGTTAGTGGAAAATAAATGGGTAGTGGCTAGCTATTATTTAGGAATTCATGGGTCTTCTTTTTGTTTTTATTTGATTTAAATAGGAGATGTATTCCCTTTATGTATTTGGACGAATTGCAGTAAGCTTTTAGTAATATTAAAGAGTTAGTCTCACTGCTGCAAGTTTCTTTTTTCTTTCTTTAATAGTGTGAGAGTTTTTTCTGAGTTTTTGATTTCCATCGATCAGTTTTTGAGGTTTTAGATTTCCATCAATTGGTATCAGAGCCTGCGTTCGGTTGAGTAGGGTGTGAGTCATTCTTGATCGTAAGTTGAAGCATTTAAACAGCAGCTCCGACTTCTCTTGATCGGGCTTGTTCTAGCATTTACGAGAGTCTAACCGGAGGTGCGTGATAAACGGACAGAAAGACATCAAAGCAGGTGGCTTTGATTCGGTTCGTTTTGCGGGTGACGGAAGACGGTAAAGGTGGTTGTGACCTTGTCTTCTTGATCGGTGGAAAAGTGCTCTCGGAACAAGCTTTGATTAAAGAGGTTGGGGTTGTCACAAGAATAGAATGGCGATGGTACCAGTTAAAGAAGGAGGTTCGATCTCATATCAAGTCCCGGTTTTGACCCCTACGAACTATCCTGTGTGGGCGGTCAAAGTCAAGTCGATCATGGATGCATACGGCAGACGGTCGAACCGAGGGCGTTAGGTGCGGAATCGGATCCAAAGAAGTCGAAACAAGCTCTTGCTTCCTTGTTTCAAGCGATACCCGAAGACATGGTGTTGCAAATGGCGGGTTATATCGATCCAAAGCAAGTGTGGGACGGTCTAAAAACACGATATTTGGGAGTGGATCGGGTGAGAACGGCTCGGCCTGCAACCTTGAAGAGGGAACTCGAAGGTTTGCGCATGAAGGAGGGCGAAACGGTTGATGACTTCGCGACCAAACTGACCGGTTTAGCTTCAAAGGCGAGGAGTCTTGGTTACGAGCTTGAAGAAGTGGACTTGGTGAAAAGGCTACTTGATTCGATGCCCAAATCATTTCTCCAAATCGTGGCTTCAATAGAGCAATGCTTCGATTTGGATACGATGCTATTTGACGAGACCGTTGGAAGATTGAAGGCGTACGAGGAGCGTTTAAAGGGTAAGGAGGACGTTCAAGGTAGTTTATTGTTGGTTAGTGACGAAAAGGCGCATATGTGTAAGCATTGTGGCAATGGAGGTTCAAATCGTGATGGCTTTGGACGTGGCCGGGGAAGAGGCCGTGGGTTCGGGAAAAGTCGGGATGTCAATGAACGTTTCCAGCGGGATAAAAGCCACGTTAAATGTTACAAATGTGGTGAACTTGGTCACTACAACAATGAGTGTCCGAAATGGGAGAAACAAGAGGCAAATTTAATCGAAGAGGAACCGGCGCTGCTGTGAACGGGAAGTACGAAACAAACCGATTAAGGGGGTGATTGTTGGATTAATCGGTATGGTTTACGGGTTAGCGGGTTACGGTTCCGGTAGCTTTCGGGTCGGTTTTAGTTTGCTTGGACTTGGTTAGTGGAAAATAAATGGGTAGTGGCTAGCTATTATTTAGGAATTCATGGGTCTTCTTTTTGTTTTTATTTGATTTAAATAGGAGATGTATTCCCTTTATGTATTTGGACGAATTGCAGTAAGCTTTTAGTAATATTAAAGAGTTAGTCTCACTGCTGCAAGTTTCTTTTTTCTTTCTTTAATAGTGTGAGAGTTTTTTCTGAGTTTTTGATTTCCATCGATCAGTTTTTGAGGTTTTAGATTTCCATCATAGGACACTTTGTGTCCGTTTAGCCTCCGTTGGAGGGGACGTATCCTACATCGGCTAGACTTGGAATCCCACTTATGGAGAATAATCTAATAAGGTTCCACATATTCTCATAGTGGGTGGTAAATCACGTGTCCCTGGACAGGTGGGTGGTGCCGGGAGTTCCATCCAGGAGCTGCCGTTCACCTCCTTACCTGCTAGGCTAAGGCCACAGGGACACAAGTCACTCACATACCAACACAACTGATGCAACAGATGAATCATTTTGAATTAGAAAGCAACTCACTGAGTTGTATCTTCAAACAAATGAATCATTATGAAACTTAAAGAAGCTGACAGAACAAGTTGAAGCAGACTATGAACATAATTCTCAATTATTAGAACTTCAAAAGCATGATCAATCTGACTCACTGAGTCACTCACGCTCAAACTCGAACAGACAATTCTACAATGAGACACTCGAACTCAAGTCAAGCTCAGCATGATCATTCGGACTCACTGAGTCATTCACACTCAAACTCGAACAACATTCTAAAATGAGTCACTCACACTCAAACTCAAGCATGATAATTCTGACTCACTGAGTTACTCACACTCAAACTCAAGCATGATCATTCCGACTCACTGAGTCACTCAAACTCGAACAGTTCATTCTACAACAATTCGAAGCAGATTATCAACACAATTCACAAAACGATCCAAACTTAAAACAGATAAAAAAACTATGAATCAAAAAGGAACTCACCATTCGTTGAATGATCCGCCATTGCTGATAATCCTTCTTTCCAAAAACAGCAACATCAGGTTCAACGATATTAAACAATTTCGCCACAACCGTAGCAACGCCTCTGAAAAACACAGGTCTACTCTTCCCACACATTCCCTTCTCCAATCTCTCAACCCTAATCCACGTCTCATGACCTCTTCCCTCGTCTTCCAAACACGAAACCATCCCTCCCTCTTTCTCTCCCTCACTTCCACCAGATCTATCTCTCTCCACACCGTAATCATACAGATTTCGCGGATTGAAAACCACATCAACACCATTGGGGATCGACTTGAGTTTTTCAATATCGCCGTGGAAATCAGATGGATAGGTGGAGAGATCTTCATTTGCGGAGAATTGACCTGGATTTACGTAGATTGAAACGACGATAAGTTGAGTGTGTTTTTGAGCTTCGGTGATGAGAGAGAGATGGCCTTGATGGAGGTACCCCATTGTAGGTACTAATCCGATCGATTTGCCTTGAGATCTCATAGACCTTGACCAATTTCTCATCTGTTGTTTGTTTGTGATGATTTCTGGTTCTCTGGTTGCCATATTTGAGATGAGAATTGAGAATTAGGGTTTAGGGATTGTTGGAAAGTGAGGAGATGAAGGTGGCGGTGAAGATGAGGATTTGTTGAAAATGGCGGGGAGCGTGATCGTGATTTTGATGGATTTTCGATTGGATATGGAATTGTTGACGCCGCCCATGAAATGTACAAGTCTTAATGCTGAAGGTACAACTACAAACAAACCTCTGTTTTTTGGCCGTACGATTTATTCAAAAATGGGTTTAAATCGAAAATGTTTTATAATTTAAGGTCATTTTTAATAGGAGATTTATAAATTTTTTTAAATAGAGAATTGAAAATTATATTTAAAAAAAAATTACATTTAACTTTAATAAATTCTTTATTTTAGAAATTTCAAAGTTAATTATGTTATTTAATATTTTATAATTCTATTATTATAATACACTTTAATTTTTTTATGTAAAAATAATAATAATTCAATTTGAATTAAAAAAAAAACACCAATACAAGACCATACCCATACCCAGTATGATGATGGTGCATGAACTATATTCATATTGAAAAGAAAAAAACCAAATCAAACCAAACTAATCCGGTATATAAATAGAGGTAGGGTCTAGGAACTAAAATGAGAAAAATTAAAGGATAAGACGAGAAAAGTACTAACCACTATAGCCTGCTTTTCCCCACGTCCATCACCTCTACTGTAGTTTGAGTAACCATTGTTATCTATTTGAAAACAAAAATAATGACAATTGATGTGATTTATTGGGATCTGGTGCATAAATAAACATGAATAGTCTCTGTTGACTGATTTGTTTTGACGATACAGGTGTGAGTGTAATTCATATGTACGAGGTATTGGGTTCAAGCCCGAGCACTGCCCCTCTCGTCTAGTGGGTCAGTAAAACTCACTAGAATAAGCGGTGGTATTGTTGAACGAGACAAAACAAGCAGCAATTGAACCAAAGACAGATATAGCCATTAAACTATAAGATAAGTAAGTCTCTCTAGACCATACAAGTACGCGTTGAGTAACAATTATGTTTATGGTGAAAGTGGAAATAGTAGTAAAAGCGAAGATGCAAGTATAATTCCCCCTTTTGCTCTTTTTAGTTGACCAATTGAAACAATGAATGAGATGTAATATGTGTTTATGTAGCTGCTGGTAAAAAAAAAACATCTTCTCTTGCTCAGGTAGCAACCAATTTCCAAGAAGGGGAGCAATAGGAACTAAAATGAAAAATGCTTTAGCAATAAATGCAAGAATATTTACTTCCACAATCTCATCATTTTTTTTTATTTCACGATAACTCGCGATTTAAAATTTTGTTCATTTACAACCATCATAAAGCACCAAATATAACGTTATTGGGTTTTGTAGGGATCCCATTTTACCACACAAATCTTATAATCCACTAGTAACATACCACCAAATCATACATTTTGTAACTTTTATGATACAGTTTGCGGTTTCTATATTTTTTCAAACCACCGGAGAAAAGATCCAAAAGGAAATGATATAATCAAAAGCAACTTTTTTTTATGACCATATACAATGAAAATAGCAGCCTGATCAAAATATACCAAAATGAACTGCACCAATCATTCTACCTAGACTCGCTATAAGGATACCAACAAAACACCACAAATAATAACAAAGCTCGCCCAACAACGTAAAAAAAAACCAAAAAAAAACATTAGGAGTTATAGAAATATTGAAATCACTACTTACTCTGCTTAATAAACCCTTTTGGTGATGAAGCAACAACTTCATCTTTAAACAGACTCCCAACATTTAGCAAAACAACTAACTTCCATCTACTGTTGCTGCTGATCACCACCATCCCTACCTCGCCCGCCCATCCTTCCCCTACCTTGCCCATTGAATCTGCCGCCACCGCCACCACCACCACCGCCCCTGCCATTGCCACCTCTGCCGAACCCACCTGTGAGTGATTAACACCAATGCAAGACCATATTCAGTATGATGATTGTGCATGAACCATAATACATCAAAGAACTAAAAAGAGAAAAAACAAAAACAAACCAACCCGGTATATCTCACGTAGAGGTAGGGTCTAGAAATTAAAACCAGAAAATCAAAGGACAAAATAAGAAAAAAGCACTTACCACGATAGCCTGCATTTCCCCCACGTCCACCTCCTCTACCGCGGTTTGAGTAACCATTGTTATCTATTTGAAAACAGAAATCATGAAAATTAATGTGATTCATTTGGATCCGGTGCATAGAAAAACATTCCTGGCTGATTTGTCCGGGCGGTAGAGGTGTGGGTGTAATTGATACGTGTGAGGTCTTGGGTTCAAGACCGGGGGCACTGCCCCTTTGCAATGGGATGCATGCACTATTTACCTCCGTCATGATGACTGTGGGACCATTGCGGTGGGGGTGCTCCAAAGGGTGGCAAATACCCCTTTTTACAGTGTCAAATCTAATATTGACAAGTTTTTGCGAAAGGTAAAATACCTTGATAGTTTCCGTATTCGCCACCACCTTGATAGTTTCCATATTCACCACCACCTTGATAGTTCCCGTATCCTCCCCTGCCTCCTCGATAGTTCCCATATCCCCTGCCTCCTTGGTAGCTTCTGTACCCATCCCCTTGATAGCTTCCGTATCCTCCCCCTTGGTTCCCATATCCACCCCTGTTCCAACCACGACCTCTCCCTCCTCTTCCCCCACCTTGACCACGACCCCTATTTCCATGATAGTTTCCGCCATATGCTTCTACAAGTGCAAATAATAGCTTTTTTGTCAAAGAAATAAAAAACCAACAAATTGATGGTTTCTAAGTATTCATGGCTAACCCACCTTCATTTACTGCATTGTATGATTGTTGTGCCAGTCTTGGTTGTTGCTGTCGCTGATAATTGTTATTTTGTGGCCTTGGTCGCTCCACATAGAGCGGAGCTTGGTACCTGAGCCATGAAGAATGCTCAAGTCAAAATGTAAGAGATTGACAATATTGGGAAAGATGTTGAAGTTTGCAGATGGCCTCCAGGTGGCTTCTGTCTTAAGAATTAATCTCACCGTCCCAAAAAAAAGGTCCACAATGAAACGTTTAACTATTACACGTTTTAATCAACTAAATGACAATTATACCCTTAATAATAGAGGAAGTAATGAATTTATCCATCCCATGATTAAGGGCAGAATTGGAAAGTAGGCACCTTTAAAAGTAGACACTTGTTTTCGGGCAAACTAAAATAGAAATGTGGACACTTATTTTTTGGACAAGAGGGACAGTATTGGGTCTTGTAGCTTGGAATGACTTCAGTAAGTAAAGAAAAGAAAGGAAAAAAAAGAGGACCAAGAGGCTAAATTTTTTGTTTTGTCATATTTGTTTAACTGCTTAGAAAGAAGCCATTTACAAGATATCATAGAGCTCACCCAGGTGAATTCTTGTTTAGCTCCTTAGTTGACAAGGTAATGGATATCATTGAGACCTGGCGAGTCATCTCCACACTGCATATAACAAAAAGTGAAACATCTAACAAGTACTTTAAGACATACATTACTGGTGACATAAAACATGGAATCGTTTCTTGCCCTAAATCTTTAAACATGAAAAAACCCCGTGATATAATGTGGAATAAGAAACTTGAAACTTACGGCAGAAGACCCTCTTCGATAGGTTCCCATACATCAGTTATGCTTATTGAACTGATGTGAGTATCTTGATGCAATCGAGAAATGTTTCTCTGTTTGAAATTAGTGCGTCTTACTACTTTTGCACATAATAAACTAAAGAGAAGCAATAAAACTACAGGAACGAGTGATTTGAATAGCAAACCTTAATAATCTCTGCAATTGCTACTGTCTTGCTAATTGCCTGTCCCATCGCTTTCAGGACAATTTCTTTCACACGTCTCTCCTATAGAAATAATCACAGTTAGATTATGTTCATAATCAACATGAGAATGAGGGATGTAGTCCTGCACATTCAAGCAAATATACATAAAGATAAAGTTCCTTCACTGGCAAAGTCTGATTATGAGAGGCAAGAAATGGGGTCAAGAAACAAAATAAATAATGGAACTGTCAGTGAGCACCCTACTTGATCTTTACATGACTGGTTTGGCATACATAAGGTTGAAACTCCTTAAGGTGAAAAAGCTTTAGAAATCATGTCCTTCGGGTCAAGGCAACAAATAGATGCTAGTTATAATATCACAGGTCTGCTACAGCTTAGACAGAAATATTATACTTTGGTTAAAAAGTCTTCCCTTAGCAAGAAGTAGGTTCCTAATCACCACCAATACTAGCTCTAATTAAAGCCACAGATTCCAAATGCAATCTTAGATAACCAGGCACAGAATCAAGAACCCACCTGCTGTTTATCACACTAAAGATCAAATCCAGTAACATTTTAGACGATCAACTAGTAAAGCCAATACAAAGAGATTGCAGCATTGCTAGACAGTAGGAAAGGCAGAAATCAAGCACGAAAATACAATTTGAAAGTAATGCATAGACGACTTCAGAGCTTTCAACCAATTCAAGGAAAACTCGCCTTGCAAAACTATTGTTAAACATATCACTCAACTTCGCAAATAAGACAAGAAACCACAACCTGCAGTTGAATAAAAACACACTTTGAACCAAGAAAATATATTGACACAAAGTTGTTAGTGATGCAAACATGAGCTAAAAATTCAACAAGATGAGAGACCAGGTCCGAATTAGTACAACTACTGCAATACCGCTTGACATGAATAGTGTACGCAAACAGAATAAGTGAACATGCTGAAGCATGTTTGAACAAAAGAAACTCTCCAGAACATCATACTAATAACTGAATCATAATCACCTTTCAGAAACAACTAGATCATAGTTCTCCATGCACTATTATGTACTTTGGTTTGCATCTATAAGAGACTGGTAAAGAAATCAATAGTTTATAATGATTTCAATTAACAAAAGCAATTTCAAGTTACGTAATTAAGACCCAAGCCGTCTGAGACAGCTTAAGTTAAAGTTCATTGATGTAATACCTGATCTTGCACGTCCTAATGTAGGTATTAGGTAACACTCCATCACTCCACCCATTGTTATACAAACAAACAAATATTTTGAAAAAGAACCAACATCATTTCTTTACTAGATAATATGAGATTGCAAAAGAACCAACCTAAATAGAACACAAGATCAAATGAGGAAAAGGAAAAGGAAACTGCTGCTGCTGGCTACATATATAAACTACAGACTGAAAAAAGTAGTTATGCAGCACGGACACATGATTGTAATACAATGGAGAACTCAGAGATTAACACATGGTTAGCAATGAAGATATACATAACAGCATTGGGATGACATTGGTTAAAAAGAGGTTGAGCTAACATAGAGATAATTTCGTCTTCTCCATCAGAGACCTCTGAATACACCTGGTAGAAGACAGGACTGAACCAATGGGATGTCGATAGAAGAGATGGAAGTTGGCCAAAACATAAGTTAATGAAGGTTAAATTGGAATAAAATGCTTGTTAGAACACCACACAAAGTTAAATTCAGTAAACATAAAACAAAAACACACGAAATATAAACAATAAACAGTTTCATATTCTTAACATTACACTCTAACCAAACAAAACATAAAAAATAGAAACAAACGATACACATATCCATGGAAAAAAAAAGTCAAAAACTCAGAGAATCCATGTTAATGCCAGCCATCTACCAGTAAATTAGATAGAAATTCTCCAACACAAATATTTTTTTTTCCTAGACCGTCTAGAACTCTAGATTGCTATAACTTTACAAAGTGTAATTCATAAAACATAAAACTAGACAACAATCCGCGTCGTATTCCAAGCATTAAACTCCAATCAAACGAAACACACAAGAGCAAACAAACAATGCATCACACATGTCGACGGAAAACCTCACACAAACAACGTCAATACCAACAATCTACCGAAATATCATATACCGATTTTCCCAAAAGCATAAATTAAACAACAAAACCTAGAAAAACACAACAAAATCACAAAATAACACACATTTCATTAAATAAACAAAGGAATGATGACGATAATACCTGAAGAAGAGTAGTAGCGTAGCTGATGTAGTTACGAACCAAACCTTGAGAAGTGATTCTGATCTCATTCTCGTTGATAGGTATATCCGGTTTCTTCTGCTCAACCTTCGTGTACCTATCCATGGCGTCCAAAACCTTTTAGAGAGAGAAAGTAGCCCTAAAACCCTTTTTTCTTTCTATAGAGTGAGAGAGAGGAAGAAGAAGAAGATGGAGAGGCTAAAACCCAGTAGAGGAGAATTTCTTAACAACCATATCCGGGTCGGTCAGTTTTTTATGCCCCGTTTTACGGGGCTGACCCGATTTTTACTTGTTTGGTGAAACCCACGCGCAGAGGCGTGAGAGTGGATGATACGTGCGATTTTATTGGTTAGAAATGTGGGACCCACTCAAAATTGGTAGCGTTCTTGCCTTCGCCAACAATATATTGTATCGTCAAGCTTTCACATTCCAGCATATCATTAATATCCTTTGATTATAAAAAAATAATAAATAAACTGGTCACTTGTTATTTGTTAGACCATCTCCAACAGTTATGTTAAAATAGAAAAAAATTAGATTTTAGCAATTTTTTTGCTCCAACAGTTATGCTATATCATATACTAAAATAGAGAAAAGAAGAAAGAGAAGGTAAAAATCTCCAAATTTGGAGTAACCTCTAAAACTTCTATTTAAGAGAGAGAAATAATATTAAATTCTTTTTCACCAATAGGAGATATTGAAGTTATGTGTTTAGGAGAGATAAATAATATTTTATTAAATGTATTGAATATTTTAATAATACAATTGATGATAGATATGCTAAAATAGAGTAGCTGTTGGAGTTTGATGTAATTTTTTTAGAGAATTTAACTTTTTGTACTCTATTTTAGAAAAATTATAACATAGCTGTTGAGATGCTCTTAAGTATCTAAAATAAATGAACCAAGATTATACTCCTTTTGATATTGTAATTGTATAATTACAAAAATTAAAATATATATATTTAGGGGACGTTTATCAAACGTCTATCAGGTCACTTATTTTACTGAATTAATATGGTAAGGATCGATAATCTTATCCGGTAAAAGACAAGACAAAGAACGAAAATCTTACCCAGGAAGTATCAGGGACGGACATAGAATGGTGGCTACGGTGGCACGTGCCACCGTATCATTTATCCGACGAAAGGTAAAAAATTTACGTTCGTGAAAGGTGCAACCGTATCGTTTTCGAGTGTGCTACCGTATTTATTTTCAAAACTTCAAAGGTGCACCAAATTCTAATTTGAAAGCCCATTTATTCACTTCTATTCTAGTCCAACTCTTGAAATCAACCAAAAAAACCGTAAAAATCTATTGAAATCAACCAAAAAAACAGAAAAAATCTCTTAAAATCAACCAAAAATACCAAAAAAGTATATCAAAATCGATAAAAAAAACTTTAAAATGTCTCGAAATCAAGCAAAAAACTTTAGAATCCCTCGAAACGGTGGAATTAGACTAAAAATACATCGGACGATATTGATTGCGGTAAAAAAAATTAAGACATGTCGATAAAAATCGTATGAAAAATATGATGCCACCGTGTGAAAAGGTTGTTGCGTCCGTCCCTGGGAAGTATGGGTGACGACTCTTATCGGTAAACACTTGGCGGATAAAATTATTTCATATTATGCTATTTTAATGGCCAATAAT
This sequence comes from Arctium minus, assembly GCA_954870635.1. Lineage (NCBI taxonomy): Eukaryota > Viridiplantae > Streptophyta > Magnoliopsida > Asterales > Asteraceae > Arctium > Arctium minus. The sequence goes on from OX941080.1 coordinate 193,155,726, forward strand.
CTTATCCTATAAAATTAGTGAGAATAATAACTTTTATCGGTAAATGTTTTGATAAATGACCCCCATTTATTGTACATCCTTACATCATAAGTTAAAATTCTTTTTTATTAAACCAATATTATGATATTTGTTTTAAAAGTGGAAATTCCACGTAGATTTTTTTATGGACTTTACAAGTTTCTTTAAAATACGAGCCTGTTAAAAACATTTGCCTATTTAAAAAAGTTACTAAAAATATAAGAAAAGAGATTAAAATGTGATTTCTTATGGTCCGTTTGGTTTGTAGGAAAGGAATGTAAGGATTGTATTTCATATAGGAATTTGGATTTTGAGGGATTTGAAATCCTTTTATGTGTTTGGTTTATATGATTGGAATATATTTGAATTCCATTATTTATTAAAAAACATATTAAAAAACTATGAAAAAATATAAAAGTAATTAAATTACCTTTTATTTAACTGATTATTAGAAAACAAGTGTTTTTAACATATTTTTAAACATTATATACAAATCTTATGAAATCACTTGAAATCCTAGTCGTTAATAGGATTTCAAAATCCTATGTTGGAGGGATTTCAAATCCGGACAATCCTGCAAACCAAACACGGGATTGGAATGGATTTAAAATACAAATCCTTTCAATTTCAATATAAAAGTAATTAAATTGTCTTTTATTTAACTGATTATTAGAAAACAAGTGTTTTTAACATATTTTTAAACATTATATACAAATATTATGAAATCCTAGTCATTCCCTTGGGATTTCAAAATCCTATGTTGAAGGGATTTCAAAGAAATCTTGGGATTTCAAATCCAATCCTGCAAATCAAACACAGGATTGGAATGGATTTAAAATCCAAATCTCTCCAATTTCAATCCATTATGGCGAACCAAACGCACCCTTAGTTTTCCCATTGAGTAAACTTATGTTTTTCATCCATGTGGTTTGTTGAAGATTACTATTTTCATCGCCATAATTAATTACAATTTTCGTCCCTATGTTTTATAATTTGTTGTTTTCATCCTTGTGGTTTACAACTCATTGTTGGGTTGGGTCGGCTTGGCTTATGCCGGGTGGGGGGAGGGGAAAAGAAACGGCAAGTTTACTTTGGAAGATTGACGATCAGATCACCTCCTCTAATTTGTTGTATTAGTTCCTTTTTAGGTTATTTGGGTGGACTACTCGAGCCAACTTTGCTCTTTAGGAAGTGAAAGAGCAGGGGCCAAATCGCCATCTAAGAAGCCCTTAGGGAATCGATCTAGACGGGGTTGTTTGTTTTTAAAGAAAAAACTATTATTGACTCTTAAGTCTGAATCATTTAGACCTTTTTAGATTTAGACTGTTTGTTTTTTTCTTTTATATTGTTCAGAATCTCTTAACTCTTAAATACGTCTAAAATAAAAGACAATGATCTAACTTCTTAAAACCTCTTATCGCCACCTCAGTTCATATGATCTTCTTTATCTCAAAACGCCTCCAGACGTTACAAACGTTACAGAAACATACAATCTTGTTGATTCAAATTTCAGACTTTAGCACCATCTATTATTAATTAGATGTAAAATAAGACTTCAGACCTTTTAAAAAACAAACGACACCTAAATGAGATGTCAGTGCCATTAAACTAGCAGTCAAGCTTTGTAATTCATTGTTGTTTTGGTCCCTTTTACTTAACAAGAAACCACCGACGAAATTAGCTACAGGAACTAAAACAATGAGTTACAAACCAATACCATAATTTTCAAGGCGCAAGAACGAAAGTCACAAAAACCCTACTCTTTCCCATATTTCCAAGTTTTGAATGATTTTCAGTTTTCACGAGGAAAAAAAAACATGTCCTCACAATTCTGCCTTTTAGCACACATTTTGACATACAACTAAGATTTAGAATTACTAATGTCAGTTTGATAACACCTTGATCAAAACCAAATAGAAACAACAAAAAACAAAAACAATATTAAGAAAGTACAAATGTTTCTAAGCAGGGTTTTGAGTTTGAATCCCAGATGGGTTTAGAAAAGCACCCATCTTTCGACATAACCCGATTCTCCGATTGACCACCACCTTTGTAACTCGGTCTCACCCTCATTCTGGATCCGGGGAACCACCTGGTACCAGCTGTTGAAACAACGATATAATATCAGACTCAAATATGATCCAACGGTTACTGGATCTTGAATGAACCGATAAAAAACTAGAGCATGATACTTACGATTGCTATGTTATTTCCATTGAGCAAAATCTGGTCAAGTTTTGTTATCCGACGCCCTTCAGGTGTGATTTCACTGCAACATTGAGAGGTGTCATTGAACATGAAAATGTCGGGGTGGATAATCTCACACACACACACACAATCAGAGAGGCAGGAAACATAAAATAAAAACATATACTCCAATTATATATCGTGAATTTTGGTAGTGAATCGTAAAGAAAACAGTTTGGTTTCTTCTAGGGTGGCAACTTTGTACCAAACCAATACAACCAACATCTATATGAACCGTACCAATTACAGTCAGTTGGTAGTACTATACTAATAAGCATGCAAACTTGGTTGGTACATAGAATTGGAAGTTGTGTACAACGGTAGTACCATGGTACCGACTTATTTAATTATTAATTAGTTTTTGTATTTTTTTGTATTGAATATTAAAAATTGTAACTTTAGCTATTTTGCTTGGACATTTGAATGTTTGCAGGTTTTATTCCTTCCATCTAAAAACCCTTAAACATCACAGGTGTTACCTGAAAACTCGAAATATCACTAAATTTTTTGAACAAAGTGGCAAGTTTTCATATATGTAACCGGAACCAGTAACAACATGTACCAACCAGTTAAGTTGGTACCTAGTACAATTGGTGGTTACACCTTACACGCATAGTTGTTAAAGGCGCACTTAGGCGCAAAGAGGTCCTGGGGCCTAAGCGCGGGCCTCACGAATACGAGGTGCATTGAATTATAAAATAATATATATGTATATATATATACACACACATAAATACGTACATACATACATACATAGTAATACACAATTCAAATACCATCATATAAAAAGTAGAAATATCAACTAAAGTACCATTATATAAAGCATAGTTCAATTTCAATTTCAAAAAAGTAGTAATATGAATGTCAAACATATCTAAATAAAGTCTTGAGTAATAGGTCTTAAAGACTTGAGGGAGAAGAATAGATATGGATTGTATTTATAAGGAGAATTATCTAGTTACTCTTTTTATAGGAGATAAGAATGGAATAGATCATATAGACTTATCACTTGCCTCATAACTCCTTTTTGTAGAAGTCTAGGAGGTTAAAACTTAAAAGGCATCATTAATATTATAGTTGACTTGATTATTAAGTTTTTTCTGCAGAATTCTAAGAGACAAAGCAAGTAATTTAAAAAAAAAAAGATCAATATTCGTAAAGCACGCCTAAGCCCAAGGCGCTGCGCCTTTGCAATGTGCCTCGCCTTGACTTCTAAAAAGCCCAGACACAACTATGGTTACACGGTATTGGAGATTCTAACATTAATTATATTATTAAAAATATTCGATAATATAATAAAAGTCCTCACTCTTCCTACATTTAATTTTGGAGGGTTCTCTAAATTTGTAGATTTTTTCCGTTCTACGTTCTCCATTTTGTAGAAAGTCTTGAAAAAGTTGTCAGAGCAACAAAAAAGGGGTATAAAAACTCCAAAATCTCATTTTTCTATATTTTTGAAGAAGTTGTTGGAGATGCTCTTAGGCTTCACAAGGACAATACTTAACGTCTACCAAAGCATAGCATATAACTAAAAGCAGTCGCATACCATGCCATAACTGAAATAGTGTAGCCTATGAAAAAGACCCACGACCTCGAAGTGGGATAAAACAAATAAAACTACAAGAACATATTTGAACAAAATATCGGAAAGAAAACAATGGCGCTTGTGCCCATTCCTATTAGTGAGTATGTTGCATAAGCATTCATAAAGTTCTCTTGGTTTAATAGCAGAGAACATGTGTGTGAGTAAAAGAAAAGAATGCAAGCTTCTTAACCAGTTACATCAAATTTTCACAGAAAAAAAGTGTGGTTAATTTCTCTCTCTCTCATTCATGCTGGAACTGGTAATGTTTCTGTTTTGGCTCAATGAATTTCAGAATGAGAGCAAAGTCTAAAATGGCATAACCAAACAATTTAGTATCCGTGTCACTCATCATAAGCTCCATATGTGATCAGATGTCATTAGTGTCCTAGGTGCTGTTCGGTTGTTTTTCCATTAAACCCATATGAATTAAGTTGTCTGTAAGTTTGTAACTGAATTGTTGTTGCTAAATAAACAGTCTGAATTACAAAAAATAACTATTATACCCTAAATGGAAGAGTTAGCACATTGCAAGAGAACAAGAGACAAACTGATGTTGGAATTCAACATAAACTTTAAATGGTGAAGTTGGAACTAAAGAACCAGATTTGTTGAGTGAAGAACAAAAAAAAGCAAAAGTATCTAATGCTGAAAGGAACCAACGCAAGAAGATGCAGAAATCATGCAAAAAACTTTCAAAACATGGCATATATCTTTAACTAGACCAAATATCCAAGTTGAAAACAGACTTTCTGTACCCGATTATAGACACCATCTAAATGCAGTAAGGATTATCGCCATAAGAGCATTGGTTGCCAACGGCTGGGATAAAAGATTAAAAAATGCAAGTTGCACATGATGCCAAAGATAAGTGTGCATCAAATTCAGAAAACCCGATGAGAAACCTTAACATTTGTTTGTTAGGAAATCCAAGTGGTTGCTAATTGATAAGGCAGTCATTTTTGAATTGTCTTTATGAAAACCCAAAGCTAAGATTAACAACAAAGTATCACCATATATTGGATTGATTAAAAGAAATGGAGACTTTAATGCCCGGATAGCTAAAATGGCATCTAAAATATTGAAGAACAAAACTTTTTAAAATATATAAACAACAAAAAGGAAGTCAACTACAAACAGGGTTTGAAAACAGCATATATAAGAGAGGTAAGTGGAGTTCATAAATGTTTTTATTTATTAACAATAGCTCTTCGATCATGTTATTATATAACAAGTGCTTCAACGCCTGCGTTCTGATTTGGACACTAGACCATCATGCGTCTTTGAAAACGTTCCTTTGACGCCGGTTTTGGATAAATATACGGCACTTATTAAGCACAAATTAACATTTGACTCACAAGCAACATAGATTAAGCAAAGCACCTAGTCAATGTGTATACCAAGTTGTATGAAGATTTCAGTCTGAATAAGATTGAAGTAATCTTTTCCAGAGATTTAAGTTGTTTTTAGCATGATTATATCCACATAGAAAGGTTGTTTTTCTTCTCCAAAATGCCAAGAGTCAATCAATAGGAATCTAGAATGTGCAAAGATAAGTCTGAATATGATAGAACATCCCACGTTTAATATAGGGTTGATTACCAAAAGAACAATATACTATTAGTCTATTAGTCAATTCCCAATTTGACAAACAATGATCAGGTTAAACAATTTGACAAATATTCGACGAACACATGTTTAGTCAAGTAGAATTGGATGATGTTGGATACTCCAAGAAAAGAAATCGGTGGGGCCATCCCAAATTGACCAAATAAGCCTTCTAGTGCCAGATGATTATGTGTCATGCTATTATTATGTGTATTGGCTGCCAAATATTTTCCAGCTAAGATTTCAGCAGAATTGTTGATTGAAAACAAAGAATAATGAATTTATTAAACTGGCTAAAGTCACACACACTGTCAAATCGATAATGAACATAGCAAAATTTGTCTTTTTGGTACTAAACCTTCAAAAGATTACTAAATCACAATTTGTTCATAAATAAAAAAAATTCAAGATCATTGCTTAAAAGCAAGCTACAATGTAGACAATCAGGATTCGAGAACTTAGGTGGCATTTGGTTTGACATAATGTTTTTGAGAGATTCGGATTTCGTGGAAGGATTTGGAATCTTTGGTGTGTTCCATTTGTAGGATTTGGAATGGAATTGGATTAGATCGTTCATAAAAACAAATTATAAAATAAATAAATTACCTTTTATTTATTGATCATTACAAAACGAATGTTTTTAACATATGTTAAAACATTACTACAAACAAAACCTATGAAATGCAGTGAAATACCAACTACCCCATGGGATTTCTAAACCCAATGTTTGTGGGATTTCATTTTTCAATTCCGGACTTTCATTTAAACCAAACACATGATTGGAACAGAATCCAATTCCAAATCTCGCAAACCAAACGGGCACTTAGATCTCTACCCATTCTATTCGACATATTATGAATTCACTACGAAAAATGATAGCAATGATCTCACAGTCACACCCTAACGATTATCCATATTTGATTGACACAATTGAGCCAAAGGCCACTTGGTACAAATGAGCATTTAGATATATTTCATATTTTCTTAAATACCCTAGATCCATAAGTTAGAATGATGCATAACGTATCAAGCGTAAAAATAGAATGAGCTATCATAAAGCATGATATCATACTTGTTATAAAAATTCGCAATTTCAAACTTCCCCCTATTAAAAAAAACCCTAATCGTAGGGTTTAAATAAACCCTAACAAATTGTAATTACTCAACTTTCAAACATGCATTTTAACCAATGTAATCACGTTTATTGCAATTACTAAACACAATTTACAAAACTATCAAAATATATATACGAAGCTGTAAGAGAATAGGGCAGATGGAGAGTTACTATTCAGTGACGTCTTCTAGAACCATGTTGACATAGACGTCGAAACCCTTGAGAGTTCCAACGAGTTCCTTGTCTCCTTTCATTATCACCCAAATCTTCGAACCTATGCATCGATCTATCAACTCTGCATCATCAAAACAACAATTACATTGGAATTAACAGCTTTTTGTATCAAATTGGTGCAAATGAAAGAGAGTTTCGAGGATAAAATGTGAACCTGAAGGGAGGAGCTGTGAAGGATTGTGCGCCATGGATTATCTTGAGCAGAATCGCTTCAAATTTTGGAAATCGCGGAGAGCTTTTCTAATTCCTTCGGCGACTACCCAAAGTTGGAGTACTTGAAAAGATTCAAAATGGAGAATTGAAGTATAAAATCTCAAAAAACAAATAATAGATTTTTTTTATTTTGAGATTAACTATTAGTTATTATTAAAATATTTTATATATTTAATAAAATATTATTTCTCTTTTCTAAATATTTTATTTTTATTTGATGATAATAAAAAAGTTATTTTTTTTCATAGTAATTATTTTTGGAAAATTCTCTAAATCTTAATCTTAATATATACTAATGCTCGACATCGCGCGTTGCGCAGTGGCAATTATGCTTTTTATCGGAAACATTGAAGTAGAAGAACATGTTATGTGAAATAAAAAAAAATCGAACTACAAATTAACATTTTGGAATTCTCAAATTTGGTTGTGTTACATCATCTATTAAAAAAATTCCTAAATATAGATTTACATATATAAATTATAGATGATTTAGTTAATTCTTTTGTTATAGAAATATAGAAATTTTGTGAATTAATGGTTGGCTAAAATACGAATTTAGCCAGCCCATTATTTTATTTGTCAAGTCATCTTCTACTCTTTTAATTAACCATATCTTCTTTTTAATTTATCATCTCCAGAACAATCTATTCGTGAATGAAAGTTAAAGCAAACATCCAGAGATGTCATTCTTGATGGAATGAAAGAAATGTTGATTTGTGCATAACCAAAATCAAATCACTACTCAATATTTGAGAATATCAACTTTTACTATGTAAAAAACGAAGAAAAAATATCAAATAAATATATATGTTAAAATAATAAAACAAAAGTAATAGAAACAATTCAAGATTCTTTCTTGGTTTATATATATAATGAAAACGAAATTTTTAACTATTACATGACATGTTTTGTCATGTAAATAAACAATTATTTAACCCAAAAATGGATCAAATTTTGGATGAACATTCAAGCAATATTTTATTTTTTATATAGTCACTTGTACTTCGAACTTTTCACATTTGTCACCAATGTGGAACAATGGAGAATTCACCATCTGATGAATTCTTGATTCTCATTGTGTCATGTCATCATCTTAAGGTTTCGCTTCTATAAAGATATAAAGATTGTTTTTTTATGTATAAAGATTGTTTCATATAAATTTGGTTTATATGAAATGAAAAAGAAATTTTAACTTATAAATGAAATGTTTTGTCATGTAATTGAAACAAACTATTTAACCCAAAAATGGATCAAATTTTGGATGAACATTCAAGCAATATTTTATCTTTTATATAGTCCCTTGTACTTTCAATTTTCACATTTGTCACCAACGTGGGACAATGGAGAATTCACCACAATTCACCATTTGATGAATTATTGATTCTAATTGTGTCATGTTATCATCTTAAGGGTTTGCTTTACAGCGGCTCGTTGATGGTTGCTCCAATGCTGTCAAACTCTCTGGAAAAAAGGAGAACATAGGATTATCAAAACCAAAAAAATGTAGAAGATAGAAGTAGAAAAACCTATGTTGCTACTTTTTCTCTTCCATCACCACTCGAGTTACCGAACGGATAACCAAACAGCTTCTCGATGATTGTAAGGACTCTTCAATTGGAGAGAGAATGAGGTGTCTTTTCATATTTCCCTTCTAATATAAACCTCGCCTAAAATAGTTTTTTCCTGGTGCATTGAGAAAAAAGAAAATTTGGATTCCAATAACCATTGGTTGCCACGTCATGATGCCCGGTTTTTACTTTAATAGATATTAGTGGCAACCCCGTGCGTTGCACGGTAGCGATAAATTTTTTAAAGAAGTACTTGACCGAGTTAAGATAGAACATAATTTCTTGCTTAATAATTAATGAGATACAATTTAAAATGAAGAATGTATTTACATAAGTGGTTTATTTTCACGTATTGATAACCTTTTATTGTTACGAAGAGTTTGATACGTATTGACATTAACTTTTTTGTTATGTTATTTAGAATGAAACAACATGTTATACACCCATATCATTATTGTTGTTACGAAAGTTTTGAGGAATAACCGTCTGGCTCAAATTTGAGTTTGATAATTTTGAAGTTTGAACTTAAAAAATGTTGCTTATTATTTTAATGACTCAAACTTGTAATGCGCTAATATGATATCCAACTTGATTCGTTCCAAAAGTTCGTTTAATGCTCTTGAGTTTATATATAAGGTGACATATAATAAAAGCACTCTAACAAACATGTTGACATTAAGTTTTAAACTTAAGGCCTAAAGTAGATTTATAGATTTTTTGAAAAATTATTGTTGGCCAATATATTTAGTCAAACCTATTTTTAAAATTTTCAAGTCAACTTCTACTCATATATAACCATCTATTTTTAAATTTTATCATCTTCATAATAATGTGGGATAATTTAACCAAACCATAATTTAACGCTTAATAATACTCAAACTTGGTTAGGCCACATCATCAGTTGTGGCGATAATTATTTCAGGAAATATATGTACCGAGATAAGATATATAAAACATAATTCATCAGTTAACAGTTAATTGAATACAATATAAAATAATTAATGTGTGTCAATGAGTGGTTAATTTGTATATATATATATAAATTGTTTTTTGGAAAATGAAAGTTGGCAGCCAATATCAACCCTCTCTTCCAAATCCTACCTTATTGCTAATTTATTACGGGATTCCAATCGTGAGCTAAAACATATTTATCCAACTAAAATTTTGATTATCAAAATCAACCCTTGTTTCTTACAGTCATCTTCATTCTCCAATCTTGCACCTCGCATCAAGGTGGGATAATTGAACTACAACACAATGCAATATTTTAGAATACTGAAATCTCACAATGTCATCTCATTATTTATGGTTGTTCTTTTTATATAAATAAAGTCACATAAAGGTTAATATTTTATAAATTTTGATTTTTAGCGAAAGAGGACGACTAAAATGAGACAACCACATAGGTTGCCACAAACTTTTAAACTTGTAAGTCATCTTATCCACCTTTTCTTTTGTTTACCTCATCTTTCAAATTTATTATCTTTACGTTGATGTAGATTAACCAAATAAGACAGCTCATGCACCTTTTATATACTAACCCCTTCTTTCAAATCTATCTTTTTTTACCGATGTGGGATAAATAAATAAGACATTTCATCCAGCTTTTATATACTAACATCTTCTTTCAAATCTATTGTCTTTATGTCGATGTGGGACAATCAAATAAGACATCTCATTCAACTTTTACATACTCATCAATTCTTCCAAATTTATTTTCTTTCTATCAATGTGGGATAACCAAATAACATCACAATTCAAGATTTGAGAATACTTGAATCTTCTTGTGACTTGTGAGATAATAAAAAGACATCAAGGTTCAACATTGATAATATTGTATAAATTGATGAAATATGATGATTTGTATACATTTGTCTATCGATTTATTTGCTTATATAAATGGTTTTTTTTTAACAAAAATAGGGGTCGGCCAAAAAGAATATTTAGCCAAGTAATCCTTTAATTTATCAAAATCTAAATCTTCTACAGGTATATCTTCATTCTCCAATCTTATATTCACTCATCAATGTGAGATGTGTAAAACACCACCAGAATATAGTAGTATTTGAGAATACTCGTATCTCATATCAAATCCAAATGTCCTCGTTTCTTATAGGTACCTACATTACTCAAATCTCACAATGTCATATCATTCTCTATGATTCTTTCTTTTATATAAATATATATATATATATATATATATTGATGATTCTTATTTGAGGCGAGTCATTTCTCTTGGGTAATTTTACTTTTATATATATATTAGATTTCTTAATCCACATCATGACATGTCATTTTGTCTTGTTTTTCATTTTATGTATACAAAGACAAAAAGATATAAAAATAAACAAATAAAATAAAATAAGTGTATCTTATTAGTTGTAATACAATATATATCAACATCAACAAATTTGTAACTAAAAATCAACTCTTTAATCCAAAATGGATTAAAACAAATCATAAATCATGTAAAAAAAAGTTGGCATCCTTTTCCTTTTATAATCATCTTCATGTTCCAACATTTCATCTTTCTATCAATGTAGGATAGCCAAAGTTAACCACAATCAAATATTTTAGAATTCTCAATCCACATTGTACCGTGTCATTTATCTTGGTTTTTTACTTTTATATATATAAAGATAAAGATAGTTGTAATACAATATATAATATATATTCAACATCAAGAAATTTGTAACTAAAAATAAACTTTTTAATCCAAAATGGATTAAAACAAATCATAGGTCATGTCAAAAAAGTTGGCATTCTTGTCTTTTTATAATCAACTTCATGTTCTAACATTTCATTATTCTATCAATGTGGGATGACCAAAGTTAACCACAATCCAATATTTTAAAATTTTCAATCCACATTGTGCCATGTCATTTCTCTTGGTTTTTGCTTTTATATATATAAAGATAAAGATATATATAAAGATAAAGATAGTTGTAATACAATATATAATATATATTCAACATCAAGAAATTTGTAACTAAAAATAAACTCTTTAATCCAAAATGGATTAAAAAAATCATAGGTCATGTCAAAAAAGTTGGCATTCTTGTCTTTTTATAATCAACTTCATGTTCTAACATTTCATTATTCTATCAATGTGGGATGACCAAAGTTAACCACAATCCAATATTTTAAAATTCTCAATCCACATTGTGTCATGTCATTTCTCTTTGTTTTTGCTTTTATATATATAAAGATATAAAGATTTTTGATAAAAGTCAATCTTATTTCAAGATTTGAGGAATACTCAAACCTCATTAAAATATGTATTTTGCACTATAATTTTCACCTTTTTGTTGGTTTTGATTCCAACCATGACTTTAGATTTCAATGACATCCATGACTCTTATATATACTCGTCATCTTCTTCCAAATTATCATCTTCCCACCAATGTGGGATGATGAAAGTCTACCATATTTCAAGATTTGAGTAATACTCAAACCTCATGTTGCCAAGTCTTTATGCTTGGTTTCTCTTTTAATATATGTAAAGATATATATATAAAGATTGTTTTTTCATGTATAAAAATTGTTTCATATAAATTTGGTTTATATGAAATGAAAATGAAATTTTAACTTATAAATGAAATGTTTTGTCATGTAAATGAAACAAACTATTTAACCCAAAAATGGATCAAATTTTGGATAAACATTCAAGCAATATCTTGTCATTTGTACTTCAAACTTTTCACATTTTTTTTTAAAAGGCAAAGCAAAATTTCATTTCAAACAAACCCAACAAAACCAACCAATACAACAGGGAGTTAAGAGCAAAGGAAGGATGCCCTCACAGGAAACAAACCACAAGCCAATTACAAGGAGCCACCACTAAAATCCAAGACTGGTATCAAGGGTATCAAACTAAAGAAAACAGAAAGTTTAACCACCAAGAATCATTTTGCGAGTCGCAAACCATCTCCGATAGCTGCTGTCACAAAACGTCTCGAACCCACAGAACCGCACCCACTGCTCCTCTTAATCAAGCAGCCAACTGATCAACCCCCTTCCCTACTGCGCGTCCGGACTCATAAGCCAGTTTGACCAACTCAATGTATCCACTTTACTCCGTCTCTTTATCCATTCAAACGACTGTTTTTGGAATTCAAAAAATCGATCCTGAATTTTACTCTTCTCGTTTTCAAAAACTATTTTGTTTCTATGTGACCATATGAGGAATAATAAGCTCCATAATGTCGCTTCCCATAACGAGTTTTTTGTATTACTCTCCCGAGTTCCTTGATCATCTTGTAGTAACACCTCTAATGTTTCCGAATCTTCGACGTTCCTCCTCCACCACCTCCCGACCATGGTCCAAATCTTCTTTACCTCCCTACACGCTACCAACGTGTGGTTCACCGTTTCGGTTGACTCTCCGCATCTTGGACAAAGTACCGAGTCCACATCGATTCCCATCGTGTCTAAAACCGAACGACATGGGATCCGACCCAACCTTGCTCTCCAAATAAAAATGCATATTTTTCTCGGGATCTTCGATTGCCATTTCGTTTCTACCGTATTATTACCCCCTCTCTCGCTTCGTTCCTCCACCAATTTCCTAAGCTTATTTACACTAAATATCTTCGAGTCGTCTAGTCTCCACACCACCCTATCGTTACAGTCTCTAACCGGTTTCCAATTTTGAAGTCTACTTACCAATTGCTCCAGTTCCCCGCGTGCTCTGCCCCTAGGATCCCGTCTCCAATCCCATCTCCAATACCACCTATCATCAACCCATTCACCCCTTTCCGAAATTAAGGCGTTTTTGTTTGTTTCCAAGTTGAACAGTCTTTGAATTCTTCATGCAGACCCCCATTTCCAGCCCAAGAATCCCTCCAAAATTTCATCCCCTCCCCATTTCCTAATTCTTTCCCAAACGAATCCGTGAATCTTACCCCCATGCTGTCCAAAACCGAACCCACCCGGATTATATTCGACCAAGTTGATCCTTGTCCTTCATACCCCAATTCCTTCCCTTTTAGGTCCCCCTCTTCCCCATATAGGCTTCTAATTAACTTGACCCATAGTGACTCTTTATTCGTGAGGAATCGCCACCACCACTTACCCAAAAGACTCCAATTTGCCGATTGAAGCGAGCCCACATTCACCCCCCCCATGAAAAGGTCCCATTGTATTTACCCATTTAACCCATGTTACGCACTTTTTCACTCTGTCACCCCCTCCCCCTCCCCAAAAAAATCTATTTCGCACGCTCTCTAGCTCTTTAATTACTCCACTCGGGGCACGATACAACGAGAAAAAATATAACGACAAACTTCCTAGTACCGATTTGACCAAGGTTAATCTTCCTCCAATCGACATGATCATTGATTTCCACGAAGCAAGTTTATTTTTTACCTTTGCGATTGCGGTTTTCCACGAATCCAATCTTCTCATCGATTCACCTACTGGGAGGCCAAGGTATGTGAATGGTATGGTACCCCATCCACAGCCCAAGCTTCTCGCCCACATTTGCACCTCTTCTTTTTTTACTCCGATCCCGTAAATTTTTCTTTTTCCAAAATTGATCTTCAAACCCGAAAGCTCTTGGAAGCATCTGAGGATCTTTAGTAGATTTTTAAGATTTATCAAACTCCATTTTCCGAAGAAAACAACGTCATCCGCGTATTGTAGGTGTGACACTATTACCTCGTTCCTTCCCACTTTAATACCTTCAAAGAGACCCTTCTCCACCGCTTCCAACGTTAACCTATGTAGACTCTCGGCCACCACAAGGAAAAGGAAAGGGGCAAGAGGGTCTCCTTGCCTTAGACCTTTTTCCATGTAGAATTCCTTAGTCGGTGTCCCGTTTAGAAGGACCGACAAGGACGCGGACTTCAAGCAAGCCTTGATCCAGTTCCTCCATTTGGTCCCGAATCCCATTATTTCTAACGAATCCAATAGGAATCACCATTCCACACTATCATAAGCTTTCGCGAAGTCCACTTTAAAAATTAATCCGCTCTTCTTCTTCCTCTTCGCAAAGTCAATCACTTCGTTTGCGATAAGGATTCCATCTAGAATGTAACGGCCCTTGATGAACGCGTTTTGAGTTTCACTTATCACTTTCCCAATCACAAATTTTATTCTTTCCGCCAACAATTTAGAGACCACTTTGTAATAAACCCCAATCAAGCTTATTGGTCGAAAGTCTCCTAAATCCGATGGGTTTGCTACTTTGGGGATCAAAGTTATAAAAGACGAGTTACATCCCCAACTAATCTCTTCTTTCTCCCAAAACCAACGCACGACCTTTAACAGATCCTCCTTGACGATTCCCCAAAACATTTTAATAAAAGAGATCGTGAAGCCATCCGGACCGGGCGCTTTGTTCCTCCCACAGCTTTTTACCACGACCCAAATTTCATCTTCCGAGAACGGTCTTTCCAGATATTCTGCTTCCGCACTATAAATTTTTGAGAAATTTTCTCCATTTATCCTCGGGCCTCCCTCTTTACAATTGGACTCGAATTTCTTCTTAAAGAAATCAAATACATGCGCTTTGATTTTAGACGGATCATCCGTCCAACCGCAATTTACGGTCATTCCCCTTATGGAGTTTTTTCTCTCCCTATACTTTATAGACGCGTGGAATAATTTCGAATTTTCGTCACCTTCTGCGATCCACTTCACTTTAGCTTTTTGCCTTTGCATGTTGATTTTCGTGTCCTCCATCTCTAGCCATTTTTTCCTATCTTGTACCCATTTCTCCCTTTCCCCCGCACCCAGTTCCTTGATTCCGCTTCCTTCTCTTTCTCTTTTATCTCTGACCTTAGTTGCTTCAAATCTTCGTCGAATCTACCGAACTTGACTTTGCTCCACACTCTTAATCTTTCTTTGACGGCCTTCAATTTATCCCTGAAAATGCAATCTGGACGGTTTGATGCCACATTTACCTTCCACGCATCTTCGACCAAACGTTCTATACCTTCCTCTTTTAGCCAAGCATCGAAAAACTTGAAAGGTTTCGGACCATAATCTGCTTGATCTTCATAGAGCATGATCGGGAAGTGATCCGACCATTTTCTATCCAGCACCTTTACCCCACACTTCTCCAAAGTACACAAAAATCGCTCGACGCAAGAAAACGGTCAAGTTTGCTAAACTTTAGCCCATCATCACTTATTCTTGTAAATTTCTTTCCTTCCAACGGCACCTCGACCAAGTTGCTCTTATTAATGAATTCGTTGAAATCTTCCACCCCTCTGGAATTTGTAATCGAATTGTGTAACACCCGGAATTTTAATTGAGTAAGTTTAATGCTAAATGTCCAATTTATTGCTTAAGTGCCCTATTTGATCTAATTTTCACTCCTAATTGTATAAATAGTTCCTTAGAGCATGTTATCTGTAAATCGTGACTTTTCGGGTGCGAAATCGAGAGTTCTGTCAGATTCGGCGACCTTGCCGGCGACTATGACACATGTCAATGTCGCGGAGGCAAAGTCGCGGGAGGCAGATAGGCTGCGGTACGTCCCGCGTGAGAGTGCCACGCGATTGTGCCCTTGGGCACTCTCGCCGGTCACAATCGCGGGGATTGTACCGAGAGGCTGTGGGTTTCGGCGACTATGCCCTGGCGATAGTGCCCAGGGCAATGTCGCGGGGCACAATCGCCCGCGTGGTCTGGTCGAATAAAAGCACCATTCCAGCCTCTTTTCACTTCACAATTTCAAAATCAGATCTAGGGTTTTCTTGAGAGCGTTTTTGGGGGCGATTTTCCTCACTTCTCCACCTTCTCACTTCATTTATTACATAGAGGTTGTTGGGATTTTCAAACATTTGTCCAACTACTTCAAGGATACATTCAAGACCTAGCAATCAAGTGTTTGGAGTCTCAAGACTTCATCCTTCTCCATTTCATCTATTTTCTAGGTTTTGGTTCAAAACCTAAATTGTGAGTTTACTAAACCTTTGTTAAAACTAGATACACATCATAATATCCTATTTGCTACTTTATTTCTATATGTTCAAATGTTTGGGGATTCCTTTATGAAAATAGTTGGAAGATGTATATATACATATGGATGGTTTGCCATGATTATTGTTATATGTATCATTATTTGGGATTGTCACATAGATACATAATGTGGGTACCTTGATGTATTAAATGTATGCATATATGGGCATGGTGATAAGTCTAGTTGGAACACTATTTTGGTGGTATGTTTATATGCATAATGAGCATGATTTACATTGAATCTCTTGTTAGACATCATGAGGATAAGGTGGTAATGTTATACCTGTAGTTGGTATTGAAGTATGTGGGTTGAAATATACCTAAAGGACCCCTTATAAATGTTATGTGGACGAACCAAGTCAGTACACTAGGAGGATATAGTCTTGGACGCCACTGTGATGGTATGTGCCTAGACCTCCGCCATTCGGGAAATTTTCGTAGCGATAGTCTTCGGGTGGGCCGGGCCTTTGGGGTGTTCCTTGTTAAGGGCATCAAGGTATATCGACTCTTGGGTGGGACTTGATTGGTGCTTTGGGTCTCCTCTAATGACTCCACATATATTGAACACTGATTAACTGTTGATAGGAATTGTATCTACTCATGCATGCTTATTATTGTTCAACTCACTAAGCTTTTTGGCCTAACACTTGTTTGGTGTCGATGTGTATCTCAGGTTCTAGCGGCGGCGGTCCTAAGCAGGTTTAGTTGATTTGGGGTGAGAGCTTGGGGAATTGCACATGGACGCGTTATACTTTTGGATATAGACTGTTTGTGTCTATAGATGACAACCCTTTTTGTAATCTCTTTTTTAGATGTAGAAATTAGATTAGTTGATTGTTATTTACTGTCCGTTAAATTACAATTGTGATTAAACAGATTATTTATTTATATATTCCCCATTTTTGGGAGGCTCTTGCTATGGCAATTTTAGCATACCTCGTGTCCGTTTTCGGATTTTTGTTATCCCTATTTTTAGGGTGTTACAAGTTGGTATCAGAGCTTTAGTTTAAGTGAACTAGGTATTGTTTAGCATATCTATACTTAAGCTTTAGACTTTATGACTTCACTGTCCACTTGGGGTAGGAATCCTAGGTGGGGAGAGCGTTAGGATTACGGAATTACTGTAATTGAAAGTTGTGATGATGGTGACAAGAATACTTGTGTATGGTTCGTTCATAATTTCACCTAGCTACTGCTATTGTGAATGCATTGTTACGTGAGCATACTTGGTTTACTATTATTATGATAATTGATGAAAGTAGTAGTACGTACAATGAGTTCAACTCGCTTAGTCTTTTCTCAATCTATTTCTCGTACGTTCATGACAGGTTATAAATGGTAAACACTCGAAGTAGATTACCGGACGTGCCAGAAGGGCAATCTGAAGTGGAATCTGCAGTTGTACGACCCCCGGTGGGGGCAACCTCCGATGACATTCCTATACCCAGAATCTTGGCAGGAGGGTCTGAGCACATCCCGCGCCGGAACCTGAACACCGGTGACGCCATCTTGGAGGAAGCTACCATGGAGACCCGGCTTCGGGATAGCATGATGTTGGCCATGAATGCGGCTTTGGCTCAACAACAGTTGGCCATGACTTCGGCCATGACCTAACAGCAAGAGTTTTTCATGAAACTTCTAGAGGATCGAGATGTCAGTAACCGTCAACCCGAGCTATGGCTGAAAACGTTATTGTGGGGTCGGGTGGACCGAATGTGGTGACGGTCGAAGAACCATCCGCTGAGGGAATCAGAACGAAGACTAAATGGTGCACCTACAAGACGTTTATGGGGTGTCACCCTAAGGAGTTTGCGGGTTCTGATAGCCCAGGTGCTTGTATGTATTGGCTCAAAGAGATGAAGATGGCCTTCGAGGCAAGTGAGTGTGATCCCTCTCAACGAGTCAAGTTTGCTTCCCAACTACTTCGGGGAGAGGCTTTGATTTGGTGGAATCTCACTCGATCCGCCCTCACCTCCGGAAGTTATGGCTAAGTTGACTTGGCCGGTGTTCAAGGAGAAGATTATGGACAAGTACTGCAGCGAGCGGTCGTTGGACAAGATGAAACGGGAGTTTCGAGATTTGAAGAAAGGGAATATGTCGATTGTTGGCTACTCTAAGCTCTTCTTGGAGAAACTAAACTTGGTGGGACATCTAGTCCCAACCGAAAAGTCAAAGATGAAGGCTTATCATCAAGGGTTATCGGCCGAGATGCGAACGGCGGTAAGAAATGCTAAGTGTTCGACTTTGCAAGAAGTTATCGAGGAGTCCTTACTCGTTGAGGACGACATCAATTCGGAAAGGGATGAGAAGAGGCATGTTGGTGAGAAACGGAAGTGGGAGGGGCCATCTGGGCCAGTTCGTCAGTCAAGACCCTTTGTAAGCGGGAGATCGGGTGATCAATGCCGTGAAGATCGGTGGTGCCACAAGTGCAGGTCAAAGCACTCGGTGCAGTGCGCTACAAGGACTCACTCCGGTCCAGCCGGGTGTACCAAGTGTGGTAAGAAAAATCACACGACTCGAGAGTGTTCCCTCCGTGGGTCGGTATGTTATGAATGCGGAGAGCCGGGGCATATGAAGCGAGAGTGTCCAAGGCTGGTTAGAGGAGGTGGTGGAAATTCTGTGGGTTCGACGACTAGGGTCGATCAACCATCACGGGCACCGAGTCGAGCTTTTCGGATGACTACCGAGGAGGCAAAGGAGACCGCAGATGTTGTTTCGGGTACGTTTCTAGTAAACTCCATGCCTGCTCGTGTCTTGTTTGATTCGGGTGCTACATGTTCTTTTGTGTCGGATGCTTTCTGTAAACAATTCACCACTCCTATTAGCGTTCTTCCCGATGCGTTAGTAGTAGAAATAGCTAATGGAGATCAAGTGATCATTCGTGACCGTTTTTGTGATTGCACTCTAGAGATCGACGGAATTTCTTTCGGAGTAGATTTACTACCTATGGCTATAGGAGGGTTTGATGTAGTTATAGGCATGGATTGGTTAGTGAGGCATAAGGCGAACATCTTTTGCTCCAAAAAGATAATCCAAGTACCATTGTCGGAAAATTGGGTGGCTATCATTTATGGAGAGAAAGGAAAGAGGAATAATCCTATTATCTCATCTCTTAAGACTCGCAAGTTTTTAGCGAAAGGCTACCCTTCGTACTTGGCCTACGTTGTGGACGCAAAGAAAGAAAAGAAGTCGGTAGAAGATGTGGAGGTAGTGCAAAATTATCCGGACGTCTTTCCGGAAGACTTACCCGGTTTACCGCCGGAACGACAAGTGGAGTTTCAGATTGACCTCACACCGGGAGCGGCTCCGATAGCTCGTGCTCCATATCATTTGGCACCGACAGAAATGAAGGAGATGATGACCCAACTTCAAGAGTTGTTGGAGAAGGGCTTCATTCGACCAAGTTCGTCACCTTGGGGAGCACCGGTTTTGTTCGTGAAGAAGAAAGATGGATCCATGCGGATGTGCATAGATTATCGGGAGTTAAACAAAGTCACGGTGAAGAACAAGTACCCTCTACCTCGCATCGACGATCTTTTTGATCAACTCCAAGGGGCGGGATGTTTCTCGAAGATTGACCTGCGGTCCGATTATCATCAAGTGAGAGTGAATAACGAAGATATTCCGAAGACGGCTTTCCGAACGAGATACGGTCATTATGAGTTCTTGGTGATGCCGTTTGGCTTAACCAACGCTCCGGTCGTATTCATGGATTTGATGAACCGTGTGTGTCGCCCATTTTTGGATAAATCCGTGATCGTCTTCATCGACGATATTTTAATATATTCAAGGGATGAGTCCGAACATGGAAGACACTTACGGGAAGTATTAGAAGTTCTAAGAAGGGATAAATTGTTCGCGAAATTCTCGAAGTGCGAATTCTGGCTCCAAGAGGTGCAATTCTTGGGGCATGTGGTATCAAAGGACGGGGTAAAAGTGGATCCGGCAAAGATCGATGCAATGATGAGTTGGGAGCCTCCAACAAGTCCGACGGAGATTCGAAGCTTCTTAGGTTTGGAGGGTTACTACCGGCGTTTCATCCAAGACTTCTCCAAGATAGCTACACCGCTCACTTCTCTTACAAGGAAGAACGTCAAGTTTCTTTGGACTGATGCACAAGAGCAAGCCTTTCAGACGCTCAAGAGGAAGTTGTGCGAAGCTCCGATCTTATCCCTACCCGAAGGATCAGAAGATTTTGTTGTGTTTAGTGACGCTTCCAAGATGGGGCTTGGGTGTGTCCTAATGCAAAGGGGGAAAGTAATAGCCTACGCGTCGCAGCAATTAAAAGATCATGAGAAGAACTATCCGACTCATGATTTGGATTTGGTGGCGGTAGTTTTCGCGTTAAAGTTGTGGCGACACTACTTGTATGGGACCAAGTGTACTCTTTTCACGGATCACAAGAGTCTCAAGTACATCTTCGACCAAAAGGAACTCAACATGCGACAAAGAAGATGGCTAGAGCTCTTGAAAGATTACGATTGTGACCTACTCTATCATCCCGGTAAGGCTAATGTGGTGGCGGATGCTTTGAGCCGAAGGAATCATGGTGATGGTGTCAAAATGTCCCTTACAAGGATCGATGTGGTTACAAGTTTGTTGGAAAGCATTAAGGCGAGTCAAGTGGAAGCACTTAAGAAAGAGAACCTCAAGGCCGAAGTAATGGTGAAACAAAAGGAGCTGTTAACGGAAGACGGTCGTGGTCTCAAACTCTTTCAAGGACGAGTTTGGGTGCCGAAGTTGGGAGGAAACCGGAAGCTGCTTCTTGAAGAAGCGCATAAGTCGAAATACTCTATACATCCCGGTAGCACCAAAATGTATAGAGATTTAAAGTTAATGTATTGGTGGCCGGTAATGAAGCTAGATGTGGCTAGTTATGTGGAGAAGTGTGTCACTTGTCTCCAAGTCAAGGCGGAACATCAAAGACCTTATGGAAGTTTGCAACCGTTGTCCATTCCTGAGTGGAAGTGGGACAACATCACTATGGATTTCGTGACAAAGTTACCAAGGACCTTGCATGGCCATGACACAATTTGGGTGATCGTGGATCGGTTGACCAAGAGCGCGCACTTTCTTGCGATGCGGGAGACCCTGCCAATAGATAAATTGGCTAAACTGTACATCGACGAGGTGGTGTCAAGACACGGAGTTCCGCAATCTGTAGTATCGGATCGGGATAGCCGATTCACTTCGAACTTTTGGGCTAGTTTGCAAAAGGAGTTGGGTACTCGACTGAATTTGAGCACGGCGTATCATCCTCAAACGGATGGTCAAAGCGAGAGGATGATCCAGACTCTAGAAGATATGTTGAGGTCGTGTGTAATAGACTTCGGGGGAAGTTGGGATTCACATCTACCTCTAGTAGAATTCGCGTACAACAACATTTACCATTCTAGTATCGGAATGGCACCGTTCGAGGCTTTGTATGGACGGAAGTGCAGAACCCCGGTTTGTTGGTTAGAAGCGGGCGAAAAGCAATTTGCCGGACCGGAAATCGTTCAAGAGACGGCCGACAAGGTGAAAGAGATCCGGGAAAGGCTAAAGGCGGCGCAAGACCGACAAAAGAGCTATGCGGACAAGAAGAGAAGACCGGTTGAGTTTCAATTGGGTGACCGGGTCATGTTGAAGGTGTCCCCGTGGAAGGGGATCATACGTTTCGGGAAGCGTGGAAAGCTTAGTCCTCGATTCCTTGGATCATTCGTTATCTTGGAAAAGATTGGTTTGTAAGCCTATCGGTTAGATTTACCGCCGGAAATGGATGGGATACATCCTACATTTCACGTGTGTTACCTTCGGAAGTGTCTAGCCAAAGAGGAAAGCGTGATTCCTTTGTCGAAAATTCGGGTGGACAATGGGAATCATTGTGTGGAAGAACCAGAGTCGATTTTGGAATCGAAAGTAAAGAAGTTGAGGCATAAAGACGTGGTCATGGTTAAAGTTCAATGGAAGCATCATCGGGGTGCTAACATTACTTGGGAGTCTGAAGATGATATGAAGAAGCGTTATCCTCACTTGTTTAATCTAGTGTAAGATTTCGGGGACGAAATCCCTATTTAGGTGGGGAGGATTGTAACACCCGGAATTTTAATTGAGTAAGTTTAATGCTAAATGTCCAATTTATTGCTTAAGTGCCCTATTTGATCTAATTTTCACTCCTAATTGTATAAATAGTTCCTTAGAGTATGTTATTTGTAAATCGTGACTTTTCGGGTGCGAAATCCAGAGTTCTGTCAGGTTCGGAGACCTTGTCGGCGATTATGACACATGTCAATGTCGCGGAGGCAAAGTCGCGGGAGGCAGATAGGTTGCGGTACGTCCCGCGCGAGAGTGCCACGCGATTGTTCCCTTGGGCACTCTCGCCGGTTACAATCGCGGGGATTGTACCGAGAGGCTGTGGGTTTCGGCGACTATGCCCTGGCGATAGTGCCCAGGGCAATGTCGCGGGGCACAATCGCCCGCGTGGTCTGGTCGAATAAAAGCACCATTCCAGCCTCTTTTCACTTCACAATTTCAAAATCAGATCTAGGGTTTTCTTGAGAGCGTTTTTGGGGGAGATTTTCCTCACTTCTCCACCTTCTCACTTCATTTATTACATAGAGGTTGTTGAGATTTTGAAACATTTGTCCAACTACTTCAAGGACACATTCAAGACCTAGCAATCAAGTGTTTAGAGTCTCAATACTTCATCCTTCTCCATTTCATCTATTTTCTAGGTTTTGGTTCAAAACCTAAATTGTGAGTTTACTAAACCTTTGTTAAAACTAGATACACATCATAATATCCTATTTGCTACTTTATTTTTATATGTTCAAATGTTTGGGGATTCCTTTATGAAAATAGTTGGAAGATGTATATATACATATGGATGGTTTGCCATGATTATTGTTATATGTATCATTATTTGGGATTGTCACATAGATACATAATGTGGGTACCTTGATGTATTAAATGTATGCATATATGGGCATGGTGATAAGTCTAGTTGGAACACTATTTTGGTGGTATGTTTATATGCATAATGAGCATGATTTACATTGGATCTCTTGTTAGACATCATGAGGATAAGGTGGTAATATTATACCTGTAGTTGGTATTGAAGTATGTGGGTTGAAATATACCTAAAGGACCCCTTATAAATGTTATGTGGACGAACCAAGTCAGTACACTAGGAGGATATAGTCTTGGACGCCACTGTGATGGTATGTGCCTAGACCTCCGCCATTCGGGGAATTTTCGTAGCGATAGTCTTCGAGTGGGCCGGGCCTTTGGGGTGTTCCTTGTTAAGGGCATCAAGGTATATCGACTCTTGGGTGGGACTTGATTGGTGCTTTGGGTCTCCCCTAATGACTCCACATATATTGAACACTGATTAACTGCTGATAAGAATTGTATCTGCTCATGCATGCTTATTATTGTTCAACTCACTAGGCTTTTTGGCCTAACACTTGTTTGGTGTCGATGTGTATCTCAGGTTCTAGCGACGGCTTACCTACAGCCTCGGCTTGAGCAAAATCACTGTCATCGTCCCCCCACAGAAGTCTGATTTGTGACTTCGTCCAACGCCTAATTTTTGTTTATTGAATTCCAATTACTGACGGTTTTTCCTTATTACACATCTCTTTTATCCAATTCTTCTTATTTGATGTTCCCAGCCCCCTTACATTTATTGATATGACTTTCATTACAGGATAATATAAAACGAGACGTACCAGACACCAATCATCACTGTCCATTATCTCTCTTTCCCCCCTCCGTCCCTGCTTTATCGCTCCCGCTCCATACAATGCCGATCCTTTCCCCAAAATCCATCATCTCCTTCAAGCTATCTTTCCCCCTCAGATCATTTGCCATCGAATTTTGACTTGAAGACGATTGCGTTTCTGATAAAATCGATTTCTTCGAGGAAGATTTGGTTGTCCCACACTGTTTTGCTTGTCTCTTCTTCTTATTATTTCCCTCGCCTTTTGTTTGATCAGATGGAAGCTTACCTTTTCGCGCCCGAGCCCCCAACTATCGATCTTCTTCCTTTTATGATTTTCTCCATTTGTTTTTTGTACGCCATGAGAGACTTCTGCATTCGCTTCACGTACATCAGACATTGAAAAGGTTGTATCGCCTTCTGGAAGGGAGTGGTCTGGGCCCTGGTTGATATTTTTTGTAGTGCAGTTGGATTCTGATTCACCTTCCAGCATTTGGGCTCCTAACTTTTCCTGAGGCCCATTTCGCTCCCCATAATTTATTTTATTCCTCTTAAGGATTTTGGGCCCTGCCTTTAGATGAGAGCAATTATCTCTTTGTACAAAGTCATGATCAGAATTTGGGATATCCTCTACAACGTAGCAGCCTAATCCATTTAATGCATCTGTACAACCGCCTTTGGAAGTTCCCCCCTCATGATCGCATATTGGAACTTCCACCAATACCTCTCCCGACGTCGGCCTATCAATTGCTCTCGCCGGCTCCGACAGGTTTCCGATTACTCCTTCCGACGAGATCCCGTTCACCCCCTCGATATCTTCATTTTTTCCGGTTTGATTGATTGGCGATTCCGGCACAACATCAACTTCTTCTCCGCGCCTGCCATCTAGCCAACTCTCCTCTATTCCATCCTCACTTTCGTCCTCCCTTCCATATTCCGACCATATGGAAGGGATAGAACCTTCCTCCGAGCCGCACTCCGATTCCTTTTCACTGCTGTCATCCAGATAGGATTGCTGAGAGCTTTCTTCTTCTTCAATACACATTCGGTAGTAGAAGCTACCGATTCTGATACAGTGCAGGCCACTAATTCTCGACATGTAGGACGTACAAATCTGGACTTTCCCCCACTCCAACGAGTCTGAATCGTCCAGGTTACAGTTGAACACTTTGATAACGCATCCCTATCTGCTTGCAATATTTGTAAAAACGTCCTCCCTCCAACCATGCAACGGAACTCCGGCTATTCTAATCCAAGCGATTCTTTCTCCTCCCCGGTATCCTACCGACCATTTACGCAGTTCCTTTATCCATAAGTGTAATCCATGGACCTGATTATTAAGTATTTTGTTCATATCTTCTTCTTCCTTGAACTTTATCAAGACTTGCCTACCTCCAAGGTATTTTATAACACTTTCTCCAATAAGCCCCCCATTGCATAATTTTCTTATTGCTCCTAGGTGATCTGCGGAAATTAGTTTTCCTACCAAGCTGTGCTTCAAGAATTCCTTTGTTCTTTCATCTTCACCCCAAGCTCCGAGCACTTCCGGTATATTATTCATTGGCCGCTACCCCTTCTCCTTACCTATATTGCCCACCGGAATTTCCTCGCACTTACCTCCTTGTTCTGCCTTACCTCCCACTACAGCTTCCAGGTACATTTTTTGATTGGAAAAGTTCCTTTCCTCTTCTCTGCCAGAAACCCTTACATGTTTTGCCATTGCCTTAACATCCTTCTTCGGTACTCCGTATATAGAGTTTCTCGGTTGATGCTCTTCTGCCACATAAATCCTAATCTTGAAAGATCCAATCCAAATGCTTTGCAGTTGTTTCTTCAGTGCCTCTACATCTCTCGGTCTTCTAAACCTTACAAAACCAAACTTCTTACCGCATGTCAATCTTTTTCTCGGCATGTACATATCGACAACTTCTCCGTATCTTTTGAAAAGCCTCCAAAAATGCGTGACCTCCCAACCCTCTAGGAAGTTAAAGAACATGAAAGATACCTGGTTTGGATTCTGATTTACCTTTGGATTTCGATACCTCGTGTCATCGTTAACAGTTTTCTGCCATGATCGTGACCCCTTTCCCTCTCTCTCACCCCCACTCTCTCTCTCGCTCTCGCTCTCTCTCTCTCTCGCTCTCCATATGAATTGAAACTTTTCACATTTGTCACCAATGTTGGACAATAGAGAATTCAACACAATTCACCATTTGATGAATTCTTGATTCTCATTGTGTCATGTCATCATCTTAAGGTTTTGTTTTTATATATATAAAGATTAAAGTAAGAAGCAAGAAATATATGGTTTAATGAGAAGCTTCTATCCACATTTATCTTTTTTCTCCTTATTTTGATTTATTTTTAATATAAAATCAACACATTAATTGTCAAACCTTTCATTTTCTTGCTTCCTTTAATTTCATTTTCATTTTCTTATAAATGAAATTAGAATCCACAAATATATAAAATTACATATATTTTTATTCACATTAATATATATATATATATAATTTACATGTCAATCGAAAAATTAAATCATCAAAAATCGATCGATCAAATGCAACCCCTTTATATGGTGCAACCCCTATATCCACCACTCATTTTATTTTCACTTTTTAATTAAAAAATGTGAAAATAAAATAAGTGGTTGATAGAGGGGTTACAGGGGTTGCACAATGTAAAATGTTGCATAATAACCTACCCCTATATATATATATATAAAAGAAATAATCGCATGTGACTAATTGTTTTTGTAGATGATGTTATATTGAAAGGAGGTGGGTATAAAAACTGATAGGGTTGTTTTATTTTTAGTGACACTATTTTTGCAAAAAAAATATAATTATAAAAAATCAGTTACAAAAAATAAAAAATCATTTAATATGTCAAAATCTCAATATATATATATATAGGAACGATCGTAGATAATGAGATGATATTTTATAAGATGATAGATTAGAAGGCTAAAGCATTACATAAATATTTCGTACTTATATTATTTAATTGACATGATAAACTAATTCATTATATAGTAAAACACTTTTAAATAATATAATCCATTTATTATCTATTATATCCATTAAAGTAAAATTATCGAAATTTTGAAATATGGTTGATTTTGATTGTCCCACTGTAATAACCACATTAAAAATGTTAAAAGATGGATGTTTGGTGAAGTTTTAGCAATTTTATTAAGTGGGAGGGGTTTAAGTGAAACTTTGGTAAAAGAGGGTGTTAACCCTAGACCCCCTCCTCTATTCTTTTGGCGGCTTCATTTTACCCAGAGAGAGAGAAGAAAGCAAGTGGGCGATTCTTGGGAGGAAGCATCATGGAAGGAAATCAAGTGAGGATTCTAGGTGGAATTACATCATACTCAAGGTAAGGCATCTCTTCTCCTATTCCTCTTTATATATAGGAAATGTTGAGGATTAATCTCTGGATGTTGTTGGGGGTGGGGTTTAAAGTATGAAATAGTTAGGAATGTTCCATTTCTTCTTATTAATCTAGTTGTTGAATTTGAATGCTTTGGGGGAAAGTTTAATTGGGTTAATGACTACACTAATCTCTGTGTATAATAGAAATTAATTTGTAATATGTGTCTTTGGGGGGAATTGTTGTTCGATGTTGGGATTTTGACCCCGGGAGATTGCCTTGACCGGGGTGATAGAGATACCGGTGATCGGGGGACCCCGGTCCACTTGACACCGAGTGATGAGGAAGTAGGACCCTGGGGCCGTGACCGGATGGGGTCGGGGACCGGTCGGGGCGCGACACCGATCGAGACGTGGCATCGGGCGGGGCGCGGCACTGGGCGGGGAGCCACACCGGTCGGGTAAGCACTGGTCGCACGCACCTGTCGGGTAGGGCAGTGCAGTGTAGTCCAGAAAGCTGTAAGTTTATGAATTTTAAGTGTTCTCCCTTACTGTGGTTATAGGTTCGGTATTAAGGCAATAGAGGGGAAGTTTCACAAGGACCAGGTGAGTTTTCTTAAACCAAATTTTAAAGATTGATGACAACTGTTTTGCATGCAAGTTTAAATAAGATTTTATTAATGCTTATATGATATGTGAGAATTGTTGAAAAACCCATGATATGTGTTTTGTTATTTTTAGTAGAAATGCATGCATACATTGTTTATTTTGCTTTGTGCTTAAAGTCGGGGTGGGGGGGTGGGGTGTTCCGCCTGTGCTCATATCGGGGGGGGGTCCGTTTATGCCATTTGGGAGTGTGAGCCAGACACACCGTTACTTGCGGGTGACGGTAGTGTGAACCAAAGCGCTTGATGAAAGTGTGAAGTTTTGATAAATTTAAACTGAGCTATTTGTCCCTTATATAATTCTCGATTATTTGATTTTAAAGCGTTGTTAGGGGGGACTCACTAGATCGTCGGTCTAACCCTCGCTTTTTCAAAAATTAAAAATTGTTTTCAGGTGGACGCGAAGCTAGTGGATCGGGTAGAGGTAAGGAGAAGGTTTAAGCGGTTTCGTTGATAGAAGACTTCCTTTTAGAAAATTTAAATTTACTCTCAGTTGTGTAATAGGTTGCTTATTCGCAAACCTTCAGATGTTATTGTTGGATTGGGTCTTTTTGGTAGGATTTATATTGCGATAGTTATGTTTTAATGCTAGAATGTTTGGGTTGTTATACCCACAATGGTGAATGGTGGAGAGATGAAATATTAGAAGGAGAAGTTAAATATATAAAAAGGAGGAAGTAGGTATATCGAATGAGGAGATGATTCATTTGTCTAAACTCATAGGGTTGACTTATTTTGGTCATCCCTCTTTCTACAAGAGTAATGAGTTAGCACCATGATATTTAAGTATTATACTCAATTCATGAAATTTGGTTGATTTTGATTATCCCATGTAAGCTACATTAGTTAAAATATGAAAATTAGATGAATATAATGGGTATATCAAATGGGTTCTTTGTATGAACTCATAAGATTGACTTACTTTAGTTATTTCTCTTTTTGAAAAAAAAAAAAACTATTTTATAGGGGTTATCTCATTTTAGTTGTCCCTCTTTTGCAAAAAATCTATCAACTTATATATTTATATACTAGATTCGTCCCCGTTTATTACACGGAGTAATTTAAAAAAATTAAATCATGTCAAAAAGCTTATCTTACAGATATGAATTATCATCGAAAGTACGATGATATTTTTCCAAAAAATTTTCCCTTCAGAGTTGTTCTTTTTTGCAGTTGGTTACAAAATGTCCTTGTTTTAGACAGTTTTTACAAAAAATGTTTTACAAAAAATTAATAAAAAATATGAATAAAGATTAAGAATTTATAAAACAAAATTTATAATAAAACGTAAATAAAATTATGAAAAAGTGCGTAGTTAAAATATTAATAAAATAAGAATCATGTATCATAAATTACCAAATACTTCTTTATATATAACATTCTTTGTTCTATTGTTAATTATAATTTCATTATCTATAATTAATATTTTTTAAATTAAAAATTAAAAACGTTATTTTATAAAACTTCATGAAAAAAAAAAATCAAAATTCTTGTATTAAAATCTAAAGAGGATGAGGTTTTAAAAAAAAAAAAACTCTTGAAGTAAATATTGAATTATTGATATGGAATTGCCAAAAGAAAATTAAGACAATTTAGTGATTATTTGTATCAAATCACATACTAATCACGACACATTAATTCGTATGTATTTATGATATTTAATAATATAATTAACTTTAAAAATATCCAATATTGGACTCGTTTCAAAGGTATTGACGAAACGATTACAATAGTATAATTTGTAAAAAATAAAAATGTTTTTTTAATGCATTTTAGTTCATATACATTATTTATGTTTATATGATAAAAGTCTAAAATGAAAAATAAAAAAGTAAGAGATTAAAAGTAAACTACATACATAATTATAAGGGTAATAAATGTAAGGTATAAATTAAAAAAATTGAATTAAGGAAATATTTAAGGAATAATGAATGTGGATATGCTAAATTAACTTATAATGTAAAATGCGTCAAGATACATATTTAGGCGGGAAAATGAAAAAATAGGCTCACCAGAAGGCGACACGTGTTCTTCTCGTTACTTATTATATATATATATATATATATATATATATGCAAAGTAAAAACCATAAAAAAAGATATTTTGATAAGAATTGAGTATTAAAAAATATTGAAATGTAGTGTTAGGTTTGGTTATCCAACATTGGTAAGAAGATGTTAAATTAAAAAAAAAGATGTGAAATATGTGAGTATATATTGATAAAAGGAGATGATACATTTGTTACAAATTTATAGAGTTGATATTAATATTATATTTGATGGGGAAACAGTTGCTATAATATTTATATCAATATATATACATACATACGAAGGATATTGTAAGAACAGGAATTAAGGTGAGAAGCTTAAAAAGGTATCTGAACCCTTGATCACGTCTAATCTTACCCCTACCCCATGAATTGCGCTTTTCACGAGAATTGATCGAGTGTATCTTCGTGCTTCTAATTAGGGTTGATCTTCAATTATGATTGATCCAATGGAGGAGATCTCTTCTTACCCTTTTCACCGTAACTTTCACTCTCATCGAAACTCAACTATATATATATATATATATATATATATATATATATATATATATATTAAAAGAAGAACAAAGGATCTTGAGGAAGTACCATGAAAATTAAGTATTCTCAAATGGTGAATTGTGGTTGAGTTTTAGTTATCTCAAATTGGTAAAAAGTTGAAATATTGTAATATAAAAGTGTGTATAAAATAGGTGGATTGGATAATGTGGCATCATAAGAATTAAGTATTCTTAAATATTGAATGTTGGTGTTGGTTTTGGTTATCAAACGTTGGTAAGAATATGTTAAATTGAAAGAAGTATGTGAATATATATCGATAAAGGGGAGATGATGTATTGTTGACAATTTATAGAGTTGATAGTTTCCTATTTTTTAGGTGGTAAAAGTTACTATAATAGCTTGAGATGATAGATACATTTGTGACAAATTATAAAGTTGACATTGATCCTATTTTTATGGGAAAGAATTATTATAATAGCTTGCTATTAGGATTTGTAATGCGATTTGTCTATGTTGATAAACTAATTTGCATATTTATAATTTTTTCAATAATAGTGATATGGTTGTGGGACATGTCGTTTTTAGTTTTAAATAATATAATATAAAACTATTACTGATATATCACGAACTCATCATAACAACAAACGATTCAGAATATATGCAAGTTAACTAATTATAAAAATACGTTCAATTTTCACACTGTATTTTATTAATTGTTAACTAAGAAATTACGTTTCATTTTAACTCGGCTCAATACTTCAATAAAAGTTTTATCTTCACCGCGCAATGCAAGGGCCCAACACTAGTTTATAAAAATTTACGATCTTTTTCTTACTTTCTCCATTTTAGATAATTTGTTGGAGTAAAAATTTGCTCAAAATCCCCTTTTTTCTCTATTTTAGATAAGTTGTTGGAGATGTACTTATATTACCTCAGTTCAAAGAAGCAAAACGAAACAATTTTTTTCTTTTAACTGTTGGTGTCTGTGTCACACGAAAATAGTCAAGAAAACCGGTTGCGTTGTAAAACTTGAACCGGTGACCTTTGACGAGGAACCTCAAAATACTTAAATTTTATTGTCAATTAATCTAACTTCACAAGCTTCGTCCTTGTATTTGGTAAAATTATGGACTTGGTTTCTTTCTTATTATTTATTACATTGATGATAGTTACGTATGGCTTGCAATTTGTTATCAATTAGGTCTTTCTTATTAACTTCTTATGTTGAGGGGTCTTTCTCAGTTAGGTAAGGCAAAATTGATTAGGAATATGAGAACTGCTCACCATGCATTGTGTGTCTCCTTCAGTATAAATATTCATCATAAATAACACATTCTTTATGAACATGGATGTGTTATTCATCGTGAATCATACATTGATGATAAATAACACTTCCATATTCATGATGAACATGTTGTGAGGCGTGTTGTGGACGGTTTCAGGGTTCCTAATAAGTTTAAGGTTTCTAACGGAACCTACCCCTACATATATTAAGATACGCATTAAGAAAAACTCTATGTGTCCTTATCTTCCGAACCTTTCTAGTCTGCAACTTCTGTTTCCATAACCACCACTAGGGGTGTAAATGATGCGAGTCGAGCTCGAGTATCATTATACTCGACTCGAACTCGAAAGCCAATTCCTGAGCTCGAACTCGACTCGAAACTCGCGAGTAGCAAAATTCCAAACTCGAACTCGACTCGAAAGACAATTCCTGAGCTCGAACTTGAGCTCGAATCAAACTCGAACTCGTTTCAAGCTCGAATCGAGCTCGACTCGAGCTCGAATTCCTTTAATACATAACAATATTAAAACTTCGAAATAAATCTAAATTATCATCAAAATAAATCCAGAAAATTGAAAGTTTACAACCAAATACAAAATCAAGCCGAAACTAATTGTAACTTACAACCAAAATCAAAGCGAAGTCGAGAAAATTACAATATTAAAACCAAGTACATTATAAATTAAACATGTTCAATTGTCGGGTTCCTTTAACGGTACTTGAATGAAAAATTCTTTTGGTTGTTCTTCGCTCTCCTACAATAAAAAAAAACAAATCAGTATACTTATTAAAAGTGAAGATAATTAACTAAATATATCTATATATTTACATTGTTCTTCCTTTTCACTCCATGGAGGGATCTACACCAATCACCCGTGCACATCAACATTTGCACCGTTTTCGGAGCAAGAGAAGCTCTATAAGGATATATTACACGTCGACCTCGCCATCCTTCTGCTCTTCCTCCCTCCTCCCTTTCCTGCTTCCTTTATGTACTCTAGGGTTATCTTGGTAACCTTTTTCCTAGCGAAAAAATCAAAACAAGATACCTCAAACCTATATAAAGGTCAAGGTCTACGAAATTCGAATTGAAGGAAACACCTTGATCCATTGTTTATTTCTTTTAATCAAGAAGGTGTGTCCACGTATCTTGATTTAGATTCAACTTCAACTTCAATAGATGAGGATGATGGAACATCATATGGAGGGAGGAACGTGGTTGCCAAGGACTAAGGGGTTGTGATGGATGAAAGGAGGTGGTCATTGTGAAGTAGGGAGGAGGGGTGGCAGTTGAGGTGCAAGGGGATAATAGGGGATGCGATGAGGGGCGACGATTGATTGGTGTGGTATCCCTTAACTTGACATTTAAGAGGAACACAACGACACCTAGTTGGATGTTGTTGGTCTCATGTCGATCGGGGAGGGAATAGGGAATAGATGCCAACATTTAATTTGGGATATTAACATGATTTTTGTAAGTAATGGTTTAAAAGAATGTCCATCATCTAGCAACTTTGTTTCACGAAGTTAGCAGGAGGGACCCAATTCGTAACGAATTAAAAACCATGGTGACCGCTAGTATGATAAATGAATTGTAGGGACCCTATTATTTGTTTTGTTGTCTATAAAATCATAATGAAAATGGGTAGCATCATTTGTTCATTCACTCACTAGACATAACATATATTTTTGTTAGGTTGTGTTTCTTCTATTCTCATGAATTCCGTTGTAATGTATGAAAAACATCCTTAAATGTTTTGTTGAAAGGCTTTTTAATGTTAACACTATGATTTATTTCATTTTCATTTGTACTTGATACATTAAAAATTCCATCAATTTAGGGGGTGTTTGGGATTGCTTATTTGAGGGGCTTTTTAGCTTATTGTGATTTGACACCGGAGATAAACCCTTTTGAGTGTTTGGATGGAAAGAAAAGAAAAGAGCTTATAGCGGTGCCAAACCGCTGAAAAACCATTTTTGATAAGTCATTTTGTTCTAACTTATCAACTTATTTCAAAAGTGCTTATGACTTTTTGGGTTCTTTTATATGTATAAGCAATCCCAAACACCTTTAAATAACAACTTATTAGCTTATTACGATTTGGTACCACAATAAGATAATCCAAACACTTTTTAGAAAACTCCGGTTTGACACCACATAAGTTGATAAACACTTTTCAAAATAAGAATAAGTTGTTTTAGATAAGCAATCCCAAACACCCCCTTAATATGTAGTTTTTTTTACAAAGTTTCAACGTATATAATATGTAATAGTTATAACTTATAATGATATTAATAATGGATTACAACAAAAGTATCTTATTTATTTAAATATCATTTAATTTAGGTGTGTGACAAGATAATGCAATCATTAGGTGGAATTAAATGGTATGCACGTAATCTAAATTAAAATGTAATTAAGGGGCTGTTTACCAACTCTTTTCGGGTAAGTACTGTTCGGTAAGAGTGTTGTCCTGGATAAGTACTGTCCCGGGTAAGTGCTGTCCGGGTATGAGTGTTTACCAAATGTTTTTTGGTAAGCACTTCCCCACTAAAAAATGACCATTTTAACCCAAAATCCCCAATTATTACCCAAACAAGATTTTATCTCCTAAATCATCACTCTCAAAAAAATCCCACAAAAGGCGCCATCAATGGCAGAGCCTGAACAAACCCTCACAAAATACCCCTCCTCCACCCCCCCTTATCTCCCCCACCTCCTTCCCAAAACTATGCCTAATCATCGACGATAGACCCAACTCGAATCTCACATCACAAAATCGCCAAAAACAAGATCAAAGTCGATGGAATCCCAGTCACCAAAGTCGTCAAGCTCTCAAAGCTCAAAACCGACTACAAACCTTTTGAGTCAAAGCGAAAGTTGTGTGATTCTTACGAGATGTTTTTCGCCGACAAAAGGGTGATCCCACTTCTTCCTAAGTTATTGGGGAAAAGGTTTTTAGAAAGAACTTGTCGTTGCCTGTTGATTTGGGTCATAAGAACCGGAAGGAGCAGATTGAGAGAGGATGTTGTTCTGGGTTTTTTTAGGACTGGGAGAAGGGAGGAGGGTCGATAGAGAAGATGGAGGAGGATGAGCGATCGAGCGGTGGTAAGAGGATGAACAATCGAGTCGGGTCCGACGAGGGTGGAGGAGCGGCTGGAGTGAAACCTAATCGCAGAAAGGGCAAGTCGTGGAAAGTCTGTATCTGACCCGTGTAAGCAACATTTTGGATCTGGCTCGGTAAGAGCTCGGTCAGTTTCTCGGTTAGATTTCGGTCAGATTCGGGATTTAGTAAACAAGCTGGTTGCTGACCGAGTCAGATGTGCTGACCGAGTCAGCAGTTAGTAAGCAACCCCTAAGTTTCTTAGTTTGGAAAGAAAAGATTTTTAAACTTTTTTTTTGGAAAGGGACTAATCCCTTGGCAATGAAACCGACTGTTAAAGCATGCAGCCCTGAGGTTATACCCAATGGCCACAAAGTTGCGAATGCAGGGAATCGAACCCGGGTTGAGCGTTATGAACTCCCCAGGTGATTACCGCTACACCACAAGCCTTGTGGTTAAAGATTTTTAAACTTTAGACAACAATTTGTTTTATTAACAATCAAATTAAATCAATTTTGGTATTCCAGTATTGGTTATGCCTTTTTATTTCTTGTTTAACATAAACTAGCCGAGCTTCATCTTATCTCCCAAAAGCAGAAGTTGTATCAATTGCAAAGACCTCTTTCACTCTCCCCATTTTGATTGTAAGAGAATAAGCGTTATCTATTGAGTAAAGGGAGGATTTGCTACAGTGAGTAAGGGGTTGTTTGTTGGTTCAATTAAGAAGAACATTTGAATCGCTAAGAGGTGAACCTTGTTTAACAATATATATATATATATATATATATATATGTGTGTGTGTGTGTGTCTCTCTCTTAATGGTTCAAAAACCCTCTGAATGATTTTGTATTTCCCCCCCCCCCCTCCTCTAACCATTCAGCGTTATAATTTCATTATGAACAATTAACAAACAACCATAATTCATTTTGCACTATATCATAAGAGCCTCTTAATCATTTTGCACAAAGCAATTTAGCAACCGCCAAACAACCAAGGCTTATTCGTTAACACGTTAATGAGCTTAATGAGACTCACACTTTATCTATACATGACTTAATGAAAAACCAACTAACAACCCATAAATATCATGAGAATGTAAGAAAGAAATGTTCTTGTACGAATTATTAAAAAAAATCATCTTGAAGATGTATATATCAAACCATATAGATAATACATAACACGGTAAAGGATCGTGTGAGAAGTTAAAGTTAACGTGAGAAACGTTAAAAGTGGATCTGAACCGTTGATCACTTTTAATCAAATGACATCCCACGAATTGCGGCTTAAAAAGGAATTGATTCGGTGTATCATGTAAGGACCGTGGATGATAATAAATAAACTTCATAAAGTCTTGGGTTATTGGAGGAATTTTGGAAACTTGAGGGGTTAAAAATGTAATTTGGGGATAGATTCTAAAAGGGGAAAATCCCTAATGTTTCTTTCATTCTGCACATTTTGGAGGCGACTTTGAGAAGGCGATTGGGAGAGCTTGAGGAAGGGAACCATAGGAGGTTTGAATATAATCCATTTTTAAAGGCTAGTCTTCTTCTTAAAGTGTTATTTAAGTGTTCCTTCATCTTTTATTTAGTTTTGGGGTATTAGGGAATTAACTGATGATTGGAACCCTTAATTTTTGGTTTGTTTGAGTTTGGGTCTGATGGCCGATTAATTGGAGCAATCTGGGGAGGGGTTTTTGATATTAAGTTTGATTAACTTCTCCATTAGTCATAGATGAATAAGATTAAATTAAAGTTTTGTTGGGTCTGAGTTGCCTTCGATCGAGTGGGGTTGAAGGTCGAGAATCCGAATCGTGGCCCTGGGATCGGATGACCCCGGGGGCGACTTGGTTGACACCGGGGACCGGGATGATACGGTCGGTATCGAGGACCGAAGTTGGTACTGGGGACCGGGGTCGGTACCGGGAACCGGGGGGGTCGGTCAAGCTGGGTCCGGTCGGGTCCGGTCAAGTGAGTCCGGTCGAGTCTGGTTTGGAGATTCAGAGAGGAGCCAACTTTTGGATTAGATTTGAGTATATGGGTTTTTCTTGGTCAGTTCATTTAGTTAATTTTTTCTTATATGTTCGTTATTGTAGGGAATAAATTATAGCTAGGTGCAGCGGTGAGCAGGTGAGTTTCTGACTCCTCAATCTCTTAACCTTTTGAAATGTTTTTAAACTGAAATTGGGATATATTTGATTGTGTGGTTGACTAACGTTATGTTTTAAAATGTGCTCGCAACTTAACTGGTCATTTTAAAGCTATATATATGAACTTTTGCGTTAAATACATAAATTGGGAAATGTTGGAATTATAGTGATTACGGAAATCTCACACCACCAATGTGTGTGGAATTCGTTTCTCGCACATGTGGACGGGGAGTCTGCTTGGGCCCCGGTGTGAGCGGGGAGTCTGTTTGGGCCCCGGGACGAGAGGGGAGTCTGCTTGGGCCCCGATCGTGGATGTGCGCATGGTAATGGTAAATTGGGACACAACTGATCATTGTGTTACCCGTTTGGGACGCAACATGGAAATTGACTTTGTTAAATTATTATATTGCATTATACATCGGGATTTGTTATTTATCATAAATTGTTGCAACTGTTATCTTTATCAAATATTAACGTTTGTCAGGAATTCACTAGACCTTACGGTCTAACCCTCGTTTTCAAATCTTAAAAACCCATTTTCAGGAAGGAACGCGGGTAGTGCTTCGGGGAAAGGGAAGGAGAAGACTTAGAGCTGTTAGCAGACTCGAGCGAGGAATTAGTTCGGTTTATTTATAGTTTAATTTTGTAACTCTCGGTTGTAGTTAAGACTTCAGTCGTTTTAATTCCTAGTTGTCTTCAGACTTATGTTATGTTATGCTTTTGGTTGAAATATTGGGTGTTACATATCACATTCTAATGTGCATCAATTTCTCATCAAACGGTTGATAAGCACTTCTCACTTTTTCACAATAACCTCAACTTCTCATCAGAACCCAACTCATCCAACCCGATCACATATACATAGGGGTGTGCATCCGGGGGGGGGGGGGGGGTCGGGCGGGTTCGGGTGGGGAAATCAAAAACCCGAGCGGATTTTGGATATAAAAATCAAGACCCGAATTTTTGGTTTCGAATTATGATTGCTTCGGGTTGGTCGGGTATTATTATAATGCAACAAACATATATAAATTCAATAGATTTTGAGAATGAATTCAATCGATTGAGAGATTAATGAAATCGATAGTAAATTTATAAACTAGAAAACATTTCGACCGACTATAATTTACGATTTTTAAAAGATAATTAGACAAATATATATATATATATATATATATATATATATATATATATATATAATATAGATATGTATGTATATTATTTCGGGTTTTCAGACGGGTCGGGACGTCGGGTGGCCAAAAATTAAACCCGACCCGAACTCAAATATCCCCAAAAAAGTCGGATTTTCGGATTTCGGGGTATTCGGGTTTTGCAAAAACACCTTATTTTCGGTTCGGATTCGGATTCATATTTCGGACTTTTCGGATTTTGCACACCCCTACATATACATATTTAAATAATTTACTTTTAGAAAAAAAAAATTCAAATTAT
The DNA here is from genome assembly GCA_954870635.1 of Arctium minus. NCBI lineage: Eukaryota > Viridiplantae > Streptophyta > Magnoliopsida > Asterales > Asteraceae > Arctium > Arctium minus. The sequence goes on from OX941080.1 coordinate 193,194,542, forward strand.
GAACCTATATTTAACTTCTTTAAACCGGTCCGTAAAAAGTCTCGAAATGATAAAGAAGGAAATATTGCAAGAAAAATCAAATTCTACTAACCTTCATAGATTTACCAACTTTTTTTCCCTTTAATTTCTGAACCTTCTGCTCGATAATCAAGACGTTCATGATCCCTTCCCTCAAGAACGCAACAACAATGATTTGATTGCCGTATCGAGGTTGATTACTTTCATCACCATGATATAGAATCTCAGTTTTCAACAAAATCAATGCCAAATTATTCGTCAACCATCGTTTGATTCAATACACGGCCGGACGGGACTCTCCGATGGGTAATTAACGCGATTAAATCTATGCGTAGCTTGAATTGCAAGATCCTCTTAAATTTAATGTCTATGAAATGTGATATCTATATGTAGATTGGATGGTTAAGAAAACGGAATTAATTTCGGTAATATTGAATTCCAATTTCTTATGTTGTTGAGTGTTTCGATGTTCAAAGTCGTTTTAATTCCGTTTTGTTGAGGTTCCTTTTTAGTGTTTTTCTCAACCTTAGCGTGCATGTAATGTTTGATGATGAGAAACATATGCATTTTTCCTTTACGTAGACTTTTGGTCCTTGTAACTCGACATGATCATGTTAATATTAATTTATAAGAGATGATGGAAGCAGGAGTTCATTTTGGCCATGGTTTGAGGTCGTCGAGATCGCAATATATCAATTTAAGGCAAAGTTTCAAGTATTCATTACAATTATTGATGCTAATTGCTTTTGTTTCACTTATGTAATGATTGAAGAGCGTTCTTCTTCGACACTTGGTTGATTGTAAACATTTTCAAGTTACTATTAGCGCAAGTAATTTGGGTAAAATGTTGTTGTTGTGATTGTGTTGCATTTAAATTTTGATGGGAATGGGGGAGTAGTTAATTGATATTTCCTGGGAGGTTTTGTTTTGTTATTACCTCGTTTGTTTCTTTTTAAGTAATATAAAAGGTCTAAACACAGTGTGGGGATCTGGATAAGAAATGAGGGCACACATTGTACTGGCGTTAAAGTGATAACCAGCCTGTTGCCAGCGGGGATGAGTATCGTCACAAAGTTAATGAGCCTTTTCCTTAGTCAACTGCAAAGAGAAAGATTTGTTTGATATGTAATTTGCAAAGAACGATGATCGCATTATTTGGGATGGGTAGTATTTAGAATAATTTAAGAAAAAAAGCAAACTCATCAGCTAAGATTACATTGATCAAGGATGGTTGTCCTACCCTTCTTACTACTTGTAATGATTACTGGAATGGGTGCAATCAAAATTTGAAATTTACAGATTGTGAACATTCTGTTGTTCTAAGCAATAAACCATGATGAAAAAAGATACCAGCCTAATCATGTTATACATGTACATGTGTTCTCCTTTTCAGACAAGGCTGCCAACTGTTGCTCTACCCATCTCATAGACGGAGATGGTACTCTTAATTCAGCTGGACTCGAAAAGTTCATGAAGGAAGTAAAACTTGCTGAATGCGGACTTTCCTATGCAGTTGTTTCCATCATGGGCCCACAAAGTAGTGGTATGTATAAGTGTACATTTTGCAAACAGAAAGATATGGCAAATTACCTGTGAATTGTTTTTTTAAGGACCCCAAAACCATATTTTAGGTGGTGAGATTTTTACTGCTTGTAGTTGCATTATACAAGCTTGGGGCTCAAACTCATGACCTCTTGTTACCGACTTACCGGTTCAGACACTGACCACTTTAGGTAGTCTAGCTGGGAAGTATAGTGGTTATTTACTTATTTTTGTTGTCTTACCACCTTGGTGTCCCCAAATTGGCCCCAAAAGCACGAGTGGCAAAATGATCATATGAATCAAATAGTAATCAAATATTAGTATATTAAGATTCTATATCTTTGATGCCGAATTATGACTGGTAGTTTTCGTCATCACAATGACATTGTTTGTCAATGGTAATATGACTTCTTTTTACTGCTGTTTTTCCTGGGTTACTCTTACTGGGTAGGGTAATCACTCCCCAATATTCCTATTCTTTTTCTCAGTTTCTCACCTAATGCATGTTATGTTATGTTAGTTGAAGCAAGTACTATTGAATGATTTTAGCAACACCTATTGTTCTGAACAGGGAAGAGCACACTTCTAAATCATCTATTCCATACCAACTTCCAGGAAATGGATGCTTTCAAGGGAAGGCATGCATCCGTTCCATTCACTTATTAGTTCACTTTTATCTGACCCTAGCTAAGGAATCTGACTGACTGCATTCCTATCAGGTCTCAGACCACCAAAGGTATTTGGATGGCAAGATGCACTGGTATCGAACCTTGCACCGTTGTGATGGATCTTGAGGGTACAGATGGAAGAGAACGAGGAGAGGTTGCATACCGATACTTTTTTTTTCATTGGTTGAATGCATATGGCACATCAATCAATTTGTCGATTCTATTGTCATAGTTGGTCGATTTCTTATGCATGTTTAATTTACTTGATCATTTTATTTACTAGTGGTGAATTGTATACAAGTACAACGACAAATAAGGTTTGTGGGTTATGTTGATTTTCTTTTACATTGGATGTACTAGTACTTTAGGAATTGTATCCAATTGCGCTTTTCAATATACACCCATAGCTATTCAACTCTTCCATTGATCACCATTATCATTCCTAGGATTCAGTAACTTTATGGAGCCATCTCAGTCGAAAACTATGTTTTTGCTTTTAGTGAAGTTTGATCAGAAATACTGTAGTATTGCTCACTGTTATTGAATAAGCTTTTGCATCCTTTTCAGGATGATACTGCATTTGAAAAACAAAGTGCACTTTTTGCGCTTGCTGTTTCAGACATAGTGCTTATTAACATGTAAGTGTGCTGATATCTAATTATTCTGCTATATATGGTCTGGACAATTTTGTAAACTTGTATTACGTTGCTCTAAAATTTTCTGTTATTAGGTGGTGTCATGATATTGGTCGTGAGCATGCAGCAAACAAACCTTTACTAAAAACCGTATTCCAGGTATATCATGTGTATATCCTCCTTTAGCTGCTCTTATATTGATTGTGAATTGCCCAAATGTCTTGAGTTATATTTCTCAATTTCAGGTCATGATGCGATTGTTTAGTCCACGCAAAACAACGTTGATTTTTGTCATACGTGACAAGACAAGAGTAAGTGTGGTCCATCCATCTTTCTCATTGCTGCTGTAGATTTTCCAGTATTTCTTGAATAAAGTTCCATCATCTCTCTTGAGGCAGAAGTTGAAATTAATTGGATCTGTTTTCCTTTTGTTTCTTTAAAGACGCCTCTGGAAAATTTAGAGCCTGTCTTGAGGGAAGATATCCAGAAGGTAAAATTCCGTTAAGTTGTATATGTTTGTCTAATTTATGATGTAAAAAGGTTGATTTTCAAATCTTCTATTGGAATAGATATGGGATTCTGTTCCGAAGCCAGAAGCCCACAAGGAAACACCACTAAGTGCATTTTTTAATGTAAGATACCGAAGAAACCACCCATTGTCGTTTTTAATTCTTTTCACTTTTACGGTCTATTGAGATCAAATTACTATGACCATTTATTGATTATTATTTTATCTAACCGATCAAATGACCAGATAGAAGTTGTTGCTCTATCTAGTTTTGAAGAGAAGGAAGAACAATTCAAAGAGCAGGTAGAGCAAAGTTTTTTGTTTTGTATGTTATGAGGGTCGTATGATACGTTAAATAACAATGATGCTGTGTTATATTGTATGCATGATACTTGGCAAGCTGTATTTCTTTATATGTTTTCTGTCTATATTGTATTCTCTTCAGTAGGTCATTTGGGCTATGCCTCAATGAGATTTCTAAAACAATTCATTCATGCTTCAAATCTTTAGTTTATGATTAGAAACTCCCAGCAATAAGGCCAATTTTGTTTTATATTTCCAGTATTTGTGATGTGCATTTTTCTAACTGTTTTTTTTTCCCTTTTTTTGTTATGGAAGGTGGCCAACCTTAGGAAGCGATTTTTTCATTCTATTGCACCTGGAGGGCTTGCAGGTGACAGGCAGGGAGTTGTTCCTGCTTCAGGATTTCGTTTCAGTGCTGAACAGATCTGGAAAGTTATCAAGGAGAACAGGGATCTTGACCTGCCTGCTCACAAGGTACAAGATTTTGCAAAATTAACTCCTTAGAGGTTTCTAGAATATTATAGATATTTTCCAGGGTGTTACAATTCTTCCTCTTATAAATATTTCTGCAGGTGATGGTTGCCACGGTACGCTGTGAAGAAATTGCTAGTGAGAAGTACTCTGCCTTTGTCAAAAACAAGGTTCACTTTTTTCATATCTAAATAGTTCCAAGAATCTTCTTTTTCTAGATATTGAAACTTAATTGTGTACTACAGGAATGGTGTGAACTAGAGGATGCTGTAAAGATTCAACTTGTGCCCAATTTTGGAAAGAAGATTAGTTCTCTTCTTGACACTTGCTTTGCAGGGTATGCACGTATCCACTTACTTGATGCATATGTTTAAGTAAATGCTTTTTAGATTTATGTCTAAAGTCCTGTTAAAAAACAAGGTTCACGGTTTGCATATGTTTAAGCAAAAAGCATATATTTGGTTAGTTATATATTCTGATCCGTGAAACAATTTTGGGTGAATTAGCCTCCTGAAGTTGAACAACTGAAACACCAGATTCTGGGGTGGTTGAACCCACCATTGCTAAGCCCGTTGATTTTAAAATTTACATCTTTGTTGGTACCCACATCTCATTTTGCATCTCTATCAAATAAATATGGGAATTCACATTACTGCAACTTTTTTTTTGGAAGGCATAGCGGCATCGAACCAACGAACGACTACCACGAACACACGCACGCACACCTCCCCGGCGGTATCGGGCATCCACGGGCAGCCCACTAATCCGCCGCTGTCCCGGCCCAGCTTACGCTGAACCTAGAGCCCAACCACAGTCTAAGACTGGGCTGGGGGGGGGAGCCCAGTCAACGACTGGACCGGCCCAAGGACTGGGTACTCCTCATGCCCTCAAATTGACTCCCCTTGGATTCGAACCCGGGTAGATTGGGATACCATCCACAATCCCCCCCAGGATGTTACCGCCCTTGGGAAAACCAACTGAGCTAGACATTACTGCAACTAGTATTGCATGTTTGTCTTGAACAGATTCATGATAAATGCCTTGTCTTCCTAGTATTTATTTTATTTGATTTTTTTTTCAGTTACGACGAAGAGGCTGCGTTTTTTGAAGAAGGAGTTAGGAATGCAAAGAGAAAACAATTGGAAGAGAAATTGATGCTAGTAATGCCTCTGTGTCCCTCTGTATGAACGTAATTTGTTTAAGCTCCAATTTCCCTCATTGCTTGTTATCTTCTGTTTTGTTTAGCTTGTTCAAGTGGCCTACGAATCAACATTGCAACACATAAGGTCTGAGATACTGGAAAAATTCATAAAAACATTTGATGATGCTTTGAGTAAAGGACGAGGGTTTCAAGTAGCTTCCCGTGATTGCACTGCATCATTTATGAAATTATTTGATGAACAATGCAAAGGTATATCTTAAAGTTGTTGAATGCCTATCTTAGGGAACACTTCGTATGTTCAGATGTCAAAAATTCATTTTGAAAATTTGTATTTGATCCCAAAGTGATCAAATTTTGGGTTTTGCACATCCAAACAAGTTCATATTATCTGAATCAGTTGCCTACTTCATTGATTGTCGTACTTGTTCAAGATATAATAAGCCACATGTTCCATTCAATGCTAGTGATAATACATTTTTCTCGTAATGTGGTAATGTCCTTACAACTGCTACTGCCCTTTTAGAAAATATTCCCTTTTCTGCATATGATCTGACACATTAGTCCATTTTATGATTCAAATTGGCCAAAGCATGTGTATTTAGAAGAAAATTGGATTACTATGCTAAATTTTACAAAAGCAGTGCACTTTTTAATATTCAAAAGTTATGATCATGTCATTTTGGATACATTAGATCTATTTAGATGACTGCACCATTTTACGATTGTTTAATGATTAATATTCCAAACAATAGTTAGTTGATTTATTATTATACTATATGGGAAGAATTGAAGTCAATTTTGGATAATCTAAAGGTGCCATCGTCAAGCAAGCTGATTGGGACTCATCCAAAGCAAGGGCTAAACTAGCTCAAGATATCGATTCACATATTGCTGAAGTTCGTACTGCCAAGATTGCTGATCTTACTGCACTATCTGAGGTAATGGTAGCATGAAAGTTTCACCTTTTGACCAAAGAGTCATTGGCCCAGTGGTACCCAGATTACTCTTAGAGCCCAACCTCCCAGGAGGTCAAGGCCTCAAGGGTTCAAATCTTCACAAAAGGTGATGAGTGTTTGTGTGAGTATTTTCCGTATATAGATGCTATATACTTCAAAAAGAAGTTTCACCTTTTGACTAGTAAACTCTGTTCCGCTCTTTCATGCCTTTCCACAAGATAAATATTAACACAATGAATTCGTCTGTAGTCGAAAGTAAAAGAGGTGTTATATGCACCTGTGGAAGCTCTTCTAGAAGGGGCTGCTGAAGATACTTGGCCTGCAATAAGGAAACTTCTTCGAAACGAGACCAAAACTGCCGTCTCTGAGCTTTCTGATGCACTCAAGGGTTTTGAAATGGATGAAGACGCCAAGAAAAATCTGCTTTCAAGATTGGAGAATTTTGCAAGAGATGTAGTTGAAGGGAAAGCTAAAGAAGAAGCTGCTAAAGCTCTGCATCGCATGAAGGAGAGGTATTAGTCTCGTAATATCACTGCATTAGTCGAATCTGTTTTACCTGCATGCTTTGTGATAATATAAGAAACTACAACACAGGTTTACAACCATATTCAACCATGATACCGATCAAATGCCACGGATCTGGACCGGAAAGGAAGATATTCGTGCAATTAATAAAACTGCTCGCATTTCTGTAAGAATGATCAGATTATATAACACTTGGTGTGAATATAACTTCATAACAGTAGAATCTTTTAACCTTAACTTGTGACATGTTCTCATTTTATCATTCATATGAATCTTTCAGTCTTTAAAGTTGCTCGCTGTTTTGGCCGCAATTCGTTTGGAGGATTATGCTGATAAAATTGAGGATACACTACTCCTAGCTTTAGGAGAACCCAGTAAAGGTGCCAAGAGCTCCAATTTGCAAGACCCTTTGGCCACTAGTAAATGGGAACAGGTATCATGGATTATGTAAATTTGTGCATGAATTATGTGACTGTAAATTGTAATATTTACACTTCCATTGAAGAATTACTAGCGTAAGAGGCTGAACTCGTACTATGCAACTTAATATTCGTTAACAGAAGTGTTTGTTTCTATTTAAATGATTCGTTTACTAAATATGTTGGTGTTTAATTTATTTACACCCAGATTCCAGCACCGAAGACATTGATAACTCCTGTTCAATGTAAATCTTTATGGAGCCAGTTCCAAAAAGAGACAGAGTATGCCGTTAGTCAAGCTATTTCTGCCCAGGTACGTTTTAATCATCTTAGGGAGCGTTTGGTTTGACGAAATGTTTTTGAGGGATTTGGAATTGGAATCCTTGGTTTGTTTAGTTTGTAGGATTTGGAATGGAATTGAATTCCGTTCTTTATAGATAATTTATAAAAACAAGCTATAAATAATTAAATTACTCTTTATTAATCGATTATTACAAAAGGAATGTTTTAAACATATCTTAAAACATTTATTACAAACAAATTCTATGAAATCCCTTGAAATACCTACTACCCGATGGGATTTCTTTCTTGACTTTCCTTTAAACCATATTCGGGACTGGGACGGAATCCAATTCCTAATCCCGCAAACCAAACGGGCACTTAGGGGTTGTTTGTTTTTAAAAAAAGTCTCTTAATGGCTCTTAAGTCTGAATCGTTCAGACCTTTTTATATTTAGACTGTTTTTTTTTTCCAGTTTTCAAAACCTCTTAATTCTTAAATACGTCTGAAAAAAGAAGTGGTGACCTAACTTCTTAAAACCTCTCGTCTCCACCTCAGTTCAAATGTTGTTTTTTCTCTCAAGACGCCTCCAGACTTTACATAAACATATAGTCTTGGTGATTCAGATTCCAGACTTCAGCACCACCTCTTATTGATCAGAAGTAAAATAAGACTTCAGACTTCAGGCTACTTAAAAAACAAACGGCACCTTAGTCTTCCTTATATTATCTCTGGTTCTCCATATTTATCGTTCGAATAGTTTCAACCAGCCATGGCTCTTCATATTAGCACATTTAATTATTGCATCTTATATACTCTTGTGATTTACGGCTTCCCACATGATTAGTTGTTTTGCTATTAATGTTGATATTTGTTAGCCCTAACAATTTCAAGTTAGAGAGTGTTTTTGTTTGTTTTAAGAATCGGTCTAGACTATTTAGGAACCCAGACCATATAGGCTATGTTTAGCAAACTAGCTGATAAGCTAGCTAATGACTCTTGCTCCCAATGGTCCATTTGTATCTATATGCATCAGGATTCCAATTCATGGATCTCTAGGTTCGAGAAAAAAGAGAGGATCAAAACCATCTATTCCGACTCTTTTTCAAATTCGATAAATGTTGGTTGATCATATATTTGATTGGAGTTCTATGATTCAGAGTATTCTCTTATAAGCTAGCTGATAGTTGATACACTAGCTGTTTGAACTAACGGTTTATTTCAACTTATACGTTTTTTGCATGATTTTTCAGAAAGCTAACAAGCAAAACAGCAGTTGGCTACCTCCTCCATGGGCTATTCTTGCCTTGTTTGTGCTCGGATTCAATGAATTCGTGACTCTTTTGAGGTGTCTTTTGGTGTTTCGGCTTAATTATCTCCCTCCATCTTCGTATTTTCGGTTATTTGTTACCAGATTCCAGTAATTTTTTTCTGTTTGTTTTTCAGGAATCCGTTGTACCTGCTTTTTATCTTTGTCGGCTTCCTACTTTTGAAAGCCTTATGGGTTCAACTAGACATAGCTTCTGCATTTGAACACGGTGTGGTGCGTGTTAAAAAACCACCTTACTAATTACTATCTTCATTTGTGAATCCCATTCCCATCAAGGAGACATGAATATGTGATAAGAAGGGATATTCATTATGAATATGAACCTAACAAAGGGAAACTAAACCTTATCTTCATTATGAATATGGACCCAACAAAGGGAAACTAAACCTTATATTCATTATGCAGCTTACAGGGCTTCTGACTTTATCCACCAAGCTTATTCCAACAATCATGCACCTTATGAGAAAACTCGCGGAGGAGGGGCAACGGCCGCCAGCGACCGCCAATGCCCGAGGAAACTAATGAATCCGTTCATCTGGCCGACTTTACGAATATGGTCTAGCTATGTCGGGTTTTCGGTAACACGTCCAATTAAAGGAGTTGGGCACATCGGTAACGTTAAATCTTTTTAGTTTTACGGGCATCAATTTTACTACGTGGATAAATCTTTCGTAGTGAAATGATGGTAGCTCATTTTTGTATTTTTTTGTACAGATGTGTCACTCTATTAAACAAGGTGCAAAACCTTTGAAAATACTTCAGAGGTGATTCAGGGATGTTGGTCTGAATTTGGTCAGTTGGTTCAAGGATCATAGCACTATATGGTTTGGTTTGTGATTTCAAAATGAAACCAAACCATAAATTGGATCCAGTTTTAATTGATTAGTTTTGTATTAAAATAATTTAATTTATTTGTGATACAGAAAAATAATCTTTAGGTTTTACTTTAAATTGATTGTAAAGAGTAAACTACAAATTTGGTCCCTCTGAATTGTCGAAAATAATATTTTTCGTCTCTGTATTTTCGAAATTACACGATAGCCATCGTGGTTTGTAAAAACGTGTGGATTTGGTCCCTTCTAATGGCCGCTAAATAATTCTGTTAAATGAGAGGTATTTTCGTCATTTTATCGATTTTTTTTTTCTCTTTTACCCAATCAAAATCGATTTTATGATTTTGCTCCCTGTGATTTTTGATTGGTCGCTAAAGAGAGAGATCAAATGTTATAAGTTTTATGAACAACGAAATGTGAGATATTCTTTGGTGACGAGTATAATACATAAAAATTGTTATTTTATTTTATGCAGATTTAAATTTATAATTAGTTATAAAAGTTTCTTCATTAAGTACTTATATTTTTACAATCATAAACCTCGTATTGAGCAAATGCCTCGGAGGTACATCGAAGTTGCCACATTGTACAACTGATTTTATGGTTGAATGCTCGGATTTTATAGATTATACGAAGAAGATAAAGAACCGGTCTAAAAATATGATCTAGGGATGAATTAAGAATTAAAAAGTTTGTTCACCGAGGTGCGAAGAAAAATAGGGAAAAGAGAGAAAGACAATAATACCCTTGTGCAAGGTCATGGCACGTTATATTACGTAATAAGTCAAAAGTGGATATGATGTAAGGTATAATAATGAGAACGGAGTTTAAACTCGTTGATTATGTGAATGCCCAAAAATGATATCCATTAAAGTTCGTTGATTCAATGAATACCGAACTTTAGGCTTCAAATCAAATTCACAATGAACTCAAATTTGTGAAGAAAATTGAAAGATTATATATTCAGTGAATGACCATCTAAATTACATAAGCGACATGTAAATAAAAAAAGACCAAAACGAAATGAGTCTGAAAAAGACTATGAGTTGAACATAAAAGCTCAATTAAAAATTGTAAAATAAAACAAAAAGACAAAAGTGTCCAAAAACATGCTTAAACGTCGTTTTTAGGCCTAAAAAATGACGGGTATACCCAAGGCGTGCTTCTCGTTCCAAGTTTTGAATCGACATATTATACGTGGGCGTTTGGTTCGCTGGATTCCGTCGGAACCTGATGGAATTGGAATGGTCAATTCCATTGACCAAATTCCATCATGATGTTTGGTTATCCATAGAATGGAATTGAATTCCATAAATTCCTTCAAATGTGGATTTGGTCATTCCTTCACAAAAGTGATGAAATTCAATTTCATTCCATCCAATATTTTGAAAGTGACAAAAATACCCTCTTAACAAAATTAAAACCCATCAAATGTGGATTTGGTCTCCTCTTTCCTCTCTCTTCTCTCTCTCTCTCTTTTTCTCTATCTCCTCTTTCTCTCTCCTCTCTCTCTTATCCCTCTCTCTCCTCTCTATTTATCTCCTCTCCCCCCTCTCTCTCCCCCCCCTCTCTCTCTCAGCATTTAAAAAAATATAAATAAAAAAATAAAAATAAAAGAAAGGGTATTTTTATCATTTTTCAGAATTCCATTCCAATTCATTTGCAAACCAAACAGACAGATTCCAATTCATTTGACTGATTACATTCCATTACTGTCAACCAAACACTTGGTCAAACCTGACAACATTCCATTCAAATTCCTTCCAGATTTCAATTTCTTAGATATATTCCATTACTTCAGAAATCATTCTACGAACCAAACGTCCATTTATTAGTCCGATCATGAACCTGCAGGAGCAATAGGGCATGTATTCCACGCCAAGGCCCACATCAAAATGGCATCAAGTACATAAACCAAAAATCACTTGAGTTGTAATGCACCCGTTAAAGCTCAAAGAGATATAGTGAATATCGCATTTTCTAGGTTCGAATACATACGATATCAATACCCTCGTAACCATAGAAGTTCACTTGCAATAGCTCCAGACCATTCATGACTGTCTTGCAAATTAGTCGACATACATAATCCAGATATCAATAGTTAAAAAAAACAAATAAACCAAACCATAAAACATAATATGTGTGTATATATATATATATATATATAGAGAGAGAGAGAGAGAGAGAGAGAGAGGTATGTTCAAACGAGATAGCTAACTATTTAAAAAAACAACAAATTTTGGCATTAACGACCAAAAAATGGATGCGAGCGACTTTGCCTGCGACTTAGCATGAATCATATATGATCTTCTATGTACTCGGGCGTTCTCGTGTTTTCTTAAATGGATACTGTTCTCGTATGAACACCTCTTTCCACTTCTCATTTTATTTTCACTTTTGTAATTAAGAAAAAGAAAAAAACTGAAAATAAAATGAATGGTGAATATAAGGGTTGCATGAGTTGCACCATGTAAAGGGGTTGCATATTAATATCTCTCTCTCTCTCTCTCTCTCTATATATATATATATATTTAGGCGAAGAATCGTGTGAGAAGTTGAGTTAACGGTAAGAAGCGTGAGAAGTGAATTTGAACCGTTGATCTCTTTCAATCTCAAGCCCTCCCATCAATTGCGGCTTACGGTACATCTTATCTCGATACATCTCATTCTAATGTGCGTCTATTTCTCGTCCAATGGTTGTTAACCACTTCTAACGTTTTTCTCATCGTTATCTCAAATTCTCACCGGAACCCAACTCTAAAAACGATATCCAAGAAAATTCAGGGTCGACCAAAAATTTATAAAAACTTTTTTTTTTGAATTTTTTTTATAAAAACTTAATTAGCGGAATTCAAAAAGCGAATAATTTGAAATACACCGCCCCTCTGTCAAAAAGGGTTGAGATCCAGCTCAGGCGTTGATGGCGTACACTTGTCTCCGCCATTGCCAATTCGACCTTCAAATTGCAATTCAATCAACCCTCATGATACTCTCCCTTGATTCAACCACAAACCCTACACAATATTCCACTCTAATTCTGTATCTCAATCCACTTCTCTCAGTCAATCTCTGAACTACAACCAAAGGAATCAACTTGAAACAGTGACATCAACGAAAACAGGTGATCTTCTAATTTTCTACAACACGATTGCTTAGTTATACGCCGATCTTCGTTCTGATCGTTTTGATTTGATCATAAGTTATCGAGTGGTAGGGTAATCGATGATCACGAATGCAAGTGTTTTAGTTTTGTTGTTGTGGTTTTGTCCAGCTTAGGTTATTGGTTTATCGTTACTGTGTTTCTCGAAATTCACGGATTTACTTGTATTGCTTTAGGTTAAATTTTCGATTTTCATGGAGCATCTGTGATTTTTGGATTATCGGTTTGTTTTAGTTGTTTAAATTATTTTCTATCGTTGTTTTGTTTGTTACAGTGCCGGAATATATTCAGTGAAAGAGGTGGAATAAGATAAATCTTAGACGCATTTGAGTTTTTGGGGAAAAAACAAGGGGAGTATGAATTAGGAACTCTATAGAGAATTGGTTGCAATACTGGTTGGATCACTGTGTTGTTGATTTACAGTTTTTGTAGCGAGTGAAGTTTGCTCGATAGCTAGGTAATTTGCTGAAGAGGTTAGGACCAGTTACATGCGTGGTGGTGAAAGATTGGCATATAGCATAAGTGGTTGGTGCTGCGGTTTTACGTGGTATTTTCTTGGTTAAAGGGGAGGAAATGGAATTGTAAGGTAAATGCATAGTTTCGGCGAAATTGAGAGTGATCCTAGAATATAGCTACTGCCATGACCAGTGAGGTACCTTGTGCGTCTGGTCAATGGCTCAAGCAAGAATCACACTCTGTTTTGAAAGATGGACTATTGGCTGGGACGAGTTCCAGGAACAACATATCTCTAAGAACAGGTGAGGAGTTCTCCATGGAATTTCTTCAGGATCGTGGTACAGTGAGGCAGGTTAATAATGGGCATAGTAAGGTCCTGAGCAATGAGGCATTGTTAAGAAATAATGGCAACCACTATCCTGGTTACGAGGAACTCGGTGTTATGCTTGGGTTGCAGAGGGTGGATTCTGTTTGTAGTTCTGATACAGCAGAGAGCACTTCTGCAAGAGGATCTCTTTCTAGGCCAAGTGCTCCATCAGCCACTGATTCCGCTCCCTCTCTGGTTCACCGACCTTCAGGATCAGGAGTTTCAAATGATTCTCAAAGAGGAAAGATCAAGTTTATCTGTAGTTCTGGAGGCAAAATCTTGCCTCGACCCAGTGACGGGAAACTGAGATATGTGGGAGGTGAGACACGTATCGTTTCGATACAGAAGAATATCTCATGGGAAGAGCTTGTTAAGAGAACTACTGAATATTGCAACCAGCCTCACTCAATCAAGTACCAGCTTCCAGGAGAGGATCTTGATGCTCTTATATCAGTGTCTTCTAATGAGGACCTTCAGAATATGATAGAGGAGTACAATGGGCTTGGAAATCTCGATGGTTCTCAGCGACTCAGGATATTTTTGATTCCTCTAAGTGAATCTGAAAGTACATGTACCATTGAAGTGAATGGTAACCAGCAGCACAATCCAGATTATCAATACGTAGTTGCAGTCAATGGAATAGTTGATCACAATCCAACACGAAACAATGGGTGTTTGACAAATGAAGTGAGGCAGTTAAAATCTGGAACGGATCAAAACCTGATCTTTCCCCAGAAGCAGCCTCCCTCTTTTGATCCTTTGCAAGACAATGTTGGCCGCAATAACTCAAACGTCACTCCACAAATATTTGAACCTCTAAGTTCGACCAAGTCTCCCGACAATTTTCCTCTAATTTCTCCTGATCTAGTGCCACAAAAGGATTTGATGAATGGTCTTGTACCAGCATACAAGGATCCAACATGTGGCAGTATTGAGATCCCAGTACTGAAGGGCCGAACGTTTCATTCCGAGAATCCTATTCCGCAACCTGCTGATCGGATGGAAGTACTTTTGGGATCTAATGATAATGGGTCTCATCCTGGAATTCCGCATGCATTTTCTGATCCCCAACTCCAGGAACTTGGAGGAGGCTCTTGTTTTGGCTCTCAAGATGGAAACACTTTACCTCCAATATTGAGTTTTGCTCCACCACCTACGCAGGCACAGCTGGAATCTGTTGTCTTGCAAGAGAAGCCTGTTGAACAACATGAGACTGCCCATCCACAAGCTGTAATTAAGATACCAAGTGTAAGACATCCTGTTTCTTACAGTCAGACAGATTCTTTGCAAGGGTCTTTTGGTTCTGAATCTTTGAAGAGACACCATTGTGAAGCAAATGGAATAAACGAGAAGATCCAAGCAGCAAAGCAAGATCTATGTAAAAATGCTGGAGTGCAAAACAATTCCAAGGAAAACAACCCTACTTTTTATGAAGCTGAAAATCCTTGTAAGAATACCTCATCTGCAACTGCCAATGGTGACATCATTAAAGCATCAAATGTCAATTGTAATCAGATACCTGTTCTTGTAGTTGGCACACCGATGCACAACCTGCAAGGGTCAGACCACATAATCCCTGCCTCAGCTGCAACTAATCCAAATCCTCTTTCGGATGCAACGCTGCAGCAATTTTCAAGCAATCATTTAAAGAAATCTTCAGCTGAGTCTGCTATTAACAGCCGAAGAATTGTCGAGAATCAGCATTATGCAATGACAGGGATAGAAAAGGGTGAACAAGGAAGCAATGTGACATGGGTCCATAATCATGAAAAATCGTTGACTGATCTACTTTATGGCTTATCAGATAACGTATCTCACGAATCTGCTGTTCAACTACCAAGCATGCATCAGAACGGAATGAGCGACCAGAAACCTATGCTAATTGGCTCCAGGGAGTTGCATCCGTCGACAGGTCTTGATTATGCAGGAAAAGAGCCACCATCGTGTGTTGGTCCTTTGATGCAGAATCCAACAACTGGTGCTGGTTTCAGGAGAGAAGTTTCACTGATGGATGAAGACTTTTTCAATTACACCAAACAGGAAGTTGGTAACTTAGGCTATGAAGAATATTATAGTAAGATGCAAAAGGAAATCCCATCTATTAAGGACAAGGAAGAAAATAAACTGGAGTTAGTCGACCTTTTGGGAGATGTGACTGATGCTACAAGTTGTTCACATATGTTAGATGCAGTCAGCACTGAGGTTCATCCTTCAAATGAACCCACAGCTGAGAGCACTTTTTCAGATTCCAATATTGAGGTATGCACTTTGCTATGATATAGTAACATCTGATTTTAAAAGCCTTTCAGCATAGTAAGAGACCATCCACACATTTTGTTATGCAGGGCTAGAACAATGTAGAAAAATTAGCAGGACTTGTGATAATAAACAGACATTCAATCAGAAGTTCTTTAGTACCACACTTAGAGCAAGGCACCAAACTTACATGGCCTTAAAATTATTCACTTCATCATCTCATTACAGTGCTTCTGGTAGTCATTGTACATAATTTTGAGTCCACTTTAACTACCATGGGAAAATTCACCAAATGGTAAGAAATTACAAGATACCTGATTAGTCTTAACCTATCCTACTTGAGGTAGATACTAGATTGTGGATTTTAAGCTTCACCAAATTTTATTTACTCTACGTTGAGCTTGATGGAGACCAAGCCATATACTTTGAAGCTTGAATTAGATTATACACATTTTGTAGCTATTGGTGAGCTGGACACCAGGGTGTGTGACAAAGCACTGAACGAAAACATGTGTACAATTACAACCCCGAATGAGGTCTTCCGGACTGAGTTGTGAGTTGCGCCCATCATGGACAAAGTGAGAGAAGGAAGATTGCATGGTTTGAGCACATTCATAGGAGAATGACGGCGGTACCGGTGAGGAGAGTAAAAAGCATGACGGTTGAGGGGCGAATAAGAGGGGGAGTGCAATGAGGACTTGGGTGGAGCAGCTGAGGATGGACATGGCGGCTTTAGACATTTCGAGGACATGCCCTTTGATAGGACTCATAGGAGTTCTTGGAGACGAAGGACTAGAATAGCAGACTAGGTGTAGTGACCTGTAGCTAGTGTGGACTGGCAGAAGGGAGTTGGAGAGGTTGAGTGTGTGTGTGTGTGTGTGTGTGTAAGGGGAGGTGGGGGGGGGGGAAGCTGGCAGTTTAGCTCACGAGAGTCCTGCCTTGGATAGAGGGACAGAGGAACGTGTGGTTTGCCTTTCCTTACCTTTATAATGTGTTTCATCTTACTTTACCTTGTCTTTTCTATGTTTCAATATACCTACTCATTACTTTTTCATACTTTTTTTTCTTGTTCTGTGCTTACTTTGTGCTAGTCTCTGTTCTTTTTACCTTTTTGCTCACACTCTTGCTCAAGCTGGGGTTCTTCACCGAAACACCCACTCTACTTTTGGGGTAGAGGGCACGTACATTCCATCACGCAGACCCTACTCCGAGTGGGATAAACTGTTAGTGTGGTTTGGTTTTCTTAATTACAACTCCCTGAGACAAGTAAATACTTGTCTTCTGTATTATTGACCCTAAATCTTGTTTGATCCTCCATTAACTTGGCGGTCAATCCGGATCAGGGCAGTTAATGAAGTGAAATCAAGCCAGCTTACTTGGTCTAGATAAGATCTTGCTCTTGATGGATAGTTCAAGGTATTGTCATACAAATTTAAACTAAACCTAATGAAGAAATTGTAAAGAGACAAGCATCATATACTTGAGTTGAAATAAGCATACCCTTTTCTACAAAAAAAGTTATACTTCAGTACTTGCATTAAATTCCAAATTTAAATGAAGCAATAGGCAGTTGATCTGTAGTTGAGGTATTTTCATATCTTATGCAGGATGCTGCAACAGATAATGGAGGTAAGGATGGCCCGTTCAGTAATGCATTAATAGCTGAAATGGAAGCTGATATGTATGGCCTCCAGGTACATTACTTTCTGTAAAAGCACATGTACATATGGTTATTACTTATGCTGTGTTGTTGAGGAGAAGCTGTATTGACATTTGACACAGTAGAAGTACTATTGCTATAAGTTTGTGTTTTGGCTTTGACCCTTTGCAAGAGAAAGCCTTTTGCTTTGCATGCTCATAAAGAAAAATAACTTCATAAGATGGTACCTATTGACCTAGGAATATGTTAATCAAAGGCATGTAGAACTTTGCTTAATGCTTAGTTAATTTGGGCAAGACGAATCTCATCATTTTATGCATATGACAGTTTTCTACAATCTTACCTCCGTAAAGGACATTTGTTGTATATGTTTAAAATACATAGCTTTTGTTATTGTTTTGGCTTTGGATATATTGTTGTCATTATGCACCTAACCTAACTTTGTAGATAATAATTTGGATCATGTTATATTCACAGCGATATTGGACACATAGAAAAGGTAAAAAGACAGTCTTGCACTTATTGCATCTTCTGAGATGCATTGATGTGCAGAAATGGAGAACTGACTGCACCAAGGGTGACAAACACTGATGGCAAGAATTGATATGTGACCTTGGAAAATGAGAGATGAACCTACATTATTTCATGCTTGTTAACAAAGCTCAAACACCCGATGAACATATAAGTCACATTCCTGACAGCAGGAAAAAATTGCGCCCAAGCTCTATATTAGGACAGTTCTTTTTTTCTTTTCAAAATGGTCTAGGTCACAGTTCTATAAAAGATAGTACACAGTAGCAGCTTATAAATTTATTCCGCACTAGTTCAAACAACTACCTATTCTAATGATTCCAGAGCATAGGTATGCGAGTTTATTTGCCTTTTCAAGAAAAAAGTTCCAAGGACTACCTTATTGACTTATTCTAATGATCTCATAGTAGAGGTATTGCATGATATATGCATAGTAACTTATCAATATTTACACCTTATTTCATATGCTTTAAATAAACTGAATTGCAACCAGTGAGTCTTATTGTCGCCTGTTGGTTACATGTTTTTGTTGAAATCCTTAATTGCATATTTTGTTAGTAACTAGTTTTAATTGAAGCATACATGTGCATGGACACATAACTTTTATTATGTTTTCAAGGTTCCATTGTGTTGGTGATCTGTCTTTCTGTTTCACTTCTCAATTTTCACATGTTATTTTAGAATCCATTTGTTCTCTTCATATTGGGAATAGATCAGAAAATGCAAGTTATTACTTACTAATGCAACTTTAAGTACTCCCGCTAATAGCAAATCCTATGAAAGATTCTGCTGCTCACATTTGATAAATAATAATTTGGGCATGAAACTACGATCTTGCTGTTAGCTTTTGTTCAATATCATTTTGCATCCTCAACAGATTACATGGACGTCGTATGCAGATAATTAAGAATGCTGAGCTCGAAGAACTAAGAGAGTTGGGCTCTGGGACATATGGAACTGTTTATCATGGCAGATGGCGTGGGTCAGATGTTGCTATTAAAAGAATCAAGAAAAGCTGCTTTGCTGGGAGATCATCCGAGGAAGAACGTCTGGTGGGTCATCCTGCTAGTTTTTATTTTTTTCTTTTATGTTTTTTTAATCCTTGGAGTATATGCTTTCCTCTACTTAAATGCCATTCCATCTATTAGCATTATTGATCGCCCTCCGACTGTTCCAGACCAATGACTTCTGGAGAGAAGCACGCATCCTTTCAAATCTTCATCATCCAAATGTGGTTGCATTTTATGGAGTTGTACCAGATGGAGCTGGAGGAACATTAGCTACCGTTACTGAATTTATGGCAAATGGATCGCTTAGAAACGTCCTAATAAAGAAGGATAGGTGAATTCACCTTTTTTCCTCGTTAAGTTTTTTTCTCTGTTGTATCTGAACTGGGTTGAATTCTGATGTCATGTGCAGGTCACTTGATCGTCGGAGAAAGCTCATACTAGCCATGGATGCAGCTTTTGGAATGGAATATTTGCATTCCAAAAATATCGTCCATTTTGATCTAAAGTGTGACAACTTGCTGGTTAATATGCGTGATCCACAACGACCTGTTTGCAAGGTAATTAAAACTAGCATAATCATGGTATTGTTACATGCAGGCAAACCAAAAATGAGCCGTTTCTTGTGTGAAGGGGAATCATATTGCCACAGCGACGTAGAAATATCAAAGCATCTACGTGGACATTCTGAGTCGTTTCTTTGGGTTTGTAATGTGAACTCATAATTATATTTCTTTAGCACCTATGATGGATAGAGGCTCTTGCAGGTTGGAGACTTTGGACTGTCGAGGATCAAACGGAATACTCTAGTTTCAGGTGGTGTCAAAGGAACTTTACCATGGATGGCGCCAGAACTATTAAATGGTAGCACCACTCGAGTTTCTGAAAAGGTTAGAATACCTTATTACGAGATTGATAATTCAATACTTCTATTATTTAGGGTTAAATTGTCTGTAATATTTACACATTTCTAAAACTCTGCCTTTTTCATTGTGGGAATTTTTTTGGGTATGGAGAGAGTATTAACATATGCCATGCAACAAATTAGGTCCAACCAAATAATCACTTAATTCTTGGTATTGACAGGTTGATGTGTTCTCTTTTGGGATTACTATGTGGGAGATCCTAACTGGTGAAGAACCTTATGCAAATTTGCATTGTGGGGCAATCATAGGTAAGCTGTTGTTCTCGGATAATAAGTAATGATCAAAACTGATGAGGTCTTGCTGAATTAAGACATAAAATGTGATTGCGATCTGCTAAAGTCCCACATCGGCCAAACTTACACTTTCTCTTCAATATATTGGACCCCCACCCCCCGCTCTCCTCAAGGGTGCTCTTTTGGAGAGTAATCTCATGAGGTCCCACATATCTCACATGGTTATAGAACCAAGGTCTAGACATCTTTGCCCGGGACTCGACACTATGAGACATCTTTGCCCGGGACTCGACACTATGGGACATCTTTGCCCGTCTAGCATTCGTTGGAGAGGGTGTGTTGAAGTCCCACATCGGCTAGGCTTGGACATATCATATACGATCAAGGGTTTTATTTGCAAACAATTCTCATATGGTGCTAAGGTGATTCATCCTCATTAGAAACGTGACGATCAGTTCTGCATTGAACCTGGTTTGCATAAATTGCTTATTCAACTAACGTCCTGCTAGTTAGCCTCCCTCCACTTGGAGCGGATTGTCTTTTAATGCAATTGGTCAAAACCGATTTGAGAACCCCAAAAAGATAATAATCTGATTCTTTGCCGTTTACCAGTGATGATGAAAGTAGTCAAAAATACCTCATATACTTGCTTTCTAGATTCAAGCCCATCTATGTTTCATCTAAAAGAATCCCAACACCGATACAAGTATCATGAATGTTCTGAAAGGTACACAAAATCCTAGAACTTGTAGAGCACTAGATATCTCTATACCTATCTAGACCTTCTAGAGCGTTGTAGATCCTTGGAGAATGCATTGTAACCGGTAGGCACATACTTCGAATCCACTTAGTTCCTGTGTGGCATATCCTGAACTGAAGAGCTGAGGATGCAACACTAGTCCATCATGTTCAAATACTTGAAATCTACATCTAGTATTAAAAAACAAATACATTTCGACTTTTAAACTGATATGGGTTCTGAGGGAGGATCAAACGAGAACAGGGTCAAAATTAGAAATCACGAAAATGACCAAATCACATGTGATTACGGAACATAATCAGCACAAAGGTCAAGTTGCGGCCAAAGTCATGTGAATCACATGTGATTTGTCCATTCTTGTGTTCTCTTATGTGGTCTCTGTTCTCGTTTGAAATGACTATGGGTTTGAGAGCTTTTAATTCCAAGTAGCAAAATCCATATCGATTATATGTTTTAAATGCCTGGATTATTTGGATATTATTCGTCATATGAACGCATCTTTTTGGTGTCACTAGGTATTTATCCTTAGAATTTGCAAACTCATTTTATTTTTAGAACTTTTAGAAAAAGAAAACGTTACAATTTTCGCGAAACAAATGGAGTATTTCTTCATTCATTCGCCATTCTTCTTTTGACTTGTATATTTTACGGAACATGATGACAGGAGGGATTGTGAAGGATACTCTTCGACCTGTTATACCAGAACGGTGTGACCCCGAATGGAGGAAGCTAATGGAGCAATGCTGGTCTGCGGACCCCATCATCCGCCCTTCATTTACCGAAATCACAAATAGACTGCAGACCATGTTTAAAACGCTCCAAGCAAATGGAGCGAGAAAAGGCTCACATGCCTAACTCGATCAATCGTGTTATACTAGTAACTGTATCCATCGATTTCGATATGGTGTTCATCTTTTTGTTTTCTTGATTCTACATGCATCTGGTCATTTGTTCATTCTTTTTTGACTCAAAACGGCTTCGTGTTAATAGTATCAAAGCAGCTTCCGAACAGCATCGCCCATCGCTCCTTTGTATTGTCGATTCCGTTTTGTATATATGTCATCTGCACAAACTATACTACACATCCATGGATATATGTACATATATACATACATATACAAGTGTGCCATTTTTTGCTATTCTACTTTTCATGTATATTTTGGGCAAGTTTTGTTTTTTGTGCACGCTTTGTGAAAACTGAGAGTCTTTATGGAAACAGTTGCTCTATTCTTTGGGTAGGGGACATGTTTGTGTACATCTCATCTCTGAAGCTCAAATCTAGACGGAATATATTGAGCTTGTTTGTTTTGGGCTTACTTTTCCTATAGGTGGAGGTTCAAACGAGAACACTTTCATTTTACGAAAAATGTTATCACATGTGATAATATACATGAGGGAGCCTATGGCGACTTTGCCCTCGATCTAGGTCACCTCAAAGGTTGCCCATGCCTCTGATTTAGTATCACATGTGATTGTTTAATAGTAAAATGGTGTTTTGTGTTTTTGTAAAATGAAGGTGCTTCTGTTTGAAACATTCCTTATATATACTGAACATACATACATACATACATATATATATATATATGTAAAATGAAGGTGCTTCTGTTTGAAATATTCCTTATATATACTGAACATACATACATATATATATATACATACATATATATATATAGGATTAGGATTAGGAGAAAACCGTAAAGAAATGAAAAACTGAAACACTCTAATAACCATTCAAATGTACGATATGCATGTGTATACAAGTAATTTGTCTGGTATGCACATATACATAACATACACACATTCATAGAAACCAAGAAACATCTTTAATTACTTTTATGGACATGTACATACCGTATAGATGAATGATTATTAGAGCATTCCTCGGTTTTTCATTTTTTGAGGTTTTCTCTTGAATCCCTTTCTCTCTCTCTATATATAAGCGTGTTTTTAATTGTGTATATATAAGCATGCTTTAAATTGTGAATGGGAACACTGGTGGGTTAATGTGATTTGGCTTTGAGAGGCCTAAACACATGTAGCCCCAATCCCAATTGCATGAGTGAAATACTGTTTTTGAAACCATTATGATTTGGTTTTTGTCCTAGTTATGTCATATGTCTAAAAAAATATCCATCAATGGAAATATTTTATTGGGGTTGTGTCGTTTAGAAAAATCACCATATTGAATAGCTAGTAGCTTTCGCCTTTTCTGAAATTTCCCGCTAAATCTGAAATGTTCGAACCGCTATGGTAAAAAAAAACCCGAAACCGACGGTGAAAACCGAACATTTCGGGTCGGGTTCGGGGACTTCTTAACGGGGACGGGGCGGGGATCGGGGATGGTATCAGGGATTTTAACGGGGACGGGGACCATCTTGACCGGCCTGGCCCGATATATACATAGACATAAAAAATATATTATATATACATATTTTAAACTTCAAAATTCTTTTGGGTTACAAGTTACAACTTAAATATATATCTATTTTAAAAGCTGAAACCCAATTCTAATCAAATGTCCAACACGAGTTTGAAGTTTCCAAGTCCAACATTTTGTTCATGATGTTTGTTGGATTATATATGTATTTGATCAAATGAACTATTTTAGCCATCTTTTTGTCATGATTTATTCCAAAGTAGCTACTAATTTAATTTATGTTTGAGAAACATGTGTTTTTTTTTCGTTCGGTTCGGGTTCGGGTTGGGTCGGATTCAGGGAAAGCCAACGGGTAACGGTGAAATTTTTTTCTAAATGGATTCCCCAACGGGGATCGGGGAAACCGCGGGGACCCGATGGGGATCCCCGATAAGATCCCCGACGGGGATCGGTACGGTTACAAGAATGAAAATGCTTATCGGTTTCGGGGACGGGGACCCTAAAAACCGGCCCGAAACCAACCCGTTGCCATTCCTATTGACATCCGTTGCAAGGTAATCCATCGCCTCTCAGGTCCCACAACTGATTCTACCATAAAGGTCAATGATAGATAATAACTCCCTCCGTTGGCAATATTGTTAATCATCAATTCCATAATGAGTATTGTTTTACCAATGCCAACTCCCTTGAATATAACACCGAATAAAATTTAAAAGCTAATCATATTTGAATAAATGTATGAATATTAGGGTCGTCAGGTGGTATTTTTCTGGCTGTTATCTTTAGAGGCCTATGGGATTAATCGAGGTACGCATAAGCTGGTCCGAATATCTTCTGTTAACAAAAAAAGAGCTAATTATATTTAAATAAACATGTGAATATCAAATTGAAAACACTAATAGAAGAAAAAGAATACACTATCAGACTTTTTTTTTTTTTTTAAAGACATTATCGAGACATTTTATAAAGCATGAGATCATAAAAAACCATCATATGACTCGTTAATGTTTACATGCTTAGTTTTAACTTTTAATAATGAAGTAAAAAAGGAAGTGGAACACAATGTAATATATCCACTTATAAAAGATAGGGAAATTAATTAAATTAGTCATTTGTGACAAGTGAATTGATCTTCTAGCCACGTTCTTTCAAAAATTACAGAAATAGCCGTAGGTATTGTGGACTTAACTCAAAAACACCAAAAAAAATACGAATATGATCGATTTGCTTTAATTTTTTTTACTCAGATCCGCAATTGCGGACCCACATCCGCAAAAAAAATTAATTAAGGAAAATCGACCAGATTCGTATTTTTTTGGTGTTTTTGAGAATTACGGACCTAGTTTTTGTGGACCTATGACTATTTTGGTAAGCTCGAAGGGAAGTTGCTAAAAGGTCAAATCACTAGTGAAAAACGACTATTTTTATTAATTTTCCTAAAAGATATCCAAATATCTTTCTGATTTTCCGATTAGGTCATAATAACCAGATTTATAAATCAGGTAAAGAGCTGTGAAATTATATAACACAATTATTAATAGCTTTAAACAACTGATTATCTGATTACTCAATTTTGATTTTTTAAATTATAGTAATGATTTAAAGAAGGGAAATTGGCCCAAATGGCTAAAACACGGGCTTGGATTGGCCTCTTAGCCAAATCTCTCATCGGTTTACTGAAATAGCCCTAAGGACGCAATGGAGCCCTGGGGCGCAATTGCGTCCCTGGGTACGTGTCAAGCCCAAGTGTTACCTATTACTGAAAACAAGTCATTTTTTTTACTGAAAACAAATCATTTTTTTTTACTGAAAACAAGTAGGGGCGCAATTGCGCCCTGGGGTCCATTGCGTCCCTGGGCTATATTGCGTCCCTTGGGACATTTTTGTAAGTCAGGGAAAGGGATGACTAAGAGACCAATCCCTCTTCGTGATTTGACCATTTGGGTCAATTTCCCTTTAAAGAAACCCTATAAATAAAATAAGTCTTAAAAACCATGTTATTTATAGTGTTTTTAGTTTGAAAGAAATGGGAAAAGAGATGGTTGACAATTGACATTCAAATTTGGTTTCCAAAGTAGTGGCCTTTTCTTTTCCCACTAGAAATGAAGTCTTTTGACTCTAATCAAAGGTTTTATTTGGTGGGAATAAAATTTGGCAAGGTTTTATGGGAAGTGAAAATGAACCCAAACTCCATTAATCTTTATGATGGGTTTCAACCCAACTCAATTTACCACTTACCATTGGTTCTTCAACACTTGTTGTTGTTGGTCTCCAAAGTAATGTCTATTCTTAATTTTTTCAAAATTCAAACAATAATAACACATTCATTATTTTGAAAGAAATGCTTCAACAATAATCATCATGTTACCTATTATTTCATAAATAAGAAGTATAAGAATTGATTATGTTTATAACATGTAACAGCTTAGACTAACCGTATTAGATATTGTTTTTTTTGTCCATAGTTGGACTAATGGTTTTAAAACGTGTCCGATAGAGAAGGTATCCGCTCCCTTATAAGGCAATCTTTGTGGGATCTCACAGTCCACCTCACCAGTCCTGTTTTTGGATTTGATACAATTTGTAACATCTCATACCAACCGTATAAGATAGTTCGCCTTGTCCACACCTGGATTCACGGTTTTAAAATACGTTTGATAGATGAAGTATCAAGTCCTTTATAAGACAATCTTTGCTCATCTACCCAACCGATGTGAGATCTTAAATAACACTGGATGTTATCAGTCTTCATCATGTACCGAATCAATCTCTTATAAAAACGAGTTTTAAACGATTTAAGTATACGTAACAATGATAGGCTCAGACCTTCACGACTTAACCTGGCCGAATGTTGAATACTAACTTTACCATAAAAAAAAGACGATAATACTCTTTATATGCAATCTTTTGATATATAACTTAATAAAATATTTTATTATTAATTAAATCTCTCATTAAGAACTTAATTAATTATATGGATTTGGTAAACCAATGTGTTGAAGTCACTAAAACCCAAAGTTGGAGTAAAAACTTAAGTGGTTTGCCAAACATGTGTTGAAATGCTACTTATGACTACCACAACAATCATAAACAAACCTAACCTCATCTTCACTTGTACCACCAAATTCTTTTATCAATTTATTTTTCTAATATATTATCTATTAAAACAACTTTAATACTTAGAAATTTATTCAAAAAACTATTACTCATATACTTTTTAAAACATAAAGATAACTGCTATCATTTTTTAATTTATTGTACTTGTTGTAATTTGAGTAAAAATATTCATGTTTTGCAAATAGAGGAGGGTTTTGTGGAATTTTTCAGAATAAAGTGAATTATACTTTTGGTCCCTGTGATGTGTTAAATATTATAACTAATATCCCTATACTCCATTAATTATGGATATGGATTAGGGGTGCTCAAAAAACCGACTAATCCGATCAACCCAACACGATCAACCCGGGGAAAAATTCAATCCGAGGTAACCCGACATATAATCAATACAAAATCAGGACAACCCGAATCTATTGGGTTGATATTGGGTTAAGCTCAAAGTAACCCGACCAACCCGATAAACGTTTTAGCGACTTCTCTAAAATTATTTATATTTTCCTTTAATATGTATAAGTTACCAAAAACAACTCGGCAATAACGAGCAATAGAACTCATAAGAGAACATTATTGGAAAGTTATATGTAATATCTAAATATTTGATGAACTGATATATTCTTTTGAATGATGGGTCGTATTTCAAAAAAAAAATATCTTATTTTTATGTTTTCAATATTGTTTTTACTTTGTTTAAACACAACCCGACCAACCCGAATGAGTTGGGTTGGGTGGGGTTGCACTTTTGTTTGGGTTGGGTTGGCTTGAAAATTTCTCAACCCGCCAACATTGGGTTGGGTTGTTGAAATGCCTTCAACCCGATCAACCCAACCCGTGAGCACCCATAATATGGATTATATGGTTTCTGTGCTATTCAATTTCTTATGGGCAAAGGTCCCGCTGACTAACAGAGTTAACAAAGATCCATTAATCCAGTTAACTCAAAAGGGCATTTTGGTCTTTTTACACCAAGGTTGGGGTGGTGCTACGGTGTACGACGTTGAGAGGAGAAGAAATGTGGGATATAATGGGTTAGTGTGTTTTTTTTAGTTTTAGTTTTATTTCTATTTTTAATCTCCAACATAAATTATCAGTCATTTTTGTAAGTGATAAGAATGTATTTAACAAGTTTTATAATGTCCAATCATTTATTTGTTCAAAAAATTTGTACAAGCCCTTAATCATATAAAACAACAAAGTCCATTGAGTTTTTATAGACTTTTCCTTTTCTAAAATAACCTTAATTTTTTTTTTGTTTGAATTAACTTGTCATTTGCATAAAGCATATAAAATATATATATATATATATATATATATATATATATATATATTTAAAAATAAATGTGTTGAGCCACTAAAATATATATTCCAAGCATCATTTGGGTGTTTTGTTTGATAGCTTATAACGGTTTTGAAACAACAAAATTTATTCTTTTTGCCACATAAAAGTTCAAATTTATCAATTGCGTAATTTATATGTAAAGAGAAATTTAAATAAAAAAGTTAAATATCATCAGCAGTTAAGAATGAATGGTTAAGGAAAAGTTGATATGTGAATTATTCAAAAATTCCATTTGAAAATACTTATGAAAATGCATTTTCAAATATATTTTTTTAAATGTTTTCATTGTATTCACATATGAGCCTTCTATTTTTATCTCTTTATGATATTTAGAGGTTGTTCGGTTCGTTTTCTATTAAGACCTGTATAGATATAGTTGTCTGT
Source organism: Arctium minus (assembly GCA_954870635.1). Classification (NCBI taxonomy): domain Eukaryota; kingdom Viridiplantae; phylum Streptophyta; class Magnoliopsida; order Asterales; family Asteraceae; genus Arctium; species Arctium minus. Next base: position 193,222,761 of record OX941080.1, read on the forward strand.
ATGATAACATATAAGTTGTTGTTCGGTTGTTGTGCTGGATAAACAATCTGAAGGTCAAAAGTGACCATTTTACCCCTAATCTATATTTTTGTTGAATAAATAAAGTCTTTCATAATATGTTAAATAAATAACGTTTAATTATAAAAAATATCAACATCAACATTTTTTTTAAATAAAAACAATTTGATAGAACACAATTTTCTATTGAAACCCACTTCCATCACATTCCTTTTTTTTTTGCTCTTGATCGTGCAGACCTGCAACTACCATCATATTCCCCCCTTTTTTTTATTCTTGATCGGTTGCATCTGCAAACCTGCAACTAGAACATTTGCAGGCAAAAAGTTACTGGGTTTGAACATTTCCAACTATTGTGAATCAATGGGTTTGAACCACAATCACACATAACCAGAAATCGATGCTACTGTGTATAACATTGCTACTGCCTCTAGAGACCATGAAATCGATGGATTTAAACCACAAAATCGATGGCTTTAAACCCATAAAATCGATGTACACAATACTTGAGAGAGAGCTCGATGGAGAGAAAAATACTTGTGGAGCTTTGTTCCAAAGTAGCAGCTGCTGCAATTCTTCAATTTTTGAGAGCGGTGGAAGAAAGGGAGAGGTCGGCTTAGGTTTTCTTCTAATTAAGGTGAGTAGTTGGGAGGGTAGAAAGGGAAAGAACAAAATAACAAATGGCTGAGTAGTAAGGACTTAAATTTTGTAGCTGACCACTTCAACTACCAGCTGACCGAATAAGCCCCTACCAAACATTCATATATGGCTGACCGAATAAGCCATATCCCTTATTCAGTCCATTAAGCTACTACCGAACATGGCCTTAACATTCTTATTTAAAACAACCTTATATATGTATGTAGAGAAAACTAAACGAATAATTAGCACAACTTTCAGATCATTTTCATAGTTGTTTTTCAACGTCTCTTTACGTACTCTACTCTCTTGGTTAATAAATATTAGTTCAACATCATTATCAAATTATTTATCATTTTTGAAAGAGTAAACTTCAATTTCGGTCCTTGAGGTTTAGTGAAACGTCTAAAAGTGGGATATGAATTTTGATAAGTCTAGAAATCATCTTTATGGTTTTTCATTTTGCTCTAAAAGTGCTCTCTGACCATTTACTTTGTTTATTTTCCCCGTTAGAGCAAGAGACATTTTAGTCTTTTCATTAAAAAAAATTATTTTTCTTCTAAAAAGTAACATAATATTTATTTTACATTTTGTATTTTATTTTATTATAAAATTTCTACTTCAATCTAAAATATGTTATTTTTTAAAAGAAAGTAGAAAATAAAATTTTATGTTATTTTTTAATAAGAAAATTAAAGATTTTGATGAAAAGACTAATATGCCCCTCATTCTACTGGATAAAATAAACAGAGCTAGTGACCAGAGATCACTTTAACAACAAAACGAAAACCACAATGAAAATTTATAGACTTATCAAAATTCATGTCCCACCTTCAGACTTTTCACTAAACCTCAAGGACTAAAATTAAGTAAAAAGTTATAAAACATGTCAATCTTTTTATATAAAACAATTTTGACCCTTTTTATATGCATGATAATTGATTATTAAATTAGATTTATTTAAAACAAAATGGTATTTATATTATTGAATTAATTAAGAATATTAAATATCTTGAAATAAGAGTAAAAGTTGTAGGCAATGGTTTGTTAACATGGCTGATTGTGTAGGCCAAGTCTAAGTATAGCCATGTGAAGGATTGATCCAAGTTTGATTATTGGGGGAAATGATTCTTTTAAATGGTCATTTTTATTTCTAGAAATAATATTTTTTATCTGATTTATATGAAAAATAAGTTTTACATAAACTTTATAAAATAGGAAGATAATGATACAATTTACCAATTAATTAATGGGGTTGTCTACCGCGACACTGGTAATGAAGTGGTGGCACATATAACCGTTAATATATTATCATAGTGTAAGTTTATTATGATTCTTAATGGTGTTATCATCGTAATTTGTTATGTGTTATCATTGGGCATTGTTGTCGGAACTTTAAGATGTTACAATAACATGTCAAAACTTAAATTTGAATTTTATTGGATAATAATGGTGTTATGGTGGTACACAAAAACCAAGGTTTTAAATGGCGTGGTGTGGTGGCTTAGGTGCCACGGCGAAGCCATGACGTTTTCAAGGCGTGACTTATGCCGTCATTTTTCTAATTCATATATATCATTATATATAAAAATATATGTTTTGTAGTGTTACCAGGGTCGTTCCTAAGGATTTTGATGCCCTGTGCGAAGATGTTAAAAAATGCCCCAAGCGATTTCAAGTAAATAAAACGACAAAAGATACGATTTTTTAATGGGTTTGGAATCTAGTCAAGCTAGGCGGCTCATCCCTTCAGGTCTTACAAGGCCTTGAAAGGTTCAGGTCTTACAAGGCCTTCAAGTCTTACAAAGTCTTACATATGCTCATCTTTGAAAATCGAAGTGCTCGTTCGTCTTTCGAATGTCGAACACAATAAATCAGATCAAGGGCAACGTATTCTCACCTCTTCAGGTCTTACAAGGCCTTGAAAGGTTGGGCATGGGCTTGTGTTTAACGTTTCATGATTGAAGTCCTAAGTCTTAAATTATAAAATCCAAAGACCTAAAGCAATAACACACACACACACATATATATATATATATATATATATATATATAGGGAGGGGTTCATTTGAGAAATACTAAATATATGAGAAATAGAGAAGTAATCCTAACATTTCATTCGGTCAATATCAGCTTTGACTGGTCAAATATTGCGTCTTTGACTGGTCAACAATTACGGCTTTGACTGGTCAAATGTTGCGGCTATTTCAAAAATAGAAGGGCATTTTCATAATTTATACAAATACACGGGACGAGTTCATATATAAATCTGTATGATTCAGTGTAATTCACATATGAACTCTTTTAACTGATTCATATATGAACCTTTGTGATTAATATATGAAATTATGAACCAATTAACTGATTCACATATAAACTAATTAATTGTAGGTTCATATGTGAATCAGTTGAACTAATTAATAGATTAATATATAAACCTTTATGATTCACATATGAACTAATTAACTGATTGAATCACAAAGGTTAATATATGAACATATAATTTATACGTGAATCATACAGGTTCATATATGAACTCATCTCGCGTATTTCACAAAACTACTTCTCTATCTTCTACACACCACACAATAAATTATTCGGTGTTTCACGGTCAAAGCGGCAAATGTTGACCAGATAAAGGGTTAAGATCATTTCTTTATTTTTCATATTTTTAGCATTTCTCAAATGAACCTAATTCTATATATATATATATATATATATATATATATATATATATATATATATATATAGGGTTAGGTTCAGGGGAAAACCTAAAAAAAACGAAAAACTGAAGAACACCCTTGTAGTCCTTCATCTGGATGATATGCATTTGTGCATACAAGTAATTTGTAACATACACACGTGCATATGCACAAGTGCATAAAAACAAAAAAAAACAACATAATTTACTTATATGCACTAGTGCATACCGTCCAGATGAAGGGCTACCAGAATGTTCTTCAGTTTTTCTTTTTTTGAGGTTTTTCCCTGAACCTCCCTCCCTCTCTCTCTCTCTCTCTCTATATATATATATATATATATATATATATATACACACACACACATATAGGGTTGGGTTCTGGTGAGAAGTTGAGATTAACGTGAGAAGCGTGATAAGTGGTTATCAACCGTTGGATGAGAAATGGATGCACATTAGGATGAGATGCACGAGATAAGATGCACCAAGATGCATCAGATCAATTCATTTCTAACACGCAATTCATGGGAGAGCATGAGATTAAAAGTGATCAACGGTTCAGATCCACTTCTCACGTTTCTCACACGATCTTTCCTCTCTCTCTCTCTCTCTCTCTCTCTCTCTTTATATATATATATAACATATGACGAAAATTTGATGCCCTATGGGCTTTGATGCCCTGTGCGGCCGCACGGGCTGCACATGCCCAGGGCCGGGCCTGAGTGTTACTCAATGGATCAATAGTAATAAGCAAGTTAAATTATGGTATATATTAAAAAAAATGCAAATAAGACATTAAAAACGTAAAGAAAAATCAAATATTTTTTTTGAACGGCGGAATTTTATAAAACTAGCAAGAAGCTAAAAAAAACAATTACATAGAAGTAATGACAAGAGAAAGATTAGTAAGTCAACCAACCCAATTAATAGACAAATTGTTACTTCTATTATTTACCAAAATGTAAGCACGGGTTATGATGTTCTCAAAAAACAACGCCTTCCTTGGCTTCGGGTTGCCAAAGAGAATACCATTTCGAAACACCCATATAGACCATAAAGTGGTAAGCGTAACGACCTCAAAACACAAAAAACCCTCCCTCTTCAACTGAATTAAGTCGATCCAAAAGATCCAATCCGAATAAGAATGGAGATTCGGAATATCCATACGCCACCAGCGACCAATAAGAACCCACAAGTCTTTAGCGACAGGACATGAAAAGAAAAGATGATTGTAGTCCTCCACTCTTATATCACAATTAGGACATAAAAGAGACAAAACATCGATACCTCTTTTATCCAAATTTATCCGAGTAGGGAGCCGATTGAGATGCAACCGCCACGCAAACACATTAACTTTGATGGGAACAAGTCTATTCCATCTAGTAGGACGAGAATCCACCTCCAAATGACTAGAATCAATTAAATGCCTAGCTGAAGCCACTGAAAAATCACCCGATCCTTCTAACAACCACACCCATCTATCATTTTGACAGGAGGGCACAAAGGTAGACAAAATTTGTTGTAGTTCACTAAATTGGACAGCTCAACCCCACCTCTCGGCGCCCTTTGAAGACACACATCCCAACACCCTAATTCCAAACAAGTCTTGACATTCACCGATTTTTTCAAATCTAAAGCGTAAAGTCTAGGAAATTGATTTTTAAAAAGAGAATCCCCAAGCCAAACATCATCCCAAAACGCGGTCAAAACACCATCGTCCACCTTTTTCTTACAGAAAGAGAAAAGATCAATGCATTTGTCCTTTAGAGAGTTGACCGACTTTATAATAGAAACCCAAGTTGAGTTTGAAATTTCCCTACGCAAATTCGAACCAATTAGGCCCTTCTTGCAATAGATGAATTTAATAATTTTAACCCAAAGTGCCTCATCCTCCAACCAAAACCACCAAATCCACTTGAAAAACAAAGCACGGTTAAACGCCATAATGCTACAAATACCAAGTCATCCGAATTTGAGACTAGCCATAACTTTTTTCCACTTGACCCAAGACATTTTCTTTTCCTCCACATCACCACCAATAAAGAATATATTTTGGATAGATTTCAAGCCTTGATCAACCGACCTTGGGATTTTGTAAATAGACATGAAGTAAGTAGGAAGACTCCCCAAAATAGACTTTAAAAGAAAATTCAAATATTGCATTACGAAATTGTGCATTAGACCATGGCATGTCATGGGCTTAACATGACGTGAGACACAAACCTTGATGTCATGACGCGCTATGGCGGTTGTACGACGAGTTTTTTAGAACATTGACAAAAACCCTAAGGGGGCATTTGGTTCGCAGAATGTTTTTGGATGTAATGGAATCTGTCAAAGGAATTTGACTTTGAAGGAATTGGAATGGAATGTTATCAGGTTTGACCACCTGTTTGGTTGACAGAATTGGAATGGAATATGTTAAATGAATTGGAATTTTTCTGTTTGGTTCACAGATTGTAGCTTTAGAATTGGAATTGAATTTTGATAAATGACCAAAATACCCTTTTTATTTATTTTAATTTTTTTCAACAAAAATTACTTTAATGAAATAGTCATTAAATAGTTTAATTTTTAACTAAAATTGCTTTGTTTATTTTAGCACACGAATGATGATGAGAGAGAGAGAGAGAGAGAGGGAGAGAGAGAGATAGATATGAGAGGAGAGAGAGAGGAGAGAGAGGGAGAGGGAGAGGATAGAGAGAGAGGAGAGATTGAGTGAGAGAGTACAAACAGAGGAGAGAGAGAGAAGAGAGAGAGAGAGGGAGAGAGGAGAGAGAGAGGAGAGAGAGAGAGAGGAGAGAGAGTTGGTGTCTGCTGATAATGTTGAACGGTAGTGGTGGCCGGTAGTGGTGGTTGCCGGAGGCGGTGGTGGCCGGAAGCGGTGGTGGCCGATGGCTGCGGCCGGAGGTAGTGGTGGTCGGTGGTGGTCAATGGTGGTCGGAGGTGGTGGTGGTCGGAGGTGGTCGATGGTGGTCGGAGGTAGTCGATGGTGGTGGTAGCCGGAGGTGGTGGTCAATGGTGGCCGGTGGCCGGAGGTGGTGGCCGATGGTGGTGGCCGGAGTGTAGACCATTGAAATTAGAACTAGTTTCTTAGTGTTTTATATTTTAATTTGTAATTTTAATTAATTTTTATTTTATTTTATATTACGATTATTATTTTCTGCTACCACTAAAAAGATAATTCTGAATCCGTCTATATGGTCTACTCGGAACTTTAAAAGGTTTTAATTCTAGTTTCAGTTACGTGTTATGTATATCTTATAAAAGACATTCTATACATAAACCACAAAACAAAAATATCAAATTTTATAGTTTTAAAAGCAAACAACTTAGAGCATCTCTAATGGAGGTTCTTATAAAGACCAACTTATCATACTTTTTCTTGTCAGTTGCCACATCATTTTTGACTCATCAAATAAAAAAACCCACTTAAACTTCACAATGATGGTTTTTACAAGAACCCATTTTGTGGGTTCCATGTATTAATAATTATATAGGATATAAAAGTTAATAAAATACACAAAAACTAACAAAACGTCGCTTCACATCAAGTTCAAGGTACGAACCAAGGTATTTATACAAAAACTCAAAGGATGTGAAGTTCTTTTAAGAACTTTCTCCAATGATAATTCTTAGAACATCTCCAAAAGATTCTCTAAAATAGAGGAAATGAGACTTTTGTTCACTAAATGGCTCCAACAAATTATTTACTCAGTTTTTTGAAATAAAGAAAACTAGAGAAAACTCCAAATTTAAATAATTCTCTAAAACTTGATGTGTGGAGAGAGAAATTAGGTTTTGATTCATTCCCACTGATGGGGTTGAATTATTATTATTTTATATGAATTCTTTTTAAAAAAATGTATTAGGATGATAATTTATAAAATATTTTAATAATATAATGAATATTGAAATATCTAAAATAGAGAATTTTTTGGAGTTAAATATAAATCTTTTTAAAGATATTGATTATTGGGTCCGTATTTTAAAAAGATTATAAAGAATCTGTTAAAAATACCCTTACAACAAGCTAATTTTTTACTTATAAAAACTTTCGATTAAAGATGCTATTAGAATACCAAAATTATGTGCCACATGTCACATGATAAGTACATCATAGTCCAATTGGAACATATGCCCGTAATTCATGACTAAACTTTTTTTCATACATTTTAAATTTATGATTAAAAACGTATAATATATGTAACGTATAAGTTTGTTTTATTTATTTGAATTTGAATATTTGCCTTAATTAATGGATATCAACATTTACAAGGGTTTTTTAACCACAATCCAACTTCCGTATTTATGTATTTAAAGAGACTTAGGGCACGTTTTGTAAAGACCATTTGTAGAAATATCTAATTTTTGTAAAGTCTTGGGTTATTGGATGAATTTTGGAACTTAAGGGACTATTAAGTAATTTGGGGTAAATATTTAAAGGGACAAATCCCTAAAATTTCATTTCTTCATTCTGCATTTGGGTTGAAGGCGGCGACCGAAGGATCAAGGGCAAGGTATTGAGGAAGTCGATCTAGGGGCAAGTGGCATCTCGGAGGAATCGTCATTAAAAGGTTAGTTTTCATCACTATCGCCCATAGATTTGTTTCTGCATCTTCTTCTGGGTTTTGGAATGGATTTGTGGATGTCTGAACTCTGATGTGAATGCTTAGGGTTCTTTGGATATGAGTTTAAGGTTTATTTAGATTAATGGGTATTGTTTTGGATATTTGATTTCTGTGGTTGGATAGTAATTTCATTGGTATTTGGACTAATTTGGATATAAAATTAATCATGTAGAGGTTTGGTTGTGACTCACTCTTCGATTTCTGGGGTTTTTGTATCGTCGTCGAAGACCCTGGTTGGTACCGGGAGTCAGGGCCAAGCCGGGGACCGGAGAGTCCCGGTCGAGCTAAGCCCGGGGGAGACTCGGGCGATGCTCAAACCCGGGGGAGACCCGGTCGATACCGGGGACCGGGAGAGACCCGGTCGGTACCGGGAACCGGGGGGGACCCGGTCAACCATAATTCAGTCGAGTGGGTTCGGTCGAGTGGAGTTCGGGGAATCAGAGAGGAGCCAAGGTTTTGGATTAGTTTTGTGTCTGTGGGTCTTTCTTGGTCAGTTCATTTAGTTAATTTCCTTATCTGTTCGTTATTGTAGGGAAGAATTTCTAGCTAGGTACAAATAGTGATCAGGTGAGTTTCTGACTTACCAACCTCTTAACCCTTTGAAATATTTTTAAACAGAAATTGGGACGTATGAAATCGTGTGGTTAATTAATATTATGTTTTAAAATATTCTCACAAGTTTAACTGTTTATTTTGAAATTATATATATGATCTTCTGCGCTATATATATAATTCGGGAAATGATGGAATTACGGTGATCACGGAAATCTCACAATACCAATGTGTGTGGAATTTGTTTCCTGCACATGTGGACGGGGAGTCTGCTTGGGCCCCGGTGTGAGCAGGGAGTCTGCTTGGGCCCCGATCGTGGATGTGCACATGGTAATGGGATATTGGAACACAACTGATCATTGTGTTTTCCGCTTGGAACGCAACATAGAAGTTGACTTTTGATAAAATTATTGTATTTAATTATGCGTCTCGGATTGTTATTTATCATAATTTGTTGCAACTGTTATTGTTTATTAGATCTCAACGTTTGTCAGGAATTCACTAGACCTTACGGTCTAACCCTCGTTTTCCAATCTTAAAACCCATATCCAGGAAGAAACGTGGGTAATGCTTCAGGGAAAGGGAAAGAGAAGGCTTAGAGCTGTTAGCGGACTCGAGCGAAGAATTAGTTCAGTTCATTTATCTTTTAATTTAGTAACTCTCGGTTGTAGTTAAGACTCCAGTCGTTTAAATTCCTATTTTGGCGAATGTAAACCTTTGTTATCAGATTTATGTTATATTATGTTTGGTTTGAAATCTTGGTTGTTACATTTGGTATCAAAGTCATAGTTTAAGGGATTTAGGTGACCGGATGGGCCTAGACTTAAACTGAGAACTTAGGAAATTCAACTGAGAGATAGGATGCCTGGGAAAGTTCACTCTAGGAGCGATAATGATAAGGTAGAAAGGACTTTCATGTAAGGTAAATTTCGGGTTCTACCTGGCCATTGTAACTGCAAATTTACAGGTACATGTATGTGCTTGCATAACCTTGTCATGTTAGGTTTCTCAGTTTTGATTCTCTTGTGTATTAAGCAGTTTTGTCATGTCGGGGAGATCATTGAGAAGCAGATCAGTACTAGCTGAGGAGTCAAACCTTGTTAACGAGACTCCGGTGGTTGAACGAGCAGTACCGGTAAGACAACCCGTCACTCGTGGGAGGGCCAGGGGACGGGCGAAGAAGACAGTGAGGACTACACGAAAGGCTACCACTCAGTTAGAACCGGATGTTGTGAATAGGGGGAGCGGGACGACTCAGTCTGGTCGGCGGGCAAGGAGTGCGAAAATTCCTGTTAATAGGGAAGTATCGCAGCAGGAGAGATCTACTTCTGTAAGGGGAAGGGGTCAATCATGAGGCCGGGGTCGTGGACGTAACCAAGCTTTTGTTACACACGCGGCCTTTGTTGCGGAAATGGGTAAGCTACAAGAGACTCTGAACGCTATTCTAGCTCAGCGGGAGGGGTCGACATCTGGAAACAAAGAAAAAACTTAGAGTAAGGAAGGAACCAAAATGTCCAGTCCACCGATCTCGATAGGAGGTAGTCAACATCAATCGACTACACTGGTGGTGAATGAGTAGGCAGCTAAGGGGTGCAGTTACAAAGAATTTGCTACTTGCAAGCCTCTTACTTATAAAGGAGAATGTGATCCAGTTTTAGAACTAAAATGGGTTAAGGGTATGGAGCTGGCGTTCGACACTAGCAAATGCGCGAGAGAGGATAAGGTGGTTTATGCCTTGTCTATGCTGAGGGATGAAGCGGTGATGTGGTGGGATGCGGAATCTGGAGGTCAGGGCTCGTCGGCGGCCAAAGGTATGTCTTGGGAAACGTTTGTGAGCAGGTTTAAAGCACAATTCTGTCCTCTGGCGACAGTCAAAAAGCTGGAAGAGGAGTTTTTAGGTCTGGACCAAAGAGAGATGACAGTTCGGGAATATACTTCGAAGTTTATTGAAAAGTCTCGTTTCGTGGAGATTTATGTGCCAAGTGAGCAGAGGCGTGTAGAACGTTACATCTTTGGTTTGAGGAGTGACATTCGGGAGTTTGTTGCGAACAAGGAACCAGCTACTTTTCAATCAGCAATTAACGCGGCGGAGATGAGAGAGAAGGAAAAGAACCGTCAAGCGACTGAGAAGGTGAATGAGAAGCGGAAATGGGAAGGATCGGGAATAGATGGAAAGAAAAGGAAAGTGTTCAAGTCTGAGGGACGAGGGGATCGTGGAGTCATGCCCAAGTCGTGTGGTAAGTGTCACCGGGTTCATCGTAGTGAATGTGTGGTTGATTCGAGGTCCTGCTACCGATGTGGGGTGTCGGGTCATGTTGTAAAGGATTGTCCGAAGAATCGATCATGTTTTCAATGTGGGTTGCCTGACCATATAAGGCTAGATTGCCCACAGTTGAAAAAGGGCGGGGCGGTGTAGTACGGTGGAAAACAAGGAAGCAAAGGGGAAGAGAAAAGGCCAGAGCCAGCGCGTTCGAAGCGACGTGCTTTTCATATGACGGTGGTAGAGGCAGAAGAAATACCGGAAGTAGTAGGGCTGTAAACGAACCGAACGTTCAGCGAACCGTTCGGCGGGAAGTTCGTTTATGTTCGTTTATTTAATAAACGAACGAACATGAACAAGTTTTTTCGTTCGTTTAGTTAAACGAACGAACATGAACAAAGGTCACATTCGTTCATTTATGTTCGTGAACGTTCGTTTACTTGCGTTCGTTTACGTTCGTTTATGTGTTCGTTTACGTTCGTTTATGTTCGTTTATATTAATTAACAATTAAATTTATTTTATATTTTAATTTATAATTATATTATATTTTAATTTAAAAGGATATATAATAAAAAAATTCCTTGTTTTTAAAAATATGATTTAATGAAAACTGATGGCTATCACATCCCTTCCTTTATATACTTGCTTCCACACCCCTTTTTTCTTCTTAAATTTCGATGTGGGACAAGTTAATTATGCCTCTTTACTCGGCTGAGAAGATATAAGAGAAAAGGGAGATTTCTCCCATCCCACATCGGCTCCTCAACTCATTTTTGCCTCTTTACTCCACTATAAATATGAAGAGCCCTCATCCCTTTGAATTGCATTCCTTTGAAGACTTTTATTAGTCTTTTTGCTCATGCCTTGGTTTTCTTAGCCAATGGCTTGAGCTAGTTAAAAGATTTCTTGGGAACACCCTACTGAATGTGGGTGCACCCTCTTAGTTCGAGTTTGTTGGGTTTGTTTTTCAGTTTAACTGAACGAACACGAACATATTTTTTTCCTTAACGAACGAACACGAACCAATTTTTTTTTGTTCGTTTAATGTTCGTGTTCGTTCGTTTGTTCGTCTAACTTAAACGAACGAACATGAACAAGCTTTTGTTCATGTTCGTTCGGTTCGTTTACAGGCCTAGGAAGTAGTGTCAGGTACATTTCTGGTGAATTCATTACCTGCCAAGGTGTTATTTGATTCGGGGGCGGATTGTTCCTTTGTGTCACCTGTATTCTTGAAATGTCTTGAAATGTCTGGATGTGAAACCTAAATGCTTAGAAAGGGCGTTAGAGGTAGAAACGACCGATGATAACCGGGTGTTCATTAGAGAAGTCGTCGAGGGTTGTGTCATAGATGTAGAAGGGAGTTTAGTACCTCTGCTGTAACACGCTAAAAATTTGGGTAAAATAAAACTTAAAATTTCTGCAATATAACGCCTAAAATAAGACGAATCCAAAAACCTGTAAACATGACGACTAAAACCCGATAGAGTCGGGGTAGTTCTAAAATGAAGTAGCGGAATAAATAAGACATAAACATGACAACCTATTCAATCTAGAACAATTAACAACTAGATTAAAGTGGGTGTCACTATGACTTCAAAACACTCTTTCTCGATTTCCCAAAAAGCCCGGTCCACGGAGGAATCCTAAGTGCAATCCCGGCGAATCAAGGGGACCTACTCGCACCACTAGCGGAACCTGTGAACCATTTAAACATGAACACAAGTGTTAGAACGAAGTCTAACGGTTATTGCGCCGATAGTAGTTATAATGTAAATGAGAACACTAATTAAATGATACCGACGCCCATGCATTGAAGTCAATGCCAAAACCTCTCAATTGGAACATTTAAAATTCCTGTACATTAATAACATAGATATTTTCCAAATAAAACGGGATAACCCACGATGTAGATTGGATTTCACCGTCCAGCCCCGGTTCTAGTTCCCATGCCACACTGGACATCACAATCCTCAAACCGTCTCTGCCTCTAGCGCTTACCCCGTCGGGTTACACCTCAAGGTCTTACAGGCAATGGTGCCTATCCAATCTAGCTGAGTTCCAACTAAGGGACTTACATCCCCTATTGTCCACTCGCAATGCCCAAGGCAATAAATATGCAATATATTATGCATACCATCTAAATCCTCGTGCACAAGGAAATAGACATAGGACTTCTAACAAGAGTCATGAACAATTACAGATGACAATCTTCATGTAAACATGTTATCGGCCCAAATAATGTGATCATGCTTATTACATAATCACCATAAGAAACTACAACCCATTTAGCCACATATAAATCCCCAACTAGTATAATGACTCCAACTGCTGATAAGAATTTAGGCATTTGACTTTTCAATATGTAAAGATATAAACCTACACCATGATTTGCCCATTTCTATGAGACTTGCAACTAGCACTCCACAATATGTTTAAACACTTCTACCAACCCCCTAAACCTCATTTATTGAAGATAAGCAAAACCCTAGTTTTTAGGTCAATACCATGCATTTCATAAATTTCATATAACAAATAATGTAGTAAGTATGAATGTACATAAGTTAAGGAAACTTACCTAGAGGTTAAATGAACAAACCCTAGAAATGAGGAATGAATAGGATTTGAGACTTCCACCCTTTGATCTTGAAAGAGTAACTCCTAAGAACTCAAAACCCTAAGAATCACCAACCATTAATGATTTACCCACCTATCAACTAATGAAGAGAAAAAGGGAAGAGTGTGTGTGAAAATATCACCTTTAGTGTGTGAAAACGTCTTCAAGGAGCTCCAACTTCAATTAATGATCTAAACCCTAAAAATGGCATTAAATGAGAGTTTGGTCGTCTGGACACCGCGCGCGATAGTGCTCACGCGATAGTGCCCTTGGCACAATCGCGGGCACAGTCGCGGTAACTGTACCGAGACCTCCCCCACTCTCGCGACCTTGACATCGCGATTGTGACCATGGCACTATCGCCGGTCACAATCGCGCCATATGTACCGTGGCCTCAAACTCTCTCGCGATATTGCCCATGCGATAGTGACATTGTCACTATCGCGGGCACAGTCGCCGAAACCCCTTCATCTGCCGAAACCCGACGATTCGACCCGTTTTCACCCAGATTCAAAAACCATGAAGGAGAACTCTTAAACATAAACTTAAAGTAATTATTTTACAAAGAGGTCTAAAATTCGGGGTGTTACATCTACGGTTATATCCTATGGCAATGGGGGAGTTTGATATAGTGTTGGGAATGGACTGGTTGGCTGAAAATAATGCCAACATGGTCTGTAATAAGAAGTTAATTCGAGTACAAATACCGGACAAGGGAACGGTAATCTTGTATGGGAGTCGACGAAATAAAAGGGTTAGCCTTATGTCGATGGTTAAGACAACTAAATGTTTAAAGAAGGGGTGTAAGGGGTTTTTGGCCTATGTAGTTGATGCCAAAAAGGAGAAGCGGGGGATTGAGGAAGTAAGAGTGGTGAGTGAGTATCCGGAGGTATTTCCGGAGGACTTGGCGACCTTATCCCCATATCGTCAAGTAGAATTTTGCATAGACTTGGTGCCGGGTGCTGCACCAATAGCGCGTGCTGCATACCGGTTGGTGCCTTCGGAGATGAAGGAAATGATGTCTCAGTTACAAGAAATGCTCGATAAGGGGTTCGTGAGACCGAGTACCTCACCTTGGGGTGCGTCGGTACTTTTTGTGAAAAAGAAAGACGGTACAATGCAGATGTGCATTGATTACCGTGAGCTTAATAAGGTAACAGTTAAAAATAAGTATTCACTTACGAGGATAGATGATTTGTTCGATCAGTTGGAAGGAGCTAGTTATTTCTCCAAGATTGATTTGCGGTCGGGCTACCATCAGCTTAAAGTGAGAGAGGATGATATTCCGAAAATGGCGTTTCGAACAAGATATGGGCACTATGAGTTTTTGGTAATGCCTTTCGGCCTAACCAACGCGCCAGCGGATTTTATGGAATTGATGAATAGGGTGTGTCAACCCTATTTGGATAAGTTCATAATTGTATTCATAGACGATATCCTGATCTACTTGAAATCTGAAGAAGAGCATGAGGAGCACTTGCGCGTCATCTTGGAATTGCTGAAACGAGAGAGACTTTTTGCCAAATTCTCTAAGTGTGAGTTTTGGTTGAGGGAGGTACAATTTCTTGGACACGTAGTATCTCGAGAGGGAATCAAGGTAGACCCATCGAAGGTTGAGGCAATTCAAGACTGAGAACAACCGAAGAATCCGTCGGAAGTGAGAAGTTTCTTAGGGTTGGCAGGATACTATCGAAAGTTCATCAAGGATTTTTCGCGGATCGAAACTTCGTTGACATCCCTCACGAAGAAAAATGTGAAGTTTAGGTGGGCGGAAGTACAAGAAGAAGCGTTCCAGAATTTGAAAGTAATGCTGAGTACGGCGTCGATTTTGACCTTACCGGAGGGTTCCGATGATTTTGTGGTGTATAGTGATGCGTTGAGATTAGGATTGGGTTGTGTCCTAATGCAGCGAGGTAAAGTGATAGCATATGCGTCTCGTCAATTGAAGGACCATGAGACACGCTATCCCACCCACGACTTGGAGTTGGCAGCAGTGGTGTTTGCATTGAAGATTTGGCGGCATTACTTGTATGGGACGAAGTGCCAAATCTTCACGGACCATAAGAGCTTATGCCACCTCTTTGATAAAAAAGAGTTGAACATGCGCCAAAGAAGGTGGATGGAATTATTATTAGATTACGACTGTAAAATCGAATATCACTCGGGAAAGGCCAACGTGGTGGCTGATGCCCTGAGCCGCAAGGAGAAAGGCGAAACTACGAAGGTGGTGGCCATGCGAACGGAAGTGTCGTCCAACTTGATGGACGAGATAAAGAAGACGCAAGCAAAGGCATTGTTGCCTGAAAACTTAAAGCAGGAGCGGATGCTCGGAATTCTAACTGCCTTATCTGAAGATAGCCGTGGGTTGAAGTGTTTCAAGAATAGAGCTTGGGTTCCAAAATTGGGAGAGCTTAGGCGAGAAATTTTGGAGGAAGCGCATAAGTCAAAATATTCGATCCATCCTGGAACAAATAAAATGTATAGAGATTTAAAACAAAATTTTTGGTGGTCGGGCATGAAGAAGGATATAGCTCAGTTTGTGGAGCGTTGTCTTACTTGTCTGCAAGTAAAAGTGGAACACCAAAGGCCATACGGGAAGTTGCAACCATTGGAAATCCCAGTCTGGAAATGGGATCAAATCACCATGGACTTCGTAACCAAGCTGCCGAGGACTCCGAAGGGTTACGACGCTATTTGGGTAATTGTAGATCGATTGACGAAATCGACACACTTTTTACCCATAAAGGAGACATATTCATTAAGGAGGTTGGCAAAATTGTATATAGATGAAATTGTAGCGTGACACGGAGTGCCAATATCGATAGTTTCAGATAGGGACAGTCGTTTCACGTCAGCATTTTGGAAGAGTTTTCAACGGGAGATGGGATCGCGCATAAAGATGAGTACAACATACCACCCTCAGACCGACGGTCAGAGTGAGCGAACCATCCAGACGTTGGAAGACATGTTGAGGGCATGTGCTCTGGATTTTCAGGGATCGAGGGAAAATCATCTTCCTTTGATCGAATTTGCGTACAACAATAGTTATCATGCCAACATTAAGGCGGCCCCTTATGAAGCCTTGTATGGGCGGAAGTGTAGAAACACCTTGTGCTGGAGTGAAGTCGGAGAGCGACAGCTAGCAGGACCGAAGTTGGTGCAACTCACAACGGATAAGATAATTCAAATTCGGGAAAATCTAAAAGTAGCTCGGATAAGTTGAATACTTAGGGTTCTTTGGATATGAGTTTAAGGTTTATTTAGATTAATGGGTATCGTTTTGGATATTTGATTTATGTGGTTGGGTAGTAATTTCATTGGTATTTGGACTAATTTGGATATAAAATTAATCAAGTGGAGGTTTGGTTGTGACTCACTCTTCGATTTCTGGGGTTTTTGTATCGTCGTCACAGACCCCGGTTGGTACCGGGAGTCAGGGCCAAGCCGGGGACCGGAGAGTCCCGGTCGAGCTAAGCCCGGGGGAGACCCGGGCGATGCTCAAACCTGGGGGAGACCCGGACGATACCGGGGACCGGGAGAGACCCGGTCGGTACCGGGAACCGAGGGGGACCCGGTTAACCACAATTCAGTCGAGTGAGTTCGGTCGAGTGGAGTTCGGGGAATCAGAGAGGAGCCAAGGTTCTGGATTAGTTTTGGGTCTGTGGGTCTTTCTTGGTCAGTTCATTTAGTTAATTTCCTTATCTATTCGTTATTGTAGGGAAGAATTTCTAGCTAGGTGCAAGCAGTGATCAGGTGAGTTTCTGACTTACCAACCTCTTAACCCTTTGAAATGTTTTTAAACTGAAATTGGGACGTATGAAATCGTGTGGTTAATTAATATTATGTTTTAAAATGTTCTCACAAGTTTAACTGTTTATTTTGAAATTATATATATGATCTTCTGCGCTATATATATAATTCGGGAAATGATGGAATTGCGGTGATCACAGAAATCTCACAGTACCAATGTGTGTAGAATTCGTTTCCTGCACATGTAGACGGGGAGTCTGCTTGTGCCCCGGTGTGAGCGGGGAGTCTGCTTGGGGCCCGATCGTGGATGTGCACATGGTAATGGGATATTGGAACACAATTGATCATTGTGTTTTTTGCTTGGAACGCAACATAGAAGTTGACTTTTGATAAAATTATTATATTTAATTATGCGTCTCGGATCGTTATTTATCATAATTTGTTGCAACTATTATTGTTTATTAAATCTCAACGTTTGTCAGGAATTCACTAGACCTTAGGTCTAACCCTCGTTTTCCAATCTTAAAAGCTATTTTCAGGAAGAAACGTGGGGAGTGCTTCGGGGCAAGGGAAAGAGAAGGCTTAGAGCTGTTAGCGGACTCGAGCGAAAAATTAGTTAAGTTCATTTATCATTTAATTTAGTAACTCTCGGTTGTAGTTAAGACTCCAGTCGTTTAAATTCCTATTTTGGCGAATGTAAACCTTTGTTATCAGATTTATGTTATATTATGTTTGGTTTGAAATCTTGGTTGTTACACGTTTGGTTTGCGGGATTGGAATGGAATTGATTGGATTTCAAGGAGGGATTTGGATTTGGGGGATTTGAAATCCATTCGTGTGTTTGGTTTGTAGGATTTGGAATGGATTTCAAATCCATTCTTTTACAAATCTTTGGTTTGAAGGATTTGGATTTAGATTGAGTTTTTTTTTGTTTTATAAAGAATTTATTTTTATTGATAAACGTCGAATTTGGATCGATACAATTTGAAGTATGGATCACCCTTTAAAATCCATCGGATTTGGATTTCAAATCCAGGCCCAATGCCAAGGATTTCCAAATTCATTATATGAGGGATTTTAAAATGGTCAACGGATTTGAAATTCGGTCAATGAAATCCTTTCCTACAAACCAAACGCAGGATTGGAATGGATTTGAAATCCAAATCCTTCCTAATCCATTCCAATCCCGCAAACCAAACGCGCCCTTAGGGGTTAAATTGTGGATAAATCTGTCTGTCTCAAAGACGGGAAACCAATAGGTTTAAAGGAAGCAAAGAGAGAGGGTTGAATTATTTCTGATATTAATTTGTTTAGGGTGGCTTAATGGGGACACGTGAGGGATCCTTGCTTATTCCATATAGCCCTTTTAACTTAATGAATTAACGATTAAACCGTAAAGAAACACTCATGTATGGTTAAGCGTATAGCTGCACATACTATTAAGCTCATTAAGCTAAAATTAAACAACTCCTTAAACTTATAATTTAAAAAATATAATACCTTTATGCGAAAAGCCATTCAGTTTTATCTTGTATAGAGATGTAAATTTGTGATGGAAAAGTAGTAACAAATCGATATGAATTACACTTTGAAAATAACTTTTTTTGATGCAATAGGAATATGCGGAAGAATTGACAAATGTCAAACCCAAAAAGGCTTATGAGTTTACAAGCGTAAATTTAAAAATATGGAGAAAACTTCAAAATTCTCTAAGAGAACCTTTTATTAAAACTTGATAATTGAATTGAAAACAATAAAGGGATTAATCCTATTTATAACTAGGCTTAGAGATAACTAAGGAAATTAAATCTATCCTAATTCTAAATCAACTAGAAAACTATTTAAATAATTAATAAAAAGGAAACTTAATAATAACTCTAATGATAATTAAAGCAAAAAATAATTATCCAAAGTTTAAAATAATTAAAATAAGGAAATATGTTTTCGAGAGTTATTTCGAGACTTAAGTCTCGGTGAAACTCTCGGTAGTTTCTGGGATTCCAGTGGTCACCGGTATTTGTACCAGGACTTAGGTCTCGGTGTAACTACCGGTAGGGGTTGTTTGTTCCTTCTTCGATGCCAAATTCCGAGCCTCTTTCGAGTTCGTTTTCTTCTTTTCCAATTATTCTCGAAAATCCTTATTACCTTTCGAATTTCCCTGTATCATCTTTTTTTTCTGTAAAAACTAAATATTATGTAAATATAACTCTTATCATATGATATATTATAATTTAACATTTGTATTATATAATTTGACCATGTAACATCAAGAAAAAGATAGATCAATAAATAAGGCTCAACAACTAACGGGTTTTGCATAGGGAAATAGACCATGAAATCTTAATTAAACTCGCATCAATAACAACTTAATTATACCAGATAAATTGTAAAACAGTCAGTAATGAAAAAGGCCTCTGACGTGTAACTCAATTGGCAAAGGCTAAGGGTGAGACGACTTTGCCCAAATACAAAACAAGTCCTGGGTTCGATCCCAGGCCCCCCGCTAACCTCAGCCGTTGAGTGAGGCAAAAAACTGCTCCCTCACATTGGTGTCTTTGGAGGCGAGTTTTGTGTGAGACCAATTAAGATGGTCAGTTATCAACTTTTTGCCAAAAAAAAATACTTTCCACCAACAAAGGAAGGAAGTAAGTTTGGTAAAGAAAACTATGAATGTGGGAAAGAATTGATACATTGAAGGGGATGTTTTGACATTTGATGGTTTGGTCATCTTTCTCAATTAATTTTTGGCTTGAAAAGGGTTCTACTTGTGGTGCACCATGGTTGGATCTGCCCACCTTTTTTGCTCAATTTTGTGCACTTATAATTCAATCTCATTAATCATATAAAAATGATTTATTATCATGTTTAGGATAATACTAATCTAATTAGTTTGAGAATAGATTATACAATTTAATTTATGTTAATTTTAAAAGGGTTCGTGTTTTTTCCCGTTCAAAGTATATTTTTTTAAGTAAATAATTTAATTAGTTTATTCAAATGGTTAAATCTGGTAATAACAATCAAAGATATTGAGTTCAAATTGGAGATGAATGGATCAGAGAGGGTAGGTTCCACTACAAACTATTCTAGCTAAAATTGATTATTGTTCCTATACAGTTCGAACGATACATGCAACAGAAGGAAAGTGTGAACTTGGATTTCCTTGACAATATGGCGTTCCGACACAATTATTTTTCTTAATTATGGTCGCAATTACGAGCTATCCATACATTAAATATTATATAGTGTATCGATAGACCACCACTCATGCCTCATTTTGTTTTATTTCTTCTTTTGCGTTTAGCTTTAGAAACCAGAGAGTGTGATTGTGTAGTACACGATTCAAACCCCTTTCAATTCATAATGATGTAACAAATGTGGTTCGTAGTTATTGCATTATACACACTTTATATCATCAGTAGTAGATCCATTACCTGGGGCCGGGGAAGTAATCCTCGTCAATTTGGTTCCAGCAGAGCAAAAACAAATCGTTCCTTAATGAGTCTTGCCCCGCAACCTTATCCTCACTGACCAATGTATGCTCTCAGTTGCAGAAGGTTCTAGATCCGCCACTATATATCATTACCACTTCTTTTTGCTAGAGGAAAGAAAAGCAATCCTCGATAGAATATAATTTATAGAAAAATGTATGAATATTAGGAGGGTATTGTTTAGATTTATGATGAATATTTTTCTTGAATTATATACTCCTTCTATCATAAATAAATATCAACAAATAAAAAGATGCACGGAATAACAATTTTGTCCTTAATAATAAATGGAATAATTAATCTATTCATTTCATAATTAAGGCCAATATTGGTAGGCTTCCGTGTAGAGTGGTTTTAGACAAGATGGGGTTGGATGTAGAGTCCGTGCTTTGTCCAAGATGCAATAAGGAATTGGAAACTATTGATCACGCTTTGGTAAAATGTCAAGAAGTCAACAAGCTGTGGCGATCGGTACTTCGATGGTGGAAAATTAGAAAAGACGATTTTAATTCCATAAAGGATCTCTTGGATGTTTTTTCTTCTATGACAGGTAATCCCATTCGTCCCTATCTATGGCGGGAGACGGTATGGAGCTTCGGATATCTTATTTGGACAAATCGGAATCAAATAGTGTACAAAGGAGACAAAAGAAAGACAGAGGATCTATTTTTTGAATTCCAACATAAATGCTTCGAGTGGATCTCATACTGGGTAGAAAGGAAGAAGATAGATTGGTGCATTTGGTTAACGGATCCGGCCTCGACGAGAAGATAAAGATCGACGAGTTCTAGATAAATACAAAGGAAATAAGGTGGAAATTCATGTGCTTTTACGAGAAATTTCTGTAATCAGTACATCGACTTTTCTCATTCAGGTTGCGGGTTAGGTTCGTACCTTGCGAGCTGCGTTTGCTTTTTGGGGTTGCTTCGGTTCGGTAATTATGGCAGTTGCGGTGTTTTTTTTCGTTATATTCGGTCGTTTTGTCGCTGGTACTCTTTGTATGTTCGGTTCGAGCCTTGTTGTTTGGTTTTCTCTTGAGTTGGTAATAATATTGTCTTGCCTTTCAAATTTTTTTTTTCATAATTAAGGGTATAATTGAAAAGTTTTTTTTTTTTGAAAGGCATCCTTTATTGAGATCACTTGGCACAACCCAACCAGTACACAATAGTGCAGTTACGACATCATCCGGCCGTCGCAAACAACAATCGTAGCAAAGGATGGCAACAACGAAAGTGATTAAAATATTAACGGAAACAAAACTGGTACTCAAGCCGATAGAGCTCCCGGTAGTTAGTTTGCGAGGATCAAACTAGCTCCGTCTTCAACATCTTCGGCCATCAAAACGCTTCACGACCCCTTTTGAAAATAGGGTATAATTGAAAAGTATACACTTTCTTTTGAAAATAGACATTTATTTTGATACAAACTAAAATAAAAATGTAGACACTTATTGTAGAACGAATATAGTATCACTTAAGTAAGATTCGAGTATTTAACGAGTTACTCGAGCTCAATTATCTTGAGCTTAATAATTATCGAGCTCAAGTTTATTTCAGACATAAAATAGAAAATGTTTCCCTTGATGAGTCGAGGTTTATAATACCAATGTTCGACTCGTCGATCTTGCTCGAAAGTTCGATAAACATTTTCTAGTCGAGCCAAACCATTCAAACGTACACCTTTTCGTGCTAAACATGTTCATACGTTCATAGATTATACAACTAAAAATATATAAATTATTGAGCTTCAACAAATAAACAAACTAATCGATCTCGAGTTTAAACCTATAAACGAGTTTATAAATCTTGAATTTAAAATATAATGTATGACTCAAACTAGTTAAACGAGAATCGAGCTTGAGCTCGAACATATAAAAAATATTCGAACTAGAACTTGAGATCTACTTTCGAAAAAGTTATTCGAGCTCGAGTTTTTTTTACCTTCCTAAACCTAACTTTAATAATCTGCTACTTGACTCGTTTACATCCTACTAACAATGGTAATTTTACCAGAGAGATCGATGCTGTAATTTTGAAACTTAAAATATGATAATAAAAAGGTTGAAAAGACCATATTACCCTCCCCATGATCACCGTCGGGATAGGTGGCATGTGATTGGTTGAGACTGAGGTTAAGTAGGTCCCATTATTTATTACATTTTCTGCATTAACTTTTTTAAATGTCGGAATAAAATAGTAATTACTATTTAATGCACTTTTATGTACCAGAATCAAGACTTTTTTACTAGGTTTTTCCGAAATCACAGTGTTTTCAATTATTAATCATTACATCATGTTAGTACTTTAAGAGTAAACTACAAATTTGGTCCATGAGGTTAGTCAAAAATAACACTTTTCGTCCCTATAGTTGAAATTACAAGATGATCATCATAGTTTGCAGAAATGTCGGAATTTGGTTTCTCTCTCTAACCGTCGTTAAAAAATTCCATTAAATAAAATATAATTTTGTTTTTTTAATCAATTTTTTGTATTGTACTCAATCAAAAACCAAAGAGACCAAAATCATAAAAATCGATTTTGATTGAGTAAAAGACAAAAAAATTGATAAAATGACAAAAGCGCCTTTATTTAACGAAATTTTATAACGACTATTAGAGAGAGGGACCAAATTCAGACGTTTTTGCTGACTACAATGGACATCTTGTAATTTAAAAACTACAGGAATGAAAAGTGTTATTTTTGACAAACTATAGGGACCAACTTTGTAGTTTACTCTATTTTTGATTTTGATTCGTAAACTTCTTTCATTTTTTTTATTAAATATATTTTACTTAAATTATTTATCAAATGAAATGTTATAGTATTTTTAAAAATTGATTACAAGATAAATAAATTATATTGAAAGTCAACATAAATAAAGAGAGGTTGTTTGGAAGTTCACATGCAATAAATTAAGATCTTATTTAAATACCCCTTGATATCGTGAAGGAAAAACCACAACAAAAATGATCAAATTCAAAGTAGGAAAGAAATAAAGGGTAGGTTAGTAATTTTATAATTAAATAAGAAAGTAGCACATTTTATATAAGATATTTTCTTTGGATTATCTTGATCATATGATTCAATAAAACATGTAAAAAAGAATATTTGATAAGAAGGACAACAGATAGATGACAAGTAAGACAGTTATAGCAGAGCTTATAACCAACAATCAAAGGTTGATTCAATTAAGTTTAGAGTCAGTGTCTTTCTATTGAATCTGAGTTACATTTCTCATATTTAATTGTTCATAAATCATATATATTCCATATACTATAAAAGCTCCCAAAGATGTCATTAGAGGGATATTTCCTATTAAAATTGTTTGTTCTTGGATATACCTACATCTATCATTTTTTCAAATAAATACATATAATTCAGAAAAAATATAAATATATACAACTCAATTCAATAAAAAATCAGAAAACAAATAGTGACTTTTCATAATATCAATGACATGCCACAAAAAAAAATCACATTCCAAAATATAAATGTTTTATTTGAAAAAATGATTGGCTCACTAAAGACAATCAGATGTCGATGTTTTTTTTTCAGTCAAACTCTTTGAACTTAACAATTATAAATTTAAAACTTGATTTTTTTTCGTTTTGGATAGTTATGGGTTTCAGTTTGTATGCATGTAAATTAATTTTAGGAAATTTAAAGTTAATATTTAGACAAATCTCTAGTAGACTTAAAAGTACTTAAACTGGTAACTTTTGAGGAACAAACTCAAAATTTCATCTGTTAATTTACCTTTAAAGCCGAAGGATTTCAATGATAAAATAAGTGTGAGTTTTTTTTTTTAATTTAAAGAGATCTTATATTAAAAACGGTTAAAATATACTCAAAACTTGCTAGCAATAAATCTGGAATACCATAATCGAAAAAAATATAATTTGATTACAAAATACGGTAAAAAACTAAAAATCACAGGTCTTGTTTAATTGCTTTCTAGAAGCACACATAACCGTATCAAATAGATTGTATGATATTATAATAAACCTATATATGTATGTATATATAATATTTTAATAAATTAAATATTATAAATTAATTTGGCGGGGTATGAATTGGTGGCGACATGAACCGGAGTAACCGCTGAGCTCGTGAGTATAAGAAAATCGGCAATGAAGTGCGGTTTAGTTAACGTTCAAATTTAAAGCCTAATTTTAAATAGGATTTGAACTGAAATTGATGAAAATTGTGTTAATTATATTATACAGTGTGGTTATGACGCAATGGAGAATTGCGGAACGGATCGACAAACGTCTGGATCCAAGGATAACGAGCTTTACAACGAAACGTTCGAGAAAATTAAAAGAAAACTCTTAAAACTAGAGATGAAACTCTAAAGATAATTTTATTGATCAATAATCTATACTCTATCTGATTAACAAAGAAAACAATAAGACATTGTTTGGCAAAAAAACTAGTTTATAAGCTAGTTTTTTTTTTTACATATTTGGATGACCATAAACTAACTTATAAGCTAGCTTATTGAAAAGCTACTCATAGTAGCGTTTTGAAAAGTTAGCTTATCAACTATCGGCTAGTGTGACAACCCAACTCTCTCTACAAGAGACATATGCAACCTTAGTAAATAATAAAACCAATCAACACAAAACAACACCCAAAATCCGAGATTTTGCGTAAAGACAACCTAATACACAACTGAGAATACACTGACAATAATCTACAATGGAGGTCTTCTAAATCAGCTCCAGCTCGCATCTTCTCTTAAGACGTAACCGCTCCTTCTACAACCACTCTTTACCTGAAAAGGGTTTTAGATTTGAAAAGAGCGAGAGTTAGACCGAAAGGTTTAGTGAGTCCCCTCTTATAACAATTTTTAACTCACCAAACAAACAGTCAAGGATTTATTATAAAATAAACCATTTTCAGCTTCAAGGAAAACAATCTTTACTTTCAGCAACTTCTTCGCTCACACTACCGCCACCCTAAGGTGACGGCGTGTCTGTGACTCATACTGCCTTTGTTGGGACACACCCCCCAACGGCATAAACGGAACACACACCCCAGTATGAGCACAGGCGGGCCATACCCCCCGACTTTGAGCCTACACGCTTAGGACCATGTATGCATACATTTCCACTTTGTCAACAATAAGAAAGTGTCTTTAACATTTAGATAAAACTCGCAAGTAAGTACTAAGCAACATCATTTCAAAGCTTGCATATAATTTTCATAATACTCATGCCATCATGTATAAATCAAAGTTTAAAAATAAAACTTTCGCATGCTTTCGTTAGCAGAAGGATTTAGTTCAGAAAAACTCACCTGGCCTCCTTAGCTCGAAACTCGCGTCTACTTCTATAATTCGGTCCGAAACCTATAAAGGAAACATTGATCGATAAAACTTCTAAACCTTCTAACTTATAAACGATTGACTTTGCCTCCGGAGTCTCAAAGTAATCTAACCTCTAACCAAATGCAACCCACCTAATCCTACTTGAGAAAAACACATGAACTATATATATATAAAATAAATAAAACGGGCCTACCAAACTAAGCCCAACTCCAACAAACTAAATCTTTAACAAAATGGGCTTCGGCCCACTGTGCAACAAAATGAGGACCGGGGCCTGCCAAGGCCGCCCGGTAATCTTGACCGGAGTCCCTTCAACAGTGTCGACCGGTGCCATGCGGCCGACCGGTGTGCACCGGTGTCATGACTCGACCGAGGTCTTGACCCCCCAAACCGACCGGTGTCATCTTCATTTGACCGGTACATTCTCATTCGACTGGTGACATTCTCGACTGGTGCCAACGAAATCCGGTGACCGGAGTCACTCGGACAGATTTCGAACGAAACCTCAGAACCCCATTACAGATAAAACGAATCGCAGATAACTCCAATAATCAAAAACCATTCAAACCCAATAACACAAAATCAGACGTAAAGCTCGATTTTAAAATAACAATCCATTTCCCACGTATAAATTTCTATAATGACATCCAATTCTCAAGCCCAGAAAACTTCAACATCAGATTAAATACAAACACCCCACACAACCACTATGATTAAATCCTTTACAAAATAAAGAGTTTTAATCACAAGGAAGTTTACCTTCAAGCAATTCGATCCAAAACTTGATGCTCATCCCTTCTTTCTCGGTCTCTCTTTCCGAATTCGCCCCAAGAGCTCTTTAAAATATCAGCCGCCACACCCTAATACCAAAGTCTTTAGGGTTAAATTCATTTCTCTCCAAATTTCACTCTAGACCCTTTCTCTAAGACCTTTCTAAATTTTAACCCCAGATTTATAATTCTCTCACTTTAAGCTCGGTTATTACATTATCCCCCCCTCACAAGAATTCCGTCCCCGGAATTCCTTCATCGACAAACTGGGATATTGGGTTCTCAAAATCGACTCCAATTCCCAAGCCGCTTCCTGATCCTTGTGGAATTGCCACTGAACTTTCACTAGTTGAATTTCCTTCTTCCTTAATTTCTTCACTTTGCGATCTAAAATGGCTACCGGTTCCTCTACAAAACTTATCTTCAGATTAGATACATGGAAAACGGAATGCACTCCTCGCAGATCCATAGGTAGATCCAGTCTATACCCTACCTTCCCAACACGCTTTACGATCATAGCGGCCCGACATATCTAGGTCTTAACTTCCATTTTATTTCTGATTCTAGTCACACCCTTCCAATGCGAGACTAGTAACTTTACATTTGTCACCACTTGGGCCTAATGACTCATGATTCTTAATCCAACCAATTTAGTACCATTCGATTATCCAAGCCATTCTGATCAATCCATAGTCACACGTAACCATCAGATTTACCCCTCAATTACAACAACTTCTATAACCGATAAAATTTTACCGGAGTAACACCACGACAACATGCATCATTGATTACCTAATCACTCCACTCACCAATATAACACATCGTCAACTGTAGACATCACCATCATCTCACAGTCACGAGTTTCTTCAGCATACAACTTGCCATTGCAAACAACCCCTCTTAGTTCGACATAAGTCCATCGCAGAAGCGCCTTCTTTTTCGACCCACATGATCTCAACCCCTCAGCATTATCCAAATCTTACACACTAATACCACTCACCCCGACGTCAACACTTCAACTTCTCCTGTATAGGTAGAAACTTCCATAATTCCAAAACCCTCGTAAATCGCCAGTTCTAACTGGTCAAATAATGCGACGCATTCTTCCATTTCTCATTGCATCCCCAATCACCTGACCAAAAACGCAATAAAATCTAGCTTCACTCGCTCGATACAGAATGACCAAGCTCATACAAACTTTTCCAAATAGTTTAACATAGGGCAACGGACTCACGTGGAATCCCCTTTTTACGCATTGCCAAAACTGACACTATGGTCCTTCGCTCCAAGCACTATATACCAACACCTCTATCTTCCTCCTTGAGAATTTCAAACCCACCTCTAACGACCGACTTACTGACTAGTAGTGTGAACTTTTAGTCCGCTACACGATTTTGATTAATCACACTCACACCGCACCGAACGCCATAATCTCTTTCTCATACCCACGCTAGAGATTTATAAGCTTGCTAACAACAGAAACTAAAAATCATACCTCCACACTTTGTGTCACTTGCCAAACTTCTACTCGCAAATTTCCCACCTTTCCGACATGATATCTTCACTTTCTTCTTGTTGCAAGAAACCCTGCTCGCCCATCATTGATTACCCTAATCCTTGATGATTCCCAAGATTCCAATCCGATTTACATTACTTTGCTTGGTCAACCGACTTTCCACAATTCTGACGCGAGATAAACAACCCCACTCTTCCAAAACATTGCCCACCACTCGAAACCGCTACACAATCCTCACTCCCCAAACAGGATTTCCCAATCTGCTAGAATCCTTTCACCCTGAAGAAATACCTTAACATACCCACGGATTTCCTATCTACTACACAACCCCCCTGAGCTAAGCGATTCGACGCTTTCAATAATCATTCTAGGGATATAAGATAATCCCGCCCCAAAACTTGCCGAGGACCAGAACACACAGTTCCTCTCTTTGATACCCGCCAACCATCATTTGCAAATTATTCTCAACTTAGCAATACCCCAAAAACCAAACGTTCACACATCCCAACCACATACTCACCATTAACAAATCATTTCCCATAGATCTTCGGACAAGGACGCCAATCCGATAACAATGACACCACACTTCTACACATCCTCCCGGAAACTTCTTACCATTTTAATTATTTACACTCCCAGATTTGCCATAAAGGCATCACCGACTCATGGTTGCAACCACCACTCTACCACCTCATCCCGAATCAACTGCAAATCTCCACGTCCACTTGTCACGCATACCAATACCGTCATTTTCTCACTGATCATAATATTAAGGATCGGACTTCAAGGAATTTCATGATTTTGTCTTTCTCGAACCTGAATAAGTCGCAAAACTATGATCTTCAAAACCACCTAACAAAATATCGCTCCTTGTCGGCTCATCGCGACCTGCTGGAATAAAACTTCAGTAGCCTGAAGATTAAGCATACTACCTAGAATACTTAAATGCTCAAAGCACAACCCCTCCCAGTTGTGCTATATAAAAACTTCGCTCCCACAGCCATCAGAACCTCATCGGTAAGGAACCCCTGACCGAACTAAAGATCTTCCATTTTTGTAAGATCCACACAATGTTGTCCAACATCGCATTAGATACCCACTTCTTCTGAATCACTCTTCGTTTCCCCACGAAACTCCTCAAAACTAACCATAACTACTTCTTCATTTCCAGCGTTCCGCCATTCACCACGGAAATGTTTTCTGACGTCCACGGCCACCGTCGACGCTGAGATACTTCCACTATGTTTCCAACCAACAAGGATCGCCCAAATAAATCTACCTCTTCCACTGCGACAGTAACTACGAAAATATCTTTAAGACTTCAAACTCCACCCCCGACACAACCATTTGTCGACATTCACATCTCAAGTCTCAAAACCAACGGTATGCCACTATAGTACCATCACCCTTAACGTCATAGATCAATACCTCCATTAACCACCTCCGCTATTCCCACCCTTATGAAGAAGAATACCAATATCAAGTATTTACCACCCGCTGATCGAGTGACACACCTCTACTCTCAAAACTTTCATCATTCTTAATTGCAACTCTTCCCCTCGACCTAGAGAACTCATAGCCTTCATGCATGACATACAAATATTTAAACTCTTGATACTTTTGAAAATTTAGAAGATACTCACATCAGGAAGCAACTTACGTGTACACGACACAACACTAGCTTAGCCATGCACAACGATTTCAAGAATCGTTCTACCTCAACTCCACAACAATTTCTCTTCACCGCCACAATGTCGGTGTTGGCACATTTGAAAATATTTCCGATGAACTTTACACACACGATTTATAAAAATGCTACAAAATTGCTTACACTGAACGTGCCAAACGACTCTCGCCCTTGATGATATGCCAATACCTATTTGTACCAAACTCACTTATAAATTCATGCGATCAAATGTTGTTTGATTTTCGTAACCGAGAGTCAACTCATTTATAAAGAGAAATTTAATGTTTTCCCCGAATCAAAAGTCGAAATTTATCACCCAAAGCCAAAAACTTGCCTTTTCAATTCAAACGCATATTTGCACGCGTTGACACGTTTTCAAAACAACTACTTCGTAAGACACACATACACCAAAATGCCTGATGTGAATGATATGAAAAACTCTAGCAATTTATTTAACACACAATGCATGGGACTCAATGACATTGAAGGCTATTCATTCTAACAAGGTCAACTGTTTTCATTCACTATAAATTATCCCAAACTCCTTGCTTCCGATCACCAATCTGAGTCTTCTACTATGCCACAACCTCTGGCACCATCGTCTTCTAACCACCTTGGAAGTCCAACAACTAGTCGCCACCGTGACTATTGATTCACAATCAAGCGGTAACTCACTTCCATCTGATCCTCACTACAAATTTTCAGTCAACACTGATATCGTCTCTTAATCACTCCTTAAACTAACTACAGCTTTAGAAGCCTCAATTCTTTCCTTCGATTCTTGGATTAACGCTCTCCTGCTTCTCACTAATCAACATACCACTCTACCAGACCGAAGACTCCCTTGGAGCAAAAGTCCACCTCCTAACATCCTTCTCCTCCTTAAGAACTCGGGAGGTTCTTTCTCAACGACATTTCTACATCCTGCACGATATGCATCCTAAACGGTATAACCTTACTTCCAAAAACGAACTTCCACCACACGCTAGACTAAAACTATCAATCTATGGATAAAACTTTCTACCCTGAACCACACCCAACAATAGTAATTGAGTATGCCCATGCACCTGTAAATTCATAATGGCATTGGCCAGATGCAATTCTGAATTTACCTTACATGAGGGTACTCACTATTGTTATCACGCCTCACACTGATCAATGTCTTTCTTAAAGGCTTCCTATACCTCAGTTGTGTTCATCTACCCCACAGTTTAAGTTTAGGCCCATCCGGTCACCTAAATCCCTTAAACTATGGCTCTGATACCAATTGTGACAACCCAACTCTCTCTACAAGAGACATATGCAACCTTAGTAAATAATAAAGCCAATCAACACAAAACAACACCCAAAATCCGAGATTTTGCGTAAAGACAACCTAGTACACAACTGAGAATACACTGACAATAATCTACAATGGAGGTCCTCTAAATCAGCTCCAGCTCGCATCTTCTCTTAAGAGGTAACCGCTCCTTCTACAACCACTCATTACCTGAAAAGGGTTTTAGATTTGAAAAGATCGAGGGTTAGACCGAAAGGTCTAGTGAGTCCCCTCTTATAACAGTTTTTAACTCATCAAACAAACAATCAAGGATTTATTATAAAATAAACCATTTTCAGCTTCAAGGAAAACAATCTTTACTTTCAGCAACTTCTTCGCTCACACTACCGCCACCCTAAGGTGACGGCGTGTCTGTGACTCATACTGCCTTTGTTGGGACACCCCCCCCCCCAACGGCATAAACGGAACACACCCCCTGGTATGAGCACAGGCGGACCACACCCCCCGACTTTGAGCCTACACGCTTAGGACCATGTATGCATACATTTCCACTTTGTCAACAATAAGAAAGTGTCTTTAACATTTAGATAAAACTCGCAAGTAAATACTAAGCAACATCATTTCAAAGCTTGCATATAATTTTCATAATACTCATGCCATCATGTATAAATCAAAGTTTAAAAATAAAACTTTCGCATGCTTTCGTTAGCAGAAGGATTTAGTTCAGAAAAACTCATCCGGCGTCCTTAGCTCGAAACTCGCGTCTACTTCTATAATTCGGTCCGAAACCTATAAAGGAAACATTGATCGATAAAACTTCTAAACCTTCTAACTTATAAACGATTGACTTTGACTCCGGAGTCTCAAAGCAATCTAACCTCTAACCAAATGCAACCCACCTAATCCTACTTGAGAAAAACACATGAACTATATATATATCAAATAAATAAAACGGGCCTACCAAACTAAGCCCAACTCCAACAAACTAAATCTTTAACAAAATGGGCTTCGACCCACTGTGCAACAAAATGAGGACCGGGGCCTGCCAAGGCCGCCCGGTAATCTTGACCGGAGTCCCTTCAACAGTGTCGACCGGTGCCATGCGGCCGACCGGTGTGCACCGGTGTCATGACTCGACCGAGGTCTTGACCCCCCAAACCGACCGGTGTCATCTTCATTTGACCGGTACATTCTCATTCGACTGGTGACATTCTCGACCGGTGCCAACGAAATCCGGTGACCGGAGTCACTCGGACAGATTTCGAACGAAACCTCAGAACCCCATTACAGATAAAACGAATCGCAGATAACCCCAATAATCAATAACCATTCAAACCCAATAACACAAAATCAGACGTAAAGCTCGATTTTAAAATAACAATCCATTTCCCACGTATAAATTTCTATAATGACATCCAATTCTCAAGCCCAGAAAACTTCAACATCAGATTAAATACAAACACCCCACACAACCACTATGATTAAATCCTTTACAAAATAAAGAGTTTTAATCGCAAGGAAGTTTACCTTCAAGCAATTCGATCCAAAACTTGATGCTCATCCCTTCTTTCTCGGTCTCTCTTTCCGAATTCGCCCCAAGTGCCCTTTAAAATATCAGCCGCCACACCCTAATACCAAAGCCTTTAGGGTTAAAATCATTTCTCTCCAAATTTCACTCTAGACCCCTTTCACTAAGACCTTTCTAAATTTTAACCCCAGATTTATAATTCTCTCACTTTAAGCTCGGTTATTACAGCTAGCTTATAAGCTAGTTTGCCAAACATAGCCTAAACCCTATGTATACTTTAATATAACTAAGAGATAACTATTCAAATCTAATTTTAATCCTAAACCAACTATGAAACTTAATTAAATAATTAATAAAAAGAAAACTAAATAATAATCCTAATAATAATTAAAGTTAATAATAATTATCCTAAGTTAAAATAATAATAATAATCAATCAAGTGGTTATCGATACTTCTATCGGGACTTAAGTCTCGGTGTAACTACTGGTAGGGGTTGTTTGCTTCTTCTTTGATGTCAAATTCTAAGCTTTTTTCAAGTTATTTTTCTTATTTTCCAATGATAGAAGAAACTCCTTGATAGTTCTCTAATTCTCCCTATATCAGATTAAATTGATCATTAGCAATCAATTTTGTTGAAAGAAATGGTTAGGAGCAAACTTCCAATGATTCGATGCAGGTAACAAGATTGATCAACAATTACTAACAACAATAGTAATTGATAAGCACCAAGTCGATGTAGAAAACAATATAGCATGCAATATAGCGACGTAGAGCAATGCAGAGACCAGAGAGTAGCCATGATCTCACGATTTTTAGCCCAAAGCTGACGGATCGTAGTATTCACTGACTCACTGTGTTTTATCGGGCTGTTAGATTTAGTTGATTAACAAATAGAAAAGTTAAGAAATAAATCATTTCAAACACTTTCCTACATGTTCTAGACAACTTTAAAAAATATTACATCAGATATAAGGGCAAAATCTTAGATTTTTTTTGGAATAATATGACTTAGATTGTTGAGTCGGTAGCCATAAAGATGCGTTTGGTATCCAGACAGGGCAAAACAGAACATGACAAGACAGAACGGAACAGAACAACTGTCCAGTGTTTGGTAAGACAGAACTTGACAGGACATAACAGATAAAATGACCAAATTACCTCTAATGTGTAACACCCTCAAATCTGGAATAACAACTAATTTAATTTTTTCTAAATACACCGATAACTGAATCAACTACAACAACAATTTAAGGCTTAACTTCAATAGACACAATTCAATCCTTATACACGATCTATAATGGGTACAAATGTTACTAAAATCCAATAACAGTCACTATCTCCAGCTGTGGAAGACTTCATCAAACTACTTACCCTTGTGTAATTCTAGAGCTCATCTCTTCATAACACTGCTAGAACCAAACCCCAACTGGAATCTGATGCACATGCCGACAAATAAAAGGGTTAGGCTTAACGCCTAGTGAGCTCAAGAGTTTTCATTAAATATACATAAAACAATAATCTTTAAAAACGTTATTTAAATCGTGATTTTCAAAATGAAATACATTCAATCTGAAAGCAACCAAAATGAAATACATTAAATCTGAAAACAGTCTCGTTTTAATATTCACCCTCTTCGTGATTAAAATCATAAAACAACACGTTCCTTCGAATATAAATCCAAAACCCAAATCCCACTTAGAACATAAATGATACTTTAATAATCAAATTCTGAAAACATGGGTAAACTCTATCATCCAAAATATCCATGTTAGAAGATGATGATGATGATGATTGAAAAAGATGATGAATATGCTGAAGGCTTGATGACTTCATATATTGATTAAGAGAACAAACTTACAATACGGAAAATGTAATATGAATAACTTAACCTAACCTAGAAGATACAAGAGATTTATATACAGAGACTATATGGCCCCATGGGCATGGGCCTTATACACATATATATACTAACATCCCTCCTCAAACTCAATCGGGAGAAGAATGAGCCAGATGGAATTTGGAAACAAGATCACGAAACCGTCCTGGTAGATGAGCTTTAGTGAAAATGTCGGCCGGTTGATCAATAGTTGAAATAGGAAGAAGCTGGATAGTCTGACGAGTCACGTGTTGACGAACAAAATGACAGTCAATTTCAATATGCTTCGTTCGCTCGTGAAAGGCGTCATTGTGAGCGATCTGAATCACACTGTTGTTGTCGCACCATAATGGAGTTGGAGAATGTTGAGGAGCCCCCATGTCAGAGAGTAGTCAGTGTAACCACACAAGTTCTTGAGCCGTGTCAGCGAGTGGGCGATACTCAGCTTCTGTACTGGATCGAGCTGTGAGAGATTGTTTCTTGCTCCTCCAATATATGAGTGAGTCTCCAAGAAAGAAACAGTAGCCGGTAGTGGAGCGACGATCAATCATGTCACTGTCCCAATCAGCATCAGAAAATTCTCGCAAAGTCAATGATGATGTAGATGTAAAATGAAGACCGTGAAACATAGTCCCCTTTAAATATCGAAGGATGTGAAGGACTGCAACATAGTGATCTGAACAGGGTGCAGACATGAACTGACTGACTATATGAACAGCATAAGCAATGTCAGGTCGAGTCACTGTCAGGTAGACAAGTGACCCCACTAACTTTCGATACAAAGTAGGATCACGCAGAGGGGGTCCAACATTCGGAGCCAAATGAAGGTTGTGCTCAAGAGGAGTGGATGCAGTTTTGTTGTCAGTAATCCCTGCTTTTGACAAGAGATCTGAAGTGTATTTGGATTGACAAAGATAAATTCCCAATGAGTCTGAGAGCACTTCAAGACCAAGAAAATAGTGTAAAGAACCAAGGTCCTTCATCTCAAAACAGGAGCTGAGAGATGTCTTGAGATGAGCTATGCCTGTAGAGTCACTGCCAGTAATAATCATATCATCCACATACAAAAGAAGTAAGATTGTGCCAGTCTCAGTGGTCCAAGTAAACAGTCCTGAATCGTAGTTGCTGGGTGAGAAACCCAGAGAGGTGACTGTGGAACTGAACTTCTCAAACCAAGCTCGCGAAGCTTGCTTGAGTCCATAAAGAGCCTTCCGAAGACGAAAAACATGACCTTGTGGAATTCGAACGCCTGGAGGAGGTGTCATGTAGACTTCCTCAGATAAGTCACCATTCAAGAAGGCATTCTTAACATCCATCTGAAAGAGAGGCCATTGTTTGGTAGCTGTGATGGCTAGGAGACTGCGAACAGAAGTGACTCGAGCAACAGGTGCAAATGTCTCCTCATAATCAATGTCGTACTCTTGATTGAAGCCCTTGGCCACCAGGCGAGCTTTGTACCGATCGATAGAGACATCAGATTTTGTCTTGATTTTGAACACCCATTTGGAACCAATGGGTGACTGGCCCGGTGGAAGAGGGACAGAGTCCCATGTCTGAACTTTGTCAAGAGCCTGAAGTTCCTCATTCATAGTTTTCTGCCAATCAAGATTAGAGGAGGCTTCCTTGTAGGAAGTAGGTTCGTGATTGGACAACAGAGTAGCATAAACATGATAATCATGGAGATGATAAGGAACTTGTCTTACCCGATCTGATCGTCTAACATTCGGAGATTGAGACGTTCCAGGAGCCAAAGACTCAGCAGGCAACTCAGATGTTGGCTGTGCGGATGGAGCAGATGATTGATGTTGATCAGGAAAACTAGGAGAGGCAGGCGGTGTAGGGGCAGGAGACTCTGAAGGAGAGGCAGATTCAGAAGGTGTTTGAACAATAGGCGGAGACGATATGATGTCAGATTGGATTGAGTCCAATGAGACGGAAGCATCAGTAAAGAACGGAGCGGTGAAGTTAGGGGACTTAGGAAACTTGGATATAGAAGAAAAAGGAACATGTTCCCAGAAGGTGACGTGATGAGATATACGAAGACTCTGGGAGATAAGATCCCAACAGCGATAACCCTTGTGCTAAATACCATATCCAAGGAAGCAGCAAAGTCTGGAGCGAGGTTCAAGTTTGGTATGTTCATGAGGTTGTAACTGAACAAAGCAAGCACTACCCCAAACTTTTAGAAGTTCATAGGCAGGGGAGACCTCATGAAGAGCCTCATAAGGAGACTTATTATTAAGAATGGGAGTAGGATGACGATTGATAGTATAAACTGCAGTGAAAGCAGCTTCACCCCAAAAACGTTCTGGACATTTAGCAGAAATGAGAAGGGTGCGAACCGTATCAAGTATATGACGGTGTTTGCGTTCTGCACGACCATTTTGAGGAGATGTGCCGGGACAGGAGTACTGAGAGAGAGAGTCCCCTGAGATTGAAAAAAGGAGAGAAGAGAGGACTCTTTGTATTCCATAGTATTATCAGCTCTAAGAATCTTTATAGATTTTGAGAATTGGGTGTGAATCATCCGAGAAAACATAATATAAATTTTAGGTAGATCCGAACGATGTTTCATGAGATATATCCATGTGAAAACGTGTATGATCATCAATAAAAATAACAAAATATCGAGCACCCCCCATGGATTGATGTGGTGTTGGTCCCCATACATCAGAATGAATAAAATCAAAAGGAGAAGTAGAATTGAACTCATTTGATTTAAAAGATAAAACATGATGTTTTCCAGGTTTTCATGATAAACAAGAAATAATGTCAGTTGACACACAATTTCCTAAAACCCCTAAATTAGCTAATGATTTTATTCTGGCTAGAGATAAGTGACCTAGCCGGGCATGCCACAAGTCAAAAGAAGAAGTGCTGGAAACTGAGGCAACAAGACTTGAAGAGGGTAATGGAAGGCGAAGGTAGACCACTTCAATCATCCGTCCAACTTTACGGTTGAGTCCAAGGATCTGCTTGGTCTTTGGATCCTGTACAACACAACCAGAAGAATGAAATAAAATGATCAGATTAGATTCTAGAAGCTGCGCAATCGAAACTAAGCTCAGAGATAGTTTCGGAACATTTAGAACATCCGGTAATTGTATATGAGGAGTGGAGACATTTCCACTAAAAGATACCGGTAGGCCAGTGTTGTCAGCAGTTCGTACTGACGTAAAATGCTGAGGTGGTTTCTACAAAAAGCCATGAGTTACCTGATGCAGTTGAGTGTTGAGAATTCATACCCATAGCACCAAACATGATCTGCTCCATGAGTTCCTAATTGCGACGCATTAGTTCCATGAGGTCAGGTGAGGAGACTGGAGAAAACTCGTTATCAGCGATAGTAGACCCAACAACAGCGTGAGTCCGGTTCTGAGGGCCAGTGTTCTTTGAGTTCTTAGGGCAATCAGACTCATAATGGCGCGGATGAGTGATGCCACACCGACGACACTTGCGAATAGGACAATCAAGGAGATGATGAGCACTAGAATGGCAAAAGGTACACTCAGATGTGTTCGTCTTTCCCACAGATTTGGAATGGTTGCTGTTGGTCCATTTACCTTTGGACTTGGGATGAGACGTGTAGAGGACGCTATCAGTAGCGGGCACCGGTGACCACATGTGAAGACAGGTTTCTTCACTTAACAATTCTGATATGGCTTCTTCAAGAGTGGGTAGTGGATGCCTATGAAGAAGAGAAGCACGAACATTCTCAAATTTATCAGTAAGACCCATCAGAATGGTGATCAAATGTAGCTGGTTGAAGTAGGTTGTGAATTGTTGAGTCGTTTCATCAAAAAATTGTGGTGCTCCAAGACTTATATGATCTCTGAGAGACTGCATTTCAGAGATATAAGGGTGTGTTTGGTAGAGAGAATTGAAGACAGAGAAATGGAAATGATTTCCGTTTATCTTGTTTGGTAACATAGAGAAAAGAAAATTGAGAAATAAGCCAATTCCATTTCCCTATTTTCATTTCTCCACAAAGTGAAGGGAAATGGTGAGAATTGAAATCAGAGAATTGAGGGTAAAAAACACATCGTCTCTTCCCTCACCTCTCACTCTCGGCGCTCTCTCTCTCACTCTCGGCACTCTCTCTCTAACCGGCGAGCTCTCCATCTCGGCTTCCCTCACGTCGTCGCTCTCTCCCTCACTCTCGGCGCTCTCCCTCT
This sequence comes from Arctium minus, assembly GCA_954870635.1. Classification (NCBI taxonomy): domain Eukaryota; kingdom Viridiplantae; phylum Streptophyta; class Magnoliopsida; order Asterales; family Asteraceae; genus Arctium; species Arctium minus. Next base: position 193,261,577 of record OX941080.1, read on the forward strand.
CCGGCGAGCTCTCCATCTCCGGCGCTCTCCCTCTCCGGCGAGCCCTCACGGCGGCGCTCTTTCTCTCCCTCTCGGCGCTCTCCATCTCTCGACGATCTCCATCTCCGGCGCTCTCCCTCCCGGAGATCTCCATCTCCAGGTTGAATCCACCTCCACCTCCACCCCTTACCACCACCAAACCCACCTGATCGTTGCAGCTCCGGACACCACCAGCGAAAGAAACGAGCCGAGACTTGGGTCAAAGAAGAAACTCGATCATAAGTTATAATTTTTGTCGTGATTCAGTGATGTGATTTGAAAGGGGTTTTTTAGGGTTCTTATTTTCAGTTCTAAATAGCATCTAATTCGATCATAAATGATTTCCTGGTACATTTCTCTGCTGAATTCTTTGTGCTACCAAACAGGAGAGTCAATTCCTATTCTCCAGACCAATTCTCTTTCTCTGCAATTACATTCTCTGCAATTCCATTCTCTGTACCAAACGCACCCTAAGAGTTTACGGATTGATCAGGAAGCTGGCGTTTGTTCTGAAAGGTGGTCCACAGTTGATACTGATGTGATAGGCCCGATGACGTGTACCGCCTGGCGAGAAAATCCCAGAGACTTTTGGCGATGACATAGCCAAGAAACTGTTGGTTGATCTCAGGAGTAGTGAGGCATTAATGAAACCCAGAATACGAGCATTATTGATGTCCCACTCATTCATGCGTTTTGCAAAATCAACAGCATTCTCAATTGTTGCCTGAACTGGAAGTTTGGATGCACCAGTAACATAGGTGTAAAGCCCATGGGATTTTAGCAGAATTGTCATATGGTGATGCCACATAATGTAGTTGCTACCATTGAAAACAACCGAAATGGGATTTGAGTGACTGAGATTGGCAGCCATGGATGTGACGAGATACAGTTCAGTTCGCAAAAAAACGTCAGATTTGCGCTACGAGTGTCTAGTGCAAAACTTCAGATTTGCGCTACGAGTGTCTGGCGCAAACTTCAGATTTGCGCTACGAGTGTCTAGCGGAAAATAACACTTTGCGCTACGAGTGTCTGGCGCAAAACTTTGATTTGCGCTACGAGTGTCTAGCGCAAAATAACACTTTGCGCTACGAGTGTCTGGCGCAAACCTTTGAAAGAACTCGATTGGAATTTCCGATTGAAGGTCCCTGATTGCAGATCGAGAGAAATATGAGAGGGATGGTCGGCGAATGGTGATCGATCGATCGAGAGAGAGAGCGAGGTCGATGGTGGCAATAGACGACTGATGATAGTGATGGCTATCGACGACGATTGTGGTTGTAGGACTGCTGTCAATCGAGCGATCGAGCAACAAGAAACAATAGAAACAACAGATCGAGCGAGAGACGATAGAAACAATAGAAACAACAATAAGGAAGAAAACAAACCTACAACTCTGATACCATGTTAGAAGATGATGATGATGATTGAAAGAGACGATGAATATGCTGAAGGCTTGATGACTTCATATATTGATTAAGAGAACAAACATACAATACGGCAAATGTAATATGAATAACTTAACCTAACCTAGAAGATACAAGGGATTTATATACAGAGACTATATGGGCCCATGGGCATGGGCCTTATACACATATATATACTAACAATCCAAAACAAGGATAAGGTGCAATACCCCAAAACCATATAATATGGATAACGACCCATACTCAAAACGTCACCGAAAACATGGCTTATAAAACTCCATACCTAAATCAACACCTTTTGGTGACGGGGGAGACCCGATTAGATCGTACGCGATGAAACACTAAAGTGGGTCACATAGCTATGTAAAAAAAACCAAAACATATGGATTATACACATAAAACATATCGAGCTCAACTACTCCAAGTCTATTGCTCGAAAAACATCAAGTCAACCACTCCAGGTCTATTCTTGAGAGTTCCAAAACGGGAACTCAAGCACACAATGGAATTACACCTTACTGCCCATAGGACGTTGCCCGACCGTATAGGTCCACGCCTTACTTACCATGGTGACCCGATGCCTATTCCGTGCCAAAGTGGTGAACTTGTCCAAAACGCGACATTAAGAACATCGTGGCTATGGATCCGTTGCACTAGCTAAAAACATTACATGACTCAAAACGAATGAACTAATGCCTTCAAAACATGTAATTCTCAAATAAGATGCAGTAAATGCAAATCATAACCAAATGCTCTACATTGAGCTATTAAAATCGGACAAGTGTCCCCAAGATTCAACAAAATCCAAACCGAACCATAAACTCAACAAATCCAAAGACCCATCATTGAAAATAATGAAATTCAATCAAACGTAAACAACCCGACTTAATGTAAACCCATACTCCAAAATATATAATTGACTCTAACATAGTTTAGATTGGGACAACTCATTTTCCAACTGAATTATATCATTTACTCTTTTAAAAACGTCCCATAACATAAAATCAAACACTTATCTAAAACATACAATATAATGCATTTATAGTCCCACTTTACTTCATGAAATAAATCATCAAAATCCAACGTATATAATTTAGTTGTCAAAATGCTCAAAATCCCAAACGTGGGTGTTTTACAAAGTTTATAAAACCAAACGCTTCAATTAATCAAGATTCGCCAAATAACTCAACAGTTAATAATTTCATGTAAAATATATAAACACTTTAAACTAGATATTTTGGCATGTACACCGTTTTCACAAATCAACTTGAACTCACCTTGCTAGATTTAGGTTAAATATAGATTCTATCCCAACTTGAGCTTTCTTGAAGAAATCTGAATCCACGAGAAAAAATCCTTCCAAGACCTAGATTCACAAATTTCCAACCATAAATAACCATATTCAACCTTTTAGAATCCTTCCCCAAACATTTTACATCCAAATCCCCAATTTGGCCAAAACCCTAATTTTGACCCAAATTCTCCAAAATCATCTAAATCAAAATTTGGGGAAACAAAACACTAGGAAATTAAAGATTTTAGAAGGGGGAAAAGGTAACTCACCACTAGGTTTTGATTAAAAACCTATAACTTCCAAAACCCTAAGACTTGCATAATAAGATGAGAAGGAGAAACCCTTGACATTAGCTTGAGGTTGAACATCCTTGAGGAAGAGTGGAAGATGCACTTTAAATCCATGGATAAATGTTTAGATGAAGCTAGGGTTTGTAACATATGGGAGGAAAAACGGGAGGAAACAAATGGGAGAAAGTTGGGTGAGAGTGGATAATGAGAAAGAGGCTGAAAATCGACCTTTTAAGGCCCTGGCACCGGCTCGCGATAGTGCCTTGCGACCTTGACAAGGTCACTGTCGCAGGGCACAATCGCCCCACTTGTACCGCAAGGGGTGGAGTCCCCACAACTTTTCCCCACGATAGTTTCCTTTGGCATAGTCGTCGAGCACTGTCACCCCACTCCCCCAAACTCCGAAAATTCGAACTTTTTCAATGCCAATACCCTTGATACTCTAAGGGACTTTAAACAATGATTTCCCAATAAAATCCCGCCATTTATAAATTACAAAAACGTCTGGGTGACCTTTATTTACCGAAAATTATGGATGTTACATAATGAGTTGTTTAAATCTTTTTTAAATTTTGATTTATTTATGTAATATATTAAGTTATAATAAAATAAATATTTTTATAACAAAATATATAATTAAAAGTTTTGTCAAGACGATTAAAATGACACCAAAATAAAAGGTTTATGTAGTTTCCAATTTTTTTATACCTTTCTATATTATTTTTATTATTTATATTTAATAAATTATATAAATTAAGCAAAATATAGAAACCATGTAAAAATAATATTTTGAGGACAATAAGTGAAAGTTTAAATAACATAAAATACAATAAATAAAATTTAAATAATGAATAAGATGAATAAAGGAGGCGTATTTGATGTAGTAGAAGAAAAATTAAGTTTTATTTTGAGGTTATATTAGCAAAGTACAAGTCTATTCCACCTTGTTCCATGGGGGTGGGCTGGAACAAGTCTGTTCCAGTTTGTTCCATTCTGTTCCACATAAAAGTTATGTCAAACGTGGAACGGTTATCCCGGTTCTGTTATGTCATGTCCAACATACCAAACACACCCTAAACTCCTAAAGGATGATGAAAACGATGTTGTTTTATATGATGATGTTAAGACACGGTCTCATTGGATTCAAGATCATCCAAACTGAAGATCGCAATCTGAAGCTAAAGCCGAAACGTCGACTCTCAATATTAAAGTCTATGTCGTTTGTAATAAATGTCAATGTAATTGTTTGTTATTGTAATAGTTAACTTAGTTTAAATATCTATTTCTAATAGATATTAGATTTAGTTAACTTAGTTAGATAAAGTTAGTTTCTAGTATTTAGTTAGTTATATTAGAAATAATATCTAGATCTAATATCTAGATATTATCTTAGGAAGTGTGTTCAACACACTAGTTAGATTAGTTGTGTATCTCAATCTCTCAATAGATCAGATCACAATTAACACATACAAACACACACTTAAAGGTGTATTTGAGAGAAAAACAGAGAACACAAATCCAAGCCTTAATCGATCAACCTTGTAACTCATTTGTTATAATCAATACAGGTTGGTAATCTTATTGTTGTTGTTTCTAAGAACTTGATATTAATATTGTTGGACCGACAATTGGTATCAGAGCCTGATTAAGATCAAAATCAAGTTTTACAAAAACGACTCTGTGTTCTTCAAGAAAAAGTGATTTCGAGTGTTAATGTGTTTTAGGTCTTAAAATCAATCAGGTTGTGATCGATTAGCATGCTAGATAGAGTTGTTGGTATTTAATTTCACTATAAAGCATAAATCGAGTTCCAATTTGTGATTTTAGTGAGAAAAAGTCGAGTTTGATAAACGTACTGTGCCATCGATTTCATTTTTAAAAAGTGTGTTTTATTGAGATCAAGTGCTTATATTCAGTTCTAGAAGTGTTTCTAGACATAAGGGTAGAGTTTGGTATTGCTAAATCGATTCAGGAACAGATTTTAGACGATTTTTCGAAGTACGGGATGAACAAAGCGCAAAACAGAAGACGAATACACGCAAAGTTCAACTTTGCGCGTCCCACATCAAACGCAAAGCTTCACTTTGCGCTCCTCAAGTGAAACGCAAAGCTTCACTTTGCGCTCCTCAAGTGAATCACAAAGCTTACTTCTCGGATCTCAAGCAAACGCAAACCTCAGTAGTGTTCATATCTTCAGAAGATCAAGTCTACTTTGCGCTTCCAACGTGAAACGCAAACCTTACTTTGCGCTTCCCACGTGAAACGCAAACCTCACTTTGCGCACTGTGCTTGACACGCAAACCTTGAAGCGCAAACCTCTTTGCTCCAATCCATACTTAGAATATTTTTTCTGAGATTTTTCAAAGCTGCAAACCTCTTTGCTCCAATCCATACCCCCGCAAGGGTGTTGCCCCTTGACCCCACCTGCTAACCGGGTAGCAGGACCCCCGTGCTAAGTCTGCCTAGGGGGACAAAATTTCTTGTGTGATCAAATTTTATCTAGACTAACGGTCAAATCCAAGTTCTTTTTGCACATCAAATTAAACAGGATGACATCAAGCGAAGCTTCTTCAATATGTATGGATGAGAAACCACCTGTACTCTTCAGAGGAGAGTATGAGCAGTGGAAAGATCAGTTCATGGATTTCATAGATAGACATGAATTGAAGAAACTTATAAGAAGATCTCTAGAGTACGGAATTATGACAGTTCCAAGGAGAGTTTATACTCTAGTGAAGAAGAATGGAGAAAGAGAAGAAAAAGAGCTTCCAGTACCACTTGATATGTACTCAGACGAGCAAAGAAAAAGATATAAAGCTGACATCTTAGCCAAATCTTTTATTCTGCAAGGAATATCAGAGGAGATTTCAAATGAGATCTTCTTTACACTAGAACGTGAAGAGGCTACAGGAAAGCTGTTATGGAAACATATTGCTAAGATTATGATAGAATCATATATGTCATCAAGAGTTAAGGTTTTGGAAGTTGAGAACTCTAAGCTTCAAAAGAAAATATCAGATTTTGAAAAGAAGTTCTCAGACCTTTCCAATAAGAGTATTAAAGAGAAGAAGATACTCGAGCTTAGATGTTTAATGCTTTCTCAAACAGTTGAAGACTTTGAGAAAATAATCATATTGGAAAGAGATCAGTTTGCCAAGGAGAGGAAGGCAAATGATCAGAAGGGTGCTAAGAAGGGATTCGAAGAAGAAAGAAACATCCTTGAAGCAAAGCTAAAGAAGCTTACCGAGAAGCTATCTGAATTATCTAAGAGTGTACTGACAGAGAAGAAAAAGAAGTCTGCATTTGAGAAGAAGATTGAGCTCCTTATCAAAGAACGAGACAGTTATTCTTCAAAGGTAAAAGAGCTTCAAGATATTATTTCAAAGACGGTGGTGGTGACTGAGCGAACGACTTCAGAGTCAAAAATCCACTCACCTAGAAATAATTCAGTTGGTTCTAACAAACCAGCCGCAAGCTCACATCAGAAAACTGCTCTATTCAGAAGGTCAGTTAAATCTTCTAATCAGAATCATTTTACTAATCTTTTCTATGACAGGAATAGAGATAGTTCACGTACACATAGAAGGAGGAACAGCTTAAAAGAAGCTGAACTGGTCTGGAACAGGACACCAGTTAAAGAAGAGCTGAAATGTAAAAGCCCATGTGTACATACGCCTAATGCCAAGAAGAACAATGCGCATAAAGGTAAACCTGATTTTGTCTACACGAGAGATAAATTAATCAGTTTATCAGGTAAGAAATTTTATTGTTCTTATTGTCGTACACATGATCCTGTTCACAAGACAAATGATCATTACTGGTACGGTTCTTACTCAATAACCCCCATACGAACTGCAACTAATATTCATGGACCCAAATACCAGTGGGTACCAAAGAAAACTAAACCTGTGTTGCAGGCACCTACTGTCAATGGGGAGTAGGAGAACGGATGGCTCCTAAGTAAATCAGCTTAGAACCCGTACTTCAACGAAGTTGACTTCTAAACACAACAGTTTAGGACTCACACTTCAATCATCAAAAGACCTTACTCCTAAGCTGATAAGGATTGTACTATGATACTCCAACGAGGAAATCAACCTTCAAGGGGGAGTACATATAAATTTATGAAATGTTTGGCATCCGATAGATATGATGACCTACACTTCAAAAAGGAAGTTGTGGATCTCTATCATGTGCTTTAGAACTGACATATTTTAGATGCATAATTTCAGGGGGAGTATAAAAGGTGATGACTTCTGATTATTTCTGATCAGAACTCGTACTTTAAAAAGTTTTACTGCTTTTTGTCTTTTCAATTTAAGTGAATAAATTTTACTTTGACTTGACATAAGACTTTTGCAGAATTTTTGAGAGAAGCTTACAAGTTCATATGTTTATGACTTAAAGCTTAGCTTCATGAGATGAAAGATCACTCGTTAAGGTCTATTCCTTTATCTTAATCTCATATATGGTTGAAAGAAGGACAACTTTCAATCATTGGAAAACATTGTTTTTAATGTTCAAACCACTTCCCGATTTTTCAACACATTTTATATTTTGGGAGTGTATTTTAAATGTTTTCATGATCTAAATTGTGCTTTAACTGAAATAGTTAAACCAATCTGAGCATCACATGCATCATAGGAAAACAAAGAATCATTGTGCTAGGAATTAACACAACTTCAATGCAATCACATTAACCAGTCATTTCTACCCAACAAGTTAATCCTTAGTGATTGAGTGTGCAAAGCGAAAAGAAATGAGTGTGATTAGAGAAAGCTAAATATTTAAAAGAAAGAGCGTGTGAGAACAGAGTTAAAAGAATATCACAACTCTGCACCAACTTTTTCTGAACCGGGTAGCCACAATTCTAGTGATTCACAGTTCTTTGGTGATCATTATTGAAACAGGCAACTAACCCATGCCAACTCTTGATCAAACCTCACTATCTACTCATTTTCTACTTAAATAGAAAATGTTTCATTTTCAAAGGGGATGCAACACATTTGCTATCTGATTTTCATTTGGAAAATATGGATATTGAAAAGAAGGAAGTCTGCCCCACCTTCGCACTTCAAACATGCACATTGAGTCTGTGTTTAACTTACTGTTGTCTCAGTGGTTTACACAATTTTGAGCCAATAAGCAATCATCCGTGCTTAATTCTTTCAACACAAGCATGAACACACAAGGAATTAGTTTCTTTGTCATAACGTTTATAGAAATTACCTTTGTGGTGTTTCGATGATTAAATGGAAGCCCTGAGGGAGTCAACATTAAACAGCTCCTTTCCAATGTGTATTTGTTACACACAGTGACTTAGTGTTACTGACAGGCATGTTAACTGATTCATTAGTTGATTCAGGTGTTACACGACTATTTTGTCTGGATTTGAAAAGATCTGGATGAATATCTTTTGAATTGACGGATCAGGGGCTCTAACCGCAAGATAGACATTTCTTACAATTAATTTTGATGAAGTCGTTGCACTTAACATCAAAAAGGGGGAGAATGACTACAAAAGAAATGGCAAAGATCACATGTTTCAAGAATCACGTCCACTCTTCAAAGGGGGAGATTGTTAGAAAAAGACATGCTGATTTAAGAGCTAGAGAAAGAGATTGCATCTTCCGAGGTGAACAAGAAAACTGAATTGCTAAAATCATTTTCGTAATGATCTTGATCCAAAGGGGGAGATTGTTAAGACACAGTCTCATTGGATTCAAGATCATCCAAATTGAAGATCGCAATTTGAAGCTAAAGCCGAAACGTCGACTCTCAATATTAAAGTCTATGTCGTTTGTAATAAATGTCAATGTAATTGTTTGTTATTGTAATAGTTAACTTAGTTTAAATATCTATTTCTAATAGATATTAGATTTAGTTAACTTAGTTAGATGAAGTTAGTTTCTAGTATTTAGTTAGTTATATTAGAAATAATATCTAGATCTAATATCTAGATATTATCTTAGGAAGTGTGTTCAACACACTAGTTAGATTAGTTGTGTATCTCAATCTCTCAATAGATCAGATCACAATTAACACATACAAACACACACTTAAAGGTGTATTTGAGAGAAAAACAGAGAACACAAATCTAAGCCTTAATCGATCAACCTTGTAACTCATTTGTTATAATCAATACAGGTTGGTAATCTTATTGTTGTTGTTTCTAAGAACTTGATATTAGTATTGTTGGACCGACAGATGAACCACTTGTATACATGTTTATTGTATATTATGCATTTAGTTTAAAATGCATACGCTAAAAAATATAGGGAAATTGACCGACGTAGCCTAATCCCCCTCTCATTTTCACCTCCTAGCCATTTTCTTCCCTATTTTACAAAAATAGCCCTACATCCACCCCCGCAATTACGGACCTAGGTCCACCTCCTCAATTGCGGACCTACGTGACATGTGTCACTCTCCGGATGTACGTGAAAAGCGTGAAAAACACCTAAAGGCTTGAAAATTGCGGACCTGCCAATATGAGATGAGTATAATGGGGGAGCTTACCTTTTTCTTAGGACTTCAAGTTAAACAATCTTCAGAAGAAATCTTTATTAATCAAAGTAAATACATTCGTGACCTTCTGAAGAAGTTCCATTTTGAAAACTCCTCCCCCATGAAAACTCCCATGGCACCACCTTTGAAACTCCATGCTGATCTAGATGGTGTATCTGTGGATATCACCAGCTACCGAGGCATGATCAACTCTCTTCTTTATCTTACTGCTAGTAGACCAGACATTATGTTTGCTACTTGTCTGTGTGCGCGTGACCAAGCCAATCCGAAAGAATCTCACTTGGCTGCGGTTAAACCCATTTTTCGGTATCTGAAAGGTACCATGAATTTGGGTCTTTGGTATCCCAAAGACTCAGGTTTTGATCTAATGGGGTATTCAGATTCTGATTTTGCAGGCTCTAAGATTAATAGGAAGAGCACCACTGGCAGTTGTCAACTCCTTGGTGGCAAGCTTGTTAGTTGGTCTAGCAAGAAGCAGAATTCAGTCTCCACCTCTACCGCTGAGGCCGAGTACGTAGCTGCTGGAAGTTGCTGTGCTCAAATCCTTTGGATGAAGAATCAACTTAGAGACTACAATCAGCTGTACTCTCACATCCCGATTCTGTGTGACAACTCAAGTGCGATCGCCATCGCCAACAATCCGGTGTTGCACTCTCGTTCCAAGCACATCGACATCCGGTATCATTTCATCCGGGATCACATCTCTAAGGGTGATATCGAGTTACATTTCATCCCTACCGACCTCCAACTGGCGGATCTCTTCACCAAGCCTCTTGACGAAGCTCGGTTCAAGTTCCTAATCGGAGAACTCGGCATGTCAAATGCCGATATTTAATTTTTCTTTTGTTCAAAAAAAAGAAAAAAAAAGAAAAGATATATAAAAAATAAAAAAAAAAGAGAGAAAGAAAAGATATAAAAAAAGAGAGAAAGAAAAGATTAAAAAAAATGTCTCTCCTCCCTCTCTCTTTCGGTATATCTATCTCTCTCTCCTATCGACTCTCTCTCCCTCCCTCCCTACCCCACTTCGGCCTCTCTCCCTCTTCGGCCCCCCCTCTCCCCTCGCCGATCTCTCTCTCTTTTCCTTACCCACTTCGGTAGCCGAAGCCACCAACCCCTCTTTTTTCTTCTTCGGTTCTCCTCTCTCTCACTCTCCCCTTCGGTTTCTCTCTCACCACCACCGAACTCCATATCTCTCTCCCTCCCCCCACCCCACACTCTTCGGCCGAACCCACCCTTATTCCTCCCTCTTCGGCCGTCGGTACTCACCCTTATAACACTCCCTAGCCGAAACCCCCATCAACCGAACACTCCCTAGCCGATTCCCCCCTTCAACCGACTACCCTCCTACCGAACACCCCTCTCGGCCGAAGTCCAACCCGCCGAAGCCACAACCTCCCTTAGCCGACACCCCCCCTTAGCCGAACTTCCCCCCCTAGCCGAAACACTCTCCCTTCTCTCTCTTACCCTTCGGCTATCTCCCTCTCTTTCTCTCTTGCACTCCTCAACCGAACACCACACCACCACCCCGCCGAAGCCACACCCTTCCCTCCCCTCCCCTCTAGCCGAAACCCACCCTCCCCTCACCCTCTAGCCGAAACCCACCCTCTCCTCCCCTCACCCTCTAGCCGAAAATCACCCACCTCCACTCCCACCCCCACTCCATATCTCACACAATTTCTTTCGGTTCCTCTTTCCCACCTCCCCTCACCCTCTAGCCGAAACCCACCCTCCCCTCTCTTTCGGTTCCTCTTTCTCTCTCTCTCCTTCCTCTCCTCTCTCCTTCCCTTCGGCTACCGACCCCCTCTCCTCCCTCCCCTCCTTCCCTTCGCCTACCGACCCAACCCCTTCCCAAGTTCGGCAAACGAACAACCCCTTATAACCCCCTAGCCGAAACCTCCTATAACCGACTACCCCCCCCCCCAGCCGAACCTCTCCCACCGAACACCTCAAACACCCCTCTTCGGCTCCCTCTATACCTCCGCACCAAACCACCCCTAACACCCCCTTATATTTCTCGGCCACTACAACCACACACCTCCCCTCCCCCCCCCCCCCCACACACGATACCTTCGACCATCGAACCCCCCCCCCCCCCAAATTTTTTGTTGGCCGAATTCAACCCCTTCCCCATCCTATTTTCGGCCGAAGATCCCCCCCCCCCGGGCACATACACACACAATCCTTTTTACCCATTCACTCTTTCTCCCTTCCAACACTCTTTCTCAACCTTTTTTTATCACTCCTTCCTAGACACCCTTTACCCAACTAAATCCCATCACTACCTCTTACTTTTTCCCATCTCTACCATCTCTCACCATGATTACCTCCCATTTTCTACCCCCCCTTCTCTCTTTCTTTTCTTTTAATTTCCTACTACAAAAAAAAGAAAAAAAAGCAAAGAAAGGAAAAGAGTCCTTAAAAAAAAATGGGCCACTGATCTTATGACTTTCTTCGTGTCTTTTGATTTTTCTGAGTGTGAGTATCTTTATTTTTCTATGTGTTGGTGTCATCATCAAATAGGGGGAGAAAAATTGTTGGCTATCTAGTTGATTTGGTGATGACTCTCCTACCAACACTTAGAAACTCAAGAAGACCTCTCTCAACAAGGGCTCTCTATCTACCAATCAAGCTCTCAGCCCAGGTATGTTTTCCTTCAAAAACTATCCCGATCTACAATGGGGTAATACTAAGGACACTCCGGTGTCCAAAGGTCTCTCAACTGTAGTGGACCCTTCTTCCCCTTTCTTCAGTGACGCCGGCTAGCACTAAATCCTCAACTGCTACTGGCACCGCCGCACTTGCCCAAATGGCTATACCACCGAAAGAACCTTCGGCGGTTACCCAGGTCACACCCCATATCTCAAAGCAACGACACTCTACCTCTTCCCCTCCCTCTCCTCTCAAGAGGCTAAGGAAGGTTTCAAGGGACAAGCCACAAACTCCACCCACCGATTCTCCACAATCGGCAGGTGTTGAAATTTTCCCATCCGGGCCCGGGGACTCTGCTAAACCCAAAACCACCTCCTTTGTATCCTCACAAAAGGATACAATTGTAAAATCGGGGACCCCTATTATTCCCTCATCAACCTTTTCCTTGGTTGATAAGGATGACTTGGACTCCTTCCCTATCCAAGGTGTCTCTTCTCCACCTCACAGCCTATCACCGAGGATTCTCAGTCCTGATGCTTCTGCACGATCCAAGGATGAATCTGCCCTTCCAGAAGCAGGTTCGGAGGATCCCGAAAATCATCTGACTTCTTAGTTAAGAGGGAGTATGAGTTGAGGGGGAGCATCTTACCACTCAAGCTTAAACTCTGCTGAAACTAATTTTGCAATGGACTATGTGATCAAAACCACCTGACATTAGTTGAGGGGGAATATGAATTGAGAGGGAGCAACCAACCACTCAAGTTCAAACAATCCCGGCTACTGTCTTCTGTATCTTTGTATATATTTTTTTTCTTTCTCATTCTTTATTCATTGTATTCATTTATTCGTATGTATAGCTATACTTTTCCATTCTCTTGTAAATGTCAGATATACAAAAAAAAATCAAAAAGAATGGTCTATGTGAAAAGAACCCAAAAAGATTAAATATGGGTCAAAATGAATTATTCAGTATACTCTTTGTTTTACTCTTAAGTATGGATGCCATCTTCAAATAGGGGGAGATTGTTGGGTCATCTAAAGATTTGAAGATGACCTCCTGATCTTCCATCTTGTAGCATCCTACTTAGAATATGTTTGAGGTTCTTTTAGCAACTTGGCTTCTATACAAATGTTCGGTGAAGTCGAAGATTAGCCGAAGAAGACAAAGATGGAGTACATCTCTCAAAGCGGATTGAAGATAGTCTTCTCAGCCTAAATCCAAGTATGCCTAAGTGATTAACACCATCGGCCAGGATGGTGTCAATCTCATATCTTCAGGATTATGAAGGTGTTCTCACATCTTCAGGAGCCAAAGATCTCTTCAAGTCATCGGCAGCCGATGATCTCTCTTTGGAAGCTGAAAGATCTCTTCAAGACATCGGCAGCCGATGATCTCTCCTTTGAAGCTGAAGATGCTCTCACATCTTCAGGAGCCAAAGATGTCTGAAGATTTGTTTCAAACACATTGTACTTTTCTGACAAAGTATATTTGTGATATCTTGCATTGACGTGAACCTCATCTGAAGATCAGATAAAGTAAGCTTTGTCTCCTACACTCTTTTAAGGAAATGTCTCTACCATCCTCTGCAGGTCAACACTTCAAGCCAAAACACCTCAAGACAAAAGGTACATCCTGTACCTTGCTGAAGACTTGTGCCCATCCTTTGCTCAACAGGTGTCCCATGCATTTAATGCATGAGGCACTATAAATATGGAGGATGGTTCAACATGCAAGACAACCAGCTCTCAAGCATTCAAGCATCTCTAAGTGCACTGGCATTTCTCTCTACGAAGTTCTTATTGTTTTCTAAGTGTTTTACAATTGTTCTTCATTTCTCTTTGTGTAAGATTGTTTGAATAGATTTCATCTATTCTCTTCCACAACAATCAAAAGTTTTCTATGTGTAATTCTTGATTTCAAATCAATAAGAATTAAATTAAGTGAAAACTGTGAGTATTGTATTCAACCCCCCCTTCTACAATACATCCTTTATTTACATACTGCTATTTGGGACCAACAAAGACCAAGGACGAAAACCGTTATAAGCATCAAACCACAGGGACTAAAATCGTAGTTTACTCTTTATTTTATTTTATATTACGATTATTATTTTCTGCTACCACTAAAAAGATAATTCTGAATCCGTCTATATGGTCTACTCGGAACTTTAAAAGGTTTTAATTCCAGTTTCAGTTACGTGTTATGTATATCTTATAAAAGACATTATACGTGGAATGGATTTGTGGATGTCTGAACTCTGATGTGAATGCTTAGGGTTCTTTGGATATGAGTTTAAGGTTTATTTAGATTAATGGGTATTGTTTTGGATATTTGATTTCTGTGGTTGGATAGTAATTTCATTGGTGTTTGGACTAATTTGGATATAAAATTAATCAAGTACAGGTTTGGTTGTGACTCACTCTTCGATTTCTGGGGTTTTTGTATCGTCGTCGCAGACCCCGGTTGGTACCGGGAGTCAGGGCCAAGTCGGGGACCGGAGAGTCCCGGTCGAGCTAAGCCCGGGGGAGACCCGGGCGATGCTCAAACCCGGGGGAGACCCGGTCGATACAGGGGACCGGGAGAGACCCGGTCGGTACCGGGAACCGGGGGGGACCCGATCAACCATAATTCAGTCGAGTAGGTTCGGTCGAGTGGAGTTCGGGGAATCAGAGAGGAGCCAAGGTTCTGGATTAGTTTTGGGTCTGTGGGTCTTTCTTGGTCAGTTCATTTAGTTAATTTCCTTATCTGTTCGTTATTGTAGGGAATAATTTCTAGCTAGGTGCAAGCAGTGATCAGGTGAGTTTCTGACTTACCAACCTCTTAACCCTTTGAAATATTTTTAAACTGAAATTGGGACGTATGAAATCATGTGGTTAATTAATATTATGTTTTAAATGTTCTCACAAGTTTAACTGTTTATTTTGAAATTATATATATGATCTTCTGAGCTATATATATAATTCGGGAAATGATGGAATTACGGTGATCACGAAAATCTCACAATACCAATGTGTGTGGAATTCGTTTCCTGCACATGTGGACGGGGAGTTTGCTTGGGCCCCGGTGTGAGCAGGGAGTCTGCTTGGGCCCCGATCGTGGATGTGCACATGGTAATGGGATATTGGAACACAACTGGTCATTGTGTTTTCCGCTTGGAACGCAACATAGAAGTTGACTTTTGATAAAATTATTGTATTTAATTATGTGTCTCGGATTGTTATTTATCATAATTTGTTGCAACTGTTATTGTTTATTAGATCTCAACGTTTGTTAGGAATTCACTAGACCTTACGGTCTAACCCTCGTTTTCCAATCTTAAAACCCATTTTCAGGAAGAAACGTGGGTAATGCTTCAGGGAAAGGGAAAGAGAAGGCTTAGAGCTGTTAGCGGACTCAAGCGAAGAATTAGTTTAGTTCATTTATCGTTTAATTTAGTAACTCTCGGTTGTAGTTAAGACTTCAGTCGTTTAAATTCCTATTTTGGCGAATGTAAACCTTTGTTATCAGATTTATGTTATATTATGTTTGGTTTGAAATCTTGGTTGTTACATTTGGTATCAAAGTCATAGTTTAAGGGATTTAGGTGACCGGATGGGCCTAGACTTAAACTGAGAACTTAGGAAATTCAACTGAGAGATAGGATGCCTGGGAAAGTTCACTCTAGGAGCGATAATGATAAGGTAGAAAGGACTTTCATGTAAGGTAAATTTCAGGTTCTACCTGGCCATTGTAACTGCAAATTTACAGGTACATGTATGTGCTTGCATAACCTTGTCATGTTAGGTTTCTCAGTTTTGATTCTCTTGTGGATTAAGCAGTTTCGTCATGTCGGGGAGATCGTTGAGAAGCAGATCAGTACTAGCTGAGGAGTCAAACCTAGTTAACGAGACTCCGGTGGTTGAACGAGCAGTACCGGTAAGACAACCCGTCGCTCGTGGGAGGGCCAGGGGACGGGCGAAGAAGACGGTGAGGACTACACGAAAGGCTACCACTCAGTTGGAACCGAATGTTGTGAATAGGGGGAGCGGGACGACTCAGTCCGGTCAGCGGGCAAGGAGTGCGAAAATTCCTGTTAATAGGGAAGTGTCGCAGCAGGAGAGATCTACTTCTGTAAGGGGAAGGGGTCAATCACGAGGTCGGGGTCGTGGACGTAACCAAGCTTTTGTTACACACGCAGCCTTTGCTGTGGAAATGGGTAAGCTACAAGAGACTCTGAACGCTATTCTAGCTCAGCGGGAGGGGTCGACATCTGGAAACAAAGAAAAAACTGAGAGTAAGGAAGGAACCAAAATGTCCAGTCCTCCTATAGTCAACATCAATCGACTACACTGGTGGTGAATGAGTCGGCAGCTAAGGGGTGCAGTTACAAAGAATTTGCTACTTGCAAGCCTCTTACTTATAAAGGAGAATGTGATCCAGTTTTAGAACTAAAATGGGTTAAGGGTATGGAGTTTGGGTTCGACACTAGCAAATGCGCGAGAGAGGATAAGGTGGTTTATGCCTTGTCTATGCTGAGGGATGAAGCGGTGATGTGGTGGGATGCGGAATCTGGAGGTCAAGGATCGTTGGAGGCCAAAGGTATGTCTTGGGAAATGTTTGTGAGCAGGTTTAAAGCACAATTTTGTCCTCTGGCGGCAGTCAAAAAGCTGGAAGAGGAGTTTTTAGGTCTAGAGCAAAGAGAGATGACAGTTTGGGAATATACTTCGAAGTTTATTGAAAAGTCTCGTTTCGTGGAGATTTATGTGCCAAGTGAGGAGAGGCGTGTAGAACGTTACATCTTTGGTTTGAGGAGTGACATTCGGGAGTTTGTTGCGAACAAGGAACCAACTACTTTTCAATCAGCAATTAACGCGGCGGAGATGAGAAAGAAGGAAAAGAACCGTCAAGCGACTGAAAAGGTGAATGAGAAGCGGAAATGGGAAGGATCGGGAATAGATGGAAAGAAAAGGAAAGTGTTCAAGTCTGAGGGACGAGGGGATCATGGAGTCATGCCCAAGTCGTGTGGTAAGTGTCACCAGGTTCATCGTGGTGAATGTATGGTTGATTCAAGGTCCTACTACCGATGTGGGGTATCGGGTCATGTTGCAAAGGATTGTCCGAAGAATCGATCATGTTTTCAATGTGGGTTGCCTGACCATATAAGGCCAGATTGCCCACAGTTGAAAAAGGGCGGGGCGGTGTAGTACGGTGGAAAGCAAGGAAGCAAAGGGGAAGAGAAAAGGCCAGAGCCAGCGCGTTCGAAGGGACGTGCTTTTCATATGACGGCGGTAGAGGCAGAAGAAATACCGGAAGTAGTGTCAGGTACATTTCTGGTGAATTCATTACCTGCCAAGGTGTTATTTGATTCGGGGGCGGATCGTTCCTTTGTGTCACCTGTATTCTTGAAATGTCTGGATGTGAAACCTAAATGCTTAGAAAGGGCGTTAGAGGTAGAAACGGTCGATGATAACCGGGTGTTCATTAGAGAAGTCGTCGAGGGTTGTGTCATAGATGTAGAAGGGAGTTTAGTACCTCTGCTGTAACACGCTAAAAATTTGGGTAAAATAAAACTTAAAATTTCTGCAATATAACGCCTAAAATAAGACGAATCCAAAAACCTGTAAACATGACGACTAAAACCCGATAGAGTCGGGGTAGTTCTAAAATGAAGTAGCGGAATAAATAAGACATAAACATGAAAACCTATTCAATCTAGAACAATTAACAACTAGATTAAAGTGGGTGTCACTATGACTTCAAAACACTCTTTCTCGATGTCCCCAAAAGCCCGGTCCACGGAGGAATCCTAAGTGCAATCCCGACGAATCAAGGGGACCTACTCGCACCACTAGCGGAACCTATGAACCATTTAAACATGAACACAAGTGTTAGAACGAAGTCTAACAGTTATTGCGCCGATAGTAGTTATAATGTAAATGAGAACACTAATTAAATGATACCGGCGCCCATGCATTGAAGTCAATGCCAAAACCTCTCAATTGGAACATTTAAAATTCCTGTACATTAATAACATAGATATTTTCCAAATAAAACGGGATAACCCGCGATGTAGATTGGATTTCACCGTCCAGCCCCGGTTCTAGTTCCCATGCCACACCGGACATCACAATCCTCAAACCGTCTCTGCCTCTAGCGCTTACCCCGTCGGGTTACACCTCAAGGTCTTACAGACAAGGATGCCTATCCAATCTAGCTGAGTTCCAACTAAGGGACTTGCGTCCCCTATTGTCCACTCGCAATGCCCAAGGCAATAAACATGCAATATATTATGCATACCATCTAAATCCTCGTGCACCAGGAAATAGACATAGGACTTCTAACAAGAGTCATGAACAATTACAGATGACAATCTTCATGTAAACATGTTATCGACCCAAATAATGTGATCATGCTTATTACATAATCACCATAAGAAACTACAACTCATTTAGCCACATATAAATCCCCAACTAGTATAATGACTCCAACTGCTGATAAGAATTTAGGCATTTGACTTTTCAATATGTAAAGTTATAAACCTACACCATGATTTGCCCATTTCTATGAGACTTGCAACTAGCACTCCACAATATGTATAAACACTTCTTCCAACCCCCTAAACCTCATTTATTGAAGATAAGCAAAACCCTAGTTTTTAGGTCAATACCATGCATTTCATAAATTTCATATAACAAATAATGGAGTAAGTATGAATGTACATAAGTTACGGAAACTTACCTAGAGGTTAAATGAACAAACCCTAGAAATGAGGAATGAATAGGATTTGAGACTTCCACCCTTTGATCTTGAAAGAGTAACTCCTAAGAACTCAAAATCCTAAGAATCACCAACCATTAATGATTTACCCACCTATCAATTAATGAAGAGAGAAAGGGAAGAGTGTGTGTGAAAATCGCACCTTTAGTGTGTGAAAACGTCTTCAATTAGATCCAACTTCAATTAATGATCTAAACCCTAAAAATGGCATTAAATGAGAGTTTGGTCGTCTGGACACCGCGCGCGATAGTGCCCTTGGCACAGTCGCGATAACTGTACCGAGACCTCCCCCACTCTCGCGACCTTGACATCGCGATTGTGACCATGGCACTATCGCCGGTCACAATCGCGCCATATGTACCGTGGCCTCAAACTCTCTCGCGATATTGCCCATGCGATAGTGACATTGTCACTATCGCGGGCACAGTCGCCGAAACCCCTTCATCTGCCGAAACCCGACGATTCGACCCGTTTTCACCCAGATTCAAAAACCATGAAGGAGAACTCTTAAACATAAACTTAAAGTAATTATTTTACAAAGAGGTTTAAAATTCGGGGTGTTACATCTACGGTTATATCCTATGGCAATGGGGGAGTTTGATATAGTGTTGGGAGGTTGGCTGAAAATAATGCCAACATGGTCTGTAATAAGAAGTTAATTCGAGTACAAATACCGGACAAGGGAACGGTAATCTTGTATGGGAGTCGACGAAATAAAAGGGTTAGCTTTATGTCGATGGTTAAGACAACTAAATGTTTAAAGAAGGGGTGTGAGGGGTTTTTGGCCTATGTAGTTGATGCCAAAAAGGAGAAGCGGGGGATTGAGGAAGTAAGAGTGGTGAGTGAGTATCCGGAGGTATTTCCGGAGGACTTGGCGACCTTACCCCCATATCGTCAAGTAGAATTTTGCATAGACTTGGTGTCGGGTGCTGCACCAATAGCGCGTGCTGCATACCGGTTGGCGCCTTCGGAGATGAAGGAAATGATGTCTCAGTTACAAGAACTGCTCGATAAGGGGTTCGTGAGACCGAGTACCTCACCTTGGGGTGCGTCGGTACTTTTTGTGAAAAAGAAAGACGGTACAATGCGGATGTGCATTGATTACCGTGAGCTTAATAAGGTAACAGTTAAAAATAAGTATTCGCTTACGAGGATAGATGATTTGTTCGATCAGTTGGAAGGAGCTAGCTATTTCTCCAAGATTGATTTGCGGTCGGGCTACCATCAGCTTAAAGTGAGAGAGAATGATATTCCGAAAATGGCGTTTCGAACAAGATATGGGCACTATGAGTTTTTGGTAATGCCTTTCGGCCTAACCAACGCGCCAACGACTTTTATGGACTTGATGAATAGGGTGTGTCAAACCTATTTGGATAAGTTCGTAATTGTATTCATAGACGATATCCTGATCTACTTGAAATCTGAAGAAGAGCATGAGGAGCACTTGCGCGTCATCTTGGAATTGCTGAAGCGAGAGAGACTTTTTGCCAAATTCTCTAAGTGCGAGTTTTGGTTGAGGGAGGTACAATTTCTTGGACACGTAGTATCTCGAGAGGGAATCAAGGTAGACCCATCGAAGGTTGAGGAAATTCAAGACTGAGAACAACCGAAGAATCCGTCGGAAGTGAGAAGTTTCTTAGGGTTGGCAGGATACTATCGAAAGTTCATCAAGGATTTTTCGCGGATCGCAACTTCGTTGACATCCCTCACGAAGAAAAATGTGAAGTTTAGGTGGGCGGAAGCACAAGAAGAAGCGTTCCAGAATTTGAAAGTAATGCTGAGTACGGCGTCGATTTTGACCTTACCGGAGGGTTCCGATGATTTTGTGGTGTATAGTGATGCGTTGAGATTAGGATTGGGTTGTGTCCTAATGCAGCGAGGTAAAGTGATAGCATATGCGTCTCGTCAATTGAAGGACCATGAAACACGTTATCCCACCCATGACTTGGAGTTGGCAGCAGTGGTGCTTGCGTTGAAGATTTGGCGGCATTACTTGTATGGGACGAAGTGCCAAATCTTCACGGACCATAAGAGCTTATGTCACCTCTTTGATAAAAAAGAGTTGAACATGCGCCAAAGAAGGTGAATGGAATTATTATTAGATTACGACTGTAAAATCGAATATCACCCGGGAAAGGCCAACGTGGTGGCTGATGCCCTGAGCCGCAAGGAGAAAGGCGAAACTACGAAGGTGGTGGCCATGCGAACGGAAGTGTCGTCCAACTTGATGGACGAGATAAAGAAGGCGCAAGCAAATGCATTGTTGCCTGAAAACTTAAAGCAGAAGCGGATGCTTGGAATTCTAACTGCCTTATCTGAAGATAGCCGTGGGTTGAAGTGTTTCAAGAATAGAGCTTGGGTTCCAAAATTGGGAGAGCTTAGGCGAGAAATTTTGGAGGAAGCGCATAAGTCAAAATATTCGATCCATCCTGGAACAAATAAAATGTATAGAGATTTAAAACAAAATTTTTGGTGGTCGGGCATGAAGAAGGATATAGCTCACTTTGTGGAGCGTTGTCTTACTTGTCTGGAAGTAAAAGTGGAACACCAAAGGCCATACGGGAAGTTGCAACCATTGGAAATCCCAGTCTGGAAATGGGATCAAATCACCATGGACTTCGTAACCAAGCTGCCGAGGACTCCGAAGGGTTACGACGCTATTTGGGTAATTGTAGATCGATTGACGAAATCGGCACACTTTTTACCCATAAAGGAGACATATTCATTAAGGAGGTTGGAAAATTTGTATATAGATGAAATTGTAGCGTGACACGGAGTGCCAATATCGATAGTTTCAAATAGGGACAGTCGTTTCACGTCAGCATTTTGGAAGAGTTTTCAACGGGAGATGGGATCGCGCATAAAGATGAGTACAACATACCACCCTCAGACCGACGGTCAGAGTGAGCGAACCATTCAGACGTTGGAAGACATGTTGAGGGTATGCACTCTGGATTTTCAGGGATCGTGGGAAAATCATCTTCCTTTGGTCGAATTTGCGTACAACAATAGTTATCATGCCAACATTAAGGCGACCCCTTATGAAGCCTTTTATGGGCGGAAGTGTAGAACCCCCTTGTGCTGGAGTGAAGTCGGAGAGCGACAGCTAGCAGGACCGAAGTTGGTGCAACTCACAACGGATAAGATAATTCAAATTCGGGAAAATCTAAAAGTAGCTCGGGATCGGCAAACAAGCTATGCAGACAAACGGCGAAAGGACATAGAATTCCAAATCGGGGATCGGGTTATGCTCAAGGTGTCTCCATGGAAGGGAGTAATGCAGTTCGGTAAGAAAGGAAAGTTAAACCCACATTTTATTGGGCCATTTGCGATAGTGGAACGTATTGGGGAAGTAGCGTATAAGCTCGAGCTTCCCGAAGAATTGCGGAGTATTCACAATACGTTTCATGTCTCCAATTTAAGAAAATGTCTAGCGGACGTGAGTATGGTGGTGCCAATGCATGATGTGCAGATCGATGAACGGTTGAATTTTGTAGAAGAACCTGAATCTATCACCGATCGAAAGGTCAGAAAGTTAAGGAATAAAGAGATTGGGTTGTTAAAAGTCCAATGGTGTTTTCATAAAGGACAAGATGCTACTTGGGAGTTTGAATCAGAAATGCGAGCCAAATATCCTCATTTGTTCGAAGAGAAGATTCCGAGGACAGAATCCTTTTAAGGTGGGAAGGTTGTAAGGACCATTTGTAGAAATATCTAATTTTTGTAAAGTCTTGGGTTATTGGGTGAATTTTGGAACTTAAGGTACTATTAAGTAATTTGGGGTAAATATTTAAAGGGACAAATCCCTAAAATTTCACTTCTATTCATTCTGCATTTAGGTTGAAGGCGGCGATCGAAGGATCAAGGGCAAGGTATTGGGGAAATCGATCTAGGAGCAAGTGGTATCTCGGAGGAATCATCATTAAAATGTTAGTTTTCATCATTATCGCCCCATAGATTTGTTTCTGCATCTTCTTCTGGGTTTTGGAATGGACTTGTGGATGTCTGATGTGAATGCTTAGGGTTCTTTGGATATGAGTTTAAGGTTTATTTAGATTAATGGGTATTGTTTTGGATATTTGATTTATGTGGTTGGGTAGTAATTTCATTGGTATTTGGACTAATTTGGATATAAAATTAATCAAGTGGAGGTTTGGTTGTGACTCACTCTTCGATTTCTAGGGTTTTTGTATCGTCATCGCAGACCCCGGTTGGTACCGGGAGTCAGGGCCAAGCCGGGGACCGGAGAGTCCCGGTCGAGCTAAGCCCGGGGGAGACCCGGACGATGCTCAAACCCGGGGGAGACCCGGTCGATACCGGGGACCGGGAGAGACCCGGTCGGTACCGGGAACCGGGGGGGACCCAGTCAACCATAATTCAGTCGAGTGGGTTCGGTCGAGTGGAGTTCGGGGAATCAGAGAGGAGCCAAGGTTCTGGATTAGTTTTGGGTCTGTGGGTCTTTCTTGGTCAGTTCATTTAGTTAATTTCCTTATCTGTTCGTTATTGTAGGGAAGAATTTCTAGCTAGGTGCAAGCAATGATCAGGTGAGTTTCTGACTTACCAACCTCTTAACCCTTTGAAATGTTTTTAAATTGAAATTGGGACGTATGAAATCGTGTGGTTAATTAATATTATGTTTTAAAATGTTCTCACAAGTTTAACTGTTTATTTTGAAATTATATATATGATCTTCTGCGCTATATATATAATTCGGGAAATGATGGAATTGCGGTGATCACAGAAATCTCACAGTACCAATGTGTGTAGAATTTGTTTCCTGCACATGTAGACGGGGAGTCTGCTTGTGCCCCGGTGTGAGCGGGGAGTCTGCTTGGGGCCCGATCGTGGATGTGCACATGGTAATGGGATATTGGAACACAACTGATCATTGTGTTTTCTGCTTGGAACGCAACATAGAAGTTGACTTTTGATAAAATTATTATATTTAATTATGCGTCTCGGGTCGTTATTTATCATAATTTGTTGCAACTGTTATTGTTTATTAAATCTCAACGTTTGTCAGGAATTCACTAGACCTTACGGTCTAACCCTCGTTTTCCAATCTTAAAACCTATTTTCAGGAAGAAACGTGGGGAGTGCTTCGGGGCAAGGGAAAGAGAAGGCTTAGAGCTGTTAGCGGACTCGAGCGAAAAATTAGTTAAGTTCATTTATCATTTAATTTAGTAACTCTCGGTTGTAGTTAAGACTCCAGTCGTTTAAATTCCTATTTTGGCGAATGTAAACCTTTGTTATCAGATTTATGTTATATTATGTTTGGTTTGAAATCTTGGTTGTTACACGTTTGGTTTGCGGGATTGGAATGGAATTGATTGGATTTCAAGGAGGGATTTGGATTTGGGGGATTTGAAATCCATTCGTGTGTTTGGTTTGTAGGATTTGGAATGGATTTCAAATCCATTCTTTTACAAATCTTTGGTTTGTAGGATTTGGATTTAGATTGAGTTTTTTTTTGTTTTATAAAGAATTTATTTTTATTGATAAACGTCGAATTTGGATCGATACAATTTGAAGTATGGATCACCCTTTAAAATCCATTGGATTTGGATTTCAAATCCAGGCCCAATGCCAAGGATTTCCAAATTCATTATATGAGGGATTTTAAAATGGTCAACGGATTTGAAATTCGGTCAATAAAATCCTTTCCTGCAAACCAAACTCAGGATTGGAATGGATTTGAAATCCAAATCCTTCCTAATCCATTCCAATCCCGCAAACCAAACGCGCCCTTAGGGGTTAAATTGTGGATAAATCTGTCTGTCTCAAAGACGGGAAACCAATAGGTTTAAAGGAAGCAAAGAGAGAGGGTTGAATTATTTCTGATATTAATTTGTTTAGGGTGGCTTAATGGGGACACGTGAGGGATCCTTGCTTATTCCATATAGCCCTTTTAACTTAATGAATTAACGATTAAACCGTAAAGAAACACTCATGAATGGTTAAGCGTATAGTTGCACATACTATTAAGCTCGTTAAGCTAAAATTAAACAACTCCTTAAACTTATAATTTAAAAAATATAATACCTTTATGCGAAAAGCCATTCAGTTTTATCTTGTATAGAGATGTAAATTTGTGATGGAAAAGTAGTAACAAATCGATATGAATTACAGTTTGAAAATAACTTTTTTTGATGCAATAGGAATATGCGGAAGAATTGACAAATGTCAAACCCAAAAAGGCTTATGAGTTTACAAGCGTAAATTTAAAAATATGGAGAAAACTTCAAAATTCTCTAAGAGAACCTTTTATTGAAACTTTATAATTGAATTGAAAACAATAAAGGGATTAATCCTATTTATAACTAGGCTTAGAGATAACTAAGGAAATTAAATCTATCATAATTCTAAATCAACTAGAAAACTATTTAAATAATTAATAAAAAGGAAACTTAATAATAACTCTAATGATAATTAAAGCAAAAAATAATTATCCAAAGTTTAAAATAATTAAAATAAGGAAATATGTTTTCGAGAGTTATTTCGAGACTTAAGTCTCGGTGAAACTCTCGGTAGTTTCTGGGATTCCAGTGGTCACCGGTATTTGTACTTTGTTTATATATTATTTAATATATTATATTATTTAGTTTTTTTATCATTACTTTGTTTGTATTAGTTAACATATTATATTATTATAAATTTGTCTTAATTATATTATTAAATATTGTAATTAATTATTTTTTCAAGATGTCAATTTTGGTCATTTTACATGTTTATAAGCTAGTTTTTATCAAACATGACTTATTCATCAGGTAGCTTATCTGCTACCAGCTAGCTTATTAATCATCAGCTACCAGCTAGCTTATCAGTAATCAGCTAACTTATCAGTTAGTTTGTCAAACATAACTTAAGACTTGGGGCCTTTGAAGATTCTCCTCAGAGGTCACTTGTTCAAGTCCTGCAAGACCACTGAGAATTTTTCTGGCTATTCTTCTAAATCCTTGGGATTTGTCGAGGTACATGCAAACTGGATCGAACATTCATGATTAAAAAAATGATTTAAGATGATTTACAGCAAAATAACAAATATAATTATCATAATTTTTCACTTGGAATATTTAACGTTTTTTCTGTAATTTAATATTTTTTTCAAAATAAGTATACAATTAAAAAAAACTGAAGTAAATATAAAGACCAAATTGTCTACTTATTTACACCCTATTATCTAAAAAAATTATCCATCATATATTTATGTTTATCCCGTGAACATATTTTTTCTTAATTTTAATTAAAGTGATTAACAAAAATAGTTAACTAAGACAAGCTTAGTATAACGAAAAAATAAAAATAAAGTTATTTGATAAAAATTAGTATAATGACAAAAATACATACTTAATGCCATGGATTACTATTTATTTTATAACAAAACAATATTATATGAATAGAATATACTTTGTGGAGAGGTAAAATAAATAAATAATAACCGCTGACAAGAAAAAGGTTGTCGCGTGATATGGTAAATTAAATCCGGTGTTGAAAGTAGTTGAAAATGGTCAGACTATACGGCACGTGAGTCGCCGACGCACTCTACACGTGAGAGACTTCCCTTCGAATTTTGTTGGGATCCTCCTACATCTGTGTTTCATAAAATTACTAGAAGCCGTACTCGCGCAATGAAGCGAGATAAATCACGATTTTAATGTTTATTTTTATTTTTTGTTTTTTATTGATTTATAGTACGATTTTGGATGGTTTTTATTGAGTGATAATGGTTTTTTTATATATAAATTTGTTTAATTTAGGCTTAACAATATAATGTTTTTTATATAAAAAAAATTAAGTAGTTTGTTAAAATTCATTAATTATCTTATATATTTTAAATTTTTTATATTTAAATTGAGATGTTTATCCTGTTTTGATTATGTTTATCAGAATTCAAATTTCATAATTTTAGGGTTTGGGGATTAGAGATAAAGATTTTGGGGGATAAAGATGAAATATATTAATTAGGGTTAAAAACTTTACAGGTAGTACATTAGGCTTTAGTAGTTATTTTTAAAAAAATTTAAGTAGATAACTTTAAATGATAGTACATAAAGCTTAGTGAGTTGTAATTAAGAGTTTTTTATACCACCTTTATAATATAGTATAGATAAATTAAATTAAGCACCATTTATCGGGTAACTATTTGTCGTTAAGAGTCATCATTCTTATTAGATAATATTTTCGGTCAAAAAATAAAAATAGATTACTGGTAAACATTTTTGACCCGGTAAACAATTATCGGGTTAAAGTCTTTGCCCTCGATTCTTAGTATACTTGCTCAATAAGATAAATGACACTTTATAAATATTTATCCGATAAGTATTTGATAAACAATCTTTAATTGACGGTGAAACACACCAATTTAATTTTTTTAATATATAATCATTGGACAGGTAAAAGTTAGACCCATCCCCACCGTCTCCCCCAAATCATCATCCCTGCCACATTACACAACCACCACCAAGCCATCAACTACCACCTCCATCTACGCCACCCCAACCAGCCACTCCACCTCATCCCAATTGTATTTTCAATAATTTATATATATATATATATATATATATACACATATATATATATATAGGGTCAGGTTTAGGGGAAAACCTCAAAAAAAAGGAAAATTAAGGAACACCCTGGTAGCCTTTAATCTGGACGGTATGCACTTGTGCATACAAGTAATTAATTTTGTATGCACAAGTGCATACCGTCCAGATTAAAGGCTACCAGAGTGTTCCTCAGTTTTCCGCTTTTTTAAGGTTTTCTCTTGAACCTCCGTCTATATATATAAAGGGGTTAAGTTTTGATGAGAATAAAAGTTATAGTGAGAAGAGTAAGAAATGATCTCCACTGTTGGATGTACATTATGATGAGATGCGCCGTATCAATTCCCGTATTAAACGCAATTCATAGGATGGGGGTGTGATTAAAATGATCAAGGGTCCAGATCCCTTCTTATCTTATCACCTTAACTTTTCTTCTCACACGATCTTTCGTTTCTCTCTCTCTCTCTATATATATATATAGTCGTGTGAGAAGTTGAGGTTAACGTGAGAAGTAAATATGAATCGTTGATCACTTTTTAATTAAATGTCTTTCAATAAATTGCGACTTAGAAGAGAATTTATCTGATGCATCTTATCCTAATATGCATCTAATTCTCATTCAACGATTGATAACCACTTCTCACATGAAGTCCGTGAGAAGTGGTTATCAATCGTTGGATGAGAAATTGATGTATATTAAGATGAGATGCAACGAGATGCACCAGATCAATTATATTTCAAGATGCAATTCATGGGAGGGCTTTTGATTAAAAATGATCAATGGTCAGATCCACTTCTTTATATATATATATATATATAGGAAATAAGAACGACAATTACTTATCGAAGATTTCGAAAGTACGTTTGAGTTGGCAAGTGAGAGAAAACCTAACCAGAGTTAGAGGAAATTAACCAAACTCTCAAGTCGGCTGTTTTTTCATTCCTTCCTATTTATAAAACTCCTCTGTTCGCCATTTCCTTTGACAAATTGACTCCTCATTCTCTTTCCATTCTTCTCTCTCCATCAATAAATTCCAGAGAGATAGAGAGAGAGAGAGAGAGAGAGGAACAGTGACATCTGCAACTGAAGATACTGAGAGAGACTACTGGCGTCTTCGTGTCTGAATTGAACCAACAATGGCGGTCTCTTTCAGATTCTTCTTGCTCTCTTCATCGCTAATTCTACTTCTCGCTTCCGTCAATGCCGTTTCCAGGTAATCCTATACAATGCAAATCATCGTTTTCCGCCTCTGTATTTTAGTACTTTTTGATCATATCGTTGCGTTTTTCTGGATCTGTTTTACTTCGGTTCAAGTGAAAATTTGCGATCGTGAATTTGATATATGTGATTATCGAATCATTTCGAGTGTTGCTTTTAGTTTTTGAGATGAAATGAAGTTGATTCATTGAAGTTTTGGTGGTTTTTTCAGTGAAGAAGAGAAATATGAGTTGCAGAGCTTGGTAAACAACTCAACAATGGCGGAACGGTTAGTTACTTTAATTCTACGCAATCAATTCTTAGTTGGAGATCTTATGAATGAATGCACTAATTAGGTTGTTGATAAATTTGTGTTGTTGATGATCGGTTCAGATTGGATCTCTTATTTGACAGTGTGGATCTTTCAACTTTAATTGTTCTTTTATTTATTTTGTTTCGTACGTACGTACAATACAGTACAGTACATCCATATTCTGAGTAATTCACAGAACGGAAGTTTGGGTCACCGAACTCAATCAAGAGATAGATAGTGATTTCGTGTATTTTGGCTAACGGCCTTACTAGATAAGCACTTATCGAGTGTCAATTACGTTACCAAGTGAGCCTAGAATTTTACCGAGTAAGTGAACAAAAAGATTTTTACCGATAAGCATCCTGGTAAAATACATTTACCAATAATCTTATGACCGAGAAGGCGAGAATGTAAACTGATAAGCTAAGTGAGTATGGTAACTCTTACCGGTAAATGTTTAACTGTAAGCGTTTGATAATCGGTCCATTCGTAGTTGCAGCAATTTATCATCTGAATATCAATTTAGTTTAATGGTGAGAATATCTTACTAATTTGTTCTAAATTGCTTTTTATGACATGCTTTAGGTTTAGTCTTGTGTAGCTTCTTCATATATAGATTATTTTGGGATTGATATTTGATGCTTCATTTTCAATACTAAATCTGAGTTCAATTTCAGGACAATCGAAAACATTGGTATCGAAAGGAATGATGATGCTGTTGACGATCCAGACATGGTGTCTTCTATGGTTGACATGTGAGTCACTTCACTTCCCTTTGTTTTTCTCTCCTCTCAGGAATCACATATGATATATTCTCTTCTGTGCTCCCCAAGGTTAAAAGTGCTCAGATAAAGAATCAA
The DNA here is from genome assembly GCA_954870635.1 of Arctium minus. Lineage (NCBI taxonomy): Eukaryota > Viridiplantae > Streptophyta > Magnoliopsida > Asterales > Asteraceae > Arctium > Arctium minus. Next base: position 193,291,451 of record OX941080.1, read on the forward strand.
ATAGTCTTACAAAAATTGGTGGAAAAGCACGTACTTTAATGTGTATATATATAGAGAGAGAGATGGGTAGGTTCGTACAAGAACGATATCTATTTAAGAAAACACGAGAACAAACGAGTATATACAAAATCATATATGATTCACGTATAAAATAATATATGATTTGCCGCGACTTGAAGTCGCGGACAAAGTCGTGCGTGTCCATTTTTTAGCCGTTAATGCCACATGATTTGTTGTTTTCTTAAATAGTTAGCGTTTTCGTTTGAACATATTCTCTGTGTATATATATGTGTATATAGGGAAGTTTAAATGAGAACAAGAACCAAATAAAAGAACTAGAAAATAGCCAAATCACGTCTAAAATCACATGTAATTTTACACAACGGTTAACACAAGCGTTTTCGGACGACAGTAGCGGATCTAAGGATTTCTATAATGGGGGTCGAAATTCAAATTTATATAATTTTTGGTGTCAAAAGTAGACATATGCTTATAAAATATAAAATTTATAATATAAAAAAACCAAATTCAACTCCTATGGATAGATCCAACTGTTGGTGGGCGACGTGGCCCGTGACCAAAGTCACGTGACTCACTTGTGATTTACTCGTAATTTTAGTGCAAAATTACATGTTATTCGATTGTTTTCTTATTCTTTTATTTGATTATTATTCCTGTATGAAACCGACTCTCTATATATTATTATAATTAAAATATTTTGATAATCAGTCTCATGTATATAATAAAATGGGGAAATAGATTAATGGAAATTGTCGTATAGACAAGTTTGCATATCGAACAAGTTAATAAAATCCGGCGGACCCAATATTTTTTGTCAAGCAGGTGCATCAAAGGTTCGTAAGGTTGTCTAATGTATTATTAGTTGAATATCATCGTTTTAAGGGATTTTTTTAAGTTTTTTATTTGATTTTAAACTACTTTTTCATATTTTTGGTTGATATCCTATATATTTTTTAATATTTCATATACATTTTTCATATTTAAAGACAATGGGTTTTGACATCCTCTTAACGACTTCACGTGCTACCTTATTGAGCCAAACAGTCTTGAATCCTGCATGCATGTCATTAAATTTTGATCCATTCTCTCACCAGTTTAAGTTTAACTAGGACCCACAAATATGGACCCAGGCTGGCCCTGGTCGTCAACAATTAGCAGATCTGGTCTGGGCTTCCCTGCATAGTCTCGTGGGACATTTTTATTACTTACAAACTCATGTTCATATTTAATCACCTTTCCAATTTATGTATAAACACTTCACCCCCACCGACGCTACATACATACATCAATTATTATTGTCATCATATCCCTTTGCATTTATTCCATCCCCCCAACAAAAAATCATGTATTTTCTGTATATATTATATGAATATTCATCGGTTGAAATCTAATTGGTTTAGGTGGATCTTATCCAATCATTCAATGGATATTCGATTTTGTCATCCGATCCAATCCAATTAACATTAGACATTCGATTCAATCCAATCTAATGAAGAATTGGATCGGATCGGTTCAATCGATTGAATATTATAATACATTTTCCACCAATTAATCAACCGCTTCGACCAATTTATTCATATATTTTCTTAATTTATTAAAAACCACTATCAACTAAAAGCAATATCGTAAAAAGTTAATAATTATATATGACTATTAATTGGATAGGTAATTGGATGGTCATTAAGTTAGATCGGTTCGATTTTATTGGATTTTGGGATGCCATCCATGAACCGATTGACCTAATTTGGATGTTGAGTTTATGCATCTAATTATGGTCTAATTGGATTGGTTGGTTAAATTGGATAGAATGACATGTGCAACACATTCCTGATATACCTTATTCGTATTTCCACACACCATCTTCTTGGAAATTGTCCAAAATTGCGATTTTTAAACACCCAATTCACTTTATAACTGTTTTTCTACATAATTGACTGAAATAACAAATATTTTGTAAGTAGCACTTTAACAAGTTGCAAAATCCACTTTTTATGAATATAATATTCATAAAAGTAGTAATTTCGTAAGTTGTTAAAGTGTTACTTGCAAAATAATGTTGTCAAAGTGCCACTTACACAACTTGAACTTGCTGAAGTTACTAAAGTGCAACTTGTCTTGTAAGTATTTCGCAAATATCACTTTAGCAACTAGCTAAAGTGCTCTATAGAGTATTAAATTCATAAAAAATGGCTTTCATATGTTGCTAAAGTGTTCGAAATATTGACTATTTGGGTCAATTGAGTAGAAAGACAACTATAAAATGAATTTTTTTTAGGGGTGTCAAAAATTGTCTATTTTAGACAATTTTCCCCCATTTACATCTATTAACGGTTTTTGCTAGTTTAAAAAATTATAATTATTACATTTTTTAAATAACGAAATGACAATTACAAATAGAATAAAAAAATATCCACTTGATTTTGAAATTCAACACATTGTTTTTATACAAAATAAATAGAATTGTAAACACCGGTTAGATGTTGATGATCGATGATAAACCTGAACACTTATTTTGTATACTAGACACTATAAGAAATGAATCCCTAAACAACAAAGGTGGTTTTGAAAAATATGCAGGAGTATTCGTAATAGTACAGAGAGGAGGAAATTGGGTTTCTTTTCATGCGGTACTGGAAACCCAATTGATGATTGTTGGCGTTGCGACCACAGTTGGCAACGCCACCGCAAGCGTCTGGCAGATTGCGCTATCGGTTTCGGACGCAACGCTGTCGGTGGTCGTGACGGTCGTTACTATACCGTAACCAACCCTAACGACGACGATGCCGTAAACCCACGACCAGGAACTCTACGACACGCCGTCATCCAAGACAAACCTTTGTGGATCGTCTTCAAACGAGACATGGTTATTACCTTAAAACAAGAACTAATCATGAACAGTTTCAAAACAATCGATGCTCGTGGAGTTAATGTCCATATCGCAAACGGAGCTTGCATCACGATCCAATACGTTACCAATATCATCATCCATGGTTTGCATATCCATGACTGCAAACAGACCGGCAATGCCATGGTTCGAAGCTCCCCGTCTCATTACGGTTGGAGAACGATCGCAGACGGTGACGGCATTTCGATCTTTGGAGCAAGCCATATTTGGATAGACCATAATTCTCTATCTAACTGTGCTGATGGCTTGATTGATGCCATCATGGGTTCAACTGCTATTACCATCTCTAATAATTTGTTCACCCATCACAATGAGGTATTATTGTTAACTTCAAAACTATTTCACCCATTTGCATGAATTGAAATCACATACCTCCCTAATTTCTTGTTCGGGTTCCCAGGTCATGTTACTGGGTCATAGCGACTCATACGTTCGAGACAAGGTTATGCAGGTGACGGTTGCGTACAACCATTTCGGAGAGGGTCTCGTTCAAAGAATGCCAAGGTATAACATATCCAACAGATTCTCAATCATTTTTCCAAAATGGAGAAGCAGACGTTAAAATCTCCGAAGGAATACATTCAACTCTAGCAATTTTTTTATTTTAAATATTTTAACATTAGTTATATTATTAAAATACTCATACTTTATGAGACTTTTAAATAAAATTTATACATGTTAATATTACATTCAACTTTATTGGTGGAAACAATAAAAAATACATTTCTATCCCTCTAGTTTCATCATTTTAAAGAAACTTTTACTCCTAGGGTCGGTTTGGTTTAAAGGAAAAACCTGAATTGAAATCCCAAAAACATGATATTTGGGAATCACATTGGGATAGTTGGTATTTAGCAAGGTTTCATAGAATTTGTATGTAATAATGCTTTAAAATATATTAAAAACACTTATTTTATGATAATCAATTAATAAAAATGTAATTGAATTATTTTTATAATTTGATTTTACAAATTATTTATAAAGAATAGAATTCAATTGCATTCCAAATCCTACAAACCAGAGATTTCAAATCCAAATCCTTCCACGAAATCCAAATACCTCAAAAACATTTTGTCAAACCAAATGCACCCTTAGAGACTCAATTTCGAGAAAAAAACATGACCCCCCCCCCTCCATAATCTTTATTTTATACTTTAATGCATGTAGTAAGTGCCCAAAACAAACCTGATTAATGGAAAATAAACCTGGTTAATGGAAATTCTATTAATCAGGTTTATATTGGACACTACGTGCATTATAATAGGGATTCTGGAGTTTTTCCCCCTCATGTTTCTTTTCTCGAAATTGAGTCTAAAAAAAGAATAAAATAAGTTACGTGCGTATCATTTAGATCTCTAAATTTTTGTAGTATTATATTTTGACCCTCTGACTACAATCGTCGTGTTCCGCCCCTGGATGAAATGTGTTGGTTGTGTGTGCAGATGTAGGCATGGGTATTTCCATGTTGTAAATAATGACTACACCCACTGGGAAATGTATGCAATTGGTGGCAGTGCAAATCCCACAATCAACAGCCAAGGCAATAGATACCTTGCTCCTGCTGACCCTAATGCCAAAGAGGTATTCTTCTCAACTTGATGTATAAAATACAGAACAAACTGCGAGATAATATATACCATAACTGTTATTCTCACACGATCCCACGTCATGAAAATAACACGTAACAATGAAATAAAAACAGGTGACGAAAAGAGTAGTAACGAGCGGGAGGTGGAACAACTGGAACTGGAGATCAGAAGGAGACCTTATGTTGAATGGTGCCTATTTTAGACCATCAGGTGCAGGAGCAGCAGGCAGTTATGCAAAAGCTTCAAGCTTAAGTGCTAAACCATCTTCGGTGGTGGGCTCGCTTACCTCCGGTGCCGGTGCACTTTTCTGCCGTCGAGGTAGACAGTGTTGAATCGAATCTCTAAAATCAAAGATACCCGATATTTTCCTCTGGAAATAATCTCAATTTTTATAGCATCGTTCGTTGGTCGCATAGAATTAAATATGCATCGAGTCGTAAAGTGTACATTTCTATGCCTACTTCCTTCCCATCGCACTCAAAGTTCAACCTCGACCTGCTTCCGTGGAGCAGGTGCAGAAGCGTTGTTCTCCCTCTCGTCTTCGAAATAAACCATCTTTTTACCAGTTACCGTAAACCACCAAACCTTATAATCTTTATACCAATTCTGTAAATGTAGGTACTTGTTTACACATGATTCTCTTGATAGAGAGCAAGTAAACAGCATCTTAAGTGTGTTTTTGAGTGAGTGTCTTTTGTAATTCCTTGTTATTTAGAGGAGAAATGTTGGTATTCTACGGATCTAGTTATATACACAACGATTAATACCCGGAAATCTGGAAGTAGAACAAGTGATTTGCAAATTGAATATGAACAAACTCTTATGAAGAAGTTGACTCACTTTTAAAATGAAATGTGGGTTCATACCCACAAAATGAAGATTTATGAGCCTATTTATGGTGCTTAGTGATGGGAAAAACAAATCATAACAGTAACAAATGCGGAATAAACTTTCGTTGGACAAAACTTTTCCGACTTATATAAACCTTTGAGGATGCAAGCAAATAGAGTATTACTAAATGCAATCATAATTAGCCCTCAAATCAGAAATAAGCAACAAAGAATAGCACACTCGTAACAGACGGATTTTATCGTGAAAACCTCTCAAGACGAGTGTAAAACCATGAGACCTTTAGGCCACTTAGAATCCACCACCACCAATAAACAATAGAAAAGTCTTGTCTGGATAAAACTAGACGCACACAACAATCATCAAGGCAATTTATAGTTGCAATATATAGTTTGTATCGGGCCACTATTGATGGGTTATTTCAACTATTCCTCATGGGTCAGAAATAATTAAATAAAACACAATACTTAGAAGCATTATGAGTCATGGGTCTATTAGCGGTTACTTAGCTAAATGACCTCCTAGCAAGTGCTTATTAAATCACTGACCTATTGATAGGTTTCTAGGCATTCTTTGTTTATAAAGGAAAGTAGGCATCCTCCTATTAGCAATACATTCTCAAACCTGTAAAAATGTTATTTAACCAAAGAACCGGTCTACTAAAAAGCAATAGACCAAGGACACTATTGGGCTGTTTGTTTACCTCTTGATGGTTCCATTAAGAGGCAACCTCTGAATCGATAAGAGGTGAATCTTGTTTGGCAAAAAAAAAAAAGTCTGCCCCTTAATGGTTCCAAAATCCTCTGAATGATTTTGTATCATGGAACTCCCTTAACCATTAAGCGCCCTGATTTCATTCTAAACAATTACAAAAAAACCGTATTTCACTTTGAACTATATCACAAGTGTCTCTTAATCATTCTGACCACTTAATCATTTTGCACCAAAACATTCAGCAACTGCCAAACAGACCCTATGTTGAAGATTAGGGGCTGTTTACCAAAGACTTACCCAGGTAAACGCTTACCAAGTTATATTACCTTAACCAATGAATATGACAATGACCAATAATCTTACCCGGTAAGTGAGGGCGACGAGTCTTACCTGGTTGGTTAGAGCTTACAGGGTGAATTTTTGCCTATAATATCGTTTTAATGGACTAAAATCTTACCAATAAGGTAAGCGATTGCATTGAATTTAAGCGGTAAGTGCTTACTCAGGTAAATATTTGGGTAAACGGCCCTTATTTTACCCAAGTGTTTGTGCTTACTTTTTAAGTCTAATCGAAAACCATGCTCCCCTGTGATGTGAAGGAGATATGAGCATTTTTAGACTGTATAATAGGAACATTTTCAGAAAACAAATTATGCCCAAAAACAAGATAAGAATCGGCAACTCTTACATGTAGAATTGGGTAAATCGGGTTGACCCGGATAAGAAATTGCCAAAGAAATCAGCCTTTCACAGAGATTCCAGATGATTTCCATGAAGATAGATAACAATAGCCAATAGGTTCTTGGATCATTTTATTCAGAAGCAAATCGACGTCGGATGATATTAAAGATTTGTGTGTGTGTGTGTGTGAGAGAGAGAGAGAAGCCATGAATCCGCCATTGATAAAGGTCAAATTGTTTTTTGTCCCATGGGCCAACTTTTTGAAGCCCAAAAGGCATCACGTAACACACATTTCGGTTCATTAAATTAGGGCCCGTTTATCAATCGTTTATCCGGTAAAGAGTCATCATTTTTTTTCACTTACCTTACTTGTTAACAGTCCCGACCATCAAAATAGATTGATGGTATTATAACTCAGTAAGTGCTTACCGGGTAAGAGTCATCTTCCTCACTTACCGGGTAAGACTTTTGATCCTTGTATTCACTCTTAACGGGTAAGATTTTTGGTCCTTGTTATATTTACCCAATAAGGTAATTGAACTAGTAAGCACTTAGCAAGACAAGTGTTTAGTAAGCGACCCCTTTATCGACAATATAAAGGTAGATCCACGTTGAGTCCTATCAAGCAGAAACGAACCTATCTCTGAGCATACGTTTTATGGTTTTGTCGTAATAAATTGTCATACATTCTTTAACTTAGAGTAAACTACAAATTTGGTTAAAGAACGTAAAACAATTTATTATGTCATAACCATAAAACGTATGCTCCCAGATAGGTTTGTTTTTGCCCGATAGGGTTCAACGTGGATCCGCCTTTATATGGTCGATAAACTTGAGTCTTCCTAACTTAATAAATCGAAATGTGTGTGATGTTATGCCTTTTGGGATTCAACAACGAAACTTGGCCTATAGATCCTGAAAGATATTTCAATAAACCGATTCGCTTAATTATGCAATTTCTTTTCGTTAAAAAATCATTTTTATAAATTTAATGTTCTTTTCGTTAAAAAAATCATTTTTATACATTAAATTTAAACTATTTATGTATTAGTTGTATCTTGATTGGACACGAGACATGGTCATGACTTGCCCATTATGTTCAATCTATAGATTATTGATTCCCAAATATACTGATAAAACATAATATTCGTATCACATACCGATTATCTGAGCATCCATGCATAAATCAACATCATTTAATGAAAGGGCACAGAGACATCGCTCCCATCGTGCAACAAGGACAAGTCTTATCTTAACACATACTAGTTCTACCATGTGATACATGATGTACCCAACCACTAATCTATCATCTAGTTACAAAATGATTGAAGTCGGTGTCAAAATAAGCCACTTGCACACAATAGCTATATGTTCTCAAGTCAAATGACCACATCTACAGTAACTATTCAGGGAAACTCATGATACGCATATGACATCCAATGTAATGTTATCATAGCAAGTCACGTCTGAAACACAAGATCCCTATTTTCTATCCATATGTGGATTTCCGTATTTATATATATATATATATATATATATGAATCTCTAAATATGCTAGTTATTATTGTTACTTCAACCAATACCCAAAATAATACTTGACTAGAAATATTTTATAATACATTATTTTAAGGTTATTTTTACGTCTAATTAAAACACATAATATAAAATAAACATAATAATTTGGTAATACCTTTATTTAAATAATAGAGTGAATTGTGGATTTGGTCCATGTGTTTTGATATTATTTGTGACTAAGGTCCTTATAGTATATTTATTGTTAATTTGGTCCTTGTGGTATTCAATTTATTTTGGTCATGGTCCCTCTGACTAACGCCTCCCTTAACTCCGTTAAATCAATGGTTATTTTAGCACTTTTGCATATTTTTGTCTTTTTATTATAAAAAATGAAAACAATATTTTTATCCACACACACACACACATATATATATATATATATAAATAAATAAACATAAAATATTAGTTTATGATTTGATTTGTTTAAATTAAAAAATGAGTGAATTGCAAATTTGGTCCCTGTGGTTTATTGTTTTTCTCACATTCGGTCCTTACAAAATTTTTATTGCAAGAAACTCCCTGTGGTATGCAAAAGTGCTCGGATTTGGTCCCAGTGACTAACGCCCGTTAGGTTGCAGGTGTTAAATCCCCTCATGTGCCTTGCACATGAGGGTATATGGGTCATTTTACTCCACAAGGACCAGAATTGCAATAAAACACAAGAACCAAAATTGCAATTTACTCTTTTATATTATACCTTTTTCAAAAAACATAGTATTTATATTATATAATTAATAAATAATTATCACTTAATTAAAAAATAATTTATTTGATGAAACATCAAAATTTTATTTAGTTAATAATTTATATTTAAGTTTTATCGACTAAAATTATAATAAAATAATTTATATTTTCGCTTTTACTAAATTTCATTTTTAATAAAAAAAATAAATTATTCAATAAAAATAAATTAAACACATGCGTTTTTTGAATTTTAATATAAAATATAACATATATATATATATTATAGAAAAATCTAGCGCATATTAAAACGATATATGAAATTATCTTTAAAAAAATTATTATAACTAAATTTATTATATGAAGTTATAATAAACTAAATTTATTATAACTAAATTTATTATAACGGTATATATGTTATGTTTTATATTAAAATTCAAAAAACGCATGTGTTTAATTTATTTTTATTGAATAATTTATTTATTTTTTATCAAAAATGAAATTAAGTAAAAGCGAAAATATAAATTATTTTATTATAATTTTAGTCGATAAAACTTAAATATAAATTATTAACTAAATAAAATTTTGATGTTTCATTAAATAAGTTATTTTTTAATTAAGTGATAATTATTTATTAATTATATAATATAAATACTATATTTTTAAAAAAAGGTATAACATAAAAGAGTAAATTGCAATTTTGGTCCTTGTGGTTTATTGCAATTCTGGTCCTTGTGGAGTAAAATGACCCATATACCAAGGCACATGAGGGGATTTAACACCTGCAACCTAACGGGCCTTAGTCACAGGGACCAAATCCGAGCACTTTTGCATACCACAGGGAGTTTCTTGCAATAAAAATTTTGTAGGGACCAAATGTGAGAAAAACGATAAACCACAGGGACCAAATTTGCAATTCACTATTAAAAAATCAATCATATTAAATATGATTTAATTTTATTGTTTTAGTACTTTTGCCTATTTGGGTATGAAAGCATGGTCGAAGTTTATAAAAATGATTTATTCAATTTTAAGTTACGAAGATGATATTATGTATAGCTCTTTCATTTCGTTAAAATCTAAATAGTTGATTTTGAGTTTTTGACTGAAAAATAATATGAAAGTTGGAACCTCTAATTTTAGGAGAATAAAATTAGAGTTCATTTCTCAATAGTTTTCAATGATTTTGGTGTTAAAATATCGGTAATAAGTTTGTTTGTTACAACGATAGTAAAAGCACAATAAAATTAAATCGTCTTTAACATAATTAAAATTTTAATTTAATAAATCAAATTATAAAATCATATCTTATTTTATTCACTTTAAATAAAATAAGATATAGTTTTATGATCTGATTTGATTAAATTAAAATTTTAATTACATTAAAACAAATAAAAACATATCTCTCCACCACTACAATAAAATAATAAAATTAATCGTATTTAATATAATTAATTTTTTTTAGAATTTAAACAATCAAATTATACTATAATATCATATTTTATTTATTTTGATATCATGTGTGTATAAAAATATTGTTTTTATGTTTCTTATTATAAAAACACAAAAATTAGGCAAAATGGCTAAAATGGTTCTTGATTTAACGGAGTTAACGGAGACGTTAGTTAGAAGGACCATAGCCAAGACAAATTGAATACCATAAGGACCAAATTCACAAGAAACATACCATAGGGACCGTAGCCAAAGAAAGTATGAAAACACGAGGACCAAATCCACAATTCACTCTAAATAATATCATATGACAAAATATGTCCAAACATACAACCAATCATATCATTGCCTTTTGGGCATAAAATAAATTCACTCTAAATTCTTGCTAGGAACAATAAATTCAAAGTTAAAAAACACCCATAAAAAGAAAAATCTATATGAACATCAAAATAATGTCTCTATATGCTTTGTGGTACATATTTTCAAAGAAAAATGAAACAATCCAAAGCTATGTGAGGATTATCAATATCTTCTATATGCTTAGACAACCCTTGCTCAACTTCAACACCAACTTTTGAACCAATTTCATATGCAAATCTATCTTTGTTATTCTTCAAATACATGGGTGATCTTTCTTTATTAACTATCTTATTACGATTCGGACTCATTGGACGCGTATTCGCCTTCACCAAACGATTACCTTCATTGTGTACGTTCGTGGAGAATAGCATTGGTGATCTTTGATAATCGCTCGTATACCCGTTGAATCTTCTACTCGGAGAAGGTGATCTCATGATGGTGCTTCTTCCATTCACGGTAGTACTATTCGGCGATCTTTCTTTCTCGACTCTAAAGCTCTTTTGTCGTGTAAGACTTGGAGACGTCGCACGAGCCCGTTTCTGTGCGTTTCCTCCCGGAACCAATTGCTTCACTTCTAAGATACGCTTCACCGGATCTAACCCAATTATTTGAGGGTTTTCCTTAACACAAGATTGTAAAAACTCGTTCGAAAACAAACGGTCAACTTGCGAAAACGCAACCGAGGAACTACAAGAAGATAATTCGGATGATAACGAAGAAGACCCACAAGTACTCCTTTGGGTAGAACATGAAAAAGAAGATGTTGAGGTGATCGAAGGCGGTGGAGATTGGACGGGTTTTCGATTTTGTGGCGGAGATGACGGCGGTAGAGGCGGCGGAAGAGGTGGCGGTGGAGATTGTGAGATGACAACTTTGTCTTGGAGATTATTAGGGTTTGTGTTTGGTTTGCATTTGCTAATGCAACAACCCATTTTGGGAAATCTTGATTTGAGTTGCAAATGGGATGATGTAAGTGAAGTTTATAGTGGAAAAAAAGGGATTGAAAAAAAAAGGTGAAAATTGATAACTTTTGCTTTTGTTGTTTGTCGGAATTTTGAATTTTGTTGCCGGGAGTTTTTGGATTGAATTCCGTTGGCTAACGGTTAAGTGGTAATGAAGCATGCATGACGAATGATTGCCTTTTTTTATTTTTTACCCTTCCATTATACTAGTATGTTGTGATGTAACTTTAAAATCTTTAAAAGAAAAATGCATATAACTTTGACGGATTCTTTATTTTGTAGATTACAGTATTTATATTTTTAAAATGTTCCATTTGTCTAATAATATCATTTCTCTTTAAAAATTTAATTTTAAAGTTTCTTTTGGTGAGAATATATTCAGGGGTGGAGTTTGAGATTTTTTCTGAGGGGTGTCTAGAAAAAATGTAAGAAAATTCATGATTTCTAGGTTGAGAAACCCTTTTTAGTATATAAGTTTTTTTAATAAATAGTTATCTTAAAAATGTTGTAAGAAATAGTTGAAAAACATGAGTGACAAACAAAACTATGTCTATATTTATACAAACAAATAGAGCATGCATTTGTTTTGTTTTTGTGAAAGTGTCGATACTCGTAGAGGTATGAAAAACAAGATATATGAAAACTAGGAATATTACTTAAGAGATGCACAAAAAAATTAAAAGTAAAAGGGTGGGGGTGCCAGAAGGTGCTAAGGTGGTTCCGCCCCTGAATATATATATATATATATATATATATATATATATATATATATATATATATCTTTCAAATTGTAATCATTCTTGCGGAGTTTTCCAAATTTGAAGAAAATTTTAATTTATACACTCTCTCATATTTTCTCAATTTTGGAGAATCTGTTAAGACAAAAAACATGAACGAAATTTCCATTTTCTCCATTTTAGAAAATCAGTTGGAGATGATCTTAGTTTTTACATTTATATAGTTACATGATCACAAATTACATGCTACAACAAAATCAGATTTACAATGTGTCATATTATGTTTAAGCATATATTAAAATCCGTAATAAGAGTTAAATTTAAAGAAACATATAATTGTATGTTTTATATAAATGTGATAAAATAAGTTGATAAAACGTTTTAGGTGTTCTAACAATTTCTTTATGAATTGAAGCTTCAAGACAATCTTTTTGTATCATATTATTTGGAAAGGTTTCTTATTAAAACAAGTCTCAAATAACAATATGTATGTGTCCATATAATATTTTTTTAAAAATATCATATAAAAAACTAATATGATATTTTATTTTTAAAAAAGCCTTAAACTTGTCAAAATCTGCAAATAAGTCATAATATCTATTGTGACACTATAGAATGGATAATTTATTGGTCCTATAAATCAGCCTATTAGCATTTCTAGATATTTTTTACGCTCCATAAAATCAATTTTGTTATAGTGAGATATATTTTTATACTTGGCGAATTGCATTAAAATAAAAGATAGCTTGTTTCAGGACTCTATTTTGAGAATTTACTTCCAAAAATATTATTTTGTTGTTTACAATAAAAATCTGGAATATGAAAATTTAATGTATAATTTTCTTGTAGAGTATTTTTTTTTGTTGGACTAAATGAATGAAATAACAACTTAAGGGGTGTTTGTTTTCAACTTAATGAGCTTAATAGGTGGTTAGCTTAATTGGTTAAGTTATATTGAGGTGTTTGATTTTAACTTAATACTAAGAAATTTACTTAACATGTTAATTAAGTTAGCCCACTCTATCTAAATGCATTAATTTAGAATTTTTCCAAAATTACCCTTGTCGTATAATTTTTCAACACATATCTCATTAAAAAATAAATATTTCACCAACATGTATAAATTAAAAAAACTTGTAATCAAACATTAATAATTTATTGTTTTAAATATAGTTTAAGTTATTAAGTATTGTTTTGAACTAATTGAATTCATATTATTTATGTTATTTTAAATAATCCATATTATTTTAAAAAAATTGTCATTTTAAGTATTTATCAAACAATTTTTTCCATTCCAACACTTATGTGGACATAAGGTTAAAATGGTAATTTTTGGTGTTCAGACTATTTATTCAGGACAAAAATCAAACAACAACTTATCTTAATTTATCCGCACAAATTAATGCTTATAGATAACTTAATAGATTCAGAGCTTAATAGATAAAAAATCAAACAGCCCCTTAATTTCACAACTTTTCTTATATATTGTACTTTCATTTTTCTTATAGAATATTTTTAATGAATGTTTTTTTAAAAAGTATATGTGAATCACAAAAAAAAATTAGAGTGAATTAGACTTTTGGTCCCTGTAAGTTTGCCTAAGAACTGATTTGTCTCTAGTACCGGTTGTTAACTGACAGTATTAACTTCAGTGACCCTGAGTATTATAAAATTGAAAAGATAAGGATCATCATTGTAGATAATTCGTTTTAAGTAACAAATCAAAATTTTGAGCAAACCACAGGGATCAATAGTGTAATTCACTCTTTTATTTATTCATTTTTTTAATTTTATCTCACAAACATATTGAATTTAAAGGCATTTTTCTTTTCGGTTTAAACTATAAGAAAATACTCATTTTTAGGAACGGAAAATGAGGGAAATGGGTGGAAGTAAACACAATCCAAAATTTGGTAAATAACCGATAGATTAAGATGTCGTTTATTTTTTAAGAGATCTGTAGTCTAAAGTCTTATTTTACTTCTGATTAATAAGAGGCGGTGTTGATGTCTGAAATTTGAATCAACAAGACTATATGTTCTGTAACGTCCGGAGGCGTCTTGATAGAAAAAAGAGCATATGAACTGAGGTGGCGATTAGAGGTTTTAAGAAGTTATTAGATCACCCCTTCTTATTTCAAACGTATTTTACGAGTTAAGAGGTTCGGAAAATTGGGGAAAAAAAACAAACGGTCTAAATCTTAAAAGGTCTGAACGATTCAGACTTAAGAGGCATTAAAAGCTTTTTTTCAAAAAACAAACAACCCCTAATTCTTCATTTCTAGACAGTTACAACATATTATATTTGTGTGTGATGTCATCCGATTAAGGTCGGATTTACTAAGAGACTACCTATGAAGTTGTTCGTCGCAATGTAATTCTTTTACGACCCTTAATGGGTTTTTTTATTGTTGTTTGTTTTGTGTCACCACTGCATCGTTGCCATAAAAACTGACAGTCTGCATAAAAAGCTTAATTTGAGTTTTAATGGGCATCAACAGTGGAACACAAAGCCATAGTTATTTTATTAATCGTTGAAATTGTAACCGATTTCTAAGGGGTTGTTTGTTTTTTTTAAAACATCTTAATGGCTCTTAAGTTTGAATCGTTCAGGCTTTTTTACACACCACCTCTTATTAATTATAACTAAAATAAGACTTCTGATTTTACACCTCTTAAAAAACAAACGGCACCTAAGTGTTTTCGCAGGCATGTTCCTGACATTTTATAGGCCCTGGGCGAGATGTAGAAAAGGGGTCATCGATAATTATGAAAAGAAAAATATTTGATATTTTTTTATTATAAGAAATAAAATTGAATTCAAAAATACTAATAATCATATAAATTCGTTTTTCCTAGTATTCCTATACGCAAAATCAATCAATAATTATTTCTAAATTAAATTAATGTTATATGTCATATCAATTTTACATAGCATCATTAATCTGTTCTACCGTCAAAAACATCCTTATGATGTACATTTAATATATAAAATGACATACTTTTGGGTCAAAATGTTGACTATTCGGAGTAATACTCTACGTCTATGTAAATCAATATAAAAACAGTTGGATTTCCATCTCACCGTAGGTTAATGTTTGTTGTAATAACCATGTCCAAGTTATAATTTTTAAAGTTGGGTGCTTAGTTGATCGAGACTCAAAGATGAAAGGGGTTAGATGTAACATGGAAATAAAAAGGGTTTTAACCCTAATGATCTCATATTGTTTTTGGTTGGCGGCTGAGAAGAGAAAGGGAGACTAGGGCGATTTCTTGTGGATCGAAGCAAGGAAGGAGACGACTCGATTGGGATTTCAATATTTCATTGATTCCTCCTTAAGGTAAGTTTCTTTCTAATCAATATCTTCATTAATAGATGTTTTAGTAGCAATTTTAATCTTTGGATTGGGATTGTTGGAGTGATCTGATGTCGATTGGTTTGGGGGGATTTGGGGTTTTATTTTAATCGGCGTAGTGTGGGTTGATGGATTGATGGGGTTGAAGTGTTAAGTTATTAGTGTTGTAATCGATCCATAGAGAGGGTTTTGGATGTCAAGAATCGTAAAGGGACGAGTCTGGGTTTCGATAGGTCTTCGATGGTGGTTTGTTGCAGAGACCGGTGTGCTCGGGGGACCGGGTGACCCCGGGCACCATAGTGTGGGGCGATCCCGGGTGTAAGGATCCTAGTCGACCCCGGGAGTGATGATCCCGATCGACCCCGGGAGTAGTGACCCCGGTCGACACCGGGGGTTGTGATCCCGGTCGGTACCAGGCGCCGGTCGACCCCGGGTCCGGGTGGTCCCGGTCGAGGAAGGTGATAGTTTTCTTGGGTCTGAGGGTTGTAATTTAAACCCACCTTCTCCAGTAGCCTTGAATTATAGGGTTCCTTAGTTTCGGGATTTAACTGTGGGATTTACCGATGTTACCTTTGTGCATTAGGAATCTGTAATTCGGGCCCGTTCTAGAAGAAACTTTGATCAGGACCTCAAGTGAGTTTTCTGAACTAAATGCTTTATTAACGAAAGTTTATGAAAGTTTTATTAAAAATTTGATTTAATATGTTGCCATGTTCATGATAAATGTATTTAAGTTGTTTATAAATTGTTGACGTTTAAATGTATGCATACATTATTTGTGGAAGTTGTGACCTAAGTCGAGGAGTGTGGCCCGCCTGCTCGTACCGGGGAGTGTGACCCGTTTATGCCATTGGGGGTGTGTCCCAAAAATTAAGGCAGTGCAAGTTAGACACACTGTCTTCGACGGTAGTGTGGTCAGTAGTGTGAATGACTCTTGTGGTGCTTATAAATCTGTTTGATTTAAAGTTGATAATTGTTTTTGTTAATCATAAATCCCAATCATAACAAGCTAATTACTTAATATATGTCAAATAAGCTCAAGAACTAGAGAGAGAAAGTAGATCTTGTATTACACACACTCTAGAATATTACAATATGCATTAGCCACTAGTTCGTTACCACAAGATTACAAAGGCAAACCTATATATACCCACAAAACTAACAAAGACTTAACTACTAAGGAAAGTAAACTTACTTTGACTAACTATTACAATGTCAATGTTGACTTTTACACATTTGACTTTCCTATTAAATCTTGGATACAATATTTAGACTTAACAATCTCCCCCTTTGTATTCAAGATTTAATAAAAAATTTGATGCAGATCTTCAACTCTTGATTCTTCATCTTTTGTCTCTTGAAGCTTTCAAAAACTTTGCTCTATTGCAGCTTTTGAAGAATCTTGGAAAGTCTTTTTAATCTTTGACGCTTTGGAAAGTCAACATGCCTTCAACAAAACAGGAAATTCTTGAAACTTCATTTCTGAAAAATCTTTCGTCTTCAAACAAAATTGTATCTTCATCACTTTGATCTCTGAATCGTCTTCGGAAGAACAAACCTACTTGAATTCTTGAAATTTTCTTTTGAAGAAACTTTTGAAGAAGCTTTTGACTTTGAATCAGCCTTTGAAACAGCGTTTGAAACATCCTTTGAAACAACGTTTGAAACAGCGGAAGCAATTTGAACTTTAGGCTTGAACTTTGAACTTGAACTCTGAAATTGAATCTTTATAATTCTCCCCCTTTTTGATGATGTGAGCATCATTATCATCAAAATATCATCAATTTCAGCATAGGCTTTGATTTCCTCCTTTGTGAACAACAAACAATCTCCCCTTGATATTGTTGTACTTTTGATCTGAAGAGCCGAATCATGAACAGTATATATCCGAATCTTTTCAAATTCAGACATAATGAGCGTGTAACCCTGATTCAACAAATGAAACAGTTAGAAATGCCTGTCAGTAACACGAAGTTACTGTGTACAACAGATGTACATTTTAAGGAGCTGGCTTGATGATGACTCCCCAGGACTTCCATTCAATCATCGAAAAACACAAGGTTATTCTATGAATGTTCTGACAGAAAAACATATTCTCTGTGTGCTCGTGCTTGTGTTTTGAAAGAATTAGCACAATGATTGTGTTTCATAAGGCTCAAAGTATGTAAATCACTGAGACAGCAATGATTGTACATGGACTCAATGTGCATGAGAAAGAATCGAAGGTGGGGCAACTTTCCTTCTTTTTCAATATCAGTATCTTCCAAGAGAAGATCCGATAGATTATGTGATGCTTCCCCAGAAAATGTGAAACATTCTCTTTTTAAGAAAAGAATGAGTAGCTGGTGAGGTTGTATGCAAAAGATGGCATGGGCTATTTGCCTATTTCAATGATGGTCACCAAAGAAATGTGAACCAATCAGTAATGTGGCTGCCCGGCTCAGAAAGTGGTAGGTGCAGAGTTCTGATATTCTTTTAACTCTGATCTCACACCTTCTTTCTTTTTATCATTATACTCACATCTAACCAATCTCTCACTCCCACACTCAAATCTTTTAGGCCCCTCTCCCCTTAATCACTCAAAGGATTTCTTCCGGGGTAGGAAACACTGGTTATCGTGAATCCATGGAAGATCTATTAAGCACTCATACTGAATCCCATGTTCCTAAAAGTACATGCTGGTCAATGATTTTTCTTGACATGTAAAGCACAAGAAATCATATGTCAGAGTATGTATGCTCATTGAAAAATATGAATGAAATTTGAGCATTTGTTCTTTGAATATTTCTCAAAACAAGGATATTGAATGAATGAATATGAAGTCAAGAGAATTGTTTTGAGAATCTGACAATGAATCAATCAGATCAAATCAAATGGTTAGGGTATCAAAGAATTGGTAATTTTGTTTATATGAACGAATATAAACAATTTATCAATGAAAGCACAAATATGAACAAGATGAATGATGCTCAACAACTTTGAATTTCAAACGGGGGTATTACCATCGAAAAATTGGTTCTTTTAGAGACATGGTAATAACAAATTCAAATAAAATACTGAACCGGTGTGTGTGCATACTTGACAGTATATGGACAAGATAATACACAAGTATTGATCTTTGGAAACACACGGTCAGTTAAACATTAAAGCACAAAAATTGAAAAAACATTTAAAAATCACACTTCTAAATTCATAAAATCGTTTGAGAATAAGAAGTGGTTTGAACACTTGAGAAAAGGTTTTTTTTTTCATGTTCGAAAGTTGTCCTTTTTTCAAACAATCCGAGATCTAGGATCAGAAGATATTTACCTTTTCAGCTCCCCCTTAAATCATGATAAAATGATTTATGTCTTTTAAGCTCCCCCTGGATATTAGCACAATATCCTTCTTTGATTGTTGAAGAACGGGTCCTGATCTGTCATTTGATCAGAAACCACTTTATTCACTTTATTTAAAAATAAAAGACAAAAAGCAGTAAAACAGTTTATAGATTGAGTTCTGATCTGAAGTAATCAGAAGTCATCACCTTTACTCCCCCTTAAATTAAGCATCTGAAATATGTCAGTTAAAACAGGATAAAGATCAAACACTCCCTTTGAATTGTTAGACCATCAATATCAGAAAAATCTAGCAAAGAAAAAGTATAGGATAGAGATCAGATCAATTCACTCGGGATGAAGACCATCAATATCCATCGGATGCAAGCATACAGGAGTAAGGTCTTTTTGATCTATGAGGTACGAGTCCTAAACTGTTGTGTTTAGAAGTCAAACTCCTTTGAAGACCGGGTCCTAAGTTGATGTGCTTAGAAGCCATAATCTTGACATTGAAGTTCGGGTTTTGAACTGCTGTGTTCAAAAGCCATTGATCTCTCACTCCCCCTTGGATTGAGGTGCCTGCAACACAGATTCAGGTTTCGGTTTTGGTACCCACTGGTATTTGGGTCCAGAAATGTTAGTTGCAGTGCGTGTGGGGGTTATGGAGTAAGAACCATACCAGTAATGATCAGTTGATTTATGAAAATGATCATGTGTACAACAAATAGAACAATAAAATTTCTTACCGTTAGGTGCTTTGTTCTTCTTTGCTTTGTGTACAGGTACACATGATTTCTTCTCTTTCAGCTCATTTTCCTTATCATCTTGGACTGGTTTCTTTTGCCAAACCAGTTTCTCTTTCTTGAAACTTTTTCTTGGATAAGTATCTGAACCATCTAAAAATTCATCGTAGAAAAGGTTAGTGTGACGAATATGATTAAAGGATTTGACTGACCTGTTTGAAGAGATAAATTTCTGATTTGAACTTGAAATAGATTTCTCAAGTTCTTTGATCTTTGAGGCGAAGTTGTCTCTTTCTTTCACAAGCTGGTCAATCTTTGTCTTGAATTCAGACTTCGTCTTTTGCTCTTTCAGCGCAGCTGCAGACAGTCCAGACAACTTAGAAGTTAGTTTTTTAATTTCATTTTCAAAGATGGATCTTTCTTCCTCAAATCCTTTTTCTGATTCATTTCTCTGGCCGGATAACTCTTTAAAGAATCCCACATTTTTCTGTTCTATGACCTTCTTTTCTTTATCAAACTTCTCTCTTTCTAAAATCAGAATTTTCTCAAAATCTGAGATTTGTTGAGAAAATTTTAAGCATTTAAGCTCCAACGACTTCTTTTCCTCAAAACATTTCTTTGAAAAATCTGAGAACTTTTTCGAAAATTTTTTCTTTTCAGAATCAAAATCAGCTTTATTTGCAACAAGCTGTTTTTTCAAAACAGATAAATTCTTTTTAAGCTCAACGTTCTCAGATTCCAACTCCTTTGTCTTCTCTTTGAAATCCTTCAACTTGTTTTGAAGATCAACTGATTCTGCTTGTAGCTCATGTGATTTCTGTTCAGTTGTCTTCAGTTGACTTTGAAGAGTTATAATCTCTCTCTCTTTCTCCTTTATCTCTTTATCCCTCTCATAAAGGATACCTGAAAATTAGAACTATTTTTAGTACAATTTATACATTCAGGAGTTTTAACACAGTTGTACAATTTCAGTTCCAACTCCTGAATTCTTCTGAGATACTCTGAATTTTTAAATTGCAGAGTCCTTCGTTCAGCTTCTATTACAGATATATCAAGCTTGTACAAAATGGACATCTTGAAAAGAAATAATCAACTTGAAGTGAATGACCGTCCCAAACTATATATCAGAAAAACAACAATCAGATCAAATTGAAATCTTAAAAAAAATATTTCGTGAAAATTGAAATTTGAACAATACTTGTTATTTTGCAATGTAGAAAAAAATATTTCCATAGATGACCAAAAAAAATTTTCCAGACTTTTTTTTTTTTTTAAACTGACTATTTGGGTCTCACTACACGAGCAAACAAACTTTGCGGGTCTCACTACACCCGTAAAGTAGAGGTTTGCGGGTGCTGAAGGAAACGCATAGTATAGAATGCGGGTCCTTCTTGAAACGCAAGATGAGCTTTGCGGGTCCTTCTTGAAATGCAATATGAGCTTTGCGGGTCCTTCTTGAAGCGCAGAGTATGGTATGCGGGTCTCACTTGAAACGCAACGTATGGTATGCGGGTGTAGAAGGAAACGCAAAGTGTGATTTGCGGGTGACTGAGGACACGCAAGGCAGGCTTTGCGTGTGTAGCCTGAAACGCACAATGAGCTTTGCGGGTCTAATGTGAACCGAAAACCGTATGAATGAAGCGCAAAGTCGAGTTCTTGACAGATTCAAACTTAAATCGATCGAAACCTGCACAATTGATCTCAAGAACCTGTCAGCATCATCGAAAAACAGTTCTAAACACACAAACACAATCAATTTTCGATTAAAACAACAAATCAAAGGAATTCGATCAAGAACAGAGTTCGAACTCGATATTTCCAGAAAACTCAAATTTCGAAAATTGATATCGAAATTGATAGAATTATGAAATGTAATCAGAACAAGAATCAATCATACATATAAAACGAATCCAATGAATCCATTTTCTTGCATCAAAAACGATTTTTCACATGAAATTCGGATGAACAGTAAAAAAAAACCGTTTTCTTGAAAAACTTTTGAAAAATAACGATTTTTCAAATCAAATCACACAAAAATTCAATTCTAATCATGATCAAATCAATTCTGAAAAGTTTGGTATGGCTCTGATACCAATTGTTAATCATAAATCTCAATCACAACAAGCTAATTACTCAATATATGTCAAATAAGCTCAAGAACTAGAGAGAGAATCTAGAGAGATAAAGTAGATCTTGTATTACGCACACTCTAGAATATTACAATATGCATTAGCCACTAGTTCGTTACCACAAGATTACAAAGGCAAACCTATATATACCCACAAAACTAACAAAGACTTAACTACTAAGGAAAGTAAACTTACTTTGACTAACTATTACAATGTCAATGTTGACTTTTACACATTTGACTTTCCTATTAAATCTTGGATACAATATTTAGACTTAACAGTTTTGTTGTATAATCGTTAGAGGGGACTTACTAGACCTTTGGTCTAACCCTTGCTCTTTCAAAATTTAAAAACCTTTTTCAGGCAGACGTGAGCTAGGAAGAGCTGATTAGGGTAAAGAGGAGGTGTAGCGGGATTGGATAGAAGACCGTCACCGTAGTTTATCTTTCTTTATATATCTCAGTTGTGTAATAGGTTGCCGTTGTGAACCTTGATTTTAGTTGTAAGCTTGGGGCCGTTTTGGCATGGAATATTGCAATTACTTTTAATTGTCCTGTCTTGGTTGGGTTGTTACAGTTGGTATCAGAGCCATAGTTTAAGCGATTTAGGTGATCGGATGAGCCTAAACTTAAACTGTAGAGTAGGGAACACAACTGAAATTTAGAAAGCCTTTAAGGAAGACCTTGATCATCAAAATGCATGATAACAATAGTGAGTACTCTCATGTAAGGTAAATTCAGAATTGCATCTGGCCAATGCCATTATGAATTTACAGGTGCATGGGCATACTCGTTTGCTATTGTTGAGTGTGGCTTAGGGTAGAGAGTCCTATCTATGAATTGATAGTGTTGTTCTGCCGTGTTATGTTAGTTCGTTTGTGGTTGTAAGGTGAATGTCGTTTGAGAAGAATATCGTGCGGGATGTAGATACTTCGTTGGGAAAGGATCTCATGGGTCCATAAGGAAGATAATATGATAGGAGATGAGTTTTCCGCTTCAAGGGAGTCTTCGGTTTGGTAGATTGTTATGGCGATTGGTGGGAAGCAGGAGAGTGTTAATCCAAGAATCGAAGGATAGAAATGAGACTTTTGGAGCTGTAGCTAATTGAAGGGCGGTTGGGAGACGATATCAGTGTTGACTGATAAAATGTAGTGAGGATCAGATGGAATTGAGCTATGGTTGGTAAGTTTGTTTGAGGTCAAAGTGAGGATGCGCAACTTGTGAAATTTTAGTTGCGATGGTAACTGGTACTTGGACATTCAAGGATGTTGGGAAGCGTTGGTGCCGGAGGTTGTGGCATAGGAGAGGAACCCGACTGGTTGGTCGGAAGTAAGGAGTCTGGGATAAATCATAGTAAGTGTAAACAGTTGACCTTGTTAGAGTAAATAACCTTCAATGTTATTGAGTCCCATGCATTGTGTTTCAAACAATTTGCTGAAGGTGCTCGAAAATATTCCACGTCAAAATATGGAAACTCTATCATTGCACGGAAAAATGCCATGCAAGGAGCTCGAAAATCAACCAAAAAACGAACCCTTAAAATTATTTTATAATTAACTTTAACTTTTATTATATATTATTGGAATTACTCATTACATCAACCATCAGTGATATAAAATTTTAAATCCATCGTTGAATCCCACTATCCGGCAAAGAAGGATAATGGTTATTCTATTTAATAAATAGTTTTTTTTCCAGGTTTACAAAAACACATTATAGTAATGGATTGTGCAATTCAAAATTAAACAAATTAGTCAATAAGATAGCTGGTAGTTAATAAGTTAACTGATAAATAAATTATATTTGATAAAAAAATGAGTTTATAAGTATGTAAAATGACCAAAAATGACATCTTAAAAAATGGTCAATTACAAATATAATTCAAATGAATTTCTTTTCTAATATTAAATTTTTTTGTAATAATATAATATCTATCTATACTATATTATAAAGCACGGATAAAAAACTCTTAAATACAAATTATTAGGCACAAAGTGTCATCATTTTATGCAAGATTTTAAAAATCTCTTAATTTACAAGTATCAAAGCATAAGATACATATTACTACTGCAGACTTCTAACACCCACCAATTTGGTATGTGCAGAGTCTTCCTTTTATGTAGACATTTCCATATATCACTATTAATTAATATATTATATTATATCAAACGTCACTGAAAACGAGGATAAAACCAAATACCTCAAAACAACACCTCTCGGTGACGGGGGAATCCCGAATTCCAAGGCTAGTGGCGGAACACAAAAGTAGGCCACATTCCAAGTTACTGAGCTCACCATACTAGGAATCACATGGTCACGAGCACACCAACTCGCACTAAGATGTGAGAGAGGACCCCCGAGGATTCCTAATCATGCTCATTCACTAGGATTTACATTTACGATCCATGGCTAGTAACCAGTCTCACATAACCGTACCAAAGGCCCCCGAGGATCCAATGTCTCAACTAGATACAAATGGGAAGTGACTATCCCATAAAAACAAGCTCAGAAATTTACTCGCGGATGCAGGTCCGGTTGTTGGACTCCCAGAGCCCTCACCGACAAGTCCTCGAAATCCCAAGACTAATTCTGACACCCACATATAAATAATAGCCAATTTTCTTTTTAAATAATAAAGACCGACTCATATGCCTATGGATCCACTGCATTACAGTCTAAACAGTACATGACTCCAATTGAATGACCAAGGCACTCGAAACATGTAATTCTCAAATGATGCGCATTAACCGCCATCATACTTGGTATTTCACAACGGGCTATTAAACCGGACCGAAGTCCTAAAGACTCATTTATTTTCAAATATGCATTTCTAAGTTTAACTGCTGATAAGAATGGAAATCACAAAATGAGACTATACACTTTTTTTCAAGTACTTCACATAATTGTGCAAGTAATACTTCATAAAACATTCCATTTCATGAATGATGCATAAAATCCGACAACCATTCAAAATGTATTTCTCTGACCAAAGATCTATTCATGTAATAAAACATCAAAACACATTCATTTGTGTTCCTTTATCAAAATGCCTAAAAATCCCAAATGTGGTGTTATACAAAGTTTATAAAGGTAAATACTTCAAATAATCAAAGATCAACAATAACCAACATTTGATAATTTCATGTAAAACACATAAACACTTTAAAATTGACACTTTGGCATGTACACCGTTTTCACAAATCAACTTGAACTTACCTTGCTAGATTTAGGCTAAATCTAGATTTTACCTACTTAGAGCTTTCCTTGAAGACTTGATTCTTCAAACCAAATCTTCCAAAACCTAGATCCACAAGGTTCCAATCATAAATATACATATTCCACCATAAATAATCATAATCAACCACAAAGAATCGTTTCCCAACCTTATACATGAATACCTCAACTGATACCGAAACCTTAACTTCCATAAATGAAGAGAATAGAAGATTACCTTAACCCAAGCTTGAATCCACCAACCAAAACACCTCTAGTTCACCAAAATGGTTACAAACCTCTAATCTACGAAAGGGATAACAAAGGGTGGATGAAACCTTAGAAAACTTTGGTGAAGAAGATGAAGTGGGAGAGATGAGAAGCTTACCACCACAAAATACTCTTGTATACTCCAATAGACTTCCAATCTCTTGCTATATCCTTGAAGAGCTCTCAAAAACGAAACCGTGGCAACTTGAATCACTGAAATCGGAGTTGGGATGAAGAAGATATGAAGAAATGAAGTTTTGGGAGAAAATGAAGCTGAAATCAGGTTTTAACCCGTGTTGTTGCTTCTGATGTTGAGCACGACCCGTGCCACTTTTGTGAAGAAAAACGCACGACCCGTGCCACTTTTGTGAAGAAAAACGCACGAACCGTGGGCCCTACAGACCGTGAATAATATGCCCGAACACTGTTTTGGTCATAACTTCTTCGTTATAGCTCCGATTTTGCTCCAGAAAGAACCGTTGGACTCGTAATTGAATCATTCATCTATCAAGAATATAAAATCAAGGATTCAAACCCAAAATCAAATATCTTATCTTTCCTTAATATATCGATTTCTGTATTAACTTGAAATGATACCTTTCGAAAATCGGGGTGTTACAACGACCCTTAATGGTTTTTTATTGTTGTTTGTTTTGTGTCACCACTGCATCGTTGTCATAAAAAACTGACAGTCTGCATAAAAAGCTTAATTTGATTTTTAATGGGCATCAACAGTGGAACACAAAGCCATAGCTATTAATCGTTGAAATTGTAACCGATTTTTAAGGCATTGTTTGGCAAACTAGCTTATAAGCTAGTTGATAGCTGATAAGTTAGCTTTTCAATAAGCTAGCTTATGGTCATCCAAACATGTACCAGAAAAAAAAAAAAACTAGCTTATAAGATAGCCTAAGTGTTTTTGACTATATTCTATGTCAAAATATGGAAACTCTATCATTGCACGGAAAAATGCCATGCAAGGAGCTCGAAAATCGACCAAAAACCGAACCCTTAAAATTATTTTATAATTAACTTTAACTTTTATTATATATTATTGGAATTACTCATTACATCAACCATCAGTGATATAAATTTTTAAATCCATCGTTGAATCCCACTATCTGGCAAAGAAGGATAATGGTTATTCTATTTAATAAATAGTTTTTTTTTCTTCAGGTTTATAAAAACACATTATAGTAATGGATTGTGCAATTCAAAATTAAACAAATTAGTCAATAAGATAGCTGCTAGTTAATAAGTTAACTGATAAATAAATTATATTTGATAAAAAAATGAGTTTATAAGTATGTAAAATGACCAAAAATGACATCTTAAAAAATGGTCAATTACAAATATAATTCAAATGAATTTCTTTTCTAATATTAAAATTTTTTGTAATAATATAATATCTATCTATACTATATTATAAAGCACGGATAAAAAACTCTTAAATACAAATTATTAGGCACAAAGTACCATCATTTTATGCAAGATTTTAAAAATCTCTTAATTTACAAGTATCAAAGCATAAGATACATATTACTACTGCAGACTTCTAACACCCACCAATTTGGTATGTGCAGAGTCTTCCTTTTATGTAGACATTTCCATATATCACTATTAATATATTATATTACTATAAATTTGTTTTAATTATATTATTAAATATGTAATTGGTTATTTTTTCTAGATGTCATTAAAATATATAAAATAATCATTGAATTCTAACAAAATACTTAATTTTTTTATATAAAAAACGTTATATTATTAAGCCTAAATTAAACAAATATATAAAAAAAACATCATCACTTTTTTAAAGTCATCCAAAATCGTACTGTAAATCGACAAAAAAAAAATGAAATATTAAAATCGTGATGTATCTCGTTGCATTGCGCGCGCGAGTACGCTTCTAGTGTTAATTAATATAAACAAGATAGTAAAGAAAAATTAAATAATATAAAGAATGACTTATGAATAATTAATATTTATTTATAAATAATATTAATCAATGTTATAATTGGATAAATGTCAAAAAATTTCTCATAGGCTAATCCAGTTAACTTATAAGCTAACTTTTATGCATCCAAACAATTATTCAAAAAATAAGATAACTTGTAAGTTAACTGATGTTTGTCAAACAATGCCTTAATTATGTATTTCAACAAAAATCATATCAAAACAATTATTTGGATAATGAATATAAATATATATTTAAACCGATCAAAATTACACCATAACTTTAAAAGGGAAAGAACTCGTATACATTACATATTTTCTGAAATCTGATTATTGTAATCCTAAAATATTAAAACTAATTTTACAACATTTTTATTAAATTTAAATTGTTAAGAATCTAATTTTCAATTAATTGGAAAAAAAATTGGTTGGTGGACATGAGGTTAATGTAGAGGGGGTGATGTGAAAAAAATGCTTCTTTACAGCCAACGGTACACTGACATTCAATTACTTCTTCACCAACCAAAAATTTACAATATATGTCAGAAAATATAATATAATTCTGCACATTAAAAAAAAAAACTAAAATTTTTATTACATTTTGTAAAATTTACACCACTATTTATATATAATATCAAATATTACTAGGGAAACAATTATTTATTGAAAGAGATAAATATAAAATAAATAAAATTATCATATTTATTTGTGCAAGTCTATTAACTTTCAATATATACTTTCAAATATTGAATAAATATTTCTTTCTTTATTTGTTAAGTATTTTAAAAATATTTAAGAAATTAAAGCAAAATACATACAAAGTACTTGTCAAATGTTTTAAGGGCGGGGCTAAATGAATCTTTACCTATTAATTTCTCTTGACACAGATCAACATGAATACTTACTTTTGACGTTCCTAAAGCATGATTCTAACATAATAGGGGGTGCATATAACATTACCCACCAATAATATCTATCGTTGTTTAAGTTAACCTAAAGCTATTAAGTTAGTCTACTACTTTTTGCTTTGGACGCTGCAAAACGATATTAGACCTGGTCCTTATACCATAAAGATGGTGGGATAAACCTCATAGAGCATGATGAGTCATTGAGGAAAGGGTGTTTGTAACATCTTAGGCGAATCGCACATTACTGATGAGCAAGGAGGATACTGAGTCACATGACAAAGATGTCTGGAATTTAAGACGACAAAATTATGACAACTTGTGCCACATTGATAAAAAGTGGAATTTGTGAGTTTGTCAACCCTAAGTTATGAGTTATCAATAACTTTGACAGTGTTTTTAAATTGAATTAGAAATGACAACACGTCCCACATCAATTGAAAATTAAACTCCTTACGAACCCCAAGTATGAGCTACCAATAATTTATACCATTGTTTTAAGTTAATTCGAAGGTTATTGGGTTAACTTAATTTTTTGGACTTCAGGCATTATCATTGTTTTCGCTACATCTTTCTATATACACCAAATGTTATCAAATAACCGTTTGAGGTAACTCAACTGATAAGACTTGTATTTATTTCCCAGAGGTCATCAGTTCGATTCTCTCAGAGCCACTGAAGGTTTTGTCTGACTATTAACTTCAGAGCCAAACATAACTAGTTGAGGTGCAGACAAACCGATCTGAACACTCACAATTTATCAAAAGAAATGTTATAAAAAATAATTGATTTTAACAAATGAAATTTCTCCTTTGTGGGGTAACAAGTGATCCCTTCTTGCCCTCTGGATTCAAATACTTGCTGTCTTCATTTATTTGGTAAAAAACTTTGACCATTTTCTCTTTTTCTTTCAATTGATGCAAGACTTTTTATGGTCAAACAAAATAATTTTCGACTTCGAAATTATTACGAAGAGAGTTAACATTTGATTCAAATTTGCAACTACATATGAAATCATGTAACAAGTAGATGTATTGAAGAAAATGGTGTCCAAAAAAGAGAAAAAAAAACATTTAATTTTAATTTGTTAACATATTTAATATGACTTCTAAATATAGAAATGAATTAATGAAGTAGGTTGGGTTGGGTTGGGAAGAAAATGTGTATGACAATTGATGAATAATGGTAGGGTGGCAATTCTGGACATCAACATGTGGATAGTAATTTTATAATTATTTTATATATTTTATTTTTAATTATCAGTTTTGATATAAAACGTAAATTTGTCTAAAACGAATGTCACGTGGATAATAAATACTCATCCTTATAGTTTTTATGGTGTTATTGTAAAATAAAAATATACTATATATTATTTTTTAAATATATTTGTCATATTTATTTTTGTATGTGTTTGTAATGTATATATATAATTCATTTAAATCAAATACCGTAAGTATTTTTCTACAGTCCATAGTTTTATTTTGTTAAATGTCTAAAATGTTATTGAAGACTTGCAAAAGTAGCGTAGTCACAGAAGTAAGGTCTCATACTCTCGAGGTTTCGTCATGGGAATTTCACGAGACTTTTCGCTGCTTGGAAACATTTTAAAAATCTTGAAAAGATGGGTTGTCGAAAATATGAATAAGTGGGGGTGAGTAATGCAAAAATGTGTTCGGCGTCTGACAATGGATGCACAACAATTTTACAATATTCAAAGTAAAGTTCTGAAATCGCTAAAGTACGATGTAAAACAAAACTAATTGTTCTCATCAATCAAAATTGTGTCAGTAAATTGTTATACACTGAAAATTGGCACACAATTATAGAAAAAAAATTGTAATTATTACACAAAATTAAGAGCAATTATACTTCTTTAATCGATTATTATGGGATTGAGGGAATAAGCATCTAGTCTTTATGTAGAAAGTCAAGTTTTTTTCTAAAAACCTGTTCCTCCTAATTAAAAAACACGTTCATTTAATCTATGAACCAAAGAAATATATTTTTTAAAATTAATATAGACATATTAATCCACAGAGACAGTTTTATCCATACATAACTTAATGAAAACCAATCAAACAGTCCGTAAATCTTATTTAATTATTAATATCATGTTTAGAAGGATTTGTATGATACTTTTCACACGAATTATTATTATTATTTTAATTTTTGTTTGCTTTTAATTATGTGGCCAATCAAAGAAATTTAGTAGGTTACATTTTATGAATTTTGTAGTTTCTTCACAGTGAATTTGTCAGTTTACTTTCTGCCAAAATTTAAAATTCCATTTACTACCCCCAACTGTGCCTTACTCTCACTTTCCCCCCCATAAATACAACCTCTCACTTTCCAAATTCTTGCATCAACTTATAGTCTTTGTAGAGGGCCAAACCCAAAGAAAAAAACACGAAAAAAGATGACAAGTTCGTGTTTCATGTTACTCGTAGTTTTAGCTGTAGCAGTCTTCACCACTACTGCTAGAGATGTTCCTAAAGAAAACCCTGATACCGTTGGTCTTACTGACCAAAAAAATGTTTACACGTTTGGTGGAACAGGTGGGTTTAATGGTATCGGGAACAATGGTTTACCCATGGGTGGGATGGGAACCGGAGTCGGTGTAGGTGGTGATTTTGGTGGTGCGAATGGAGTCGGAGGTGTGGGTGGTGGATTCCAATATGGTGGACCTGGTGGCCCTGCTGGTGGCATTGGAACTTTTGGTGGTCTTGGTAACGGTTTTGGTGGCTTACCACCCCTTGGTGGTGGTGGACTTGGTGGTGGTGGTCCGATTGGTGGTGGTGGATTTGGTGGAATACCAATTGGAGGTGTCCCGATTGGCGGTATACCGATTGGTGGTGGTGCTGGTGGTGTGTTGCCCCATCCTTGAAGTTTGGTTTTGAGTTCGTTAATTAATTAAGTAGCTAGCTATGTACTTTTACTCGGTATGAAGTTAGCTTAGTTTGTGCGAGATGGTATGTTTTATTTGTTTGTTTGTATCGTTAGGAGCTCTTTATTTTTATATTATCTTTGTTGTTTTTTCATGATGTATTTTCAGAATATTTATAAATCTATTTATATTCGGTTTCATGTTCTAATTCTCTGTAATGAATTTGTGTGTCTTGTTATAGAAAATGTCGTTTTAGTTGTTAGTGTGTAAACGTTAAATACTTCTATTTTAAAGTATTCACAAATTGTTGTGCCTCCACAATTGTTGGAATGTATGTATTTACTCAGGGCCGTCCCTGGAGGAGGGCGGGTCGGGCGTACGCCCAGGGCCCAACGAGAAATAGGGGCCCAATTTTTTTAACTATATAATAGTAATAAAAAAATTTAGTTAACAAAAGAGACATTTTTTTAGTATCTAATAGGACTCAATGAATTTCGTATTATATAAGGGTCCAAACATGTATTAACTAATTACATTCGAAATGAAAAAAATATGTGAAAAGTTAATTGGTCGTTCATTTTACAGTATTGATTATAGTTTCTTTAAGGTTTTTTTTATCTAGTACCAAAGTCTAAAATTACTTACCTAGAAAACCTTGATATATTATAAATCATTTATCTCCCACTGACTCTTTTGATTATTCAATCAATATGAATTCTATATTTCCTTAAGAATATGGTAAATTTCTTGATATCAACCGGGAGAACTCCTACTTTGTGTAAAAAATTACCAATTATATAATACGATCCAACTTATATCTATACACTGTTTTTTCAAAAATTATTGACTTTTTGTTACCTAATAATCTAATACTGAGTGCATCAATCTTAAGTAGTCTCATATCTTAAAAACAATAATAATATCTCAAACTATAACCAACATGACCTTTTGATTCTAAGATTGATGATTCAAAAAATGATTGTTTTAACCCTAAAAGTTTAAAATGGTGATAAAAAAACATTAGGATGAGGTGACATGGGAACACAACTGATTTATATTGATTTACATAGAGTTGTACTCCGAATAGTCACACCGCAAATAATGTCAATCTATATATTAAATATATATCATAAAGATGCTTTTGATGTTGGAACAAATTAATGATGCTATGGAAAAATGATATGGTAGATCATATTAATTTATAAATAATTATTGATTGATTTTGTATCTAGGAATTTTCGGAAAAATGGTTTACATAAATTATTCGTATTTTTTTAATTCAATGTTATTTTTTATGATACAAAGCGATATATTGAATAATTTTTTTCGTACTTATCGAGGGCCCTGTTTTACATTTCGCCCAGGGCCCAAAATTTGTCAGGATCAACCTTGTATTTACTCGAGATTCATTAAATGCTGGTTGGTAATTCGATATCCTTATTAATGATTTTATTAATAGTTTTTATATCCTTATAAAAAGTCTTCTTAATGCATACTTAGGGCTTACTGACAAGGTCACCACCCTCATTTACATTTGAGTAGCATTCTCGGCCATTAAAAAGGATTGCTGGTAAGCGTCTCTTATACAGTAAGTTCTAATCGGGTAAAGGTATTCCCTCTCACTTACCGAGTAAGATTTTAGATCATTGTCATATTCAACCGATATGGTATGTAACATCCGGTTAGCAGATAAACAAATAAACAACCTCTTAGTGATAACGTAATTGAGCCTTCAACATGTAACTGAGTTGACAAAGGGGTGAGACGACTTTGCCCAAATACAATGTTTCGGGTTCGATTTCCCCTGCCCCCGGCTAGTCTCAGCCACTGAACGAGATAAAAAAAATGCCCCCTCACATTGGTGTTATTGGAGGCGGGTTTCGTGTGGGGCCGTTAGGATTGACGGTAATTAACGTCTAATTAGTGTTTATTTTTTATAGGTGTATAGATTTTTATAAAAAAAGAATTTAGTACTAACTAGGAAAATTAATAATAGGAGGGAAAACATGGAGTAAACAAATAATTGAAAGACCAATTAAAAGAAAAATAATTCGGTTGTTGTATGTTAATAAATGCAACAGATTTGATATAAATGATTCTTATCTAGTAAGATAAATTTAAATTTTATGACAGTCACAAACATTTATTTTCTTAAAAATATCACAAAATATGAAAAAACATACAAAAGATATTTAAAACTATATAAGAATAGTTGATAATTGATTAAATACATTTTAATTGTTAAAGTCAAAAGGTTTTACAAGTATATATATATACATATAGTGGCGGAACATGGACCTTAGAAATCGGGGCCGAACCAATTCATTAATTTCCTTTTGGGTTTTTTGTAGGAGTTACCATAATCACGACACCAGTTGTAGGGGTATTCTAAAAATTTGTTGTCTCTTCGAGTTTTAAAAAAGCATTTTTGATGTTTTCTTTTAAAAATAGATTGATATTTCAAAATAACAAATATAATTTTCATGTTCATCCACATGTCAAATATAAAGTAACAAATATCAATATGGTTAATTATTTTTGAAGAACAAAGTGTTATACATTGTCACCCAAGCAATAAAAAAGTAGTTTAAATATAATACTTTGAAGCTTTTAATACTAAAACATCGTAAAAACTTGGATCTCAAAAGTATCAAGTATGACAATATGTGATTCAAGAATCTGTTTTAGTCATCTAATATATTTTGAGTTATTTCCCCAAGTTCGTGTAAAAACACTTTTCATCAATATAGACAATACATCAAGCTAGTAAAAACGAAATTAAGAAGTCGTTTATCCAAACGCTTAATAAGTAAACCTTTACCGGTAAGATTCGACACTCTAACTTATGTTACCAGGTAAGATTGTAGTTCATCAAAACGATAACATATGCAACAATTTACCCGGTAAGTGCTTACTGGGTAAGAGTTGTCATTCTCACTTACCAGGCAAGACTCTTCATCCTTTATCGTCACTGTCATTCTCACTTACCAGACAAAAGTCTTCATCCTTATCGTCGTTTTTACCAGGTAAGATTCTCGGCCCTTCTCATACTCATCCGATAAGGTAAATCATCTGATAAGCACTTACTGGGTAAGCATTTAATAAACGGCCCCTAATTATACAACAAAATAAAACAAAATTATATTTAATTTGTTAATATACTTATTATATTGCTAAATTATTTTGCTATTTTAGTTTATTATATTAATTATTTTACTAGCAAGGGGTTTATTAAATGGAAAATTTCTTCTTAAACTAGATTCCTTCTTGGCCATATATATAACAAGGAGGTGAAAAATAGCCCCCCCCCCCCCCCCCCCCCCCTACCTCAAAGACCCTCCACCATTATATATATATATATATATATATATATATATATATATATAT
Source organism: Arctium minus (assembly GCA_954870635.1). Lineage (NCBI taxonomy): Eukaryota > Viridiplantae > Streptophyta > Magnoliopsida > Asterales > Asteraceae > Arctium > Arctium minus. The sequence continues at coordinate 193,326,135 of OX941080.1, forward strand.
ATATATATATATATATATATATAGGGAGAGATTCATTTGAGAAATGGTAAATATATGCGAAATAGAGAAGTAATCTTAGCCATTCATCTGGTCAACATTTGCGGCTTGGACCACAAAGCACCGGATAATTCCTTGTGTGGTCTATAGAAGCTAGAGGGGTAATTTCGTAAAATACACGGGATAAGTTCATATATGAATCTGTATGAATCTGTTAATTAGTTCAACTGATTCATATATGAACCTTTGTGATTCACAAAGGTTCATATATGAACCTTTGTGATTCATACAGATTCATATATGAATCACAAAGGTTCATATATGAATCGTTCAGTTGTGAATTGCACTGTTCATATATGAACATATATTTCATATGTGAATTATACATGTTCATATATGAACACAACCCGTGTGTTTTGTAAAATTTACGAAATTGTCCTTCTATTTTTGGGATAGCCGCAACTTTTGACCAGTCAAAGCCGTAACTTTTGACCGGTCAAAGCCGCAATATTTGACTAGTCAAATTCGATCTTGACCATATGAATGACTAGGATTACTTCTTTATTTCTCATATATTTACCATTTCTCAAATGAACCAAACACTGTATATATATATAGGAAAGTTCAAATGAAAACTCATTTTTTATTGTGCACGTGAGGACAAATCTCAGTCACTCGATCTCTTTTGATCCAACAACTCATATAAAATAGAGTTTTTAATTTTAAAATGTTTAGGGGTAAAATTGGAAAAAAAATTAAATACACGTCTACCATGATTGACTTTTTATTTTCTTTTTTAATTAAAAACTTTTTACCCAATTAAAGTTTAAAATAAATTATCTTAAAAATTACTAATATTTTAATCAAACAAATTACATAAAAAAAACGAGAATTTCGTGTTATTCGATATGACATCCATCTCGATATAGTTTTTTTGTCGTTTTAACCGTTTTTTACGTGAAATACTATATGTGTTATATTCATTATAAATATTTATGTACGCTCAAGTTTGTACAACGCCTCGACACCGTAAGTATGTAACTCGACATCACCTTCTTCACCACTTTCTTCAACGTCGTAAGGCATCACGTTTCTTCAGCACCGTAACCCAACACCCATCAAGACGAATCGAGAACCTATCGAGTAATTTTGTTGTGAATCGGGGAACAAAAGAGAGTGTGTCACGTCTCCACATCTTCACAGGTCATTCATGTGTTATTCATCATGAATAACGTATCATTCAGGATGAATAATACAACATTCAGGGTGAATAATTCATTATTCATGAATTCGTGTATTATTCGTCATGAATGAATACTATATTATTCATCATGAATAATGAATGAACGTTCACATTTGTTATTCATACTGAATGTGGGACATCTGGGGATGCACATACATATTCATAATAAATTAAACCAAATTTCGGTTGTGAATTGGGAAACAAAATAGAGTGTGCCATGTGTCTACACCTTCACGGGTCATTCATATATTATTCATCATGAATAATAGAACATTAAGGGTGAATAATACACGATTCATGATAAATAATACATGAATCATGACTTCGTATATTATTCATCCTGAATATTGTATTATTCATCATGAATAGTGGATGAACGTTCATCTTTGTTATTCATACTGAATGTGGACACCCGAGGACGTGCATGCATATTCATAATGAATATAACACATATATAGAATTTCACGTAAAAAACGGTTAAAACGAAAAAATCCTGAATATTGTATTATTCATCCTGCATACGCTATTATTCGTCATGAATAGTGAATGAACGTTCCCCTTTGTTATTCATACTGAATGTGGACATCCGAAGACGTGCATGCATATTCATAATTAATATATAACGTATATCGAATTCCACGTAAAAAACGTTTAAAACGAAAAAAAAAACTATATCGAGATGGATGTCATATTGAAGAGCACGAAATTCTCGTTTTTTTGATGTAATTTGTTTGATTCAAATATTAGTAATTTTTAAGATAAATTATTTTAAAGTTTAAGGGGGTAAATTTTTTTTAATTAAAAATAAAAATAAAAAGTCAAAGAAGGTAGACGTTTATTCAAAATTACAATTTTGTTCTTAATCACTTCCCAATTAACCTTATTATGTATTCCATTGATTAGTTTTCTAAGTTTTGATCAATGGTTAAGATTTGTCCTCATGTGCACAATGAAAAATGAGTTTTTATTTGAACTCACCATATATATATATATATAGGGGCCTAATCAAATGAGAACTAGGTAGTTTGTGATAACTGTGAGATCCAATATGGGTCACACATTTAGAATAATTAATATTAATTTTAAATAAATAGAAAATGATATTTTAGTAAATTTGTTTAATTCCTAAAATATAACCTAATTCCTAAATTTTCTTATTTCCTTTTACAAAAGGGTATCAACTTGTGCTATCACATATTTTTTATGCTTACAAAAGGGTATCATAGTGAACTATCATGTATTTTCGATCTTTACAAAGTGTATCACAGTGTGCATCACTTGTTTTCGATGTTTTTTTCGATCTTTACAAAGTGTATCATGGTGTACTATCACGTATTTTTGATGTTTTTTCGATGTTTACAAAAGGATATCATAGTGTGCTATCATGTATTTTCGATGTATTTTCGATCTTTACATAGTGTATCACACACACACACACACACATATATATATATATATATATATATATATATATTAGGGAAAAGTCCAAAAAAACCCAACGGACTTTATTGTTTGGAATGATTAAGTCCCTGAACAAATTTTTGGAATAAATAAGTCACTAAACTTTTTAAAACATATTAAATAAATCCTTAGACTTTCTAATACCTGTTAGATACATCCTTATGGCCGCTAAAACCAGTTAATGTGGTAAAATAATGAAAAAAATCCGAAAAAACCTAACAGACTTTCATATTTTGAACAGTTAAGTCCCTAGACATTTTTTGATCAAAAAAAAAATACTTGCATTTATAAAATGAAATGAATATACCACTTTCGCTACTCTTCCCAAAACATACAAAAGTTGTATCCAAAACATAAATAGATGTATATAAAAGTTGGGCATAATTTACCAAAAAATTGAACCAAAATACGTCAAAAGGTGAGCCAAAAATACCAGCGGTCTCTATTTTGAACTGTTTTAAGGTCTCTAATTTGGGTTACTTCTTGTCTGAAGGTCCAAGAGATCTTCCCTTAACCCCATAGCCTACTGTGTAAAACAACTTTTTTTTAACAATAAATTCATTATTATAACCAAGTAAAAACCAAAGAAGTAGAAACCAAACCCATAATTGACCGAACTGGTTAAGAAAACTGATTAAGAAATTAAGAATTTTTTTATGCAAACTGATTCCTAAGACAATAGATGTATCAGAATCAAAACAGAGTATCTACGTCGGCAATAAATGTCTCATGTTTTCAGTCTTTGCAATCATAAATAATATAAAGAGTTGAAGTTTCTTAGTGAACTGCATTAAAATGTCTCCTGTCTCCTTTTTTCACCCAAACAACACACACACACAACTAAATTTTGAAGTCTTACAATTGGGGGATAGGGAGTAGGGAGGGGGTGAAGTTTCTACTGCACACTATCCAAAAGGCCCTAAACCTCCAAAGAAATTTACACCAGACTATCAAAATCAGAATCAGAATCAAAACAGAGTATCAAACAGAACCTGCAAGTTGAAGACGGTGGGTGATGGCGACGGGAACTAGTGGTGCGGAGACGACGACGGGAACTGTGGTGTGAGGCGGCGAAGGTAACGGTGGTCTACGGCGGGCGGGTCTGTCGTGATGGTCCTGATGGAGGATGAAGGCCGATGGTTTACAAGAGGAAGAATGAAGCGTCGTGTATATTTTTAGGTTTTTTTTAATTTATACTTTTACATGCTATATAGGTTACAGGTTACCATTTAAATTAAAAAGAATTTATTTGATATGTTTCAAAAGTCTAAGGATTTATTTAATAGGTTTTAAAAAGTCCAGTGACTTATTTATTTCAAAAATTTGTCCAGGGACTTAATCATTCCAAACAATAAAGTCTGTTGGGTTTTTTTGGACTTTTCCCTGTGTATTATGAAAATCATAATGATTTTTAATTAAATCGCCATACTATATGGAATCGGGTCTTCCCCGTCACCGAAAGGTGTTGTTTTGGGGCATTTTATTTAGCATCTATGTTTTCGGTAGCATTTTACATTTACAGAGTTATATATGATTTATGGGTTGAGTATTATTATCCCCACCCGTTGTTTTGGGTGTTTCGGGATACAAAGTTCTAACCGCATTTTCATAAATGGAGAGTTCGATTTCTATTTACGTTTGAGTGAGTTTTGGGTTGGAACCTATTTACGAAAGAACGTTTTATATTGGGATCTTGTCCCCGGAGTAGTTTGGATTGGAAAACGGTTATATTGGTGATTTTGTCCAAAGTGCATATTATTGGAAAATGAGTCGTTTTCATATTCAAAGTATATCAATTGAAAGATTATGATTTAAACTGCATTACCTCTTTTCAAAGGTATCTTCATTCATGTGGAAAACTTTTGAACTCACTAGGCGTTAGCCTAACCTTTTTATTTGTCGGCATGTGCAACAGGTTCCGGTTGGGAATAGCTCTAGTGACACTGTGCTGAGAGGAGTGCTAGTCGTGTGCTCAAGAGGTGGAAGTTTTAGTGAAGTATTCCGCACTTGTTTCCGGGAAGAGCAGCTTATAGTTGGGATTAAGTAACACCGACTTTGGTCTAGTCCTTGTATAAGACTGTAGTTTATATTGTTGAGGTTACATAGAAAGTTTTATTTTGGAAAGTTATCTTTACCTGATGTAATATCGAAATTTTTAATTAGTTGTTTTTACCAAAGAATGTTGGGAACTGAAGATTCTACTAAGTGTAGTTACTACTGCTAGTACAAGTGTAGTTACTACTGCCAGAACAAGTTGAAGATTAATACTGCTAAGTGTTACTACTGCTAGTAGAATTACTACTGCTAGTTAAAGTTAGTACTGCTTGAACAAAGTTAGTACTGCTTAGCTAGTTAGTACTGCTAGTAGTTAGTACTGCTTGAAGTTAATGCTGCTAGTTGAAGTTAATGCTGATGAGCATTATTAGTGCTGCTAAAGAGATCCGGATGGAATGTACTACAGCTGGATATACTGAAGATATACTTAGAAGATATACATGGAAGATATACTGAAGATTTGTTTATTCTTTGTAATTATCTTTTTATCAGTATATGTATAGAATGTTTAGAATAGATAGAAATAACTTTTGATAATCGTTTTTCATGAGAGAAAATCAACCTCAAGGCATAGATCCTAATTCTAGAGAAGTAGAATTCGTATTGGTGAGCCTGTTCATCAATATTGAGGTTGAGTGTGTAATCTTGTAGTTTTTGATTACTGTTTGATCAAATATCAAAGTGTTTTTCCGCAACTTCTTTGATATTAGTTTCTGAGTATTAATTCTTGTTAAGAATTCGATCCTGACAAGTGGTATCAGAGCCAAATTCTCTCAGAAACAGTTATTCATCATGGAAAATCTTACAGAATCAAGCAGTACTTTGGTCTCAAAAGTTCCAATGCTCAGATCCAATGAATTTGACATGTGGAAAATCAGAATCAAGCAATATATTCTCCTCACAGATTACTCTATGTGGGACATCATTGAGAATGGCCCATCTGATGGAGGAAAGATTGGTGAAGATGGCAAAAGAACTCCTCCAAAGACAGATACAGACAGGAAATCAAGACAGACATAGATGAAAGCCTTGAGCACACTGCTCTTGGCCATTCCAAATGAGTATCAACACCAATTCTGCAATTGTACTGATGCACAGATGCTCTGGAATGCTCTAGAGAAGAGATTCTCAGGTACTAAAAGTACCAAGAGAAATCAAAAGGCAATCTTAAAACAACAGTATGAAAACTTCATCTCAACTAAGAATGAGTCCATGACTCAAACTTTTGACAGGTTTAATAAACTAATTGGTGAACTAGCTACTATGGGAGTACAGATTGATCAAGATGATGTGAACAGAAAGTTCTTAAGGTCCCTTGGAGATGAATGGACCATGTACACTGTGTCATTCAGACAGAATGATCAGTTGGAAGACAAAGAACTTGATGATCTGTACAATGATCTTAGAGTATTTGAAGCTGAGGTGGAGGCAAAGAAGAAGCCTTCTGGATATGTTCATAATGCTGCACTCCTATCAGCATCAATTGATTCTACTGCTAACCCTGAATCAGTTAATGCTGCTAATGGATCAAATTTAGATAAAGGCACTGATTATGTATTTGAAGCTCTTCTTTCTAATCATGGAAATTCTTCTTTGATCAATGATGACTTAGAACAACTTCATCCTGATGATCTGGAAGAGATGGATATTAAATGGCAGATGGCCATGCTCTCCATGAGGGTTAAAAAGTTTATAAAGAGAACTGGAAGAAACAACTTCTCACAAAGAAGAGAAGATGGAGCAGGGTTTGATAAATCAAAGGTAGAATGCTACAAATGCCATCTGAAGGGACATTTTGCTAGAGAATGCAGAAGTGGAATGTCTCACAACAACAACCATCAACAAGCTCAATCTGGAAGCTTCAATAACAACAGAAACTCTGCTCAAGCCCTTGTTTCTCAACAAGGAATGGGGTTTGATTGGAGTGATCAAGCAGAAGAAGCTATTCAGAATCAAGATCTTATGGCTAAAGTATCTGATCTCCCATCTGAGGTAAGTTCTAATCTCTGCTCTAAAACTTGCATAGACACTGTTAAAAGGTACAGGGATCACAATCAGAAGATGAGTGATGACCTGAAGAGACTAGAAAAGGATATAAAAGACTATGTGAGGATAGTAGAGAGATTTGAAGATCAAATCAAAGGTTTTCAAGCCAATGAACTACAACACTCATATGACACTAATTACTGGCAGTGGGAGAAAAAGGATTTAGAACTTAAACTGACCAAATCTAAAGAGGAGAGTGAAAAACTGAAAGAGGAGTTAACCAAAGTTAAGCTTGATGTAGAAAAGTTTTCCAATGCTTCTAAAGCAATGGACTCCTTACTGCAAAATCAGATTCATGATAAATTAAGAAGAGGAATTGGGTATAATGCCACACCTCCACCATATAACAACAATTACATTCCTCCTACTTCAGACCTGTTAGACACCAAAGATAGGAAGGACTTGCCTGAGGGAGCCACTGAAATAGATCCCTTAGATGAGGAAATTGTTGAGGATAAGACTGAGAAAGAGGTTGACAAGAGTAAGGAGAACAAGGTGAGTGGTGAGATTTCTATAGAAAACAACATTATCACCAATGAGGATTGTGGAAGGGCTTGGATCAAATCCAAGAACATAGAGAAGACAGAGGAAAAGTCTGGTAAGGTCCATTATAAACAGACCACAGTTGTGAATCCAGGTCCTTGCAAACAGTGTGCTTGTAAGAAGAATAAGCCCCAAAAACAGGACAAAAAGAGGGGAAATCAAAGAAACTGGAATAATCAATGGGCACATAAACAAGGGGTTGATCTGAGTAAAATCAATAGACCAAAACCTTGTTTTATCTGTGGCAAATTGAATCATCTTGCAAAATTCTGTTATTTCAATCCTATGAACCAAAGAATGAATTTCCAAAGATCCATGCAAAAACCCTTTGGTTATAAGAAAATTGAAAAGAACCATGTGGCTAAGAAAACTGTTAAAACTAAAAGCCACATGAAGAAAAAGTATTCTGTTAAAGAAAGTGTCAATATGTGGATTCCTAAAAGCAATAAAACTGTTAGTACTGCTATCACAAATAGTGCTGCTGACAATGATAGTGCTGCTAGAAGTAATACTACTGCTAACAATGTTAATGCTGCTAACAAGGTTAGTACTGCTAAACCTGTTAGTACTGCTACACCTGTTAGTACTGCTAACTCTGTTAGTACTTCTAAGGTTAGTACTGCTTCTAGTGTTGATTCTGCTAAGCCAATCATATTGACAAAGTACTCTAATAAAGAGTGCTCTGAGTTTAAAAACCTCATTAAAAAGGAATGTAAATACTTTGATGAGAAAGGAAGACCCAAGATCACTTTGGCGTGGGTCCCCAATCATACTAATTGATTTATCTAATGTGCAGGGCAACCAACAGCTCAAGAGAAAGAGCATTTGGCATGTTGATAGTGGTTGCTCTAGGCACATGACAGGCAACATATCATGTCTTCAGGATTTCACACATATCAATGGAGGACATGTTGCATTTGGAGACAATCTTACTGGTGGTAAGATAAGTGGAAAAGGTAATGTCACCAAAGGTAAGATGACATTTGAGGATGTCTACTATGTTGATCAATTAAAGTACAACCTAGTAGAAAATTGGCACAAGATGTGTGGGATCTAGTAGACCTTCCTAAAGGTCACAGAGCAATTGGCACAAAATGGATCTTCAGAAACAAGAGAGATGAAAGAGGTATTGTTATAAGGAACAAAGCAAGGCTGGTGGCTCAAGGCTATACTCAAGAAGAGGGTATAGATTATGAAGAAGTTTTTGCACCTGTGGCTAGGATAGAAGCAATCAGACTATTCCTAGCCTATGCTTCTTACATGAACTTCAAAGTCTATCAAATGGATGTAAAAAGTGCTTTTCTCTATGGATCAATTGAAGAAGAAGTATATGTCTGTCAACCACCAGGGTTTGAAAACCCAAGCTATCCAGACAGGGTATACAAATTAAAGAAAGCACTTTATGGACTACATCAAGCCCCAAGAGCATGGTATGACACTCTGTCATCCTATCTCTTGGAAAATGACTTTGAAAGAGGAGTCATAGATAAGACTCTTTTTATCAAAAGAAAGAAGAAGGATATCTTGCTGGTCCAAATCTATGTTGATGACATTATCTTTGGATCTACAAGAAACAACATGTGCAAGGAATTTGAGGATTTAATGCATCAAAGGTTCAAAATGAGTTCCATGGGGGAACTTACTTTCTTCCTTGGACTCCAAGTTCAACAGAAGTCAGATGGCATTTTCATATGTCAATCCAAGTATGTGCAGGATATTCTAACCAAGTTTGGTTTCTCAGAATCAAAACCTGCCAGCACACCTATGGAAACACACAAGCAGATCACAGCAGATCTTGAGGGGGAGGACATGGATGTGCATTATTATAGATCCATGATTGGCTCTCTCATGTATCTCACAGCATCTAGGCCAGATATAATGTTTCCAGTCTGTGTCTGTGCAAGATTTCAAGTTAGGCCAAAGCAATCTCACTTTCAAGCTGTTAAGAGGATATTCAGATATCTCAAAGGGCAACCCAGATTGGGACTTTGGTATCCTCATAACTCCCCTTTTGACCTAATAGCATACTCAGACAGTGATCTAGGTGGGGCAAACTTGGACAGAAAATCTACTTCTGGAGGATGTCAGTTCTTGGGTGCTAGACTAGTCTCATGGCAGTGCAAGAAACAAACCACAGTATCCACATCTACAACAGAGGCAGAGTACATAGCAGCTGCAAGTTGCTGTTCTCAAGTCTTATGGATTCAGAATCAAATGTTGGACTATGGGGTAACCTTTCTACACACTCCAATCTTTATTGATAACAGCAGTGCTATTAGCATTGTAAATAATCCAGTCAAGCACTCAAAGACAAAGCACATTGAAATCAGGTATCACTTTATAAGAGATTGTAATGAAAAGAAACTTATTCAAGTTGTCAAAGTCCACACTGATAATCAGTTTGCTGATCTATTCACTAAAGCTTTTGATGTGGGTAGATTCACTTTCTTGGTCACAGGTGTGGGAATGATAAACTCTGAATAATCTTCTTCTGGTTTTATACCTGTATATTTTTATTCTTGGTGTTACTAATCTTCTTTTTCAGGATATACATAGCAGTACTCAGTGTTAGCAAGTTTAAAAGGAGTAAGTATAGTTAATACTGCTAGTAGTTAATACTGCTAGTGGTTAATACTGCTAGTGGTTAATACTGCTAGTAGTTAATACTGCTAGTAGTTAATACTGCTTTCAGTTAATACTGCTAGTAGTTAATACTGCTAGTGGTTAATACTGCTTTCAGTTAATACTGCTAGTTAGTTAATACTGCTAGCCGTTACTACTGCTAGTAGTTAATACTGCTAGTGGTTAATACTGCTTTCAGTTAATACTGCTAGTTAGTTAATACTGCTAGCCGTTACTACTGCTAGTAGTTAATACTGCTCTAGGTTAATACTGCTTATATTCCGAATACTATAAATACTCTTTGCCCGCCTAAAAGTTCATAACGACTCTTTGCATACTGTTCCCTTGCGCTCTAAACCCTTTCTCTCTCAAAGTTCAAAGTTTTCAGGCAAAAATCTTCAAGGTCAATGGCATCAATGGCGTTCATTGACGAGCACAATGAAATCGCAATGCTCCAAAAGCCAAAACAAGCATAAGGCTTTCATCAGATTGTGGATTTCCTCAAGTCAAGCCACATTGCTCATGCTCTTACTGTATCCCCTACAATCTACATTGAGCATCAAAGGCAGTTCTGGGCCAATGCAACCATTGTTGTGGAAAATGGTGTGCAAATGATCAAGACAAGAATCTGTGATCAACCACTAACAGTTACTGAAGAGGTTATACGCATCAGTCTACGTCTAGACGATGCCTCTGGTATAACGTCTATCTCTAATGATGAACTGTTTTCTAATCTTACTAGAATGGGGTATGGAGGCCCATTGGGTGTTTTCAAATTCTCAAAAGCAAAGTTTTCACCCCAATGGCGTTTTCTTGTTCATACCCTGATGCATTGCATATCCAAAAAGACCACTGGATGGAGTGAGTTCAGCAGTCCAATTGCATATGCTTTGGTATGCTTGGCTACATCCAGAAGGTACAATTTCTCAAAGATGATTTTCAGTGATCTTGTATCAAATATGGGAAACAAAAAGAGTTTCTTTATGTATCCCAGATTTGTTCAGGAAGTAATTAACCATGAATTGACGGATATACCTCAACCTGTTGGAGTATATGTACCTAAACCCCCAAAAGGCAAGGTTTTCTCAAATATGAGAAGATCTGCTGGGGACTCGGAAGGAGTTGACACCCCATTGTTCTCTACAATGATGGTGGTGTCCCAAAACACTGAAGGTATGGCAGCAGGGTCAAGGCCCTCATTAGACCATCCCACTGCTAGCCAAGCCCAACCTTCCCTCTCAAAATCAATTCCACAGTCCCTTCTGAATAAGCCCACTTCTACAATTACCCAAACTTATCAAAGAAAACAGGTAAAGAAGGCTCCTTCCCTTCTTGTACCATCACCAACTAAGCCTTTAAGCCCTCTAAGGGAGAATTCTCCCCTAGAGAATATCCAAAGGGAAACCACAAGGGTATCTCCCAACCCAAAGGAGGTGCTCTCTGAGGAGGAGGTAGAGCATATGGGTGATGAGGCTGCCACTACTCCTGCTAGCACAGAGGAGGAAAGTGGTAACATCAATAAGACCTCCCCCATGGCAACTTTGAATGAGCAATCATTTGAAGGTCCCTGGTGCCAAGAAACCACAGGGGTGGATAGTGCTTCTGCTAGGCAGAAGACTTCCACTACTAAAAGATCCAATGATCCTTCAATAGGGGGTAACACTCCTGGAGAAGGTGAGGACAGATATAACTATGATGAATTGATGGAGGCAATGGGCAACATCAACATGGATGTACTCAAACAGGGCAAAGATATAGAAGAGCTAAAACTCATAGTACTGTCACAACAAGAACAAATCATCAAGTTGAAGCAAATGGTAAGGAAACTGATTCTGCAAAAGAAGAAGAAACAATTTGTGCTCAGAAGGAGGAAACCAGTGACTGATGCTCCCAAAAAGGGGGAGATCAACATGGAAGAAGCATCAAGGGAAGGGGAGATTGATAAAGAGAGAGTTGAAGTTGAGGGGGAGAAGGAAGCAGAAACAGAAAGAGGTTCAGTACAAAAAGAAGCAGAAACTGTTAATGCTGCTGAAACCTCACAAGCAGCAGTAACAGAGTTAACACCAACAGAAATTGAAGTAGCTGAAGTGCTAATCAAAGCTAAGAATGACACTCCCAAAGCAAAGGGAGTGGTCATAAATGAAGGGAGAGACAGAAAATCAGAACAGAAAGACAAAGCTGCAGAATCAAAGAATAAGGGAAAAGAAAAGATAGTGGAATCTGATCAACCAATCAAGAAGCAAAGGTTGGTTGAATCAGATGAAGCTTTAGCAAGGAAAATGCAGAAGGAGATGGAAAAAGAAGAAAGAGCTCAGGTGGAGAAGGACAGGGAAATGGCAAAGGCTTTAGCTGCTGAGCTAAATAAAGCCTATCAAAAGGGGCTTGAAACTGAAAAGGCTAAACAAAGGGCTATAAGTCTGAGAAAGGCTATGATGGCTAATACAAGTGCAAAGAAAAGAAGACCTTCACAAACTTACCTTGCCACTCAGGAAAGAAACAAAATGGTAACTTTCTTGAGGAGTGCAATTGGGGTAAAGAAAGAAATGTTTGTGAAGATGAGTTTTGATCAAATCAGAGAGCTCTATGAAAAAGAAATGGGGAATCTGAAGAGCAATGAAAAGAAAAGAGTAGAGTTTGAAAAGAAGGCCAAGGAGAGTAATGATATAGATATGAATCAACCATTCCCTGAAAGTGAAGAGGGAACTCCTATCAAAGAAATGGCAAGGGAAAAGGAAGAAAAGAAGAAGGAAGTTACTCTAGTACAGGTTCAAAAGACTTTGAAAAGAACCAAGATGATGGCCAAAAGAAAGAAAGATAAGAAGCCTAGAGTAGAAGAAGAACAAAATGTTGCTGAAGAAGAAGTGGCACCTGAGTCATCAAGCCAGCAAGGGTCATCAATCAAAGATGATGTAAGCTTATATATGGTAGTGATGGACAAAGTGCCTGAACCAATTTCTGCAGAACCTGTTGGAGTTAAGCCACCTGAGATCATTCACTGGGATGTACTGACAATGGATGGGAAAGATTACATCAGACTCAAGAGGAAGGGTGATAAGTATGAAGTATTCAACACTTGGGTCAAGATTGTCAGAACATGCTCTAGATCTGATATAGAAGAGATGTTTGACATAGGAATTAAGCTGTATGCAGATCATCTGAATACTCCAGGAATTTCTCTTACAAAACTGGTGATGGAGTATCTATGCATGATGTTCAAACCTGAAGAAGTGGACCAGGTCATCAAGAGTGTGTTTAAAGAAGTCACAAGTTGGACTCTATATGAAACTAGTGGAGTATATGCAGTGACTTTGGATAGAAATCACACAGAATACTTCCTAGTGGATAGAGTATATAATCACACCAGACTGAAGGTTCATGCCATGCTAAAGAAGAAGTTGGGTTGTGCACCAAATTCAGAAATGGCCAAGTATCTAATTCAGAGGATAATCAATCAGAGTTTGGGACTGACTCCAGACTTAGGAGCATGATCTTGGAAGTTTTGGGAGCATCAAAAAGAGCATCTGGAAGAATATCTGAAGAACTTGACTTCTCTTCTAAAAGTCAAGTTAGGGGGAGATTGTTGGGAACTGAAGATTCTACTAAGTGTAGTTACTACTGCTAGTACAAGTGTAGTTACTACTGCCAGAACAAGTTGAAGATTAATACTGCTAAGTGTTACTACTGCTAGTAGAATTACTACTGCTAGTTAAAGTTAGTACTGCTTGAACAAAGTTAGTACTGCTTAGCTAGTTAGTACTGCTAGTAGTTAGTACTGCTTGAAGTTAATGCTGCTAGTTGAAGTTAATGCTGATGAGCATTATTAGTGCTGCTAAAGAGATCCGGATGGAATGTACTACAGCTGGATATACTGAAGATATACTTAGAAGATATACATGGAAGATATACTGAAGATTTGTTTATTCTTTGTAATTATCTTTTTATCAGTATATGTATAGAATGTTTAGAATAGATAGAAATAACTTTTGATAATCGTTTTTCATGAGAGAAAATCAACCTCAAGGCATAGATCCTAATTCTAGAGAAGTAGAATTCGTATTGGTGAGCCTGTTCATCAATATTGAGGTTGAGTGTGTAATCTTGTAGTTTTTTATTACTGTTTGATCAAATATCAAAGTGTTTTTCCGCAACTTCTTTGATATTAGTTTCTGAGTATTAATTCTTGTTAAGAATTCGATCCTGACAAAGAAATTTACACCAGACTATCAAAATCAGAATCAGAATCAAAACAGAGTATCAAACAGAACCTGCAAGTTGAAGACGGTGGGTGATGGCGACGGGAACTAGTGGTGTACGGCGGTGGCGGAGACGACGACGGGAACTGTGGTGTGAGGCGACGACGGTAACGGTGGTCTACGGAGGGCGGGTCTGGCGTGATGGTCCTGATGGAGGATGAAGGCTGATGGTTTACAAGAAGAAGAATGAAGCGTCGTGTATATTTTTAGGTTTTTTTTTTAATTTATACTTTTACCTGCTATATAGGTTACAGGTTACCATTTAAATCAAAAAGGATTTATTTGATATGTTTGAAAAGTCTAAGGATTTATTTAATAGGTTTTAAAAAGTCCAGTGACTTATTTATTCCAAAAAATTTGTTCAGGGACTTAATCATTCCAAACAATAAAGTCTGTTTGGTTTTTTTTGGACTTTTCCCTATATATTATGAAAATCATAATGATTTTTAATTTAAAATACATCATGAAAATATAATAGTTCTTCAACAACTTCCAAGATTAACTCAACCCATGAGCACCCCTACTCTTACCTAATTGTAACATCCCTAACCAACCGTACCAGATACTGAGATACTATCCGCTTTGTCTACACACCTGAATTCACAGATTTAAAATGCGTCTGATAGAGGAGGTATCAAGTCCCTTATAAGGCAACATTTGTTCCCCTCCCCAACCAATGTGGGATCTTAAACTAATAAATGCTTATCCAACAAGTGTTCATGGATTTAACAGAAAAATGTTTAAAATGAATAAAATACCCTCATTTAATTGGATTTAACGGAAAAAGTTAACGGCCGTTAAAAAGAGGGACCAAAACCGTTATGAAATGACAAAAATAAAGGACCATATCTGAATTTTCAAAATTTAAGAACAATATACGTTAAAATTGACAAATGTTAGAGATCAAAAGTGAAGTTTACTCTTAAAATGGGTATAAAACATAGGTCACGGTCTACGGTCTTGGTCTTGATGGGGCGTGCATTTGCCTGTATAATGGATATTATAAAGTTTTAGAGTAAATCATATTTTTTTGGTAACCGTGGGTTTTCGGATCAGCTTACGCGCACCAACTAAATTACGGTTTGTTATAATTACAAAATTTTTAGAAATTTTTGGTAACCATGGGTAACCGCGTGTGTGTATATATATATATATAGAGAGAGAGAGAGAGAGAGAGAGGCTCCTTCAAATAGAAACTTTTTATTAGTACAAACTATGCAACCCAAGGGTATTTTTGTCTATTTACAAATTTTGTATTTCTAGGAAATAACCAACTTTCTTAATTATCTCTTCCCCCCCCCCCCTCTCTATATCTCTCTCTCTCTCACACATACACACACACACGATCCCCTATCACCATCCACTTCCGGGCTCCGACGACATCCTCCCACTGGAGGCGACTTCCTCCCACTCCGGCGACCTCCACCATTTCCGGCGAGTTTCATATGAGAAAAAAACATAAGAAACTTCCTAATTTTCATGATTCATACGAGAAACAACATATGAAACTTCGAAAATATATGATTGTTTCGAAAAAAAATCTGAATATTCATATAGGAGAAATATATGAAACTTAAAAATCCGATTATTTATACGAGAGAAAAATATATGAAACCATTTTATGAAATTTTATGAAATCGTTAATGAAAATATATGAAGTTATATAAAAATATATGAAGTTATATAAAAATATATGATTATTACGAAATTTCCACGTTTCATATGAGAAAAAACATATGAACCCATTAATGAAAATGCAGAAAACCCACCGGAGTTTAGAAGGATTCGCCGGAGTTTGGTATCCTCTTCGATTTCACTTTCTTGTTCATCATGGTGGCCGAAACTTTTGAGAGAGAGATACGGGTTCACTTTCTTGTTCATCTTTGTGGCCGGATTCTTGTTCATCATGGCGGCCGGATTTTTGAGAGATAAAGAGAAAGACGACGACCGGAATTTTGAGAGAGAGAAAGATCGACATTGGCTGAATTTTTGAGAGGAGAGAGAGATTATGTAAAAATGGAGAAAATTAAAGAGATAATAACCATAATTAGATTAATTTAAATTAATTAATAAATTTAAAATTTAAAAAATTATCCCCAAACTGCCCTTTCCCTATTTTTTAATAAATCTAAATCCTAAAAACTCTCGACCGTTGATTAAAAATTCGGATGGTCTAGATGAGTTTGTAAGTTTGCATGGTTTAAAAAGTTTGCAAATGATTGTCCCCCCCTCCCTCTCTCTCTCTCTCTCTCTCTCTCTCTCTCTCTATATATATATATATATATATATATATATATATGGTCTATGTGGTTTGTTATAATTACAAAATTTCTCCTGTAATTTAGAAATTACGGTTTTCGTCTCTATGGTTTGTAATTAATTGTTATTTTTATTCTTATGATTTACAATTTATTGTTGTTTTGGTCCTTGTGGTTTACAATTCTTTATTGTTTAGTCCTTTATACTTAAAGGTAGAAATTAGCTCATGCATGAAAATAGCAATAAATCGCAAACAATAAAGACGAAAATCTTAAAATTTAAACCACAAAGATGAAAATCAAAATTATTAACAAACAACCACGAAAATGATAAATTACTCTAAAGTTTAAATATGCCCATTGCTTTCAACGCGATTCGGTGGTGGGGAGTGTTCTTTGTTGTTAGAAGATAGTGACACGTGTACATATCTAAAAGGTATCCGTACAATACAGTGAGATCAATCTTGATTTTAAAGTTGATAATTTAAATCTTAAGTTATATTTTATTTTATATTCTATCTCTCTGTTTTATTTCTATGGTTTTGTATAATTTTGCGAATTGCAAGAGCGAGAGAGTTATCGATTGATTACTAGTCTTATATAATGTTATATTAGTAGAACTTAATGATTATCTTATATTTGAATGTGCTAATCAATTAATTTTTATAAAGTTCAAATATAGAGCTTTAAGAAATGTATTAAATCCATCTATACTATATTACAAAGTATTTAGGTTTATGTTATTAAAAACTTTTAGTGTCCGTTTTGTTCGACGAGATGTTTTTGTAGGATTTGATTTTCGTGGAAAGATTTAGACTCTTTGGTGTGTTTTGTTTTAATTTTAATTTATTTAAATAATTTATGAAAACAAATTATAAAAATAATTAAATTACCTTTTTATCAAATAAATCTTATGTTCGAAATCCCATGTTTGTGGGACTTCATTCAGATTCAACATTCCTTCAAACCAAACATAGATTGGATTTCAATTCAATATCAAATCCCACCAATTCTATCAAATTTCGAAGACGTTAATTCTTCAAATGTACAACTTATAAAATACTAAGAACAAAGTTTTTGGAACCTTTACTATCTTTCTAAAACATAAACTATAATAATTTATAACCTAAAATTTAAAAGTTAAAACCATAAACTAAATAACTTATTTTTGATGTTAATCGTGGATGTCCAAACCAATTTGTACACATCTTGACTAATCTTAGGAGTTCGAGAAAACATATAAGAAAATCCCCAGTCCCAATAACCTTACATGACTCAAAATAAAGATCCAAACCCTATTATCAATTGAGCTAACTCGCAAACTTAAACTAAATAACTTATAATACAATAAAGATAAAAAGTGGTATAAATTTTGAAAAATATAACCACTAACATAAAACTAAATAAAAGTAGGTTACCATTAATGCAAACCCCACACATTCATCAATGGAGATTGATGATGCCTATGATGACACATATAAAAATGAAATATTAATATCCAAAATCATATATATCTAGAAACTCTATAAAAAGGTCAACCAAGACCTAAGCCTTGACCAATCAAGTGAAACACTTTACCAAGTCAAAATTATATATAAGGAACATCTAAAGTTGATTTACCACTTCCAAAATACTAATATCATATTAATCTGAAGGACAATTTTATAGAAAGACAAGAGTAAATTACAAATTTCGTCCTTATGATTTGTTAAAAATTGTGATTGTCACTCCTGAATATTTGAAATTATAGTTTTCATTCTTGTTGTTTTTAATTCACCGACGTTTTCGTCCCTGAGGCTAACTCCATATATGGTTTACTGTTAAATATGAATTATAAAAACAACAATAAATTATAAACCACATAGATTAAAGCAAGGAACCTTAAGCTTTGATTTTGATAAAATTAAGGTTTTCTTCATCATAAATTTCAATAATGATGTCATAGTTTCAACAATTACTATTTTCGTCACCTATCAACTTGTTCTACACTAGCTTTAAATTAGTCGAGACATTGAGGAAGTTAACAATCTTTGTTATGGGTTTTCTCTTTAGGGTTTTAATCAAGATGATGAGGGATTGAAGAAGATGTGATAAATGAACAACAACATTCCAAAACACTCGTGTACTGTGTACACAATTTCATGATTTAACATTGATTCATTAGCAATGAAAGGTTTGGGACTAGAAAAAAAAAAGATGAAAACAACCATCTTGAACCAAGAAGATTACAAAATTTCAGGGGTAGACTAAACATGAAGATTGATGAATAGTTAAGGGATAAAATTGTAATCTTAAAGCTGACTATAATTAGTAGAGACCGGAAGGTCATAAGAAAGAGGTGGAGCATATTTGTGTTCACTTTCACCCCTCAAAGTACTCGGGAGCACCAAAGATTGTCAAAATTAAGCATGGAGAATTTAGACTACGATTCAAGTGTTCTTACTGATAGAGGTGGAGAGCCTGCCAATTCTATCACACATGGATATGTATCAGCAACACAATTTCCTAATTCTAATCGACCCCCTTCTAGGTTAGTTTTTTTTCCTTCCTTTTTCCTTACACACACATATAACTTATCATATTGATTTTTTTATAATTTGGTTTTTGTGTCAGGTTTCAAGATCACTTACGAATGTTACTTAATTTTGTTGGGAATTTCCTTACAATGTATACATCATTGATAGGACTAGTTCAAGTGAAGTTTCAAAACCAAGTACACTCTCCTTTCCAAACTCATGGTTGCTTCATGATCATGTCCGTTGTTGCATTATCCATGACTACACTAGTTTCTGGTTTTCTATTTTATATAAACAATAACCTAAACAGTTCGTTGAGGAAACACTTCTGCCCTATCTATGACATGATCTTGAGAAGTGTTTTTTGCTTCTCGGGAATTCTTGCACCTTTCTCACTTGTGCTTGTGCTATTCATCCCACATAGACTCAACTGGATTGGCTATTTAATCATGTATACACTCTTTGGAGTCATAGTTACGTGTAACTTTAAAAACCTCGTAAGGTTACTCTACAAGAAAAATGTAAGCAACTTGGAAGCTCATCAAATGGTGTAAGGAAATGAGACATTTAATTTTATGGAAGCTCGTGAACAGTAAACTGCTTTTTTCAAGAAAAACTTTTATTGTATGACTATAATATTTGTTTTATATGGTTTGAAAGGTTGTAAATATTTGTGATTGTTAATGTAGGTATTTATGATGAATGTTGTTTCATAACATCATAAGAAAAGTGATATATCATATATATTCAATATTGTAATTAAAGTTAGTTGAATTATTGTAATATTGGAAAAAAGTGTGGTAAGTATATTAAAATTCCCAACCTATTTATATACAACGTTGTGGATAATATAACTTTTTATCAGTTATAATGTTTTTTATTTAGTATGTAAATATTGGCTTTCATGTATCAATTTTTAACTAGTTGGTTAAATATCTCTCCATATCGTGTTCATGTTGAAATTTTGGAAATGGTATGATTCGCAATGCATTCACAATGGAGGTTTTTATTAAGGTTTTATTGGGACTTTTACACAAATTTCCAAATAAAGGTTTTTATTCAGTCACATATTCTTATAAGAATCTAGGTATTATGTCCATTCTAATGGGTTTTTGTTCTTTTAATACATATTACCATTTTAATTTTAAGTTTTTAATACTTAAAACACAGTTAAAAACCAAAAGACTGTTTTTATTAAGTCAATATGTAAATTGAGGATTAAAATAAAAACAATTGACCCTTTATGGTAGCAAAGAAGCTAGATGTCAACCACAAGGGTTGTGATGTACTGGTTAAGGTCTTGGGAGATGTGGTGGAATATCTCATATGCCTATGGTTCAAATCCAGGCATACACAACAATTATGGCCACTAAGGTTTAATCATGGTTGATGTCTTACAGTCATAATTTGTTAAGGGATTAATTTAGGCATAACCTAGGATACCTTCCCCCCCCCCCCCCACCCCAACCAAAAAAAAAAGAAGGTAGACGTCCCCATTCTAACAATCATTGAGGACAATGCTCATTTTTAGCTTGTGGGTGGGGTGTCCATTTTTTTTTAGTTTACTTCTTTTCTCTTTTATTTGAGCATTAATGCATTTAATCATAGTCCATGCATAATTTTTTCTATTTATGGTTGCATTTTGCATCATATTATTGCATTGCATAAAAGGTTTAAAAATCTAAAAAGATTTTTGACGTTTCTTGTAACACCCCGAATTTCGTTTGGTTTTGCGAAGATGTATTGAGGAAAAGAGGTTTCAGAGAAAACGCACGGGTCGTGCGTATGAAGCAGCGGCAAGGCAGTGGACTGCGCACGGGCCGTGCGCATTTCCTTCTTTGAGATTTAGAGATATTTTCTAAAAGATCTCAAATCTCAGTTCTCTCTCTCTCTTCTTTTTCTCTTTTTTCTTCTTTTGATCTTCGAGGCTTCGTTGGTTGCTAGTTTGCGGTGTTTCTAGCAAGGGGTCGGTGTTTTAAGCTTCACCTCTACGTCATGATCGTTATCAGGTTTTCCGGGTTTTATTCTGAAAACCTACCGGCGAGTTCCTACTACCATTTTACAAACTTTATACATATCAAAACTCTTATTTGCGAAATCCGAAGTATTTCTACGGTATGATTTCATGTTCTCTACATTTTGATATAAATGAAGTTTTTGGTGATTTTCGGGGTTCTCGATCAGTTTTGACCAAAATGACGGGTTCCACCTTATTGAAGTAAAATGATGTTTTACTTGCACATTATGTGGATATGTGAAAAGAATGTTTAAGAACTCATTTTAATGATTTTCATTCTTACCAGAAGTTGAACTGGAAATGATATTTTGTTTATAAAATGTGTTTATACCATGTGTTTATTTATGGTTGGTCACATATGTTGTTGTGACAAGTCTGTACCATTACTAGTGGATCCCTAGGTTTTGAGTCGACTGTATTATTGGGATGTAATATTCCCCATTTTGTAGCTATGGATGCATATGATCCTCGGGGGCAACTTGGTACGGTTATGTGAGGTCGGATACTAGCCATGGTTCATAGTGATCCTAGTGAAGGAGTATACATTGGTTTTGCTTGGGGCTAGATCTCACGTTGTAGCACGGACTTATATGTTCGTATCCTCGGATTCCAATTGTTTAGCTCATAACTCGGATTTTGGCTTACTTAGTGTTACGCCACAATCCTTGGTAAAATGTTTTGTTATTGGTCATTTGATAATATGTTTATAACGAAAAAGCCCGGTTGTGGCAAAGGTTTCAATTGTAAAATTTAACCTCTTTGGAAATATTACCTTTTGATGCAAATGTTTATATCTTTTGAGCTTTATAAACTGTATGTTCTCACCAGGCTTTAAGTCTGACATTTTTTCTCAAATGATGTGTATAACAGGTTTCCCTTAGCGGTGGGTTGTCGGGGTTTTGAGAGACGGGTTTTGTCTCGAGGCATTTTGAGATGACTAGTATTGTATCTGGGCATTTGTTAAGTCCCATTCTTTTGGTACATTATGGATTGTCAACTGATGTAATCTTGATATAGGTGTCTAGATTAGTTTGTTGATGAACCCTATATCTGTACAGGTTTTGTAAAGTCTTAAGGACTGACCCCCTTTTTGGGAGGTTAGTATCAATAACGGAGTGGTTTAGGTTCTGGAATTCCATCTCTAGTTGGGGCTTTCGGTTCGAAGGTTCTCCTGCTCCTTGGGAGGTACCAAATAAATGACTACTTGAATCGGGATTTTGAGCATAAATATTCCACTGACCTGTAAAAAGTGGGCCTACGAATGTCATGTTGCCAGGTTTTCCAGGTTTTAATTTACTCTGATTTTTAGGGTGTTACAGGTTGGTATCAGAGCTCTAGTTTAAACGAACTAGGCATGAATGTAAGATGTCTAGACTTAGACCGAGTATGATAAGAATTGATCCGTGAGATTGGGTCGGGTTTCTAAGATGGGTTAGTCTTAGAGTCGACGGAAAGTACGTTTATCAGGCGTTGTGGCAATGGTGACAAGAACCTTTATGTGTTATATGTTCATAATCTCACTTAGCTAATGTTATTATGAGGATATTGTACGTAAATGTGCTTGAATTTCTGTTATTGTGACAATTGGTAATGTGGTAGTACGTTTCCCTTGTGTTTATTCAATCTCTATCTTATCTCTTGCTCTGTTCTGTGAAGCAGTTCAGAATAGTGAATACGCGTGGTAGACCGCGTACGCGTGTTGATGGTCTGGAAGCGACAGCCTCCACCGCTGACCAGCTGGAAGGAGTTGAGGTTGTTGTGCGTCCACCTGTTCCACAAATACTAGGTGGGGGGCCAGAGGTCATTCCGCGTGTAGACCTGGCTTCGTCCCACCGAGTCATCAGGGATGTTAGTTCCCCGTCTGAGTTGATGGCTAGCATGATGTTGGCAATGAGGGAAGAGATGGCAAAGCAGCAAGAGTTTATGCTGAAAGTGATTGAGGACCGCGATGTGAACAATCGGAGAAGTGAGACGGTTGTGGAAAACATTGTAGCAGGTTCTGGAGGCGTTGGTGCAGGGGTCAGGACTGAGGAGCACGGGATTGTTGGTGCTCCGGGAAATAGGAAGAGTTGTTCCTACAAGTCCTTTCTGGGTTGCGGACCACCAGAGTTCTCTGGTTCCGACGACCCAAACTTGTGTGTGAAGTGGATTCGAGCGATCGAGCAAGCTTTTGGCTCTTCCGAATGCGGAGATGATCAGAGAGTGCGATTCGGTACCCAACTGCTGAGGGATACCGCACTCATTTGGTGGAATGTCATTCAATCCACCCTATCTCCTGCTGTGTTGGCTCAGTTGTCTTGGGCCGAGTTTAAGAAAAAGTTGTTAGAAGAATTCTACAATGAAAGAACAATGAACCGAATTGAGAAAGAATTTCGGTCTCTGGTAAAGGGAAGCCTGACGGTGAGGGAGTACACCCATCAGTTCATGGAGAAGTTTGATCTGGTGGGACACGCTGCCCCAACAGAGAAGGATAAGATGAAGGCCTATCTGAATGGCCTACCTACGGACATGCAATCTATGGTCCACAATTCTAAAGCTTCTAACCTCCGCGAGATGATTGAAGAAGATCAGTACATGGAAGAGATGTTCGCAAGGAACAAAGTTGAGAAAGCCGTAGTGGTGACTGATAAGAGAAAGTGGGAGAGCAATTCTGCTCACCCCAAGAGATCTCGACCTTTTGGCGGAAACCGAAACTTCAGCAATCAACAGGAAGCTAGGTTGTGCCACAAGTGTCGAACTAAACACCACGGTGACTGTAATACCACTTCTCAAACTTGTTATAAGTATGGGAAGCCAGTTCACACTATCAGAGATTGCCCGGTCAGAGGACTCGTCTGTTATGAGTGCAAGGCACCGGGGCATGTGAGAAGAGATTGCCCGAAGCTTGTGTCGGGTAGCACGCCAGCAAGGAAGGAGAACCCTCCGAGGGTTCCGGGTCGAGCATTTCAGATAACGGTCGATGAGGCCAGGGCATCCACTGATGTGGTATCGGGTACTTTTCTTATAAACTCTGTACATGCTCGCATTTTATTCGATACGGGTGCCAGTTTCTCTTTCGTACCTGAATTGTTCCGTCAGAAAATTTCTATGCCCACTACTAGTCTTGAGGATGCATTAGTGGTAGAAATAGCCGATGGTAGTCAAGTTCTAATCCACGATGTTCTGAAGCAGTGTACTCTTAGTATCGAAGGGAGAGAATTCTCGATCGATCTACTGCCGATGTTAATCGGGGGTTTTGATGTGGTGGTCGGCATGGATTGGTTGTCAAACAATCATGCCGAGATCGTATGTTCCAAGAAGTTGATTCGACTTCCCAACCCCTCTGGTGAAGTCGTTTTCATCTATGGCGAAAAGAGAAAGGGTGAAGTGGCAATAATCACAATGGTAAAGGCACGCAAGTCCTTAGTAAAAGGATGTTCGTCTTTCCTAGCCTATGTGATCAATGCTAAGTTAAAGAAATCAAAGCTGGAAGATGTGAAGATCGTGCGTGAGTTTCCAGATGTCTTTCCGGACGACTTGCCCGGGTTACCACCCGATCGCCAGGTAGAGTTTCGGATTGATCTTGTGCCTGGAGCAGCACCAATTGCTAAAGCTCCTTACCGTTTAGCGCCGTCAGAGATGCAAGAAATGATGGCACAACTCCAAGAGCTTCTGGAGAAGGGCTTCATAAGACCGAGTTCGTCACCCTGGGGAGCTCCGGTCTTGTTTGTAAAGAAGAAAGATGGCACAATGAGAATGTGCATTGACTATCGTGAGTTGAATAAAGCTACAATAAAGAACAGATATCCGCTTCCGAGAATAGACGACTTGTTCGATCAACTTCAAGGAGCGGGTTGTTTTTCCAAAATCGACTTATGTTCGGGTTATCACCAAGTGAAGGTAAGAGAAGATGATGTTCCGAAGACAACTTTCAGAACGCGTTACGGCCATTACGAGTTTCTTGTAATGCCTTTTGGTCTAACGAACGCACCAACTGTCTTTATGGACTTAATGAATAGAGTGTGCCGACCATTCCTAGACAAGTCGGTCATTGTATTCATTGATGACATACTCGTGTACTCCAAGAGTGAGTTAGAGCACGAACAACATTTGCGTGAAGTTCTGGAGGTATTGAGAAAAGAAAGGTTGTACGCCAAGTTTTCCAAGTGCGACTTTTGGCTTAAAGAAGTACAGTTTCTGGGTCACGTAGTCACTCGGGTCGGAGTGAAAGTAGACCCCTCCAAGATTGAATCTATGATGAATTGGGAGCCTCCTAAGAGCCTGTCCGAGATCCGAAGTTTCTTGGGTCTGGCGGGATACTACCGGAGATTTATCCAAGTCTTTTCAAAGATCGCTTCTTCCTTGACAGTTCTGACTCGGAAGAATGTGAAGTTTGAATGGACCGAAACCCAAGAGAAGGCGTTCCGGATCCTTCAAAAGAAGTTGTGTGAAGCTCCGATCTTGACGTTACCTGAAGGGTCGGAAAATTTCGTGGTATACAGCGACGCTTCAAAGATGGGACTGGGATGTGTGTTGATGCAACGAGGCAAGGTGATCGCTTATGCCTCGAGGCAGCTTAAAATACACGAGCAGAATTATCCAACCCATGATGTGGAGTTAGCGGCGGTGGTGTTCGCTTTGAAACTTTGGCGACATTACCTCTACGGCACGAAATGCACTCTATACACGGATCACAAGAGCCTGAAGTATGTCTTTGATCAGAAAGAGCCGAATATGAGGCAAAGGTGGTGGCTCGAGTTGCTCAAAGATTACGACTGTGAATTGCTTTACCATCCCGGTAAGGAGAACGCGGTGGCTGATGCGTTAAGTCGAAAGGACTATAGAGGAAGTATTCGAGCCACCCATTCGAGGATCGAGCTAGTGTCTAGTCTTGTTGAGAAGATCAAGACATCGTAGGTGGAAGCACTGTTAGAAGAGAATCTAAAAGATGAAGTCATGACGAAGCAACGTTTACTCTAAACGGAAGATAACCGTGGAGTAAAACTGTTCAGCGGTCGTGTGTGGGTACCCAAGTTTGGGGGTAACCGTGATATGTTGTTAGAGGATGCTCACAAGTCCAAGTATTCCATTCATCTGGGGAGTACAAAGATGTACAGGGACTTGAAGCTGCACTATTGGTGTCCGGTAATGAAACTTGATGTGGCGCGTTACGTTGAGCGTTGTGTGACGTGTTCGCAAGTTAAGGCCGAACATCAGCGACCATATGGGAGTCTACAGTCTTTAGAGATTCCCAAATGGAAGTGGGAGCATATCACCATGGACTTCGTGACAAAGTTGCCCAAAACTCTTCGAGGTCACGATACCGTTTGGTGATAGTTGACAGATTGACAAAGAGCGCTCACTTCTTGCCTATGCGCGAGACTTTACCGATGGATAAGTTAGCAAAACTTTATATCGATGAGGTGGTCTCGAGGCACGGCATACCATTGTCAATCGTATCGGATCGCGACAGTCGGTTCACTTCGAACTTCTGGGATGGGTTTAAGAAAGAACTTGGTACTCAAGTGAAGTTGAGTACGACTTACCATCCGCAAACCGACGGGCAGAGCGAGCGAACGATCCAAACTTTGGAAGACATGTTGAGGTCTTGTGTCATTGATTTCGGGGGTAGTTGGGACTCTCACCTGCCTTTGGTGGAGTTTGCTTACAACAATAGCTACGACTCGAGTATTGGAATGGCACCTTTTGAGGCATTGTATGGGCGAAAGTGTCGGACTCCCGTGTGCTGGCTTGAAGCGGGAGAAAAGCAGTTCGTTGGACCTGAAATCGTGCAAGAGACTGCCGATAAGTTTAAGTGCATTCGTGAAAGAATGAAAGCGGCTCAGGATCGTCAGAAAAGCTATGCCGACAAGAAGAGGAGACCGATGGAATTCCAAGTAGGCGACCGCGTTATGCTTAAGGTGTCGCCGTGGAAGGGCATTATTCGGTTCGGAAAACATGGGTAGTTGAGTCCCCGTTTCCTCGGACCTTTCAAAGTGCTTAAATGGGTGGGTTTGCAAGCCTACCAATTGGAACTGCCACTGAAGTTGAGCAGAATACACAACACGTTTCATGTTTGCTACATCCAGAAATGTTTGGCGGTATAAGACAGCGTCATTCCCCTTTCAGAGTTAAGGGTAGACGAAGGTAACCGTTGTGTGAAAGAACCCGACGCCATCTTAGAGAGAAAGTCTAAGAAGTTGCGTCACAAAGAGGTCACTTTGGTCAAGGTGCAGTGGAAGCATCACCGGGGAGCAAATGTGACGTGGAAAGCCGAGGAGGATATGAAGCGAAGATATCCTCACCTTTTTGAGCAGTTGAGATTTCGGGGACGAAATCATTCCCAAGTTGGGGAGGATTGTAACACCCCGAATTTCGTTTGGTTTTGCGAAGATGTATTGAGGAAAAGAGGTTTCTGTGGCTGTCTACAGGGCGCACGGGTCGTGCGTATGAAGCAGCAGCAAGGCAGTGGACTGCGCACGGGCCATGCGCATTTCCTTCTTTGAGGGCGCACGAGGATGCTTTTTGAGATTTGCTTAAATATCTAAGATTTAGAGATATTTTCTAAAATATCTCAAATCTCAGTTCTCTCTCTCTCTTCTTTTTCTCTTTTTTCTTCTTTTGATCTTCGAGGCTTCGTTGGTTGCTTGTTTGCGGTGTTTCTAGCAAGGGGTCGGTGTTTTAAGCTTCACCTCTACGTCGTGATCATTATCAGGTTTTTCGGGTTTTATTCTGAAAACCTACCGGTGAGTTCCTACTACCATTTTACAAACTTTATACATGTCAAAACTCTTATTTGCGAAATCCAAAGTATTTCTACGGTATGATTTCATGTTCTCTACATTTTGATATAAATGAAGTTTTTGGTGATTTTCGGGGTTCTCGATCAGTTTTGACCAAAATGACGGGTTCCGCCTTATTGAAGTAAAATGATGTTTTACTTGCACATTATGTGGATATGTGAAAAGAATGTTTAAGAACTCATTTTAATGATTTTCATTCTTACCAGAAGTTGAACTGGAAATGATATTTTGTTTATAAAATGTGTTTATACCATATGTTTATTTATGGTTGGTCACATATGTTGTTGTGACGAGTCTGTACCATTACTAGTGGATCCCTAGGTTTTGAGTCTAATATTCCCCATTTTGTAGCTATGGATGCATATGATCCTCGGGGGCAACTTGGTACGGTTATGTGAGGTCGGATACTAGCCATGGTTCATAGTGATCCTAGTGAAGAAGTATACATTGGTTTTGCTTGGGGCTAGATCTCACGCTGTAGCACGGACTTATGTGTTCGTATCCTCGGATTCCAATTGTTTAGCTCATAACTCGGATTTTGGCTTACTTAGTGTTACGCCACAATCCTTGGTAAAATGTTTTGTCATTGGTCATTTGATAATATGTTTATAACGGAAAAGCCCGGTTGTGGCAAAGGTTTCAATTGTAAAATTTAACCTCTTTGGAAATATTACCTTTTGATGCAAATGTTTATATCTTTTGAGCTTTATAAACTGTATGTTCTCACTAGGCTTTAAGTCTGACACTTTTTCTCAAATGATGTGTATAACAGGTTTTCCTTAGCGGTGGGTTGTCGGGGTTTTGAGAGACGGGTTTTGTCTCGAGGCATTTTGAGATGACTAGTATTGTATCTGGGCATTTGTTAAGTCCCATTCTTTTGGTACATTATGGATTGTCAACTGATGTAATCTTGATATAGGTGTCTAGATTAGTTTGTTGATGAACCCTATATCTGTACAGGTTTTGTAAAGTCTTAAGGACTGACCCCCTTTTGGGAGGTTAGTATCAATACGAATGTCATGTTGCCAGGTTTTCCAGGTTTTAATTTACTCTGATTTTTGGGGTGTTACATTTCTCCGCAACTTGAGAGCTCGCAGTAACCACCGCTCACTTAACATTAATCTTTTGATTATGCATACTAGTGTATTTTATAATTTATTTTATCCATGATGTAAGGATTTTTTTAGAAACACGGTTTTCCCTTAATTAGTCACTTGCACGCACCACTTTGCATATTGTTCCATGTAATTTTTAGGATTTACTTTCTTACCGTAGTCCCCATACATTATACCTATGACTACTTAGATGGACTTTACCGTGTGAGAATTTTCGGCCATATTGGATTGACACATTCATAATCAATCTCATTTTCTTCTTTCTTGTGTGTTTATCTTCCATCGAGGTGTATCTCTAGGTATTTGATTCAATTATCGTTTAGGATGTAACAACCCAAAATTTAGACAAACATAGCATATATGAAAATCCCAAATCGGGTCCCAAAACAACCAATTTAAAATAAGATAACTGGAAATTTAACAGGGGAAGTCTCATCTACAGCCCAGAATTTCTATCACTAGATAAACTTCTAAAACAAAACAAGGAAAAATGGCATGCCATCTATCCAACATCCACTCCCACGCTTCTACGCCTTTTATTTCCCTTTTGGGGAAGTCCCGCTAACCTTCTTCCCTGAAAATGGGTTTTCAGTTTGAAAGCGAGGGTTAGACCATAAGGTCTAGTGAATCCCCAATAAACAAGTATAAACATTAACTAGTTCATAAGCAAGTGAAAGCTCAATTATTAACACATCAACACAACAAACTTGAGAAATACTCATTTATAACTCCTCATGATTCACATTCGTCGACAACTGCGATCGGGGCCCAAGCAGACTCCCCACTCGCCTCGGGGCCCAAGCAGACTCCCCTCATCCACTTGTGCAGAAAACGAATTTCACGCACAAGGATTGGTCGTAAATTTCCAAAGAATCAAGGATCCTTTAACCATAGTTATTCATTCCACAAAACGAAACATAGATCATAAATAAGATATATATCAAATATAACACAAGGATAATTGGATAAAATAAAACCAAGTCCAAAATTAACCCATATCAGCAGTTAGCAAAATTCATAATTATTTAAACAGGTAAAAATCGGTTCATGGGAACTCACCTGATCGCAAGAAATGAGATACACAAGAGGTTCTTACTTGACACAAGAGACACCTACAATTTAATAAACGAAACAATGTTAACCCTTAAAATTTAATTTTTATTAAATAGGTTGACAATTCTCCAAGGGCCTGACTCCCTTTTCAAAACGGTGCTCGGCCCTAAACCGGAGCCCATCGGGTCACGACTCCCGGCTCCACCATACCCGGTTCAAGACTCCCGGGTGGAATAAGTCCCCGGGTCCCGGTTGACACTCCCAGGTGATCCCGGTTGCAACTCCCCGGTGATCCCGGTTGCCACTCCCGGGTGATCCCGGTTGCAACTCCCGGGTCTCCCCGGTTGGTTTCACCACTCGACACCACGTAAGGCCCGTGTCTGGACGATATTGATCTCTCGGTGAAGAGGAGAACATCGAGCGCCCTTCCCCCTTTTTGATCCATGATTATCCCAAAATCGATTCACAGTACCAAGAATAATCCCCAAATCGAAACATCTCATCTACCACTCATGGGTTTTCACAAACTTACTAAGATCTAAAAGTTCTTATCAGACCTTAACTGCAAGAAGTTCAACTCTAACTTGGATTTGCAACGAATTGAAGAGAAAGGAGATTTGAGAATGTTTACCTTTAATGAAGAAGTCTACCAGACTTGATTTCCTCTTCAATTTCTCTCAACACACAAAAATCCCAGATTAACCTATTCATCGCCCTTCTTTCTCTCAGCCTCCACCAATGAAAGAATGAGAAGGGTTTAGGGTAATATGCCTCCATCTCAACTTTTGGTTTTTTTTTCCTCTCCAAAAAGGCCCTTTGAGATTGCTTTATCTAAAATTGACCACTTTCAAAATAGGCATGAAAGGAATTATTCATTAACGGTTGTTACAATATTCCCCCTTTAAAAGGATTCCGTCCTCGGAATCTCATCGACGAAAAGGTGTGGATATTTGGCTCTTATCACCGATTCCACTTCCCAAGTTGCTTCTTGTCCTTTATGGAAGCGCCATTGAACCTTTACGAGACTAATTTCCTTGTTCCTTAGCTTTCGAATTTAAATCGCAAATATATTTGTAACCATACCAGATATTGTCCGCTTTGTCCATACACCCGGACTCACGGTTTTAAAACGCGTCTGATAGAGGAGGTATTCAGTCCCTTATAAGGTAACTTTTGTTCCCCTCCCAACCAATGTGGGATCTTACATAGGATAATTGTGAAATTGCATAGATTCCATATTTTCTTAAAACCATCAATATATACAAAAACACAAATAGATTTTCCTTTTGTATCCAATTTTGAGCCTAAACACTTACCATTTTCTTGAAAACCATACACACCTAAACCACCCAAAAATACACATATAGTTCTCATTTCCAAAATTTGAAAACGGATTGAAGCATATACAAGGTTCAAAATGGCGTGAGGCATGGCGTGGCGGGGCGAGGTCAAGCCTTAAGCCTTACACGCCATGGTGAGGACGCGACATTTTTCAAGGCGTGACATAAGGCGGCAAATTTGTATGTCATATTCAAAATTATATATATACGTATATGTTTTATATATATTATTCTAATCAAATAATGATATTATAGAATGTACATTCATATTGGAAGAAGAAAAATCATGTAAATTACTAATATTAATATAGTTTTTGATTAAATATTTAAAATAGAACTTAGAAAAATAATTTTACAACTTCGTTTTAATCGTGAGTCCCTAACGTTTATGACTTTGTGAAATTGTGAGGGATGTGATTAGATAAATCTACAAAAGTGTTAAATCCAAAGTTAAAAATGTAACAACACAAACGATAAAAAAAATTAAAAAATTGAAAAAAATCACGTCTTAGAAAAAACGCGCGCCACGGCGCGCCTTAAGGCGTCATAGCGTGAGCCACACCTTACATAAATGTTATGTGCCATTTCGTAACGGCGGAGACGCATCTTGTGTCATATCGCATCATGGCGTGCCTTTTTGAACACTGAGCATATAGTAGAGTAGTATAAACAAGCATAGTTTGTGGGTTCGTAAAAAGAAAAGACAAAAAAAACAACAACAACAAAAGAAAAATCAAAAGAAAAGTCAAAATGAAAGATGCAATATATATATATATATATATATATAGAGAGAGAGAGAGAGAGAGGTGGTTTCAATTGGAAACCATATTAGATTGGAAACTTTAAAAACCGTCAATTTTATTGGTTAAATTAATGAAATTGGTTCATAAAGTTGTTTAATATGATCAAGTTGTTTCATATAATTCTTTCGTTAATGAAATTGTTTCATATATTTGTGTTTTTTTTATATAGTTTCATCTATTTTTCTCATTCTGATGAAATTGTTTCATGTATTTTTGCAGTCTGATGAATTTTTTTCATTTTTACATAAAAAACACAAATATATGCAACAATTTCATCAATAAAAGAATTATATGAAACAATTTCATCAAATTAAACAATTTCATGAAACAGTTTCATTAACTTAACCAATGAAATCGAGGGTTTCCACGGTTTTCAAAATTAGAGTGGTTTTCATTTGATCGCTCCCATATATATGTATGTATGTATGTATGTATGTATGTATGTATATATGTGCATTTATATAGCTAGTCTTGCAAGCAATGAGTCGAGATCCGTTGAAAATTGTAGGAAAGAACTATTGGTGAAATATGTGTTTTCTACTACTATTTTCATCTAAACATGTGGTAACAAGTTGCATTTGTACATTGGGAAGTCTAAGCCCTAAATTGTGTATAGTGAGATCGTGTATTAACTCGCTCGAATATTTGTGGAGATCGTTGTTTGTTTTTTCTTTTCTTCTTTTCACCCATTCCATAATAAATTATAATAACTTTCTTGGGGACAAAAAAGGTTTAGATCGTGGGTGTTTTGTTAAGTGCATTTTATGCATGTATTATAGTAGTTTATAATTGCATTTTGCATCGTGTTTAGTCGTTTGCATATAGTTATTATTATATTTTTAGTTAATTTTCGTTTAATCGTTGATTGGGGATATTACATTGACATTTTTGTGGTTTTGTCGAGTTTTGATAGGTACTTTGAGTTGAAATGTGGATATGGATGAATATAGTTTTTTTTTTTGGAAAGGGTATACTGGGCCTATGGCCCAGACTAATCTCTGGCAATTAGGGCCTTTGACCCAGCTGCTAAAGCGTGCAACCCTGAGTTTATCCTCAGTGGCCACAAGTGCTGCTAGTGGGGCTCGAACCCGGGTTGAGCGCTATGAACTCCCCAAGCCTTTACCACCACACCACAACCCTTGTGGTTAGATGAATATAGTTTTTGGAGTATTTGATCAATCATTTATGTGGTGGAACAATTCAAGAAATATGACACATGTTGGACCAAATCTTGAAGAATGAAAAGATGAGGGGCGCTTATGGAATAGTTGCAAAGTTGAAGGAGTGAATTGAAAATATACATTTTTATAAATCAGTTATAGGGTTTTTGGTAGGAGAGTAAAATGTGTACCATGACAAACCAACCAACTGCATTACCAATCGTACCAACTAATTTGGTACCAATTAAATTGGTTGGTATAGCAGTACCAACTTCATAAACTTGGTTGGTACGTGGTATTGAAATTCGCCTACCACGGTAAGGGTGCATGAAATTCTAATCCTTTTTTTTCCTAACTACTCTTTAATGAACTCAAAAAGGTCTGTTTCTACTCAAAATTTATTTGTTTAGTTTTTGAAGGTTCAATCGTTGTTACTGTGTTTATGGTATCAAACGTTGACAGAATTTGAAGTTTTGATTTATATCTTTATGCTTCTCTTCTCCTATCTCTCTTGTTTTCTTATTTATTTAGGGTTCTAACATGTCTTTGAACTTCATGTATTTATTTAGATCCACTTATCGATATCTTAATTCAATTTGGTATAAAGCATATAATATAACCAACAAAACACAACATACATAGCAAATTACTGGAGAAATCAAAAGCGAACACTTTTAAAAACAAGCCAACATGCATATAAATTCTTCAAAACAAAAAGTTAACCGAGACAGATTTATGGTTCATGACATTAATATTACGCCATATAAATATTATACGTGTGTAAGAATTCTTACTTGGATTGTAGCATCGATGGAGGGATATATTTATGAAGTTGGAAACCCGAAATTTGATCAACAAAATGACGGATTGAGCTTACGTGCTGATAACGTGTTAAAGAGAAAAAATATGTAATTCTCATTAATCAAAAGTCCTTTAAATAGGGATGAGTTACAAGTAGATAGCTATGTGAGATATCAATTCTAATTTATCTCTAATATGTTTATCTCTATCCATATCTCTATCGTCATATCATTTAGACGATTGCACACTTATATTACAGTAACAACAAAAATTTTATATGAAAAATGACTTTTTATTATTCAAAGGTAATTATTGTCAATAAAGTTAATCTATACTATATTATAAAACATCTATAAAAAAACTCTTAAAAACAATTGTTAAAGCTTAATG
This sequence comes from Arctium minus, assembly GCA_954870635.1. Taxonomy (NCBI): domain Eukaryota; kingdom Viridiplantae; phylum Streptophyta; class Magnoliopsida; order Asterales; family Asteraceae; genus Arctium; species Arctium minus. The sequence continues at coordinate 193,360,590 of OX941080.1, forward strand.
TACCGCTATTATGAAAACTTAAAATCTCTTGTTATTTAATCCTTATCTCTAACAAATTTAACTTCCCTAAAATCACTCCTCACTTCAACTTCTCTAAAATCACTCCCTACATAATTAAATACATGATAAAAATCAAATTTTAAATATAAAAAATTTAAAATATAATTAAGAAAATCTAACAAAATATTTAATATTTATTTTATAAAAAAACATTATTTTGTTAAAACTAAAATAAATTACATTATTATTAAACTATGGAAGATACTCTTAAAAACAAACTTTTATGCATTAAGTATTTTTTATTGATACACATTACTTAACATTCAAGACTACAAGTTATGATGCATGAGTACAAATTTCTAAAGCTATATGTTTGAATTCATAGCTAACCGATAAACATAATCAAAACAGAATAAACATTTTAATTTAAATATAAAGAATTTAATATATATAAATCATACTGTAAATCGACAAAAAAAAACAAAAAAAAATTGTGGTGTATATTACTGCATTGTTCGAGTACGTTTCTAATAATAAATAATTATGAGAAATTGTTCATCTGTTATCCATTTTAAGACATGTTAATTTAAGACATTAAATATTTTTTAGAACAATAAAAACCAACTATTCATGAATTATTAATTATGATTATCACATTTCTCAAATGTTTAAGTTTTCGATTGTACCTTTGATTTCCCTACCCACTTAATGCTCTAAAAATAACTAATGACAATATTAGGGGTGTTCATTCAAACCGCCCAAACCGTCCACACCGCACCGCAAAACGTGGTTTAGAACTTTCGCGGTGCGGTTTGCTGTTTGTACTTTTACCAAACCGCACTATGAGGTGCGGTTTGCGGTTTTGAGTTTTCAAACCGCGGTTCAAATCGCACCGCACCGCATTTTTTATATTATTTTTTATTTTTTAATTTTAAACATATATATATACATATATATAATAGTTTGATTTAATATTTATATAATTGGGCTTTGTGTTTTTAATTATGGACTTTAAGAGTTTAAGTTTTGAACTTTATTAAATAAACCTTTTAAATTTTAATTATAAGTCTCTTAAAAGTTTATGTCTCAACAAATGAAAAAATGGCCTAGGTTAGGACGTTCACGACTGGATACATCACTTTATCCGTTTATCGTAATGAAACAATTTATTTTTTTAGACTATTTTTAGTTATGCATTTTGGAGTTGGATGTATTCAAACTCTTTATTTTTGGACTACGGTCACTTAATCGTTGATTTTCTAATGTATTTTAAACTTACAATTTTTTGGATTGTATGCATAAAGTGCGATAGGGACAAACCGCACCGCATTTCACGGTGCGGTTTGCGGTTTTGCCCCAAACCGCACCGTGAACACCCCTAAATGAAATAGTGAAATACTTTTAATGGACCAATTGCTTAATATTTCTCTTTGCATATTAAAAGCCCCAATTCAAGAGTATAACATAAGGGGTCTGGTAAGGGGTCGTTTATCAGACGCTTAACATGTAAGTACTTACTAGCAAGAGTCATTATCCTTACTTATCTAATCGAGTAACATTTTCAACTATCAAAATGGATCATGGTAAGTGTCTTTTATCCGACAAATGCTTATCAGACCAAAAAGGGTGTTAGCCTAGTGGTAAGGCATGTGGACTAGCTAGTAGCGGGGGTACGGGGGCTTCGACCCCGGGCTGCATGCTTTAGCAGTCGGGCTTCGGCCCATATTGCCAGGGATTAGTCTGGGCCCAATGTGGTCTGGGATACCCTCTCCAAAAAAAATGCTTATCAGGTAAGAGTCTTCTCCCTCACTTACTGAGAAGAATTCTCGATTCCTGCTATGCCTCTCACGAAGTAAGATTCTCGATCTTTGTATGCACAACAATAAAATAAATAACACCCGATAAATAGTTATCTTATAAGAGTTTGATAAACGATCCCTAAATGCTTCAAGCCCAAAAGGCCCAAACTATAATAGTAGCCCAAGGCTGCTTTTGTAATTCTTTTATTTTTCTGGCCCATATATCGAAACCCAACAATCAAATTGATAAAAACCCATTTCAATTTAATCGGATTCAACTTCCTCTTTTTTATTCATGGGATTGACAATAAATTTTATTCCAATATGACTTAATTATTACAAATAGTTTTAATATATATTTAACTTAGGGGTTGTTTGTGTTTTTTTTAAACCTTTTAATACCTCTGAAATCTGAATCGGTCAAACATTTTTACGTTCACTGTTTTTTTTTCCCCAGACTTCCGAGGCTCTTAAGTCTAAAATATGTCAAAATTAGAAGAGGTAACATAATGTCATATAACCTCTTAAAGCATCACCTCTTATTAATCAAATATAACCATGCCTCAATCGGTTCCTTCTCTAAACCACCACTGACCACCGTCGACTACCTCCGACCACCGACATCGTCGTTTTGAACCACCATCGACCATCGCAGACCACTGTCGATCTAAACCACCACCGACCACCGTGATTCTGAACCGTGGCCGATCTGAACCACCGCCGACCATCGCCAATCTGAACCACCGCCGGCCAACACCGACCACCGCCGTTCTCAACCACTGCAGACCACCGCTGTTCTCAACCACCACCGACCACCGCCGATCTGAAGCACTGCCGACCACCGCCATTTTTAACGACCACCGACCACCGTTGATCTGAACCACCGCTGGCCACCGCCGTTCTAAACCACTGCCCCACCGCTGATCTGAACCACCGTCGACCACTACCGACCAAATTCGATCTAAACCACCGTTCTAAACCGCCACTGACCACCACCAATCTAAACCACCATTACAAATAAAGTATTTTTAATGGCTATTTTATTAAAGCATGTTTTGTTTAGAAAAATTAAAATTATCAAAAAGGGTATTTTGGTCATTTATCAACATTTCACTCATACTCCAAAGCTACATTATGTGAACTAAACAGACAGATTATAATTCCTTTAACAGATTCCATTCCAATTCTGTCAACCAAACAGGTGGTCAATCCTGACAACATTCCATTCCAATTCCTTCAAAGTCAAATTTCTTTGACAGATTCCATTCCATCCAAAAAGCATTATACGAACCAAACGCCACCTTAGGGTTATGTAATAACCTCGCTCTATAGGTGGTATTGCAATATCTGGGTCTTAATTTATAAGAATGGAAACAAGGGTGAGGAATTGTTCAAAGTTTGATGTGAAGGGCGTTAGTTTGAATAAGTGGATAAAGAAGGGTTTTAACATTAGCACCCCTTCCCCTAAATCATTTGGTGGTAAGAGGCAGCTAAGAAAAGAGTTCAGGCGATTTGGGAAAAAGAAGGAAGAGGAGCAATTTCTAGCAAGATCAAGTCGGCGTAATTTTCCTTCAAGGTAAGATCCAAGTCCACTCTCAGTCTTGATTTTGTTTCAAGGATTTGGGGATTAACCCTTGGATCTTGTATCTCCATTAATGAAGAATGTTGTTAGAGTCGACAACAACCCATTAGCGAAGAAGACTGGGGGGGTCCCGCCTGTGCTCATACCGGAGGGTGTGTCCCATATATGCCATTAGGGTGTCCCAAATGAGGCAGTATGAGCCAGACACGTTGTCATCTCCGCGTGACAGTAGTGTGTGCCGGAAGCGTGCTTGCGAATGTAATGTTTTTATTTTAAAATTTGAATTGGTCTACATTTTATAAATCTTTATGTAGCGTTGGTGTGAACTGTTTTTAGAGGGAACTCACTAGACCATCGGTCTAACCCTCGCTCTTTCAAAACTAAAAACCTTTCAATGTAGGCGTGAAGTAGGAACGTTGGATAAGGGGAAAGAGAAGGTGTGAGCCGGAGCTTGCCTTAGAAGATTGTCATTTTAGTTTACAGACTTATTTGTCATACTGAAATCCTCAATTGTGTAATAGGTTGTTTTCTACAACCCTTGGATTTAAGTTGTTACTCTGGGGCCGTTTTTGGCATTGATTTATATTATGTTTGTTTTTGTGTTTATTCCATGAGTTTGGGTTGTTACAGTTGTGTATATTAATAATATGTATGGAAAAGAATTTATAAGAATACCATTCAAATAGAATTTTTAAAATTTTATTTAAACTCACACCTAAAAATCAAATCATGATGAAAAAAAAAACATTTACTATGTAGTCATTTCACTATTTTTTTTTTCACAAAATAGTCAAGAACACATTCCTAAGGAAATAGGCTTGTAGTTTTACAACCTGCAATTTTAGTTTGCTTTTTATGCGTAGACGCAAAAAAGGATTACAAAACCGTAATTTGTGGTTTTTTTAATAGTTCATAAAACTTCATATACTGGGCCCATTTTCATCAGATTTGTCAGAGGATTTGTTTGACTTGACTAAGTTATGAGAAAAAAGTAAATAAAAAAGTTATTCCAATGATGTGGGGCCAAACGGCTTACGTGCGGCTCAAACAATATGATAAAAATCCAATCACCTTCGAGGCTTGAACAAAAAAAAGCGGGAAGGTTCGGTTATTTTGGGCTTTTTGACCAAACAAGATCTCCAAGTGGGTCCCCAATGTTCTCAGGTTTCTTTGATGAAGGTTTTCTTCTTTGAGTATTTTTTAAAGTTATATATATATATATATATATATATATATATATCCGGGTTCAAACGATAACAGTAACTATTTAAAAGAACAAGAAAACTAACAAAATCATTAGTGAATTTACATTAACACATGAAAAAAGGGACTTTGGCTTCGCGTGCCTTTTTTGCACGTTAATGTAAAATCACTAATAATTTTGTTAGTTCTCGTATTCTTTTAAATAAATATTGTTCTCGTTTGATCCCCCCCCCTCTCTCTCTCTCTCTCTCTCTATATATATATATATATATATATATATATTAAAATAGAGTTAGAAGTGATAATTTTGAAAAAAATTCATTTTAACTCTAATAGCTATTCTATTTTAAAGATTCTAGTATTAATTATATTATTAAGATAATTAATATATTAATAAAATATTATTTCTCTCTGTTAAACATTTTACTTTAATATATTTTATTAGTGGAAAGATTAAATAATTATTTCGCTTCATTAAATAGTGGGTTTTATAGATTTCTTCAAATTTAGAGATTTTTATCTTCAATATCTTATTTTTACTATTTTATCATACAATATAGTATAGCTGTTGGAGCAAAAAAGCATTATAAAACCACCAACAATTCTATTTTAGCATAGCTGTTGGAGATGCTTTTATAAGAACCTCATTTTTGTATTTTTTTTTCTTGTCATCTCATTTCTAATTCATTGAAATAAGATGACACCTAAAAGTCTGTAATGATAGTACTTAAGAACTCCTTTTGTGAATTCCATATATTTTTTCAACTTCAATAACTATTACTTATAAAAAAATATTTAATTTAAATACCGACTTTTGCTAGTAAATTTGTCACTTTACACCAACTTCAAGGTAAAACCAAGGTTCTTGTACAAGAACCTAAAGAGGGTGAGAATCTTATAAGAACTTTCGACAATGCTTAGTTCCTACAAGGTTACAAGCCACTTCATTTTTTTATAAGAATATTGCATTGGAGATGCTCTAATAAATATCCCGATTTATTTTCAAAATTAAGTAATTAAGGATTAAATAGCAAAAGATTTTAAGTTTTCATTCTTTATTTAAGTTTTAAGTAATTAACATTAAATAGGGTACTTTAAGTTTTAACAATTGTTTTTAAGAGTTTTTTATAGATGTTTTATAATATAGTATAGATGTATCACAACTAAATGGTGTAAATAAACTTTTAATTTTAATTTTAATTGCTATTTATGATATTCAAATTACATCATTATATTATATCATATTTTTTATTTAAATAATATGTTCATTTACTTTGATAATTTATTTTCTTTCAAAATATTGAACAAACAATAATTTATCAATAAACATTTATTTTCTGATAAAAAATAAAAGTAGTACTTTTTATTTATTTATCATTATAACACATTTAAACTAATTTATGTAAATTGTACGTGTACAAATTCTATGCTTCTTGAAGTAGATCCCAAGCAAATCACATGCTATGAATATCCTACTTTTGGATTTACGAACTAAACAAAAGTCACAGAAAAAAGATTTTTAGTTTCCCTAAAATGAATGTATCATTTAGGGGGTGTTTGGGATTGCTTATTTAAAACAACTTATGTTTATTTTAAAAATGTGTTTATTATTAGATTATGCAGTATTAAATCGGAGTTTTTAAAAAAGTGTTTGAATTAGCTTATTGTGGTAGCAAAACGTAATAAGTTAATAAGTTGTTATTTAAAGGTGTTTGGGATTGCTTATACATATAAAATAATCAAAAAAGTCATAAACACTTTTCAAATAAGTTGATAAGTTAAAACCAAATGACTTATCAAAAAGTGATTTTCAACGGTTTGGCACCGCTATAAGCCATTTTAATTTTTTCTCATCCAAACACTCAAAAGTGCTTATCTCCGGTGCCAAATCGCAATAAGCTAAAAACAAGTCAAATAAGCAATCCCAAACACCCCCTTAATCTAAAATAAATTGTAATTGTATGATTCTTAGGAGCCGGCTTATGTATGTTCGAGTGGGTTTCTATACATCTGTTCAATTTATTTTTGTAAGTATGATATTTTTATGTATAAAGGTGTATCCGTTGAATTTTGAGGGGTGCTCTGGGATATTAGAAAGTATAAGGAACATCAATTAAAAAAACTGAATGAAGTATCTCGAAATCAACCAAAAAACTGAAAAAGTATCTTGAAATCAAACAAAAACCATAAAAATATCTCGAAATCAACCTAAAATCTAAAAAAATCTTTTGAAATGGTGAAATTCGGCTAAAAATATACCACACGACTTTGCAGGCCTTTGATCCGCTTTAAAGTGCACCCGTTCGGCAAATTTTTTTGGGTCCGCCACTGCGCTTCTTGACGTAGGTTTGTAATATAGGATGTTTTGCTATTTGTACACCTATTAATATAAAAATGGGTTTTGTTATATGTACTTTAATTTATATCAGAATCAGAATCAGGTTAAATTATAATATTAAAAATGTAAAAAGTAAATATTGTTGTTGATATGTATAAGAAGTACATTAATAATAGATAGAAATGCAATTAATAATATATAAAGTGGATTTAACCTCCACCTTTAATAAACCAAATTATAATTGTGATCTTTGAAATAATAAATATCCAAAATCATATTACTCATTTTTCCCAAAATAAGTATCTACAATTGAAATGACGCACAATTTTAGACATGTATAATTATTACACATTTTTGTTAGTCAAAAGACATTTTTACCCTTAATTAATGTCTCTCTACTCATATCTCTTAAATATTTGTGCCTTAATTAAGGGTAAATTTGATAATTTAGTTTTCTACTTTTGAAAGTGGACACTTAATTTGGATAAACATAAATAGAAATATGGACACTTATTTTGAAACGGAGTGAGTATATATATTATTTTGTAGGGAAATTGATCCAAATAGCCATTTCTCACTTCATAATTGGTCTCCTAGACATTTTTCTCCCGATTTTACCAAATTATCACTATCTCCACAAGCGACAAACTTGTAAATTGCGGAGGGAGGAAAAAGTTAAAAAAAAAAAACTTTCTGAACAGGTCCGTAAGTACAGGGACCAAATCCACAATTTTCTCTATGTCCGCAAGTTACGAACATGCAAATTTTTTTTTACAGTTTTGTCTCCGCATTTCAGAAACTTCTTTTTGTCTTTTCACTTCCATCCCTCCACAATTTACGGAGCTATCATTTGCATAGGTAATGACATTTTAATAAAATCAGGAGAAAAATGGTTAAGAAATCAATTGAAAAGTACAAAAGTAACTATTTCTGTCAATTTTCTTTGTATAGAAGTGAATAGTCCAAGGGTGGTCAACCAATAAGTCAACTACTCTGATTAAACCCACTCTAACCCATAACACCAAATATGACACCAGAAACACTAAAACTTAGTGGTAAAACCTTTCGACACAAAAAAAAATCATCTCAACCAGACTTAAAAAACACCAAATCGGTGGGCCATGGACCCATATAAAAAACATTTTTCAGTATTATTAAACATTTTTAAATACACATAATAATGATAATGATATTAAGAAAAAAAAGGTTGGTGGTAGTCATCCTTATTTTGAAGGATGAATAGTTGTACATCAAATTTTTTGTTTTTTTTTTCATGAAAGAAAAATGAGATTGCAATTTTTTTTAAAGTTTGGAGTATGATTGGACTCCATCCTAAATCACCAAATTTATAGTATGATTAGAATTGCTCTTACACGTCGTTTTCGTACTCACAAACCACCTTCATCATTGGCGACGACATCTATGTATCCATCTTCTTTTGCTTTTGTTTTATTGGGTTTATTCCCCCACCGTCCTTCACTTCCACCAAATAAATACCCACCCACTCACCACACCTTCCACCACTCAAAAATCAACATGATTCCACCACCACCACCATCTGCTGCTGCCGCCACCAGTTCTCTTAACCACCACACGCCACCATCCGCCACCACTAATCCACCGCCTGCAGATGAATCCACCACCACAATCATAACCATCCAAGATAATTCAACTACAACTACAACTAGTGGTCATATTGGCATCACCATTAATAGAAATGCACCACCATTTCTCATACCTAATCATAAGTAAGTATAACTATATATATATATATACACTTTCTTTTGCATTAAATGCTAAATATGTTTTCAATGCATGATAGTCTTTGTTTCACATAAGGATAAGGGTGTAAACGAGTCGAGTTAAGTTGAGTGGTAGGTTAATCGAGTCGGGGTTACATAATTAACTCGAGCTAGATTAACTTTTTCAATGTAGGGCTTAAGTTCGAGCTCGATGTTCGTTTGTGGGTTCGAACTCTTGATCGATTAACTCGTTTATCGGCTTAAGCTCGATAACTTATATATATATATTTTTTGTATGATTAATAAATATATGAGCATATTTAGCTCAAAAAAGGTATGCTCGAATGGTTCGGTTCGACTCGACTCGAAAAACTGAATCGATTTTCGAGCAAGCCGAGTCGAACGTTGGTGTTTTATAGCTCGACTCGTTAAGTTAAACGAGTTATATTTTGTGTTCAAGATCGACTCGAACTCGAGAATAATTAAGCTCGAGCTCGAGTAACTCGTTAAAAGCTCGACTCGTTTACACCCTTAGTTTCACATCCCCTCCCCTATTTTTTTTAAACCCCTTATTTACTACTCTCCCGTCACAAAAACAAATGTCCGCGTTACTATTTTTATTTGTTCTAAATAAATGTTCACTTTCAAAAGTAGATAACTAAATTCTCAAGTTTATATTTGATGAATATACAAATATTTAAAAGTTGTGAATAGTGAGAAATGGTAAATATGTCATTTGCTTAACAAAAAAGTGTAATAATTATGTATATCTAAAACTATGTATCATTTCAATTATGAATACTTATTTTGGAGATAAGAGCGTTAGAGATGGCACAATGGGTCATTAATTGGGTCGGATTATATAGGTCCATCCATTTCGCATTTAACCTTCATTTTTAGCATTCCACATTTCCACCTTTGATCAAATTGAGTAGATACATTTGTTTGGATTTTCCATTTTTAATTCAAAGGTTTGGGTTTATGATTTGAATCTTGGGTTTCACCTTTGGACAAGTTTATTACTTCCTTCATTCTAAAATAAGTTTTCATATTTATATTTATCCTAAAATAAGTGTTTACTTTTAAAAAATAGATAACTAAATTCTTACTTTTACCCTTAATTAATGCACAAATATATAAAAGTGGTGAAAAGAGAGAATAAATAAATAAGGGTAAAGATGTCATTTGGTTACAAAAATGTGTAATAATTATGCATGTTTAAAACTATGTGTCAAGTCAGTTGTGGACACTTATTTTGGGATGGAGGAAGTATTTTTTTATTTTTCGGAGTTATAACTTTAAATTTGTTGGAATCACAAATCAATTAGACTTGCAACGTATATCCTCTCTCTCTCTATGTGTGTTTGTGTATATATATATATATATATATATATATATATATATATATAGGGTTGGGTTTTGGTGAGAAATGTGAGAAGTGGTTATCAACCGTTGGATGAAAAATGGACGCACATTAGGATGAGATGCATCATGATAAGATGCACCGAGATGTACCAAATCAATTTCCTTCTAAACCGCAATTCATGGGAGACTTGAGATCAACGGTTAAGATCCACTTCCCACGTTTCTCACCGTTCAGTCAATTTCTCACACGATCATTCGCCTATATATATATATATATATATATATATGGGAGGGATCAATTGGAAACCAATATTACATTAGAAACTTTAGAAATCGAAATCAACCAATCATTGATTTTTTTTAATTGATAAGGTTATTTTAGTCTTTTACATAATTTTATAATATATATGGTAATTGTTATTATTATTATATTAATAATTATTTATTTTATATATGGTAATGTTAGTCATTTATTAATGTAAAAATGAGATATTTAATTTAGGAAAACAAATTTTAATCATACGGATTCTCTATTTTTTATTATGATGAATCATTGATTGATTAAAATATTAATATAAAAAATAAATATTTAATTTTTCAAGTATTCATATGAAATTACCTCCAGACATAAAATATTAATATATTGAAACATAATAGATTTGATATAGTGAAACATGATGAAACATAAAATATTAATATAGTGAAACCTGATGAAACATATTTGATATAGTGAAACATAATGGAAAGATAATGAAACAAAATATTAATATAGTGAAACCCGATATATTGAAACAAAATATTAATATAGTGAAACCTGATGAAACAGATTTGATATAGTGAAACATATTTGATATAGTGAAACATAATGAAAAGGTAATGAAACAATAATGGTAATGAAACTTAATTGTGTTTTTACATACTGCATATTGATGAACAGGTAATAAAAAGGTAGTCATGATATATTGTTATTATCTTTTATTAATAAATTAATTAATTTATTACCATATTTCATTTTTGTTGCCAAATTTGAAACACAAAAGAAAAAGACACATTTACCCTTTTGACATATTATTATTATTATTTTTAATAAATTAATTAATTTATTACCATATATAATTCAAATGAATCTTAACTATTGATTAAAAAGATCAATGGTTGAAATTTGGTTTCCAAGGTTTTCAATGAAATTTGGTTTCAATTGAAACCACCCCTATATATATATATATATATATATATATATATATATATATATATATATATATATATATATATATATATATATATATATATATATATATATATATATATATATATATATATACATGGGGCCATTCAAGGGAGAACTCGGTTATCTGTGTTAACCGTGAGATCCAATCTTAACCACAAATCAGGAGATAAATTAGGAAATCAATAAATTTGGTAATTTTAATTAATGGTATTTTAGGTATTTTAATGATCTCTATCTTCTCTCCTCTCTTCAGCAAATATTATTTCGACGAATACATGATACACACTGTGATACAGTTTATAAACATCGAAAATACGTGATGCACACTGTGATACACTGTGTAAAGATCGAAAATACATGATAACACACTATGATACCCTTTTATAAACATCGAAAATACGTGATAACACACCGTGATACGCTTTGTAAAGATCGAAAAAACATCGAAAATAAGTGATGCACACTATGATACACTTTGTAAAGATCGAAAATACATGATAATACACTATGATACCCTTTTGTACATATCGAAAAAACATCAAAAATACGTGATAGCACAGTGTGATACCCTTTTGTAAAAGGAAATGAGAAAATTTAGGAATTAGGTTAGAGAAAAAGAGGATATATATATATAAGAGAAAATGAGAGATTTTAGGAATTAAACAAATTTACTAAAATATCATTTTCTATTTATTTAAAATTAATATTAATAATTCTAAATGTTTGGCTCATATTGGATCTCACGGTTATCACAAACGGCCTAATTCTCATTTGATTAGGCCCACACACACACACACACACACACACATATATATATATGAACTTTCTTTCTCTCTTCAATGGTTCTTTTTGGATAGTGATCTAATGGGTTCTACATATCTCACATGGTATCAACACAAGGTCTATAACTCTTGAGACTCGACATTTTAAACAATTTGTGCCCATCTAGCCCCTCACCCGTCTGGCCCCTTGAGGATAACTTGTGGGCTTTTTTGGAGATTAATCTTATAGATTTGTTATATCTCACAAAATTTATGTAGAAGGCCAAAATCTTTTTCATAAATTTTGAACTTTTGAAGTTGTGATCATGTGAATTTAATTCAAAATTGGTAGGAAAAAAAAGACTGATGATACTTGTGTTTACTTTGTGTTTTATGTCAGGTTTTATAACTTTCGAGGATTGTTATATCTTATATATGCGGTGGCTCTTGTCGTCATGTATCCAACATTGGCACAACTTACTCAAATCAAGTTTCAAAACTACAAACATTCTCCTTTTGAGACTCTGAGTTTCTTTGCCAATACGACTGTTGTTGCATATACCACTGCTATATTATCTTCAATGGCGTTGTTCTATCTAATCCCTCAATTAGAAAACTCAACCAAGGAACGTGTCTCTCGTATCTACTATATTTACGTCATCCTAAAAAGTGTCTTTTACTTCTCCAGCATCCTTGCACCTCTTTCACTTGTGTTGGTGTTGCTCATCCCTCCTAAGTTTATCTGGATTGGATATATAGTTATATTTGCCCTGTTTATAGCCATAGTTGTATGTAACTTTAGCGACTATATAAAGCTAGTTTACAAGAAAGATGGATCCAACTTGGGAGATGTCCAGATAGATTAGACAATTGTTTCCACATTAACATTCCGTAATAAAATACGGTCAATATAAGAAAGCTTTGTTATTGCATAAGATATAAAAAAGAGCAAATGTAAGATGATTTGATCAATGATATGAGTGTACACTAAAGTAATTTGCGAATTGAGTCTTATTTTTAAATCCTTGTAAAGTTAGGCCGTTTTTTTGTTTATTTACCATTCTATAAAATAAGGTATTTTAACTAAACTAAAATCAAAACAAAAATCTTGGTTGAGATTCTGGAAATTTTCGAATTTATAGTCAAATTTATTGAAACTAGAACACCAATTATACAAATTACCTATTTCACACTGCAATTGAATATTGGTTGGGATTTTGGACAATTTCTTCTATTACGACCTTGTTGATTGGCATGGTACATATATACAAGGATGACAAATGTTCATTCCATTACTTGAGAAAATATTGCATAACTAGAATGGCATTTATACATCAGAAAAGTGACCCAATATTTGTAACAACGTTATTTCCCTATCATTGTCTTAGAAAAAATGCATCATGTGAAGTTGTGAACTTCATAATATCAAGGACTACAAACCTTGTTGTTGAAGTATCATAAACTACAACTATATAAAGGACTACAAACCTTTTGTCTTTAAGAACAATCCGGCTTCGAGAATTACTAAGTTCGAGCTTGTGATAAATGAACTCGAATAACTCGTTGTATTCTCAAATTGCTAATACATGTACCTTACCTTTCCTCTTAAATACTTGCGAGAAAAAATACAATACGTACAAAAGTTAGAAAGATAATATTATTACATTTTAAATTATAACATATTGAATAAATTAAAATAAGAACAATAACAACAAAAAGAATAAAAAAATAAAAATTTAATCGTAATAATAGTTAATGGTAGTAATGCCAAGGACCTTTTTTCCCAAAAGGTTAAAACTTTAAAAGGATCAAGTTATCGTTTTCCAATTAGTTTTTTGCTAATTTAGTATAACCAATTTTTTATTATGACGGCCTATTTAAATTTTTTTACTTGGCTTTTTCATTTTTTTGGTGTGTACATATATTCCTTTGTGTTTTTAGTTGCTTTAGATGCAAGTTACTCCGCTCCTTCATTTAAAAAAACACTACCACCAGTTTTAGATGTTTTAAAAAACGACCCTGTGTTTTTTTCGTCAAACACCTTATCATAATATTTAAGGTTTTTATTTGATGACGAATAATTGTGTGAGAATATGAGTTAAGAAGAAAATGTAAGAAGGGATCTGGATCCTTGATCACTTTTAATCTCAAGCTCACCCTATGTATCGTGCTTGATACGGGAATTGATTTTGTGCATCTCATCATAATGTAGTGCATCCAAGGATGGAGATTTTTTCTTACCTTTCTCATCATAACTTTCATTCTCACCGGAACCCAATCATATATATATATATATATATATAGTTTCTAGTAAAAATAATAGTTATTGTGAGAAAGGTAAGAAGAGATCTTCACCCTTGGGTCAAGCATAATTAAAGATCAAGTGAAAATATTTTTCTAAACTAATTCATGGGTTATTTTGAGATTTAATCTCAACCGTTAGATCAACACTAATTAAAAAGTGATCATGGGTATAAAACCTTTTTACACTTCTTACCTTAACTATTATTCCCATATGATTTTCTTTCGTGTGTGTGTGTCTCTCTCTCTCTCTCTCTCTCTCTCTCTCTATATATATATATATATATAGAGAGAGAGAGAGAGAGAGAGAGATAGAGAGAGAGATTTGAGTTCCGGTGAGAATGGTAAGAAGAGTCTACTTCAAGATCAACACTAATGAGATGCATTGAGATGTATCTGATCAATTCTTTTCTAAAATACAATTCATTGGTTGTTTTGAGGTTAAAAGTGATCAAGGGTCCAAATTCCTTCTTAATTTTTTTTCTCACATGATATATATATATATATATACACACACACACATATGTGTATAGAGTCGGGTTCAAACGAGAACAACATCTATTTAAAAGAACACGAGAACTAACAAAATCATTAGTGATTTTACATTAACACACGAAAAAAGGACTTTGACCGCGACTTCAGGTCTGCGTGATTTTTTTGCGCATTAATGTAAAATCACGAATAATTTTGTTAGTTATCGTGTTTTTTAAATATTTATTGTTCTCATTTGATCATCCCTATATATATATATATATATATGGGGTCAGGTTGAAGGAAAAACCTCAAAAAAACGGAAAACTAAAGAACATCTTGGTAGCATTTCATTTGGACGGTATGCACTTATGCATACAAGTAATTTATAACATGCACACGTGCATATGTATACATAAAAACCAAAAAAACAACATAATTTACCTGTATGCACTTACCGTCCAGATGAAAGACTAACATAGTGTTCTTCAGTTTTTCGTTTTTTTTAGGTTTTTCGTTTTTTTTTTTGAGGTTTTCCTTTAAACCTCCGTCTATATATATATACTATATTAAAAAACACGGATAAAAAACTCTTAAATACAAATTATTAGGCACAAGGTACCATAATTTTGTGCAATATTTTAAAAATATCTTAATTTACAAGTATCAAAGCACAAAATACATATTACTACTGCAGGCTTCTAACACCCACTAATTTGGTATGTGCAAAGCCTTCTTTTTATGCAGACATTTCCATGTATCACTATTAATTAATATATTATATTACTATAATTTTGTTTTAATTATATTATTAAATATGTAATTGGTTATTTTTTCTAGATGTCATTAAAATATATAAGATAATCATTGAATTCTAACAAAATATTTAATTTTTTTAAATAAAAAACATTATATTATTAAGTCTAAATTAAACAAATTTATAAAAAAAACATTATCATTTTTTCAAAACCATCCAAAATGATACTATAAACACTAATTTGGTATGTGCAGAGCCTTCCTTTTATGCAGACATTTCCATGTATCACTATTAATTAATATATTATATTAATATAATTTTGTTTTAATTATATTATTAAATATGTAATTGATTATTTTTTCTAGATGTCATTAAAATATATAAGATAATCATTGAATTATAACAAAATACTTAATTTTTTTATATAAAAAACATTATATTATTAAGCCTAAATTAAACAAATTTATAAAAAAAAACATTATCACTTTCTCAAAACCATCCAAAATCATACTGTAAATCGACAAAAAAATTAAATGAAACATTAAAATCGTGATGTATCTCGCAGCATTGCACGAGTACGCTTCTAGCATATAGATAGATAGATAGATAGATAGATAGAGGTTCAGGGGAAAACATCAAAAAACCAGAAAAGTGAAGAACATCCTGGTAGCCTTTCATCTGGACGGTATGCACTTGTGCATACTGTTAAATTATGTTGTTTTTTTGGTTTTTATGCACTTGTACTGCATATGCACGTGTGAATGCTACAAATTACTTGTGTGCACAAGTGATTACTGTCCAGATGAAGGACTAACAGGGTGTTCTTCAGTTTTTTTGAGGTTTTCCCCTGAACCTGACCCTATATATATATATAGAGAGAGAGAGAGAGATGGATGTTCAAGGGAAAACATCAAAAAAACGGAAAACTGAAGAACACTCTGGTAGCCCTTCATTTGGACGGTATGCACTTGTGCATACATGTAAATCATGTTGTTTTTTTGGTTTTATGCACAAGTGCATTTTACAAATTACTTGTGCATATGCACATGTGCATTTTACAAATTACTTGTATGCACAAGTGCATACCGTCTGGATGAAGGGTTACCAGGTGTTCTTTAGTTTTCCGTTTTTTTGAGTTTTTCCCTGAACCTGAACCTGAACCTGAACCTGAACCTGAACCTGAGATCAACATTTTTTATATTTCTCTCAAATCTCCCTCTTTTACTTTTACTTTCACTTTTACATATTTATTTTTAGTTAAATAAATCAATTCTTTAATGTTTGGTTATATATTTTTAAAAACAAAGTAATATCAATCACATTAATTATATCCAATAATTATGTATATCTCGGATATAAATCAAGAACAATGATTGACTTGAATTTTGTTTTGCAATAAGAAGATTCGTTTTTGGTATTTTCGATGTAATTTTGTTCAATTATGTAGGAAAATTAGTGTAGCAAAAGGAAGATCCGTTTTGGTGTTATCAATGTAGTTTTGTTCGGTTATGTTGAAAATGAGTTCTTTGTTGTGTTTAAGTTGTTTTAAGAAATGGTTTTCGATTGAAAGCTTATTATCAGTTATGTCTAGTTTAATTTCGTATGATTTTATCACTTTACTACAAACAATCACCCTTTATTTTCAATATTCAGATAAAAGTTTACTTTGAACAATTATGATTTATTAAACTTTGATACATTCTGTTCACTGATAGTTGACCTATGTGTAAATTTTGAAAACTACGGTGGCAACAATATTCTTTTTATCTTGCAAATAACTCCTCAATATTACTCCTATAAACAATAAATTTTCTTATATTCCATCGTAATAAAAAAAATCACTTGACAAAATTGACCACAAAAACTAATGACCTGAACAAATGATTTTTTTTCTCAACCAATTTTGTTTTTACTCTCGTTATTCATCACTCGTAAGTTCATCTGGATCCGGTAAGCGGTCACACGTTGGTCATAACTACGTGTAACTTCAATAATGCAATTTTAATAGTGTAACACTTATAATATAGAAACGACAAAATACAAGAAAGTCCATGACTGTCCATGCTAAGCATTACTCACGCTTTTCGCTCTTTTTTCAACCTCATGTACAGGCGAATGAAAGTAAGTTGCGAAAAATACATGTTGGGTAGCCTTCCATGTGTCAAATGATTCAGACTTTTGTCTCACTGGTCAAGCAGGGAGCCTACAGGTAAGATTGGGGCTATGAGGAGTTTGGCGATTTAGCCCACTGACTACATTTATCGCTAAACCAATTTCGATCTCCATAATCTAATTGGCAAGGTTCACTTGACCCTCTGTACAAAGAATCAGGGACGATCTATATTGCTTACCACAACTCTATTCCCGACTTGTAATCCATAACGCACCCAATGAAGTGCAAAAAAAAGCACATTAAAATCACGCAAAGCATTGCACGCGGCTAAGGTGCAAATGCATGCACGATGATTAAAGTTTAAGGGTTGAATCATACTTAAACAAATGCTTGAGGGGCCAAATTGTAAAGACAGTGAATACGTTCAAACAAATATACGTTGCTAAGATTCCAGGGGCGGCAACGATTAGAGGGTCAATCGAACCGCGTAATGGAGTGGCGAACACTACCTTCAGAAGATTATGTTTTTTTTTAATTTATAATTGAATATATTATTTGATTGGAGTAAATAATATTTTATATTTTAACATGTTTATTCATAATAATGTTATAAAAATAATAGTTAATTTATTCACAAAAAAAATAGTTAATAATAATATCATATAAAATAGTTATGATTAGACTAAATATTTTTTCCTATAAGTCAGTCTAAAGTAAAATGGGACAATTAAGGATTTTGGAGAATGAGACCGTTTCTATGAACAATTGTTTAAATTTTAATTGAAATGCCCATATATAACCTAGAGATGTGAAACAATTAATTGTAGCAACTTCTACAACAGTGACCATTGTGATCCCCCTATCGTGATGATGTTTTCTTTTACTGGGTATGTGACAAAAATATGCTTATTTTGTTATAATGTGATCGTGCAATTTATTTATTAAGCATACTTCACAAACAACATAATATTTTATCATTTTTTAGAAAAAAATATATATATTCAAACAAAAGCACCCTTAAAGTTAAATGATGATGATTAAGTGTAAATTCAAAGTTAGTATAATTTTTTGTAATGACATAATAAATATTATATAAATCTAGAAGATATAGTGAGTAAAATAAGACGAAGCCACATAATATTTACTATCGACAAAGATTGAATAGTGCCAGGTGGCAGTTGGCACGGGCATTAGAAAAGTATATTAAGTTATTAACATGTCAAAATATTTATTCAAAAGTAAAGTTTAATTTTAGTCCTCATGGCTTGACTAAACGTTTAAAAATGAGACCTATATTTTAGTAAGTCATAAAATTATCCTTATAGTTTGCATTTTACTATGAAAATGGTTCGTGGTCGATAACCTTGTTAATATTTTTCGTTAGATGAAGTGCAATTTTGTTTTTTGTTTTTCTTAATCTTGTTCTCGAGTTAACTGTTGGGTATGAAAATCAAAAAACAAAATTGATCGCATGATTTTATAAGTGAGTTTGGTACAGACATGTGTTGTCATAACAATGAGGGTGAGATTCGTTTGACACGCTCAGTGTAAGCAATTTTGTAGTATTTTATAAATCGTGTGTGTAAAGTTCATCGGAAATATTTTCAAATCTGCCAACACCGATATTGGGGAGTGGTGAAAAGAAATTTGTCGTGGAGTTGAGGTTGAACGATACCTGAAATCGTTTTGCATGGCTAAGTTAGTGATGGGTCGTGTCCATTCAAGTTGCTTCATAATGTAGTATCTTCTAAATTTTCAAATGTGTCAAGAGTTTAAATATTTGTGTGTCATGCATGAAGGCTATGAACTCTCTAGGTCGTGGGGAAGGGTTGCAATTAATAATGATGAAAGTTTTGAGAGTGGAAGTGTATCGCTCGATCAGATGGTAGTAAATACTTGATATTGGTATTCTTCTAAGTAAGGGTGGTGAATAGCGAAGGTGGTTAATGGAGGCATTGACCTATGACGTTAAGGGTGATTGTACTATAATGGCTTACCGTTGGCTTTATGACTTGAGATGTGAATGTCGGTAAACGGTTGTGTCTGGAGTGGAGTTTGAAGTCGTAAAGATATTTTTGGCAATTAGTTGTTGTTGTGGAAATCAGAAACCATTTATGTGGTGAATGGCGGGGCGTTGAAAATGAAGTAGTAGTTAGGGATGGTTTAGAGGAGTTTCGTGAGGAAGTGAACAGTTATTCAGAAAAGGTGTGTACATAATATGATGTTGGACAATCTTGTGTGGAGTTTTCGAAAAATGGAAGATCTTTAGTTCGGTCAGGTGGTTCTTTACCGATGAGGTTTTGATGGTTGTGTGGGAGCGAAGTTATATATAGCACAATTGGGAGGAGTTGTGCTTTGAGCATTTAAGTCTTCGAGGTAGTATGCTTACAGGCTACTGGAGTTTGATTCCAGCAGGTCGCGATGAGCCGTCAAGGAGTGATATCTTGTTGGACGGTTTCGAGAATCATAGTCTTGCGATTTATTCAGATTCGAGAAAGAAAAGATCGTGAAATGCCATGAAATTCGATTTAAGTATTTCGACCAGTGAGAGTAGGACGACATATGTATGGGTTCCAGGTGGTCATGGAGTTCTGGCAGTTGTTGGGATGAGGTAGTAGGGTGATGGTTGTAACCATGAGTTGGAGACGTCTTTATGACATATCTGGGAGTGCAAATCATTAAAGTGGTAAGGAGCTTCTTTGAGGATATGCAGTAGTCTGGCATTATTGTTATAGGATGGGTATCCTCGTTCGAAGATCTATGGGGAATGATTGTAAGTGGTAAGTATGTGGTTGAGTTGTGCGAATATTTGGTTATTGGGGTATTGCTAAGTTGAGAATAATTTACAAATGATGGTTGGCGGTTATCAAAGAGAGGAACAGTGTGTTCTTGTTTTCGGAAAATTTTTGGGCGGGATTATCTTATATCCCTAGAATGATTATTGAAAGTGTCGAACTGCTTAATTCAGGGGGGTTGTGTAGTAGATAGGAAATCCGTGGGCATGTTGAGGTATTCTTTAGGGTGAAAGGATTCTAGCAGATTGGGTAGTCCTGTTTGGAGAGCAAAAAAATTGTGCAGGGCTTTCGAGTAGTGGGTAATGCTTTGAAAGAGTGGGGTTGATTATCTCGCGTAAGAATTGTGGAAAGTCGGTTGACCAAACAAAGTAATGTAAATAGAATTGGACATTTGGGAATCATCGAGGAATGGAGTAAGTAATGTTGGGTGAGCGGTGTTTCTTGCAACAAGAAGAAAGTGAAGATATCATGTCGGAAAGGTGGGGAATCTAAAAGTAAGAAGTGTGGCAAGTGACACAAACTATGGAGGTATGTTTTTAGATACTTCTGTTAGCAAGTTTATAAATCCCTAGCGTAGGTATGAGAAAGAGAATAGGGCGTTCGGTGCGGTGTGAGTATGATTAATCAAAATCGTGCAGTTGACCAAAAGTTCACACTGCTAATCAGTGAGCCGGTCGTTAGAAGGGGGTTTGAAATCCTCAAGGAGGAAGATAGAGGTGTGGGATATGGTGCTCGGAGCGAAGGACTATAGTGTCAGTTTTGGCAATGCGTGAAACGGGAATTTCAGGTGAGTCAGTTGTCTAGTGTTAAACTACTTGGAATAGTTTGTATGATCTTGGCCACTCTGTGTTGAGTAGGTGAAGCTGGATTTATTGCGCTTTTGGTTGAGTGATTGTGGATGCGATGAGAAGGGGAGGTATGCATCGCATTATTTGGCCAGTCGGAAATGGTGGATTACGAAGGTTTTGAATTATGGAAGTTTCTACCAATATGTGAGGAGTTGAAGAGTTGATGTTGGGGCAATGTATATTCAGTGTGCAAGATTTGGATGTTGCCGAGGAGTTGAGATCAATGTGGTTCGAAAAAGAAAGTGTTTTTGCGTTTGATTTATGTCGTGCTAAGAGGGGTTGTTTGCAAGGGCAAGTTACATGAAGAACTCGTGACTGTGAATTGTTGGTGACGGTTACAGTTGGCGATGTGTTATGTTGGTCAGTTGAGTGAGTATTTAGGTAGAGATGCATGTTGTAGTGGTGTGACTCTGGTAAAATTCTATCGGTTATGGAGGTTGATGTAATCGAGGGGTAAATCTGATGGTTACGTATGGCTATGTATTGATCAGATTGGCTTGGATAATCGAATGGTACTAGTTTGGTTAGATTGAGAATTATGAGTCATTAGTTCCAAGCGGTGACAAATGTAAAGTTACCAGTTTCGCATTGGAAGGGTGTGACCCGATTCAAAAAGAAATGAAAGTTAAGAACTAGATTTGTTGGGTCGTTGCTATCGTGGAACACGTTTGGGAGGTAGCGTATAGGATGGACCTACCCGTGAAGTTGCGAGGTATTCACCCTACATTCCCTGTATCTAATTTGAAGAAGTGTCTAGCGGAGGTGGATGTGGTGGTACCATTGGTCGACGTTCGAATAGATGAGAAACTATGTTATGTCGAGGAATCGGTGGCCATTTTGGATCGTGTAACACCCTTAAATCTGAAGATAGCAACTTATTAATTTTTTTTTTCTAAATACATCAATGTTTACTTCGACTACAAACATAATTTAAGAGTTAACCTCAATACACACATTCATCCGATACATACAATATATGACAAGGACGGGTGCTACTAAAACCCAATACAATTACTATCTCCAACATGCGGAAGACTTCACCAACAACTTACTCTGCATAAAGCTAAGACTTAACTCTTCACGAGGCTACTAGAGTCCGAACCCCCAACTGAATCTGATGTACATGCCGACAAATAAAAGGTTAGGCTTAACGCCTAGTGAGCTCAAGAGTTTTAACATGAATGAATATATCTTTAAAAGAAAGGAATTCAGTTTTAAAGCAAGATCCTTCGAAATATTATACTTCAAAATGGAACGACACATTTTCCCATAATATGCACTTTTAAAGACAATGCTCCCAAACACACATTTCTTATAAAACGATGCAACCCGTAACTCGCCCAAACGGGGTCATAGTTCAATACTCACATTTATGAAAATGTAAATAAGACTTCATAATCCAAAACACCCTAAAACACGGGTGGGACATAATACTCGACCCTTAAATAACGGAAAAAAATCCATGTAACTATGATACGCCATTAAAACACGGAATTGAGACGTAATACTCACGCAACCATGAAATGGAATGAAATCCAAGTATTAAAACATGGACAATTAAATATCCAAAATATCGCGGGCCGACAACGGGGGATACCCGTATCCGTTGAGAGCGGAGGAACACAAAAGTATGACACTCAAACAACGTTGTCGCATGACACTTCACGACACGAATGCCTAAGTGCCCCTACGACTCCTTGACAAGTATCACCCAAGAGACAACTGAACTTAGCGAATACCACCAGAAATTATCGCTCAAAGGCTCGGCACACGGGGATACCCCGAAGGCATTGCCCCACACGACGAAGACCCCAAACGCCCATCAGAGGACCCCCCTTAGTCATGATAGCTCACCCGGGCTCAGCCCTCCTAGTGCCTACTTGCAAAGACAAGGTCATAACCCAAGAGTCCCGGAGTCCAACCCCGTACCACTCAAATGACCATCAAGTAAGACTGACTCATGTGCCTATGGATCCAATGCAACATAATCTAAGATTACATGACTATACCTGAATGACTAAAGCACTCGAGTCTGTAATTGTCAATAATATGCAATAAAATGCATTAAGATGTAAACCATGAAATGGGACTCTACATTGAGCCATTAAAACTGGACAAATATCCTCAAACCCCTTTTTAAGCCAATATCGAGCTAGAATGCTCAAAATCCATTTGACCAACAATTACCGGTTCCCCAAATAATGAAATGTCTTTAAACAACGTTTATGAAGACGCATATCTCAAAGACGAGATTAACCCAAAACTCCACACGAGATGGGACTAATGATTTTCCAAAGGGTTTATGAATGCAAATGTACCAAAATGCATATAACATGAAATAGACTTCATTTGTACAAAATCATCAATGATGCATAATTCCTGAGAATAGCTTTTACTTGTACAAAATCATCATGAATGTGAAAACCATGCTATTTACTCGTTAGAATATTCAAAACCCAACTATGAGCATTTTATGAGGTTAACACAACCCAAGTTCACTAAATATGAAAACTTATCAAAATACTCACTCTTAGACAAATAACCAACTAAAACATATTTTACTTCAAAATACTCAAAACTTATCAACAGTTAACCATTTCATGTAAAACACTTTAAAATAAACATTTTGGCATGTACACCGTTTTCACAAATCAACTTGAACTCACCTTGCTAGATTTAGGCTAAATCTAGATTTCACCCAACGAGCTCTTTTGAAGGTCGCTTGAATCCTCAAGCCGGAAACTTCCAAAACCTAGATCCAAACATTCCAAACCATAAATAACCATAATCAACCGTAAGAAAACATTCTCCAAACATAAAAATACCAAGATCCCAAACAAGATCAAAACCCTAATTTCTCCAAAACCATCAAATTCGAGATTTGAGATATCGAACCTTAAGAAACCACCAATGGAGCATTTATAACCTTATTACAAGAAAACTTACCCTTGAAGACAAAGAGACTTCTGAGAACACCCAATCCAATACTTCAACCCGAGCTCCCAATCGTTGAACTTGATGAGGAAGATGAAGATGAATGTTTTGTGGGTTGTCATCCCAACTAGCTAGATGATTAAGAATCATGTGGTATGAAGAAGAAAAGCCTCCAAAATGGGTTAGGGTTCGGTTTTAGGGTTTGGAAGAGAAAAGGGAAGAAGATAGAAGTGAGAAATGAGAAAATAGGCTGAAATCCCGCACTTAACAGCACCTCTGTGCCCTGGTGTGACATTGCCCATGAGACATTGCCCAGGGCAATGTCGCTGGTCATAGTCGCTGGTATGTGTACCAGCTCGCGGTACACCCCCTGCGACTGTGACTCGTCATAGTCGCCGGGCATTGCCGCGGGACCTTTTCGGAGCCCCGAAACTCGACCTTTTCGCTGCCAATACTCCCGATACCCCAAGGGACTTTAAACAATAAATTTTCCAACAAAACCCCACTGTTTACAAGTCACAGAAATGTTCGGGTGACATTTACTTACCGAAAATTACGGGTGTTACAGATCATAGGATGAGAAAATTGAGGAATAAGGAATTCAGCTAGTGAAAGTTCAGTGGAAATTCCACAAGGGTCAAGAAGCGACTTGGGAATTAGAGTTAGCTATGAGAACGCAATATCCCGGTTTGATTAACGAAGGAATTCCGGGGACGAAATTCTATTAAGGAGGGGATATTGTGATAACCGGATGTAAAATTTCATATTTAAAGTTTGGGTGTGAGTTGGTCAAGACTCAAAGGTGTAAGGGAGTAAGTTGTAAAATTGGATTTAAAAGGAGTTTTAACCCTAATGACTCTATTTTGATATTTTACGGCGGTCGAGCAAGAGAAAAGGGGTAGGGAGATTGCGCGATCGAAGAGGAGAAGGAACCAACTCTATCGCGATCTCAAGTTTTGCTGATTTCTTCCTTAAGGTAATTTCCCCCTAATCATTTTCTGAATTCTAGACTTTGTTTTAGCAGTTAGTTTTGGGGATGGGATTTCTTAAGAATCTGATGTTGGCATGAGTTGGGGGTTGTGTTGGGATTTTGTTGTAACCGAGTCTTTGCATTCGATTTTTGGGTTATGTTGTTAATTTCTGGAATTAAGGAATCCGGTGTTACTATCTGAGGATCGATCCTGCGTGGGTTTTGTTCGACGGGGACTCCGGTCGTAGAGTGTCGCGGCCCTTGGGGTAGACACCGGGCACTGGGGGAATTAGACCTCGGTCGGCTTAGGCATCGGTCGGGGCAGGGAGTGACCTCGGTCAAAAGAGACTCCAGTCGAGATAGACCTCGGTCAAGGGTGAGTCGGTCGGGATAGAGACCTCGGTCACCGGGGGGGGGGGGGTTTAGACCCCGGTCTCCTTGGATTCGGTCCCCGGCGTCTGATGGTGGGCTGAAGCCCAATTCTATTTTAGAAATTTAATTTTTTATGTTAGGCTTGAACTTTGGAAGGCACGACCATTATTGTTATTTTTAGTGTAAGGATCCAAGTCCAATATCTTAAGTAGGTGTTCAGTGGGCTAAGTGCGGATAGAGGATAGATGATGTTGGGATATCGGGGTTAAGTTCAAACTCGTTATAAATAGAAAGATTCGGAAGTTCACCAGTCAATGTTTCCTTTATAGGGTTCGGACCGAATTGTAAGAGTAAGCGCGAGATTTAAGCTAAGGACGCCAGGTGAGTTTTCTTTAAATTAATTTTAAAGATTCAAGACAACTATTTTTGCATGCGAGTTTAAATAAGAATTCTTCTTACAAATGCTTATTTGATATGCGAGAATTGTTGAAAGTTTGTGACATGTATTTTGTTATTTGCTAGTAGAAATGTATGCATACATTGTTTTATTTGCTTTGTGCTCAAAGTCGGGGGGGG
Source organism: Arctium minus (assembly GCA_954870635.1). NCBI lineage: Eukaryota > Viridiplantae > Streptophyta > Magnoliopsida > Asterales > Asteraceae > Arctium > Arctium minus. The sequence continues at coordinate 193,386,745 of OX941080.1, forward strand.
GGGGGGTGTTCCACTTGTGCTCATACCGGGGGTGTGTTCCGTTTATGCCATTTGGGGGGGGGGGGTTGTCCCAAATAAGGCAGTGTGAGCCAGACACACCGTTACTTGCGGGTGACGGTAGTGTGAGACAAAGTATCTGATGAAAGTGTTAAGATTTGATAAATTTAAATTGAGTTATTTATCGCATATCTATTGTTGATTATTGGATTTTTAAAGTGTTGCTAGGGGGAAACTCACTAGACCATTGGTCTAACCCTCACTCTTTCAAAAATAAAAAAATATGTTTTCAGGTGGACGTGAAGCTAGGGGTTCGTGTAAAGGCAAGGAGAAGATTTAAGCAGTATTCCTGATAGAAGACTCCCTTTAGAAAATTTATAATTACTCTCAGTTGTGTAATAGGTTGCTTTAGTGCAAACCTCAGATTGGATTATATTTGTAAGACTTTTCTTGGCATGAAATTTTGATATTCGTGCTTAGTTTGAACTTAAGAAGTTGGGTTGTTACACATATACGGGACGATAACCATCTCATCTCCACCATTGCTCTTATCTAACCCCATGGGCAAGACAAGAACACACATGGACATCACCATTGACAAACCATCCACATTTTTTATAGAGTTATTTTGAAAATGCCCTCATTTAACAGACATTTTTAACGGAGTTAGTGACCAGACACGATTTTCAGAATAAGATGCAAACCATAAGAATAATTTCTAGACTTATTAAAGTGGAGGTACCACTTTTAAACATTTCACTAGACCATTTGCTCTTTATTTAATCATTTGTCTTTTACGGAGCGATGTCTGGATGCTGATTTCCGACTTGGTTATGCCGAATGTGGACCCATCCTAAGAACAAAAATCCAAACTCAGTGAATAATTAATTAATTAATCAATTAATTAATTAAGGGACTTATATTAATATTATATTAATCTAAAACTCAAAGTAGTTGTATATATGTCAACATAACACCCAATGCTCCAACACCACCGGAGCTCGGCTACCTCCATAACCAAAAGCATGGAGATGCAGAAGTTTGACGACCATCCAAATGTTGTTACCGGAGAAAATGGAGACTTTGAATCGGCACTTCCATCTCCCGCCCATAACGCAAGTTTTGCACGGTCAGTACTTCCATTTTCATCTTTTATGTTTTGACCATGTATTCTTTACTAGGTTTCGTTTACTTAAAGAGGGTAGACATTGAGCCCCTCCGTTGAAACAGTCATACTTTGAAAAGTATGAAATTTGTGGGATTTACGTTTTGTTGTTGTTGTTGTAGTTCAATTAGGACATGTGTGTCTTATTTAATGATATGTCTATGTTTTTCCAAAAATCCAGATATCTCATGTTTGATATAGTAGGAGCCTTTTGTGAAGGGCATATTTTTTGAAGGTTTCATTTATTTGAAGAACGAAACAGTTGAGGCTTATTACTGAGATGCATGCTTTGTTTAAAAAGATTTCGTTTTATGTATGACTTTTAATCAGTTTTGTTCTCTATGTATTGACAGGAAGCGATCTATATATAAAATCAAGGATTGATTTGGATGTCTAGAGAGGGAGTGAATTTAGATGGACCGTGGGAGGGTGGGAGTGTAGTAGTTAATTATTTAAAAGTGAAAATTCAACAAAATTTGTTTTAATTCCGAATATTAGTGACGAACAAACTTTTATTTTCAATCGAAATTTCAAAAAGAATCCGTATGTGTATTAACCATTACCTTTTAATATCAAGAAGTCCCGACTTCCTCGATTTACATCCTTAATTTTTTATGTTTTCTTTTGTCAAGAAGAATGTGGGGAAGGGTTAGGGAGTAAATTCCAAAATTGTACCTCTTTTCTAAAAATTATGCTATTTTTTCACTATTTGTGTTTTTATATTAATCAAACACACGTTTCTCTCTCTCTCTCTCTCTCTCTCTCTCTCTCTTTCTCTCTCTAACAAATCGTCCAAAACTACCGTCTCCTTGTTGTCGCTACGTACCACCTCTTTTAGTCCTCTTGGATTGTCACTTCTTGATCGTCTGTCTTCAAACCGATTATTTCATATTTTTAAGGAAAATTAATCCAACAACGCTAGTTGTCATCCCAGTCATACACCGCGACTGCCTATGGAATCCCTTCATCGTCCTTGATACTGGCATCGATATATGATGGTGGAATTCGATCTACAGTTGATGCAAGCATGTCCACAACTATTATATCTTCTCAAATTTGGGAAGAGAAAAACGGAAAGAAATAGGAAATAAAGTTTTTTTATATATGTTTTGAAAAGGGAAAAGAAAAGAAGGGGATGAATGGAAAAAAACATTTTTTATTGTTTATTTCCATTCCTTTCTTTCCATATTTATATTTATAGGAGGAATTTTTTTTGAAAAATAAATGCTATTTTTTTTCATGTTCCCTTCATTTCTATCTTAAAAAGTTTATATAATACATGAATAACAGTTCATGTTCTTTTTTTTTCTTTTCATTCGTGAAAATCAGAGACTATCTTTTTTTATATTATTATAACCTATAAAATAACGGTTTTATGTTTATATCTCATTCTTGAATATATTTCGTTTTTTTCTAGCTAATATTTTAAGTCTATATTTACTTTCCATTTGACTAATGTTTTTTATTCTTTTATATTTCAGGATCTATAGTTCCCCAGGAATTTTGTATCTTTTATATGTTGGGGCTCTGCTCATCATGTTTCCATCATTGATAGGACTTGCTCAACTAAAATTTGAAAATAAAAATCGTACAGCCTTCGAAACTAACCCCTTTTTTGCCCACATGGGTGTTGTTGCCTATATCATTGCCATACCAGTTGCTATTATTCTCTTCTATATAAACACTGATTTAGAAAACCCAGTCAAGGAACATTTGCATTACAAACTCCTAATCGGTGTTTTCTGGTTATCGACAATTCTTGCTCCTTTCTCGTTTGTGATGGTGTTGTTTATCCCTGATCGGTACAACTGGATTGGCTACTTCAGCATATGTGTATTTTTTCTAGTCATAATCGCATGTAATCTTATTGATTACAAAAATTTATTTGGCAAGAGGGACTTGTCCCACTTGGAAGCTCTCGAGACAGATGAGACGTCAGAGGTGTAAAAAAAACTTTTTTTCCTATAAAAGTCTTGGTATACCGTTACATGATGAAGTACAAGACATTCTCCTGCCGAACATATGTAATTATTGTTGTATGTATTTTTAATGAATGTTGTTTTTGACAACAATATGCAACAACTAATAATTGTGCAATTTATTTTGTACTTTTAAGAATAAAGTTGCTTTTCTATTTGGATCGGAGATGATGTTGCATCATTTTAAAACTTTATATATATGTTTATTTGTATAATACAAGTTGTTAAACTTAGATTCAAAATTCAATATCTAACATATTTTTTATAACACATAATTCGTCATATAAATAAAAATGCGTATCAAGTTATAAGGTACAACTTTTTAAACATACATATTTGAGGTGTCTAAAAAAATTGGAAACCGAATAACTCACATTAACGGGATGAAATTTGGGTACTTAAATGGTTTGGATTATTTGTTTTTTAATGCTACAATAGGTACATAAATAGTCATTAGATTATGCATTTTGCTCTCATATGATTTACTTGCCCTAACACCCTTACTAGAGAGGTTGTTAAGAAAGGGTTGTTCGTGCCCAAAATTTGTTACACACGGTAATTAAACACGCAACAAGCTTAAAATGTATAGAAGGGGACCTAAAACCATGTATAGAGATAAGTAGGATGTCGGTCTTCTTAGAGAGTCACGGTCAAGATAACTCGTGTTATGCTGAATGCACATGTGTCATAGTGATTAGCTACTCAATTAAATTAATCAAATTAAGCTCAAAACTACTAACCAAAACCAAAAGCGAATTGGCAAAAATGGCATTACTTTCAAGCATTGGGAGTTTTAGATTGAATTTAACTATAAACATATAAAAACGAAACTTTATAACTCGACGATTACTAACAAAAGAAAACAAACATGAAATCAAATTAAAACTCGAAGAGTAACAATTTCTAAAGAGACCAAGACCAACCCTTTTAGCTAATAAAAGAAAAACAATCACATTCAACCACATTCAAATACATCCCACTGACAAAATCCCATATGAAACTATGAGCAAAAGGGTGAGGCGATTTTGTCCAAATACATAACAGGTCTTGGGTTCGATCCCAGGCCCCCCACTAGCTTCAGCCGCTGAGTAAGTCAAAAAAATGTCCTCACACATTAGTATCCTTGTAAGCAGGTTCGTATGAGGCTGGTTAGGGTTAGCGGTAATCAAATTTTTGCCCAAATATTAAGATCAATCTAAGAACAATCTCTCCAAATATGAAATATATAAAAACAAGAACCTGGTTAGTTGCTCTCTTTGAATAAAATTCCCATTAGTTTCTGGTTGCTTGATCACCATTGCTGCCCCTCTATGTTCTCAATGCCCCCAAAAACAGAAAGCCAATTCCTCTTTTGTTAAGCAAACTATGCTTTCCTCTTTTCCTTCGCCCACACCTTTGTTTTTAGGCCTAAAAATAGTTAAATCTAAATTTGGTCCCTATGGTTTATGTAAATTAATGAGTTAAGTCCCTGGAAATTTTTTTTAACGAAGGACATTTATGTGTTTTATTTTTGTAACGGATATGGTCTATTCCAATAACACCGTCGATTAGAGTGTCGTTAGTGAATGGTGGTTTCGTCCATTAACCATTCCCCTCCCTTTACTTTCATTTTTATAACGGATTTGTTGCTCTGTCTATTTTTATTTAATAACAAATTTGGTCACTGCTACTACTTTTTATTTTTATCATTGGATTTGGTCCGTCCTTTTAATTAATAAAAACTTGGTGGATAAACATATATTTTCTATTTTATGTAAACCATAGAGACCAAAATCGGACCTTGCTCGTTAATTTAGTTAGGAAGCCTTTTTTTCACCGTTTTGGCCGGTTGTGGGTGAGGAGGGATTTGAACCCCTGACATTGTGGTTCGTAGCCATGTGTTGTAATCCTCTCAGCTACATGACTCACTCCGTCTCTACTGGATCTGTTCCAGGGAGTACCCTAAAAAAGGAACATTTCCTCTCCCCACCTTTTCCGGTTAAGAAGATGTCAAAACGCCTTTATCTCTTTTGACCTTTAAGATCTCACAGAAAAAGTTGTAACACCCATTGGTTTTATCATTTTCACTTTAAACACATCAATATCATGTAAGAATGCATGTTTTATATATAAAAAAATCATACCATATATAACTCGATCATGAATTAAACATATCAAATATGGTGCAAGTGTCGAGTGTTTAATCATAATGGCTCTAATTCAAGAATGCTTGTCTACTTTTTTTTTCGATATTCAGTTGTTCAAAATGTGCTCTTTTTTAGTAATTGAAATGGATAATTGTTTAGTAAGCTATAAGAACTTAATGATAAGCCATTTTTTATTGCTATTCGTGAAGATCTTTTCATTATGAAATGAGTACGGCCAATGTTTTTACAAGAAATCTCTAGCCATCCTTTCTGCAAGAGATCTTTTCTTAACATCAAATGCATTGGTACTAGAGAAAAATGATAATGAAGAATGGATAAAAAAAATTTAATTGTGGTTTCCATTTCCAATAAAAAGAAAAGTAAAATTTGACAATGAAAAATGGATGAAAAAAAATTAAGAGAGATGATAGATGGGTTTTAAAGATGATGAGTGATGCATAGGGACCAAATCCACAATTTAGTATTCTTTGTTTTAAAGATGTATAGGTTAAATTAAGAGATAAAAGTAAATTGACAATTATACCCATAGTGTGCAAGACACATGATGTCTTTAACCTTTCAAAGTTAGCGGTGTTAGTGTTTAGGGACCCTAGCCACAATATATTGCATACCACATGGACTATATCTACAATAAACATAGAATAAGGACCATGGTCAAAGAAAACACAAAACCACATGGACCAAATCCACAATCATATATATCTAGAAACTCTATAAAAAGGTCAACCAAGACCTAAGCCTTGACCAATCAATTGAAACACTTTACCAAGTCAAAATTATATATAAAGGAACATCTAAAGTTGATTTACCACTCAAAAATACTAATATCATATTAATCTTAAGGACAATTTTATAGAAAGACAAGAGTAAATTACAAATTTTGTCCTTATAGTTTGTTAAAAATTGTAACTGTCGTTCATGAATATTTGAAATCATGGTTCTCATTCTTGTGATTTTTATTTTACATTATGTTTTCGTTCCTAAGACTAACTCCACATATGGTTTACTGTTAAATATGAGGGACGAAAACATCATGTAACTTGTAAACTGCATAGATGAAAGGAACCTTAAGCTTTGATTTTGATAAAATTAAGGTTTTCATCATTATACATTTCACAAATGATGCAACAAACTCATCAATTATTGTTTTTGTCATTGTCAACTTGTTCTACACTGGCTTCAAATTAATCAAGACATTGAGGAAGTTACAAGTCTTTGTTAGGATTTACTTGTCACTTTAATTTGGATTTTCTCTTATGAATTTCATTTGGGTCTTTAATCAAGATGACGAGGGATTGAAGAAGCTTAGATAAATGAACAACAATATTCCAAAACACTCGTGTACTGTGTACACAATTTCATGATTTAACGTTGATTCATTAGCAATGAAAGGTTTGGGACTGGAAAAAAAAAGATGAAAACAACCATCTTGAACCAAGAAGATTACAAAATTTCATGGGTGGACTAAACATGAGGATTGATGAATAGTTAAGGGATAAAATTATAATCTTAAAGTTGACTATAATTAGTAGAGACCGGAAGGTCATAAGAAAGAAGTGGATCATATTTGTGTTCACTTTCACCCCTTAAAGCATTCGGGAGCACCAAAGATCATCAAAATTAAGCATGGAGAATTTAGACTACGATTCAAGTGCTCTTACTGATAGAGGTGGAGAGCCTGGCAATTCTATCACACATGGATATGTATCAGCAACGTAATTTCCTAATTCTAATCGACCCCCTTCTAGGTTGTTTTTTTTCCTTTTTCCTTACGCACACATATAACTTATCATATTATTTTTTTATACTTTGGTTTTTGTGTCAGGTTTCAAGATCACTTAGGAATGTTACTTAATTTTGTTGGGAATTTCATTACAATGTATACATCATTGATAGGACTAGTTCAAGTGAAGTTTCAAAACCAAGTACACTCTCATTTCCAAACTCATGGTTGCTTCATGATCATGTCCGTTGTTGCATTATCCATGACTACATTAACTTCTGGTTTTCTATTTTATATAAACAATAACTTAAACAGCTCGTTGAGGAAACACTTATGCCCTATCTATGACATGATCCTGAGAAGTGTTTTTTGCTTCTCAGGCATTCTTGCACCTTTCTCACTTGTGCTCGTGCTATTCATCCCACAGAGATTCAACTGGATTGGGTATTTAATCACATATACACTCTTCGGAGTCATAGTTACGTGTACCTTTAAAAACCTCGAAAGGTTACTCTACAAGAAAAATGTAAGCAACTTGGAAGCTCATCAAATGGTGTAAGGAAATGAAACATTTAATTATATGGAAGCTCCTTAATAGTAAGCGTCATTTTCAAGACAAATTGTTGTTGTATGAGTATAATATTTATTTAATATGGTTTGGAAGGTTGTAAATATTTGTGGGTGTTAACGTAGGTATTTATCATGAATGTTGTTAAAAGACGTCATGAGAAAAGTGATATATCATATATTCTGTTAAAGGGAAAACAATATAGAAGAACAATATAATAAAGAGAGGAAAAATGTGTAATTCTCATTAATCAGAAACCCTTTAAATAGGTATGAGTTACAAATAAATATCTATGAGATATTTCAGTTATAATCTAACTCTGATATATTTATCTCTATCTCTATCATTATCTCTATTGCCAAATCCTTTAGACGATGGCACATTTATCCTACAACACTCCCCCTTGTGACGAGTCAAAGGAGTGATGGTGCACACTTGTTGCCTCATTAAAACCTTACGCCAAAATAAAAACCCAGTGGGAAAAAAATAAAAGTCCGGCGAAGGAAAGAGTACAACACACCAGTTTCTTTGCAATACATAGACTTTTCCTTCAGTCTAGTTTTCTCTAAGATTCGTACATTAATCATGAGAGTTAGGAAAGCATAATGGTATATAAATAGTTGCCTCACTAAAACCTTACACCAAGGAACAAAACCCAATGGGAAAAATAAAACCTTGGTTGAAGGAAAGAGCACAACATACCAATATCAAATATATAGTAGACTCCCCTTTTTGTCTACTACTCCCCTGATTTGTGCATTAATCAAGGGAGTTTGAAAACATTTGCATTCACATGTTTTCCAATATATGGTTTTAGGTAATGATTTGGTAAAATGTGTCATGTTCTTCTGACATCTTACTTGATTCAATTGAATTTCGAGGAGAGTTTTCTTATTGCTGATTGTATAAGACTTAAGCAGAATATGCTTTGTATTATCACCCTTGATGTATCTTATGTTCATTTCTTCAATACAAGATACATTATTTCCATATATGCAAGTAGGATACTGGTTGAACTCAAAATTACTAGCTCCTCTAATCTGTGTAATGATAGTCCTTAGTCATACACATTCTTTAATTATCTCATGGAGAGTAATATCCATGGATTAGTTCAAGGAGGTAGTTACAAGGGTTTGCTTAGCTTACTTTCAAGCAATCAGCGTGTTCCAAGTGGTAATTCCATATCCAGTTTTGGAACAACCTTTGTATGGGTCAGGTAGATACCTAATATCAACATATACAAACCAAGAGATTGTTTGGTGTTTTTTCTATAAGAGCTAGTACTTTTGCTGCTTACATTCTAAGTAGGTATTGAACTTTCATTATCAATCTCATTTTTATTTCTACAGGGAAAGTATAAGCCCATGTCAATGGTTCCAAAAGATATACTTGATATTATGCCAATGATGTTGCGTTGGCGCTGAGCTAAATTTAGCTAACAAGTTCACTGAGAAATACAATATACAGTCAAATGTATTGTGCTAAGTACGATAATGCGCATATTGTACTTAGATAGGGAATTCCAACTCCTAACACTTTTTCGTCACCATCCTTTAGACGAAATGGATCTTTCCTTATGTCCAATACTTTGACCGATCATGGGAGTGCTAACCGGATGTGCTTTGTCCATATTAAATTGCCTGATTGTCTTCTAGACATATGTGATCGGTGAATTAATATTTCACAAACTCGGTGTCCTAGATCAAATAGCTAGACAAAACCAAGTTTTCCCAAGATTTTCAATCTCAAATTTAGATTTCAAGTAGCTAGTGGTTTCTCTTATTTCATCAAGAGTACCTATTATGTTCATAACATCGACATATAAAGTTGCTTTGAAAATCTAGAACTTGTTTTTCTAAATAAATACGCAAGGGAACAATTCATAGTTCTTATATATTATTTCCCAATCAAGTATTCACTTAGTCGGTTATACCACATCCGCATAGATTGCTTTAATCTATAAAGTGAGCGTTTCAATTGCAAACACATTTCGTAGTTTAGAGTTACTTGATTTTGGTAATGTAAATCCATCAAGCACTTTTATTTCTCTGAATCTAGATCCCCATAGAGATATGTAGTAACCACATCTATGAGCTGCAGTTCCAGTCCTTCGGAAACTACTAGGCTAACAAATTATTCGGATGTCATAACATCCATCATGAGAGAGTAAGTCTCCTCGCGGTCAATCCAGGGCGTTGTGAGATACCTTGTGCCAAAGGAGAGCCATATACATTAGGACTTCATTATTCTCGTTACGCTTTCTGACAAAGACTCAGTTATGTCCTACGGGCTTTACACTTGGTAGGTTAGCACTACCTGACCAAATACCCGTTCCTTTGTCAAAGAATATAATTCTTTATGGATTGTTTCTTTACATTCAGGCCAATATGCTCTTTGTTGATATTATTCAACTGAGTCTGGTTCGATGTCGTCGTGCTAGATCATCTTATGAACCATCGTATATGCGAATAAATCATCAATGATTATATATGATCTATCCATCGACTCATATGTACTCTCATAGTTCATTTGAGATTAATATTCATCTCTAGAATCAATATTAACTTTGGAGCGTCCTCCAGTGATGATTCATGGACATAATTATAATTATAGACAATCTCATGAGAGTTTTGTGTATTGATGATAAATGGATGTGCCTCACTATTCTCTTCATTTATAATAGTATCTATCGAACCAAGTAGCTTCCACCACTTCCATTTGGTAGCTACCACCTCAACCACACCTCCACTATGTGTGATTGCAACGCACTTTCTGATGGCGTTGTGCCCCTGTTGGGGACTTTTTAACCTTGAGAGTATATTAGCAGCTCGTATATCTGATCTTGCCACTTTTGGAATAACATTAAACGTATCAGGTATCGAGTCTGATTCGTTTGACTTGAACATTACGTTGTGAATTTTTGGGGATCAAAATGAGACAAAGTGGGAATATTCAATGACACTTCCTGTCGTTCCCATGGAAAATCCTTTTTCCTATCTCCCCCTAACGACGGAAAGACTGTCTCATGAAAGTGACAACCCGCAAATCTAGCGGTAAAGGGGTCACTAGTCAAATATTCTAAATAGCAGATAATTGTTGGGGATTCATATCCAACATATACCAAATCGTCTTTAAGTACCCATTTCGATGCACTGTAGGGGCGCAATTGGCACATATACTACAGAACCAAACATGCGTAAATGTAAAATATCAGGCTTATATCCGGTTACCAACTGGTACGCATGAGGTTGGTTAGCAAACAGTGGGTCTAAAAACGAAAAAAAACTGCATATAATAATTGCATAACCACAAGTAGATGTGGGAAAATTGGTACGCATTACTAATACCCTAGATATCATCATATTCTTTTGATAACAATTTTTATGAGACCATTTTATATATACATGGGGTATATGAAACTCTACATTGATCCCAATACATATGCAATTAACATCAAATCCTTATGATGTAAATTATCTAGCATTCGAAGTCCTGTAGACTTGATGAAATAATCAGGTTGGTGAGCCCTTAAACGTATAACTAGTGCTAGGAGTGCAGTATTTCAAGTGGACAATAATACGACATGCGTTTATCGTGTCAAAACCAGAGCCATAAAGTACTTTAATTTCCCACATTATGGATGTTTATGTCCATAAATATCACCTTGTAATCGTTATAACAATGGAATATTTTTGTATTGCGTACTTAGTTTAGGATGGTCTCATTCCTGTCTTGGCTAGGGATTAGGGTATACAAAACTTTTAGGTATTCGAGATTGCATATTATGATGGCGGTGTTGCTTCTTATGTTGCAGAAGTCAACAATTGCAATGTGCCTCATTTCCATTATAATTTCCATTTGATACGAATATCTTTACAAGGTTCCTATTAATCTTGTACCAACAAGAAAATGACAGTCAATCGTCTAAGTATTTTGGTTGGATGAATTATGAAATAAGGTTTAGTCTACCATTTAGATTGTGTGGAATATTCTACAGAAACTCAAGTTCTCCTCGATACATTCCTACATGGAACGGAGAATATTGATAGTTTTGTTATTTATTTAGATGTATTTCTTTACATCTATAATGGTTACATATTCAATTTTACTTTAGTAAAGAAATTAATTTTGATACTTCAAATTAATTTCAAAGAAACATATGCTTAATCAATATTAAATTAATATGATATAGTTCATTTTCAACTTGTTCCCTTTTTTATAGAAGCAATTTTTAGTGCATTTCTTATTTGATTGTCCATTATCACATGGGGTAGTAGTTGTATCCCTACAGGTGTTGAAAAATCTTTCTTGACTCTTACCAAGACCCTGACCCTTTCTAGGGTCTCGTCCACATTGTGCATAAATGTCACATGTGTGAAATTGTTTTTAACTCATAATCCTTTGGAGTTGTTTCCACCTCTAACGCTTTCATTATTAATATCGGGAATTTTCTTTGTCCCGACATATGTGGTGTTATTCGAAAGAACCTTGTTATGTCTCGCAACCACTTGCAGTAGGTTGATGAGTATCTCTAAAGGTTACATTCCAACTTATATGAAAGGTCACCATGCTTAAAAATCTTTCTACTGGCTAGGAAGTGCAGTCGGCTGTTAATGTACCTATGCCAACAGTCCTCTCAGTGCAATGTGTTTGTTGTGGTAGGGAACACTCTTATGAACATTGCCATCAAAGTTCTGAATCAATAAATTATGTTCATAACAGATCTGCTCCCTACGGCAACACTTACAATGCCAGTTAGAGACAACACCCAAATTTTTCTTCGAACAATCCATGTTTAAACCCACCTGCACAAAAACCACAAGGAACTTCCAATTTTTAACCACAACATCATGCTAGTAGTTATCAACATCATCAAAACCAAGGTTCACAACATCATCATAACCAAAGTTCATAGCATCATCAGAACCATACTTTTCAAAATACCCAACCACCTTTTCAAAACAAACAACATGCATAAGTTGAATCATCATCTTCCTTAGAAGCTATGATGAGGGGTTTCATGACCCAAACTCAGACTGTACTCCGAAACTTAGAGACTCAAGTCAGTCAAATTGCACAAAACCATAACAATAGGGTTGGAAGAACTTTACCTAGTGACACAGAGGTCCCAAGAGCCCCAGGAAAAGAACATGTAAAAGTTGTGACCCTTAGAAGTGGTAAAGAATTAATGAGAACGGTGCTAAAAGAATTTGGACCAATGACCAAAGCAGATTTTGAAAAAAACATAAGGTCAGAACCCAATGCTACAGTAGTGCTCCTTGTTGATGAAATACCAACCAAGCCTGTAGGAGACTAAGATTCTGATGAAACCAACCCTATCCCTCAAAGGTCTGACTACCCTGTGTTATTCCCAGAAGAAACTTTGAAGAAAAAGACAGTAGAAAGTAGTGTTCCAACTACACCACAAGAGAGTACACCAAGAGGCATAAAGGATCCATCTTGCTCAACACATTCAAACAAAGTTGTCATAAAACCAATTCCTCCCTATGTACCTTTTCCCCAAAGGTTAAGGAATCAAAAGGAAGAATTGCAATTTAAAAAAAATTCTTAGGTGTGTTTAAAGAGTTGCATATCAACATACCCCTTGTTGAAGCAATTGAGCAGATGCCCAGTTATGCCAAATTCCTCAAAGACATCTTAAGTAAGAAAAAGAAGTTAACTGAATATGAGACTGTTGCCCTTACTGAAGGATGTAGTGCTCTCTTGACCAACAGAATACCCCCTAAGCTGAAAGACCTAGGGAGTTTCACAATTCCCTGTTCAATAGGTGGGAAAGAAGTTGGAAAAGCCTTGTGTGATTTAGGAGCCAGTATCAATCTCATGCCATTATCTATCTTTAACAACTTAGGAATAGGATAGGCCAGACCCACCACAGTCACTCTCCAATTGGCTGATAAGACCATTGTCTACTCAAAAGGAAAAATTGAGGACGTCTTAGTTCAGGTTGACAAGTTCATCTTTCAGACAGATTTTATTATCTTGGATTTTGAGGTTGATAAGGATATTCCCATCCTTTGGGAAGACCCTTTTTAGCCACCAGAAGAACTTTGATAGACGTCCAAAAAGGAAAGCTGACCATGAGACTCAAGGACCAAAAAGTCACATTTAATGTTTTCAATTCCTTGAAATACCATGATGATGTAGAGGGTTGTTCAACATTGAGTGTGATTGAATCAATGTGTCATGAGGAGGGAGTGAGAAAAGCATGTGAGTTGGAGGAAGAGAATGATGAAAACTTGACCATAGAAGAAGAAATTAATGTTGAGGGGTTTGCCTTAAGAGAAGAGGAAGTTGTCCCTGTGAATGTTGTAGCATTTGAACCATTGGAAAATAATGAGCAAAAGCCTTTCACACCATCTATTGTTTCATCACCTGAGCCGAAGTTAAAGCAACTCCCATCTCATCTTAAAAATGCTTTTCTAGGAAAAGAAGGAAAATTGTCTGTCATAATCTCATCTACCCTAGATTTGCATCAAGAAAAGAAATTGGTGGACACGTTGAAAATGCATTCAAAACCCTTAGGACAGACCATCACTGACCAATTTGTGATGACTATGACACAAGACTTGTTTGCACAAAACAACAGGTACATGAATGGGTTGATTGAGCCAGGTATGCCCCTCACATGCCCCTCGCAATCGCCTTGCCGCTGAGTGATCCAGGTATGCCCCTCACATTGGGATTTGGCAGCATGTTTAGGCCGGTTTGCGTGTCCGGGAAATACACGTTTTGCTCCAATGAATGGGTTGATTGATCAAAGAAGGAAGTTCATGGACAAGGTAAAGATGAGGAAGGCGGAGTTGGTGGACAAAGGACAAAAGAAAGCCAAAACAAGAGTGAAAGAACTCAAGGTTGATTTGGAGGCCAAAGCAAATAACAAAATCAGAAAATTGGGAACGAAGCCAAAGTACCTAAAGGAGAACTAGAGGCTGATTGCAGAAAATCAAAAATTAAAGGAAGATTGCTAAAAGCTTAGAGCATATGTTGCAGCTGCAGATGCTGCAGCATCCATAGACAGAACTGAAGGTATACAACCTACTCCATTGGAGTAGGGCAGGTTTCATCCACTTCTTTAAGCCTCATTTTATTTTCCTATTTTTGAGTCTAGGGATAGTTTTTTTCTAACTTTTAGGTTTGTTTTTAATCAAGATTGCATGTGTAAGAATGTTCCCTATTTTGTGTCTATAGCCCAAATAATTCTTTGGTAAATCACAAACTCACCTAGTAGTTGTTCTTGCTAGAACTAGCTATATGTTTTTGGGACACATATGATCACACATCACCACAAGTTCTAAGGGATGAGATAGGCCTTCATTTCCTTTCTCATTTGTTGCCACTTGACACCTTCATACACTATATCCTTTGAAACACATCCAATGAGGACATTGGACATTCCAAGTTTAGGGATGTGAGGGTTACCCCTCCTTTAAAAAAACAAAAAAAAACAAAAAGATCAACCAAAAGAGCAAAGCTCTAATGAGATAGTTTGTTGGGAATGTGTCAAGATACACCAAAAATGTCACATAGGGTCAAGGTGCACACTTTCAATTAAAAGAACACAAAAGGGCCAAATTTTTTGAACAAAGTTCAAAATGATAGCTATGTTGAGAGGAAAAAGGCAAAGTGAGGAAAAGATGTGACAAAATGAATGAACCCAAATGTTAAAAACCTATTGACGTTAGAAGTGGTATGTGTTTGAGCAAACAAAGATAATGTGTAGCTAGCTTATGGTTCATACACTTCTAGGTAATGAGTTTGTCACTAAAGATTTATAAAAGGCTATGGATTGCAATTGTTGTTTGATTCTTCATTTGTGTGCACTTAATGCCCTAATCTTGAAAATTTTCAGTCTTGAGTCATTTTAGTTGTTGTTTTTAGTTGCTTGGGGACAAGCAACATTTTAAGTTTGGGGATGTAGTTGTATCCCTACTGGTGTTGAGTCATTTTAAGTCTTGAGTTGTTTTTTAAGCAACATTTTAAGTCTTGAGTCATTTTTAGTTGATACTTCAAATTAGTTTCAAAGAAACATATGCTTAATCAATATTAAATTAATATGATATAGTTCGTTTTCAACTTGTTCAATTTTTTATAGTAGCATTTTTTGGTGCATTTCTTATTTGATTGTCCATTATCACATGGGGTAGTAGTTGTATCCCTACTCCAGGTGTTGAAAAATCTTTCTTGACTCTTACCAAGACCCTAACCCTTTCTAGGGTCTCGTCCACATGGTGCATAAATGTCACATGTGTGAAATTGTTTTTAACTCACAATCCTTTGGAGTTGTTTCCACCTCTAACGCTTTCATTATTGATATCGGGAATTTTCTTTGTTCCGACATATGTGGTGTTATTCGAAAGAACCTTGTTATGTCTCGCAACCACTTGCAGTAGGTTGATGAGTATCTTTAAAGGTTACATTCCAACTTATATGAAAGGTGGAAATAATATTAGGAATCATGTCATCTTCTGTGAGCTCCTTGCCACAGAGATTGAGACGCGTTTTGGATATAACATTTCTTTGTTGAAATCAGTTACCTTTTTGTAATCGAGTAAGTGGGTTTCATTCCACTGTACCATTAGTTCGGGAAGTACATATTCATGAATACACCCGATTTTCCCTTTCGAGACATCCCACAGTTCTTAGGGGGTTTCTAGTAAATGTATTCTTATGAAAGTTCGGATTTATATGTCGTCTCAAAACATGAGGGTATTTGCTTGTACCTTTTAAAGATGTTGGTTTTAGGGTCAATAGGGAGTTGGTGGACTTTAGGTATTTTTTTATACCTTTCAAACGTAGATTTATATACTCATTTTTGGTACTCAGATTCTTTTGAGTTTTGTTTCAACCATTTACATATATAAGGATTAATATATTATTTTATGTTTGATAAGACAGTGGATTTTGGTTATAATTATTTTATGTATGAAATTTCATTATCATACCCATATTGGATTTTTGTATGCTTTAATTTTATTGATAATACTTCATCAATATTTCAATTTGCGGAATAAAAATCACTCAATCTATTGGATTTCCAGGTAGTAGGGGAATCACATGGATTTCTTAAGTCCCTAGAAACCTTAGGGTTGTTTACACCCGTTTGACAAAATCCAGTCAATATCTTGTGATTTATTTCATTTAAATATAACATTGTTAATTATAGAGTATTTGACATGAGACCAAAATGACTATGAATTTGGCATATGAAGCCAATTTTAATATTTTAATACTTTAATAGTATTTTTTTTAGAGCTTTTGGTAAGGACCAAAATATATGACCAAAATATATGGGGTTGAAAGTGTAACTTTCAAAAATTAATTATAGTTAAAAAATTATGAGTAGGAAACTCACAATCAGGATAAATGTTTGTATTTAATATTTTCATCCTATTTTGTTGTTTTTGGCAAAATAACAAAAGTTATGGACTTATGGGGTTTGGAAATGTAAATTCCAAAGATAATTTATAAGATCGAGATTAATGAGTAGGAACTCATAATCAAGATAAACATTTGAATTATAATAATTATTAATTAAGATAAACATTTGAATGTTAACATAAACAAATAATAAATAAATAAATAATATTGTAAACTAATTGGATAACCATCTAAATATATGAATATTGTAATCTACTTTGATAAACGTTAATAAATAATAAAAATAGTTCAAAACGATAAATATCATATCCATAATTAAATGGTAATTGATCTAAATAAAATAATATTAATGTAATTTAAGTATCCAACTACACATGCCAAAGTTGTAACTAATTGGGGGTGCATATATAAAGAACGATATGTCCAAAGTAAAAAGGTTATATTAACCCAATTAAATTAAATTAAATTTAGTGGAACCAATGTTGAAACATGTAATAGTCTAATTCATTATTTGGAGTGTGCTAAAAAATAGATTTAATAGATCCAATTAAATAAAACTAAGTAAACACATTTAAAAACGAGTCCAAATCATCTCATATAAGTAAATAATAATAATAATAATAAATTAAATTTATCGATTATACATAAAAAGATAACAACTATAAAAAGATATAATACCACTGCAATCAAATAAGATTAAATCGAAATTAATAGTCTAATTCACATATCAAATGAAATGTTAAAATTTTAACAAACATGCATTATTCTAATTCCAAAACTAAATAATTTAAAAGTAGAAGATTTCAATTTATTAAAGATATTATATTATAAATCGAAAGGATTTAATCAAAACTTATATCTTTATAGTTTATTAAAAAAAACACGAGTAATATTTTATTTCCACATGATCACGATTCTCGTTTACCTTTTAAAGATTCAAGCTTGGTTTTGATGAAAAAAAGTCTAGAACTAAAAATCTAGACCAATCCTAAAGATTAAAAATAAGAATCCAAAGCAAATAAAAAAAATGTGGTTGAAAAAAAATCTAGAACTAAAAATCTAGACCAATCCTAAAGAGTAAAAAATAAGAATCCAAAGCAAATAAAAAAAATGTGGTTGAAAGCAGTAAACTTGAAATCCAAAAGCAAACAAAACCCTACTAAAGAGGATATCTTAATTCAATAATCCATGTTAATCGATAAATATGAGAATATGAGATGCTTACTTGAATTGTTGAACTATTGGAAATTGATTGATGAAGTTGGAAGATCGAAAATCTATTGGTGAGCTGATTGAGCGTACGTGTCGATAACGTGTTAAAGGGAAAACAATATAATAAAGAGAGGGAAAATGTGTAATTCTCATTAATCATAAACCCTTTAAATAGGGATGTGTTACAAATAAATATCTATGAGATATTTCAGTTATAATCTAACTCTGATATATTTATCTATATCTCTATCATTATCTCTATCGTCATATTCTTTAGACGATGACACATTTATCCTACAACATATTCAATATTGTAATTAGTTAAAGTTTCCTAAATTATTGTAATGTTGAAAAAAAAAGTGTTAAATATATTAGAATTTTCAACATATATATATACAACATTGTTGATAATATAACTTTTTATCAGTTATAACGTTTTTTATTTAGTAAGTAAATATTAGCTTTCATATATTGATTTTTATCTAGTTGGTTAGAAGGGGTTTAAAGAAATTGGAATGGTCAATTCCATTGACTAAATTCCAAACCCATGTTTGGTTCACGGAATGAAGAAAATGAAATCCTTCCTATTCCATTGAATTCCATAATTTAATGAATTAATCATTCATTGGCTTAGGTATAATTAAGGGGTCTAGTAAGGGGTCGTTTATAGTTTTAAATATTTATAGTTTCCGAATGTACCTTTCATTTCCCTACCCACTTAATGCTCTAAAATAACTAATGAAATAGTGAAATACTTTTAATGGGCCAATTGCTCAATAATTCTCTTTGCATATTAAAAGCCCCAATTCAAGAGTTTAACTTAAGGGTCGTTTATCATACGCTTAACATGTAAGTACTTACTAGCAAGAGTCATTATCCTTACTTATCTAATCGAGTAACATTTTCAATCATCAAAATGGATCATGGTAAGTGTCTTTTATCCGATAAATGTTTATCAGGTAAGAGTCTTCTCCCTCACTTACTGAGTAAAATTCTATGCCTCTCACCAAGTAAGATTCTCGATCTTTATATGCGCAACAATAAAATAAATAACACCCGATAAATAGTTATCTTATAAGAGTTTGATAAATGATCCGTAAATGCTTGAAAGCCCAAAAAGCCCAAACTATAATAGTAGCCCAAGGCTGGTTTTGTAATTCTTTTATTTTTCTGGCCCACATATCGAAACCCAACAATCAAATTGATAAAAACCCATTTCAATTTAATCGAATTCAAATTCATCTTTTTTACTCTTGTGATTACTTTTATTCCAATATGACTTAATTATTACAAATAGTTTTAATATATATTTAACTTAATCTGCAAAATATTTTGAAAATGTGTTGTTTAATGATAGAAACATTACATCTTTTTATCATGTCCGTGATAAAAATTGTATTTATTTTGAAATAATTCAAAATAAAAATATTTAAGTCCAGTAATGCCACGTCAGCACCTATAAATCAATGAGGTACAGAAAAAAAATATTTTTTTACTTGTAAACCCAAATAATTTAAAAGCGAAAGTTTCCAAAGTAAACGCAATTCGTTACGTTTTATTAGATGCAATCAAATATGTTCCTAGAACATAACCAAACACAAATCGTTACGTTTGATTGGATTGGGTTGAGTTATAAGAAGAATCAATGACATCTAAATAATATTACTATTTGATCAAAATATATCATATATATAGAAGGATCATGATAAAAGTTAAACATTTGCGAGAATACGAGAATTCTCAATATCATATATGATTACACGCCCTTTGGATATGGTTGATCAGATATGGTTAAGTATATATATATTGTCAATATAACATGTGTTTAATCATATATGATTAAGCTTTTGTATCATATATGATATCACACTTCTCGTCTTCTCGTAAAATGTTTAGTTTGTCGTTTGAATATGCCTCTCTATATATATAATTATATGTAGGGTCAGTTTTATTGAAAAACCGCAAAAAAATGAAAAACTGAGAAACACCGGTAATTTTTCGAGTATGCATATAAGTAATTTTCCAGTATGCAAGTGTACATAACATACACACATGCATATGAATCATGAAACATCTTCAGTTACTTGTATGCACATATATTGATGTGCATATCATACAAATGAACAATCATTAAGGTGTTCCTAGTTTTCATTTTCTTAGGTGGCGTTTGGTTTGCAGATTCTGATGGAATTGGAATGTTGAATTCCATTGACCAAATTTCATTCCTTTGTTTAGTTCATTCTTTTTCACGGAAGGAATCTCTAAATTCCATCAAATTCCAAAAATGAGGGAATCTAACATTTCATAGCAACTAGAAGGTATTTTGATGTAATAAAATTCCATTTTTTCATAATACCACATATGCCCTTAATCAAATATAACCATGCCTCAATCGGTTCCTTCTCTAAACCACCGTCGACCATCGCCGACCACCACTGACACCATCGACCACTTCTAACCACCGACCATCGCCGACCACTGCTGATCTGAACCACCACCGACCATCGTTGACCACCGACCACCGTCATTCTGAACCATGGTTGATCTGAACCACCGCCGATTTGAACCACCGCCGGCCAACGCCGACCACCGCCGTTCTCATCTACTGCCAACCACCACCGACCACCGCCGATCTGAAGCATTGTCTACCACCGCCATTTTGAACGACCACCGACCACCGACAACCGCTGATTTGAACCACCGCCGGCCACCGCCGTTCTGAACCACAGCCCACTGCTGATCTGAACCACCACCGATCTAAACCACCATCGACCACCACCGACCACATCCGATCTGAACCACCGTTCTAAAACGCCACTGACCACCACCAATCTGAACCACCGTTACAAATAAAGTATTTTTAATGGCTATTATATTAAAGCATGTTTTGTTTAGAAAAATTAAAATTATCAAAAAAGGTATTTTGGTCATTTATCAACATTTCATTCTAATTCCAAAGCTACATTTTGTGAACTAAACAGACAGATTCCAATTCCTTTAACATATTTCATTCCAATTCTGTCAACCAAACATGTGGTCAAACCTGACAACATTCTATTCTAATTCCTTCAAAGTCAAGTTTCTTTGACAGATTCCATTCCATCCAAAAACATTTTGCGAACCAAACCCCACCTTAGGGTTGTCTGATAACCTCGCTCTATATGTGGTATTGTAATATTCGGGTCTTAATTTATAAGAATGGAAACAAGGGTGAGGAATTGTTCAAAGTTTGATGTGAAGGGGGCTAGTTTGAATAAGTGGATAAAGAAGGGTTTTAACCCTAACACCCCTCCCCTAAATCATTTGGTGGTAAGAGGCGGCTAAGAAAATAGTTTAGGCGATTTGGGAAGAGGAAGGAAGAGGAGCAATTTCTAGCAAGATCAAGTCGGCGTAATTTTCCTTCAAGGTAAGATCCAAGTCCACTCTCAGTCTTGATTTTGTTTCAAGGATTTGGGGATTAACCCTTGGATCTTGTATCTCCATTAATGAAGAATGGTTTTATTTCATCTATGTTCCTGGAGTGGTGTTCGATTCTAAATCCCAATGGGATTGGTCTGTTTATGTTGAGGTTTAATGCTTTATAATCGGTGTGTATGTGTCGACTATTTCCGCCGCCCGGGAAATCGAAATCCCAATTAATGTCGTTGTTAGAGTCGACGGCAACCCAGTTGCGAAGAATACTGGGGGGGTGTCCCGCCTGTGCTCATACCGGGGGGGGGTGTCTCGTATATGCCATTGGGGTGTGTCCTAAATGAGGCAGTATGAGCCAGACACACTGTTATATCCGCGAGACAGTAGTGTGTGCCGGAAGCGTGCTTGCGAATGTAATGTTTTTATTTTAAAAACTGAATTGGTCTACATTTTATAAATCTTTATGTGGCGTTGGCGTGAACTGTTTTTAGAGGGAGCTCACTAGACCATCGGTCTAATCCTCGCTCTTTCAAAACTAAAAACCTTTCCAGACAGGCGTGAAGTAGGAACGTAGGAAAAGGGGAAAGAGAAGGTGTGAGGCGGAGCTTGCCTTAGAAGACTGTCATTTTAGTTTCCAGACTTATTTGTTATATTGAAATCCTCAATTGTGTAATAGGTTGCTTTCTGCAAACCTTGGATTTAAGTTGTTACTTTGGGGCCGTTTTTGGCATTGATTTATATTATGTTCGTCTTTGTTTTATTCCGTAAGTTTGGGTTGTTACAGTTGTGTATATTAATGATATGTATGGAAAAGAATTTGTAAGAATACCATTCAAATAGAATTTTTAAAATTTTATTTAAACTCACACCTAAAAATGAATAAGTGGAAAGTATAGGTTATCATAATAGATAATCAAATCATGATGGAAAAAAAAACATTTACCATATAGTCATTTCACTATTACTTTTTTCACAAAATAGTCAAGAACACATGAACTACTTTTTACGGTTTTCTAAGCTACGAAATAGGCTTGTAGTTTTACAACCTGCAATTTTAGTTTGCTTTTTTATGTGTAGACGCAAAGGATTATAAAACCGTAATTTGTGGTTTTTTTAATAGTTCATAACTTCATATACTGGACCCATTTTCATCAGATACGTTAGATTTGTCAGAAACCATAAGAAAAAAGTATTTTGACAGAGGATTTGTTTGACTAATTTATGAGAAAAAAGTAAGAGGTGAGAAAAATGTAAATGTTATTTTATGACGGGTGTTGCTTTCCCTCTCCCCCCCCCCTCTAATTAAACTCATACCGGTCCTACAAGTCTATCACTCTCACACCCACAACAACCTTCCAAAAACATGATTTTAATTGATTTTTAATATATAGTTACATTTTATACTCCTATAATTATTTAGTTAGTTTATTTTATACCATTTATTTTTCTAATTTTCATTTTACACCATCACCATATTAATACATATAATCGTATATTAACTAAAATACGTTAAAAATACGTTTTAATTTTAACAAGTTACACCATTACAATCATCTCTTCGATACCTTCGAAATTAGCCCAATATTGAATATTTTTGATTTAATTATTTTATTATATGTTAAAAATACGTTTTAAAATACGTTAAGGAAATCGATATATATATATATACATATATGATGAAAACAAAATCATATGTGATATGTAATAAGACACAATTAAAATTAATGTATAATATCACATGTACAGCAAAACGTAATTAATAATTTTCATCAAATCATATGTGATTCACAATGAATTATTTTTTTTTTCAAAATGTTTTCCTAATCATATATGATTTAAATTTGAAAAACAATGATTCAAAATAAACATTGAAAAAAAAATAATGAAAACAGAATCATATGTGATCTGTAGCAAATGTCGATTAATTATGGATATCACATGTGATTAATTGTGGATATCACAAATGTCGATTATTTTGGGATATCACATGTCGATTAATGAAAATAGAATCATTCGAGATATATATATATATATATATATATATATATGATTTGAAAAAGATTATTGAAGACCCTCGTAGACGCAGTTGTTCTAACGCGCCAACATTTATCAACTCCGAAGATTTTGGTCATCAAGAATCAGCGAGACATAGTTCCTACTTCCAACGACCCCCCCCCCCCCTAAATCCATATCTTGACAAATCCCGAGTTTATTTCATCCATACATCACACAAATACAAGATGTATTGGGCGATGGAAATTGTGGATTTCGAGTCATATCTACTTGTTTGGGTCGTCATGAAGATGCATGAGACACTATCTGCACAAAGTTAATGAGTGAACTAACTGAGTATTTTCATTATTACTTTGATGTGATTGGCGACGAGTGCCAAAGAATTTACGAAGCGTTGAATTTTTCCAGAATGGCGTCTTTGCACCACCTAGGCATTGGATCGCTATGCCTGAAATGGGAATTCTAACTGCTTCAAGGTTCAATGTCATACTACATGTTCTCAGTATGGAAGGCAATGCGACATACTTACCATTAAGGACACAACCGCCGTCATCATCCCAAGACGAGTCAATTGCAATAGTGCATGTTAATGGTAATCATTACATAAAGATGATATTAAAGGGAGATTACCCAATGTCCACACTCATACCCCATTGGACATGTTATGTACTTCCAGATGCAATGTCGTGGATTATCCGTAGATTAGATGTGTATGAAAAATATATAGAGCGTACTTGTACTCGTGAATATGTTGATTTAAATGAATAACCAAAGTTGGAATTTATTGGAATAAAAAAAATACGCAATATATTTATTATGTTTATTATCTTTATATTAAAAACTTACGTTCGATGTGATGCATTTTTTTTTAAATTCAATTAACCAAGGTACAATATATGACATATAATAATATAATCAAATAAAAAAATATTCAATATTTGGCTCATTTCGAAGATATCGACGAGACGATTATAATGGTGTAACTTGTTAAAATTAAAATTTATTTTTTTTACGTATTTTAATTAATATACGATTATACGTGTTAATATAATAAAAATAAAAAATAAAAAAATGTAAAACTAAAAGATATAAAATTAATCAATACTTATAGTTTAGGGACAAAAATGTAACTATAAATTAAAAAAAGAAAAAGAATCCATTGTTAGTAAAAGAGGTATACAAAATTTGTAGGGCTATGAAAAGATTTTCCTTTTATGACCAGTCATTTTTATGACCAGTCATTAAAGATGATAACCCAATGAAGTAAATAAAAAAGGTGTTCCAATGATGTGGGGCCAAACGGCTTACGTGCGGCTCAAACAATATTATTGATGTAGATCCCAAACAAATGACAATGCTATGAATATCCTACTTTTGGATTTACGAACTAAACAAAAGTCACAGACAAAAGATTTTTAGTTTCCCTAAAATTAATGTAACTTTTGTTTTATTCGGTTTATTCCCCCACCGTCCTTCACTTGCACCAAATAAAGGGAAAAGGGAAATTCTATCCCTCCTCTCACATCATTCTTTTTCTTTTTCTTTTTCTTTTTTAATTTATAATTATATTTTTGGCCCCTATACTTTTTTTTATAGGTTTATTTTAGGGAATTTAATTAAAATGTCCTAAGTTGAAAAATCAGTACCCAATATACCCCAAATCTTATTATTTTTGCCAAAATACCCCTTATGTCCGCGTTTTTTGCTTGAAACGAGGCCTTGGTCCGCGTTTTATCCTCGTTTCACTGTTACACGCGGCCTTGGTCCTCGTTTCACTGTTACACGAGGGCCTCGTCCGCGTTTTTGGCTTGACACGAGGGTTGGGGCCGCATTTTTGCTTAAAAACGAGGGTTGGGGCCGCGTTTTGTGCAATTCACGGCGGACATGGTCCGCGTTTTGTGTGTGCAATTCAATTCATTGAATTGTGATATTTATTATATATTTATAGTTTATACCCCTATAATTATTTAGTTAGTTTACTTTATACCTTTTACTTTTCTATTATTCATTTTATACTTTTATCATATTAACACACATAATCGTATATTAACTAAAATACGTTTTAATTTTAACAAGTTATACCATTATAATCGTCTCTTCGATACCTTCGAAATGAGCCCAATATTGAATATTTTTTGATTTAATTATTTTATTATATATCATATATATTAAAATTTTATACACCTATAATTATTTAGTTAGTTTACTTTATACTTTATACTTTATACTTTTCTATTTTTTATTTTACACTTTCATCATATTAACACATATAATCGTATATTAACTAAAATATGTTAAGTAATTTTATGATATATAAAAACGTATTTTTAATATATATGATATAATAAAACATATAACGTATTATATATCATATATACTACATATTTTTGGACAAGTTATTCATAATTTATGTTATTCTTCTTTCTACCATTTTACTAATAACGATATTTTAGTAATAACGTTATCGTAAAAATAATCGTTATTCTACTAAAAATATCGCTATTCTAGCATTTTAGTAAAAATAACGATATTATACCATTGGACTAAAAACAACGATATTTTAGTAAAAATAACGATATTATACCATTTTACTAATAACGATATTTTAGTAAAAATAACGATATTCTACCATTGGACTAAAAATATCGTTATTAGTAAAATGATAAAAAGAAGAATAAC
The DNA here is from genome assembly GCA_954870635.1 of Arctium minus. Classification (NCBI taxonomy): domain Eukaryota; kingdom Viridiplantae; phylum Streptophyta; class Magnoliopsida; order Asterales; family Asteraceae; genus Arctium; species Arctium minus. Next base: position 193,413,038 of record OX941080.1, read on the forward strand.
ATAAATTATGAATAATTTGTCCAAAAATATGTAGTATATATGATATATAATACGTTGTATGTTTTATGGTAAAAAGAAAAATAGCATATGCATACGTTTCATACGTTTTATGTAGTACATATGATATATAATTAAATAATTAAATCCAAAAATATTCAATATTGGGCTCATTTCGAAGGTTTCGAAGAGACGATTATAATGGTGTAACTTGTTAAAATTAAAACGTATTATTTTAATGTATTTTAGTTAATATACGATTTTATGTGTTAATATGATGAAAATGAAAAATGAAAAATAGAAAAGTGAAAGGTATAAAGTAAACTAACTAAATAACTATAGGGGTATAAAATGTAAATATATATTACATATCACAATTCAAATATGATTTTAATGTATTTTAGTTAATATACGATTTTATCACCACATGTCCGCGTTTTAGCACCATGTCCGCGTTCAACAGTGGAAACGCGGACCTAACCCGCGTTTTGACCCACACGCGGACCCAAACAGTACCAGTCCGTATTTTTTGGAAAAACGCGGCCAAAAACGCGGAACTAGGGGGTATTTTGGCAAAAATGACAAGATTTGGGACACTTTGGGTACTGATTTTTCAAAAAAGGGTATTTTAATTAAATTCCCTTTATTTTATACCTTTTATTTTTATATTTTTCATTTTACATTTTTATTATATTAACATATATAATCGTATATTAACTAAAATACGTTAAAAAAATATTTTTTAATTTTAACAAGTTACACCATTATAATCGTCTCGTCAATACCTTTGAAATGAGCCCAATATTGAATATTTTTTTATTTTTTTATTTAATTATCTTATTATATGTTATATATTGTACCTTGGTTAATTGATTTTTTTTTGAAAAAAAAAGAAAATGCATCATATCGAACGTAAGTTTTTTAACATAAAGATAATAAACATAATAAATATATTGCGTATTTTTTTTATTCCAACAGATTCCAACTTTGATTATTCATTTAAATCAACATATTCACGAGTACGATTACGCTCTATATATTATTCATACACATTTAATCTACGTTTGTATGAGATAATCCACGACATTGCATCTGGAAGTACATGGCGTGTCCCATTTCAGGCATAGCGATCCAATAAAATAATTAAATTAAAAAATATTCAATATTGGGCTCATTTCGAAGGTATCGAAGAGACGATTATAATTTTGTAATTTGTTAAAATTAAAAGTAATTTTTTTAAACGTATTTTAGTTAATATACGATTATATGTGTTAATATGATAATGGTGTAAAATGAAATTTAGAAAAGTAAAAGGTATAAAGTAAACTAACTAAATAATTATAAGGGATTAAAATGTAACTATGTTATTAAAATCTTATAAAATCAAACATTTGTGGTAAATACCCACCCTTCCACCACTCAAAAATCAACATGATTCCACCACCACCACCACCTGTTGCTGCCGCCACCATTTCCCTTAACCACCACAAGCCACCATCCGCCACCACTAATCCACCGCCTGCAGATGAATCCACCACCACAATCATAACCATCCAAGATAATTCAACTACAACTACAAGTAGTGGTCATATTGGCATCACCATTAATAGAAATGCACCACCATTTCTCATACATAATCATAAGTAAGTATAACTATATATATATATATATATAAGGTTGGGTTCCGGTGAGAAGTTGAGTTAATGGTGAGAAACGTGAGAAGTGGTTATCAACCTTTGGATGAAAAATGGACGCACGTTAGGATGAGATGCATCATGATAAGATGCACCGAGATGCACCAAATCAATTATCTTCTAAGCCGCAATTCATGGGAGGACTTGAGATTAAAAGAGATCAACGGCTAAGATCAAGTTCTCACGTTTCTCACCGTTAACTCAATTTCTCACACGATTCTTCGCCTATATATATATATATATATATGAACTTTCTTTCTCTCTTCAATAGTTCTTTTTGGATAGTGATCTACTGGGTTCTACATATCTCACATAGTATCAACACAAGGTCTATAACTCTTAAGACTCGACATTTTAAACAATTTGTACCCATCTGGGCTCTTGAGGATAACTTGTGGGCTTTTTGGGAGATTAATCTTATAGATTTGTATATATCTCACAAAATTTATGTAGAAGGCCAAAATCTTTTTCATAAATTTTGAACTTTTGAAGTTGTGATTATGTGAATTTAATTCAAATTTGGTAGGAAAAAAAAGACTGATAATACTTGTGTTTACTTTGTGTTTTATGTCAGGTTTTATAACTTTCGAGGATTGTTATATCTTATATATGCGGTGGCTCTTGTCGTCATGTATCCAACATTGGCACAACTTACTCAACTCAAGTTTCAAAACTACAAACAATCTCCTTTTGAGACTTTGAGTTTCTTTGCCAATACGACTGTTGTTGCATATACCACTGCTATATTATCTTCAATGGCGTTGTTCTATCTAATCCCTCAATTAGACAACTCAACCAAGGAACGTGTCTCTCGTATCTACTATATTTATGTCATCCTAAAAAGTGTCTTTTACTTCTCCAGCATCCTTGCACCTCTTTCGCTTGTGTTGGTGTTGCTCATCCCTCCTAAGTTTAACTGGATTGGATATATAGTTATATTCGCCCTGTTTATAGCCATAGTTGTATGTAACTTTGGTGACTATATAAAGCTAGTTTACAAGAAAGATGGATCCAACTTGGGAGATGTCCAGATAGATTAGACAATTGTTTCCACATTAACTTTCTGTAATAGTATACAGTCAGTGTAAGAAAGCTTTGTTATTAGCTTTGTTATTGCATAAGATATAAAAAAGAGCGATTGTAAGATGATTTGATCAATGATATGAGTGTACACTAGAGTAATTTGCGAATTGAGTCTTCTTTTTAAATCCTTGTAAAGTTAGGCCGCTTTTTTATTTATTTACCATTATGTAAAATAAGGTATTTTAACCAAATTAAAATCAAAACAAAAATCTTGGTTGAGATTTTGGAAATTTTCGAATTTAAAGTCAAATTTATCGAATATTGGTTGAGAATTTAGACAAATTTTCTATTACAACCTCATTGATTGGCATGGTACCTATATATACGAGGATGACAAACGTTCATCCTATTACTTGAGAAAATATTGTAAAACTGGAAAGATATTGTTGTTCATACGTCAGAAAAGTGCACCCATTATTTGTAACACCATTATTTCCCGCTTGAAGACGTACATCATTATCTTAGAAAAAATACATCATGTGAACTCCATAATATCAAGAACAACTATATAACCAATATATAACGTTGTTGTTGAAGTATCATAAACTACAACTATATAAAGGACCACAAACCTTTTGTCTTCAAGAACAACCCGACTTCGAGAATTACTAAGCTCAAACTTGTGATAAATGAACTCGAATAGTTCGTTGGATTCTCAAATTGCTAATACATGTACCTTACCTTTCCCCTTAAATACGTGTGAGAAAAAATGCAGTACGTAAAAAAGTAAGAAAGATAATATATATTATTACATTTTAAATTATAACATATTGAATAAATTAAAATAAGAACAAAAAGAATAAAAAAATAAAAATTTAATCGTAATAATAGTTAATGATAGTAATGTCAAGGACTTTTTTTTCCCAAAAAAGGTTAAAACTTTAAAAGGATCAAGTTATCGTTTTCCTATTAGTTTTTTGCTAATTTAGTATAACCAATTTTTTATTTTGACGGCCTATTTGTAAAGACCCAAAAATTTGAGCAAGAACATGAATAATAAAATTTCCAAAACGGATCCCAATACATCAGTTCAAATTAAAGTTGTAAAAATTAATCAGCAGAAGTCCCATCCACAGCCGAGAATCTCTAAAGCTAGGCCATCTACTAATGGCAAATCTACCGAGTGTCTTACCCGCTACCGCAATCTCACTTCTACACTCTTTCTTTCCCTTTTGAGGTAGCACCACAATGCTCTTTCCTGAAAATGGGTTTGGAGTTTGAAAAAAAAAACGAGGATTAGACCATAAGGTCTAGTGAATTCCCAAATAAAATGATTAAAATTCAAAACTCATTTCATAAATAAATGATACACAATTATCAGGTCATGTAACAACCAATTCGGGTAATGCACAGTGACAGGATCTCCCACGTACTGTAACCAATTATCCGCGATCGGGGCCCAAGCATACTCCCCTCTCACCTTCGGGGCCCAAACAAACTCCCCTCTCGCCGTCGGGCCCAAGCACACTCCCCTTACCCTCATGCGTAGGAAACGAATTCCACACGCATGAGATTACGACGTATACTTCCTAAGAAACATAAATTTCCCAAGGTATACCATCCTTACTGTGCAACCCCGACCCATATTACCATAACGAGCAAGAAATTTAGCATGCATAATAAAAAACGAATCCAGGCTGATCATATCCAAAAATTTACAGAATAATACATTTCATGAGAGGAAGGACATATATGCTTTTATGGATAAGTACAGACCACATTTCCTGTTTAAGTCATATTTGACATTTCAAACATAAACCATTATTTTATGTTTATTTCGGGTTGAACATCATAAATATTGTACACACATAACGAGTACTCATACATGGCTTTGTAAGGAAATCCAACACGTCACATGTCAAGGTTTTATTTACCAAAAATTAACATTACGTATAGAGAACGATAACAATTCGACCATTTCCAGTTTAGAAATAAATTTGAGATAAGGGAACTCACCTGCTTGCGAGTGACTGATCACACTGACGAACTAAACCCGAAACCGACTGGCTCCTACAGTTCAATCACAATAGCATAAGAAACTTACCCGATTAGTAACTCGATTGACCAACCAACAAAAGTTGGAATAGTGGAACTCCACTCGATTGGCTTCGGCACCGCCCGATACCTACCCGGCTTCCCCAAGTTCGGTGCTCACCGACTCACTCACTAAACATCATCGAGGTCCGCAAGATGACACCCGCATGGGCCGAAGCCCGGCTCAAGGTGAGACCCGACTTTGTTGAGGTCCGAATGAAATGAAATATGGGTGCCGCCGAGCCCCGACTCTTGGCGAGGTCCGAGTGGGGTAAACCCCGATTGGGGCTGAAGCCCGATTGCAGTCAAGCCCTGACACATAGCCTGAGGCTAGCGATTGGGTTTCTTAGACGAGTCGCAACTCATCGACATCCCAACAATCCTAAGGTAACTGTAACACCCTCAAATCTGAAAATAGCAACTTAATTAAAATTTCTAAATACATCAACTAATACCTTGAAATACAAACATAAATTGAGAATCAACCTCAATATTCCCATTCACCTTATACATATTCTATGAACAGGACGGGTGTTACTAAACCCAATAACAAATACTATCTTCAATCCTGCGGAGGAGTTAATGCTCATGCTTAGTCTCTATCTCCAACTCGCGGAAGACTTAATACCCATGCATAGCCACTAACTCCAAACTGGGACCTGATGCACATGCCGACAAATAAAAAGGGTTAGGCTTAACGCCTAGTGAGCTCAAGAGTTTTAGCATGAATGAATAAATCTTTAAAAGCAAGGAACCCAGTTTAAAGCGAGATCCTTCGAAATAATATACTTTAACATGGAAACGACACATTTTCCCAAGATATGCACCTTTAAAGACAATGCTCCCAAACACATGTTTCATATAAAATGATGCAATCCGGAACTCACCCAAGATGGGATCATAGTTCGACATTCCAATTCATGGAAATGTAAATAATACCTTATAACCCAAAACACCCAAAACACGGGCGGAACATAATACTCGACCCTTAAGTAAAGGAAAACGATTCTTAAATAATATGGTACGTCATTGAAAACATGTAACCCAATTTAATACTCACGCGACCATAAAGTAGAATGAAATCCCAATATTAAAACATGGACAATTAAATATCCAAAATACGACGGGCCGACGACGGGGGCTTCCCGTATCCGTTGAGAGTGGAGGAACACAAAAGTATGCCACTCATACAACGTTAATCGTATGACACTTCACGACACACAAGCCCAAGTGTCCCTACGACTCCCTTCAAGCTACACCAAAAAGTCAACTGACCTTAGCGATATAACAACGAGAATACCGCTCCAAGGCCCGGCCCAAGGGGGATACAACCAAGGCATTGCCCCACCTGGCGGAGGTCCAAAACGCCCATCTAATGGCTACTCCACGCCATGATAGCACCACCCGGACTCAGTCCTCCTAGTGTACTCCTTGAACGGACAAGGTCATAAAACATGTGTCCCGGAGTCCAACCCCGTACCACCCAAATGACCATCAAATAAGACTGACTCATGTGCCTATGGATCCAATGCAACACAGTCTAAGATTACACGACTATACCTGAATGACAACAGCACTCGAGCCTGTAATTATAAATATGCGATAAAAATGCATTTAGATGTAAGCCATGAAATGGGACTCTACATCGAGCTATTAAATCCGGACAATTGTCCACAAGACTATTTTAAGCCAACACCGAGCTAAAATGCTCAAAATCCATTTGATCAAATAATTATCGGTTCCCCGAGTAATAAGATGTCTGGAAACAACGTTTACGAAGACACATACCTCAAAGACGAGATTAACCCAAAACTCAACACATAATGGGACCAAAGGTTTTCCAAAGGGTTTATGAATTCAAATGTACCCGAAATACGTATAACATGAAATAGACTTCATTTGTACAAAATCACCATGAATGTGAAAATCATGCTATTTACTCGTTAGAACATTCAAAACCCAAATATGAGCATTTTATGAGGTTAACACAACCCAAGTTCACCAAATATGAAAACTTATCAAAATACTCACCCTTTGCCAAATAACCAAGTAAAACATAATTTACTTCAAAATATTCCAAACTTATCAGCAGTTAACCATTTCGTATAAAACACTTTAAAATAACCATTTTGGCATGTACACCGTTTTCACAAATCAACTTGAACTCACCTTGCTAGATTTAGGCTAAATCTAGATTTCCCACCAACCATAGCTCCTTTGAAGAACACTTGGATTTTCAAGACCAAACTTCCAAAACCTAGATCCACAAGGCTCCAACCATAAATATACATATTCCACCATAAATAATTGTTCCCCTAACACTTAACATCAATATCTCTATTTTGGGCAAAAACCCAAATTTTGACCCAAAACTCCCAAAATTAACCAAACCGAAATTTATAGAAATCAAACACTAGGAAAACATCAATGGATCATTTATAACTTATTTCATGGTTTAGAAATGAAAGGGATACACTTACCACTTATGTTTTGATGAAAACCTAGAAAACCCAAAATAAGCTTGAGGTTGAAGATGAAGATGGAGATGGTGAATCCTTGACCATGGCTTTCAATCCTATCGCTTGATGATGTTTTACCTCCACAAAATCCAAGGATTTGAGCCAAAATAAGTTAGGGTTTGAAGGGAAAAGAAGGGAATCGGTTTGGGAGAGAGTAGAAGAAGTTTGGATGAGAAAATGAGAAATATTTGGGGAAAAATAATGTATAAAAACGTCCAGCCATTCACGTGGGTTGATCCGTGAGTTCAGCTTCAGCAACCCACATAACAAGGTACCCTAATTTTCATTCTCGTGGGTTGCTCCGTGGGTTCAGCTTCAGCAACCCACGTAACAAGGTACGTCAGCCACTGATTTTGGCCACCATTCTCGTTTCGGTCATAACTTCTTCGTTATAGCTCCGTTTTCGCTCCGAAAAGAACCGTTGGACTCGTAATTGAATCCTTCATCTATCAATACTATAAAATCAAGGATTCAAGCCCAAAATCAAATATCTTCTTTTTCCTTAATATACCGGTTTCTATATTAACTTGAAATGATATCTTTCAAGAATCGGGGTGTTACAGTAACCCATTCAAAACTTGATATATAAGAACAATACTACATCAGTAAGATTAAAACATGATTTCCCAAATATTTATTTCCCCCACAAAAGAAATATGACTTCCATTTCCTCTCAAATAGAACCAAAAACCCCAAACTGCGATTAAGCCAAAAACATTCCCAATCTCACAGCTAGGAAGAAACTAGACTTCCAATTTCAATGGGATTTCAAGATAATAATAGATATAACAAAAGTGAGTGAATATGGAAACTTACCTTCCTCGAGAAATCCCAAATGATGTCCTAATCTGTTTAGTCCAAGAATTTCCTGCTTCCTTTTCTTTTCCCTTTTTCTCATACACCGTCGCCTCCAAATGCCAAGGGTTTAACATCCACTCGTTCTCAAATCAAAATTATCGAAGGCTTACCTTGATGATCCATTCCTCTTAGAGCTTCTTCAAACCTTGCCCAAAATCTTCTCAATCTCTCCAATGTCTCACTAGCAGCCGTATACCACAATAAATTAGGGATTTATGCTTCCCTTTATATATCTTGCAATATTGCCCTTGAGTCCCTAAGTTCCCACTTATTATACTTTGACCCCTAAACTCTTCAAGTATTGAATTTTAAGAGTACCAGTTATTACAACACCTCCCTCTTAAAAGGATTCCATCCCCGGAATTCCAATGCGAAAAAAAAATGCAGAAATTTTAACAATTTCAACCCTACTTCATAATCCAACTCCCAAGCTTCTTCTTGACCAAACGAAATAACCCCTTGCATTTCTACACGATCACTTTCCCCATCACTCTCTTCCTTGACTTTACGGTCATTGCTTGCGTCCGACCCTTTGACAAGATCCAATCTTCTCATCCATTCACGCTCTTTGCTGAAGTATTGACACACCAACTTCCATCAAACGCTCTCAAAAATAAAGACGTGAAACACAACATGAAATCCTCAGATATTCATCGTACACATCTAGTCCATACGCCAATTCTCTATCTCTTCTACTAACTGCAACTAACACACTAAAATGTGGCTCATCTTCTCCTTCCTCTCGTAATGCACCAATATATTCTGCAGGGACGTCTTCTACATCAACTGTCCTCCAACTTAAAGTTCATGAGACTCGGGCTTATTAATCTAAATTATAAACGCGCGACATTCATCAACCGCCATTCGATCAACTATTACTTTCTTAACAAAAGAATTTACCGAAATAAACACCACATCGACAAGAATCCCCTACACAATAATAAACACTTAAGTTACTAACTTAACACAAGGTCATATTTGAATCATCACAACTGAACTCATAGCTAAAAGTTCTCCATCTAACAACACTAAATTATATCATAGTTTTAAAAATCCCAATCGGGACTCGAGGCGTTTTCCCTTTGCGAGGCGAGGCGTAAGCCTCAAACGATTTTGAAAACCATGAATTATATAATCACTTTTCTCAATTTGACATACGTCTAACAGGAAAAACATCATGCTTCCTTGAAATCACACTGAATGCACTTCATCAATGATAGAAAAACCACATGCACTACACCGGCACCACTCACCATGTTATTCCCCCCTTTTAGTTCCACACAACTAATGCAAGAAAGTTTCCGCAACCCATCATCTGCATAACTCACCCATCCAAGCCAAACCAAACTCAGTGCACATTTGAATTTCTCCCTGCATAGATCGATAGTCCAACCATTTTGAAAATCAAATCAAACTTCACTCATCACCCTTATCGCTTAGGAGATTCCTATCCGACCAACCCATCAACATTTCCTTGTATCTCCATATGAATTTTATCCTCTAACGAACAATCATTCAGACACAACACTATACTCTCCAATTAAATACACAAATCGATCAAATATACACTTGACTTCCCTGTTTTAACTCCTCGGTACTCTACGCCCTGAACTTTAGAACGCATAACAAAATTTTCTGCTTTATCCACACACCTGTACTCGCATATTTAAAAAAACACGTCTAAATTCGGGTTTTTCGCATACCACTTCAACTTTTTTTTTAAATAAAAATAGGTTTTAATGATGTTTACACCACGACTACTAAATTCCGATTAATCATGACAAACCCTTAGTTCGCCAACTTAAGATATGGTTACCATTTTTTTTTACGAGGTATGGTTGCACCTTCTTGAACTTTTGAATATCATACTGTAACACCTTCTAACCGATACGGTTGCACCGTTATAAACGTAAAAAAATGTAACCTTTCGGCGAATAAATAATACGGTGACACGTGCCAAGGGAACCCCCAAAGAACTTTCACCTGACTAACGGTTTAACCCATCAAAACTTGATTGATCCTACTTGGAACCATTTTTCAAACTATAACACGAATACCAACAAATTGTCACTCATCCGCTATGCAACTCTGATTAAACTCACGAGATCCACGATCTCGTTAATAACCTCGACCCCGATAAATAATCATGAAATCAAGGTCATCTTATTTTTCATCAACAACTTACTCAAAATCCCAACTCATAATTTAAGACAAGCAATAAACATTACCCGCTTTGATTATATCAAGACCTACAGATCTTAAAATGTGTGTAGCTTTGCCTTCCATAAAGCACTACAATTCTTTTTAAAAGAAAGAATTCTAACGAGGTTTATATCACATCAATTATAAACCCCCCTTTTAAACATAATAACCATATATTCCGCTATAATAACATAAGATCATCCCCTATATTTTCTCTTATAATGAAAACCACGAATCCCTTAACGAACAAATATGTTATTCTCAATAGCATCAAAACATCAAAATTTTCATTCTCACACAAAATATTACACGCTTAATACAATGACAATCACCAACTCATTGATACTAACCACTTAATTTGAACTTCTCATGCATCATTCACAGTTTCATTACTCAATTACTCCACCACTAAAATCCGATCCAAATCTTAAAACAAATATAATCGGAAATTTCCTACCGAATCATCCAAATACCAAAACCCACAAATTTTCATCAAAGCCAATCGGAACAAAATGAACTCATCTTCAATTGTCCATAAATCCCAGACACCTTAGCCAGACTTACTTTTCAGCCTGGAGTTACCATAAGGAACATCTCAAAAGATATTCCAATTAAAATAAATTTATAACCCAAAAATGCTATCGATATCACATACCAAACATATATTCGGTTCCATCTAAAACTCACATCTCATCGCCATATCCTACGAAAAATTGTGGCACTCTTTAGACATAAATTAGATGATGATTTCTTCACACCAACCAATACATCATCATAAAATTAAAATAAAATCATAATGCGACTAGTTTTTTTTTTCCAATTCTAGAAGAATCAAAATCTTAAATATTTCATTCATCCCAAAGGCATCATAACTATAACTCTTACCTATGTCCATCCCATAATATCAACACAAATCAAATCCTTAATCATAATGGTACACCCGTTATCACCTCATTGACTTACACACGAGACTTAGCATAAAATGCCAAGCATAAAGTCTTAAACAATTCCTTCCTAGAACTATCAACAATTACTCTAAAATCATTCTCACTCAACCAATCAAATCCTTGCCAAACACATGCAAGATTATAACTTAATCCGTACTACCACTTTCATCGATCATCTCAACATGACAAAAACTGCTAAGACCACACAAACGAACACTCAACCACCCTAGCATGGCAAGGTTATTTAAGCACATACATGTACCTGTAAATTTGTAATTACACTGGCCAGGTGTAATCCCAAATTTACCTTACATGGCAGTCCTCGCTACCTTATCATTAGAGCACTTAAAGTGGAATTCTTAAAGGCATCTTATATCTCGGCTGTGTTCCTAGGTTCACAGTTTAAGTTTAGGCCCTTCCGGTCACCTAAATCTCTTAAACTATGGCTCTGATACCAAATGTAAAGACCCAAAAATTTTAGAGCAAGAACACGAATAATAAAATTTCCAAAACGGATCCCAATACATCAGTTCAAATTAAAGCTGTAAAAATTAATCAGCAGAAGTCCCATCCACAGCCGAGAATCTCTAAAGCTAGGCCATCTACTAATGGCAAATCTACTGAGTGTCTTACCCGCTACCGCAATCTCACTTCTACACTCTTTCTTTCCCTTTTGAGGAAGCACCACAATGCTCTTTCCTGAAAATGGGTTTGGAGTTTGAAAAAAAAACGAGGATTAGACCATAAGGTCTAGTGAATTCCCAAATAAAATGATTAAAATTCAAAACTCATTTCATAAATAAATGATACACAATTATCAGGTCATGTAACAACCAATTCGGGTAATGCACAGTGACAGGATCTCCCACGTACTATAACCAATCATCCGCGATCGGGGCCCAAGCAGACTCCCCTCTCGCCTTCGGGGCCCAAGCAGACTCCCCTCTCGCCGTCGGGGCCCAAACAGACTCCCCTTACCCTCATGCGTAGGAAACAAATTCCACACGCATGAGATTACGACGTATACTTCCTAAGAAACATAAATTTCCCAAGGTATACCATCCTCACTGTGCAACCCCGACCCATATTACCATAACGAGCAAGAAATTTAGCATGCATAATAAAAAACGAATCCAGGCTGATCATATCCAAAAATTTACAGAATAATACATTTCATGAGAGGAAGGACATATATGCTTTTATGGATAAGTACAGACCACATTTCCTGTTTAAGTCATATTTGACATTTCAAACATAAACCATTATTTTATGTTTATTTCGGGTTGAACATCATAAATATTGTACACACATAACGAGTACTCATACATGGCTTTGTAAGGAAATCCAACACGTCACATGTCAAGGTTTTATTTACCAAAAATTAACATTACGTATAGAGAACGATAACAATTCGACCATTTCCAGTTTATAAATAAATTTGAGATAAGGGAACTCACCTGCTTGCAAGTGACTGATCACACTGACGAACTAAACCCGAAACCGAGCGGCTCCTACAGTTCAATCACAATAGCATAAGAAACTTACCGATTAGTAACTCGATTGACCAACCAACAAAAGTTGGAATAGTGGAACTCCACTCGATTGGCTTCGGCACCGCCCGATACCTACTCGACTTCCCCAAGTTCGGTGCTCATCGACTCACTCACCAAACAACATCGAGGTCCGTAAGATGACACCCGCATAGGCCGAAGCCCGGCTCAAGGTGAGACCCGACTTTGTTGAGGTCCGAGTGAAATGAAATATGGGTGCCACCGAGCCCCGACTCTTGGCGAGGTCCGGGTGGGGTAAACCCCGATTGGGGCTGAAGCCCGATTGCAGTCAAGCCCCGGCACATGGCTTGAGGCTAGCGATTGGGTTGCTTAGACGAGTCGCAACTCATCGACATCCTAACAATCCTAAGGTAACCCATTCAAAACTTGATATATAAGAACAATACTACATCAGTAAGATTAAAACATGATTTCCCAAATATTTATAAAAGAATTATAAGAAACAATTTCATCAAATAAAACAATTTCATGAAACAATTTCATTAACTTAACCAATGAAATCGAGGGTTTCCACGATTTTCAAAATTAAAGTGGGTTCCATTTGATCACTCCCCTACATATATATAGGGAAGTGATCAAATATACATATACATATTTGATCACTCCCCTACATATATATATACATATATATATACATATATATATATATATATATATACATATATAGGGGAGCGATCAATTGGAAACCAGTATTACATTGGAAACTTTGGAAACCGAAATCAACCAATCAGTGAATTTTTTTTTATTTATTTTTAATTGAAAATGTTATTTTTGTCTTTTACATTATTTCATAATATATATGATAACTGTTATTATTATTATATTAATAATTATTTAATTTTAATTTATCTTATATATGGTAATAATAATCATTGATTAATTTAAAAATGAGATATTTAATTTAGGTAAATTATTTAATTTTAATTTAGCTTATATATGGTAATAATGAAACAATAATGATAACACGATGAACATGATGAATCTATTTTCATTATGAAACAATAATGCTAACACGATGAACCTGATGAATATATTTTCATATAGGGATATGAAACTGAATAGGTAATGAAACAAAAATGGGAAGTTAACAAAAATGGCACAAATTCATCATGTTTCATTATGAAACAATAATGCTAACACGATGAACCTGATGAATCTATTTTCATTATGAAACAATAATGCTAACACGATGAACCTGATGAAATTTGTAATCCAATGAAATTTGTAATCCACAAATTCATTCTGTTTCATCACAATATTAGATTGCGTAGGAAATTTTATAATAAAATGAAATTAAAAAAATATTTTCTTACATTTTAAAAGAAAATTATTTTTTTTGATGAAAAGACAAATGCTCCACATTTTCATAGTAAAAAAATAACAAAATTTAGATTGTGTGGGAAATTTTATTTTGGTTTCAAGTAATCTAAATAAAATAAGTCTTTCTTGCCATATTTGAGACACAAAATTAAAAGACATATTTACCCTTTTCATCTATTATTTTTATTTATTATTAATAAATTAATTAATTTACTACCATATATAATTCAAATTAATCTTAACCATTGATTATAAAGATTAATGGCTGAAATTTGGTTTCCAAAGTTTCCAATGAAACTTGGTTTCCAATTGATACCACCCCTACATATATATACATATATATATATATACATATATATATATATACATATATATATATATACATATATATATATATACATATATATATATATATCATATATGGGGGCCTTTCATGGGAGACCCTAGTATTTTGTGGTAACCATGAGATCCAATCTCATCCATCCATTTAATTAATCAATGGTTTAAAATAATTAATATAAATAATAATTAAAAAACGGATTTAATGCACTAAATTAGGAAAAAGGGGTAAAAATGTCAAAAAACATTATAAATCAGTGTGATCTAACTTAGGCGTGTTCCGATAATTTTGGGTGTGATAGCGCTTATCGGATTTAATGCACCTAAATTAGGAAAAATGGGTGTGATACACTGTGATCATCTTGCAAAACCTTATATCCTTCATGATAGAATGATGGGATTATTGTTGTTAATTCCGTAGGTGGTGATACACTGTGAACAGTGTCTCATGGTACATATGAGATTCAGATGTTAGATTATCAGATATATGCCAAATCACAATGTAATACATACATCACAATGTAACACATATATCAGATATATGTCAAATCACAATGTAACACATACATCAGATATATGCCAAATCACGTGGCACATGAGATTCAGATGATGTTATATTATCACAATGTAACACAATGTCACATGGTCCATATGGATATTATCCCAAAATCAATTTGTTGAGATAATAAATGAAACGTAATATTTGATTGATGAGACTTTGATTTTTTCAGTTACAAAAAAATGTTATATTAATTAATTTATCAAATTACTAATATATCCTCCCCTATTAATTAATTAAAATAAATAAATAAATTAAAATGATTGGATGAGATTGGATCTCATAGTTACCACAATCTAATAGGTCTCATTTGATTAGGCCCCTATCATATATATATATATATATATATATATATATATATATATATATATATATATATATATATTAGAAGCGTACTCGTGCAATGCAACGAGATACATCACAATTTTAATGTTTCATTTTTTTTTTGTTTTTTTTTTGTCGATTTACAGTACGATTTTGGATGATTTTGAGAAAGTGATAATGTTTTTTTTATAAATTTTTTTAATTTAGGTTTATAATATAATGTTTTTTATATAAAAAAAATTAAGTATTTTGTTAAAATTCAATGATTATCTTATATATTTTAATGACATCTAGAAAAATAACAATTACATATTTAATAATATAATTAAAACATATTATTAATTAATATTGATATATGGAAATGTCTGCATAAAAGGAAAGTCCTGCACATACCAAATTGGTGGGTGTTAGAAGCCTGCAGTAGTAATATGTATCTTGTGTTTTGATACTTGTAAATTAAGAGATTTTTAAAATCTTGCATAAAATGATGGTACCTTGTGCCTAATAATTTGTATTTAAGAGTTTTTTTATCCTTCTTTATAATACTAGGCATATACCCACGCGATGCAGCGGAATGTAAGGAAAGAGCGAACAATTAATGCTATTTCTTTATATACATTTCATCAATAATCAACCATGACCTAAGAATCACAACTTATGAAACCTAAACCCATAAAGATATTCAATAATTAGTTTATATTACAATTATTGACGAAAAAAATTATAATGATATTATTTGTAATAAGAATGAAACGTATTTTACGATTATGTATTTTTAACGTGCTAACGGTGGAAAAAAATAAAACGTATGGATAAAAAAACAAATTATTTCGTAGATATTCATGATATTTAATAGTACAGTTAAATTCAAAAATATTCAATATTGGACTCGTTTTGAAGATATTGAGGAGATGCTTATAATGATATAATTTGTAGAAAAATGAACGTATTTTTTCATTGTATTTTTGTTAATATATGATTATTTGTGTTAATATGATAATGGTGTAAAATGAAAAATGAAAAAATAAGGGACATAAAGTAAATTAAATAAGTAATTGTAAGGGTGATAAATGTAACATTGTAAGAGTGGTAAATGTAATTGTACAAAAGTTTGTACAATAACCGTTTTAGTTTTTTTATTATATAATATAGATTCTGATATTTAATAGTACGATTAAATTAAAAAATATTCAATATTGGGCTCGTTTTGAAGGTATTGACGAGATGATTATAATGGTATAATTTGTAAAAAAAAAAGGAACGTATTTTTTCATTGCATTTTTGTTCATATACGATTATTTGTGTTAATATGATAACGGTGTAAAATGAAAAATGAAAAAAGTAAGGGATATAAAGTAAATTAAATATGCAATTGTAAGGGTGGTAAATGTAACATTGTAAGGGTGGTAAATGTTATTGTACAAAAGATTGTACAATAACCGTTTTAGTAGTATAGATAATTCGTATATATTCTGATATTTAATAGTATGGTTAAATTAAAAAATATTCAATATTGGGCTCGTTTTGAAGGTATTGACGAGATGATTATAATGGTATAATTTGTAAAAAAAAAAGGAACGTGTTTTTTCATTGCATTTTTGTTCATATACGATTATTTGTGTTAATATGATAACGGTGTAAAATGAAAAATGAAAAAAGTAAGGGATATAAAGTAAATTAAATATGCAATTGTAAGGGTGGTAAATGTAACATTGTAAGGGTGGTAAATGTTATTGTACAAAAGATTGTACAATAACCGTTTTAGTAGTATAGATAATTCGTATATATTCTGATATTTAATAGTATGGTTAAATTAAAAAATATTCAATATTTGGCTCGTTTTGAAGGTATTGACGAGACGATTATAATGGTATAATTTGTAAAAAAAGGAACGTGTTTTTTCATTGCATTTTTGTTCATATACGATTATTTGTGTTAATATGATAACGGTGTAAAATGAAAAATGAAAAAGTAAAAAATATAAAATAAATTAAATAAGTAATTGTAAGGGTGGTAAATGTAACATTATAAGGGTAGTAAATGTTATTGTACAAAAGATTAAGGGTTGTAAATGTTATTGTACAAAAGATTGTACAAATAACCCGTATAACCGTTTTAGAATTTTCATTATATAGTATAGATAGTATAGATAGATTAATAGTGATACATGAAAATGTCTGCATAAATGGAAGACCCTACACATACCAAATTGGTGGGTGTTAGAAGTTTGCAGTAGTAATATGTATCTTGTGCTTTGATTCTTGTAAATTAAGAGATTTTTAAAATTTTGCATAAAATTATGATACCTTTTACCTAATAATTTGTATTTAAAAGTTTTTTATCCGTGTTTTATAATATAGTATAGATATACACTTGAGATCAACATTTTTGATATTTCTCTTAAATCTCCCTCTTTTACTTCTACTTCTACTTTTACTTTTACTTTTACTTTCACTTTCACTTTTACATATTTATTTTTAGTTAAATATATAAATCAATTCTTTAATGTTTGATTATATATTTTTAAAAACGAAGTAATGTCAATTACATTAATTAGATCCAATAATTATGTATATCTCGGATATAAATCAAGAACAATGATTGACTTGAATTTTGTTTTGCAATAAGAAGATTCATTTTTGGTATTTTCGATGTAATTTTGTTCAATTATGTAGGAAAATTAGTGTAGCAAAAGGAAGATCCGTTTTGGTGTTATCAATGTAGTTTTGTTCGGTTATGTTGAAAATGAGTTCTTTGTTGTGTTTAAGTTGTTTTAAGAAATGGTTTTCGATTGAAAGCTTATTATCAATTTTGTCTAGTTTAATTTCGTATGATTTTATCACTTTACTACAAACAATCACCCTTTATTTTCAATATTCAAATAAAAATTTACTTTGAACGATTATGATTTAATAAACTTTGATACATTCTGTTCATTGATAGTTGACCTATGTGTAAATTTTGAAAACTACGGTGGAAACAATATTCTTTTTATCTTGCAATAAATCCTCAATATTACTACTATAAACAATCAATTTTCTTATATTCCATCGTAATAAAAAAAATTCATTTGACAAAATTGACAACAAAAACTAATTATCCGAACAAATGATTTTTTTTCTCAACCAATTTTGTTTTTACTCTTGTTATTCTTCACTCGTAAGCTCATCTGGATCCGATAAGCGGTCACTTGGTCATAACTACGTGTAACTTCAATAATGTAATTTTAGTAGTGTTACACTTAGAATATAGAAACAAAAAAATACAAGAAAGTCCATGACTGTCCCTGCTAAGCATTACTCATGCTTTTCGCTCTTTTTTCAACCTTATGTACAGGCGAATGAAAGTAAAAGTAAGTTGCGAAAAATTATTGTTGGGGTAGCCTTCCATGTGTCAAATGATTCAGACTTTTGTCTCACTGGCGGAGAGCCTACAGGGAAGATTGGGGCTATGAGGAGTTCAACGATTTAGCCCACCGACTACATTTATCGCTGAACCAACGTCGATCTCCATAATCTAATTGGCAAGGTTCACTTGACCAGAGTACAAAGAATCAGGGACGATCTATATTGCTTACCACAACTCTATTCCCGACTTGTAATCCATAACGCACCCAATCAAGTGCAAAAAAAGCACAGTAAGATCACGCAACGCATTGCAGCCGGCTAAGGTGCAAATGCATGCACAATGATTAAAGTTTAAGGGTTGAATCATACTTAAACAAATGCTTAAGGGTCCAAATTGAAAAGACAATGACTAAGTTCAAACGAACATATTCATGGACGTTGCTAAGATTCCAGAGGCGGCAACGACTGGAGGGTCAATCGATCCGTGTAATGGAGTGGCGAACACTACCTTTAGAATATATTATTTGATTGGAGTAAATAATATTTTATATTTTAGCATATTTATTCATAAAAATGTTATAAAAATAATAGTTAATTAATTCACAAAAAAGAAAAAATTAGTTAATAATAATATCATATAAAAATAGTTATGATTAGGCTAAATATTTTTTTCCTGTAAGTGAGTCTAAAGTAAAATGAGACAGATAAGGGTTTTGAAAAATGAAACCGATTCTATGAGCAATTATTTAAATTTTAATTGAAATGCCCATATATAACCTAGAGATGTAAAACAATTAATTGTGCAACTTCTACAACAGTGACCATTGTGATCCCCCTACCGTGATGATGTTTTCTTTTACTGGGTCTGTGACAAAAATATACTTATTTTGTTATACTGTGATCGTTCAATTTATTTATTAAGCATACTTCACAAACAACATAATATTTTATCAGTTTTTAGAAAAAAATATCTATATTCAACAAAAGCACCCTTAAAGTTAAATGATGATGATTAAGTGTAAATTCAAAGTTAGTATAATTTGTTGTAATGACATAATAAATATTATATAAATCTAGAAGATATGGTGAGTAAAATAAGACGAAGCCACATAACATTTACTATCGACAAATATTGAATAGTGGCAGTTGGCATTACATTAGAAAAGTATATTAACATGTCAAAATATTTATTCAAAAGTAAAGTTTAATTTTAGTCCTCATGGCTTTACTAAACGTTTAAAAGTGGAACCTACATTTTAATAAGTCATAAAATTATCCTTATAGTTTGCATTTTACTATGAAAATGGTTTGTGGTCAATAACCTCGTTAATATTTTTCGTTAGATGAAGTGAAATTTTGTTTTTTGTTTTTCTTAATCTTGTTCTCTAGTTTTCTTTAAAATATTTTGCTTTATCATATCAATATTATTTTATTATTTCTTAAATAAGATTTTTTTGAAAAAGAAGCATATACATATACGGGACGATCAACATCTCATCTCCCCCATTGCTCTTATTTAACCCCATGGGCAAGACAAGAACACACATGGACATAACCAGTGACAATCCATCCACATTTTTTATGGAGTTATTTTGAAAATCACCTCATTTAACAGACATTTTTAACAGAGTTAGTGACCAGACACGATTTTCAGAATAAGATGCAAATCACAAGAATAATTTCTAGACTTATTAAAGTGGAGGAACCGCTTTTAAACTTTTCACTAGACCATTTGCTCTTTATTTAATCATTTGTCTTTTACGGAGCGATGTCTGGATGCTGATTTCCGACTTGGTTATGCCGAATGTGGACCCATCCTAAGAACAAAAATCCAAACTCAGTGAATAATTAACTAATTAATCAATTAATTAATTAAGGGACTTATATTAATATTATATTAATCTAAAACTCAAAGTACTTGTATATATGTCAACATAACACCCACCGCTCCAACACCACCGGAGCTCGGCTACCTCCATAACCAAAAACATGGAGATGCAGAAGTTCGACGACCATCCAAATGTTGTTACCAGAGAAAATGGAGACTTTGAATCGGCACTTCCATCTCCCACCCATAACGCAAGTTTTACACGGTCAGTACTTCCGTTTTCATCTTTTATGTTTTGACCATGTATTCTTTACTAGGTTTCGTTTACTTAAAGATGGTAGACATTGAGCCCCTCCATTGAAACAGTCATACTTTGAAAAGTATGAAATTTGTGGGATTTACGTTTTTTTTTTGTTGTTGTTGTTGTTGTAGTTCAATTAGGACATGTGTGTCTTATTTAATGATATGTCTATGTTTTGCCAAAAATCCAGATATCTCATGTTTGATATAGTAGGAGCCTTTTGTGAAGGGCATATTTTTTGAAGGTTTCATTTATTTGAAGAACGAAACAGTTGAGGCTTATTACTGAGATGCATGCTTTGTTTTAAAAAGATTTCGTTTTATGTATGACTTTTAATCAGTTTTGTTCTCTATGTATTGACACGAAGCGGTCTATATATAAAATCGAGGATTGATTTGGATGTCTAGAGAGGGAGTGAATTTAGATGGACCGTGGGAGGGTGGGAGTGTAGTAGTTAATTATTTAGAAGTGAAAATGCAACAAAATTAGTTTTAATTCCTAATATTAGTGACAAACAACTTTTATTTTCAATCGAAATTTCAAAAAGAATCTGTATGTGTATTAACCGATGACCTTTTAATATCAAGAAGTCCCGAATTCCTCGATTTACATCCTTAATTTTTTATGTTTTCTTTTGTCAAGAAGAATGTGGGGAAGGGTTAGGGAGTAAATTCCAAAATTGTACCTCTTTTCTAAAAATTATGGTATTTTTTTTTCACTATTTGTGTTTTTATATTAATCAAACACACATTTCTCTCTCTCTTTCTCTCTCCCTATGTCACTCTCTCTCTCTAACAAATCGTCCAAAACTACCGTCTCTTTGTTGTCGCTGCGTACTACCTCTTTTAGTCCTCTTGGATTGTCACTTCTTGACCGTCTGTCTTCAAACCGATTATTTCATATTTTTAAGGAAAATTAATCCAACAACGCTAGCTGTCATCCCAGTCATACACCATGGCAACCTATGAAATCCCTTCACCGTTCTTGATACTGGCATCCATATATGATGGTGGAATTCGATCGACAGTTGATGCAAGCATGTCCAAAACTAGTATATCTTCTCAAAATTGGGAAGAGAAAACGGAAAAGAACGGAAAGAAGTAGGAAATAAAGTTTTTTATATATGTTTTGAAAAGGGAAAAGAAAATTTATTGTTTATTTCCATTCCTTTCTTTCCATATTTATATTTATAGGAGGAATTTTTTTTTGAAAAATAAATGCTATTTTCTTTCATATTCCTTTCATTTCTCTCTTAAAAAAATTATATAATACATGAATAACAGTTCATGTTCTTTTTTTTTCATTCGTGAAAATCAGAGACTATCTTTTTATATTATTATTACATATAAAATAACGATTTTAGTGGTAAAATTGTGTTTATATCTCATTCTTGAATATATTTCGTTTTTTTCTAGTTAATATTTAAAGTCTATATTTCCTTTCCATTTGACTAATGTTTTTTTATTCTTTTATATTTCAGGATCTATAGTTACCCAGAAATTTTGTATCTTTTATATGTTGGGGCTCTGCTCATCATGTTTCCATCATTGATAGGACTTGCTCAACTCAAATTTGAAAACAAAAAACGTACAGCCTTCGAAACTAACCCTTTTTTTGCCAACATGGGTGTTGTTGCCTATATCATTGCCATACCAATTGCTATGATTCTCTTCTATATAAAAACCGATTTAGAAAACTCAGTCAAGGAACACTTGCATTACAAAATCCTAATCAGCGTTTTCTGGTTATCGGCCATTCTTGCTCCTTTCTCGTTTGTGATGGTGTTGTTTATCCCTCATCGGT
This sequence comes from Arctium minus, assembly GCA_954870635.1. Taxonomy (NCBI): domain Eukaryota; kingdom Viridiplantae; phylum Streptophyta; class Magnoliopsida; order Asterales; family Asteraceae; genus Arctium; species Arctium minus. The sequence goes on from OX941080.1 coordinate 193,435,764, forward strand.
ACAATTGGATTGGCTACTTCAGCATATGTGTACTTTTTCTAGTCATAATCACATGTAATCTTATTGATTACAAAAATTTATTTGGCAAGAAGGACTTGTCCAACTTGGAAGCTCTCGAGACAGATGAGACGTCAGAGGTGTAAAAAAAAACTTTTTTTCCTATAAAAGTCTTGGTATACCGTTACTTGATGAAGTACAAGACATTCTCCTGCCGAACATATGTAATTATTGTTGTATGTATTTTTAATGAATGTTGTTTTTTACAACAATATGCAACAACTAATAATTGTGCAATTTATTTTGTATTTTTAAGAATAAAGTTGCTTTTCTATTTGGATCGTAGATGATGTTACATCATTTTAAAACTTTATATATATGTTTATTTGTATAATACAAGTTATTAAAACTTAGATTCAAAATTCAATATCTAACATATTTTTTATAACACATAATTCGTCGTATAAATAAAAATGTGTATCAAGTTATGAGGTACAACTTTTTAAACGTACATATTGAGGTGTCTAAAAAAATTGGAAACCGAATAACTCACATTAACGCGATGAAATTTGGGTACTTAAATGGTTTGGGTTATTTGTTTTTTTAATGCTACAATAGGTACAAAAATAGTCATTAGATTATGCATTTTGCTCTCATATGATTTACTTGCCCTAACACCCTTACTGGAGAGGCCGTTAAGAAAGGGTTGCTCGTGCCCAAAATTTGTTGCACAAGGTAATTAAACAACAAGCTTAAAATGTATAGAAGGGAACCTAAAACCATGTATAGGGATAAGTAGGATGTCGGTCTTCTTAGAGAGTCACGGTCAAGATAACTCATGTTATGTTGAATGCACATGTGTCATAGTGATTAGCTACTCAATTAAATTAATCAAATTAAGCTCATTGGGTTAACCGGGGAGATTCAACATGCAAGCTTAGAAATAATTAATTAATAACTGAAATAAGGAAAATGATTTCATATCGGTAGTAGGGTAAATCTTCACCATAGACAAATACCTCATTGGGTTAACCGAGGAGACCCGCTTACTAACACAAGTGACGAAACACAAGAGTAAGCCGCTTGACAAGTTAGTAAAACTCATACACATAATAAATTGTTAGTAAATTTCCACTATATGTATTTAAAAATACATATAAAATTACACAAAAGTAATAATTAAATATAATCAACAAATGATTAGACAACGAATACACAGGGAATCGACTAAAAGAATTAAAACGACTAAACCGTAGATGAAATTCAAATGATGCTGAGGCTCGTGTTGAACACGATTCCCTTAAACACATTCGTCGTCTGTTCCCAGGGTACAACAGCGTGAGCAGATGTACTGCCGGATATACCACTTGCATGAAAATTTTGTAGAGGAAAACGAATGCAGAGACTTCGGGTGATGTATGAACTATTCGATATTCGGTGTGTTCTTTGGAATGAGCCGAACTCCCCATTTTATACTCGAAATTCGAAACCGACTGTTTAATATGAATTAATCTGTAATTAAAATTTTTAATTACAATTAATCTTACTCATCAATGAGTATCAATCGGGAGTTACAAAGTGGATTTATGCAACAGTGAATCTCGCGACTTGCCACGCGGGTAAACTCGCGGCACAACCCGCGTGGTGCATCGTTTCTCGTCCTAGAGACAGTGCATATCGCGACTTACGGCGCGGGTAAGCCCGCGGTTTAACCCGCGTAGTCCACTGTTTGTCCACACTCCAGTGAGTTTCGCGGGTTGCCACGCGGGTAAACTCGCGTGGTACACTGGATCAACCAAAAGAAAATTTCCGCAAAAACCAAGCTGCGATAGCACAAGATTTCGGAGCGGCATTCGTGTCCACAGGTCGCTCCTACGCACAAGTTCGCCGATTTTAGCCTACAAAAGTCTCAATCGGCACCCCCCCTGCGCGCGGGTAGGTGATGGAGTAAAACCAAACAAAGAGCTTGTAAGCTCCTTCCATGTTCAAGGTTATAAACCACAAAAGGTTTACTACTCCTTCCAATGTGGGACACATTCCACACCCATTTGATTTTTGCTAATTTCATCCCAATCACTCAACTTTGAGCATCGATATCTCATTCACACATATTCCGTTTTGGACACACAATATATCGTTTCGAAGCTCTCATATAGGAGAACACAAACCCACGAAGAGTTAGATATATACTATACATATAAATGTATTTAATTGAGTCCAAAGTTAATAAAAACTCATATTTTTACTAAATTTTTCCAACAATCCCCCACATGAATGGAGATCGATCTGTGCATACGAAAAGTTCCCTACGAAATTTCCAATGGTCGAATCCTGCATAGGATAGGTAGGTGTTACCCTTTGAACCTTCCCTTGTGAAACACACTTAGCCTCCTAGCTGTCAGTAGACTCGATGTCCTTGAACTGAACTGCCATTTATGTAGGCGACAATACATTTCACACAGAACTCTTCCTAACAAAGTCATATCCTCATAGTCGTGTTCGTTATGGTCATGAACACTAGCCTCGTTCAACGAGAGCTGATAGGAATTGCGCCCCCACAATTCCCTTTGAAGCGACCCCACTTCTCTCTCACATAGGTGATCTTCAACAATCATTAAAAGCCATACGTTTAGCCTTACTATCATTGATTCCACAGTTGGAATAGGAAGTTTATAACTCCTCCCACAGTGACCTCCCTTATTCATACAACTAGGTTGTCCTTTTGAACCCAGATCTTGGGATCTCCAGTCTTCTGGGTAAGGTTTCCTTTGCATGAACTACTCATTCAAGGGCTTTAATCCCATTCCTTTCGACGACTTACAAACCAAATCTCTAGTTAGGCCTTTCGTAAGCGGATCTGCAATGTTATCCTTTGACTTCACATAGTCAATCGTGATAACTCCAGTAGAGAGTAATTGTCGAATCGTATTATGTCTACGTCTAATATGTCTAGATTTCCCATTATACATTGTACTTTGAGCTCTACCAATTGCCGATTGGCTATCACAATGTATACATATGGCCGTTACCGGCTTAGGCCATCTGGGAATATCTTCCATGAACTGACGTAGCCATTCTGCCTCCTCACCACATTTATCCAAGGCAATAAATTCAGATTCCATCGTGAATCTGGCTATAACAGTTTGCTTGGACGATTTCCAAGATATAGCCGCACCTCCAAGTGTAAACACATATCCACTTGTTGATCTAAAATCTTTTATATCTGATATCCAGTTTGCATCGCTGTATCCTTCGATCACTACTGGATATCTTCCATAATGCAGTCCATAGTCACGTGTGTATCTTAAATATCTCAATAATCTAGTAATACTCTTCCAGTGTTCTAAACTGGGATTACTAGTATACCTACTTAGCCTGCTCACTGCATATGCTAAGTCAGGTCTAGTACAACTCATAAGATACATCAGACTGCCAATTATTCTTGAGTATTCCACTTGTGCAACACCTTCCCCTCTATTCTTAGATAGATGTTGACTAGTGTCAATCGGAGTTTTAGCTATACTAGTATCTCCTTCATTAAACTTCTCAAGAATCTTGTCCACGTAATGTGTCTGATTTAACACCAGACCATTTTAGGTTCTTGTGATTTTGACCCCGAGAATCACATCCGCTAAACCCATATCTTTCATGTCAAATTTAGATTTCAACATGTCCTTCGTGGACCTTATCATTTTGTCATCACTGCCAATGATAAGCATATAATCAACATATAAACACAAGATGACATAACCATGAGTGGTGTCTTTCATATAAACACATTTATCACACTCATTTATCTTAAAACCGCTTTCTAACATAGCTTGATCAAACTTTTGATGCCATTGCTTTGGAGCTTGCATTAGGCCATACAAGGACTTAATAAGTTTACAAACCTTGTTTTCTTGTCCCGGGGCAACGAATCCCTCGGGCTGCTCCATATAGATTTCTTCTTCTAAATCTCCGTTTAGAAAAGCAGTCTTCACATCCATTTGGTGAATTTGCAGATTTCTAATGGCTGCAATAGCTAATACCAATCTAATAGATGTTATTCTTGTCACCGGCGAATAAGTATCAAAGTAATCTAGACCTTCCTTTTGTCTATATCCTTTGATCACTAATCTCGCCTTGTATTTTTCAATACTGCCATCAGTTTTCATCTTTCTTTTAAAGATCCAACGGTAACCTAGTGGCTTACAACCCGGTGGTAGGTCCACTAGTTCCCATGTATGATTTTGTAAGATAGATTATATCTCACTTTTAATGGCTTCTTTCCATTGAGGTCCCTCCGAATACGTGACCGCCTCACGATAGGTTTTGGGTTCACTTTCCACCACGTAGGTGTGAAAATCGGGACCAAACGATTTTTCAACCCGAGCCCGTTTACTTCTTCTAGGTTCCACCACTTCTTCATCAGATAGAATTTGTTCATCTTTTTGAACAATTTCTTTACCTTTAGAAGATAATGTTTGACCTTCCTTGTTCAAACAAGGAAACACGTCTTCGAAGAATGAATCATTTCTTGACTCCATAATCGTATTCTTGTGTATCTTGGGATTTTTAGAAACATACACAAGAAACCGATAGGCACTACTATTTTGTGCATATCCAATGAATACACAATCCACTGTTTTCGGTCCTAACTTTTGTACCTTAGGCGGAGGTACAACCACTTTAGCTAGGCACCCCCACACGCGTAAGTACTTGTAGGATGGTTTTCTACCCATCCAAAGTTCATACGGTGTTTCATCTTGTTTCTTGCGGGGTATCTTGTTCAAAAGATAATTAGCCGACAAAATGGCTCCCCCCCCACATGTTCTGACTTAAGCCAGAACTAATCAACATGGCATTCACCATTTCTTTCAAGGTGCGATTCTTTCTTTCAGCAATACCGTTTTGCTGAGGTGAATAGGGTGTTGTGAATTCATGTCGAATTCCATTGTTAGAACAAAATTCAGCAAACGGTGAAACATATTCACCTCCCCTATCGCTTCTCACGACCTTGATTTTCTTGTAAAGTTGATTTTCAACTTCATTTTTAAACAAGACAAACTTGTCTATTGCTTCATCTTTACTCTTAAGTAAATACACGTAGCAATATTTCGTACTATCATCGATAAACGTGATGAAGTATTTGTTCCCACCTCTAGTAGTAATTGATTTTAAATCACACACGTCAGTATGAATTAAATCAAGGGGTTCGGTTTTCCTTTCAATCGATTTGAAAGATGTTCTAGTAAGTTTGGATTCAACACATGTGGGGCACTTGTGATTCGAGTCATTATCAAATTTAGGTATGTAGTTTAGTTTAATTAAACGTTGAATGGAATTAAAATTTACATGTCCTAAACGGCCATGCCAAACGTTTGAAAACTCAAGCAAATAAACGAAACTAGTACCACTTTTATTCATTCCATTGATAACGGTTACATTCAACTTAAACATGCCATCTAAGGCATATCCCATTCCCACATACATACCATTCTTGGACAAAACAAATTTGTCCGACACAAACACAAGTTTAAACCAAACTTATTAAGCAACCAACCCGACACAAGGTTCTTCCGAAGTTCCGACGCGTACAAAACGTCTCTAATCTTGAGCTCTTTTCCGGAAGTCATCTTTAGGAGCACATCTCCAATGCCCTTAACATCGGTGGTGGCGGCATTTCTTATATAGAACTTTTGCCCATCATCAACATCTTTGAAGGAAATGAAGTTGCTTTTGTCATGACACACATGACGGGTAGCTCCAGTGTCGACCCACCAATCCATAGAGTTCGAACCTATCACATTCGCCTCCGAAACCATGGTAGCAAGTCCCATGGCCGAAAAATCCGTGACCATAGCCACCAAATCTTAGTTCATCATGTGAGCTTGGCGCGGATTTTCCATCTTGGGAAACTTGCAATCAGCCACCTTGTGACCCGGTTGGCCACAATTATAACAGTTGAACTTCTTTTTGAAAGTTCCTTTCCGAGGGGCAAGATTTTTCGCTTTCCCTTGCCTTTGTCAATCTTCTTCGCCTTGGCCTTGGAAGATTGACCAACTTCCACCACATTAGCTTTTGAAGAGCCGACATAACCACCCTTCAAAGCTATTCGGTTGTCTTCTTCAATGCGAAGACGTACCACCAAATCCTCCACGTACATCTCCTTTCGCTTGTGTTTAAGGTAGTTTTTGAAGTCTATCCAACCGGGAGGAAGCTTTTCAATCATGGCCGCAACTTGGAAGGCTTCACTGACAACCATTCCTTCGGCAAGTATGTCGTGCATAATCACTTGAAGATCTTGAACTTGGCTCATCACAGTTTTTGAGTCAATCATTTTGAAATCCAAGAAGCGAGCAACAACATGCTTCTTGGTTCCAACATCTTCCGTCTTGTACTTGCAATCCAAGGACTCCCAAAGTTCCTTTGTCGTGGTTACTTTACAATATACGTTGTAAAGCGCATCGACTAGCCCATTCAACACATAGTTGCGACATAGGAATTCCGAATGCTTCCACGCTTCGACCGCGCTCACAGATTGAACGCCGACCTCTCCTCTACTAAGTTGAGGAGCGGTTTCAGTGAGGAACCTCGCCAGGTTCAAAGTAGTCAGATAGAAAAACATTTTCTGTTGCCATCTCTTGAAATTCAAACCGGAAAATTTCTCCGGTTTCTCAGTATGATTGGCCATCATATTTGGTGTTGGCGTGGTAGTAGTAGCCACAGATTGCACTGGCAAGGTAGCAATCGGTATCTCAGAAGTTGTGTTCACCATTCTGAAAATTCACAATTTCGCGTTAACAATTAGTATCACAAAAAAAAATTGTTTACACAAAACAGAAATTGATACTACACTTATTAATCTGTTTACAAAAAACAGAGAACCAAAGTATCGAGACAAACTCGATACGAATCTGTTTAAGATTGTTAGTAAATTTCCACTATATATATTTAAAAATACATATAAAATTACACGAAAGTAATAATTAAATATAATCAACAAATGATTAGACAACGAATACAAAGGGAATCGACTAAAAGAATTAAAACGACTAAACTGTAGATGAAATTAAAATGATGCTGAGGCTCGTGTTGAACACGATTCCCTTAAACAGATTCGTCGTCTGTTCCCAGGGTACAACAGCGTGAGCAGATGTACTGCCGGATATACCACTTGCCTGAAAATTTTGTAGAGGAAAATGAATGCAGAGACTTCGGGTGATGTATGAACTATTCGGTACTCGGTGTGTTCTTTGGAATGAGCTGAACTCCCCATTTTATACTCGAAATTCGAAACCGACTGTTTAATATGAATTAATCTGTAATTAAAATTTTTAATTACAATTAATCTTACTCATCAATGAGTATCAATCGGGAGTTACAAAGTGCATTTATGCAACAGTGAATCTCGCGACTTTCCACGCGGGTAAACTCACGGCACAACCCGCGTGGTGCACTGTTTCTCGTCCTAGAGACAGTGCATATCGCGACTTACGGCGTGGGTAAGCCCGTGGCTTAACCCGTGTAGTCCACTGACGCACAAGTTCGCCGATTTTAGCCTACGAAAGTCTCAATCGGCACCCCCCTGCGCGCGGGTAGGTGATGGAGTAAAACCAAACAAAGAGCTTGTAAGCTCCTTCCATGTTCAAGGTTATAAACCACAAAAGGTTTACTACTCCTTCCAATGTGGGACACATTCCACACCCATTTGATTTTTGCTAATTTCATCCCAATCACTTAACTTTGAGCATCGATATCTCATACACACATATTCCGTTTTGGACACACAATATATCTTTTCGAAGCTCTCATATAGGAGAACACAAACCCACGAAGAGTTAGATATATACTATACATATAAATGTATTTAATTGTGTCCAAAGTTAGTAAAACTCATATTTTTACTAAATTTTTCCAACATAAAGTACACGCAAGGGATGCTAGGCTCGGTAGCTTTAAACGTACACCCACGGAAAGTCAACTTCAACCACATTGGGTCATTATGTTGAATTTCTCATCGAATATCGTATACTAGCACGTAGGGCTTATAACCCAATTCGATGCCTAAACGCGACTCAATGTGGAAAATTAATTTTCTATCATCGGACAAAATGATACAAATAGATTATGGGGTCATGACTCCCAAATGCAACCAAATATGCATATAAATGTCCACATGCCAACCAATGTTCCAACAAATATTAACGTGACTAAAATATTAGACTAAGTGTAACACCCTCAATCTGGAAATAGCAACTAATTTAAAGTTTTCTAATTATGTTGATAACTGAATCATCTACAACAACAAATTAAGGTTTAACTTCAATAAACACATTTCAATCCTTATACGCGATCTATGAAAGGTACGGATGTTACTAAAACCCAATAACAGTCACTATCTCCAACTGCGGAAGACTTCATCAAACTACTCACCCTCGTGTAAATCTAGGGCTCATCTCTTCATAGCACTGCTAGAACCAAACCCCAACTGGACCTGATGCACATGCCGGCAAATAAAAGGTTAGGTTAACGCCTAGTGAGTTCAAGAGTTTTTAACATGAATAAAACATTGTTAAAAAGAAAGAATACAGTTTTTAAATCAAAATCTTCCAAAATGATTTACTTTAAATATAAAACGACCCATTTTCCAATAACACATCTTTAAAGACAAATACCCAACATAGAGCATTTCTTCGTAAAGTAATTTCAACCCAAAAATCACACAAAACGGGAATAGAAGTAGAACTCCGAATTAATAAAAATGCGGACAAACCTTTTTTTCCCGAAACACCCAAAACTCCGGTGGAACATAAAAAAAACTCAACCCATAAAACCATGGACAAAACTCATATATTTAATACGTCACCGAAAACATGGATACTAAAATACAATACCTAAATGACACCTTTCGGTGACGGGGGAGATTCGATTCCATTGAATGTGACGGAACATGAAAGTAGGTCACATATACATGTTCAAGAGCCCCACTACGAATCAATGGTCATTCCATTAACTCTAGATTTCACTCATTCGCAAGAAATTGCAATTAATGGTCGTTGGCCGTTGCCCGACTTTGAAGTCCACAACTATTACCCATTCTGACCCCATGCCTATTTCTTGGTACATTTTGGAAATTACAATTATTGGTCATCGGCCGTTGCCCGACTTTAACGTCCGCAACTATAACCCATTCTGACCCATGCTTATTCCACGTGTCAAACAGGGATGTTCATCCCTCCCAAACTGACTCATATGCCTATGGATCAAATGCATTATACTCTAAACATTACATGACTCAAAAGAATGACGATGCACTCAAAACATGTAATTTCCATCAAGATGTAATTAAATGCACCATAAAACCAAAACTTATATTTGGGCCCATAAAACAGGGCAAATGCCCCCAAGACTCATTTTAGTCGAACCGAGCCAGAGCTCAACACAAATTGCTTTATCGTACAATAAATGTCGGTGTAAACAATAAAACATTTTTAACCAACGGTCATGCAACTCAACGACAAAAAGTTTGATTAACCCAAGACACAAAGTTGGTTTAGGCAAACCATTTTCCAAATAAACACATACCCTTATATTTCCAAAAATGCCTCATGACACAATGATATGCATTTTCCAAAACGAGTATATAAGATCAAGTACCAAAAAATGACAATTACGTCAAATAAACTCCATTTATATAAAATTGTTAGGGACACATGTTAACATGATTTATTTATCAAAATGTCTAAGAATGTATGTTATATAAGTTCATCAAGTTAGACATTTCCAAATAATCAAAACTTATCAGCAGTTAACAAATTTCATGTAAAACACAAAACACTTTAAAATAACATTTTGGCATGTACACCGTTTTCATAAATCATCTTGAACTCACCTCGCTAGATTTAGGCTAAATCTAGATTTTACTCCAACTTAGAGCTTCCTTGACGAAACTTGAATCTTCCAAGCCAAAACATCCAAAACATAGATCCAAACATTTCCAACCGTAAATAACCATATTCAACCATATATAAACATTCCCCAAACATTTTACATGAATATCTCATCTTATATCAAAACCCTAATTCCCATAGATGAAGAAAAAAGAATGTTACCTTACCCACAACTTGAATCCATCAACAATGCACTTCTAGGTCACCAAAATGAGTCATAAACTTTCAAACTTCGAAATGATGAAAAGGGTTAGGTGGAAACCCTAGAAATTGATGAAGATGATGAACGAGATGAAGGGTTCCAAGCTTTCTTATCAAATCTTTAGCTTAGTGAAGAAGACTCTTCATAAACTTCAAGGATTGTGACCTCCAATGGTTGAAAACCCTAAATAACCCAAAAGTTTCGTTTTGGGAGAGAAAGGAGAAGAGAGGGTGAAGAATAAGTGAAATGGGATTGGAAAATCGAATTTTAATCATAGCCTGGGGCCGGCCGTGACATTGCCACGCGACCTTGCTCCGTGGCACAATCGCTGGCAATGTCGCCAGGATTGTACCGCGGGTGCTCCCTTGGCCGCGACTTTGCCCCGCGAGAGTGCGCTGTGGCACAATCGCGGGCATTGTCGCCGAGGGTCTGTCAACGCCCGAAATTTTTCCGCTTTTCGACCGAAACTTTCACATCGCTTTGAAGATCCAAAGTAGGTCATTTCACTTCCAAATCTTACGCTTGTAAACCACAAGATGGGCTTGGAGTAACCTTTACTCGTTGGAAAATGGTACTAAACTAATAATAAACCCCAAAGATGCCATTTTCCCAAAACGATCGTCTCCCTCCCTAAGGGATTGTCTCTATTACACTTTATCCTATTACTACAACTTGATGAACTTCCTTGCTGCAACTGCTAGACTGAGTTCCGATAAGACTTTCACATGGAATGTCCACCTGACCTGGTACATTCAGACTAGAGTGGAAATCGAATTTTTACTTGGTCAATTTTCGACTATACGATCTCGGTTGTCTCCCAACCTTAGGCGACACGTACTACCTCAAGAGTAGTTTGTGACCTCAACTTCTCATTGAACAATACGCCTCCGCTCAACATACTTCTGAACCCAAACCAAAGTTCGACATCAACCTTCAAAGAATCCTCTAAATTTTTAATACTTGGTTTTTGATAATGACAAGGTCGTTCCCCCCTAGGCGTACCAATACGCTCTCTATGTAACTGGTTAATGCAGGTCTGGCTAGCTATCACTCAACTACGATCTACTTTCAACCTCAAACATTCCATCAGAAGATATTTACCATGTCAGGAAAGCTTATACACATCGATACTTAATTACCAACATCTAATCATCCTTTAAATTCCACCACCGATAGGTCAACTTTTCTCATGATCTAATCGTGATACTCCCAAACATTCCAAGATTCATTGACTTCACGAAACGAGTCGACGCCTAATATCAAAATGGTGACATCGAAAACATGAGCATCCCGCCCAATACTTCATTCCGGAAGTGTTTCCACATTAAGGTTGACACCTAACAGAGGACTAGTATTCCCAAATCTTACGTCCGTAACAAACGGACTACAATAATTCCCTTGTTCCCGGAAACCCACCAAGATGACACACCGCCAATAAGTAGCACGACGTCAAACTACCAAGCAACCCATCAAGTCGGATGTAACACTCTAAAAAAATTTCAACTTATAAAATTCGTAAAATTGGCAACATGACATCTAAAATTCAAAGATCCAAACACCCTGTAATTAATGTTTCAGAAGAATAACAACCCAATATTTTAACACAACTTGAAACCCCAAATATTCGAGTTAGTTTGCATCACAAGGTTTGCAATAGTAAAAGGGACGTCATTAATACAACGACTTACTTAATCTAAGATTAATTCCAATCTAGATTAAACTGGGCGTTGCAAGTCACTAAAAGCTCTCTTCACAAAATTCTCCCTACGTGCCCGGTAGACAAGCCGACATCTTAAATTCCTCCATGGGTAAGATCTGTAAGGAAACAACAACCACAACAAGTGTTAGGACGAAGCCTAGTGAGACCCCATAAATATGAAAATAATAAACATGACATTATAAAACAATAATCATGTTACCGAACTCCTCTGCCTCACGCGGAACAATTCTCCGCCATCAGTTTCTTAAACCTGAAAATAAACATACAAGAAATACCTCTTGATTTACAGGGGAGACCAGCTTCCATTGGGGCGATGTTTACTCGAAAGTGGGATCGCCCGCGATGGTAATGGATTACACCTCATGCCCCGATCTTAGTTCCCATGCCATAACGACATCACAACCTCAGACCGTATTTACTGCCCTTATTGCCAACTCCGTCGAGTTATACCTCAAGGTCTTACGGACATTATTGCCTATCCATATCTAGACGAGTTACACCTCAAGGATACAAGATCCCTTATTGCCTACTCGCTAGTAACACACCGTGATTAATGCAAAATTCATACATTAATCTACTACCTCCTCGTGCATAAGGAGTAGTAACCACATTCTTATCAGGCGATCAACATTTGTTAGATAATTATAACATTATATGCACCTCTATTCCACAAATAGAACAATTACTTCCTTATTCCTCATAATATCATGATCTTCATAATTTCATACATGTAAATACATCCACATATGATCCTTACATCATTCCTTCATAAAGTTATCAGCAGTTGGATTAAATCATAACAGTAGTAGTTTCCTCATGAGCTCAACATATAAGCATGAAATCTAGAACATATAATCCACATAGTTACCAATAAAGAGGTTACTAAAGTCTACTAAACATACTCACCCCTAATGGGTTCATAAAGTTAAGAATCCCACAAGTTAGGTTATAAAGCTACAAACAAGTAACACATAGGAGTAATGTAGGATAAAACCATGGAAATAAACAAGTACAAGAGCATTTAAGGAAGAGTAACTCACTAAGTGGGTCTTTTGGGGAAAACCCAAACCCTAGGGTAGAACCTTAGAGAAGATGACAATGGAGGTGATGACTTCAAAGCCCAACTTGAATCCTTAAATGCTAATCCCATAACTCTAGCAATAAATGAGGTGAGCGGTGGTGGTTGAAACCCTAATTTCGGATGAAAGGAGTTATTGAGGGTTGAGAGAGGAGAAAATAGGTAGATGAGAGGAGTAATGAGGTGAAATGGGAGAGAAAGTCGTATACAAGTGACCAGGGGACTCCCGCAGGTTATGCCGCGACTTTAAGTCGCGGCACAAGTTGCCCGTGTGCCTGAAACCGAAATCCAATAGTGGGTTACGCGGGTTATGCCGCGACTTGCAAGCCGTGTGTAACTCGCGTAAGCCCCTGTGATATGCCCAAAATCACCAAAAATCTAAGTACTCAAACTAGATTAAAGCACAATGCTAACAATAACCGTTAAACACGAGAATACAGAATTTAACGGTACACAAGACTAGAAGTCTTAACACTAGATTTACCTGACGAAAATTCGGGGTGTTACATCGGACCCAACCAGGCTCAGATACTCACACAAGGCCTTACCCCGTAGGATTACTGACGCATGAAGATCACCTATTAGTTAACTGGAAAAACATGAATCTATTACCTTGATTATTCGTGCATGCACAGACTTAAAACTGAACCCAACAATCAAGGCTGACCACAAGTCGGATCATCTGACGCATCAAATTCCAAGGACTCCTCTAGTTCCTAATTACAACTCTTTTCGCGATAGTGTTTTAAAATCCATAGCCCTAATGAGTTCAAGGTTTTCAATTAATATGTCAATTTGAAATTTTACAAGATTCTCAAAATACAAAAGCTTTATAACAACTATTCGCACGTATAAAATCTACTACCGTTTACTCGGTAGGTAAGCAAAGTGGTCACTTATGCCACACATGTAAAACCATTTTGAAATTCCTTTAATTAATACTCACGTTAATAATGACAATAACAAAAGATGCGTGCAAATTTTCAAATGGACCACCATGGTTCTAGCACGCGGTAATTTTATACTGTGTACTTGAAAATAGATTTTTTTTCTTTTTTTTATTGCACTGAAATATATGCAACAATGTTCGTACAACCCAAAAGAGAACTTTACAATTTCCACTTAAAATTATTTTCATTAGGCCGCAAAATGTCATGAAGTAAAATTTTCAACAAGGCCATATACATCAGTTTGTGTCGCTTACGTAAGAGAAACTGATTTTTCTGTACTAAAAGAGTGGGTAACAAATATGTGTACAAATCCCAAGACTTCTCAAGCTCATGATCAAGCTCCAAAATCCTCTTTTAACCATAAAATAACGTGGAATGAAATTTTCCAACAAAACCTGTATACATAAACTTATTTCTCAAATTTCATAAAACTGTAGGTGTATGCGACTCAACCAAACGTAAATAAATTTCTAATCAGTTTCCAAACCTTAGACCACACGAATAAAGTTCACTTGTCCAAAAATGGTGGCTATAAAACCATGTATGCCCGTAAATCGATATAATGCATTGTGTGAGACGATAACAAAATAATCAACAACTGAAGAAGTTATAAGCAAAAGTTCGACTCAACCCTTTAAAGATTCTTTCACATGCTTACTCGCACAAAAGTGTAAATCATTTCAAATGTTAAATAGCATTCGACGAAGCACACTTGCATAAAGCCCCAAAGAGAAACAACACGACATTGAAACTTCCCAAAATAATATGTGAGTTAACATTCATCAATAAAACTCACAAACGTCTTTTATGGTTGCGAAAGTACATGTGCAAACCCGCATGAGACAAAATATTAAACAAGACTCATAAGTTAATGCACACAATAATGCATGTATAAGTGATTGATGGTTCTTTTTATGCGGCACAAAATGCCAAAATAAAACTCCACAAGACCCAACTAAATTTTCATAAAATTTGCTGACACAAAAGAAAATCAGGCGGTGCCAAAATCGTTGTTTCCCACTCCAAGGCGTAAGACGAAGTTACGACTAATATGTCATAATTTCTAAGAATTTCCCCCTTTTATCGCAATGTAAAGTGAATTGACACCCTTCCCAAAACTTTGCATAAGGCACGACGCTTAGTAAACTCGTAAATTTACCCGCAACATAATTAAAACTTACGCAATTCAAAGTGCACTCATGCGACGAAAAACGTTGTGAAATAAAATGCTATAAAGCTCAACGGAACTCATACCGACTAAAATTCCCAAGAAAACTTTGACGCAAGAACATGGGAGTAACTTTTCCTTTAAAACTTTAACATACGTGGAGGAGATCCAATGTCAAGGTTAGAATTTCACAGTTACTTGTCCAATACCCCAAATAACATTAAAACACGGATATTACAAGACCCGAAAATAGTGTTAGACACGAAATGGGGATAAAGAGATTTTCAATAAAATATTTGCAACCACGTGCAACAATCATGCATGTTTAAGCTCACGGTTTAAAATCTGATGAGTGCTAAATGTTTTACCAAGACTTCGTAACATAACTCGCTTTATACTTTGAAAACATGTGAAACAATTTATGCAAACTTATTTAGAAATAAATTTCGTGCATGAATTTGGTCGGCACTCAACATCTTAGGACTACGTTTCTCAATTTCTCGTCATATTATTGTCATCAGGATGCATCAAACATCATAGAGTAACAGTCCCACTAATTTGGTTAACTTACAATTTATCCTCGAAATAGAATTGGTCTAACAACTTATAGTTCTAATCCAACCAATGATTCTGACTCAAGATGATCAACTTAATGCATTCATCGCACTTAACTATCACTCCAAAGTGACATTGCTATAAGCATCAACTCTTCCTTAGATCGCTCGCTTAGAAACTTTCTCACTACCCCAACGGTCCTCATACCAAGGTAGTTCAAGTATACATATGTAGCATGTAAGTTCACCATAACACTGGTCAGGTGCCATTATGAACGTACCGTACATAATCATCCTTGCGACCCTCGACAGTTTCCCGTTTCTAGCGACTCGATCAACCCCAAAGTATCTTATCTTAAGGTACCTAATGGTTCAATTTTACTTTCAATCACTTAAAAGAACGCTAGTTTAAGTCTAGTCATCAAAAATCAATACCTAATTCTCTCAAACTTAAGCACTGATACCAACTTGTAACACCCTCAATCTGGAAATAACAACTAATTTAAAATTTTCTAATTACGTTGATAACTGAATCATCTACAACAACAAATTAAGGTTTAACTTCAATAAACACATTTCAATCCTTATACGCGATCTATGAAAGGTACGGATGTTACTAAAACCTAATAATAGTCACTATCTCCAACTGCGAAACACTTCACCAACCTACTCACCCTTGTGTAAATCTAGGGCTCATCTCTTCATAGCACTGCTAGAACCAAACCCCAACTGGACCTGATGCACATGCCGGCAAATAAAAGGTTAGGCTAACTCCTAGTGAATTCAATAGTTTTTAACATGAATAAAACATTGTTAAAAAGAAAGAATACAGTTTTTAAATCAAAATCTTCCAAAATGATTTACATTAAATATAAAACGACCCATTTTCCAATAACACATCTTTAAAGACAAATACCCAACATAGAGCATTTCTTCGTAAAGTAATTTCAACCCAAAAATCACACAAAACGGGAATAGAAGTAGAACTCCGAATTAATAAAAATGCGGACAAACCTTTTTTTCCTGAAACACCCAAAACTCCGGTGGAACATAAAAAAAACTCAAGCCATAAAACCATGGATAAAACTCATGTATTTAATACGTCACCGAAAACATGGATACTAAAATACAATACCTAAATGACACCTTTCGGTGACGGGGGAGACCCGATTCCATTGAATGTGACGAAACATGAAAGTAGGTCACATATACATGTTCAAGAGCCCCACTATGAATCAATGGTCATTCCATTAACTCTAGATTTCACTCATTCGCAAGAAATTGCAAATAATGGTCGTTGGTCGTTGCCCGACTTTGAAGTCCACAACTATTACCCATTTTGATCCCATGCCTATTTCTTGGTACATTTTGGAAATTACAATTATTGGTCATCGGCCGTTGCCCGACTTTAACGTCCACAACTATTACCCATTCTGACCCATGCTTATTCCACGTGTCAAACAGGGATGTTCATCCCTCCCAAACTGACTCATATGCCTATGGATCCAATGCATTATAGTCTAAACATTACATGACTCAAAAGAATGACGACGCAATCAAAACATGTAATTTCCATCAAGACGCAATTAAATGCACCATAAAACCAAAACTTATATTTGGGCCCATAAAACAGGGCAAATGCCCCCAAGACTCATTTTAGTCGAACCGAGCCAGAGCTCAACACAAATTGCTTTATCGTACAATAAATGTCGGTGTAAACAATAAAACATTTTTAACCAACGGTCATGCAACTCAACGACTAAAAGTTTGATTAACCCAAGACACAAAGTTGGTTTAGGCAAACCATTTTCCAAATAAACGCATACCCTTATATTTCCAAAAATGCCTCATGACACAATGATATGCATTTTCCCAAACGAGTATATAAGATCAAGTACCCAAAAATGACAATTGTGTCAAATAAACTCCATTTATATAAAATTGTTAGGGACACATGTTAACATGATTTATTTATCAAAATGTCTAAGAATGTATGTTATATAAGTTCATCAAGTTAGACATTTCCAAATAATCAAAACTTATCAGCAGTTAACAACTTTCATGTAAAACACAAAACACTTTAAAATAACATTTTGGCATGTACACCGTTTTCATAAATCATCTTGAACTCACCTCACTAGATTTAGGCTAAATCTAGATTTTACTCCAACTTAGAGCTTCCTTGACGAAACTTGAATCTTCTAAGCCAAAACCTCCAAAACCTAGATCCAAACATTTCCAGCCGTAAATAACCATATTCAACCATATATAAACATTCCCCAAACATTTTACATGAATATCTCATCTTATAACAAAACCCTAATTCCCATAGATGAAGAAAAGAGAATGTTACCTTACCCACAACTTGAATCCATCAACAATGCACTTCTAGGTCACCAAAATGAGTCATAAACTTTCAAACTTCGAAATGATGAAAAGGGTTAGGTGGAAACCCTAGAAATTGATGAAGATGATGAACGAGATGAAGGGTTCCAAGCTTTCTTATCAAATCTTTAGCTTAGTGAAGAAGACTCTTCATAAACTTCAAGGATTGTGGCCTCCAATGGTTGAAAACCCTAAATAACCCAAAAGTTTCGTTTTGGGAGAGAAAGGAGAAGAGAGGGTGAAGAATAAGTGAAATGGGAGTGGAAAATCGAGTTTTAATCATAGCCTGGGGTCGGTCGCGACATTGCCATGCGACCTTGCCCCATGGCATAATCGCTGGCAATGTCGCCAGGATTGTATTGCGGGTGCTCCCTTGGCCGCAACTTTGCCCCGCGAGAGTGCCCTGTGGCACAATCGCGGGCATTGTCGCCGAGGGCCTGTCAACGCCTGAAATTTTTCCGCTTTTCGACCGAAACTCTCACATCGCTTCGAAGATCCAAAGTAAGTCATTTTCGTTCCAAAGCTTACGCTTGTAAACCACAAGATGGGCTTGGAGTAACCTTTACTCGTTGGAAATTTACGAGTGTTACACTAAGGTTTCCTCGTAACATACCGCATAATTCCCATGAGGTTTTCAAGTTAATATGATGTACAATGACTTCATACCATAGATGCAATTTCCAAGTTCTCATCCAAAACACATGTATTAGTATTTCAAAACCCCAATTTTATTCCCAAGCAATAGGTCAAGAATTTAAAGGGGAGTATACTTTTTGTACACAAGTCTCCAAATATTCAAAGATATGAGTTCATTAGCTTTAAAATCACATTCATCCACAAAAACTCCAAAAACCTTGAAATTTAGGTTTTTGGTGAAACTCTTCCAAATCAAGAAATAGTATGGTAAGGATGGCTTTATAAGAGTAAATAATGTATGACATGTGTAAAGTTTATTAAAGTAAAAGAAAACTCACCTTGTAGGGTTGTAGCTTAAAAACCCTAGAAACCAAGGCTAAATAAGAATGAGGTGGGGTTTGGATCTTGGAGTAGCTTCAACTAGTACAATAAAGGTTCACAACAACCAAGAACACATTAATGGTCAAGAGATTGGAGTAGATGAGGGGCATTAATGGCAAGGAAGGAAGAGAATGGAACTTACCAGCTCTTCTAGAGAGAAAATCGCAGCTACCTCTTCAAAATCAAATAAAATGCCCTAAAATCGCGACCTACTGATTTATAACCCTGACCCCTCTTGGCGACAATGACACGGCGACAGTGACAATGTCACTGTCGCGGGGCATAATCGCCCGAAATCCACAACTTATGGTACATATGGCGCGGTTGTGATACCGCGATAGTGACCAGGGCACTATCGCCCGACACTATCACCGAACCTGTACCGTAGGTCCCTAATTCCCGGCGACATTGCCCTGCGAGAATGACACATGGTCATAGTCGCGGGCATTATCGCGAGCTTCGTATCGAGGCCTCTATTGGCCTCCAACTGATTGGTCACACTAACACGGTGAAAGGAACATCGATTAAGCTATTGTATAACCTTAAATGAGAATTTGGTGTAACAGCCACATTTTCGGTAAGTAAA
Source organism: Arctium minus (assembly GCA_954870635.1). Classification (NCBI taxonomy): domain Eukaryota; kingdom Viridiplantae; phylum Streptophyta; class Magnoliopsida; order Asterales; family Asteraceae; genus Arctium; species Arctium minus. The sequence continues at coordinate 193,455,356 of OX941080.1, forward strand.
GGTCACCCAGACTGTTCTGCATCTTCTAAACGGTGGATTTTACATTGGAAAAACATTATTTGATGTCCCTAAAAGTATCGATGTCCTTGGCGTTGAAAGGATCGAGTTTTGGGGCTCGGAACAGACCCAACGACTATGCCAAGCGACTGTGACAGTGTCACTGTCACCTGACAATGTCACGGGTGGAGGAGTGCCTACTGGAAAGACCATGCGACTATGCCCTGCGACTTTGACACTGTCATTGTCGCATGGGCAATGTCGCTTGCGGGGACAGAATGATTGTTTAAGTCCGAAATTTCACCCATTCTCCTCATTTCTCACTTCTATCCCTTCACACTATCTCCCAAATCATTTCCTCCCTCTCCCTCATGAACCCTAGCTGCTTTTGAGGCTTTCCTTGAAGATCAAAGTGTCCCCTCTCCCTATTATGTTAATGGTTTCAACCCTTGATGCAAGATTGAGTTCTCACCTCCAACACTAGAGATTTTTGGGGTTTTCTAGGTTTTTCACCAAAACCTAAGTGGTAAGCTTATTCTCTCCATTTCTAAACTTTATTAAGAGATATAAATGTTTCATGGATGATATCCTAGTATTCTATTCCTTCAATTTCGATTTGTAAGATTTTGGAAGATTTTGGTCAAAATTAGGGTTTTGACCAAAATGGAGATTTTAATGTAATGTGTTTGGGGATCGATTCTAAATGGTTGAATGTGATTATTTATGAATGGAATTTGTGTATCTAGGTTTATGGAGGTTTTGACCTTGAAGATTCGAGTTTCCTCAAAGGAGCTTAAGGTGGGGTAATGAGAGTCCAAGATCTCTAAATCCTTAGACAGAGAAAGTAGAGAGAGAGAGACTAGAAGCGCAGACTATGATATTCAATGAATTGTGCGTGTGTGTTTTCCAAGGAACAAGACCAAAGGGACTTAAATACCCTTGGTCAGATACAATACTAATCAGCCCTAAACACAGTATTGACCAAGTCCTATAAATACAATGATTACTATAAAATCAGACCTAACAATCTCCCCCTTAGTAATCATTGGCGCTTTGGTCTTCAAAAATTGTCTTCTATAATAGCACGGACCAACAAAGCGACTTTCAGAAGCTTTCTGACTTTTAAGAAAAAATTTCTTCTCAGCATCTTGCAGATTGAAAATTTTCTTTGCTGCTTAAGCTCAAGACGATACACCTCTTTTGAATGATCTTGAATGAACTGTGGTTTTCGGAGCAAGAACAGCAAAAGAATTTGAAATAGCTGAGTGAATGGAATCTTTGAGCGAATCTTGATCAGCATATAATCTTTTGAACTCTTTGTCTCTTTAACTTCTCCTTGACTTCTCCCCCTCATGACCTTGATGATCTTGATCAACTTGGTCATGCAAATGTTGGAGACGAGACAGCGAAAGATCTGCAAAATCAAAGAAACCGAGAAAACAGAGAAGGTTTGCGTTCCATGCAGGAAGCGCAAAGCAAGGTTTGCGTTCTATGTGTGATGCGCAAAGCAAGGTTTGCGGTTCATGAAGGAAACGCAAAATAAGCTTTGCGTGTCATGCCTGAAGCGCAAAGTAGACTTAGAAAAAATTTACCTTGTTAAGCTCTTTGACTCCCCTTACACAAATGCATTAGATAAGACAATTCGAGATAGCATTCATGTAAAGAAAATCAGACACTCCCCCTCAAAAATAGATATAATCTTTGAAATACATCTCTTTGTTCACTCCCCCTTGAATAATGCATAAACCCATTAAGATATATTTCTGAGAACACAGTGATCAGAAATTAATGTAGAAAGAAAAATATACTGAATGTAAATTTTGAAACAACTAAACATATAAAATTTTAAACACTAAACAAATTAAATTCTTACAGAGTAAAATATTACAATTTTATCAATCATTTGAAATCAAACATATGTTGTAGGATACAAGAACAAGTTTCATTGCATATCAAGTTAAGACATGTTCAATTTCAAAAACTTCCAGCAATCTATTCAGTGTGCTCACATGCGAATCTTCGATTAGCTTCAAGAAAATGCAATTCTAAAAATATTATAGAGAACTTTTCATGCACTCACACTAAGCCATCAAGAATTAAGATATTCATAAATTTACAGATTTATCGCAACTCAAACATATCACCAAGTATCATGAGATGTGTGCTCATTGGCATCTTTTAGCATTGTGCTCATTGGCATCTTAACATGAGTGTGCTCTTTGGCATCTTTTAAGCTCGTGCACTTTGCCATCTTTTGATCAAAAAGTTTATTAAGTAAAGAACATGCCGTAAACGTAACTTTCTATCTGACCCTATTGCAGGATTTGGGTCAGCCGCTCCCAGACCAGTTGGCCTTAGGGGACTAGGTGTCAAGCACCCCTTGGAACTTACTCTCCCAGATCAGAAAGGCTACATCGACATATCCTAAACCCATTCATACCAGTAGAACATGACTTTCGATCTGATTCTATAGAAGGATTTCTGTTCGATCACTCCCAAACCAAATGACCTTAGGGGACCAGATGACAAGCATCTCAAGGAACTTACTTTCCCAAACCAGAAAGGTCACAGGTACAAACTTTTAAACTTAGAGATTTCTGTATTTTAAGAATTTAATAATCATCTCAATCACTCAGATCAACGTCTAAATGCTTAGCCCATATTTTCATTTCAATCTAAAATTTTGATCGTTTAGGTAGTCTAAGCAAAGTAAACTATAAAAATTCCGACTCACGTATTTTTAAAGCAGAAATAAAAGTTTCAAACATGTTGCTGACTTTTCGACTTTTGTAAGACTTGAAATTTGACCATATAAAAACTTTAATATAAACAAAAGAACTTGAAAATTTATCGTAGACACATATTTTATTTAAAGGAAAGAAAAAATGTAAAACTTTACTTTATAGAATAAAATTTGTAAAGATTTAAACTTTTAATAAATATTTAGTTGGAACAAAATAAAATTCAACTATTTCATCTTTTACATTAAAGAAAATAAATTTGTGTCTCATATTAAAAGAAAATTTTGGGTAATACAAATTCATGAGATAGATAAACAAGCTCAGATTCGAAATATTGAGAAAAATTGGAATACCATCATTATCAGAGATAAATGCAGCGGAATTAAAAGTGATGTACTCACAGTATCTCATTAAGTCAGAAGCTTGATCATTGAAGAACGAGTTCTTAACTGTTGTGTTTAGAAGTCGATGTCTATGAAGTGCGGGTCCTGAGCTGAATTACTCAGAAGCCAACTTTCCCTTACTCCCCCTTAACATGTGATGCCTGCAACTTTAAATCAGATAAAGATTTGGGTACCCACTTGTATTTGGGCCCATGTTTGTTAGTTGCAGTTCGTATGGGGAAACAATAATTGACAGAATTGACATTAGAAGCACGAGGAATAGGATCAGAAAAATAATCACAACCATCAGAAGATAAAGCATGATCATCTGAACTTGAATCAGAAGACGAATATGAGACATTTTTGGAAATTTGAAACATTTGCTTTATTAAATATTTTGAAACTTTATTACAAATAGCAAATGAATCAGTATTATAAAATTTGTCTACACATCGATCTCCATCAAACATAGAATCAGTTGATGTCCGCCTAGTTCTCCTGATCTGCTTCTTTGACTGGCTCACAGTCCTATCTGAAATAATAGTATCGGAAGAATTAGAACAGTCAGAAAGAACTGTATCTCGTTTCTTCGACTTCTTTGACCGTCTTCTTTTACGCTTAGGTTTATAATATTGATCATTTATCGTAAAAGAATCATCAAGAATTTTAGACTTAATATTTAAATCAGAAGAAATAAATTTATCTAAGCAACCAATCTGATCAACTAATAAATTTGAATTCACCTCGGAGTCTGAATTATTTTGGAGAAAGGATTTTAAAATTTGAAATTTCCTTTTTATTTTCCTTAGAATCAGAAGATATGCTAGAAATAGAATCTGATTTTTGAGAAAATAAATTTTCTTCAAGACTAGAAGTCATAAAAGAAAGAATAATGTCAGATTCAATTTTCTTCAAAATATTTTGATCTTCTATCTGATCTTCAAGATCTATGATTTTTCCTTCTAATATTAACGAAGGAGTATATTTTTTCGAATCATAAATGATTGGAGAAATATTTTCCTTATCAGAATCAGGGGCATAAGAAGGAATAAAATCATTAGACACTGAAGATTTAACAGAAGATATATCATTTAAAACTCTTCTTCCTCTACTTGATTTTTCCGGAAAATATCTGGCATTTTCGGACGTATAAACAAAAGGAATTTCATTTTTCTTTTTATATATCCTTTTCTCATTTTCGAGATCTAACACTTTCTTTTCACTAGTCCAATGAAATTTGAACTGAGGAGCATAATGAGCAAGTGTCAGATAATCGTATTTATATAAGGTGGGAACTTCGTCTATTACTTTGTTTAAAAAATGAGGATTATCATAACCAAGTCCCCATCTCTGTTTTAAAGCCTCTTCACTCTTCGGCTTGTTCATATAGATTGTTTGTTCAGATTGGTCTCTTCGATAAAGTTTTTCTTCTAATTTATTTATTTTATCTGAGAACTCATCTTTTAATTTGGTCATGTCAGTCAAGGATTCAAGATAAGTTTTGTTTGAAATTTCCAAAGCATCCAATTTCTTTTGAAAGATGTCTTTAGTATTTTCTAAAATAGATTTTTCATCCTTCAAAGAAATTTTCAGCTTTTCAATTAAATCTGACTTTTCAGAATTTAAATTCTTTTCAGATAAAATCTTTGAGCGCAAATCAGACAAAGCATTAATTATGATTTTAAACTGAGAGGTAATAAAATTGTAGTCAAATTCAGAATATACCTCATCCTCATCAGTGTCAGAATCGTCTGACTGGTCATCTCCGAGTAAGCACATGTGAGCGATGTCGACATTGGAAGCTTCGTCGTCAGAGTGATCCAGCCAAAATTCTTCCTCGGCTAGCAAAGCTGATCCACTTTCTCTTTTCTCAGCCAGTTCCAAATTCCTTCTGTAATAAGCTGAGTCCTGAACCTTCTTTGCTCTACACTCCTTTGAGATGTGACCCGACTTTCCACAGTTGTAGCAAGCATTAGTCTTTGGCTCGGGTACTTTGGCTTTGAAACCGGAAGGGAAGCGTGAAGAGTTGGAACCCGATCTCGGTTCGAACTTCTTCTGGTAATGTTGAGAGAGAAGGATCATAGCTTTCTGTAATGCCTCTCCATCGTCATCAGTTGACCAGGTGTAAGCGTTATCAGACAACGCTTGTTCATTCAGTTGCTTCATGAGAAGAACAACCGGATCTACTGATTTCTTCTTTTTATACAGCTTGGCCTTTTTCTCTAACACCAAGCTCTCATCAGTTAGCATAATCTCATACAACTCTTGAATCTGCATCGTGGAAATTCTGACATCGTGTTGGGAACTGAAGAAAAGCTCAAGTATGGTTAATGCTGCTAGTTCAGAATTACTACTGCTAGAGGTCTTCAAAGTTAATACTGCTGAGTATTACTACTTCTAGTAGAATTAATACTGCTAGTCAAAGTTAGTGTTGCTTGAACAAAGTTAGTACTGCTTAGCTAGTTAGTACTGCTAGAGGTTAGTGCTGCTTAGTAGTTAATGCTGCTTATGATTAGTGCTGCTTATGAATTGGAGATCCGGATGGAGAGGATGACAGCTGTAAAGAATAAAGATATTCATGGAAGGATTGAAGATAACTATGCAAGATATACTGAAGATATTCTATTTTTTTTAATTATCTTTTTGTTCAGTATATGTATAGATTTGACAGAATAGTTTTGATACAGATTTAATTCTAAGTTTTTGTTTTAGAGAGAATCAACCTCAAGGCATAGTTCCTAATTCTAGAGAAGTAGAATTCGTCTTGAAAGAGCTTGTTCTTCAAGATTGAGGTTGTGTGTGTAATCTTGTGATTTTAATACAAGTTTGCAAGTTGTTAATCATATACTGTTTGTTTACTGTTACATTGAATATCAAAGTGTTTTTCCGCAACTTCTTTGATATTGTTTCTGAGACTTTATTCTTGTTGAGAATTCGATCCTGACAAGTGGTATCAGAGCCTGTTCTCTCAGAAACATCTATTCATTCATCATGGAAAACTTTGCAGAATCAAACAGTACTCTAGTCTCAAAGGTTCCAATGCTCAGACCCAATGAATTCGATATGTGGAAGATCAGAATCAAGCAGTACATACTCCTCACTGACTATTCTATGTGGGACATCATTGAGAATGGCCCTTCTGAAGCAGGAAAGATTGGTGCAGATGGAAAGAGAACTCCACCTAAAACTGATGCTGAAAGAAAGACTAGACAGACAGAGATGAAAGCCTTGAGCACTTTGCTCTTGGATATCCCCAATGAATATCAACATCAGTTTTGCAACTGCACTGATGCAGAGATGCTCTGGAATGCTCTAGAGAAGAGATTCCCAGGTACCAAAAGTACCAAGAGAAATCAGAAAGCCATTCTGAAGCAACAATATGAGAACTTTATGTCAACCAAGAATGAGTCCATGACTCAAACTTTTGACAGGTTCAACAAACTTATTGGTGAACTAGCTACAGTGGGAGTACAAATTGATCAAGATGATCTGAACAGAAAGTTTCTAAGGTCCCTGAGTGATGAATGGACCATGTATACTGTGTCTTTCAGACAGAATGATCAACTGGAAGAAAAGGAACTTGATAATCTATATAATGATCTAAGAGTTTTTGAATCTGAGGTAGAGGCTAAGAAGAGGCCTTCTGGGTATGTTCACAATGCTGCACTCTTTTCAGCATCAACTGATTCTACTTCCATCCCTGAATCAGTTAGTACTGCCAATAGAGCAACTCAAGAGAAAGGCACTGAAACTGTATTTGAAGCCTTTCTAGCAAGTCATGGAAACTCTTTTCTCATTAATGATGACTTGGAACAACTCCATCCAGATGATCTTGAAGAGATGGACATTAAATGGCAGATGGCCATGCTCTCTATGAGAGTTAAGAAGTTCATCAAAAGAACTGGAAGGAACAACTTCTCACAAAGAAGAGAAGATGGAGCAGGTTTTGACAAGTCAAAGGTGGAATGCTATAAATGCCATCAGAAGGGAAACTTTGCTAGAGAATGCAGAAGTGGAATGCCTCAAAACAATAACCACCAACAAGCTCAATCTGGAAGCTTCAATAATAACAGAAACTCTGCACAAGCCCTTGTCTCTCAACAAGGTATGGGGTTTAATTGGAGTGATCAAACTGAAGAAGCCATTCAAAACCAAGCTTTAATGGCAGAGGTGTCTGATCTCCCAACAGAGGTAACTTCCAATCTATGTTCTCAAAATTGCATTAACACTGTTTAAAGGTATAGGGATCACAATCAGAACATGAGTAATGACCTTAAGAGATTGGAAAAGGACATAAAAGATTATGTGAGGATAGTTGAGAGATTTGAAGAGCAGATTAAGGGTTTTCAAGCCAATGAGCTTCAACACTCCTATGACACAAACTACTGGAAGTGGGAGAAGAATGACTTAGAACTTCAACTGACCAGATCCAAAGAAGAGAGTGAAAAGCTAAGGGTAGAACTAGCTAAAGTCAAGCTAGATGTAGAAAAGTTTTCCAATGCCTCTAAAGCAATGGATTCTTTACTACAATCTCAGATTCATGATAAACTGAGAAGAGGAATAGGGTACAATACCACACCACCACCCTATAACAACAACTACATCCCTCCTAGTTCAGATTTGTTAGAAACAAAGGATAGGAAGGACCTACCTAAGGGAGCCACTGAGATAGATCCCTTAGATGAAATAGTTGTTAAGGATAAAACTGAGAAAGAAGTTGTCAAGGATAAGGACAACACTGTGAGTGGTGAGATTCCTAAAGAAAACCACATAATCACCAATGAGGGATGTGGAAAGCATTGGATCAAATCCAATGAGATAGAGAAGACTGAGGAAAAGAACAAGAAGGTTCACTATAAGCAGACCACTGTTGTGAACCCTATCCCTTGCAAACAGTGTGCATGCAATAAATCTAAGCCCCACAAACATGATAAACCAAGGGGAAATCAGAGAAACTGGAACAACCAATGGGCACAAAAACAAGGCATTGATCTGAGTAAAATCAATAGACCAAAGCCTTGTTTCATATGTGGAAAGTTAAACCATTTGGCTAAACATTGTTTCTTTAACCCTATTAACCAACATATGAACTTTCAAAGATTTGTGCAAAAACCTGTTGGTTATAGGAAGGCCGGAAAGAAACATGTGGTGAAGAAATCTGTTGAAAACAAAGGCCCCATGAAGAAAAAGGTTTTGAAGGAAAGTATTAAAATGTGGGTGCCTAGAAGCACTAAAACTGTTAGTACTGCTGACAGAGATAGTGCTGCTAGAAGCATTACTGCTGCTACCAGTGTTAGTACTGCTGAAAATTTTAATGCTGCTAATACTGTTAGTACCTCTTCAAAGATGAATACTGCTAACACAGTTACTGCTGCTAACACAGTTACTACTTCTAATAAGGTTAGTACTGCTAAGCATGCAAGTGCTGCTAATGCAGTTAGTACTTCTAAAACCAGTACTGCTTCTAGCAAATGTGTTTCCAAGCCTATCATTGTGACAAAGTACTCCAGAAATGAGGAGTCAAAGTTTAAAAATCTTGTCAAGAAATAATGCAAGTATTTTGATGAGAAAGGGGTACCCAAGACCACTTTGGCTTGGGTTCCTAATTCATACTAACTGATTTATCTTATGTGCAGGGCAACCAACAGCTAAAGGGAAAGAGCATTTGGCATGTTGATAGTGGTTGCTCTAGGCACATGACAGGCAACATGTCATGCCTTCAGGATTTCAAGCATATCAATGGAGGAGATGTTGCTTTTGGAGATAATCTTACTGGTGGTAAAATAAGTGGCAAAGGTAATGTTACAAAAGGTAAGATGACATTTGAGAATGTCTACTATGTTGATCAATTGAAGTACAACCTGTTAAGTGTATCACAGGTTTGTGACAAACAACATAGCATATTATTTACAAACACAGAGTGTATGATCCTTACTCCAGGGTTCAAGGTAGTTGATGAAAGCATGTTACTACTTAGAACTCCAAGAAAGGACAATGTTTATTGTCTAGATATGGACAATGTTGATAGTGATTCATCCATGAACTGTCTTGTTTCAAAATCTTCTGTGGATGAATCCTCTCTTTGGCATAGAAGGATGTGTCACATGAATTTCAAGACTATGAACAAACTTGTTAAAAACAACCTTGTAAGAGGTTTACCATCAAAAGTCTTTTCATGTGATGATCATTGTGTTGCTTGTCTTAAAGGCAAACAACACAAAATTTCTCATAAGACCAAAGAGTTAAATACAATTTCTTCTTGTCTCCAGTTATTGCATATGGATCTGTTTGGTCCTACAAATGTTATGAGTATAGGCAATAAATCTTACTGCTTGGTTATTGTTGATGATTACTCCAGATTTACTTGGGTATATTTTCTAAGGACTAAGGATGAGACAAGTGGACTGATCAAATCCTTTATCCTAAGAATTGAAAACCAAACTAATCAAAAAGTAAAAGTCATTAGATCAGATAATGGGACTGAATTTAAAAATCTTGATCTAAACACCTTTTGTGAAGAGAAAGGCATTGAGAGACAATATAGTGCCCCCAGGACTCCTCAACAGAATGGAGTTGCTGAGAGGAGAAATAGGACACTAATAGAGGCTGCTAGATCTCTGTTGGCTGATTCAAAACTGCCAATTACCTTCTGGGATGAAGCAGTTAATACTGCCTGTTATGTCCAAAACAGAGTCCTAGTGGTCAAGCCAAAGAACAAGACCCCATATGAGCTTTTAAATAAAAGAAAACCATTTATTGGATTCTTTAAACCTTTTGGGTGTCCTTGTACTATTCTCAATACCAAATCTCACTTAGGTAAGTTTGATAGCAAAGCAGATGATGGATTTCTTGTTGGTTACTCATCTCAGAGTAAGGCTTACAGAGTTTTTTACTCTTCTTCCAGAATAATTGAAGAAAGTGACAATGTCAAATGCAATGAGAACACACCAAATCCTATTGGGTCTGGTCCTCAGTGGCTATTTGACATTGATTCACTAACTAACTCTTTTGGTTTCAGTAGTGATGATTATGCAGGTTCAGGGAGTGGTGGATCAGGAACTACCCAAGTCAAAGACAGTATATCTAAATCTGTGATCTTTCCCATACCCACAGTGGATCCTGTTGAAGACTGTGAAAAGGAACCATCTACTGGACCAAGTCAGAGTGAAGAAGAAAGTAGAGATGAGGAGACTCAAGACAATAAAGAATCAGAAGTAGCTGCTGAAAACACCTCAGTTGAGTTGAATGACTCCAATCTAGAGGTGGGACTTAATTAAGAACCTAATCATCACACCAGAATTCAAAAGAATCATCCTCCACTGTGTAAACTCATCTTCGTTGATTAACACTGGTGGACGAGTATCTGTTCCCAATTGCATCATCAAATCATTTGAGTAGAATCTAGCTTGAAAAGCAAACTTGGCAGAATCCATTGCTGATGTATCTGAAAAACAAAAATCAGATTGAATTAAAAAAAATTCGAAAAATATTAAAAATTGTAAATTTGAAAAACACTTGAAATGACACAAAGTTTAAAAAAATAAAGATGACACACACAAAAAAAAAATTCCAAGTCAGGGAGACCCGCAAACTTGAGGTTTGCGGGTGAAGACAGAAACGCAAACTAAGATTTGCGGGTGTAGAGAGAAACGCAAAGTGAAGCTTTGCGGGTGCCTTGAGGAACGCAAGATGGAACTTTGCGGGTCACACTAGAAACGCAAAGTGTATCTTTGCGGGTCTAACTACAAACGCAAAGTGAAGCTTTGCGGGTCTAACTACAAATGCAAAGTGAACTTTGCGCGTGTAGTAAGATCCGAGAACCTGACTTTGCGTGTGTCACTTGAGACGCACAATGAGCTTTGCGGGTCTAATGTGAACCGAAAACCTGAAACAAACAAACAAAGATTAGTAGAAAATGCAAATCAATATGAATGACCCGCAAAGTAACATGATAGAAACGCAAACTTGGATGAATGAAACGCAAACTTCAGAAAACCTCTAATTTTGCGTAAAATCGATTCTAACACTGAATTTAAAACAAGAAAATCACACTCTGAGTTTCGAAAACATCTTTAAAACAACTTTTAACAAACAATTTCGATTAAAACACACTAATACTCAAATTCTTGAATAGAACAGTAACGAAACCCGTTTTTCCAGAAAATCACAATTTTACAAAATTGAGAATCAAAACATGAATTTTATGCAAAATAGTATGAATCAAACTTGATCGACTAATCAAAACGAATCTATAACAATCAAAAACGCACAAATTTAACCAGAAACAGATCCAAATTTTGTGAGAAATCTAGAAAACGAGATTTTCTTGAAAAATTCAAGAAAATCGATCAAATTTTCGATTTCGATCACTAATTCAGATTCAGTAAAACAATCTCTCAATTCTCTCAAGATCTAGCTCGCTCTGATACCAATTGAGAGTCCAAGATCTCTAAATCCTTAGAGAGAGAAAGTAGAGAGAGACTAGAAGCGCAGACTATGATATTTAATGAATTGTGCGTGTGTTTTTTCCAAGGAACAAGACCAAAGGGACTTAAATACCCTTGGTCAGATACAATACTAATTAGCCCTAAACACAGTATTGACCAAGTCCTATAAATACAATGATTACTATAAAATCAGACCTAACAGGTAAAATCTAGATTTAGCCTAAATCTAGCGAGGTGAGTTCAAGTTGATTTGTGAAAACAATGTGCATGCCAAAATGTTTATTTTAAAGTGTTTGTGTTTTACATTAAAATGTTAACTGCTGATAAGTTTGGTTATTTGGAAATGTTTAACCTTGTAAACTTATAAAACACCCATCTTGGGGATTTTTGAGTATGTTGTTAAATGCATCGAAATGAAAATGATTTGATGACTTATTTACCTAAATGGAAAGTATTGGGTAAGAATGCATTTTTATGATTGTTGGTATTATGTGAATTTTGTATCGTGAAATGTTTTAAAAATACCACCGTGTGAGTCATGGGCGCTTGGTCATTCCCAACCTTGCAAACGTTTCTGAACTTATGAACCTTTGGTTTTGGGAAAAGATGTAACTCAAGTATTTTATTGAGTAAACCGGTGATATTGGTATTTAAATGATTTATCGTATGGGGGTAAATCTTTTGAGTAATTGTCATTTAAATGTGTGTCATGAGACGTTTTGGAAAGAGTAAATGAGATTATAAACTTGTTTGGAAAATGATTTATGTTGGAGTTTATTCATGTAGTTGAAGCATGTGTTTGCATAAATGTGGTCGTTGCATTTTATTACATTTTGTGGATTTTAGCATATGGTCGTTTGGTTGGTTGAGCTTAAGGCTCAGTTTTCGGCTTTGTCGGGTATTGGGGACTTTTGTCCGGTTTTAATAACTTAAGGTGGAGCTTTGGGTGTGAGTTGCATTTATTGCATTTTATTTTGGAGAATACATGTTTTGAGTACGTGTGTCATTCATTTGGAGTCATGTATTTTAGACTGTAATGCATTGGATCCATAGGCATGTAAGTCGGTCGTGTTTAATGGTGAGGACTCTTAGGATTCTCACTTCGGGAAATAATGTCGTGTTGGCATTGGTATCGTCCCGGTTGTTTGGCGAAGAGGAACCTTTATAGGTTGTACTTCGGTACCATGGGTCTTGTGTTTGGATGTCTAATTCTTGTGCACGAGGTTAGACATCGAGAGTTATCAAGTAAGGAGCTGAGGCTCCTATCTTGAATGCTAGGAAGTAGACACTAGGGGTCGAGTGGGTACCTTGAGGATGAAACTCCGCTAGAGACCGAACAGGCAATAAGATCACGTATCCTTGAGGTGTAGCTCGGCAGAGCAGGCAATAAGGGATACGGTGTTTGGGATTTGAAATAAAGTCCGACTAGAGGTGTAGCTCGACGGAGCAGACAATACAGTCACGACTGGAGGTGTAGCTCGGTAGAGCAGAAATACAGTCACGATCTGAGGTGTAGTTCAACAACATGGTTATGTGGCTTAACTTTGTGTTCCACCACGTACAATGGAATCGGGTCTCCCCCGTCACTGGAAGGTGTTATTTGGGTATTAAAGGGTATTAATTTATTATCCATATTTTCGGTGACGTGTTACATATATAGGTTTGTTTACTCAAGATCTATGGGTTGTGTATTATGCCCCATCCACGTTTGGGGTGTTTCGCGAAGTAAATTATATTTTGAATTATTAAATTGGGAGTTTGCTTACTATTCACGTTTTGGGTGAGTTTGGGATAAAATGGTTTTACGAAAGAAGGTTCAAGTTGGGTCCCTTGTTTTAAAGGTGTATTTGGAAAATGTTGTCGTTTGATATTTAAAGTAAATATTTTGATTGTCTACGATTTAAATTGCATTCTTTCCCTTTAACAAATATATTTATTCCATGTTGTAAACTCTTGAACTCACTAGGCGTTAGCATAATCTTTTTATTTGTCGGCATGTGCATCAGATTCCGGATGGGGGAAATGGTTCTAGCGTTTTTGGTGATGTGTCGAGTGCTAAGAGTATGTGCAAGAATGAGTGGCTTGATGAAGTCTTTCGCACTAGTGTTGAGAAGAGCAACTTGTATTTGGGTTTAGTAACACCTGACCTTGAGTTAGTCTCTATGTAAGATTTCATTTGTTATGTTGATGGAAAATTCTAGAACCGTATTTTAAGTATGGACTTGTCGCATGAGGTTTTATCCATTCCTTGAGGCATATTTATAAATTTTAAATTAGTTGCTCTGTCCGAATTGAGAAGATTTCGGAGTTGCATTCGTGTCCGCAGGTCGCGCCCATGCACAAGTTCGGCGATTTTAGCCTTACGAAAGTCTCAATCGGCACCCCCCTGCGTGCGGGTAGGTGTTGGAGTAAAGCCAATCAAAGAGCTTGTAAGCCCTTCCCACATTCATGGTTATAAACCACAAATTGTTCACTCCTCCTTCCTATGTGGGACACAATCCCATACCCACTTGGTTTCCACCAAATTCATTCCAAACACCCAACTTTGAGCATCGATATCTCATTCACATATATTCCGTTTTGGACACATGATATATCGTTTCGAAGCTCTCATATAGGAGAACAAAAAGCCACTAAGAGTTAGATATGTACAATACATATACATGTATTTAAATGTGTCAAAGGTTAGTAAAACACCATATTTTTACTACAATTTTCCAACATAAATTGACAATGTTCTAAGATCCGTTAAAAATTTAAATCTAAAATCCAAATCTTCCTTCGACTTTCGCAATATTTGTCCAAATTTATCCATTGTTGGTGGACTTGTTTAACCTTTTTTCAAGTTGCTCAATGCTTTTTTTAATTTAATATATAAACGTTCTTTTATAATTCGATATACTATTTCTTAATAATGTTATATTGGTAGAAAATTTATTTTGGATATAGAGTTTATGTTTTTTTTAGTTTAGAGCCCAAAAGAGGCTCAAACCGCCTAAACCGGTCAAACCATACCGCTTTTTTGTGGTCCGGTTTGATCACTTGCTACCAAACCGCGCTATTTGAAAATTTCCTAAACCGCCATTTGTGGTTTGGGAGGTTAAACTGTCCAATCCGGACCACAAACACCCCTACCTACCCCCTCCTCACTCACAAACCTCCCCATACCCCCCTATCTCACTCACATACCCACTATAGGAGGGGGTATGAATAGAATTCACCTTAATTAATTAATGATAGGAAAGGCTTCCTTGAGTTGAACACTTGGTATGCAGAACACAAAAGTGTTGAAGATGATCGTATTTTTGACTCTCTCGTTCACATTAAAGATCGTCTTACCCCTGAACTGGAAGGTCAATATAATAATTATTATTATTATCTGGTAGAGAGATTGTGCGAACAGGTTTCTCCACATGACGTTTGTTATGAGGGGCTCAACTCTACCAACCGTTCTTTAGCATGTTAAATGTGTGATTTTGAATAGGGCCCCTAAAAATTTGGAGTCCAATTTTACGTTATTAATTAGGGTCTTTCATCAACGAGTGCAAAACCATGGCCTACCTTAGTGCTTCACTAATTTCTATCAGAAGACAAGAATAATACGTTGCATCATCAGAAGCTTAACGAAGATCTCGCCATCACACGGATGCTATCAACTTTCCGCATTCTCTCTTCGTCTATGTAATTACGGAACTCTACACCTTCCACCACTTCTCCTTCACTATCTTGTCAACCGACTTCCAGTATACCGCATTCCGTGGCTATGGCTTTCGCTGTGAAAACATTGTCCCCGGTGATCATCTTGATGTTGACTCTGGCAAGTTTCTATAGCTTTCTTGGCTACTGGTCTACATGAATCCATCAGGCCAACGATCCCTAGCAACGTTAAGCCTTGTTCGATAAACCGTACCGTCTTCCCTATTTTAGCATAAATGATAACATATATAGTTGTTGAATTAACAAAAATGGTAAAATCCCATTTTTTTCATTTTAGCATAAGTTGTTGGAGATGCTCTTATGTTATAGATTTTATAAAATAAAATATTATAAATTAAAATCTTAAATAAAACTACATTCAAATATTCTATAGATTTATTATTCAGATATATTTTTAAAAACTTAATAAGAAATTTATACACATTCAATCTAATCGGTGAAAACAATTAAAAAAAGTTAAATGTAAGTTTGATCCATGTGGTTTACATAAATTAACGAGTAAGGTCTTTTAAAAGAATTATTAACATGGGACGTGTCTATAATTTAAATTTTATAACATATATAGTGATCCTACCAACTCCTTCAATTAATTTTTAATTAGTGAGGGACAAGTTTGTCTATTCACCCTCCTCTCCATCAACTTTCATTTCAATAGTAAATTTGGTCCTTCAAACTACTTTTTCAATAACATATTTGGTCCCTTTTTCGACTTTCATTATTAGGATTTGGTCCCTTACTTTAATCAATAAAATTTGATGACATAAACATATATCTTCTAAATATAATAAAAAAATAATTAAAAAACCATGTGAAGTATAGATTTTGCCATGGGAGATTTTATCCCAAATACTTTATTTGAGCTAAAAGATTTCATGAAAGTAAAAACTAAACTTCAAATTTTATTTAATTATTATGTTCATTATATTTATAAAGTATATATTTATGCCACCAAATTTTATTGATTAAAATGAAGTATCATATCCTAAAAATGAATGTATTAGAAGTGTATAAATATTTACACTTTTTAATTAACCAAATTTCAGTTTTACCCCTAATTATTGAAAGATAAATTTTACTCTTAATTATAGAAAGAAAAATCTTCTCCATCAAATAATTAAGAGTAAAATGAGAAAATAAACATTTACTTTGAAAATTAGACAATTATTTTAGGACAAATTAAAATAATGATGTAGACTGTTTGGGTAGAAAATTCCACCAGGCCCTAGTCGTACAATTGGCGGTAGCCGACGCCCTTCCTTTGGGTGACCTCGACTAAACAATCAAATATTTGTCCAGCAAATACTGTCGCACGATTGAATTTCCGTTACTCACTCACAATATATGTTATATTATATTTACATGCAGAATTCAAAGGCATTCATGACCAAAAGATGTAACAGAAATCGTCATCAATAACAACAAGCGTAACAGACGCTGTCATCAATACCAGAAACGGTCTTACGCATTCAATACTTGGAAAACGGAAAGATGGAATATAAATATGGAGCTGGAACCTCACATTTGATCATCTGATGCTCAGACCTTACAAGCTCACAAATTACACTCTCCAGTTCATTTAGTTTCTCTCGAAGTTCATAAAGCTTATTATCGTTTGTCACTCGACGCACGACTGAAGTCTAAGTACACACGACGCACGACCGACTTTACTTTATTGTACTGTTTTACATTACATTTCACTTGTAACACTTGTTCTAAAGGACGACGTCCCTGATTGACGTCCATAGTGCACGACGACTCACACTCGTCCGCGGTTTTTACCCATTTTTGGGGTTTTCCGCGTCACCAATTCTCTCGTCTCATTTTCTTTATTTTTATTATTGTCGTACGATTATTAAAGCTCCTTTCTTTGGTTGGATTAAGCTCCACTTTTACCTTAAATTTTCCTTGGGAGATTTTTGGCATAAACAGTTTGGCGCCCACCGTGGGGCCCCATCCAAAGAAAATATTCGATAATCTTACGATGGACTAACGTTTTCCTCCTAGTGTTCTTTTTTCCAGTTATTCAGGATAATGGAATTCCAAGGAACACAAGATCATGTCGTGGCTCAAATGAACATGGAGCTAACCGCTGCCCGTGCTCGTATCGACACCCTCACAGCTCAGGCTCGACAAGCCGCTGAAACCATTAAGCATCTAAGAAACCAGAATGGAAATAATACGACGGGGACTACGAATGCTTACGTTGGTGCCTAGAATGTGCCCCCTCCGTTGCCTAATTATCCTCGTCCACCATCAATTAATCTTGCGACTTTCGTAATACCAACCATGCCTATGGCTTCTATTCCATTTAATGGATACGCCTCTCATGCCTCATATCAGACTAGCATTAATGGATCAGGTTATGTTCCATTGGGTACTCCAAATGGTGTTCCATTAGATCCCGTCGTACAAAGACTAAAGCTCCTGGAAGAACAGAATGAACGTGTCTTGTCGATGTTGGCCAAATTGCCGGGGGCAGCAGTTCCAGTCGATGTCGAGCCACGTACAGGGTTTCAGGCGTCACCATTCATTGATGAGATCGCGTTAGTAGACGTTCCAAAGAAGTACAGCATTCCGACCTTTACTCCAAAATACTCAGACGTCACTGATCCAACAGAACACGTCGCCCAATACAAACAACTTATGTGGACTGTTTCGATACCGTACCAATTTCAAGAAGTCTGCATGTGCAAGAGTTTTGGAGCGACCTTGACTGGAGCAGCTTTACAATGGTTGATTAATCTCAAACCTAAAACCGTCGGGTCTTTTGCAGAGTTGGTGAATCAATTCACTCAACAATTCGCTAGCAGCCGAAAAATGGAAAAGCAGACGAGCGACCTTTATTATGTCGTACAGAAGAATGGAGAGTCCATTCGAGATTACTTTAACCGATTTAATGCGGAAATGATTAGTATCCGTAATTGCGACGTAAAAACAACAATCGAAGCGTACAAATGGGGTATGGATGATAGTTCTGGGTTGTATCTCGACCTTACGAAGTATCCTCCAAAAACCTTTGAAGACGTACGAGCACGGACGCTTGCCCATATGAGGGTCGAGGATGACCTCGCTTTCAGAAATAAACACTCGGGCGACCGGAAAAACCTAGGTGTTAAAAATCCAGACTTCAAACCAAAGTCAACCAATCGGTCAGAGCCTACCAGACAGATTTCAAATGTCAGATTCGAAAAGAAAGGACCGGCGACTTCTAAATCTGTCCAGTATCCTAAGGTATCATCTTATGGTTTCCCTGGATCAGCTAAGGACGTCGTCGTATCCTTAAAGCAACTCCAGCAAAACGTTCGGTGGCCAAAGAAAAGTGACAAAGACAGTGATAAGAAGGACAAAACTAAATGGTGTGACTTCCATAATGACTTCGGTCATATAACGGATGATTGCATCGCCTTAAAAAAAGAGCTGTCCTGGCTCAATTCGAAAGGTTATTTGCAAGAATTGATGGAAAAGAAAGACGCACGTCCCACATCCCCAGAGCATGCTAAAGTGATTAATTGTATCACCGGAGGTTCTGATATCTGTGGGACCATATATTCAGCTGCTAAAAGACATGCCAGTCGCGGTCCCGACGACCGACCAATTCCAAAGGAGGCACGACTCAAAGAGGACGCAGAATTGGAGGCTATGCCTTTGACGTTCGATCAGACGAATCTCGATGACGTACATTAGAAACATCATGACGGATTAATTAACCAATTGAGCATTGGAAATTGTCTGACAAAAAGGATACTTGTCGACGAAGGTAGTTCAGCTAACATTATATTTTTTGATGCAGTGAAAGCAATGGGCATCGACAAATCCGAGATTACACGGGGTTCGACCACACTCGTTGGATTTAATGGTGGAGCGACAAACACCATGGGGGAAATCACACTCCCAGTATATGCTAAAGGAATCAACAAACAGACGAAGTTCAATGTCGTCGATTGCTCATCAGCTTATAATGTTATCCTTGGGCGACCTTGGATTCATGACATGAAAGTTGTACCTTCGACGTACCACCAAACTTTGAAATTTCCCACGCAATGGGGAGTACAGGAGATCAAAGGCGAAAGAAAGGTTGCTAGAGAATGTTACAAAGTTTCCTTGAAACCTCCTAAGCAAACAGTATAGCAATTACAGAACCAGGACGTTCCTGGGACTAACGACGACTATCGCTTGGAAGTTGTCGTCCTAAACCAGGATAAGCCTAATCAGATGGTTTACATAGGTTCGACGCTCGACCCTTCCTTAAAAAAGCAACTAATTTCTTTTTTTGCAGGATCACTATGATTGCTTCGCCTGGACGCACGAAGACATGGTGGGTATCGATCCTAGTATTATTTCTCATAAACTCAACATCGATCCATCATTCAAACCCGTTCAACAGAAAAGACGGAAATTTGATCCTGAGAGAAATAAAGTTATCAACGACGAAGTTGATAATTTACTTAAAACAGGAAAAATACGAGAAGTCAAGTATCCAGATTGGCTCGCTAACGTTGTTGTCGTCCAAAAGAAAATTGGTAAATGGAGAGTATGCATTGATTTCACCGATCTTAATAAAGCCTGCCTGAAAGATCCATTTCCATTGCCACATATCGACTCTATGGTCGACGCTACAGCAGGACATGAATTACTCACGTTCATGGACGCGTATTCTGGGTATAACCAGATATTGATGCATTTTGACGACCAAGAAAAAACAGCCTTCATGACAGATAAAGGTATTTATTGTTATAAAGTAATGCCTTTTGGTCTTAAGAATGCGGGTTCGACGTATCAACGATTGGTGAATAGGATGTTCAAAGAGCATTTGGGCGACACTATGGAGGTATACATCGATGACATGCTTGTCAAATCGAAACATGCGGACGATCATATCGGACATTTGAAGCAGTCGTTCGATATCTTGCGTGAGTATAAGATGAAGTTGAATCCGACAAAATGTTCTTTTGGAGTTCGAGCTGGCAAATTTCTCGGTTATATGGTCACACGACGAGGAATCGAAGCTAATCCAGACCAAATCAAAGCAATTGTCGAGCTAAAATCTCCCAGAAATTTTAAAGAAGTCCAACGTGTCACAGGACGTGTAGCAGCTCTAAACCGATTCATCTCTCGATCGTCTGATAGATGTCACTTATTTTACAATGTCCTGCGAAAAAATAAAGGATTCGAGTGGACTGATAAGCATGAAGAAGCGTTGCAACAACTCAAGAAATACATGATGTCGCCTCCTTTCCTCTCTAAACCAGAGAAAGGTGAAGCTCTTCAACTCTACCTATCCGTCAGCACTAATTCGGTAAGTGCAGTTCTTATACGAGAAACCGACGGACGACAATTGACAATCTACTATGTAAGTAAAACTCTACTAGACGCAGAAACCAGGTATTCGTCTCTAGAAAAACTTTTACTTTCGTTAGTCATGGCCGCTAAGAAGCTACGACATTATTTTGAGTCACATCCTATAATTGTGTTAAGAAAACCTGAATTAACAGGACGACTAGCTAAGTGGAGCATCTACCTCAGCAATTTTGATTTGGATTTCAAGCCCAAGACGACGATCAAATCGCAGGTCTTAGCAGATTTTGTATCAGATTTCAGTCCAGAACTGGAGAGCACAATTTCATCCGATGAGTTAATTGTGGTGACTTTGCACGACACTACTTGGACACTCGACGTTGATGGTTCATCGAACATACGCGGAACAGGCCTGGGTGTCATCCTACAGTCCCCACAAGGGGGCAAAATAGTATACTACATACGGTGCGATTTCAAAGCTACAAATAATGAGGCAGAATATGAAGCACTAATTGTAGGAATCAAAATTGCTCACGACTTGGGGGCAACACATTTGCATGTACGGAGCGACTCGTCCTTAGTTGTTAACCAAGTTAATGGAGAATTTGCAGCAAAAGATGCAAGGATGATTGCTTATTATAAAAAAGTGAAGGAGGAAGCAAAGAAATTCAGTCGCTTTGTAATCGAGCAAATACCAAGAGATCAGAATACCCAAGCTGATGCACTAGCCAATTTGGGGTCAGCACTTAATCAAACGACGTTCGACAATGTCCCAATAGTTCACCTCACAATACCATCCATTAAAGACGATGGTAATACTTTGGCCGCACCGATTGAGGAAGAAAACTCTTGGTCGGACGACATTAAAAATTATCTGGAGAACTATCAACTGCCTGATGACAGAATGGAAGCAAGAAAGATTAGATTTAAAGCATCAAGGTACGTTATTATCCGAGGACAATTATATCGAAGATCTTCGACTGGCCTGAATCTACGATGTATCACCAACAAGACACAAGTCCAGAAAATTCTACAAGATATGCACGACGTGAATGTGGAAATCATTCAGGAAGTCGCAGTCTAGCTAACCGGGTATCACGACAAGGTTACTATTGGACGACATTAAGGCAAGATGCTATCAGGTATGTACAGTCGTGCGACGCATGTCAAAGACACGCAGGTATGTCTCATAAACCCTCTGAACCTTTGCACTCGACATTGATCCCATGGCCCTTTATGAAATGGGGAATGGATATTGTTGGGAAATTACCACCTGCCCCCGGGCAAAAGGTATTCCTTTTAGTTTTAACAGATTATTTCTCTAAATGGGTCGAAGCAGCGGCTTTCTCCCAGATTCGGGACAAATAAGTCGTTTCTTTTATCCAAACTAACATCATTTGTAGGTTTGGAATTCCATCTGAAATAACGTGCGACAATGGGACACAATTCATCAGTGATCGAATGCGAAGATTTTGTGAAGAAAGGAACATCAAGTTGGTAACATCGACACCTCGATATCCACAGTCGAATGGATTAGCCGAGTCAAGTAATAAAACTATCATCAATTCAATCAAGAAAAGACTCAAAGCTGCTAAAGGGAAATGGGTGGAAGAATTGTCTTCCGTTCTATGGGCAAATCGTACGACACCTCGTACGTCCACAGGACAAACTCCCTTTTCCTTAGTCTATGGATGTGAAGTTGTGTTACCTATTGAGGTACGATTAACGACTTCAAGGCATACGTCTGTTGAGCATAACTTAGTCGACCTAAGCTATAACCTCGACGCCCTAGAGGGACTTCGAGAAGCAACTCACATTCGCATGGCGTCACAAAAACAAGCGATCGAACGACATTTCAACAAAAATGTCCAGGCCAAAGTTTTTCAAGAAGGCAACTACGTCCTACGTCGAGTGTTTCAAAACACACAAGAGCCTAATGCAGGTAAACTTTCCACTAAGTGGGAAGGTCCTTATCAAATCTCTAATATCGTGGGTAAAGGAGCTTATAAGATCCAAACCCTCGATGGTCGAGATATCCCACGAAGCTGAAATGCAATTCATCTAAAGAGGTATTTCTTTTAATTCTTTGAAATTAATTTCTTTGATTATTTCTTGAGGAAAATTACTAATTTAAGCATCGGAGGGTCGTTGGTCAAACCAACGACCACCCCACTAATGTTGCTCTTCGCAGGGACGCACGACTTATTTGAAATCTTTATGTCGAGTAAAACTCATGCGATCATACGTATATGTTCGATCTTAATGGGTTTCAAAGGTTAAAATATGTACTTTATGTTCAATATTTAGAATCCAGAACCATTACTATAAATTACCTAAGAGTGATCGAAAGTTTCAATTGATTTCTTTTTAAGTGATGGTTTAAGTATAGTATATTTGTCCATCTTTTATTCGACGTACGATCAAGTATAAAAACATAATATAAACATTGATAGACAAAAAGAAATCTTGTCTTTTAAAAAAGGAAGTTACAAGTGTTAAAGGACAATCACAGATGATCGACCCTTAGAAGATTCAAAAGGCAAAACTATTTCGGAAATCGAGAACAGCGACACCATCGACAATGTCAAGGCCAAGATTCAAGACAAGGAAGATATTCCACCAGATCAGCAGCAATTGATCTTTGACCTTAAAGCTGAGGAGAAGGAACGCTAGACTGTTCTTGCACATCGTCCGTCCTTGCTACCATCTCCTCTTCTCCGCCATCACTCCCGTCCAGATCGTCATTCTCGTCGAGGTCCCTTTCAGTCCCCACCTTCTCAAGATAAGTCTTGAGCTCTTCGGCAGCCGACGCCATGGGATTTTTTCCACTCAGATGACGTCTCATCAAAGCAGCCCTGGCTGTGAGACAAGAGAAGGCTTCAAGCTGTTGATTCTCCTCCTCCAAGTCTTTGACGTCGCCCTCCAAACCTTCTACTTTCTTCTGGAGAGACGCAACTTCATCAGCATAAGCAACAACATCAGTGGTGGCTTTTATTTTCTCGACCTCCAGTTTCGTCGTTAATGTCTCAAGTTCAAGGACGCGATCCCTAAACTCGACCTTCTCATTTTGGGCTTCAACGAGTTTAACCTTGAGGCTCTCGACCTTTATCTTCTCAGACTCAACCGCCTTTAGGGCGATCTCCTTTTCAAGAGCCTCATCAGCCCTCTTCTTGATTTCAGGAAAATACGCCCTCATACCTTTTGTTTGAGCATAAAAGCTCAAACAAGCTTGAAAAGCCTACAACAGTAGCAAAAGGATTAAAAACAGAACAAGTAAACGAAGAAAATAAAGGTAAAATGTAATTACCATGAAGGAGAGACCAGCGGCATGGGCTCTCGTGTCTTCCACCCTAGACTCCTTGTAACGATCGAGAGAAGGAATTTTTCCAAGTGGGGAAAAATAACGTCTCTTTCGAGAACGTCATTCGCCATGAAATCAGCTGGGAGAGTGGCTTTGAAAGTCATCTCTCCCACTTTTTCCTTATTCTTCCCCTCACCTTTAGAGGAGGAAGGAGGCTTCTCAACGCCCGACACTCCCGACAAGGGAATGTCCTTCGTCACCTTAGTCGAGCTTCCGAGCTCGACACAAGCAACGGTTAATTTCGCCGGTATCGCCCCTGAAAGGGACGACAAAGAAACCTCACCCGTCTTCTTTGGTGAGGACTGCGGTTTGCCACGGAGACGCTTTGGATCCACCACCGCGGGAGGAGCAGATCTCTTCTTTGATTTCTCTCTGCCCTACGGGCAAGCTCCAGTTGTTCGGCCCGTCTCTAAGTAGCCGACTTCATAGATGAATCTTCTGGACGAAATAAAAGAGTTAGAAAGGACATGTAATGAAAATTACGAAAATATCGTCGAACGACGTACCAGTCATCTTTTCTTCTCTCTTTTCTTCTCCTTCTCTCTCCTCTCCTTGATGAGAACCCTCGGCGGGCGGAACTTCCGCAACAAAGACGACTTCGTCTTCCTCGTCGTTCGATCGAACGGAAAAAGAACGGTCGACAATACTCTTATCCAAAATTCTTTGAATCTTGTCAAGAGAATCCCTTCTTGGCTTAATTTTGGTAAAGTCGATAACTGATAAGGCAAACAAAGAAAAACATTAGAAAAAGATATTAACGACAGAACTAAAAACGCCCGACAAGATACGAAAACCTACCCGACTCGTTCCATCCGGATGAAAACCATTGGCTATCCTCGTCGTTCAAGGATGCCACTTGGAGGAAAACATAGTGGCGTTTCCAACCACGGTCGTTCACCGCAGTATTATGCACCAGTACGGTAACTCCCTTTGTTCGAGGGAATAAACTATATCTATGATAGTTATCCGCTCGAACGCTATAAGCAGTTAGAAGGTCGTTCAAATTGAACGGAGCCCCCCAGTCGGCCGTAAGACGATCGACCACCTGGACAATCCGCCAGAATTGAGGCATCAACTGTCCAGGCGATAAGTCAATTACATATAAAAACTCCCTGACTAAGGGACTAAATGGCCAAGAAAAGCCTATTTTGAAGGGATACACGTATAAAACACCATATCCCTTCAGAACTTCGTCTGGTCGTAAATCCTCCGGCGTCACTAAATTGACACCCTCTGGAATCCTAGCTAATTTCTTAAAATAGTCTAGATGTTCTTCTTCCTCATAAACACTAACAGGTTCACTTGACATCTTGAAGTCAGGAACACTCACAGTCGCTCGCCAATAATTGAGACAATCCCAAGCTTTTCTAGGCTTCTTATCTAAGTATTTCTTATGCATAAATTGATATAGTAAAAAAGAACTAGAAGTCGTACCTTAAATAGTGTTCTAAACCTCGAATCTAGAATGGAAAGGATTCTGGTCGCTCGGAAACAGAATCTCGCCGGAGATATGTATTCTTTGAAAAGGTAAGCGTAGAAAAAGGAAAAGATTTAGGGAAATCCTTATTTATACTATAATTTGGAAACCGAATCGCCGGGAAAAATCAGATCGACAATCGCCAAGTGAAACGTGTCACCCGTGTCAGGCAAAGCACTCGAGTACGTTCTTCGAATGCATGACACCTGTCCCTAATTAGCTATTTTTTGCAGGGGATGACGTCATTATTTAGTTGGAAACGAACTTATTTGGTTCTATTCAAATTTCCCGCGTTCCCCTTACAGCATGTGTCATGTTTTAAATTTCAAAAAATTGCCGCTTGAATTTTAAATTTGGAGGCAAACTGTTTGGGTAGAAAATTCCACCAGGTTCCTTGGGAGATTTTTGGCATAAACATAGACACTTATTTTAATACGAACGAAATACTATAATTTTGTACGAAAGTGGAAAGTCCAAGGGCAAGTCAAGAAGCATGTTGACGAGCCACCTTTGCATGCCGACGACATCCAAAAGAATATTTACTTTTTTCCTTAGAGCATCCACAATGCATAAGTTTTTATAAGACTTTCTGATTTTGCCACGTCAGCTTTCCACTTACTTTATTTAACAAAAACCTATTTTTACAAATGGTATTCAATGCAAAAACCTTTTCAAAAGTTTTTTCATCAATTACATTTAATAATCTATCCTCGTCTATTGAAAATGTTTTATAAAGACCCCTTATTTAATTTGTCGTTTTTAAGACCCATGTTATATTTTTTGAAAACCATAATTCAAATATTAAAAGCATTACATTAAACGATATTGCCTTTCAATAAGGGGGTTATATATAGAGGATATATTTTCTTAAAAAAATATTTTACTTCAATTTAATAAATTAGATTAATTAATAAATATTAAAAAAGGTTTAAATTGAAAATAAAATTAAATGAAGGGAGCAATGTGATATTTTAATTAAAAAAGTAGAATTGAAAAGGGTATAAAATGAAAGTTTAAGGGGTAAAATGAAGTTTTAAAAAAGATTCAATAACCGGTTGGTGTGTGATAAGTTTTTCATTAAAAGCTTTTCAATAAGTTATTATCTCCAATGCAAATAACCTTTGTACAAAGATTTTTTAGTTTCCAATAAGTCATAAATGACTTTACCATTGGAGATACTCTTAAAAACATACATCGGCTGACGCAGCATTGCATTGGGGCGGACGACCACTTTCCCATCCACATCTTTTTCAACCTTTTCCTATTAGTTTATTCTTATGGGGCCCCACTTTCACCTATTGACGGATCCAAGATATATATCATTTTTTTTTGAAAGAATCCAACATATATATCTATACATATAATAAATAGAGTAAACTACGATTTTCGGCCCTGTAGTTTGATGTTTATAACGATTTTCGTCCATAATCTTTAAAAACTGCTTTTTTGGTCCCTGTGATTTACATTTTACTTCCATTTTCGTTCTTCAATCAAATTCTGTTAAAAGTTAACGTTAAAAATCCAAAAGTTGTTTTGAGAAGTTACATATTTGGTCCTTGTGGTATATGAAGTTTTAAATATTCATCCCTAATAATTCATTTATTACTTTTTTCTTTCTTTATTATATATTAATACTACATATACATATATATATATATATATATTTACACACATATATGTTATTAATTTAAATATTAATGTTTTTGATTAATTAATTAAAAAACAAAGTTTAAATAAAAATATGGAATAGTGGGAGTAACTTTTTTATAAATAAAAACTATTAATTTTAAGAAATTTTAACTTAAAGCTTTAAAAAAATTAATATCGTTTACGGATCAATAATTTTACTGAAGTCACTGGTTTTATTTTTTATTATAGTCATAATACTTTTAAAACCTACAATTTAATTAATAAACTAAATAAATTTCTTAATATTTTTATTTATTATTTTATCAAAAGTTTATTATTTTTAAAGAAATGGTTGGGTTTTTTTTTATTATATTCTTTTTAAAAAATGGTTGGTTTAAAATGGGATATTGATAAGTAATAAAAAAGATTAAATAATTTTTTATTATATTCTTTTTAAAAAACGGTTGGTTTAAAATGGAATATTGATAAGTAATACAAAAAAAATCAAATAATTTCTCTAAGATTAGGGTTGTAAACGAACCAAACAAACACGAACGGAGGCTTGTTCGTGTTCGTTCGTTTAACTTAACTGAAACAAACAAATAAATACGAACGGTAAGCGAATGAAATTTTTTGTGCTCACATTTGTTCGTTACAAAAATATGTTCGTTCGTGTTCCTTTATGTTCGTTCGTTAAGAGCTAAACGAACGAACATAAACGAACGTAAACGAACGAACATAAATGAATATATACGTTCGTGAACGTTCCTTCATTTATGTTCGTTTAAGTCTGTTTATGTTTGTTTATATATATAAATATATTTATATATATTATGACATTAATGTGTAAAAGCGTTAATTAAATTACCTCATAAGTTTATCCGATTTTTCATATTGTTATGTTATTTTTTACGAACGAAATGATGAATAAATGTGATTGTTTTTTATTCATTAGTATTCGTTCGTTTATGTTCGTTTACGTTCGTTTATGTTCATTCGTTTACGTTCGTTTACGTTCGTTTATGTTCGTTCGTTTAGCTCTTAACGAACGAACATAAAGGAACACGAACAAACATGTTTTTGTAACGAACAAATGTGAGCACAAAAAATTTCATTCGTTTACCGTTCGTATTTATTTGTTTGTTCGGTTAAGTTAAACGAATTCAGTTCGTTTACAACCCTAATCTTAAAGAAATTATTTGATTTTTTTGTATTTGTGAGTCCGTGATCGTTACCAGATTCAAATAACAAACATATAAACGATAAACCAACCTGTTTGATTATAAACGCGGATTACAGAGGTTGATTTGTTTACACTTTGAAGCTTTCTCTCTGATGTGTTCTTGGTTGATTTCTATTTTATGATCCTTAGACTTTGGTAGAGAGTAACTTTCAGCATTAACTTCAGATTGCGATCTTCGTTTTGGATGATCTTGAATCCAATGAGACTGTGTCTTAACAATCTCCCCCTTTGGATCAGAATCATTACTAAAATGATTTAGCAATTCAGCCTTCTTTTTCAGCTCAGAAGATGCAATCTCTTTCTCTAGCTCAGAATGCTTTAGCAAAGTATCTTCAAAGAAAATTTATCTGAAATCAACATGTCTTCAGAATACTTTGATCTCGCATTTCTTTGTTAGCTTTTCTCTTCTTTCATCTTGTAAATGAAATGGACATTTCTTCAAGCTTTAGATTCTCCCCCTTTTTGATGAAAAGTGCAACGACTTCATCAAAACTTTGAGTAAGAAATGTCTTTCAGTTGGAGCCTCTGATCCGTCAATTCAAAGGATATTTATCCAGATCTTTGCAAATCCAGACAAAATAATCATGTAACACCTGTAGCAATAAACAAATCAGTTAGAAACGTCTGTCAGTAACACTAAGTCACCGTGTGTAACGAATACACAATGGAAAGGAGCTGTTTGATGTTGACTCCCCCAGGGCTTCCATTTAATCATCGAAACACCACAAAGGTAATTTCTATAAACGTTATGACAAAGAAACAAATTCTTTGTGTGTCCGTGCTTGTGATAGAAAGAATTAAGCACTTGATGATTGCTTATAGGCTCAAATTTGTGTAAATCACTTAGACAACAGTAAGTTAAACATAGACTCAATGTGCATGAGCGAAGTGCGAAGGTGGGGCAGACTTCCTTCTTTTCAATATCCAGATTTTCCAACTGAAAATCAGATAGCAAATGTGTTGCATCCCCTTTGAAAATGTGAAACACTTTCTTTTTGAGAAGAAAATGAGTAGTTGGTGAGGTTTGATCAAGAGTTGGCATGGGCTAGTTGCCTATTTCAATAATGATCACCGAAGGATTGTGAAACATTAGAATTGTGGTTGCCCGGCTCAGAAAAAGTTGGTGCAGAGTTGTGATATTCTTTTAACTCTGTTCTCACACGCTCTTTCTTTTAAGCATTTTTCTCACTCTAATCACACTCATTTCTTTTCGACTTCTCACACTTAATCACTATGGATTAACTTCTTGGGTAGAAATCACTGGTTAAGGTGATTCCATAGAAGTTGTGTTAATTCCTAGCACAAAGAAATCTTGTTTTCCTATGATGCATATGATGCTCAGATTGGTTTAACTATTTCAGTTAAAGCACAATATATTTCTTGAAAACATTTAAAGTCACACTTCCAATTCATGAATTCGTTTTGAGAATCAGGAAGTGATTTGAACATTGAAAACAATGTTTTCTATGATTGAAAGTTGTCCTTCTTTCAACCATATATGAGATGAAGATATAGAATTATACATTTACGTACGATCTTCCATCTCATGAAGCTAAGCTTAAAGTCATAAACATATGAACTTGTAAGTATCTATCAAAAATTCTGCAAAAGTCTTGTGTCAAGTCAAAGTAAAATTTATTCACTTAAATTGAAAAGACAAAAAACAGTAAAACTTTTAAAGTACGAGTTCTGATCAGAAATAATCAGAAGTCATCACCTTATTACTCCCCCTGAAATTATGCATTTGAAAATTTTTCATTAAAAAATATGCATAACATTTCAGACAAATATGTATGTACTCCCCCTTGATGGTTGATTTCCTCATTCGAGTATCGGAGTACAATCTCTTTTTCAGCACGGAGTAAGGTCTTTTGATCATTGAAGTGCGAGTCCTAAACTGTTGTGTTTAGAAGTCAAACTTCGTTAAAGTACGGGTCTTAAACTGCTTTGTTCAAAAGCCATTTTCTCTTTTGTCATTGAAGAACGAGTTCTGATCTGTACATAATCAGAAGTCGATGATCTTTGAAGTTCGGGTCTTGAGCTGATTTACACAAGAACCATATTTTTTTGAAGCACGGGTTCTAAGCTGATTTACTTAGAAACCACTTTTGACATTGATGTCCGGGTCTTGAGCTGATTTACTCAAGAACCATATTTCTTCCCTACTTCCCCTAGACAGTAGGTACCTGCAACACAGAATCATCCCTTTTCTTTGGTATCCATTTCCAATTGGATCCAACTGTGTTAGCAAACGATTTTGGCACCCATTGAAATTTGGGTCCGCTTTGCTTTTTAGAATCAGAAGAAGAATTATAATGAGATGAATGCACATGATAATTGCCAAACCAAATCTCAGAATCTTGACAAGAATTAGAAACATGTTTATCATAAAAGGAAGACTTTCTAGCAGATTTAGATAATTGGAATAGTTGCGTAAATGAGTATTTCAAAATAGTAGCAACATTCGATTTCAAAACATCTTTACTAGGTAAAGTCTTATTACAATTAACAGTACAAAAAGATTTAACGGCCTTGTCAAGCTTCTGGTTCGGTTGCCATTCAGACTTAACTTCAAGTCTTTTCTTGCTCATTGCTGAAACATTTGAAACTTGTGAGTTAGACTTTTGAGCAACAAACGAATGCTTCTTTTTAGGTTTACTAGTAGTGATCGGTTTCTGTGAATGCTTAGATATAATCTTACCTTTAGCACTCTTAGCTTTCACAGAGATTGATTTATCAACTTTCGCTGATTTTGCAATGTTAACAGGCGTACTGGTTTTTCCCAAAGATTTCCCAACAAAAGATGAATGGTTAGGAAGTTTCGCATTAAAATCAAATTGTTCAAAACAACCATCCGAACCACCGTCAGAGTTCAGAAAATCAAACCCTCCGTTTGATGAACCAAACATGTCATCAGATTTAGAAGCCTTTGAAATAATAACATTTTTCAGCACGGTAGAAAAAACTTTTTGTTCAATCTCAATCAAAAGTCTTTCATCTGTTAAAGAGTCCTTGAGTTCGGAAATCTTACTTTCCAAAACAAGAGGAGGGATATAAAGTTTACCTTTAACAGGCTTTGCCTCCATTTCTTTGACAAAATAACTTTGAAAGAAGTCATTTGAAAGAGATTTCTTTTCATCTTTTTGATCATAACTATTATTCAGCTTCACATAATAAAATGAAAGTTGAATTTTAGATGATTTTCTCCGTTGTTCCGTTTCTATGGCTTCATCCTCTTTTGATCATCCAGTCCAGAAAACTTTAAGTTCAGGGCATCGATGAGAGAGTCTTAAAAATGTAAAATCATAAAGTGCAGGCACTTCAGATATTCCGTTTTTAAGATAACGAGGATTCTCATAACCGATTCCCCAATTTTCTTTATTCTTTTTCGGTTTGTTTAGATGAATGGTTTGCTCACTTTGACCTAATGAGTATAACTTCTTTTCCAAAGCATCTAATTTTGCAATTAAAGTTTTGTTTTCTTCAGTACATGAAGAATGCATTTTCATAAGCTTATATAAATCAAGCTCACTTTTTCTCAGTTTAGACTTGAGTTCAGAATTTTCTTTAAGAATTATTGTCTGTTCCTTTGCGCTGGTGTCATTATTTCTATGTAAAACCTCAACCAATACTTTCTACTCAGCAATTTCATCGCTAAGTTTCTGTATCGATTGGTTTTTGTCAGTAATAACACCATTTTCACGCTTAAGATTCGACTCTAAATCTTGGAATTTTATCTTCATAGCATGCATTTGATCACATACCTCGTCATTAGAATCAGCTACGGTTTTTATCTTCATCTAACTCATCAAGCACAAGTGTGCTATCTCTTTCTTCTCTCCTTCTGTTTCCAAGGCAGAAATCCTTCCTTTGTAAAGTACAGGTGTATTCTCATCCATACTGATTGAATTAGCTTCGCTGGAATTCATTCTGTTTCTGATTCGATAAAACTTGACAGATATGTTCGTTAATGCAAATTAAAATCAGATAAAATTCAGAAATAAAAATTTCCAAAAATTTCCAAATTTAACCAAGTCTGGAAATGGAGAAAAGGTCAAACTTTGCGTTTTTAAGAAGCTGGCACAAAAGGGGTTTTGCGCGAAAAGCGGGTCGCGCGAACTGGAGGTTTGCGCGAGACGTGTATGGCACAAAGTTGAGGTTTGCTTGAGCTGTTGGTTGCGCAAACTTGAGGTTTGCTTAAGCAGTGGGTGGAGCAAACTTAAGGTTTGCTTGAGCAGTGGGTGAAGCAAAGTTGAGGTTTGCTTGAGAAGTTGGTGAAGTAAAACTGAGGTTTGCTTTTCACTTGAGTCGCGCAAACTGGAGGTTTTCTTGAGCCTTGAATGGCGCAAACTTGGGTTTGCGTGACACGTTGAAAGCGTAAACGATTGTTCGACCGGGAAGATGTAAGACCGATATTAAGTCTTCGACCGGAAGTATGTGGAAACAGTTCGACCGGAAGAAGTATTTGACCGGAAGAAGTATTTGAAGAGATGGACCGATATATTAGGATGGTGGACCGATAAGAGAGTAGTGGACCGATATGAGGTTCGACCGGTATACTGCTTCTCTCGACCGATAGTGCAACGACCGATAGATTTCGACCGGTATTACCTTCTTCTTCGATAAATCAGTCCTGCAACTCTCAAATTGACCCAACTAGAATTCGAATTATAGCACCAAATTTTGACACAACGATCTCCTTATCAATTACAACCACTTGATTTTGAAAACAACCACAAAATAGAGTTTTGGATCGATTAAACAGTGTTCTTGAAGAAATGAAGAACACAAAGACTTGAAAATTTGATTTTGAATCTGGATCAGGCTCTGATACCAATTGTGAGTCCGTGATCGTTACCAGATAAATCAAATAACAAACATATAAACGATAAACCAACCTGTTTGATTATAAACGCGGATTACAGAGGTTGATTTGTTTACACTTTGAAGCTTTCTCTCTGATGTGTTCTTGGTTGATTTCTATTTTATGATTCTTAGACTTTGGTTGAGAGTAACTTTCAGCATTAACTTCAGATTGCGATCTTCGTTTTGGATGATCTTGAATCCAATGAGACTGTGTCTTAACAGTATTACTTATCAATATTCCATTTTAAACCAACCGTTTTTAAAAAAGAATATAATAAAAAATTATTTAATTTTTTTATTACTTGTCAATATCTCATTTTAAACCAACCATTTTTTAAAAAGAATATAAAAAAAACCCGACCATTTCTTTAAAAATAATAAACTTTCGATAAAATAATAAATAAAAATATTAAGAAATTTATTTAGTTTATTAATTAAATTGTAGGTTTTTAAAAGTATTATGACTATAATAAAAAATAAAACCAGTGACTTCAGTAAAATTATTGATCAGTAAACGATATAATTTTTTTAAAGTTTTAAGTTAAAAATTCTTAAAATTAATAGTTTTTATTTATAAAAAAGTTACTCCCACTATTCCATATTTTTATTTAAACTTTGTTTTTTAATTAATTAATCAAAAATATTAATTTTTAAATTAATAACATATATGTGTGTATATATATATATATATATGTATATGTAGTATTAAAATATAATAAAGCAAGAAAAAATAATAAATGAATTATTAGGGATGAATATTTAAAACTTCATATACCACAAGAACCAAATATGTAACTTCTCAAAACAACTTTTGGATTTTTAACGTTAACTTTTAACAGAATTTGATTGAAGGACGAAAATGGAAGTAAAATGTAAACCACAGGGACCAAAAAAGCAGTTTTTAAAGACCAGGAACGAAAATCGTTATAAACATCAAACCACAGGGACAAAAATCGTAGTTTACTCTAATAAATAAGTAACTAGAAGGACACGTGTCGCCTTCTGGTGAATCCATTTTTTCATTTTCCCGCCTAAACATGTATCTTGACGCATTTTATATTATAAGTTCATTTAGCACATTCACATTAATTCCTCCTTAAATATTTCCTTAATTCAATTTTTTTTAATTTATACCTTATATTTCTACCCTTATAATTAGGTATGTAGTTTACTTTTAATCCCTTACTTTTTTATTTTTCATTTTAGACTCTTATCACATAAACATAAACAATATATATGAACTAAAATGCATTAAAAAACATTTTTTATTTTTTAGAAATTATAACATTGTAATCGATTCGTCAATACTAGGGGTGTAAACGAGTCGAGTCGAGTCGAGTAGTAGGTTAATCGAGTCGAGCTCAAAAAATTAATACTAAGCTCGACTCAAGCTCGATTAACTTTTCAATGTAAGGCTCGAGCTCGAATATTTTTTGAGTTATTGAGCTCGAGCTCGAAGCTCGTTTATGGGTTCGAACTCGCGGTCGATTAACTCGTTTATCGGCTTGAGCTCGATAACTTTTATATTTTTATTGTATGGTTAATAAATATATGAGCATGTTTGGCTCGAAAAAGGATATACTCGAATGGCTCGACTCGGCTCAACTATACTCGAAAAGTTGAATCGAGTTTTCGAACGAGCCGAGTCGAACATTGGTGTTATAAAGTTCGGCTCGATAAGTTTAACGAGTTCTATTTTGTGTTCGAGATCGACTCGAGCTCGAGAATAATTAAGCTCAAGCTCGAGTAGCTTGTTAAAAGCTCGACTCGTTTACACCTCTAGTCAATACCTTCGAAATGAGTCCAATATTGAATACTTTTGGATTTAATTATATTATTAAATATCATAAATATATACGAATTAATGTGTCATGATTAGTATGAGATTTGATACAAATAATCACTAAATTGTCGTGATTTTCTTTTTGCAATTTTATATCAATTTTAACAATGTACTTTTCCATAATTTCATTTACGTTCTATTATAAATTTTGTTTTATAAATTCTTAATATTTATTCATATTTTTTATTATTTTTTTGCAAACCATCTTTTGTGAAAACCGCCTAGACATTTTG
Source organism: Arctium minus (assembly GCA_954870635.1). Taxonomy (NCBI): domain Eukaryota; kingdom Viridiplantae; phylum Streptophyta; class Magnoliopsida; order Asterales; family Asteraceae; genus Arctium; species Arctium minus. The sequence continues at coordinate 193,490,588 of OX941080.1, forward strand.
TAACCAACTGCAAAAAAACAACTCTGAAGGGAAAAAAACTTGGAAAAGTAGCATCGTACTTTCGATGATCATTCCTATCTGTAATTAGGTTGTAATTAGGGTTCCCATTAAACTAAAAGGTTGTAATTAGGGTTCCCATTAAACTCTAATTAAACCTAACGGGCTTCCTCTCATTAAGGCCCATACCATCCTTTTAGTTCTAATTGGGTTTCAATAATTAATTAATCATTTAATTGGCCCATTACTAAATAGCCTTAATATAATTGAATTAATAATATGTAAGCCCACAATAATTATTGGATTTATTAAATAAATCCCAACAATCTCCCACTTGGGCTACATGTTACTCTTGATCAGAAAAGTGACCCAATATTTGTAACAGTGTTATATCCACTTGAAGATGTACATCATTATCATAGAAAAAATGCATCAGGTGAACTCCATAATATCAAGGACTACAAACCTTCTTGTTGAATTATCATAAACTACAACCCTTTTGTCTTTAAAAACAACCCGACTTCAAAAATTATTAAGTTCAAGCTTGTGATAAAAGAACTCGAATAACTCGTTGTATTCTCAAATTGCTAATACATGTACCTTACCTTTCCTCTTAAATACTTGCGAGAAAAAATGCAGTACGTAAAAAAGTTAGAAAGATAATATTATTACATTTTAAATTATAACCTATTGAATAAATTAAAATAAGATCAATAAAAACAATAAATTAAAAAAAAATAATCGTAATAATGGAAGTGATGTCAAGGACTTTTTGCCCAAAAGGTTAAAACTCAAAAAGGGGTAATGATGAAGGTATCGTTTTCCTGTTAGTTTTTTGCTAATTTAGTATAACCAATTTTTTATTTCGACGGGCTATTTGATTTTTTTTTAATTGTTTTTTAGTTGCTTAATTGCTTTAGATGCAAGTTACTCCCGTCCTTCATTTAAAAAAACACTGCCACTAGTTTCAGATCTTTTACAAAACAACCCTGTGTTTTGCCCTCAGACACCTTATCATAATATTTTTATTTGATGACCAACCGTCGTGTGAGAGGAAGAGTAAAGAAGAGAATGTAAGAAGGGATTTGGACCCTTAATCACTTTTAATCTCAAGCTCACCCTATAAATCGCGTTTGATATGAGAATTGATCGGTGCATCTCATCATAATGTAGTGCATCCAAGGATGAAGATCTTTTCTTACCCTTCTCATCATAACTTTAATTATCAACGAAACTCAATTATTATATATCTATTACTACCTTATAATACATATACATCAAAACTCTTAAAAACAACACTTAGAGCATGAGGTACAAGTTTTTTAAGCATAAAATTTGAAAAACTATGAATTACAAGTGTTTATGCATAAGGTACAAGTTATTAAAACTTTTTTTTAATCATAACCACCAATACCAAGTTTGGGATGGTCAGAGCTTTCTTTCTCCCCTCTGCAAAGTTTCTTTCTCCTCCACACTTAAATCCAGAAATTAGGTATTTGGGTTCCCAATAATTCAAATTTCAAAATCAAGATTCATACATCTCTTTTCCCTCAGTAAAGTTTTTTTTAGGGGCAATGACATAAATAACACTTTTTTAAAAAGAAATTGACAAACTAGCACATTTTCAGAGAAATTGCATAAATAACACCCTATTACGCCGGATCCCGGCGTAAATTATTCATGGGTCCCACAACTGACAAACCAATAAATAAATGACACGTGTCATTCATGTCCCCCTTTTTCAGACAACATTCCTAGTAGACCTGGCGTAAAACGATGGCATTATTGTAATATTGGTGAAAAATTTGAAAGTTTAAGGGTAAGATTGTCATTTAAGCTTCTTCCATCCTCATCTTCTTTCATACGCCTCCTTCTCCATCTTCACAAAATTCTTCCTGAAAATGGAGAATCACTTCAAATAACATATCTCAACAATCTTGCAATCGACGTTTAATTCCAACCGGCCGAAAAACAACTCAGACTCTCCGACCACCGTTTGTTCTTTCTCAAAAAAACCCCAATCACCATCGTCTCATAAACCTTTTCTCACCTAAACCTCCACCACAATTTCAATCTAAATTATTCTGAATCCTCTGTTTTTCAATCTGAATTCTAAATTTTTTAGGTTTTTTTCTTCTTGCGATTGTTTTCTCATGGAAGAACCAGAAGACCCGGGTGGTTTTGCTTGTTTGAATGACTCAATGAAAACAACCCTAAGCCTAAAAAATCTGATCAATTTGGATCAAATGGTGATAAGAAGCTAAAATCAACCCTTGCTGTAAGTTCGATTCCCGGTAAAAAATCGAGTGGACCTTAAAGCTGCATTTGGTTCGAATTTGGGTTCTGATTCGAAGTCAAAAGGAATTAAGGGTGGTTCGATCTCTGGTTCTGGGAAATTTGTCGAAGCTAAAAAGGAATATTTTGAAATGGGGGAAAATGCAAGTATGGTCAGGTCATGTTCTTGAGCAAGTTGTTCACTATGTGACTATGTCCATTTTTCAAAACCTAATTTTGCTCCTGGTAACTCTGTCAACATAGAGGTGGAGAGGAATTTGGTTTAGTTTGAGGGAAATGTGAAATTTGGTTCATTCCATTTTCGATCCCTAAAGGTTGGATTTTAATTTGCTTTCAGATTTGAGTATTAGGTTTGATTTTGATTGAGTTTTCTTATTATCAGATATGAATCAGTGGTTATAGACATAAAATTGTATTTTGATTTCATTAGGTGAAAATAGATTTATATATGAAATTTGTGTTTGATTTCATTTAGTGAAATAAGGTTAGTATGTGTTTAATCTGGTGGATTGTGTTTCATATGGTGAATCTATGTGTTTCATATGATGAATCTGTATGTTTCATCTGATGAAGAAATCTGTATGTTTTTTATCTGGTGAATCTTGTTACCAAAATGACTATTCTGCCTTTTTCATGTGGTGAATCAACTTTTAACTAAAATCATTGGATCAAAAGCAAATTACTGCTTAAATCAGTTCTCACGGTTCTCAATCTTTTTTTGGTTCTCACATGATTTAACCCCTATATATATATATATATATATATAGTGTTTGGTTCATTTGAGAAATGATAAATATATGAGAAATAGAGAAGTAATCCTAGCCATTCATATGGTCAAGATCGGATTTAACTAGTTAAATATTGCGGCTTTGACCGGTCAAAATTTGCGGCTTTGACTGGTCAAAAGTTGCGGCTATCCCAAAAATAGAAGAACAATTTCGTAAATTTTACAAAACACACGGGCTGTGTTCATATATGAACATGTATAATTCACATATGAACTATATGTTCATATATGAACCAGTGCAATTCACAACTGAACTCTTTTAACTGATTCATATATGAACCTTTGTGATTCATAAATGAATCAGTTGAACTAACTAACAGATTCATATATGAACCTTTGTGATTCATATATGAACCTTTGTGATTCATATATGAACCTTTGTGATTCATATATGAATCTGTATGAATCACAAAGATTCATATATGAACCTTTGTGAATCACAAAGATTCATATATGAATCTGTATGAATCACAAAGATTCGTATATGAATCAGTTGAACTAATTAACAGATTCATATATGAATATTTGTGATTCATACAGATTCATATATGAATCTTTGTGATTCATACAAATTCATATATGAACTCATCCCGTGTATTTTACGAAATTACCCCTCTACCTTCTATAGACTACACAAGGAATTATCCGGTGCTTCGCGGTCAAAGCCGCAAATGTTGACCAGATGAATGGCTAAGATTACTTCTCTATTTCTCATATATTTACCATTTCTCAAATGAACCTCTCCCTATATATATATATATATACTTTGATTAACTTTTTTGATATTTCTCTCAAATCTCCCTCTTTTACTTTTACTTTTACATATTTATTTTTAAAAACAAAGTAATATCAATTACATTAATTATATCCAATAATTATGTATATCTCGGATATAAATCAAGAACAATGATTGACTTCAATTTTGTTTTGCAATAAGAAGATTCGTTTTGGTATTTTCGATGTAATTTTGTTCAATTATGTAGGAAAATTAGTGTAGCAAAAGGAAGATCCGTTTTGGTGTTATCAATGTAGTTTTGTTCGGTTATGTTGAAAATGAGTTCTTGGTTGTGTTTAAGTTGTTTTAAGAAATGGTTTTCGATTGAAAGCTTATTATCAATTATGTCTAGTTTAATTTCGTATGATTTTATCACTTTACTACAAACAATCACCCTTTATTTTCAATATTCAAATAAAAATTTACTTTGAACAATTATGATTTAATAAACTTTGATACATTCTGTTCATTGATAGTGACCTATGTGTAAATTTTGAAAACTACGGTGGCAACAATATTCTTTTTATCTTGCAATAACTCCTCAATATTACTACTATAAACAATCACTTTTCTTATATTCCACCGTAATAAAAAAATTCATTTGACAAAATTGACAACAAAAACTAATTATCCGAACAAATGATTTTTTTTTCTCAACCAATTTTGTTTTTACCCTTGTTATTCATCACTCGTAAGCTCATCTGGATCTGGTAAGCGGTCACTTGGTCATAACTACGTGTAACTTCAATAATGTAATTTTAATAGTGTAACACTTAGAATATAGAAACAACAAAATACAAGAAAGTCCATGACTGTCCCTCCTAAGCATTACTCACACTTTTTGCTCTTTTTTCAACCTTATGTACAGGCGAATGAAAGTAAGTTGCGAAAAATTATTGTTGGGGTAGCCTTCCATGTGTTAAATGATTCAGACTTTTGTCTCACTGGCGGAGAGCCTACAGGGAAGATTGGGGCTATGAGGAGTTCGGCGATTTAGCCCACCGACTACATTTATCGTTGAACCAACTTCGATCTCCATAATCTAATTGGCAAGGTTCACTTGACCAGAGTACAAAGAATCAGGGACGATCTATATTGCTTACTACAACTCTATTCCTGACTTGTAATCCATAACGCACCCAATCAAGTGCAAAAAAAGCACAGTAAGTGATGACACTAATTATTTAGTGCCATTATGCTCTTTTTCTCTTTCTTTTAGGATAGTTTTTACCTTCTAATCCTAACCTTTGAGTCATTTTAGTTCATTATTTTCTCTTTTCTTGTTTCTTGGAGCTAAATATATGAAGAACTTGTTTTATTGCATTTGGATAAGCTAATTGGTGTATTTTTGGGCAGATTTATAAGTGCAGCAGGCTGCAGCATCCCTACAGTAGCCGTATATGGAGCTTAATGGACAAGCTAGGATGAGCTTATTGGGGGAAGACTTTTTTGAGTTATGGATCTGACTTTTGGGAACCTTCTAGACTAATATTTGGCTGATATGTATTTTGTGGTAAACACTTTATTGTCTTTTGGATGTTAACCTTTGGATAATATGTCTTTGTACTTTAAGTACTTTATTAGTGGTAATTACTCTTTTGTGCCACTCCCCTCTAGTATAAAAGGGGAGCTTGGGGTTGTAATTTAGGGATCCATTATCTATTGTCTCATTTTATAATTGCAAGAAATCCTTTGATTATCTTCTCTTGTTCTTTAGTTTGTGCTTTATTCTTAGCTTTCTTTAATTAGTTCTTTACATTATTTGCACTTTACATTATCGTTATTTTATTTCTTGTAATTTATATTCAGTCATTTAATTTATGTCATTTACATTTATGCATTTACTTTCCGTCATTTATCGCTTTATGTCTTTAAATATGAGTAGCTAATTTATTTAGCTCGGGTGTAAGATAAAAGGGTGAGATTTTAAACCAAAGAAAGGTGGACATTGTTTCGCAATAACAATGTTCCATCATTTCATTTCAAGTTTTATAAAGTTCAATGACACTTCTTGACGAACTGATCACTTGCTAAAGTGCGGTTGACTTAGAGATAAACTACCAAAAGCACGTCAGTTTGAATGATATAAGAAGTAGACTTGAGATAGTTGCTTATTATTTATAAACTGATTTATTCTCGACAAGTTGATCACTAGTCATTAGTGTTAAAGTGTAGAGGACTTAGAGATAAGCCCCTTCGAACACGTCAACTTGAATGATATGGGAATCGACTCGAGAGAGCGGTTTTAGATACAAAGAGATTTGATCGTCCATATATTTTGAGGACTTTATTCTACACTATAAATAGTTGGAGGCTGCACAAGGATGTGTTTAGTCGAATCTAAACAGTAATGTGAATATTGAAGTCCGAGAGGAATACCCTCAAAATAGATGGTGGATCTAGTTATGGCCAACTCATGCTGCAGCATGTCTGTAGCATAAGTCTGCTGGAATTTGTGTTTAAATCTCACCTAATTGTCTTACACCCGTGCTTGCTTTATTATTCTGTTAATCTAATCAAGTGACAAACCAAACCAAATCAAGTCTTCAAAATCGCCATCTGAAGTCATTTCTTTCTCTTACTTTTTAATCAACTTTTACTCCAATCTCTGTGGGACGATATCCGGTACTTTACCGTTTTATTACTTGAAAGACGATATTAGATCTCATTGTATACTTGCTTTGAGGTTTAATGAGCACACGTCTGTAGGTGTATTCCACGCACTTCCACGCACTATCAGTAAGATCATGCCACGCATTGCACGCGGCTAAGGTGCAAATGCATGCACGATGATTAAAGTTTAAGGGTTGAATCATACTTAAACAAATGCTTGAGGGGCCAAACTGTAAAAACAGTGAATAAGTTTAAACGAACATATTCATGGACGTTGCTAAGATTCCAGGGGCAACAACGATTGGAGGGTCAATCGATCCGCGTAATGGAGTGGCGAACACTACATTTAGAAGATTATGTTTTTTTTTAAATTTATAATTGAATATATTATTTGATTGGAGTAAATAATATTTTATATTTTAGCATATTTATTCATAATAATGTTATAAAAATAAAGTTAATTTATTCACAAAAAAAATTAGTTAATAATAATATCATATAAAATAGTTATGATTAGGCTAAATATTTTTTCCTATATGTCAGTCTAAAGTAAAATGGGACAATTAAGGGTTTTGGAGAATGAGACCGTTTCTATGAACAATTGTTTAAATTTTAATTGAAATGACCATATATAACCTAGATATGTGAAACAATTAATTGTGTGGCCATTGTGATCCCCCTATCGTGATGATGTTTTCTTTTACTGGGTCTGTGACAAAAATATGCTTATTTTGTTATACTGTGATCGTTCAATTTATTTATTAAGCATACTTCACAAACAACATAATATTTTATCGGTTTTTAGGAAAACATATCTATATTCAACAAAAGCACCCTTAAAAGTTAAATGATGATGATTAAGTGTATATTCAAAGTTAATATAATTTTTCATAAAGACATAACAAATATTATATAAATCTAGAAGATATAGTGAGTAAAATAAGACGAAGCCACATAACATTTACTATCGACAAATATTGAATAGTGGCAGTTGGCATGACATTAGAAAAGTATATTAACATGTCAAAATATTTATTCAAAAGTAAAGTTTAATTTTAGTCCTCATGGCTTTACTAAACGTTTAAAAGTGGGACCTATATTTTAATAAGTCATAATATTATCCTTATCGTTTGCATTTTACTATGAAAATGGTTTGTGGTCAATAACCTCGTTAATATTTTTTATTAGATGAAGTGCAATTTTGTTTTTGTTTTTCTTAATCTTGTTCTCTAGTTTTCTTTTAAATATTTTACTTTATCATATATATCAACACTATTATATTATTTCTTAAATAAGTTTTTTTTGGAAAAAAAGCATATACATATGCGGGACAATCACCCTCATCTCCCCCATTGCTCTTATCTAACCCCATGGGCAAGACAAGAACACACATGGACAATCACCAGTGACAAACCTTCCACATTTTTAACAGAGTTATTCTGAAAATGTCCTCATTTAACAGACATTTTTAACGTAGTTAGTAATCAGACACGATTTTCAGAATAAGATGCAAATCATAAGAATAATTTATAGACTTATTAAAGTGGAGGTACCACTTTTAAACCTTTCACTAGACCATTTGTCTTTTAAGGAGCGATGTCGTGATGCTGATTTCCGACTTGGTTATGCCGAATGTGGACCCATCCTAAGAACAAAAATACAAACTCATTAATCAATCAATTAATTAAGGGACTTATATTAATATTATATTAATCTAAAACTCAAAGTACTTATATATATGTCAACATAACCCCCACCGCTCCAACACAACTGGAGCTCGGCTACCTCCATAACCAAAAGCATGGAGATGCAGAAGTTTGACGACCATCCAAATGTTGTTACTGGAGAAAATGGAGACTTTGAATCGGCACTTCCATCTCCTGCCCATAACGCAAGTTTTGCACGGTCAGTACTTCCATTTTCATCTTTTATATTTTGATCATGTATTCTTTATTAGGTTTCGTTTACTTAAAGAGGGTAGGCATTGAGCCCCTCCATTGAAATGGTCATACTTTGAAAAGTATGAAATTTGTGAGATTTACAGTTTTTTTGTTGTTAGTTGTAATTCAGTTAGGACTTGTGTGTCTTATTTAATGATATGTCTATGTCTTTCCAAAAATCCAGATTTCTAATGTTTGATATAGTAGGAGCCTTTTGTGAAGGGCATATTTTTTGAAGGTTTCATTTATTTGAAGAACAAAACAGTTGAGGCTTATGACTGAGATGCATGCTTTGTTTTAAAAAGATTTCGTTTTATGTTTGACTTTTAATCAGTTTTGTTCTCTATGTATTGACAGGAAGCGATCTAGATATAAAATCGAGGATTGATTTGGATGTCTAGAGAGGGAGTGAATTTAGATGGACCGTGGGAGGGTGAGAGTGTAGTAGTTAATTATTTAAAAGTGAATATGCAACAAAATTTGTTTTAATTCCTAATATTAGCGACGAACAACTTTTCATTTTCAATCGAAATTTCAAAAAGAATTCGTATGTGTATTAACTGATGAACTTTTACGCTGTGTTCTCGAGTTTTTTTTTTACGAAGGAAAGGAAGGAAAAGGGGATGAAAGTAGGAGGGAAAGAAAAAATGTTGTGTTTTCGAGTTTTTTTAAGGAGGGAAAGGAAGGAAAGAGAAGGAAAATATTGCTTATTTTCCTTCCAAAACTTTCCTCCCAAACGTGGGAGGAAACGGAAGAAAAGGAAAGAAAGACATTTAGAAAAAATTAAAAATATTTAAAAAATTATATATATATATATATATATCCATTAGTTACATTTCACTGTTAAATAAATAAGGGTATATTGGTAAAAGTGACATATTTCCTTTTCTTTCTCTCCTACTTGAGAACATGAAAATTTATTTTCTTTCATTTCCTTTCTTTCAATCTCAAGAACACAAATACAAATATTTCTTTATTTTCTTTTCCTTCCCTTTCTTTGTCAAGAAGAATGCGGGGAAGGGTTAGGGAGTAAATTCCAAAATTATGCCTCTTTCGCAAAGATTATACTATTTTTTTTCACTATTTGTTTTTTTATATTAATGAAACACACATTTCTCTCTCTCTCTCTCTCCTTACCTATGTCTCTCTCTCTAACAAATCGTCCAAAACTACCGTCTCCTTGTTGTCGCTACGTACCACCTCTTTTAGTCCTCTTGGATTGTCACTTCTTGACCGTCTGTCTTCAAATCGATTATTTCATATTTTTAAGGAAAATTAATCCAACAACGCTAGCTGTCATCTCAGTCATACACCATGGCAGCCTATGGAATCCCTTCATCGTCCTTGATATCGGCATCCATGTATGATGGTGGAATTCAATCGACAATTGATGCAAGCATGTCCACAACTAGTATATCTTCTCAAATTTGGGAAGAGAAAAACGGAAAAGAACTGAAAGAAATAGGAAATAAAGTTTTTTTATATATGTTTTGTAAAGGGAAAAGAAAAGAAGGGGATGAATGGGAAAAAAACATTTTTTTATTGTTTATTTCCATTTCTTTCTTTCCATATTTATATTTATAGGAGGAATTTTTTTTTGAAAAATAAATGCTATTTTCTTTCATATTCCTTTCATTTCTCTCTTAAAAACTTTATATAATACATGATGGATAACAATTCATGTTCCTTTTTTTTCTTTTCATTCGTGAAAATCAGAGGCTATCTTTTTTATATTATTATTACATATAAAATAACGGTTTTAGTGGTAAAATTGTGTTTATATCTCATTCTTGAATATATTTCGTTTTTTTCTAGTTAATATTTAAAGTCTATATTTCCTTTCCATTTGACTAATGTTTTTTTTTATTCTTTTATATTTCAGGATCTATAGTTACCCAGGAATTTTGTATCTTTTATATGTTGGGGCTCTGCTCATCATGTTTCCATCATTGATAGGACTTGCTCAACTCAAATTTGAAAACAAAAATCGTACAGTCTTCGAAACTAACCCTTTTTTTGCCAACATGGGTGTTGTTGCCTATATCATTGCCATACCAATTGCTATGATTCTCATCTATATAAACACCGACTTAGAAAACTCAGTCAAGGAACGCTTGCATTACAAAATCCTAATCAACGTTTTCTGGTTATCGGCCATTCTTGCTCCTTTCTCGTTTGTGATGGTGTTGTTTATCCCTCATCGGTACAACTGGATTGGCTACTTCACTATAATTGTTCTTTTCCTAGTCATAATCGCATGTAATCTTATTGATCACAAAAATTTATTTGGCAAGAAGGACGAGTCCAACTTGGAAGCTCTCGAGACAGATGAGACGTCAGAGGAGTAAACAAAACTTTTTTTTCCTATAAAAGTCTTGGTATACCGTTACTTGATGAAGTACAAGACATTCTCCTGCCGAACATATATAATTATTGTTGTATGTACTTTTAATGAATGTTGTTTTTGATAACAATATGCAACAACTAATAATTGTGCAATTTATTTTGTACTTTTAAGAATAAAGTTGCTTTTCTATTTGGATCGTAGATGATGTTACATCATTTTAAAACTTTATATATATGTTTATTTGTATAATACAAGTTATTAAAACTTAGATTCAAAATTCAATATCTAACATATTTTTTATAACACATAATTCGCCGTATAAATAAAAATGTGTATCAAGTTATAAGGTACAACTTTTTAAACATACATATTAAGGTGTCTAAAAAAATTTGGCAACCGAATAACTCACATTAACGCGATGAAATTTGGGTACTTAAATGGTTTGGGTTATTTGTTTTTTTAATGCTACAATAGGTATAGAAATAGTCATTAGATTATGCATTTTGCTCTCATATGATTTACTTGCCCTAACACCCTTACTGGAGAGGCCGTTAAGAAAGGTTTGTTCGTGCCCAAAATTTGTTGCACACAGTAATTAAACACACAACAAGCTTAAAATGTATAGAATGGAACCTAAAACCATGTATAGGGATAAGTAGGATGTCGGTCTTCTTAGAGAGCCACGGTCAAGATAACTCGTGTTATGCTGAATGCACATGTGTCATAGTGATTAGCTACTCAATTAAATTAATCAACTTAAGCTCAAAACTATTAATCAAAACCAAAAGCGAATTGGCAAAAATGGCATTACTTTCAAGCATTGGGAGTTTTAGATTGAATTTAACTACTAAACGAATAAAACCGAAACATTATAACTCGACAATTACTAACAAAAGAAAACAAACACGAAGTTAAATTAAAACTTGAGGATTAACAATTTCTAAAGAGACCAAGACTAATCCTTTTAGCTACTAAGAGGGTCTCCAACAAAATCGTCAAAATTTTCCAAAAATAGAGAAAGAAACTTCAAAATCTCTATAACAAAAATACATTCAACTCCATCAGGATCTCCATTTTGGAGATTACAACATTGATTATATTATTAAAATATTTCATTCTTCTAATTAAATTTTCTTTTTTTCGTCTAATAATGTAATTTAAAGTTTCCTATGATGGAAATATATTAAAAAAAAACAATTCTCTCATGATAATCATTTTTTTGGAGTTCTTCATATTTGGAGAATTTCAGACATTCTCTTATACTCTCTCCATTTTGGTGAAAAGTTTTGGATAATTTGTTGTAACAAAAAACTCTCCCAAAATCACAAATATTTCCATTTTCTCCATTTTACGTAAGGATCCAATTAAAACACAATTCTAAAAATAGAACTTTTTTCAAACACATGGTATGCAAACCAAAAATTATAAACTCACCTCAACCAAGATGAACAAAGAGGAGGTTAAACTCAAACAACTTGACTAAACCATGTCTAAGGGGCCGTTTACTACATATTTATCCGTGTAAGCGTTTATCCGTATCACATATACCTTACTGTTCTTATCTATTGAGCATGAAAACTACCTAGAATCTTATCCGGTAAGAGCCATAACAAGGACCTAGAGTCTTACCCGGTAAGCGAGGGAAATGAATCTTACCCGGTAAGCGCTTCCCGGGTTTAAGACGCTTACCAACAATCAATTTTGATGGTCAGAATGTTATACGATAAGGTAAGTGAGGATAATGTCCTTGCCGGTAAGCACTTACCCGATAAGCATTTTGGTAAACGACCCTTAAATCTCAAAAGTTTGATGTAAAAACAATTCGGAAATCGGCACAAAAGAATTAAACCAAAATCAACTCTCATGACTTTTGCAAACTTGATTCCCAAATCATAATAAAGAAAAACAATCGCATTCAACCAACATTCAAATACGTCCCACTGACAAAATCCCATTTGAAACTATGAGTAAAAGGGTGGGGGCGACTTTGCCCAAATACATAACAGGTCCTGGGATCAATCCCAGGTCCAGTAGCCTCAGTCGTTGAGTAAGCCAAAAAATGTCTCTCAAATAAAAACAAGAACCTGGTTAGTTGCTCTCTGTGAATAAAATTCCCATTAGTTTCCGGTTGCTGCTTGATCACCATTGCTGCCCCTCTATGTTCTCAATGCCCCCAAAAACAGAAAGCCAATTCCTCTTTTGTTTAGCAAACTATGCTTTCCTCTTTTCCTTCGCCCACAGCTTTGTTTTTAGGCCCAAAAATAGTTAAATCTAAATTTGGTCCCTATGGTTTATGTAAATTAATGAGTTAAGTCCCTGAACAGAATTTTTAACGAAGGACATTTATGTGGTTTTATTTTTGTAACGGATATGGTCTATTCTAATAACATCTTCGATTAGAGTGCCGTTAGTGAATGGTAGTTTCGTCCATTAATCCTTCCCCTCTCTCTATTTTCATTCTTATAACAAAAAAAATTCTCTGTCTATTTTTATTTTTATAATAGCTTTGGTTTCTCTCACTACTTTTATTTTTATAATAGATTTGGTTACTCCCACTACTTTTATTTTCATAAATGGATTTGGTCCGTCCTTTTAATTAAAAAAAACTTGGTGGATAAAAATATATTTTCTATTTTATGTAAACCACAGAGACCAAAATCTATTTGAGGACCTTGCTCGTTAATTTAGTAAGAAAGCCTTTTTTCACCTTTTTGGCCGGTTGTGGGTGAGGAGGGATTCGAACCCCCGACATTGTGGTTCGTAGCCATGTGCTGTAATCCTCTCAGCTATAGGACACTCTCCGTCTCCACTGGATCTGTTCCAAGGAGTACCCTAAAAAAAGGAACCTTAGTTCTAGAAGATGTCAAAGCGCCTTTATCTCTATAAGAATGGCCCATTCTGAGGTGTGAAGTGGGAGAGAAAGGATGTCATAATTGGGGTTTTGGAATCGACGACCCATTTTCCATTCCTTTTGAGATGCAATTAGAGATGGCCCAATTGGACCCGACACGGGACCGGTTATGGCCCGACTGTCCGGGATCGGCTACACATCAAAACTTGTAACACCTATTGGACTCGACTTTCTAATGACTCTTTTCATGAAAAAATTGTAACACCCATTGGTTATATCATTTTCACTTTAAACACATCAATATCATGTAAGAATTCATGTTTTTTATATAAAAATCATAGCATTTTACAACTCGATCATGAATTAAACATATCAATAATGGTGCACGTGTTGAGTGTTTAATCCTAATGGCTCTAATTTTCAAGGATGGTCGTCTACTTGTCTTTTTTCGATATTCAGTTGTTCAACAGGTGTTTTCTTTCTTTTTTTTTTTTTTTGGCAAGATAGTGAACTTTAAAGATTGAAATGAGTAATTGTTTATGAGAGACTTTATTAGTAAGCTATAAGGCTGCGTTTGGTACAGAGAATGGAATTACAGAGAAAGAGAATTGGTCTAGAGAATAGGAATTGACTCTCCTGTTTGGTAGCACAGAGAATTCAGCAGAGAAATGTAACAAAGAATCATTTCTCTTGTTTCGGAGCACAGAGATTTCAACAGAGAATTATACCAATCTATCATTTGCATCCATAAATTAATAATTAAAATGCATAAATTAATAATTAAAATGCATTAACTAAATCAAAAAGTAGTTCAACATCATTCCAACCAAAGTCATACCAAAACATAATTACTTCAACATAGTGAAACCAAAAATACAAGTAGTTCTATGAATCTCAAAGCAACAGGTTATCAATATATAACAGAAATCGAGATACTTACCAAGCCGTCGCCGGAGAAGAAAGCCTAGCCGTCGTCGGAGAAAAAAGCGGCTGAAGAAACCTTGGTCGCCACAGAAAGAGAAGGCAACGATGGTGTGAGAAACAGACATATAGAGAGAGACAGCGAGCAAGAGAGAGAGCGAGAGAGAGAGAGAGAGAGAGATTACCAGTCGCCGGAGAAGAGACCTCGCCGGTGGAGAGGGAGAGAGAGAGAGAGAGAGAGAGAGAGCGACGTGAGTTTTGAGGGATGTGTTTTTTTTTGGGAACCAACCCTCCGTGTCTTTTTTTCAATTCCCAGAGAATCCAATTTTTCAATTCCCACATTTTCTTTTCATTTTGGAGGGAAATAAAAGTAGAGAAATGGAAATAATTTATTTCTTAGGTTTTCTTTTCTCTGACTTACCAAACAAAGGAATTAGGGTCCATTTCCATTTCTCTGCCTTCAAATCTCTGTACCAAACACACCCTAAGAACTTAATGATAAGCCATCTTTTATTTTCCCGATTCATGAAGATCTTCTCAAGGTCCGACTCCCAATTGGCCAATTGTTTATTGGAGTCCAAAAATATTACATAAAATCATAAATAATTAAATACTAAATTATTCTATATTATATGATATATATAAAATTAAAAAATACAAAATATGCGGTGCAGTGCAGTTTGAACTGTGGTTTGATAACTCAAAACTGCAAACCGTACCGCAAAAATTCTAAACCACGCTTTGAGGTGCGGTGCGGTTTGAACCGCGGTTTGACGCAATCCGCACCGCATATTGCGGTGTGGGCGGTTTATACTATTTAACGGTTTGGATGAACATGTCTAGTTAAAACTATCGGTGGTTTGTTACCTTGCGTGCTTTGTAATCGAGTTTTTAGTGGTGTTGGTTGCTATACATTTTTGGGGTTTCAAACATCTGAGTTTGATTCGTAATGATAGCGTAGAAGGTTTTATGTTGTCATTTTGTCTATATAGGAGCGACGTAGAGATGTCCGAAGGTGGGACCCACAACAAATGAGGACCAAATTCTAAACTATATTGTAGTATTAATTAATTAATTAATTGTAGCTTCAAAGCAGCCTATTTATATGTCTTTAAGACTCCTTTCCATTCTATCAATTGAACCCGTATTAGTCTCAAAACCCATGCACCCGACTCACCGGAGCTCCAAAACCAAAATCAAAACCAAAACCAAAACCATGGAGATGGACAACCATTCAAATGATGTTGTTACTGGAGAAAATGGAGATTTTGAGCTTTCCGACCATTATGAACAAGACTCGTCTCATTCTACCTGCAATTACGGAAGCCTTTCCGGGTGAGTTCTGTTTTCGTCTTTTTAATCCAACAAAAATTAAACACTTTACTTGAAGAGGGTAATTAAGCATTAAGATTTGTAATGTGTACTCTCCATCGTCGGAGTCGGTCAATTGAGTGCATATCATGTTTTTGTAATATTATTTGGACTCCCTCTCTCACAAGTGTATATATATATATATATATATATATATATACATATGATTATATGTGTGCATGCGATGGCTGAGCCACGTTGGAGCCCTTGTAGGAGAGTAATATTCTTTGGACTCCCTCACTCACAAGTGTCCTCATCCATGTATATAAAGTTGGAGAAATTGAATGACGGTGGTCGCTATTTTCTATATCTATAATAAATAGTTCTTAAACTTCTTTTGTTATATATACTTTTGGTCCCTACAAAAATGAGTTTGTGTAATTTCATTTTTTATATTGGTTTTTGTCACAAGATCGTTAATTCATGTGGTTTTTCCGTCTATTTTAAGTTCAAGTAAAAGTGGGGTTCATCCACTACAAGTAATTCACATCTTTAATTCATATATAACAAGTCAATCGCAAGCGATGGTGAATGTGATAAAAAACAAGATACATGGGATACATTATTGGATAAAAGATTTGAGAAGTTGGTCGATAGGTTTTCGACCATCCGATAGACTTGTCTCGCTTAGGATTGAAGGAGTCCCTTTACATGCTTGGAAAAAGGTCTTTATGAAAATTGCTAGTAACTGGGGGAATGTTCTGAATGTTAGAAACTGCCAATTGGAAGAATGTTCAAATAAGTTCTGGTTAGCTCATGATCGGTGACAAGAATTAGTGAATTGGCTATCAAAGTGGGAAATCTTTTTTATGTAATCAAAATTGAAGAAGAAGATGGTGGATTCTTGGAAGCTCAAGTAGGAGAAGAGGAGGAAAATTTTGCGGGTGAAAGTGTGGCGGACAGAGATGATTCGACCATACCGTCAGAATGGTCGGAAGAGGAAGGAAGGAGTGATGAAGATTGGAGGGTTGAGGAAAGTGTAATAGAAAAGAAAAACCAGGAGCATCCAGAAAAAGATCAGATAGTAAATCAGGACGAAGAAGAGTTCGGTGATTCGGAAAATTGTAGGAGAAATCAGAAAGAACATGAGACGGAGGATCATCGGGAGAAAAGTCCAGTGGCCGGAAGAAGGTTGGAGGAATCGAAAGACGTTAGGGGAGATGAAGGGACAAAGGGAGTAGGTGACACAATCATTTCTCCGAATTCCCAAAAGCAGAATCCAAGTCCCGAAGTAAAAAAATCTGAAGAAGTGGCAAAGGATACTAAGGGTAGTAAAAACAAAAGTGGAGGAATAAGAGAAGAATTGGAAGTGGGCTTGTCAGGGCCTGATAATTTCGGTGAGTTGGGTCCACAAAAAGAAAAGAATGTTGATGGGCTGGGTCAAGAAAGGGGAAGTGGGTTCCAAAATAAAAAATACCCAAGGAATGGTGAATCAATAAAAAACACGGAATTCATAAGTTCGCCAAAGGAAACCCAACCTGGAAACTCAGAGGAGAAAAGTACCGAAGGTGGTGTCAACAGAGAAAATCGTGGAAAACTTCAAAATAAATTCGGAGAGAAACTAAAGAATAGAAGGATAGAGAGTTGTGCATTTGGGAGGAGTACAATTAGTTTCCATTTTCTGAAAAAAAGGGCAAGGAGTAGTCAACAAAACAAAAGTATGCAGAAGCGATCACAAAAGGATGGAGAAATACCTAAGTCAGAGAAAGTGAAAGCGATAGAGGAAGAAGGATTACGCCCAAGTCAAATTTCCCTATCGTCCGAAATAAAAAGTTCGGACGTGATGGAAGAATTGGAGGAGTTTGGAAAGGAAATTGGGGTGGATTGGGATAGTGGAGCTTGTACGGGAAGAGAGAAAGGAGAAATTATCAGGTAATTGGATTCTCGGTAAGTTCGGGTTAAGTTATTATTCATGAAAATAGTATCGATCAATGTGAGAAGGCTAGGATCAGATTTTAAAAAAGCTTGGTTGAAGGAAATATGTAAGAAAGAAAAACCTTGTATGTTGGGTATCCAGGAATCAAAAATGGGGAGAGTGTCAAACAGTCTCGTGGATAATATTTGGGGTTCAAATGAGGCGGATTTCGTTCAAATCGCGGCCTCGGGGATATCGGGAGGTTTGTTGCTTATTTGGAATAAAATTACCTTTCAATGTGAGTTCGTAATCGAAGACGATAACTTTGTGGCGGTGGTGGGAAAATGGGAAAATATAGAAGGGGTTGTAGGGTGTGTGAATGTTTATGGACCATGGGAACAGAAATATAGAAAGGAAGTCTGGACCAAGTTGGAGCAATTGTGTGCAAAGGAGGAAGTAAAATGGGCGATCTTTGGCGATTTTAACGAAGTGCGGGGAAGTCATGAAAGATTGAATTCGGCTATTTGTACCAAAGGTACGGAAGAATTCAATGATTTTATTCGTAAAAATTATTTAATTGATGTGAGAATGGGGAGACAAAAATTCACAAGAATAAGTGACGATGGAACCAAATTCAGTAAATTAGATAGGTTTTTGGTCACAAAAGAGTTTGGGGCTCAATGGAAAAACTTGGGGGCAACAACCTTGGATAGAAAATGGTCGGACCACTTCCCGATTATGCTAAGTGACAAGAGGATCGACTTTGGTCCGGTTCCGTTTAAATTTTTTGATGTGTGGCTTAGAGAGGATAGTTTAGAAGAGGTGGTAAAAGAGGCTTGGGAAAAAGAGGTAAGGTCAATTAGACCGGATTGTAGGTTCAGGGACAAACTTAAGAATGTAAAATTTGCGTTGAGGAGTTGGCGTAAAGATAAATGGGGGGAGGTTGATAGAGAGTTGTTGATAGCGAAAGAAGAAATGAAAAAATGGGAAGAAAAAAGGGAGTCAAGCCCGTTAGAGGAGGTTGTTAGAAAACAATGGTTAGAGGTTAGGAAGAAGTGGCTAGGGTTGGAAGAAAAGAGTTTAGAGATGGCTAAGCAAAAAGCTAAGATTAATTGGGTAAAAGACGGGGATGAGAATTCTAAATTATTTCATATGATGAGCAAAAATCGGGAAAGGAAAAACTCAATACGGGGGCTACTCATAGATTCGGTATGGTCGGAGGAACTGATTAAGATTAAAGATTTTGTGTTCGATTTTTTAAAAAGAAGTATGCTAATCAAAGAGGTAGCTCACCAAAGCTGAAGTCGGACCGAATGAAGAAGCTTTCAGAGGAGGAGGCCATATATCTAGAGAGAATGATATCGGAAGAGGAAGTATGGGATGCGGGTGTAATAAATCGCCGGGACCGGATGGATTTTCGATAGGATTTGTTAAGAAATTTTGGGGGATCATAAAAGCGGATCTATTGGCGGTGATAAATTGGTTTTGGGAAAAAAGGGAAATAAGTGAAGGATGCAACGCTTCGTTCTTGACGTTGATTCCGAAAAACCCAAATCCAATTGGTCTAAATGATTTTAGACCTATTAGTCTTATCGGTATACTCTATAAGGTGATATCGAAAATTTTGGCGGAAAGAATGACGGCGGTGATGGGAAAGCTAATAAGCAAAGAGCAAAGTGCATTCATAAGAGGAAGATCAATCCTTGACGGGATCCTTATAGCTAACGAGACGGTGGATTTTTTTGAGAAGATCAAAGAAGAAGGGAATGATTTTTAAAGTGGACTTTGAGAAGGCGTATGATACGGTGGAGTGGTCATTCCTTTTGGATGGACTTAGTAACATGGGGTTCGGATCAAAGTGGAGAAATTGGGTAAAAGCATGTTTAAAGTCATCAACGATTTCCGTGCTAGTTAATGGAGCTCCTACGAAGGAGTTTCCAATGGAGAGAGGTTTAAGGCAAGGGGATCCTCTCGCTCCCTTCCTTTTTTTGGTAGTCGAGGAAAATTTACACATCATGATGGAGGAAGCAATTGGAAAAAATTTATTCAAAGGTGTTAAAGTGGGGAAGGAAGAGATCACGATATCACATCTTCAATATGCAGACGATGCTATTTTCTTTGGCTAGTGGAGCTCATCAAACTTAAAAAATTTAATGAAAGTGTTGAAGTGTTTTCATGCGGTCTCGGGATTAAAGCTGAATTTGAGTAAGAGTAAATTGTACGGGGTAGGTGTCCCGGAAGAGGAAGTCAATGCACGGGCACGTAGCCTAGGGAGTGGAAGTGATAAACTGCCTTTCATATATCTCGGACTTCCGGTAGGATCGTCAATGAGAAGATTTTCTCATTGGAAGGTGGTGATCGATAAGATGAAAAATAAACTTACGGCTTGGAGATCAAAACTGATCTCGTTTGGAGGAAGATGGACGTTGGTAAGATCGGTCCTCGGTAATGTTTCACTATATTTTTTTTCATTGTTTCGTACCCCGATAGGTGTGTTGAGAGAATTGGAGAGCATGAGGAGTCGAATTTTTTGGGGGGGAGGGACCGGTGAGGAAGAGAATGAGAGGAAAGGTAGAGCGTGGGTAAAGTGGGAAAAGATGTTGGGATCGTTTGCGAGGGGAGGGCTGAATTTTGGGGGCCTAAAAGAAGCAAATTGGGGTTTACTTGGGAAGTGGTGGTGGAGATTCCACAATGAGTCCGAAACGTTATGGGTTAGGATAATTAAGAGTGTTTACGGAAGGGATGGTGGGCTATTGGAGGGTACACCAAGGGGACCGGGGGGAAACTCGATATGGTCAAATATAATTAAGGTAGGGAAGGATATCGATAAGGTTGGTCTTAACTTCTCGGAATCCTTTAGCAAAATTGTAGAGGATGGAGAAAACACAAAATTTTGTGAGGATAGATGGACATCTAATGGAAGATTAAAGGAGAGATTCAAACGGTTGTGTTGATCCAAACTCTCTCAGTGATTTGATAACGACCCTCTTCTATACTTAGTGAAAATTACGTTTTAATATGTATTAGTGTTTCACCATCAGCGATCAGACTGAGTCTGTTCAGTTATCGCTGATAGTCTTTCTTGTAAACATTTCTATGTATTAGTGTTTCACTATCAGCGATTAGACTGAGTCTGTTTAGTTATCGCTGATAGTTTCTGATGTAAGCATTTAACGTAATCCCTGAAGACAAGTTTCACGTCAACAGATGTTCATAGCTGAATCAAAGACGAAGCTGCTGAACAAAGACAAGTCTACTAGTGACCTGATGCGGATATCAGTGAAGCAAAGACGACTCTACTCATACGCGAAGAATGCGATCAATGATCATTTAGCTTATGCCTCAAGTCTCTTTTGTCTTACATTGCACAACCAGTACGATGTATCAGAATGGACATGTCTCTGCCACAATTCGTACAACAACTCTGTCAACTACACTGTTCATGATACGGCCGAAAGCATGTCTCCCAAAGTCAGACTCTATCAGCCAATCAATGAAGGACACGTGTAAAGTGCCCTGCCATGCATTTAATGCATAGGGTATAAATAGAAAGATTACCTCTTCATCTGAAGAGTGTGCTCACCTCTAGCCTTCATCTTTCTATCTTATAGAAACCTTTTTTTTCTATATTCTCCAATCCCCATTCTCTATATTCTTGTGCAACCATGTTAGTGTTTTCTTAAGTTTGTTTATATTGAGTTCTACTTAATCTTATTCCGCAACAGACTTGTAAATTGTGTTTGATTTATCAATAAACAATTTATTAAACTTTAAATTCTGTGTTTGTATTCAACCCCCCCCCCTCTACAAACTTGTTAAGCACCTCCGGGACCAACAAGTGGTATCAGGGTAGACTGTTTAAACTGATAAACAAGATCTTGCTATATTATCTTCCTTGCTATTCTAAAATGGCACTTAACACAAACATAAACTACTATGATAATGGTTCACTTTCTAAACCTCATCGATTTAGCAGAGATAACTTCTCTCTCTGGAAGAATCGAATGATGTTATTTCTTGAAGGTGCAGATCCCACAATACCTGAGTACGTAGCAAACGGACCCTATGAACCTGTCCAAATCATAGCTGTCGTTCCAGCTACTCCCACCACTCCTTTTATTCCTGAACGCTATATTGCTAAGGAAATGAGACAATGGAGTGATGAAGACAAAAAGAAGGTTGGTATCGATGCAAGGGCAAAGACCATTATCTCTATGGCTCTGCCTGATGAAGTTTTCCATTCCATCATGCATCTTAAAACTTCTAAAGAAATGTGGGAAACCATATGTGTTCAATATGAAGGCACCACTGAAATCCACGAGACTCGAAAGATTAACTTGGTAAGACAGTATGAAAGTTTCATCGCTGGTAAGAATGAATCTCTCTCTGATGTTCATCAGCGGTTTAACTGCCTAATCATTGATCTAAGAACTGTTGGTAGGACCTATTCTAATTCTGAGGTCCTAACAAAATTCTTGGAATGTCTTCCTGAATGCTGGGACAGTTATTCAATATGTCTCAAGCTGACAAAAGACTTAAATTCTCTTTCTCTCAGCACCTTGTATGGAATATTGCTCAACTATGAGCAATCAAACCTTTTGAAGAAGAATCTTATAAAAGATTCTAAAGACTCCAAAAGCACTCCTGTTGCTTTAGTTTCTTCAGAGATAATTCCATCTCAGCGATCTACTCTCACCATCACTGAGTTAGATTCTGAATCTGAGGATCTATCAGACACTGATCTTTCAGAGTTTGATGAGTCATTACCACTCTTGACAAACTCTTTAAAGAGATTTGCAAGAAAGAGCAATTTCCGAAGAAATAAGCCTCTCTCCCTCACTGCCAAAATCAACCCCTGTTGATAAGGCTACTGTACTTGCTTTAACCGTGAAAAGATTGGACACTTTGCAAGTGAGTGCAGGTCGAAGAAAGTCTTCAAACCTTCTACCTCGAGAAGATCCAGCGATGACAAATACCTTAAGCTGAAAGAGAAATATCAAAAGTTGAAAAACTACAAGCGAAAAGGTAAAGGTCTCATCGTTGAAGAACATGATTGGTCTGAATCAGAAGAATCAAGTTCTGATGAAGAAGAAGTCGCTAATCTTTGCCTCATGGCTGATATTAAGGAAGAAGTGGAAGAACCAACTGAAACTTCTATGATCTATATATAATCTCAGGTATCTATCTCTACTAATCCCTCTCTACCTGAATCAAAGAGAAGTCGTGCGGTTGATGTGCTGACGATTGATCTTTACAATGCTCTAAACGGCAAATCTCTAGTTAAAAGCAAAAACGATGATTTAACCGAACAACTGGAAAAATGCCATGAAAAGATCAGAGAACTAACTCTTTTAGAGGAAAGTTTGAAATATCAAGTTGTTGTAAATAAAATCATCAGCATAGAACGCGAACAAGCCATCGCTGCTCTAAAAGCAGAAAAGGCTACTGTTGAAAAATGGTGCAATTCCTCAACAAAGATCACTGAGATAATAAACGCTCAAATTCCTGGCGGTGATAAAACCGATCTTGGTTTTTGGAAACCACAGGATGAGCATAAAGAAGACAGTTCCATGCTTAAGTTTGGAACGTTTGTCTCTTCTATCTCAGACACTTCTTATAATCAGTTCTATCCTTCATCATCTTCTAATCCTATCCCTGAGGAAAAATCCAAAGGCTCTAAGTCTGCGGATAAATGAAAATCCATTCTCCATCCTCAGAAGGCTACCTAGAAAGCAAAGCTGAAAGTTCCTTCTAAACCTTCAGTGAATCAATCGTCTAGCTTTGTGATAGAAATCTTTGATCTCGGTCCTCCAAAGCTAAAGATTGATCTTAAGCCTAAGAGATCTGAAGAAATAATAATTCCTCCCAGATCTCATGAGAAAAGCATTCTTGGAGCTGGACCCGCTCATCTTAAATTCTCAAAACCTTCTACTTCTGGTCCTAAAACCACTTTCAAATATAGAAAATGCTATCATTGTGGATTTACTGACCATATTGCAAGCAAATGTCCAACTGCCACTAAAGCTGATAAATCAGCTAAAGTGAAGATGAATGCCTCCAAGGCTGAGAAGGTCACCAAAGCTGAAAAATCTACCAAGGTGAAGAATACCACTAAGGTTAAGAAATTAACCAAAGTGAAGATTACCACTGAAGCTGAATCCTCATCTGCTGTGAAAATTGCTGAACCTTCCATCTCCACTAACCCTAAAGGACCCATTGAAAAGTACCAAACAAAGCTTAATCTTCCTTATGTGTGCAGGGTTCAAAGGGTATCTGGTATCTCGATAGTGGATGCTCTCATCATATGACAGGACAAAAATACCTGCTCACTGAATACAAGGAAGAGAAAGGTCCCTCTATGACCTTTGGTGGAAATGGAAAAGGATATACCCGAGGGTTTGGTGTCCTCAGCAATGGGACAACTACCTTCAGAAGAGTCGCGTATGTAGATGGACTGAAGCACAACCTTCTGAGCATCAGTCAGCTATGTGATAAAGACTATGAAGTTCGCTTTTCCAAGAAAGCATGTTCAGTGATGAATGAAAAAGAAAAACTTGCTCTCAGTGGTTATCGTAAAGAAAATGTCTATGTAATAGATATGGACTCTACTACCACTGAAAACATATGTTTTCTCTCTAAAACCTCTTCTGATGTCAACTGGCTATGGCACAAAAGGCTCTCTCATCTAAATTTCAAAACCCTGAATTCTCTCTCTTCTAAGGAACTGGTGTCTGGTCTTCCTCAACACTCATATGTTAAAGAATCTCTCTGCTCAACATGTGAAAAAGGAAAAAAAGACAAAAGCTAGTTTCAAGTCTAAACAAGTTTCCTCAGTGACAAGTCCTCTTCAACTCTTGCATATGGATTTGTTTGGCCCTGTCAACATCCAATCAATAGCTGGAAAGAAATATACAATTGTCATTGTAGATGAATACTCTCGCTACACCTGGGTTATCTTTCTTCGCTGCAAGAGTGATACTCAAGAAGAACTAATATCTTTTGTTAAAAAGATAGAAGTGCTGAATAATCTCACTGTTTGTTCAATAAGAAGTGATCATGAAACTGAGTTCAAAAACAGTTCTCTAAACAATTTCTTTGAGAATGTAGATCCCAGTGCAGTGCAATCACAAGTAAATATGATCAAAGATGAACAGTTTATAGACCACAGTAACTAGTCATATGATTGATAATACTTCAAAGGTTTAGGTTTACAGAGAGAATTTCTGATTAGGATATGTAAACCTAACGACTAGTAAACTGAATAATGAATTTCTCTTAACCTATTCAACTGTTCAACCCTAATTATGAACTAAATAAGCCTTTATATACTAGGCTTACAAGCAATTGGGCTTTATGGGCTTGGGCCCATCTTAATAAAATAACTTTCAAATAATTACAAATCAAACCCTTATAAATACTTTATTCCACTTTCAACACTCAGGACTTTCAGTCCTAACAATCTCCCCCTAAAGTTGAATAAAGCATTTATCTTCTTGAACAACTTCAGGTCTTGATCTTCTTTCCCTCTTGAATCTTTGAAGAACTTTGGTGTTGTATGTCTTCATGTCTTTCCACGCTCCCCCTTGAATAAAGCTCTTGGTCTTCATAGAATCAACTTTGTAACCAGATTCAATGTACAGTAGCCTCGACTGAATGCACTATCACGCAGCTTTTAACTGTAGAAACTCAATCACATCGGATCAGCACACAAGAAAGATAATGTGAGAGTTACGTGATATTCCACGGTGCTTCTTCAGTTTAAAACACAGAATCTGTCTTTGAACCGCGAGTTGAATAGACTTTCAGCTTAAGAACTTGTTTCAATCAGCTCGTAGGAGGAATGATAAACAAATTTGTAGCAGACACCACATGATACGGGAAAGAAACAATACAAACTTTGAAAACTTCACTGTCTTCAGACAAACAAATTTAGCATTAAACTCATATCTTCATCTCTTTGATCTTTAGACCGTCTTCAGAAAAACAAACTTTCCTTTGAAATTGAACTTTTTGAAAACTTCTCCCCCTTTTTGATGATTGTGAGCATCATGATCATCAAAACTTCTTCAATTTCAACGCATTCTTTGATCTCCCCTTTATGATAATATGATATTCTTCGTCCTTTGATCTGAGTATCCGTCAATTCATGAAATGTATATATCCGAATCTTTTCAAATTCAGACATAATGGACAATGTAACCCTGATTCAACAGATGAAACAGTTAGTATGCCTGTAAGTAGCACAGAGCCACTTTGTACAACGGATGTACATTGGAAAGGAGTTTTTGTGATGTTCACTCCCCCAGGGCTTCCATCCAATCATCGAAAAACCACAAAGTAATTTTCTATGAATGTTATGACAAGAAAACTCATTTCTTGTGTGCTCGTGCAAGTGTAGAAATGATTGAAGCTACTTAGCTTGACCAGGCTCAAAAATGTGTAAACTGTTGAGACAGCAACAGATATTACACGGACTCAATGTGCATGAAAGAGGTGCGAAGGTGGGGCAACTTTCCTTCTTTTTCAATATCTAAATCTTCCGATTGAATACTAGAAAGCAGATATGCTGCGTCCCCAAAGAAAATGAAACATTTCTTTGTTAAGAAAGAAACGAGTGGTTGGTGGGGTTATATGCAAGAGTTGGCATGGGCTAGATGCCTTTTTCAATGATGGTCACCAAAGAATGTGAACCAATCAGAATATGTGGCTGCCCGGCTCAGAAAGTGGTTGGTGCAGAGTTCTGCTATTCTTTTAACTCTGTGCTCACACGCTCTTTCTTTTTATCATTATGCTCACTTCTAACCAAACTCTCATTTACCATTTTACCGCTCCACACAATGAGAAACACTCAACCCGATGAGTTATCTCCCCCACTCTTTGATTTATGACCCCTCACCCCTCAAACACTCAAGGATAACTTCCGGAGTAGGAAACACTGGTTAACGTGAATCCATGGAAGTTCTGTTTAAGTTCTCACACAAAACCCATGTAAGTCCTAAAAAGAATAGTAGCTCAACAGTTTAACTTGAACATTTAAGCTCAGAATGTATGACACCACTGTCAAAATGTATGCTCATAAGATTTGAGCAATTGAACTTTGAAGATTTCTCAAAACAGATATATTGAATGAATGAAATGAAATCAAGAGAATTGTTTTGAGAATCTGACAGTGTATCAATCAGATCACATAAAATGGATAGGGTATCAAAGAATTGGATATTTTGTTTATATGAACGAATATAAACAAATTTTGCAATGAAAGCACAAGATTAGAAATAATGATTTATGCTCAACAATATTGAATATCAAACGGGGGTATTACCATCGAAAAATTGGTTCATTATGAGACATGGTAATAACGAATACAAATGAAGTACTGAACATGTGTGTGTGAATACGTTACAGTATAAGGATAAGATAATACGCAAGTATTGATCTTTAGAAACACACAGTCAGTTACACATTAAAGCTCAAAAAAAAATGAAAAACATTTAAATTCACACTTCTAGATTCATAAAACCTTTTGAAAATCAGAAGTGGTTTGAACATTTCAGAAACTGTTTTTCATGCTGGAAAGTTGTTCGTCTTCCAAACAATCAGAGATTTAGAGTTAGAAGATACTTACTTTTAAGCTCCCCCTCAAATCATGATATAATGATTTAGGTCTTTTAAGCTCCCCCTGGATAGTTGCAAAATATCCAGGTCTGAACGTTGAAGAACGGGTCCTGATCTGTCATGTAATCAGAAGCCAAATTTCGTTGAAGTCCGGGTTCTAAGTTGATTTACTTAGAAGCCATACTTCTTCTACTCCCCCTTGATAGTAGGTGCCTGCAACAGAGAATCAGTTTTCGGTTTTGGTACCCACTGGTATTTGGGTCCTCGAATGTTAGTTGCAGTTCTTGTGGGGGATATAGAATAAGAACCATACCAGAAATGATCACTGGTTTTGTGAATGTGATCATGTGTATTACAATAAGAACAGTGGTATTTCTTACCTGATAACCTGAGTAATTGATCTCTCGAGTAGATATGATCAGGTTTACTTTTACTCGCTTTGTTCTTCTTGGCATTGACCGCATGTACACATGATTCTTTTTCTTTCAGCTCATCTTCAACTGGTTTCTTCTTCCAGACCAGTTCCTCATCTTTGTATCTCCTTCTTCTAGAGCGTGTACCTGAACCATCTATATTGCTATCATAGAAAAGGTTAGTTTTACGAATTCGATCAAAAGATTTAACTGACCTGTGTGAAGAGACATATTTCTGATTTGAGCTTGATACATTCTTTTCAAGCACTTTAATCGTTGAGGCAAAGTTGTCTCTTTCTTTAACAAGCAGGTCAATCTTCTTCGTGAATTCAGACTTCGTTCTCTGCTCTTGTAGTGCCTTCTCAGATAGTTCAGATAATTTGGCAGTTAGCTTTTTTATCTCAGTCTCAAAGATGCTTCTCTCTTTTTCAAATCCCTTCTCAGCATCATTTCTTTGGCCTGATATTTCCTTGAAGAATCCAACATTCTTCTGTTCAATGGCCTTCTTCTCTTTGGCAAACTTCTCTCTTTCTAGAATGATTACTTTCTGAAAATCAGAAACTTGCTGAGAAAGTTTTATGCATTTCAGCTCAACTTCTTTCTTCTCCTCAGCACATTTTCTCGAGAATTCTGAGAACTTCTTTGCGAAAGATTTCTCTTTAGTCTCAAAATCAGATTTGTTGTTGGGAACTGAAGAATTCATCAAGTGTGGTTAATGCTGCTGGTTCAATATTAATACTGCTAGAAGACATAAAGGTTAGTACTGCTAAGTGTTACTACTGCTAGTGTTAATTAATACTGCTAGTCAAAGTTAGTACTGCTTGGTCAAAGTTAGTACTGCTTAGCTAGTTAGTACTGCTAGTGGTTAGTACTGCTTAGTAGTTAATACTGCTAAAAGGAAGTTAATGCTGCTGAAGATTAATACTGCTTATATGATGAAGATTCGTATGAAAGGATATACATGGAAGCTTAGAGATATACATAGAAGATATACTGAAGATATTTTATTCATTGTAATTATCTTTGTATTCAGTATATATATATAAAGTATTGTTTAGAATAAAAAAAAAAAAAAAAATCAACCTCAAGGCATAGATCCTAATTCTAGAGAAGTAGAATTCGTATTGGTGAGCCTGTTCATCAATATTGAGGTTGAGTGAGTAATCTTGTAACTTCAAAGCATTCAACAAAAGCTTACAGTTTGTTAGTCATATTTTCTGTATTGATTTACTATTTCATTGAATATCAAAGTGTTATTCCGCAAACTTCTTTGATATTGTTTCTGAGAATTAATTCTTGTTGAGAATTCGATCCTGACAAGTGGTATCAGAGCTAAATTCTCTCAGAAACAGTTATTCATCATGGAAAATCTTACAGAATCAAGCAGTACTTTGGTCTCAAAAGTTCCAATGCTCAGATCCAATGAATTTGACATGTGGAAAATCAGAATCAAGCAATATATTCTCCTCACAGATTACTCTATGTGGGACATCATTGAGAATGGCCCATCTGATGGAGGAAAGATTGGTGAAGATGGCAAAAGAACTCCTCCAAAGACAGATGCAGACAGGAAATCAAGACAGACAGAGATGAAAGCCTTGAGCACACTGCTCTTGGCCATTCCAAATGAGTATCAACACCAATTCTGCAATTGTACTGATGCACAGATGCTCTGGAATGCTCTAGAGAAGAGATTCTCAGGTACTAAAAGTACCAAGAGAAATCAAAAGGCAATCTTAAAACAACAGTATGAAAACTTCATCTCAACTAAGAATGAGTCCATGACTCAAACTTTTGACAGGTTTAATAAACTAATTGGTGAACTAGCTACTATGGGAGTACAGATTGATCAAGATGATGTGAACAGAAAGTTCTTAAGGTCTCTTGGAGATGAATGGACCATGTACACTGTGTCATTCAGACAGAATGATCAGTTGGAAGACAAAGAACTTGATGTACAATGATCTTAGAGTATTTGAAGCTGAGGTAGAGGCAAAGAAGAAGCCTTCTGGATATGTTCATAATGCTGCACTCCTATCAGCATCAATTGATTCTACTGCTAACCCTGAATCAGTTAATGCTGCTAATGGATCAAATCTAGATAAAGGCACTGATTATGTATTTGAAGCTCTTCTTTCTAATCATGGAAATTCCTCTTTGATCAATGATGACTTAGAACAACTTCATCCTGATGATCTGGAAGAGATGGATATTAAATGGCAGATGGCCATGCTCTCCATGAGGGTTAAGAAGTTTATAAAGAGGACTGGAAGAAACAACTTCTCACAAAGAAGAGAAGATGGAGCAGGGTTTGATAAATCAAAGGTAGAATGCTACAAATTCCATCTAAAGGGACATTTTGCTAGAGAATGCAGAAGTGGAATGTCTCACAACAACAACCATCAACAAGCTCAATCTGGAAGCTTCAATAACAACAGAAACTCTGCTCAAGCCCTTGTTTCTCAACAAGGAATGGGGTTTGATTGGAGTGATCAAGCAGAAGAAGCTATTCAGAATCAAGCTCTTATGGCTAAAGTATCTGATCTCCCATCTGAGGTAAGTTCTAATCTCTGTTCTAAAACTTGCATAGACACTGTTAAAAGGTACAGGGATCACAATCAGAAGATGAGTGATGACCTTAAGAGACTAGAAAAGGATATAAAAGACTATGTGAGGATAGTAGAGAGATTTGAAGATCAAATCAAAGGTTTTCAAGCCAATGAACTACAACACTCATATGACACCAATTACTGGCAGTGGGAGAAAAAGGATTTAGAACTTAAACTGACCAAATCTAAAGAGGAGAGTGAAAAACTGAAAGAGGAGTTAACCAAGGTTAAGCTTGATGTAGAAAAGTTTTCCAATGCTTCTAAAGCAATGGACTCCTTACTGCAAAATCAGATTCATGATAAATTGAGAAGAGGAATTGGGTATAATGCCACACCTCCACCATATAACAACAATTACATTCCTCCTACTTCAGACCTGTTAGACACCAAAGATAGGAAGGACTTGCCTGAGGGAGCCACTGAAATAGATCCCTTAGATGAGGTAATTGTTGAGGATAAGACTGAGAAAGAGGTTGGCAAGAGTAAGGAGAACAAGGTGAGTGGTGAGATTTCTATAGAAAACAACATTATCACCAATGAGGATTGTGGAAGGGCTTGGATCAAATCCAAGAACATAGAGAAGACAGAGGAAAAGTCTGGTAAGGTCCATTATAAACAAACCACAGTTGTGAATCCAGGTCCTTGCAAACAGTGTGCGTGTAAGAAGAATAAGCCCCAAAAACAGGACAAAAAGAGGGGAAATCAAAGAAACTGGAATAATCAATGGGCACATAAACAAGGGGTTGATCTGAGTAAAATCAATAGACCAAAACCTTGTTTTATCTGTGGCAAATTAAATCATCTTGCAAAATTCTGTTATTTCAATCCTATGAACCAAAGAATGAATTTCCAAAGATCCATGCAAAAACCCTTTGGTTATAAGAAAATTGAAAAGAACAATGTGGCTAAGAAAACTGTTAAAACTAAAAGCCACATGAAGAAAAAGTATTCTGTTAAAGAAAGTGTCAATATGTGGATTCCTAAAAGCACTAAAACTGTTAGTACTGCTACCACAAATAGTGCTGCTGACAATGATAGTGCTGCTAGAAGTAATACTACTGCTAACAATGTTAATGCTGCTAACAAGGTTAGTACTGCTAAACCTGTTAGTACTACTACACCTGTTAGTACTGCTAACTCTGTTAGTACTTCTAAGGTTAGTACTGCTTCTAGTGTTGATTCTGCTAAGCCAATCATATTGACAAAGTACTCTAATAAAGAGTGCTCTGAGTTTAAAAACCTCATTAAAAAGGAATGTAAATACTTTGATGAGAAAGGAAGATCCAAGATCACTTTGGATTGGGTCCCCAATCATACTAATTGATTTATTTAATGTGCAGGGCAACCAACAGCTCAAGGGAAAGAGCATATGGCATGTTGATAGTGGTTGCTCTAGGCACATGACTGGCAACATGTCATGCCTTCAGGATTTCAAGCAAATTAATGGAGGACATGTTGCATTTGGAGACAATCTTACTGGTGGTAAGATAAGTGGAACAGGTAATGTCACCAAAGGTAAGATGACATTTGAGGATGTCTACTATGTTGATCAATTAAAGTACAACCTGTTAAGTGTATCACAGGTTTGTGACAAACAACATAGTATATTATTTACTAATACTGAGTGCATGATTCTTGCTCCAGGGTTCAAGGTAGTTGATGAAAGCATGATACTACTTAGAACTCCAAGGAAGGACAATGTTTACTGTCTTGATTTGGACAATGTTGATAGTGATTCATCTTTAAATTGTCTTGTTTCAAAAGCTTCTATAGATGAATCCTCCCTTTGGCACAGAAGGATGTGTCACATGAATTTCAAGACTATGAACAATCTTGTTAAAAATAACCTTGTAAGAGGTTTACCTTCAAAAGTCTTTTCATGTGATGATCATTGTGTTGCTTGTCTTAAAGGCAAACAACACAAAACTTCACATAAGACCAAAGAGTTAAATTCTGTTTCTTCTTGTCTCCAGTTATTACATATGGATCTGTTTGGTCCTACAAATGTTATGAGTATAGGCAAGAAATCTTACTGCTTGGTTATTGTTGATGATTACTCCAGATTTACCTGGGTATATTTTCTAAGGTCTAAGGATGAAACAAGTGGTCTTATCAAATCCTTTATTCTAAGAATTGAAAACCAAACTAATCAAAGAGTAAAAGTCATTAGATCAGATAATGGAACTGAGTTTAAAAATCATGATCTAAACACCTTTTGTGAAGGAAAAGGTATTGAGAGACAATATAGTGCTCCTAGGACTCCTCAACAGAATGGTGTTGCTGAAAGGAGAAATAGGACACTAATAGAGGCTGCTAGATCTCTGTTGGCTGATTCAAAATTGCCAATTACATTCTGGGCTGAAGCAGTTAATACTGCTTGTTATGTCCAAAACAGAGTTCTAGTGGTCAAGCAAAAGAACAAGACCCCATATGAGCTTTTAAATCAAAGAAAACCTTTTATTGGTTTCTTCAAACCTTTTGGGTGTCCTTGTACAATTCTAAATACCAAATCTCACTTAGGTAAGTTTGATAGCAAAGCAGATGATGGATTTCTTGTTGGATATTCATCTCAGAGTAAGGCCTACAGAGTTTTTAACTCTTCTTCTAGAATAATTGAAGAAAGTGACAATGTCAAATGCAATGAGAACACACCAAATCCTGTTGGGTCTGGACCTCAGTGGCTATTTGACATTGATTCACTAACTAACTCTTTTGGTTTCAGTAATGAGTATACAGGAACAGGTGGTGGAGAATCAGAGATCACACAAGTTCAAGAAAGTATATCTAAATCTGTGATTTTTCCCATACCCACAGTAAATTCAGTTGAAGACTGTGAAAAGGAATCATTTTCTGAATCAAGTCAGAGTGAAGAAGACACTAGAGATGAGGAGACTCAAGAAAACAATGAAGTAGCATCTGAAAATGCTTCAGTTGAGTTGCATGAATCTAATCTTGAGGCTGGATTAAATGAAGAACCTAGTCACAACACCAGAGTTCAGAAGAATCATCCTCCACAGTTGATAATAGGAGATATCTCTTCTCCTATGATGACTAGACATCAAAGCAGACTTCAGGAAATGCAAGATCAACAGCATACAGTGCTTTCTTGTTTCCTATCCCAACTTGAGCCTAAAAAGGCACATGATGCTATGAAAGAATCTAGCTGGATAGAAGCAATGCAAGAAGAATTGTTACAGTTCAAGCTACAAGATGTGTGGGATCTAGTAGACCTTCCTAAAGGTCACAGAGCAATTGGCACAAAATGGATCTTCAGAAACAAGAGAGATGAAAGAGGTATTGTTATAAGAAACAAAGCAAGGCTGGTGGCTCAAGGCTATACTCAAGAAGAGGGCATAGATTATGAAGAAGTTTTTGCACCTGTAGCTAGGATAGAAGCAATCAGACTATTCCTAGCCTATGCTTCTTACATGAACTTCAAAGTCTACCAAATGGATGTAAAAAGTGCTTTTCTCTATGGATCAATTGAAGAAGAAGTATATGTCTGTCAACCACCAGGGTTTGAAAACCCAAGCTATCCAGACAGGGTATACAAATTAAAGAAAGCACTTTATGGACTACATCAAGCTCCAAGAGCATGGTATGACACCCTGTCATCCTATCTCTTGGAAAATGACTTTGAAAGAGGAGTCATTGATAAGACTTTATTTATCAAAAGAAAGAAGAAGGATATCTTGCTGGTCCAAATATATGTTGATGACATTATTTTTGGTTCTACAAGAAACAACATGTGCAAGGAGTTTGAGGATTTAATGCATCAAAGGTTCAAAATGAGTTCCATGGGGGAACTTACTTTCTTCCTTGGACTCCAAGTTCAACAGAAGTCAGATGGCATTTTCATATGTCAATCCAAGTATGTGCAGGATATTCTAACCAAGTTTGGTTTCTCAGAATCAAAACCTGCCAGCACACCTATGGAAACACACAAGCAGATCACAGCAGATCTTGAGGGGGAGGATATGGATGTGCATCATTATAGATCCATGATTGGCTCTCTCATGTATCTCACAGCATCAAGGCCAGATATTATGTTTCCAGTCTGTGTATGTGCAAGATTTCAAGTTAGGCCAAAGCAATCTCACTTTCAAGCTGTTAAGAGGATATTCAGATATCTCAAAGGGCAACCCAGATTGGGACTTTGGTATCCTCATAACTCACCTTTTGACCTAATAGCATACTCAGATAGTGATCTAGGTGGGGCAAACTTGGACAGAAAATCTACTTCTGGAGGATGTCAGTTTTTGGGTGCTAGACTAGTCTCATGGCAGTGCAAGAAACAAACCACAGTATCCACATCTACAACAGAGGCAGAGTACATAGCAGCTGCAAGTTGCTGTTCTCAAGTCTTATGGATTCAGAATCAAATGTTGGATTATGGGGTAACCTTTCTACACACTCCAATCTTTATTGACAACAGCAGTGCTATTAGCATTGTAAATAATCCAGTCAAGCACTCAAAGACAAAGCACATTGAAATCAGGTATCACTTTATAAGAGATTGTAATGAAAAGAAACTTATTCAAGTTGTCAAAGTTCACACTGATAATCAGTTTGCTGATTTATTCACTAAAGCTTTTGATGTGGGTAGATTCACTTTCTTGGTAACAAGTGTGGGAATGATAAACTCTGAATAATCTTCTTCTCCAAAAGTGGTTTTATACTTGTATTTTGTTATTCTTGGTGTTACTAATCTTCTTTTTCAGGACATGCATAGCAGTTCTCTGTGATTAGCAAGCTTAAAAGGAGTAAGAGTAGTTAATACTGCTTTCGGTTAATACTGCTAGTAGTTAATACTGCTTTCAGTTAATACTGCTAGTAGTTAATACTGCTTTAAGTTAATACTGCTAGTAGTTAATACTGCTTTCAGTTAATACTGCTAGTAGTTAATACTGCTTTCAGTTAATACTGCTAGTAGTTAATACTGCTTTCAGTTAATACTGCTTTCAGTTACTACTGCTAATAGTTAATACTGCTAGTAGTTAATACTGCTAGTTAGTTAATACTGCTCGCAGTTACTACTGCTAGTAGTTAATACTGCTAGTTAGTTAATACTGCTCGCAGTTAATACTGCTAGTAGTTAATACTGCTAGTTAGTTACTACTGCTCGCAGTTAATACTGCTAGCAGTTAATACTGCTATAGGTTAATACTGCTTCTATTCCGAATACTATAAATACTCTTTGCCCGCCTAAAAGCTTATAACGACTCTTTGCATACTATTCACTTGCGCTCTAAACTCTTTCTCTCTCAAAGTTCAAAGTTCTCAGGCAAGAATCTTCAAGGTCTATGGCATCCATGGCGTTCATTGATGAGCACAATGAAATTGCGATGCTCCAAAAGCTAAAACAATCTGAAGGTTTTCATCAGATAGTCGACTTTCTGAAGTCGAGCCACATTGCCCATGCTCTCACTATGTCTCCAACCATCTTTATAGAGCATCAGAGGCAATTCTGGGCACATGCCACCATTGTTACTGAGGATGGTGTGCGAATGATCAAGACGACAGTATGTGGCAATCCATTGACAGTTACTGAAGAGATAGTTCGCATCAGTCTACGTCTAGACGATGCCTCTGGTATAACTTCTATCCCTAATGATGAACTGTTTTCTACTCTGACAAGAATGGGGTATGGAGGCCCATTGGGTATTTTTAAGTTCTCCAAAGCTAAATTTTCACCCCAATGGCGTTTTCTTGTTCATACCTTGATGCACTGCATTTCTAAAAAGACTACTGGATGGAGTGAGTTCAGCAGTACCATTGCTTATGCTTTGATCTGTTTGGCCACTTCCAGAAGGTACAATTTTTCACAAATGATTTTCAATGATCTTGTCTCAAACATGGGTAACAAAAAGAGCTTTTATATGTATCCCAGGTTTGTTCAAGCAGTTATCAACCATGAATTGACGGATATTCCTCATTCTGATGGAATTTATGTACCAAAACCCCCCAAAGGCAAGGTTTTCTCAAATATGAGAAGATCTGCTGGGGACTCTGAAGGAGTTGACACCCCATTGTTCTCTACAATGATGGTGGTGTCCCAACCCAATGAAGGTATGGCAGCAGGGTCAAGGCCCCCAGTAGATCAATCCACTGCTAGCCAAGCCCAACCTTCCCACTCTATATCTATCCCACAGTCCCTACTAAATAAGCCCACTTCTCCAATTACCCAAACTTATCAAAGAAAACAGGTAAAGAAGGCTCCTTCCCTTCTTGTACCATCACCCACTAAGCCTTTAAGCCCTCTAAGGGAGAATTCTCCCCTAGAGAATATCCAAAGGGAAACCACAAGGGTGTCTCCCAACCCAAAGGAGGTGCTCTCTGAGGAGGAGGTAGAGCATATGGGTGATGAGGCTGCCACTACTCCTGCTAGCACAGAGGAGGACAGTGGTAACATCAATAAGACCTCCCCCATGGCAACTTTGAATGAGCAATCATTTGAAGGACCCTGGTGCCAAGAAACCACAGGGGTAGATAGTGCTTCTGCTAGGCAGAAGACATCTACTAATAAAAGATCCAATGATCCTTCAATAGGGGGTAACACTCCTGGAGAAGGTGAGGACAGATATAACTATGATGAATTGATGGAGACCATGGGAAACATCAACCAGGATGTCATCAAGCAAGGAAAAGAAATAGAGGAGATGAAGCTGATTATTCTATCTCAACAAGTTCAGATCACCAAACTGAAGAAAATGGTGACAAGATTGTTACAGAAAAGGAGAAGGAAGCAGTTTGTGCTAAAGAGGAGGACAAGTGTTGAAGATGATTTCAACAAGGGGGAGAATTCAGAGGCTGAAGCAGAAAAAGAAAGTATTTCTGAGATGGGATTTGATGGTAAGGGGGAGAAAGCTGCAGAAACAGAAGCACAAGAAGTAGAAACAGATAATGTTCAAGCAGCAACAGGGCTATCTGTTGAAGAATTGGAAATAGCTGAAACCTTAGTAAAAGCAAAGAATGACACTCCTAAGGCTACTCAAAAGGCTAAGGGAGTGGTCATCAATGAAGGAGACCTTGAAAAGAAGACACAAGAAAGAAGTGAGGCAGGGTTGAAGGATACAAAGGGTAAAGCTAAGATGATTGAACCTGAACAACCTGCAAAGAAGAAAATTCAGATAGAACTGGATGAAGAAGTGGCAAAGCAGCTTCAGGCAGAAATGGAAAGGGAGGAACAACTTCAATCTGAGAAGGATAGAGAGCTTGCACTGAATATGGCCAGAAAACTAAATGAAGAGTATCAGAAGAGCATGAAAACAGCAGCTCAGGCCAAGCAAGTACAAGTAAAAAGAATGCCATTCAAAAAGCAGAAAAGACAACCCTCCAAGACCTTTTTGGCCAATCAGGAAAGAAGAAAGATGATAAACTTCCTGAAAGGTGCAATTGGTGTTAAGGGGGAGATGTTTACTCATATGGCATACTCTCAGGTTGAAGAGCTATACAGGAAGGAAATGACAAAGCTCCAAGGGGATTCCTCTCAAAGGGAAGAAGCAGAAAGAAGGATGAAAGAGAGACATGATCTCAACATCCAACAACCATTCCCTGAGAAAACCACACCTTCCAAAGAAGAAGCAGAAGAGAAGAAGGAAGAACCTGGAAATGTTGGTAGAGAAGCCAAGTCTGGAAAAAGAGTAAAAACAATTGCTCCAAAAAGGCAGTTGAAAAGGTCTAGGGTGGAAGAAACTGAAAAGGAAGCAGAACCTTCAGTCACATCCCCAACAGACCCAGTACAGAGTCCAGAGCAGGTCACTAAGCAAACTGATAAAAGTATGGATCCGTACATGACAATAGTGGAACCTTTAAAAGCTGTTCCAATCTCTATGCAAGCTCCAGAGATCATCTTCTGGGATATTCTGAGAGACAATGGAAAGAATTTCTTCAGAATCAAGAGAGCTGATGGTTCATTTGAAGCTTATTCAACATGGGGGAAAGTCATCAGAAGTTGTTCAAGAGCTGATATGGAAGAACTATATAAAGTTGGGATGAAACTTTATGAACCTGTGTTGAAAGGTACTGAAGAGAATCTTCTCAAAGTGACATTGGAATACTTGTGCATGATGTTTGAGCCTGTAAGAGTGCACCATAGGATTAAAGATCATATGCATGAGTTCATATTCAAGAAGATTGACAAATGGATACTGTTTGAAAACTGTGGAGTATACATGATTACTATTGACAATTGTTATCATGAATACTACTTGGTGGACAAAATATATGAGCATAGCAAGGAGAAGTTAGAAGGGATGCTTAAAGCTACACTGGTTTGTACAAAGGATTCAGAAATGGCCAAGATTGTGGTGAGAAGAACTGTAAATCAAAGTTTGGGCCTAGATCCAAATTTGGGAAATTGAATCAGAGGTGTTGAAATCATCTTGAAGGAGATCTGAAGAACTTGACTTCTTTTCCTAAAAGTCAAGTTAGGGGGAGATTGTTGGGAACTGAAGAATTCATCAAGTGTGGTTAATGCTGCTGGTTCAATATTAATACTGCTAGAAGACATAAAGGTTAGTACTGCTAAGTGTTACTACTGCTAGTGTTAATTAATACTGCTAGTCAAAGTTAGTACTGCTTGGTCAAAGTTAGTACTGCTTAGCTAGTTAGTACTGCTAGTGGTTAGTACTGCTTAGTAGTTAATACTGCTAAAAGGAAGTTAATGCTGCTGAAGATTAATACTGCTTATATGATGAAGATTCGTATGAAAGGATATACATGGAAGCTTAGAGATATACATAGAAGATATACTGAAGATA
Organism: Arctium minus; assembly: GCA_954870635.1. NCBI lineage: Eukaryota > Viridiplantae > Streptophyta > Magnoliopsida > Asterales > Asteraceae > Arctium > Arctium minus. The sequence continues at coordinate 193,529,739 of OX941080.1, forward strand.
TTTTATTCATTGTAATTATCTTTGTATTCAGTATATATATATAAAGTATTGTTTAGAATAAAAAAAAAAAAAAAAATCAACCTCAAGGCATAGATCCTAATTCTAGAGAAGTAGAATTCGTATTGGTGAGCCTGTTCATCAATATTGAGGTTGAGTGAGTAATCTTGTAACTTCAAAGCATTCAACAAAAGCTTACAGTTTGTTAGTCATATTTTCTGTATTGATTTACTATTTCATTGAATATCAAAGTGTTATTCCGCAAACTTCTTTGATATTGTTTCTGAGAATTAATTCTTGTTGAGAATTCGATCCTGACATTTGTGTTTAGCAAGCAGTTGCTCCAAATCAGATAAACGCTTTTGAAGATCTTTTAGCTCAGAGTTCTCAGCTTCCAATTCTCTTCCTGTTAATAAACCTTTTGTCCCTAACACCAACCATTCAGCACAATCCCACAACTCTTTTCCTGTCATGTTGTTAGTATTTATTTGACCAATAATTTCACTAAAAATGTCACTAATAAATTCATTACAGATACTACTTTTCATATAATTTCGAGCATTATTATTGGCCCTCTCTCTTTGTTCCTTTTCCACAGGAGAAGCTTCTGCCGGAATTTGGGATTGCTTTTCTCCTTCAGTCAAAGATAATCTGATGTAGGGACCAACCTCATGTTCGTCAACAAAATCCAGAAAATCAGTTTTCCACATTTCATATTCTCCTTTGGACCGCAACATTGGTGGGTTCACCATTTTGTACGAATTGACTAGATTGTATTCGATCCGGCTTAGAAGAAAGATGAAACTTGAAAGTGCAGGGACCAAAAGTGACAAAATGTGAAACTTGAAAGTTTAGGGTCACAAATGACACGCTGAATCCTTGAAGTACGGGGGCTAAAATAAATGCACTGCAAAAAGATCGTGAGACAAAAAAAGGTCCGGTAGTAGCAAGAACCCGGTCGAAGGTAAGACCGTAGTAGCAAGAACCCGGTCGAAGGGTAAGACCGGATATGCTAAGGTCCGGTCGAAGGAAAGACCGGGAAAGATAAGGTCCGGTCGAAGGGTTTGACCGGAGATTACAACTACCCGGTCGAAGGTAAGACCGGAGTAAACAAGTATCCGGTCTAAAGAGCAAGACCGAAGTACAAATGTCCGGTCAAATGGGTAAGACCGGGAAAGCTCTTATTCGGTCGAAGGGGCAAGACCGGAGCACAAGAGTCCGGTCAAATGGGTAATTCCGGGGAAAACTCTTATCAGGTCGAAGGTGTAAGACCGGAGTACAAGTATCCGGTTGAATGGGTAAGACCGGATTGAGAAAGTACCCGGTCGAATGCTCAGGTCGAAAGACAATTAAATGCGATAACCACAATTAACAGATAAGATCGATTAATCCCACAAGACCGAAGAACACGAAGAATCGACCGAAGAACCCGATGAATTTCTGGGATTCGATCGAAACCAAACCCAGAAACTTCGATCCTTCGATCGAATGAAACCCAGATAAACAAACGACAAAATCGACCGGATGCGATAGATAACACAAAGAACTCACAAAGACCGATGTTTTGCAAAAATTTATTAATCCAGATTCGATCGATAGCAGAGAGAAACAAAAAATTCCAGAAAAAAAAATTTCGATCGAAGCACAGACACAAAAAAAAAAAATTCTGATTAGGATATGTAAACCTAACGACTAGTAAACTGAATAATGAATTTCTCTTAACCTATTCAACTGTTCAACCCTAATTATGAACTAAATAAGCCTTTATATACTAGGCTTACAAGCAATTGGGCTTTATGGGCTTGGGCCCATCTTAATAAAATAACTTTCAAATAATTACAAATCAAACCCTTATAAATACTTTATTCCACTTTCAACACTCAGGACTTTCAGTCCTAACAGAGAACAAGGGAATTTCTCATAACTTCTCTTCAGTAAGAACACCTCAGCAAAACGGAGTCGATGAAAGAAGAAACAGAATGATCATTGAAGCTGCTAGATCAATGCTCAGCGATTCTCACCTCCCTACTCAATTTTGGGCTGAAGTTGCAAACACTGCATGTTTTACTCAAAACAGATCGCTGATAGTAAAGTGATTTGGAAAGACATCTTATGAAATTTTTTCATGGAAGAAAGCCTTCTATCTGCTTTCTTCATATCTTTGGTTGTCAGTGCTTTATTTTAAACAACAAAGATCATCTTGGAAAGTTTGACCCAAAAGCTGATGATGGAATATTTCTAGGATATTCCTCCATCTCCAAAGCCTACATAGTTTTCAACAAGAGAAAACAATCTGTGGAAGAAACAATTCATGTCACTTTTGATGAAACTCGCTCAACGAACTCTAAACCAATCGCTGACAATGAAGAGTTAAATGCTTGGATGTTTTCTCATTACAGAGAAACAGAACCTTTCTTCTCAAACCATCAGCATTTCGATCCTCCAGCTGCTGATGATGATCCAAACATCATACCTCCTAATTCTGAATCCAACTCATGGATCTCAGCAGAGCCTCTAAACACCTTACTTTCATCAGATCCATCTTCGTCTGAACACCTCTTAGAAAACAATGGTTTGTCTGACTCTCAACAGTTGATAGCTGATGAGCCTCAAGCTTCTTCATCAGTGAACATTCCCATTGTTGATCCAACCTCTGAAATGAGCGATCATGCTCCTGCTCAGCGATGGACCAGAGGCCACCCCATAGATCAAATTCTTGGTGATCCTGATGCAGGTATTCAGACACGACGAAATTCAGGTAATATATGTCTCTTTGTCAACTTAATTTCTTTAATAGAGCCAAATAAGACTGATGATGCCCTCAGAGATCCAAACTGGGTCAGCACTATGCAAGAAGAGTTGACTGAGTTCTCTCGCAACAAAATTTGGAATCTCGTTCCTAGATCATCTGTCAAAACTGTTATAGGCACCAAATGGGTGTTTAGAAATAAGTTAGATGAACATGGAACTATAACCCACAACAAGGCTCGACTTGTTGCTCAGGGATACAGACAAGAGGAAGGCATATACTATGATGAAACCTTTGCCCCTATGGCTAGGCTCGAAGCAATTCGACTCTTCCTAGCTTATGCAGTTTACAAAGACTTCATTGTGTATCAAATGGATGTAAAATCAGCGTTCCTAAATGGAAAGCTGAATGAAGAAGTCTATGTAGAACAACCCCCAGGGTTTTATGACCCAAAGTATCCAAATTATGTATATAAATTGGATAAGGCTCTCTATGGTCTAAAACAAGCCCCTCGTGCTTGGTATGACACTCTCTCATCTTTTCTTATCTCTGAAAATTTTGAACGTGGCAAAATTGATAATACATTATTTTTCAGAAAAATAAAAGGTCATATTATTCTTGTACAAATATATGTCGATGACATCATATTTGGTTCTACTAACCCATCTCTATGTACTCGCTTCGTTGAAAGAATGAAGAAATAATACAAAATGAGTATGATGGGTGAGCTGACATATTTTCTTGGCATTCAGATCAAACAATCTGACAAAGGTACTTTTATCAGCCAAGGTAAGTATGTTAAAGACATGCTGAAGAAGTTTGATTTAACACAAACTTCAGCATGAAGACTCCTATGACACCTCCTCTAACACTTAACAAAGATCCATCTGGAAAACTTGTTAATGTCACTGCCTATAGAGGAATGATAGGCTCACTGTTGTATCTTACAGCGAGCCGACCTGACATCATGTACTCTACTTGTTTATGTGCACGCTATCAATCTGAACCCAAGGAATCCCATATGATCGTTGTTAAGCGAATTTTCAGATATCTCAAAGGGACTCCTAACCTCGGTCTTTGGTATCCCAAAGACTCAGGGTTCGATCTAACTGGATATTCCGATAGTGATTTTGCAGGTTGTAAACTCGATAGAAAGAGCACCACTGGTGGATGTCAACTCCTAGGAGGAAAGCTGGTAAGCTGGACAAGCAAAAAGCAAAATTCAGTGTCCACTTCCACAGCTGAAGCTGAATATGTAGCTGCTGGAAGCTGTTGTGCTCATGTCTTATAAATGAGAAATCAACTATTAGACTATGACCTTCAGCTATCAAAGATTCCAATCTATTGCGACAGCACTAGTGCTATCGCTATAGCAAACAATCCAGTGCCACATTCAAAGACGAAATACATAGAGATCAGATATCATTTTATCAGAGATCATGTGATGAATGGTGATATTGAACTTCACTTTATCCCCACTGACTATCAGCTAGCTGATTCGTTTACCAAACCTCTTGATGAGACAAGATTCAACTTTCTCATCAGTGAGCTTAGAATGCTGAATCTTGAAGAGTAACTCTTCATCGTTCATGCATTACGTCAGTGATTATAAGTTCCCCTTTATCACTCAATCTCTGAATAAATTTCTGAATCTCAGGTATGTTCTCTTACTCTCAATCACTGAATCTTCATTCAGTAAGACGTTTTAAAATAAAACTTTGATCACTGAAGTTTTCTTCAAATGATTAAAAGCTTTTTGATAAACAAAATCTATCACTAACATTTCTCTTCAGTGATCTTTCTGAAATAAAAATCAATCTCTGAATTTTTATCACGGATTCTTTCAAAGGAAAACCTATCTATGACTTTTCTTCAGAGATAGTTTCAAAAAGGACAAATGAAACGTTTTCTCTCTCCTCATGACATCATTTGAACCGACAATCCACGACATGCCTTTTTCTGACACGTTCGTCCGTTGCCCTTCTATCCAATCAACTTCGTGGGACGTGTCCATGTCATGATGAACATTTGTTTTTCCGCCTCTCTCTCTCTATACGTATAAAAGGAATGTTTCTTTTCATTCTTATCTTTTACGCTTTCTGGAATTTTTTTTTCAAGCAAGAACTCTCTCAAGCATTTGCAAGAACTTCTTTCAAAACATTTGCATCTTCTTCCTTAAGGATTAACAGGTTATTTTGATCTTCTTTCTATTAAAATCTTGTTACTAAATCCTATTTATGTTCCATCATTATGGATTTTTATAAGATTTCTATTCACTAAAATCATTCTTTTTTATTTTATTTTTTCAAAACCTTTGGTTTTCTAATTGTTCTTACTTCTTCAACTAAGAAAACTGTTTTAATCTTCAAATATTTTGGTTTTTTCTACGTTTCTTTCTCCAAATAGAAACTGGTAAAAACATCTCTATTTTTAGACTTTAATCCTTTCCTTCTATTCTCATTTTCTTTCCTTATTCAGAAATGGCACAGTCAGCACTCATTGCCTCGAAAACAGTCAAGTTCGCTCTCACTGACTCTGAAATCCCCAAGAACAACCATCTTGGACGTTTGGACTTCGACGGTATCAAATACCCACATCTCGTGGAAGCTGCCAGGTTCCTGAAGCAATCCTGTATTGCTTATGCCCTCACTGTTGATCCCAAACCATCCAAAACTTTTCTCCAACAGTTTTGGTTTACTGCTGAAGAGACCTCTATCACCAAAAAGAAAGGTGACCAGGTTCTTCTATCTCTTTCAGCACTGACTTAGGATCAGGCATGATGACAACTTTCAGCCTGAGGAAGACACTCAGATTTCCTGACAAACCCAGGAGTGGATTTGACGCTCTGCCAACTGATGCTGAACTCTTCCAGTTTCTGGATGATATGGAATACTGTTGGGACAACAAGCCCCGCTCTACAATCCCCAACAAGAAGCTGACTCTCATCAAGAAGGCAAACATGCCTTCTCAACTGAATTTCATCTTTTCTCACTTCATTCAGTGTATGAGTGGGAAAAGTGGTTCACTTGATCAGGCAAGCAACGTTCAAGTCCAAATGGCTTACTCAGTCATCGCTGGAAAGAACTTCGACTTTGCCACCGCTATCTTTGACGATCTCAAGTCAAAGATAGAGAATACGGAGAGGGATCCCAAGATCCCATATGTACGGTTCATATGTGCATATCTGAAGTTTCTCCACCCCAACTCTTACCCCGCTACTCCTGATGGATCCTTCGCCAAAGTGGGTCAGCGTTCATTGGAGGTAAAACCGCTCAACAACGAGGTAAGTATCTCTACTCTACGCTCTCGCCTCTCTCTCCATTCTTCATCTTCAGCGGCCACGTCGGAGGTTCCTTCTCCAGCTAACCCTGCCGCTAAAACCGCTTCTAAACAACCATCATCTAGTCTTTCTGGTACTTCAAAGAAGACCAAGTTGACTAAGGAGACCATTACCCCTAGTTCAATACCTGAGGTAGTTTCTCGACAAACTTCCTTGGATGATTTCGTGGGTCTCTCCTCCACATCCTCAGCTATCCCATCATCAATTGTGCCAGCGATCTCGGTCGCTGTCACAATATCAGTGATGAAACCACCCATCTCAGTACCAACTGAGGTAACTACCCAACTCCTAACTTCTTCTATCCCTGTCTCTAATCCCTCTATTTCTTTGGTCTCTGACCCTCCTTCTCTCGTACAGCAACCTCACGTTGCATTTCTAGGACCTGATGCTCAAACCTTTGAAAGAGACATGCAATTTTTCAAGATGTTTGAACCATCAGGTATACCTAAACCCGCCAATACAACTCCCATCTCTCCATATAAGCCTGTTACTCAGAAGCTAACGTTTCTTTCAGGTCCTAATATGGCGACTGTTGACTCTCATGTCAACAGTTTAGATGTTAAGGTGGATTCTCTCACCACCTCCATCAACGAAACCACCAGCGCCATCAATACCTCTGGTGAAGAGCTGAAGCAATTGACAGCTACCTGCTCCACCAAAGCTGAAGCCTCACAAATCTCAGCTCTTCAAGGGGAGCTCTTCAAAGTAAAGGAGGATACTCAACTTCTTCAAGGACGCTTCGATTCTCTAAACAACAATGTCCAGGGGTTATCTACGAAGATCGATTCCTGCACAACTCTTCTCCAGCAAGTCCTTGATAAGCTGAATGCACCAGCTCCGACTCCTTCTCCTTCCTTTACAGAGGCTGACCGCACCTCTCTGAACATAGCTGTTGAATTCATTCATCAAGCTACTTCAGACATCCCTGTGATTGAAGGACGCTTAGAAAGTCTGGAGGCTGAAGTCCGCAAGTTGACCACTGCACAACCTTCCTCTCCACCTAAAGTCCTCTCCCTCGCTGATAATGACAAAGAGGGGGAGAAAGTTGCTGAAGAAAATAAAGAGGAAGCTGCTGCTGAGGTTCTCCCGGAAGATACTCCCTCTCATGTTGAGGGGAGAAGGTTGCTGACAAAGCCCCTCCATCTTCTTTCGAAGGCTTAATAGAAGAAGAAGAAGAGGAGGAGGAGGAGGAGGATGAAGAAGATGAAGATCTTGATCTTCAAGATCAAGATGAAGAGAAGATGATGATGATGACGATGAAGAAGACCAATCTTTATGGTTTTCTGCAACTGCCACATCATCAGTGATAGCTTCAAAAGAAGCTGTCACAGCAGGGAGTAAAGAAACATCTTCAGGAGCCCCTTCCCAAAGCATATCTAAGGGTGTTGCTGTTGAGGGAAGCCTGAATAACGTTTCACTATCTGAGGAGAATCCTTCTCAGGTATGCCTCGCTCTTGTCCCTGTATCTCTCTATAAACCCTCTATCTCTTTCTAGCCTTTATCTCTCTTCTTCCCAAACATACACTAACTCCTTTTTTATTCTCTATTTCTGACCAGACAGTTCTCTCCCCTGCTTAAGGGTAAGGAACTACAAATAATCCCAACTTCTATAGCTGATGAGTCAATAATCCTAGCTTCTACAACTGATGAAGAAGAAGAAGAAGCCCTGCACCATCCAGGAAGGCCCTCAAGACCATCTCACTAGTCATAAGAAGAGATGAAGAAAAGAACATAGATGATCTCTCATCTAGAGAGTCAACGGCTGAAGGTCCCTCTTCAAACAACTTCTACAGAACTAAACTTCCTGACTGAAGTTGAAATCGAAGAATCTGTCAGAGCTGAGAAACTGATAGCTGATTGTCAAAGAGATGCCTCTCTTGCTCTCAAGATTCAGTCCTCTCAAGTCAAAGACAAAAAGCTGAAAAAGAAACCAGTGGAAGTCCAGGCTGCTCTATTAAAGGAAATTTAAGAGGTGCGCTCAAAAGAACTAGCGGTCAGCGATAACTCAGTCGAATGGTGCAAACATAAAGTCGACTATTGCTCTAACCTAATGAAGATCGTAGCCGTTGTCATCTCAGGGAGAAAGAAGAAGGACCAAACTTCTGTCACTATGGAGATAACCACAGAGGATGGAAGCTGTAAGGCTATGTTTGTTTCAAAGCTGGAAAGCTTCGGTTACATGGAATGGCTATAGTTCAAAGATGCGCTGAAGAAATCTAAGTCAGCCTACAGAGGCTATGTTGAAGGGATAAATGATGCTCTCATCAACAGAGTCGCTGCCATCCTAAAGGTGCCATCTACTCTTCCTTCCAAGACAAGGCAACTAAAAAGAAAGCCTGTCTCCTTCTCTTCTGAGAATGATGCTGTAATAAGGAACGAAACCTCCATCAAGTTCTCAAAAGAAGCTCTGTTTGGTCCTCCTCCTGATCTCTCAGTACTTGATCTATCCCTGCCTCCTGGTGGTCCATATATTGCAGGGAAAGTACTCAAAGAACCTTTTGGAATCTTCTTCAGAGATGATGAGGAACAACTCAGATTCCAAAGAGTCTCTGAAATTCCTATCTGTCCCCTCAGCCATCTCAAGGATCTCCTATGCTTATGGTGTGACTTCACTCCTTTTGCTGAACCGATCAAGGCAATCATTAGTCAAGAATCTTCAGATCGAAGGCAAAAAGGAGAAGAAATACCTGACTATATGGTTAATCCTCCAAAATCTTCTTTAGATAGCTAATAGATTAGTTTCCTATTTCTTGTAATCTATTAGTTAAACTTACAGTAGTTAGTTCCTCACTTGTATTTGTAATTTTCATATGTTGTAATTCTATCCTTAAATTAATGAAAATTTCAGTGATGTACTTAACCCTATCAGTAATGTAAAAGATCCCTCAAAATAGTAATTGAGACATGTATGTTATGAGTCCTGATTATTCCTTATTTTGAACTATAAAGTAATTTTCTTCACTTACTTTGTCATTATCAAATAGGGGGAGATTGTTGATCCAAACTCTCTCAGTGATTTGATAACGACCCTCTTCTATACTTAGTGAAAATTACGTTTTAATATGTATTAGTGTTTCACCATCAGCGATCAGACTGAGTCTGTTCAGTTATCGCTGATAGTCTTTCTTGTAAACATTTCTATGTATTAGTGTCTCACTATCAGCGATTAAATGAGTCTATATAGGTATCGCTGATAGTTTCTGATATAAACATTTAACGTAATCCCTGAAGACAAGTTTCGCGTCAACAGATGTTCATAGCTGAATCGAAGACGAAGCTGCTGAACAAAGACAAGTCTACTAGTGACCTGATGCGGATATCAGTGAAGCAAAGACGACTCTACTCATACGCGAAGAATCCTAAGGAAAAGCTTCAGCAATAGCTGAACCTCTTTATATCTCTGAAGGAAGATATATTCAGCGATCAATGATTATTTAGCTTATGCCTCAAGTCTCTTTTGTCTTACAGTGCACAACCAGTACGATATATCAGAACATACATGTCTCTGCCACAATTCGTACAACAACTCTGTCAACTACACTTTTCATGATACGGCCGAAAGCATGTCTCCCAAAGTCAGACTCTCTCAGCCAATCAATGAAGGACACGTGTAAAGTGCCCTGCCATGCATTTAATGCATAGGGTATAAATAGAAAGATTACCTCTTCATCTGAAGAGTGTGCTCACCTCTAGCCTTCATCTTTCTATCTTATAGAAACCTTTGTTTTCTATATTCTCCAATCCCCATTCGGTATATTCTTGTGCAACCATGTTAGTGTTTTCTTAAGTTTGTTTAGATTGAGTTCTACTTAATCTTATTCCGCAACAGACTTGTAAATTGTGTTTGATTTATCAATAAACAATTTATTAAACTTTAAATTCTGTGTTTGTATTCAACCCCCCCCCTTTCTACAAACTTGTTAAGCACCTCCGGGACCAACATGTTGTTTCATCTTGAAGTGGACAAAAGGGCAACGGTATCGGAAAGAGGAGAGTATCGGGGCAAAGAATGGGTTTGGAAATGGAGATGGAGAAGGGAACTGAGGGGAAGGGAACTAGGAGAATTGGAGGAACTAAGAAATGAGATTGCGGACAATAAACCAAAAGGGGGAAAAGTGAATCGGGAGTCATGGAGTCTTGATACTCAAGGCGAGTTCACTGTCAAAAAAGTTCGGGAAGTGATAGAAGAAAAGCGGGCATCGATGGAAGGAAACACAACAGTAACTTCGAGGATAAAATCGGTACCGAAGAAGGTTAGTATTTTGGTTTGGAGGGCTAAACTTGGCCGACTACCTACGCGATCGGTCTTAGACAAGATAGGCGTTGAATTAGATTCCATTCTGTGTCCGAGATATGGAAAAGAGATAGAAACAATTGATCACGCACTCATTAACTGTGAAATGGTAAAGGAATTGTGGAAGTTCATGGGAAGGTGGTGGAACATAGACTTGGATCTGGTAAGCTCTTTGAATGGGATTATTGAGGCAAGTAACCAATTGAGCAACAATGAAAAAGGTTCGAGGAGGTGGACGGCGGTGGTATGGTGCTTTCTTTATTTAGTTTGGGGAAATCGGAACAAGGTTATTTTTGAAAAAATTAGAGGCACTGTAACAGATCTGTTCTTTGATTTTCAACTTAAAGCGTTCGAATGGGTGACACGCAGAGATAAAGAGTTAGCTTTGGATTGGACAACGTGGTGTTCGGATCCTTATGGATAGAGAGGGTTTGAATGTCAGTGGGCTGTTGGGGTTCGAGATGGCTTTATAGGCGGTCGCAGGTTTGTTCGGGAAGAAGTTCGGGAAGATGGTAAATGTACAATGTAAATCCCGCTATGGCTTTTTGGTAGAAATGGTTCGTGTTAGTTTCATGGTCGCCAGAGACCTGCTCGAGAAGGAAGCTGTAGATCCCAGTACAGTGCCATCACAACAAACAATATCAAAGATGAACAGTATTTGAGTCACAACTACTAGTCATATGATTAATAAGCAATCAAAGGGTTACAGGTTTACAGAAAGAATTTCTGATCAGAGAGAGTAAACCTATTGACTAGTAATCTGAATTATGAGACTTCCACTTGACAAAAGAAACTAAAACAGCCTTTATATACTCAGGCCTTACAAAGATGGGCTTATGGGCTTTTAGGCCCAACAAGCTATTAAACTATCAAAGAATTACAAAATATACCCTGAACTTCTATTTAACAAATAAATTGCCCTAACAATCTCCCCCTTTAAATAGAAGTTGAAAATCGCGCCAGTTTGGAACATATATCTTTCGAAAACCAAAACTGATCTCGAAGTATCATATATGTGTTCTGTACTCCAGTCGCTCTTCAATAACCCCCAGTGCTTCAAGAACAAGTGACTTGTATTTAGGATCCAAAGGTTGAACTCCTTTTTCATCTTGACTAAGTGCACGCTTCAACTTGTCTTTCAGCAACATCAATGTACCATCACAGAATCTGTCAATCTGATCGAATCGGATAAAGCGTAGAACACCTTTGTTGTTCACATATGTCATGCCGAATTCTGGAATCTTTATCACTGTAAATGTAGGCACATTCTGGGCATCAGACGGAATCTTCAAATCAGGTTTCAGCAGATTAATCTTTGGCTGGTTGCTTTCTAACCCAATCTGAAAGTCTTCCACCGAGGCAAGTTTCATCGCACACTTCATATATATCTTGATTGTCTCGAGTGCATCAATGACTTCCCCGGGTCTGATGGTTCTGGTCTTTAAGTCTCGAAGAATGAACAGCAGATCTTGTGGTTCAAGACACGGAAAGTCAGCTTCAGAAAAACAATACTTCTGACCATCTTCTCTCGTTACCATGAAGTCTGAATACTTTACTTTCATGAAGAAGGTAGATTGAATCCGGTCAAATGATGTAATCCTGAGCTTTGTCTTGGAGTGCTTGCCTTGAAACTTCTTATACACGAATACAAGCTCACACTGCTTTTCCTATTTTTTCACAGACTGTAGACCATGAAGCACAACTTCATCATACTTTCGAATCCAGTGGGCAAAGATCTTCTTTTGACTTTCTTCAAGGAAAGGAACTTTTATTCCGACTCTTTCCCACTTAGATGGACAAACTGGTGGAGTACTTTCTGTTTCCCTAAGTGATGAAGCTGGAGGAGATCTGACGGGAATATCTGTATCAGGAAGATCAGGGTGATCAACAGGATAAGTCAACAACGGTGCCGCGACAGAAGTCTGATCGTCTGGATGAAGAATCTCGTCTATTTCAGCTTGCATAACTACCAGAGCTCTTTCAGTGTTTGCACATTCTTCTGTCGGGTCAGTAACTTCATAAGGATCAAGAATTAACGCCCAGTCTTCAGGTACAATCGGAGAACCTTCATCAAATTCCTCAGGATTTTCAACCCTTGGAATATCATACATCACCAAATCCATACACTGTTCCCGTGCTTGTCCCTGACCTTCTGTTCGAGTAAACCAGAACCCTGTTCCGTTCCCACCTGAACTGTTTCCACAGACTGTGTCTCTGGCTCTGTTAGGCGTTGGCGCTTCTCCCCCTCATGGTGATCAGGATCATCCTGATCATCATGTCGGCGCTTGAGCCTGTCTGCCTGGCCTCGGCAGGTGTCTTCCACTACTGATAGGCGTTTAGTCAATACATCTATGGTTTGCTGCAGAGACTGAAGCATGGCTTGTTGGAGCTGGAAGGCTTCTGGAGAAATGATGGGTTGGGGGTGGTGGGGTTGGTGTGGATGCTTGAGCACGTAGAAGCGATAGAAGATCGACATCCTGGGAGGGTTCTGTATGAGATTGGGCAAGAAGTTTGGCAAGAAGAATGGATTTCAGGTCCTCGATTGACATATCAGTAGCTGGAATGGAGGGTGGTGTAGGAGGTAGAGGTTCAGGCTCAGTTGCTGGACCCTTGCCTTTGATCATGCGCTTCAGAGCATCTACTTCCTCACTCATCATGGTTTGGACAGCCTTTAGGGCGCCGTCCATATATTCCCTTGAGACGAACTCAGTTTGGGTAACTCCTGGGTCACTTAGACTTCCAGTTGTAGCTACGACTGTAGAAGTCGAGCCGCCTACGTTCACAGCTGGCGTGATGATAGTTGTGGTAGGACTTCCACCCAATCCTCGTAAACCAACCGAAGTTGGAATTACTATAGGTGTTCCGGCTGGGCCACGAAGGCCTTCAGCAGTAGCCGAGAATGGGACCCGTGTCCTAGGAATAGGAGAAATTACATCAAACGGCTCTAGACACTGTGCACCGAAAGAAGTTGAGAACGGGGGCAGTTGTTCTCTTGTTTCAATACCGAAACTCTCCAAGTGAGAGACCGGTAGCGTATGTGCTATATCCCCGTGCAAAACTGAAACCGCCATCTGTTGAGAGACGGTGGAGTGAATGGTTGGGGTGTGCAATTGCACCGCTAGGTCCACGGCGTCTTCTTCAATACCCTGTCTCAACACATGAGACTGGGTAGCAGATGTGGCTACCTGGATAGATGTGGCTAGGGGGGGTACAACCGTTGATTGTTGTCCCGTCACTCGTGTACTCTCAGATTTCTTTTTACTCCTTCTCTTCTTCTCTCGGCTCACTTCAATATTTTCCACTAAGACTCCCTCCGCTCTCCTTATGTCTCCAGTTGAGGGCTCATCATCGTCACCATATAAGTCTGACGACTCATCTGATGCCAATGCGTGGGTGGCAGTATCCGACTGGTTGCCGGATGTACCTGTATTTGCCGCAGACTCGGTTTCGGTTTCAGCAGCTGTTTCCTCTTCAGATGCAGTGGCAGAAGAGGGCTGAACGTTGGCGGATTCAGTAGTTGTGTCCTCTTCTACCATCGGAGAGGTCGTCCGTGGCGGATAGGTTATCGTCGTGAAGTACTGGCTTGTCTCGATCCAACAGCACTGCCCTATCCAGTTCCCCTCACAATGATTTCTCTCGACACACCTTGTCCGGAAGCCCCAGCTATCCGGACGCTACCGCCTCTCGTACGGGGACACGGACCCTCACGCATCTCAGGTCTTGCTCCCTGGGCAGGTCCTGTCGGTTTTGGTCGGACCATAGGAGCGGGAAGATTGTGTGTGTGCCTATACGCTATAACACTCAGTGCCGTAGGACGAGCATATGCCAGCAACCCGACTGGGATTTGTCGGTCGACGATACCTTCTGGATCTGGACGTGATGGTATCTTGCGAGTCGGGTGATGCGGACATGTAGGGTGCGTTGAACGGCGAGGTATCTCGGGATACAGATTCATATAGCTTCGGATGATCAGCTGTAGAAACCTCATAAACGGAATGAAGTGTTGTCTTTTTGTCGCGTTGGATCGAACTTTCTGAACTAGGTCGTACCATAAGAAATCGGCAAAGTCGGCGTGGCGATGGAATGCCACTGAGTGGAATAGGCGGAGAATGGGGGTACTCGTCTGATCGATGCCTTTCGTTATCGCCGAAAGGCACCGATTGAGGTAGGTAAACAACGTGTACCATATAGTGGAGAGGTGCTTCCGGTTGAAACCGGATGGAAGACGTAGATCAGCGCCGTATCCTAGGGACAAGATGTCAGCGCATAGAGTGGCGTCCGATACGATCGGGTCGAATCTATTTCGCCCCTGGACTGAACCGGCGGTTGGCAGATGAAGAAATTGTCGGAAAAGATCACAAGTGAGGAGCACTGGTGTGTGATCAATCCGACCTTCCAGTTGGAATCCACCGTCGGCCTCCAAGGCATGTAGAGATTTTCAGAACTGTTGCAGGTATAGTAGAGGTACCTCGGTTGTCTCCGTGAGAGCATAGGATATGGGATGCCCACGGAGGATCTCGATGATGACTTGATATTGGATAGCAGGTTGGGTCACATCAAGATGGTAGTTGTTGGCTGTAAGAGGAAGGAACTGATCCTCGGGAATCAGTTCTGCATCGGCGATTGGGTCAATCGTTGGAGGTGGATTTTGCGCCATTTGACCTGGTAATAATAAATCGGTGAGAACAGAGGTACATTTAAAACAAGAAAGCCGTCGGAGTTACATGGCCATGGTTTAAACCACAACCTATACTAACTCCAAATTACTGGAAAAACAAACCCTAATTCGTGAATTAGGGTCTGTAACCAATTCGCGCAACACCACATAAAATTGATATCACCACTAAGGTGCCGAAACTCGAACTCGCACAAACACCACATGCACAAACATGTATATAAATAGATATTAGCTATTAAGACACAAGCCCCTTGAACCGAAACACCAAGTATACACAGGGAGTACCAAAGGACCGGGATAGAGGAAAGGACCGGTAAGGTCTTCGACCGATAGAGTCATTCAACCGGGATGGCCTTCGACCGGTCAGATTACTCGACCGGAAGAGGTATTCGACCGATAGAGTCATTCAACCGGGAAAGGTCTTAGATCGATATGGTGTTTGACCGATATGGTCATTCGACCGGTTAAGGTCTTAGACCGGAAAAGGATTCGACCGGTAAAAAATTAAATGACCGGGGTAAAACATTCGACCGGTGGGTCATTCGACCGATAATGGTCTTCGACCGGTACTGGTCTTCTACCGGTAAAGGTCTTCGACCAGTACTGGTCATTTGACCGATAAGGATATTTGACCGGTAAAATTTAGGTCGAAAAAAATTATCAAAGGCTATCGACCGGAAACCCTAACGGGGACGTCGACCGGAAGACAAATCAATCGGAGTCGATTTTGACAGTCGATCGATCGGGGTCTATGAACGAAATAGAAAACGAGTGGGATTCGAGATCCTTACCTGTCGATCGACGATTGAGTGAGAGAGATAGAGCCGAATGAGAGCAGGCGAGATCGAGAGAGAGAAGACCGGAGAGATCGATCGATAGTATTTGAGAGAGAGATAGAGAGCGATAGGAATAGGTCGAATGAGGACGATGGATGAAGACCGGGGTTTTAAATACCCCAGTCGAGAGCTTCGGGTCACCCGAGATTGGTTTATGGGCCGAGGATGGAATTTGGGTCGGGCCGAGGATGGGATTTGGGCCGGGCCGAATAGAAACAAACCAACCAAACAAAATATTTTTGGGATTTTCTTTTTATAACAAAAAAATGAAGGAAACAAATATTTATGAATTTTTATTTTTATAAGGAAAAACAGATTAAAAAAAATTAGCTAAAAAAAATTTTAAAGAAGAAAAAAAAACGAAAGGACAAAACACAGTAAAAAAAAGAGAAAAAAAATTTTAACCTAAAAAAAACGACTCCTAATGAGGAGAAAAAAAATGAAACTAATGCAAAGGAATTGCTCCCCCTCGAACATTGAATCACTTACGAGAAATAGCTCCCCCTCGACGAGATACACGATAAACTTACCTGCTCCCCCTGGAACGGAGGACTAGAGAATCTTACCGAACATCGTACGATAGTGCTCCCCACGAATATCTTCGAAAACCACCACAATCAACTTACTATTTCAGTGAACAACCGAATGAACTGCAAAATAAACACGAAAACACCACGAAGAAAAGAAAAGAAACACACGAGGAAAACTAGAAACAAACGAAATCTACTTTATTGATACAGAAGTTTGAAATTGACACATAACTTAACGAGTAAAATGCAATAACCAAGGAG
The DNA here is from genome assembly GCA_954870635.1 of Arctium minus. Taxonomy (NCBI): domain Eukaryota; kingdom Viridiplantae; phylum Streptophyta; class Magnoliopsida; order Asterales; family Asteraceae; genus Arctium; species Arctium minus. The sequence goes on from OX941080.1 coordinate 193,546,424, forward strand.
TGTGGATCGGAGCAACCAGAGACAAGTCACTGGAGCATTAGACACAGTCATTCGTTATTGAATGAAACTCGTTGAGGGTTGTGAAAGGATCAAACTTTCAGATTTAACATACCTAGCTTGGACACAAGATAATTAAAACGTTTTTCGTCCAATGCTTTGGTAAACAGGTCTGCTAACTGATGCTATGTATTAACAAAGTAGAGTTCGATAGTACCTCTTTCCACGTGGTCTTTTATGAAATGATAACGAACATCAATGTGCTTCGTCTTCGTGTGCTGGACTGGATTGCTAGATATTGCAATGGCCCTCTTGGAGTCACAGTAGATGGGGATCCTCGAGTAATTAAAACCATAGTCTTTCAGCTGGGTGCACATCCATATAACTTGCGAGCAGCAACTGGCGGCTGCTACATATTCGGCCTCGGCGGTCGAGGTGGACACGCAGTTTTGCTTCTTCGAAGCCCAGCTGACGAGACGATCTCCCAGAAACTGGACATGTCCGGATGTGCTTTTCCGGTCCAGCATGTTTCCAGCATGGTCAGCGTCCGAGTAGGCTGTCAATTCAAAACCTGTCTCTTTTAGGTACCACAAACCAAGATTAGCAGTACCTTTTAAATATCGGATAATACGCTTAACTGCAGCTAAGTGAGACTCTTTAGGTTTCGACTGAAATCGTGCACATAAAAATGTCGAGAACATAATATCTGGTCGTCTCGCCGTCAAGTACATCAGAGAACCTATCATACCTCTATAAGTTGTAGCATTCACATCCTTTCCATCAGGATCGGAGTGTAGCTTTAAACTAGTAGACATGGGGGTTTTCATAGGTGAAGAGTTTTCCATCTGGTATTTCCGAAGAATATCCGAGATGTACTTAGATTGATTAATGAAAAATCATGTTGCTAATTGTTTGACTTGAAGACCCAGGAAAAAATTCATTTGCCCCATCATGCTCATTTGAAAATGTTTACTCATAAGGGCAGAAAAGTTCTGACAGTACTTGGGGTTTGTGGAGCCAAAGATTATGTCATCAACATAAATCTGTACAAGAATGATATCTTTCTTTTCTCTTTTAATAAATAGGGTAGTATCAATCTTACCTTTAGAGAAACCAGATTTAATCAAGAAGGATGAGAGAGCGTCATACCAGGCTCGTGGCACTTGCTTAAGACCGTATAAGGCCTTGTCAAGAAAATAAACGTGATTCGGAGATTCAGAACTCACTAAGCCTTCGGGTTGCGAGACATACACTTCCTCTTTAAGAACACCGTTCAAAAACGCGGATTTCACATCCATTTGAAAGACGATGAAATTCTTGTGTACGGCGTAGGCGAGGAACATGCGTATCGCTTCAATGCGGGCAACTGGTGCAAAAGTCTCCTCGTAATCTATCCCTTCTTGCTGGCGATATCCTTTAGCCACTAGACGCGCTTTGTTCCGGACAATGATACCATTTTCGTCCTTCTTGTTCTTGAAAATCCATTTCGTCCCTATCACCGTCTTATTCTTTGGCCGGGGAACAAGGCGCCACACTTTGAGGCTCTCAAATTGGTTGAGTTCCTCTTGCATAGCGATCACCCAGTCTGGATCATTCAACGCTTCGGAGACGGTGGAAGGTTCGATACGGCTGAGGAACGAAGAAAATAAGCAGTCGTTTGCAGTAGTAGATCGAGTCTGAACAGGTGTCTTGGGATCACCAATGATCTGATGAAGGGGGTGAGCTCGAGTCCACTTGGTGGCGTGAGGAAGAGGTTGATATGTCTGTTGAGAAGTATCGGGGTCCACATAACCATCGGGGGGTAAATTCTGAACTGCTTCGAGTAATGACGACCTGTTAGGTGGAAGTTCCTTAGTTGGATTCGAGAGTGCAGCAGAGGACGACTCAGCAGGAGATGCATTTAGAGCAGAATCCGGGATTGCCGGAATGGGAACTTCAGGAGTGCCTTCCACAGGTGTCGGTTCAGGAGGGCCTACTATTGCCGGTGCGACAGTAGGATCTTGGATAGGAGGAGGATCACTCGAGCTCGGGAATGCAGATTCATTGACAGTAGATGATGGAGCACCAGGCGAGGAAGGGCCACCTGAGTCGATTGGACCAGTGACATGTGTTTCTTCTGGTGCTTGAGCAATATTCCTGTTACAAGACATAGTATTAGACTTAATATTAAATAAGTCATCATAGAAATACTCAAAAAGTAAATCCAAATCAGAAAGATGTGCTCTTGACGTAGACGCATGATTTGGATCTACTGGAGATTGTGTAGCTCCTGAACGAAATTGTCCAGAAGCTAACACACCAGTTAAAGTGGGTTCTGAACTGAGGTGTTCAGAATCCATATCAGCGGCCTCGTCAAAGGTCACGTTCACACTCTCAACGACGGTCTTTGTCTGTTTGTTGTAGACACGGTAAGCTTTGGCTTGCTGGGAATATCCAATGAACACTCCTTCGTCCGCTTTGGGGTTGAATTTTCCGAGATCATCCATGTCATTCAGTATGAAGCATGTGCACCCGAATGCATGAAAATAGTTGATGTTCGGGATGCGTTTGTTGATGATCTCGTACGGTGTCTTGTTGAACCGCTTGTTGATGATAGTGCGGTTTTGAGTGTAGCAAGCGGTAACAACTGCTTCTGCCCATTAAAATAGTGGTAGCTTAGACTGAGATAACATCGTGCGAGCTGCTTCGATAAGAGTTCGGTTCTGACGCTCTACTACCCCGTTTTGCTGAGGAGTGCGAGCAGCTGAGAAAGTATGCGTTATGCCCACTGAAGTCAAGTAACCGGTGAGCACTTGATTCTTGAACTCTGTGCCGTTATCCGTCCTTATGGTCTGGACTGATAGGTTGAGAATAACTTGAATACTCTTTAGGAGAGAGATGATCAATTCGGCAGTTTCATCCTTTGAACGGAGGAATCTGACCCACGTGTAGCGAGAAAAATCGTCAACCATCACCAGGACATACTTCTTGTGATTGATGCTTTGAACGCGCATCGGTCCACATAAATCCATGTGAATGAGTTCAAGGGACCGTGAAGTACTAGGAGTGAATTTAGGCTTGTGAGAAGCCTTCTTCATCTTGCCCATTTCGCAGGCAGCACATAAATGATCTTTTTCGAACTTAAGATCAGGCATTCCCTTGACGTGTCCACCGAGCACCAACTTGTTAATAGTCTTGAAGTTCAGATGCGAGAGTCGACGATACCATAACCAGCTTTGTTCGGCAGAGGCTTTGGACATCAAACAGACTTCCTTATCTGCTTTCAGGGACGAGAGGTCGATCGTGTAAAGATTTGTACGACGCGTTCCATCTAAAATTTCTTTACCATCTTCAGTCCGAACGCTGCACCTTTTTGCTTTGAAGGTGACCTCTAGATCCTTGTCGCAGAATTGACCGATGCTGAAGAGATTGTGACCAAGTCCTTCGACGTAGGACACTTTCTTGATCGTGAGATTATCCTTGACGATATCTCCGTAACCCCTGATGGGAGAATAATGATCGTTCCCAAACCTTAAATTTCCACAAAACTTCTCGGTGAAGTTTGTGAGTAGCTCCTTTCTTCCGGTCATGTGCTTGGAGCAGCCTGAATCTAGATACCACACATGACCGTCCTGCAAAACAAGTTATTTCTGTTTAGGTACCCATTCGTAAATGGATCCTTTGGGGTTAGATTTAACACCCGTTTTGGATGCCCGTTTAGACTTGGGTCTTTTTCTATGACGGGTAATATCAAACTGAGAATGATAATTGTCAACATGATACGAGCCAAACCAATCAGATGCATAACGACGATCAACAAAATCATTCGATCCACAATAAGAGCAACAAATACAATCATGAGACAGTTGAAGTAAATGTGGAATAGAATAAACTTTTAACGGTAAAGTTCCATTACATTCAACTAAAGGTGTAGATAAAAACATCATGATTGTTATTGTTTTTCCTAGACTTTAAAATTGGATCAACTAATTATGGTGTCGCCGAGCTTTCCTTTGACTTCTTAGCTACCCAAGCATATTTAACTTCTTTGCGCCGACCAAAAGTATCTGAAAGACTGTTAAACCCATAGTCAGAAAATTTGAAACTTGAAGATTGTTGCTTTCTAGAGCGACCGGTCTTTTTCTTCTTCTATGAACGCGTTTTAGATTTAGACTTTGAAGAATTGTTCACAGAAGGTTTTTGTGGGGCAGATGTGGAACATTCACCCTTATAAAGTTTTACCGAAGGCTCACAAGAATTATTTAGAAACTCAACGTGACATGGAAGTAAAAGATCAAAATCAAATTGGTTCAAATCACTATCTAGACACACCTCAGAATTCAAGAATGCAGAAAATTCTAGTTCCTCATTAGAAAGGACCTCATCATTTGAGGAATTCAGGACATCGGAAGGATTTGTTTGAAGCGGATCATAGGCGGAAGCATTTTTAAAATCAGAACACTGATCCGATTCGAAAACTTGAGGCTCTTTTCCTTTATTTGAAAGAATTGGTGACGAGTCACCCATAAAGGCTTTGCAGGAAGATGTGTCGGAGGCAGGATAAGAATTTTCAGACATAAGAGTTTTCTCACTTTGGAGAGTTGTAGGCTGAGCTTGAGGCTTAGCCTTGTGAAGTTGCTCTTTCAGACGATCTGCTGCCAAAGCAGCAGTTGTGAGTTTAACTTCTGTATTTCTGTCTGAAAGTATTCTTTCTCCTTAACGGATACAGTTTCCTCTTTATTAGAATTGAGGCACTCAATTTGTGATAGAAGCTCTTGTTTTTCCTTTTGAAAACTATCCCTTTCCTTTGTAAGTGATTCTTCTAATTGAACAATTTTCTTTTCTAAAATCAGAGGGGGAACATAAACCTTATGGTCTAGAGATTCCTCCTCAGTTTTCACAGTTTTAACATCTAGTTCAGCTTGAGAGTAACTTCAAAAATAATCGTTTGACAGGAAACATGATTTGTCATCATTGTAAGTGGCATTCAAAGAATCATAGACAAAAGGAAGTTTCATTTTAGTAGAGTTCTCCCTTCTCAACTTATCCTCTTCCCAGTCCTCATCCTCAATTGGTTTGGTCCAAAAAATTTTGTATTCTGGATAGATTTTGTCTATACCAAAGAATTCGGATGCATATAAAGTAGGAACTTTGGATAAAGCCTTTTTCAAATATTGGGGGTTATTGTAACCGATACCCGAATTCGCGTACTTGGGTTCTTTTGGTGTAATTAGATTCAACGTTTGATTAGATTGACCGATTTTATAGAGTTTTTGTTCAAGCCCCTCTAATTGAGTAGATAATCTTTTATTATCATTTTTGTAAGCCACGTTTTGAGTTACAAGATCAATTTTCTCGTTTTCTGACATACGAAGCTCATGGGTAAGATCATCTACTTTGGTCTTTAGCTCTTGAGATTCTTTTGAACAACTCTCACATTCTTCTTTTAAATTAGAAATTGTGCACATATTACTAGAAATTTCTAAACTTTGATTTTCAATACAATTAGACTGTGCAAAAACTCGTTTTTCTAGAGATGATATGAGTTGTTCTTTTTCTTTTATGAGTAGCTTGAAAGAGTCTAGTTTATTCATAGCAAGTTGCATCTGATCAATTAAAGCTTCGTGATAAGGAGCACATACCTGACATGGAGAGTTTCGATCTTCATCATCAGTGTCAGAAGGTGATGAATTCTTGCCCATGAAACACAAGTGTGCTTCGGCATCTTCAGGTTCTTCATCAGATACATGTAGCCAGTAGTCATCTTCAGCCATGAGAGCCTTACCTGCTTCCTTTTCTTTGGCCAGTAGAAGCTTGGATCTGTAATAATCGGAGTTGCGCACAACAGGCTTGCGACAATCCTTGGCAAAATGACCCAACCGACCACAGTTGTAGCATTTGATCGACTCCTCTTTTGGTTTTTCTTCCTGTCTCTTTTCGGACTTCTTTCCTTCTTCAACACGTCTTTTCCCTTTAGACTTCTCTTGATGATCACGGCGAGTAGAGAATCTTTTCTTATTGGAAGACTTGTTAAAGAACTTCCTCTTCTGGAAAGCTTGAGTCAGATACACCATAGCTTCTTTCATCTTAGTGTATTCTGGATCCGAATCACTGTCAAGGTCTTCGGGTTCAGAATCACTTTGCACTGGCTTCTTTTCAGACGAACGGCTGACAGACTTACCTCTTTTCTCAGATACGAGTGCTAATGGATCAACTACCGGTTTTTCCTCTGCTTTTTGATTCCCCATTAGCTTCATAACTTCCTCTTCATCTTGAAGCATCATTTCGTAAAGTTCATGTAGATAAAGCTTCTCCAGAGTCTGAGTATGACGAATATGAGAGACGAATGGCTTCCATTCAGGCTGGAGGTTGTTCATGAACTTGATGTTGTTCTCGGTGTTCGTATTTGTGATCTTATTCTTCTGGAGATCATTCAGAAGCATGTTGAACCTTACATAGGTTTCTGTCAGTGTATCGCCTTTTCTTGCTTTGAAGCCATCATATCTGGTGATGTAGTTTGTCACCTTCAGCTGATTGTTGATGTGGCTCCCCATCATCATTTTCTCAATTTGGTCCCACATTTTCTTCGCAGACTCCTTATAACTGTCGATGCAAGCATATATGTCATTGGGTAGACTTTGTAGAAGATATGTCTTTGCTTGCTTCTCAGCCTCATACATAGCCTTTTCTGGATTTGTAAAGTCACCGATAGTTTTTGGAACTGAACGATCTAGTCGACCTTCAGTTGGGTTTCCAGGTACAACTTTCATTGGCCAGTCTTGCGGCCCCTCTGTCAGACACTTGTATATGGCTTCATAGTTTGATTTCGCTTCAATGAAGTTCATGAAGCGATCGTGCCACTGAGGATATTCCCCCCGTTAGAGAACCGGGGGCTTCTGATCCGAACCAATAGCTAATGCGTCTCTTGAATTCATCTTAAATCTCTTAACTTAAAAGCACTGTAACGATCGTGAGACAAGCAGGATGATCCAAATACAATAATAAAAATAAGCAGAATAGGACAAGAACACGGTCGAACAAGGGTCCGGTCGAACAGGGTACCGGTCAAGCAAAAGACCGGTATTGACAAATTATCGGTCGAACCAAAGGACCGATAAACACAATGTACCGATCAAAGGACAATAAGGAATCGGGTGATAGTATCGACCGGTAAAGCAGGGTACCGGTCTAATCTAATTATCGGTCAAAACAAAGCCGATCAAACCAAAGGACCGGAAGTGACAAAGTATCGGTCAAAGGACAAAGACCGGTAATCAGGGTACCGATCGAAGTAATGTTGGTCGAACAAAGGACCGGTAGTGACAAAGTATCGGTCGAACCAAAAGGACCGGTATAGACAACGTACCGGTCGAACACAATGACCGGTAACAACAATGTCCCGGTCAAAGGGTATCGGGCCAATAGCTTTCGATTAAAAAAACTATCGGTCAAGTTCTATTAGCAGATAAGATCGATAATATCAGATAAAGATCGACAAAATCGAAGAACACCGAAGAACACGATGAACACAGACTGATATTGATAACCCAGATATTCAATCGAGCCCAGAAATTTACTTCGATGAGCAAATAATCCGATTCAAACACTTATGCAGAAATCGCCCGATAAACAGAAAATCAACAGTAAGACCGATAAAAATCAATACCAATCGATTTTCAATAAGACACAAAGACCGATAAAAATCAATACCAATCGATTTTCAATAAGACACAAAGACCGATAAAAACTTTTTCCAGAAAACAAAAGACCGATAAATCTTAAAGAAATCAACCCAGATCGATATAAAACTTAGATCGATATTATGCACATAAACAGTAATCGATAAATAAAAATATCAATCGACCCAGATCAACCAAAACTTAGCAAATTAAGCAGATAATCGAATAGGGTTTTTAGACAAACCTTTTTCTGGATCAAACCTTTAGTCTCTTTGCTTTGATATCAATTGTAGATCCCAGTACAGTGCCATCACAGCAAACAATATCAAAGATGAACGGTATTTGAGTCACAACTACTAGTCATATGATTAATAAGCAATCAAAGGGTTACAGGTTTACAGAAAGAATTTCTGATCAGAGAGAGTAAACCTATTGACTAGTAATCTGAATTATGAGACTTCCACTTGACAAAAGAAACTAAAACAACCTTTATATACTCAGGCCTTACAAAGATAGGCTTATGGGCTTTTAGGCCCAACAAGCTATTAAACTATCAAAGAATTACAAAATATACCTTGAACTTCTATTTAACAAATAAATTGCCCTAACAGAAGCTGCTACACAGACTCAGAACCGATGTAGCAGGCGGTCGTGTCAAGTACGGAGGGGATAGTGCAGGTGTTTCTTTGTCCTCTTTGGCTGGCCGGGCTGGTTGGTGCATCGTGAACGCTGCTTGGATGTCGTATTTAGTTGCTTTTTCTTTCGGTATACCTGTTTTTACTTCGGCCTTCGGGTCGTTTGTTTAGCCGGTATCCTTTTTTCTGTTTGCCTCTCGCAAGCGGGTTTGTCTTGAGATCGATTGGTCTCTGTTCGGTTTTGCTATCTTTGTATTTGTGGACTTTGCTACTGTGTTTGGAATAAAATTGTTTGTTGTTGTGCAAAAAAAAATATATATATATATATACATATATATTTCAAATAATTCCATTAATATATTGTTAAAAATAGAAAAAACAGCGGAAATCTACGGAAAAAAGTTTTTACCTTATAATTTTATTTATAATTTTTTTATAACTTTTGATTTCAATTGCAGAAATTGAAGAGAGTTATGTAACACTCTAAAAATTAGCGGAATAAAAATTCGAAATTTCTGCAATATGACGGCTATAAATGGATCAAACCTGGGTATAAAACCTTCTACAATCAATCCCAAAGTATCATCCCGATAAAACGGGGAAACAATACTAAAATCATTACAATAAATCAATTGAAGGATAGACTAACAACCTAATAATCTAACTTAAATAAGAAAGATTAATATTGGGTGTTGCTATTCTTCCAAAAGGTATGCTCACTATTCCAAAAATGCCGGTCTATACATCTCCCAAAAAGACCGCTCTTGGCCCAAGGTTATCCGCTCAGTCCCGACGAACCCCACCGGAAACCTGACCTGTTATACATGTCATTTTAAGAAAAAGTGTTAGGCTAAACCCTAGTGAGATCAGACATTTGCAGTTTAAGAATTGAATATATAAATGAGTAAAAAGATTTCTTTCTATACAACAACAATAAAGGTAATAATAAAATGATGCTCTTTGAAATATAACAATTACCTCTTGGGTTAACGGGGGAGACCCGCCTACTAACCCGAATGACAGAACACAAAAGTAAGCCATTCGATGGGTCAGTAAAGCCAATAAACACATAAAGTACACGCAAGGGATGTCAGGCTCAGTGGCTTTAAACGTACACCCACGGAAACTCGAGTTTAACCCCGTCAGGTTCCTATGTCGAGCTCCTCATCCAATATCGTAATACTTGAGCACGAAGGACTTATACCGCACCCGGTACCTAACGTGCAGCATGAAGGACTTATACCGCACCCGGTACCTAACGTGCCTCGACGTGGAAAACTAGTCGTCCCAACGCCGGAACAATAATAACCAAATACGGGGTCATGACTCCCAATGCATAAATTAAACCAAATAATGCACATAAGGCTCAACAAATAATTCCAACAATGATTAGTGGGTAATAAATGATATGAAGGGTATTTCCCACCAAAACCACTCCTATTATTTACCAAGAGACCACTTGGTCAAAATATAGATAATTTCTCTTTATTTCCAAATCCCCAAAATATGAAGTAAGTTTAACATGGAACTTATCAGCAGTTAACCACAATACCCATATTTTCAAATCCATAAGTTTTGCATAGCAATGCCATCCACATAAAGGTATAATCCAAGTAAAAATAAGCTAAAGAACATTGATAGAGTTCATAAATCACCATTTCCCCAAAATCATCACAAATACTAATATCCCCAAAAGGCTAGGTTTAGCACAATGTCTTAAAATTTAAATATGTGAAAGAGGAGATATTAGGTATTCAAAATCCACCTTTTTGACACGTATAATGTTTAATAAAAGTGTAAGAACTCACCTTAGTAGTTTTCTTACAAGAAAACTAAGTACTTGGAAATGGAGGAGATGAACCACTTGAGAGCTCACCAAACACACCTCCTAAATGTTAAGGACCACCATTAATGACCTAGAAATACCATAAATGATGAAAGAGGTTGTAGGGAAGGCTTACCTACTGATTTTCGGCAGAGAAGATCGCACACCAAACCCTAGAATCATATATAAATGACTGAAATCGCGACCTGCCTAATTTATACCCCGAAGGGTTCGGCGAGAGTGACATAGCGACAGTGACATTTGTCACTATCGCCGGGCATAATCGCCCAAAACGTACCGCGGCTCATCGAGTCCCCCGCGAGAGTGACTTGGCGAGAGTGACAATCGTTACAATCGCCGGGAAATTTCGCCCAAATTGTACCGAGACCAAACCATCTCCGGCGATTGTGCCCTCGCGAGAGTGACACCCTGTCACTATCGCGGGCACTATCGCGAGCAGCCCAATTTTCCCAAATTTCGACATTTCAACTCCCACGAAGATTAAATCCGAAAGGCTCTATAATAACTAATAATCCATATAATTAGAAGGTTCCAAAATGAGAAAGAATACATAGGTTCTCAGAATTCGGGGTGTTACAAGTTAATTGCATCTATTAACACTCCATTAAATTGGTATTATAGATAAGTTTAAAAAAAATGTATATGTTAAGATCAATGTTCCATTCTTATAAAATAGTCGTGTTATTGAATATGTTAAGATCAATGTTCCATTCTTATAAAATAGTCGTGTTGCTGAATATGTTAAGATCGATGTTCCGTTCTTATAAAATAGTCGCGTAGTTACATTTATTTTTTAATTTATCATTTCATATAAATCATTGTGTTTGTTGTTTAAATAACTAATATTTATTTGTATTTTTAATTTATTTTGTTTTTGTATACTTATGTTCCCCCTTATTCGAAATCCTGGCTCAGCCACTGTGTGTGTGTAACTACCCAAAACCAACAACAGCATAAACATATCAATATAACAAAAATGGTCCCAAATAAATCAAGTCAAGGTATTACAATGATCTCAAGGTTCGCAGCGAGTACCCATATTCACATCTGAGATTATAAAAGTCTAAAGATAACTATAAAACTCTTTCTAAGCGTCACCTCCTCTAATAACTTCACACCTTCTCCTTTTCCTTGGAGGAGCTTCCAATCACTCTCTTACCTGAAAATGGTTTTTAAGTTTGAAAAGTGAGGATAAAACCATAAGGTATAGTGAATTCCCTCTCAAAAAACAGTTTAAACAATTCAAGATAGCATAGAATCCGCCATAAAGGCCAAAACAATACCATATAGATATTCAACTCAAACCACGAGCTTTTTGCACAGTGTTCTTAGCCAACCATCACTCCACTCTAATGTCCACAAATGGGGCCCTAGTAGATCCCCATGGCCCCCAGTAGATGCAAATCTAATGTGCAGATGAAACAAATTCAAGGCACACGAAAAAATATAACTCACAAGGGATTCTCACTATCCCAAGGTACCCTAATCCCACTGTGCAACCTAAAACCAAAACCAAATCATAATATCATGATATAAACCATATTAGACAATGTTTGTTCAACAATAAACAAGTTCAAGTAAACTTTGTTCAAAGCATCCATAATTGTAATTCATGCCAAAACGATATAACCATGATAAGTGTTTAAAAACATTTATAAACATTCCACATGCGTAAAAAGGGTTAAGGGAACTCATCTGAGATTCGACACTTCACCACACGTCCTAATAGTCACTTATGATCAAATCGAACATTTGAATTCTACGACATAGAAATGGTGTTAAACCATCCAAATCACCTTAAAACTATCCATTTCAATCCTTAAGACAATCCCCTAAATGATGCCTTGAACATAGCCCAAAACGATAAATGAAGCAAAAATCGAAAAAAACACTTGGCAGTGGACAATGCGGGTTTCATGCAACCAAACCCGCATGAGAGTCTTAGTCTGCACTGTTTTGGCTTGTACGAGATAGCAAAAAGTCCAAAATCTTCTCTTGCCCAACCTTTCCCAAATCGATTTTATGCCCCAAAATTGTGAAACTCAATGTCCTAAACCATTTTAACCATTATCCTAACATCAAAACATCAATTAATCTTAACCAAAAACCCATCAATAATTCAAGATTTTACTCAAAAACTTAAAACCATTAAACCCTCGATTGAACCAAGAACAAAGATGAGCTTTCTCAAAGAAATCGATTGAAAACTACTAAGACTCAATCCAAAACAATCACCTATCTAGGTTTTCAATCCAATTACAAAAGGAAGGTGAAACTCCAAACATTAAATCAATAACTCCATTAATGGAGGTATTGAGCTTGAGAGGGAGAAATTGCCTTTAACCATATGACTCTTCTTTCACATATTTTGTTCAACCTCTTCATCAAGAATTCAAATGAGCTCCCTTTCCTCTCAAGACTCCATGGTTTTCTCTCTGATTTTCTCCAATCATGAAATGTAATAATGAAGTGAATAGAGGGTTCCACTTATTTAATCAAAAGCCCATGAAAAAACTAAAGAAGTTAGATTTACCCCCTCAAACTTCCATAAAAATCAGATTTTAAGGGTTGTGATTTTAGAATATGTGTATGTGTGTGTGTGTGTGTGTATATATATATATGTATATGTATACATATGTACGGTTCGGTTCTAGTGAAAATGAAAGTTATGGTGAAAATGACAATAAGGGATCTCGACCATTGGATGTACATTAGGATGAAATGCACCAAGATCTGATGCACCGAGATGCACCAAATCTATCTTCGTATCAAACACGATTCATGGGTGAGTTTGAGATTAAAAGTGATCAAGGGTCCAGAACCGTTCTTACCTTCTCACATTAACTCTTTTTCTCACACGATCATTCGTCTATATACATATGTACATGTATGTATGTATATATATATATATATATATATATATATATATGTATGTATGTATCTCTAGACATGATCGTCTATATTTATATCTACTATAAAATTATTAAGAATAATTCAAATATGATTTATTAGTTTTCATTTTTCTATATTAATTATAATTTGTTAATATCGAGGATGAGAGTTAAAAATTGGAGATTGAGCAACATATGAAATTTTTTGAGGATATTGTAGAATGGAGAAAATTTTGGAAAATTTGGAGAATGCCAGAGATATGGAGAATTTGGATGCATTGAGAGTTTTCTTGATCATCAATGTTTTTTTGTTTTCCTTTTTCAAATAATAATTTACGATTTATAAATTAATTTTATTTTATTTTATATATATATATATATATATATATATATATAAATAAGTATTCGAAACAATAATCTAAATATAATAATATAACAAGATAACTAAAAATTAAACTTATTAAAACAAAAATACAAAAACTTCTATAAAATTTTGCCACAAAAGAAAAAGTAAAATAAAATTAATAAATATATTTTATAATAATTAATTTATATTTTTTTTCAATGTTTATGTTATGTAGTTTTATTAAAACAAAATAAAATTGTTAACAAACAATATAAAATAATAAAAATAATAATAGAAAATGAAGGTAAACAAGAACCCAAATTCTTGTTCAAGCAACTGTGTTCTTGTTACAACTTGTGACTGAACAAGAATCTGTGTCCTACAGTTATAAAAATTCCAACAAAAACCTTCATTGTAAATGCTCTAATTATTAATAAATAGTAGTAAATATAAATCTATAAAAAATGCATTTAGTTTTAGAACAAGTTTATGATGGAAAAAAAAAACACAAATTTGGAATTTACTCTCATGTGTCTATGTCTTCCCATGAAGAATTTAATGATAAAAATTGTGTTCATGTCTCTTTCTTGAATATATATTTCCTTTACTTCGTTTTTTATACTTTATTTGACTTATTTTTGTTTTTTTCTTATATTTCAGGTTTTATAATTACCCAAGAATTTTGTATATTCTATATGCCGCAACCCTTATTGTGTCATGTATCCATCATTGATAGGAATTGCTCAACTCAAATTTGAAAACAAAAATCACACTGCTTTCGAAACCCACACCTTTTTTTGCCAACATGGCCGTTATTGCCTATATCACTGCCATACCAATTTCAAATTCTATGTAAATGCTGATTCAGAAGACCCAGTTAAGGAACACTTGTATTACAAAATCCTAGTAAGTGTTTTTTGGTTTTCAGCCATTCTTGCACCTCTCTCATTTGTGATCGTGTTGTTCATCCCTCCCCAACATAACTGGATTGGCTACTTCCCCACAGGTATACTTTTTCTAGTCATAATCGCTTATAATTTTAGCAATTACACAAAGTTACTTGTCAAGAAAGACGTATCCAACCTGGTGGCTCTCCAAATAGACGAGATATTACCACATTCCACAATAACAATTGAGGAGTAAAAATCTTTTTCTATGAAAGTTTTATGTTATATCATTACTGTATCATACACAAGACATTCTCCTTCTAAATTCATGTAATCGTTGTTGTATGTATTTTTTCTAATGAGTTGTTGTGCAAGGAAACGATATGTAGCAACTAATAGTTGTGCAATTTATTTTGTACTCGTAAGAATAATGTTGCTTTAAATTCATTAGAATTTTAGTCCTTCTCTATTTTTGTCGAAAATGATGTTACATTATTTTACAACTTTGAACGTATTTTTATTTGTACATATAAAAGTTACTAGTGTTGGGCCCGTGCATTGCACGGGAGGATAATTTTTTTGTTGGAATATTGAACCGAGTTAAAATGAAACGTAATTTCTCTGTTAACAGTTAATGAAATACAATGTGAAAAACGAATGTATTTTCATAAGTGGTTAACTTGCATATATGATTAATCGTTTGTTGTTATGACTTTGTGCAATAATATTGGTAATAGTTTTGTATTATATTATTTAAAACTCAAACGACATGTCTCACAACATATTTATCTGACTATTGACTTCAAGACCTCATAGTATTAGTCGATAAAAATAAAGATATGTATATATATCTTATTCCCCTACTTCGAAAAATATGATTGTGGGTTTTGAAAAATATAAACAAATCCTCAGTAAATAAAATAAAATATAAAAAAGTAGTTTTTCAAATAAACAAAAATATAGTGGAATACCTTTTGTTCAGTTGCAGGTTCCGCCATTAACACCCGACCGTTCGTCTTCTTCTTGTACTCGGATGATACATAGAGAAGCTATATATATTTATAGTGAATGTAAAGAATATTTTAAAATATTTTATTTTTATTTTCGATTTTACATTTAAATGTAAATATATTAAAAATATGGAAGAATATTTTTATATCTACATCGTTTCTATTTTATTTTATTTTATTTACACTTGGTTAATTTGGAAAGTATTGCGGAATATTTTTATTTTAAAAAATACGATAATTTATTATTGTATCTTGTTATTTTTTATTTTTAACTCATATCAACCTTCTTTTTTCTTCTTTTAATGCTCGTGAAAAAAAAATACATGTAGATTTTATATTATCAAAAAAAATACGTCTAGATTTTATATTATGCTAATATAAAATACGTGTAGATTTTATAAAATAAAATATATTTTATATTAGCAAAAAAAATACGGAAGAAAAAAGAGTTTATATTACATCTCATTATGTAAAAAGATTTTATAAAATAAAATATGGAAAAAGATTTTATAAAATAAAATATGGAAAAATCATTATGAGATGTAATATAAAAAAATACGGAAGAAAAAAGATTTTATATTACATCTCATTAATATAGATTTAAATGTAAAATCTACATTTAAAATAAATTATGCTAATATAAAATATATTTTATAAAATCCTCCACCAAAAAAACAAATAGTTATATTAATAAATGAGTATTCATTCCACAAATAGATGATTATGTGAGATACTGTGTTTGGAAAGGTTGTACCAAAGCATTAAGAAGTTGTAAATTAAGTAATTGGCTTTAATTAGTTGTAACTTGTGCTTAAAATGTTGTAATTAAGAGTTTTTTATGTCGTTTTTATAATATAGTATAGATTAAAGTGTAATACAAGCGTAATATATCAATATATATAGATATTGTTGATCCCAGATAACAGAAAGTAAACACAACAAGTATTGTAGAAAAGGGTTGAATACAATACTAAAAAAATTTCACTTAATTTAATTCTTATTGATTTGAAATCAATAATTACACATAGAAAACTTTGATTGTTGCGGAAGAGAACTGATGAAAATTTGTTCAAACAATCTTACACAAAGAGAATGTAGAACATTGAAAAACACTTAGAGGGCGTTTGGTTCGCAGAATGTTTTTTGATGTAATGGAATCTGTCAAAGGAATTTGACTTTGATGGAATTGGAATGGAATGTTGTCAGGTTTGACCATCTGTTTGGTTGACAGAATTGGAATGAAATCTGTTAAATGAATTGGAATTTTTCTGTTTGGTTCACAGATTTTAGCTTCGGAATTGGAATGGAATTTCGGTAAATGACCAAAATACCCTTTTTGATTATTTTAATTTTTTAAACAAAAATTACTTTAATAAAATAATCATTAAATAGTTTAATTTTTAACAAAAATTGTTTTGATTATTTTAGCACATGAATGATGCCGAGAGAGTGAGGAGAGAGAGGGAGAGGGAGAGAGAGAGGAGAGAGAGGAGGAGAGAGGAGAGAGAGAGAGAGAGAGGAGGGAGAGGATAGAGGGAGAGAGAGGAAAGAGTGGAGGAGAGATAGAGGATAGAGAGGATAGAGGGAGAGAGAGGAGAGAGTGGAGGAGAGAGAGGAGAGAGGGAAGAGAGAGAGAGGAGAGAGTGGAGGAGAGAGATAGGAGAG
Source organism: Arctium minus (assembly GCA_954870635.1). Lineage (NCBI taxonomy): Eukaryota > Viridiplantae > Streptophyta > Magnoliopsida > Asterales > Asteraceae > Arctium > Arctium minus. The sequence continues at coordinate 193,563,359 of OX941080.1, forward strand.
AGATAGAGAGAGGAGAGATAAAGAGAGAGGGAAGAGAGAGAGAGGAGAGAGAGGAGAGAGGAGAGATAAAGAGAGAGGGAAGAGAGAGAGAGAGGAGAGAGAGGGAGAGAGTGTAGGAGAGAGAGGAGAGAGAGGAGAGAGAGGGGAGAGATAAAGAGATAAAGAGAGAGGAGAGAGAGAATTGACAGACACTTAGAGAACTTGAAGGTTGTAGAGCTGGTGATTTTTGCATGTTGAATCATCCTCCATATATATAGTGCCTTATGCATTTAATGCATGAGACACATGTTGAGCAAGGGATAGGCACAGGTCTTTTGCATAGCACAGGATGTACCTTTTCTTTGGAGTGTTTTTGGCTTGAAGTGTTGACCTGCAGAGGATGGTGTAGACATTTCCTCAAAAGAGTGCAAAATACGAAACATACTTTTTCTGATCTTCAGATGAGATCCACATCAATGCAAGATATCACAAATATATTTTCTCAGAAAAGTACAATATGTTTGTGCTGATGATATTTTCACACCAAAATTTATCAAAGACAAGTTTGGTGAATAGAGAGACAAGTCGACACAGATCACTACATACATATTCAGGATTCCTGAAGATGTGAGATCGGTACCATCCTGGCCGGTGGTGTTGATCCACATAGGTAGGCAGCTTAGCTTTAGGTTGAGAAGTCCATCTTCAATCCGCTTTGACATATACACTTCTTCTTTGACTTTTCGGCTGATCTTCGACTTCACTGAACATTTGTATTATAACTAAGCTGCTAGAAAGAACCTCAAAAATATTCTAAGTAGGATGATACAAAATGGAAGATCATGATGTAATCTTCAAATCTTCAGATTACCCAACAGATATATAGACATATTTATGACATTTCTCATTTGAAACTATGGCTATATATAGATATATAGATAGGGAGAGATCAAATGGAAACCACTTTAATTTTGCAAACCATGGAAACTGTCGATTTTATTAGTTAATTTAATGAAATTGGTTCATGAAATTATTTAATTTGATAAAATTGTGTCATATAATTATTTTGATGAAGTCGTTTCATATATTTGTGTTTTTTATGTAAAAATTAAATTGTTTCATGTATTTTTCTAATTCTAATGAAATTGTTTCATGTATTTTCTCATTCTGAAGAAACCTTTTTATTTTTACATAAAAAACACAAATATATGAAACAATTTCATCAATAAAAGAATTACATAAAACAATTTATCAAATTTTACATTTATGAAACAATTTTATTAACTTAACCAATAAAATTGACGATTTCCATAATTTTCAAAATTAAGGTGGTTTCTAAATGAAATTACCTTAGATAGATATATAGATATATGTCAATCGTAATTACTCATTTAAGATAATTTAATACAAATGAAACAAAAAATATGCAATAGAAAAAGAAAATTTGCAAGAGAAAACGGAATTAAATTAATGGTAGTAGGGGTGCTTAAATTTCCGACGAACCCGACCAACCCAACCCGAAAAAAAACGTAAAAAAAACTCAAACCGAGGTAACCCGATACATAACCGATACAAATTTTGTCCAAACCGTATCTATTGGGTTGGAAACGGGTTTGGCCCAAAGTAACCCGACCAACCCGTCAACCCGACCAAACTTCTACGCCTTTTTATTTATTTATGGTCTTAGACTTTTAGCACCACTTCTTTATATCAATTCTCAAGTCTTCTTATCGTAGCCGTAGTTTTGATCTGTCTACGAGACCACTCCAATTAAAATCGTACAAATCTAACATTTAAGTGTTCAAAAATCTTCGACATCGATACAATCAAGAGACAAGAGATACTCTTATTCTACTCTTTTCTTCTCTCATTGGACTTTTTTTAATATTTCCATTTTGATTTTAGTTTTTTTAAACAGAATCAATTAGTAAGATTGCAAACTGGTAAATTAAAGTTTCAACCCGACCAACCTGTACGGTTTGGGTTGGGTTGGATTGAGTGTTGCAATTTTGATTAGGTTGAGTTGGGTTAAGATTTTTCAAATCGCAAACATTGGATTGGGTTGTTCAAGTGTCTTCAACCCGACCAACTCAACCCATGAACACCCAGATTTCAACTAAGCCACTTTCTCTTGTTTGACGATAAGAATACAACAAAAAGTGATGTAATGTATATTTTTTAAATCAATCATTTTCATGATGACGAGTGGTAAAAAATCGTACAGCTACAAAATAGTTTGTTAATATATTATTGTACTTTTTATAATATTTTATTGAAATAAAAGGAATAACCTTATTATTTTATTTTCATAATCATTCTATCATATTATAATATAACAAGAGATAAAGTGAAAGAAATGATTTATTTAAAAGAAAAGAACAAAATAATTATAAAATAGTAAATGAAAATAATTTATTTGAAACAAAAGAATAAAAAATGAAAAGAACAATGACATTTTAATTCGTCTAAAAATCGAATTAAGATTCTACGAAAATGGTATAAATAAAATATGTTATTTAAAATGATATAATAACAAAAACGTTTTGTCCAAATAATAAGAATGTTCTAATAACTCGCTTTCGTGATTCATCATTGCCTGCATGGTGTGACGTAGAGTAGGCGATGGTGTAAACCTAGCCGACTCCAGTCGGCCGGCCGGCCGGCGATAAAGATTGAATTTTGCTGTCAAAAACCTCCATATATAATAAAAAGTAGTATCGTTTCATCCTACAAACTATCGCCATTTTATTCTACGTGCGATAGGAAAGAGCGTAAAAGGAAATGATACGGTTTTGTTAGACTCGGGAAAAATATATCTTTTTTTAATTCGATGAATCGATTTGATCGTTTTCTGTTATTAGGAGAAAATTAATATCATAATCTATTTATTCAAATCTTAATAGAATTCAAAAAATATGTGTGTACTCAATTAAAATGTCTATATCATGATGAAAGTATATCAGAAAAGAACATATCATTAAAGCTTAGATAACACTTTGCAGAAAATACTACCAAGTTAATTTGATGAAAATATATTATTCGATTGATATGATTAATATATTTACCCATTCAAATATACAATTGAAAAATATAACATTGACAATATATTTAGCTTTGAATATGTCGAGAGTTCACACAATACATGTTGTTTGAATATGTCTAGCCTAACGAAGTTTTGATTGTTTCCCAATAGGGGACCTAGCTTTAAGTACACGTTGTTTCGTCAACGTCAATTGTTCTGTCGTAAAGGAAGAATATTTACGGCTCCTAATGGTGCCACCAGTACTCGCACACAGATTCAACGGTTCGAACCCATATCGGTTAGTTTTACACCCCTTTTGTGGAAATGTGAAAAGAGCCAGTTAACCATAGTCATTCACTACTTCCAACAACGAGAAAATACATACTCTCGTCTTTTTTATTTAGACAATCTACTTCATACCCAATACTAGTTAATTCCAATTGTAACATTTTTGTTGATCAATTTTTCATTCCCATGAACATCGTTTTAGAAATGTGAATATATCAAAATGAAGCTCACATTGAACTAGATAGACCACAAACGTCTTTCCGGTTAGATCTTGCATTAGATTCTGTTTTTGGGTCCAAAATATGCATAAAACTCATTTTTTACTCATAAATGGTGCCACCGAAAATATTATAGGTTCGCCTCTATTGTTTTACCATTTATGGGAAGTTTTGGTTCTCAAGATTCATATTAAAACCGAACTTCATAATATAGGTTATGTTGAGCTTTGGTTCTATGCTTCACCTAAAACAACCTTAGTTAGACAAAAAAAAAAAAAAAAAAAACAGCATGTTGTTTCCTTTAAGCCTTAATTTCTGAGAATTAAATGAAACAACCAAAATTTCATAGTTGAGGTTAAGTTCCACGTTATAGTTTGTATAAAGTTTTGGTTATATCATGCGAACATAATAAATATAAACTGTAAGGCCCAATAAAAACAGTGAAACCTGAAAGTATATGTTTTAAATAAAAATAAAAAATAAAATGTTTCTTTTGTATTTTTTTTTTTTTTGATTTTTTGTAATTTAAATACTTCATATTTGAAAAGAATGAGGTAAATATTTTAGTTTTAAAAATAAAATCTTATTCATCTATAATCTATGAAAATGTGGATTAATTGTACCCTTGTATATTGTTAAATACACTCCTACCTATTAATTTCTCGTCATTCACATATCAACGTCAAAGTTGTTTTTACATTCCCAATGCATGATTTGACATAAAAGGTGTGCATATAACATTACCCTTAAAAAAGGGCAATGCTAATAGTACCATTATTAATGTTAAAATCAGGTCAATTCATTCATTGAGAATATATAAAGCAGGTTTTGATGTTGATGTATGTGAGGAGAAAATCATTTATAAGGGTGTCATTATCAAAGTATAGGGTGCCATTAGTCTTCCCTTTAAAAAATCATGAATTTTTAGAGTTGTTTGATTAGAGGTATTAAACAATAATTAATGAGATTGAAAATAAAATAAACTATTTGGTTTTATATAATATAATAGATTCATTCTCCTACAAACCCAAATTTTGATTACATGTTAAATTGGAGGAAATGAAAATTCGTTACCTTTCATTTTCATTCATTTGTTTGAACCAAACGACTTCTTAGGAGGTGTTTGGTTCATGAATTTAAATGAATTGGAATGGATAATTCATTTGATCAAATTTCAATCCTATGTTTGGTTTACATAATGAAATTGATGGAATCCTTGGAATTTCATTGAATTCCACAATTTAAGAAATTATCATTCATTGGCTTAAGTGAAAGAATTGAATTTCTACCAACCAAACACGTGGTCAAATTACATTCCAATTCATTCAAAGTCAAATTCTTTTGATAGATTTCAATTCCGTCAAATTATATTATGTGAACTAAACGCCCCTATTGTTGGGTTTCCTTATGGTTTTAGCCCATGAGGAAGACCCATATTTATTAAGAAAAGCCTTAAGAAAAAGCCCACATATATATTTATTTAGGTCAGCCTATTTTCAGTATTATGTGAGTGTGTGTGCACCTTTTGAATCAGCAGCAAAGTAAAGAGAGAGCAGTGAGTGAAAACAGAAAATAGAGAGAGCATTTTCATTTTCGTATTTGAAGACCCAGCAGCAGAAAACCTCCAGTTTCCGAAGATTGAACGGTCAGATCACCGTGATTTTTGGTCAGCAGCTTCGCAGCATCTAGGCTAACGTTTTGGACGGTGGGATCGTGGATTTGAGGTCCGGAGGTCAGGTTTTTCTGAGGTTCTGCACAGCAGCAGATTTGGGTGATATTTCTTCATCTTTGCTTTAGTTTGGTTCCATACATCTTGATGTGTTTATTTCCAAGTGTATGATGGTTTTGTATGCCTCTAGTATAATCTAGAGAAGACTTTGTATTGCTCTAATATTGGTGGTAGTGGATTTCAAGCGGCTCTAGTAGTCCCGTGGTTTTACTCTCGTTTTGAGAGGTTTCCACGCTAAAATTTCGGTGTCTCATTTGGTTGCGTATTTCCTGTTTTGGGGCTGATTATACTTGCATTTAGAATACCTTATTTGTTTGCATCCTCAAAGGTTCATTCGGGTCGGGAAAGTTTAGCCTAACGAAGATTAATTCCGCATTTATTGTTTACCGTTAGTGCTGCGTTTTTCCCATCAGATTGGTATCAGAGCATTTGGTTATCGTTTTGAGTTTGACTTGCTTGAACGATGGAAGCAAATACAAGTAGGATGATAAGTTTAAATGGTTCAAATTATCATGTTTGGAAAGGAAAGATGGAAGACCTTCTTTATGTGAAGGATTTTTATTTGCCTGTATTTTCAACCAACAAACCTGAAAATAAAACAGATGATGAATGGAATATTTTGCACAAACAGGTTTGTGGATATATTCGGCAATGGGTAGATGATAATGTTTTGAACCATATTAGTGGGGAGACTCATGCTCGTACTCTGTGGAACAAGCTTGAGCAGTTATATGCTCGAAAGATTGGGAATAATAAGTTATTTTTGATTAAAAGGTTGATACAACTTAAGTACCATGATGGAACTCCTATCACTGATCACTTGAATACATTTCAGGGAATTATTAATCAACTTGCAGGAATGGGTATCAAGTTTGAAGATGAAATTCAAGGTTTGTGGATCCTTGGTACTTTACCGGACTCGTGGGAGACTTTTAGGACATCATTGTCCAACTCCGCACCCGATGGTGTTATTTCCATGGAATTGGCTAAAGGCAGTATTCTAAATGAAGAGACGAAAAGAAAGTCACAAGCTTCCTCTTCACACTCAGATGTCTTGGTCACAGAAAACAGGGGGAGAAGTCAGAGTAGAGGTCCGAGTAACAAAGGGAAGCATCGCAGTAAATCCAAAGGAAAGTTTGGTGATTTTGAGTGCTATCACTGTGGTAGAAAAGGGCACACAATACGGTTCTGCAGACAGTTGAAAAGGGAGAACAAGAAGGCCAATTACAACAATCAAAAGAACAACCAAAAGAAAGATGATGGTGGTAATGACAATGCCGAAGTTAACACTACTACCGAAGAGTTCTTTATTTGTTGTGATCATGATATGGTCAACCTTGCACATGATGTCGAGTTGGGTTGTTGATAGTGGTGCTACGTGTCATGTAACATCACAGAGAGATTTTTATTCATCTTACACTCCAGGTAACTTTGGGAACGTCAAGATGGGTAATAATGGGTTATCAAAGGTTGTTGGCGTCGGGGATGTTTGTTTGAAGTTTGACACTGGAATGGAGTTGGTTTTACACAATGTAAAACATGTTCCAGATATTAGACTTAATTTGATCTCCACGGGCTTACTTGATGATGATGGTTACAAAAACATTTTTGGTGACGGAATGTGGAAACTCACTCGTGGTTCCTTGATTGTGGCAAGAGGTAAAAGATGTTCAATGTTATACATGGCACATCCAAAGATCTCCAAAGACATGGTCAATGCAGTGGTGAATACTGATATGACTGAGTTGTGGCATAAGAGGCTTGGTCACATGAGTGAAAAGGGGATGTCTCTACTATCGAAGAAAAATGTGTTAACTGATGTGCATGATGTTCATCTAAAGAAGTGTTCTCATTGTCTGGCAGGTAAGCAGAACAGGGTTTCGTTTAAGGGTCATCCTCCTTCTAGGAAGGAGAACATACTTGATTTGGTACATTCCGATGTTTGTGGTCCTATGAATACTAGGACACTTGGTGGTTGCTCTTATTTTGTCACATTCATCGATGATCATTCGAGAAAGGTATGGGTATATACCTTAAAATCTAAAGATCAAGTATTTGATGTGTTTAAACAATTTCATGCCTCGGTTGAGAGACAGACTGGGAAGAAGCTTAAGTGTATTCGGACAGATAATGGAGGTGAATACATAGGGCCATTTGATGCTTATTGTAGAGAACATGGTATTCGACATCAAAAGAGTCCTCCCAAGACACCGCAATTGAATGGATTAGCACAGCGGATGAACAGAACATTGGCCGAGCGTGTCAGATGTTTGTTGTCACATGCAGGATTACCAAAACCCTTTTGGGGAGAAGCTTTGAATACGGCGGTACATGTTATTAATCTAACTCCTTGTGTTCCTTTGTCTTTTGATGTTCCTGACAGGGTTTGGAGTGGTAAAGATGTTTCGTACCGTCACTTACGGGTCTTTGGATGCAAGGCTTTTGTGCACATTCCCAAAGATGAAAGATCAAAGCTTGATGTGAAGACTAAGCCATGTGTATTCCTTGGTTATGGCCAAGATGAGTTCGGTTACAGATTATATGATCCAGTTCAGAAGAAACTTGTTCGAAGCCGAGATGTTATTTTTATGGAAGATCAAACTTTGAAAGATGTTGGGAAGGAAGATACGAGTCCTCAACATAATGTTGATCTTACTGATTTGGATCCGGTTCCTCCTAAGCATGTTGATACACTTGATGGAGATGGTGTTCAGAATGATGAACAACATGGTACTGATGATGTTGATGCTCCAGAGCACTTAGAGACAGATGAAGACTTTCATCCTGAGCTACCAGTACCGAATATTCCAACCTTTGTCCCACTTAGGCGGTCTACGAGAGATCGTCATCCTTCCACCCATTTTTCTGCTGATGAGTATGTCTTACTCACTGATGGGGGAGAGCCCGAGTGCTATGCAGAAGCCATGGAAGATGATCACAAGAAAGAGTGGGTTGAAGCCATGCAAGACGAGATGACTTCCTTGCATGAGAACAGTACCTTTGAGTTAGTGAAGTTGCCTAAAGGCAAGAAAGTTTTGAAGAACAAATGGGTTTATAAAGTGAAGACTGAAGAGCATACCACACGGCCCAGGTACAAGGCTAGATTGGTGGTCAAAGGGTTCAGTCAAAGAAAGGGTATTGATTTTGAAGAGATTTTCTCTCCAGTCGTGAAGATGGGTTCTATTCGGGTGATTCTTGGTTTAGCTGCTAGCCTTGATCTTGAGGTTGAGCAGATGGATGTGAAGACAGCTTTCCTTCACGGTGACTTGGATAAGGAAATCTACATGGAGCAAGCTGAAGGTTTTCAGGTTAAGGGCAAAGAAGACTATGTGTGTAGACTTCAGAAAAGTCTTTATGGTTTGAAGCAAGCACCAAGACAGTGGTACAAGAAATTTGAGTCAGTCATGGGTAAGCAAAGGTTTGGTGATGATGATTTCATTATTTTATTGCTATATGTTGATGACATGTTGATTGTTGGCAAGAATGCAGAAAGAATTACCCAACTGAAGTTTGAATTAAGCAAGTCTTTTGCTATGAAAGACTTAGGGCCAGCAAAACAGATTCTTGGCATTCGGATTACTCGAGATAGAGCTTCCAAGAAGTTGCACATGTCACAGAAGCAATACATCGAGAAGGTGCTTCGCAGATTCAACATGGATAAAGCTAAAGTGGTTAGTTCACCTCTAACTACCAACTTTAAGCTAACTGATAAAGATTGTCCCTCTTCAAAGAAGGAGATTGAAGAGATGGATCGAATTCCGTATGCATCAGCTGTTGGGAGTCTGATGTACGCGATGGTATGCACACGACCTGATATTGCCTATTGATAAGGTAATTTTATTTACCCTATTTTTAACTCGTTTTTATAATCTTGAGCAAATTTTTATTTCTCCATTGAGTCCTTTTGCTTATTTTTAGTACTTATTGTCTAAAATAAATATTTAGTGTAGTTGGTCGTTTTTAGTGGTTAATTTTAATAATCATTGCATAAATCTCATGTTTTTATGCGTTTTTATTTTAGGATCAAAGTATAGGCCGTGAGAAGTCAACATAGCAAGATGGCGAAAAACCGACACTAAGACTTCTCTTTTTGGGCCGTTAATACAAGACGAGACGGTGGGCCAGAATTCTTTTGTGCTATCTGATTGGGCCGAAAATTTGGAGGCTTATGGAAGAATATTTTGTTTGTTTTGGGCTAATATCTTCATACTACCTTGGGCCCCCATTTGCAAACTTGGGCCCCAAGGCTTAAGTTGGCTATATAAGTATGTGCTTAGTTAGTGTAAGGGATATCTCATGCCATATCTTACTTGTTTCCTCCCTTTTGAATACTCTCATACGTAGGCTTCAATTTGGATAGAAATGGTCTAGGTACATTGAACCTAGACATTTCTATATCTTCCTCTCTACCATCTTTTGTATTAGAATTGGAGAATTGAGCCATTAGTGTTTGGTAAAAACATTGGCTCATGATTCAATTTGGCTCTCAATTATATAAATATAAGTCATTCTCCTTTTCAAGTTACGATATCTCGTGATCATTTTGTGTAAGTTGCACGTATTCTCATTACAATCCAAAAATCTCGTTGGTTCGATACGCTTTGGTTTTTATTTTGGTCTCATTACGGCTTTAATTCTATTACAAACCGGAAGTCCGGAAAATAATTTCGGATTCCCAACTTTTGTTGGTTCACGGTTCGTTGTAGTTTATTAAATCTGTTTTATGTTTCCAACGTTATAAAAATCAATCGCACGTTAGTTAGTTTCCTTTACGTCGTGAAAACATCATGAAACCTTCAAGTTTAAATCTCACATTTGAAACAAGATTTTCCTTCACCTTAATTTTATAATTCGCATTTTTTTATTTACGTTAGTTATTTTACACATTTTAATTCTCGCAATTTAGTTTACGCAATTTTATTTTCTGCACCTTCATTTCAGTCTATTACTTTCTGTTCATTTAATTCTGCACTTTAATTTATGTCATTTCTTTTCAGTCTTATATTTCACATAATTACATATCCTGTCTAAGGACACGTTGTTGGCACAACATTTCTACGATTTCCATCGTTAATTGTTTGAAAACACCAACCGTCTCCTTTAGTTAACTGTCCAAGGACACGTTGTTGGCACAATACTCCTACGGTTTCTATCGTTGAGTGTTTGAAAATACCAACCGTCTCCAACCTTAGTTAAATTTACATTTATGTTTTTGTTATATTTATAATCTGTACGAAGTTAAGTTGGGACAGAGACTGATCAAAAGTTAAAACGGTGTATCGTATCGCATGATTGTCCGAAGTTATTTAAATTAAAGTTATATTTTATGGTTGACTGCAATTAATCAATTGACAACTGGTTTATTGTACGACAACTCATTTGAATTTCATGAAATATCGACTTTAAGATAACGAAGGAATGCGATCTCATCATTTTATCCAATTATTAATCTTATTCCAACAAAGCATTGTACCGATGTTTCTTTTTAATTAATTGTTCATTAGTGTTAATCAAAACCCCCAATCAAAAATATTGTTTTCGAATTCGCCATCTGAAACTCGCTTTTACAGACCCGACTTTTGAGGAGAACTTTTCCACGCTTCCCTGTGGGATCGATATTCGGTACTTTGTACCATTATTACTTGTTAACAGACGGCAGTAGATTAAGATGTATACTTGCGTCGAGATCTATTTTCTTGCATTTTAAAAAGGTGTAAACACGAAAAGCCGCGGACAAGTTTTTGGCGCCGTTGCCGGGGAAGCACGCTAGAAGTTTTTCTTTTTAAAGTAAGGTTTATAAAAGCAAGTTTTTCTTCCATCTATTTTGAAAAAAAAAAAAAAAAAAAAAAATTTAAAATTTCGAAAAAGTGCATGCCAAGATTGTCACACGGTGATTTTTTCCAACTCGATCCCGATATTGAACGAACATTTAGACAACGAAGAAGAATCCAACGAGCTAATTTAGTTTTAAATTCTTCCGAAATGTCTGAACATGAATATATGACGGATGAGGAATTAATACCCGAGGTAAATCTAAATGGGCATCAAAATGATCAAGAAAATAATAATAACCGAAGAAATCGAAATAGAGAAAATCCCAATAATCACGAAGATTTAAATAATCATGATGATCCAAATGAACCGCCAATAAATACTGATGATGAGGAACAAAACATTTTTCGGTTAGCAAATTCCAAAAATGGTGGTATTATGTCTTACGCTGTTCCTGTTTTAACCCAGTTACATCCAGGAATTCTTAAACCAACTTTGCAAACCCACCATTTTGAACTAAAACCGGTAATGTTTCAAATGTTGCAAACTAACGGCCAGTACGCTGGTTTGCCAGCTGAAGATCCTCATTCTCATCTTCGGTCTTTCATGGAAATCACAGATTCTTTTAAACTGCCTGGTGTACAAGACGATGCTTTAAAATTAAAACTTTTTCCATATTCTTTAAGAGATAGAGCAAGGTCTTGGTACAACTCGTTGAAACCAGATTCTATAATTACATGGACCCAAATGGCAGAAAAGTTTTTGAAAAAATATTTTCCACCCACGAGGAATGCTAAGTCCATAAATGAAATATGTACCTTTAGACAAATGGACGATGAAGCAGTTCCTGATGCATGGGATAGGTACAAGGAGCTATTGAGAAAATGCCCTCATCATGGCATTCCGTACTGCATTCAGCTAGAGACGTTTTACAGTGGTTTAAATACTACTGCTAAACAAATGCTCGATGCTACTGCACACGGAGCTTTCACAGCTTGTACCTACAATGAAGGATATGAAATCCTTGAAAGAATCTCAAACAACAATGGTCAATGGGCTGACCCACGTGCATTACCTAGAAAAGCAGCAGGGGTACAAGACACAGATGCTTATGCATTATTATCTTCACAGCTGGCCGACATGGCATCTTTAATCAAAAATCTTAACACTGTGCAAGTTAATACTGTAGCACCTACCCCTATTGTGCAGTCTATACAGTGCACCTACTGTGGAGAGGGTCATCACTTTGAACATTGTCCTGGAAATCCCGAGAGAGTAAACTATGTCAGTAGTAATAAAAAGGGTGGACCTTTTTCTCAAACATACAATCCTGAGTAGAGAAACCATCCAAATTTTTCTTGGCATAGTCCTGCCCAAAATCCACCACCACCAAAGTTGCAAGGACAACCAAATTTTCACCAACAGTCTTATCACAGACACCAAAATAACCAACATGGGAATTTTCAGAATAATCAACCTGGTTATCAACAAAAGTCAAACCAGCATGCCGAATCATCTACTTCCTTGGAAGCAATGATGAAAGCATTCATGACCCAAACACAAGCATCAATTAAAAATCTGGAAACCCAGGTGGGTCAAATGGCTTTGGAAATTAGGAAACGTCCTTCAGGTTCTCTCCCTAGTGATACAGAAACACCTCAGAGAAATGGAAAAGAACATGTGAAAGCAGTGACGTTAAGAAGTGGACAGGACTTACCAGAAAATATTCAAAAAGAGCTGAAGACAGACAAAGCAGAGCCTGAAAAGAAAAACACAGTTTCAGATTCTGCTCAAGCCGGTGTAAGCATTGGGCCTGAAGACACTGTTGGGCCCATTACTGCTGCACCCATTCCAAAGAGATCGGACTATCCAACATTGTTCCCAAATGAACCCAAGGAAGATCAAAAAGTAGATGAGCAGACTGTTTTGGATGTGTCACAATCTGGTGACAGTCCCAAAATTCCTTGTGAAAACAGACCTGTAGAACAAGTTAAAGTTACACCATCCACTAAGGTAGACAAAATCTCTCCGACTGTTCCAACACCTACTCCTCAAAAGACTACATCTCCTACTCCGGTTCCTCTCTATATTCCTTATCCCCAGAGATTAAGGAATCAAAGAGATGAATTGCAATTCAAAAAGTTTTTAGATGTTTTCAAACAGTTGCATATTAACATACCTTTGGTGGAAGCCATTGAACAAATGCCAAACTATGCAAAGTTTTTAAAAGACATTTTAAGCAAAAAGAAAAAGTTGAATGAGTATGAGACTGTAGCTCTGACTGAGGAGTGCAGTGCTATGTTGTCTAGCAAAATCCCTCCGAAGCTGAAAAATCCTGGGACTTTCACAATCCCATGTTCCATAGGAGGAAAGGAAGTAGGAAAAGCCCTATGTGACTTAGGTGCCAGTATAAACCTTATGCCTTTATCTGTTTTCAACACTTTAGGTATAGGTGAAGCTAGACCTACCACTGTCTCACTCTTGTTAGCAGACAAGTCCATAGCTTGGCCAAAAGGTAAGATTGAGGATGTCCTTGTCCAAGTTGATAAATTTATTTTCCCAGCAGACTTTATCATCTTAGATTTTGAAGCTGACAAAGACATCCCCATTATCTTAGGAAGACCATTCCTAGCAACAGGTAGAACTCTGATAGATGTCCAAAAGGGAGAACTCACCATGAGAGTTCAAGACCAACAGGTGACTTTCAATGTTTTAGATTCCCTTAGATATCCTGAAGAGAAGGAGGAATGTTCTACCTTAAGTTTGATTGAATCTTGGTGTCAAGACCAAAGTTTTGGGGAGGTCTTGGGAATTGATGAGTCTAATAGTGAGGAATATACAACAGAATTTGAGGAATTAGAAGACATACAGGTTACCTCCGCTGTTGAAATTTTACATAGTGAGAATAGGAAAACGCTTGTTCCTTCCATAGAATGTGCTCCAGACTTAGAATTGAAACAACTTCCCTCACATCTGAAATATGCCTTTTTAGGAGATCCAGGAAAGTTGCCAGTCATTATCTCAGCATCTTTAGAATCTGATCAAGAGGAACAACTGATTGCCATGTTGAAACTACACACCAAGGCCATAGGATGGACCATTGCTGATTTAAAGGGCATAAGCCCTACCATTTGTCAGCATAAGATCATTTTAGAAAACAAAGATTTCACCTCAGTTGAACCTCAAAGAAGACTAAATCCTATGATGAAAGAAGTTGTGAAAAAGGAAATCTTGAAGTGGCTTGATGCTGGCATAATCTATCCTATTGCTAGTAGTACATGTGTCAGTCCAGTGCAATGTGTACCCAAGAAGGGTGGAGTTACTGTGATAACAAATGAGAAAAATGAATTAATACCCACTAGGATTGTATCAGGTTGGAGGATATGTATGGACTACCGGAAGCTTAACCAAGCCACCCAAAAAGACCATTTTCCATTACCCTTCATTGACCAAATGTTGGACAGACTAGCGGGGAAGGAATTTTATTGTTTCTTGGACGGTTATTCTGGTTACAATCAAATTGCCATTGCACCAGAGGATCAGGAGAAAACAACTTTTACTTGTCCTTATGGGACCTTTGCGTTTAGAAGAATGCCTTTTGGACTTTGTAATGCCCCTGCCACTTTCCAAAGATGTATGATGTCCATTTTTTCTGACATGCTTGAACAATCCATGGAAATTTTCATGGATGATTTTTCTGTTTATGGGACATCATACGATCTGTGTTTACAAAACCTTGAAAAAAGTCTTGAAAGATGTGAAGAAACAGATTTGGTTTTAAACTGGGAAAAATGTCACTTTATGGTTAAAGAGGGCATTGTGTTAGGGCATCTCATTTCCAATAGAGGTATTGAGGTTGATAAGGCAAAGTTGGAAGTAATTGCAAAGTTGCCTGAACCAACTACTGTAAAAGGTATCAGAAGTTTTCTCGGACATGCAGGATTCTATCGGAGGTTCATAAAAGATTTTTCCAAAATATCCAAACCTCTGTGTTCACTATTACAACATGACCATGCCTTTAATTTTGATGAAGATTGCAAAAAGGCTTTTAAAATTTTGAAAGATGCATTGGTTACGACACCTGTAATAGTGACACCTAATTGGTCCTTACCTTTTGAATTAATGACTGATGCAAGTGACTGGGCAGTAGGAGCAGTTCTAGGGCAACGGAAGAATAAAATATTTCACTCTATTTACTATGCTAGTAAAACTCTCAATGAAGCCCAAATCAACTACACCACCACTGAAAAAGAATTATTAGTTGTGGTGTTTGCTTTTGAAAAATTCAGATCATACTTAATGGGTGCCAAAGTGATTGTGCATACTGATCATGCTGCCATCAAGTATCTCATTTCTAAAAAGGATGCAAAACCTAGGCTAATAAGGTGGGTCTTGTTGTTACAAGAATTTGATTTGGAAATCATTGACAGAAAGGGTGTAAATAATCAAGTGGCTGACCATTTGTCAAGATTGGAAAAACAGGAGCAGGATAAACACAGTGGTGATATTTGTGAGTCCTTTCCTGATGAAAAGATTTTAGCCATACAAACTGCAACACCTTGGTTTGCAGATATTGTGAATTATCTGGCTTGTGAGATTATCCCTAAGGAATTCAACAAGCATCAAAGAAAGAAACTCATTTTTGATTCCAAAAAGTTTTTATGGGATGATCCATTTCTTTTTAAAATCTGTGCAGACCAGGTAATAAGGAGGTGTATTCCAAAAGAAGAAATAGCTTCTGTTTTACATCACTGCCACACAGGACCATGTGGTGGGCACTTTGGAGAAGATAGGACAGCCGCAAAAATTTTACAATCAGGATTGTACTGGCCTACTCTAAACAATGATGCCCAAAATTTTGCAAAAAGCTGCAATGAATGTCAGAGGAGTGGAAATATTTCTCAGAGAAATGAAATGCCCCTGAATGGAATTTTGGAAGTAGAATTATTTGATGTTTGGGGCATTGACTTTATGGGACCATTTCCACTCTCTAGCAACTGTGCATACATTCTGGTGGTTGTGGATTATGTGTCTAAATGGGTGGAAGCTATGGCTTGCCACTCTAATGATGCTAAAACAGTTGTCAAATTTTTGCAGAAGCACATTTTCACCAGATTTGGTACACCACGTGCCTTAATCAGTGATGAAGGCACTCACTTCATAAATAATGTGTTGGAGGAAGTCCTAGAAAAGTACAACATACAACATAGGGTGGCCACTGCTTATCACCCTCAGACTAATGGATTGGCTGAACTGTCCAATAGAGAGATCAAAGGAATTTTAACTAAGGTAGTCAAGCCACACCGAAAAGACTGGGCCTCCAAACTGGATGATGCCTTGTGGGCCTACCGGACCGCATACAAAACTCCCATTGGCATGTCTCCCTATAAATTAGTTTTTGGAAAAGCCTGTCACCTGCCTGTTGAGTTAGAGCACAGTGCCTATTGGGCGATCAAGGAACTTAACATGAGTTTAGAGACAGCTGGAAACAAACGAGCTTTACAATTGTGTGAACTAGAAGAGCATAGGAATTTTTCCTATGAAAATGCAAAGCTTTATAAAGAAAATACAAAAAGATGGCACGATAGGAAAATTATTCCAAAAGAGCTCAGCGAGGGACAACAGGTCCTACTGTTCAATTCTAGACTCAGGTTATTTCCAGGGAAATTAAGCTCTAGATGGACAGGTCCGTTTCAGATTGCTAAAATGTATCCCTACGGAGTAGTTGAGTTAGTTGATCAAGAAAGGGGTACCACATTTAAAGTGAACGGACAAAGGGTAAAACCTTTTCTTGAACTGTCAGCATTAATGCAACAACCAGTCGAGGTTGTCTATCTCCAAGAGTAGAAAAGGTGGTGAACGTTCTTGAGTTTATCCAAACTCAAGACAGTGTATAAAAAAAAAAAAATCAGATTAGATCTCAATTAAGTACACCCAAATCTGATTTAGATTGAATTATGTTCCCAAGGATTATTTAATCCGTACTTAATCTCAGAGGATGTGACATCATTCCTCTAACAAACTCATATCTCTCTTCTCCTCTCATTCCCCTCTTTCTTTCTCCTTCTTCCTCTTCTTATCTTCTCTTCTTCTTCTTCTTATCACCGCCGGCAACAGTACAATCCTAGTACTAACTTGCAGAAAAACCATCTTTCAACCATCAGCTCATTTCTTGGTTATAAATTTTTTTTTGAAAATCACCATGGAGCAACAGTTCTGTGATTTGAATTTGTTACAAGAAAATTCAACCCATGGATTCCCACAAGTCACCAATTTCAGTTTCCTCTTCTTCTCTATTTCCAGAGAACCAACACATCACCCACACCCCTTCATCTTCCCCCTCAATTTCCTCTCACACCCCTCGACTCACACCCTCAACCACCGGCGACAACGAATCCCCCGACACCGTCCACCCATCTGCCGACGTCGCTCTCCTCACACTCGCCAAAGTCGCCGAAGCTCTAAACCACCATCACTACGCCGCCTCCACTTCTACTTCACGGCCACCACCACAAACCACCCTATCACCATCACCGCTACCACCGCACCTCACCCTACCGCCTAAATCGCCCCACCCCTCTGAAATCGACGATCGCCGAAACCCTGATAACACCTTCGAAACCCCCAAATCGCCACCCCTTGAAACCCTAGAACCGAACCCCTCCATCACTAATGGTTTCGAACGCCACCAGCCACCGGCGACCTCAACCCTAGCGTCGCATCAGCCACTATCTACCCCCGTACACCAAAACCACCCCTCCACGACTACCCCATCCCCGTCGCTGCTACTACCAAACCCTAGAGCTCCAATCGACGCTGCCAGTACCAAACGATACCACCACTATCGCTCGACAGAACACACCACTCTTCCCTCTCCCTCACTCGATTCCACAGCAATGGAGCGCAGCGATCGATCGTCTTTTCCTCATCGCCCCCAACCAATGCCGGCCACACTAACATCAGTAAACACGACACGCAATTTTTTCCCGAGGTACGATTCCCCACCCTCACCGCTCTTTCGTAACCCCTCCCCACCCCCTGGTTTCGATCCTTTACCCTACCAACGACACCCGAACAGAATCTTCTCTTTTCCCTACATACGTGACGACCCCCCTGTCTCGGTCCTGAACACCGCGGCCTCGGTCCTAAACACCTTCGACCGGTCGATCGTCAACCCACCACCCTCGGCGTTTCACCCGTATGACCCCCATCAGTGGCGCCCCAATGCTTCGGTTCCCACCACACCACTGCCCCTCCCAAATTTATCCCTAAACCTTGCTGATGCCACAGCTGCACCTACGGTTCAACCAAAACCACCTAAAACTGTCACCTCACCACCGACTAAACCAAACCATTCGAGGACCAAACAACCCCGTGGGTACACGTCAGTGATAATGAGAAACACACCACCACCAAAACGAAGAAATCTTGGGGAAATTCTTAAACATACAATGGAGCAGTCCACAGGAAGCGACGCTGAGACGAAAGACGGACAGAAATCAAGCAAACTGATCAATGTGACCCAAATCGACAACAAGGGGAAAGCAAAAGTCGGTACAACCCACCCTCCTACTGAGTTACATTTATCGTTATTTAGCTGTCCGGAGGCTTTGCGTAAATATCAGTTCTTTCGACGGAAGGTTTGCCAACCTCCGCGAGGTTTCCCAATGGAAACTCTTCGCTCACACCCACAATTTCACGTCACTATACACTCTTTGGGTTGGGATCTGTTTTGTGCACCTCCAGCACAATATAACATTGACTGGATCACTGATTTTTACACGGAATTATCATGCACCAGTGGGTTAAATTTAATGGTGCGAGAGACCCCAGTAAGTTTTTCACCTACGCACATTAATGCTGTTTTAGGTCTCTCCCCACCCACTCAATCGGAATTCCATAGACTAATGGATGAGGCTTCGGATGTTGATTTACAAACAATTTTAGAAACGATTGCTCGAAAAGGTGCTAAATGGTCCTTTACGGGACGTTCACGTGTTTTAAAATCTTCAACTTTAAACCCTATCGCGAACGTATGGCTTTCTTTTATACGGCATAGTCTGCATCCCTCCACTCATGATTCCAACCTGTGTATGGAAAGAGTATTTTTGCTATATTGTGTTGTGGCCGGTAAGCACTTCGACGTGGGACGGGTTATATCTACGCTCATTCGTAGAGGGGTAGAGCGCTCCAAGGCCCGCCTCATTTTTCCATCGATCATTGATTCCTTGCTAAAGCAAGCGGGTGTGCCTTCACTACCTACAGATCGTTTATCATTGGAAAACGTTGTCCTCGACAATGCGAGTGTGGTGCGTTTGTTACGCACATGTACCCCGAAAACTCAAGGACCGGAAAAAGAACGCATTGCCTCCTTGGAGGCAAGCTTTCGGTCTTTTATGGGAGAAGTAAAAACAATTCTGAAGGAGCAAAGAAAGCTAATATTCAAACAGGTTTCGGAGCGAGCTATGAGCATGGACGAGAAGCTAGAAGTGTTGTTGCGGAGATCGGAACGAAGTGAGAAAAGAGAGGAGGAAATCAAGGACAAGCTGATGAAATTACTCGCATTCGAGAAGGCACGTGATGACATACTGCGAGCTTGGTGGGTAAGACATCATTCGGATTCGGCAGACGTATGGGCACCTTTCCCACTAGATGTACTCTGGAAGATGCGTACATCTTCTCCTACTCGCAATGAGTAGGGCAGGTTCCGTATTTTCCAACCCTCTTTACATATTGTTTTGGTCTAGTTTTAGTCTGGTCTGAGTCTGGGATTGTGGGGAAGTTTTTGAAAGAGTATTATTTCTTACAAATGTCATTTACATGGTTGTTGAGTTTGTTAAAATTGGTTCACTTTAGTAATAGCCTCAATAATTTGGATTTTCACGCATGATTTTTTGAATATCAACTCACATTTGGGCTTACAATTTTGGATTCACCATTTTTGCTAGGATTCGTACACCTCTTTCCTCATTCATTGTTTCTCTTTGGCATTTGGAATGGTCTCGTTCGATGAGGACACCGAACCCTTCTAAGTTTTGGGGAAGGGAAGACATGGTCAACCAATTTCATTTTTAACCATGTCTTTTGTTTATCACAAAACACCACTAAAAAGGCACGCGCCAATAAACCCAAAATAAATGCACTCATGAGAAATATGCACACAAAAGAAAAAAAAGAAGCAAGGCTTCAAAAATGTGCTCTCATAGGCATACCAAAGAAGTGTTTTAGACACCAAAGCACTTGTGTGCTCAAATCTGTTCCCCAAAAGAAAAAAAAAATATATGGTAGTAAAATTGTACCATACAAAAAAAAAAGCCAAATACACAAGCCTTTTGTTGCACTATGATCCCAATTCATCATAAAACTGTTTGCCTATCTTGTGGTTGAGATTTTTGATCATGTTGAGAGAAACAAGTTATGAAAGGCTATCATTCGGGTTGAACTGATTGAGATGAACCGTGATTGTGCCAATGATGATTTGTAGGGAAGTAAGCCTCTTTTTAATAAAAATTTTGCTCAAAATTAAATTTTCTTTCAAATAAAGTTGTTCGGGACGAACAACAGTTCAAGTTTGGGGTTGTGATAGGGTAATTTTATTTACCCTATTTTTAACTCGTTTTTATAATCTTGAGCAAATTTTTATTTCTCCATTGAGTCCTTTTGCTTATTTTTAGTACTTATTGTCTAAAATAAATATTTAGTGTAGTTGGTCGTTTTTAGTGGTTAATTTTAATAAGCATTGCATAAATCTCATGTTTTTATGCGTTTTTATTTTAGGATCAAAGTATAGGCCGTGAGAAGTCAACATAGCAAGATGGCGAAAAACCGACACTAAGACTTCTCTTTTTGGGCCGTTAATACAAGACGAGACGGTGGGCCAGAATTCTTTTGTGCTATCTGATTGGGCCGAAAATTTGGAGGCTTATGGAAGAATATTTTGTTTGTTTTGGGCTAATATCTTCATACTACCTTGGGCCCCCATTTGCAAACTTGGGCCCCAAGGCTTAAGTTGGCTATATAAGTATGTGCTTAGTTAGTGTAAGGGATATCTCATGCCATATCTTACTTGTTTCCTCCCTTTTGAATACTCTCATACGTAGGCTTCAATTTGGATAGAAATGGTCTAGGTACATTGAACCTAGACATTTCTATATCTTCCTCTCTACCATCTTTTGTATTAGAATTGGAGAATTGAGCCATTAGTGTTTGGTAAAAACATTGGCTCATGATTCAATTTGGCTCTCAATTATATAAATATAAGTCATTCTCCTTTTCAAGTTACGATATCTCGTGATCATTTTGTGTAAGTTGCACGTATTCTCATTACAATCCAAAAATCTCGTTGGTTCGATACGCTTTGGTTTTTATTTTGGTCTCATTACGGCTTTAATTCTATTACAAACCGGAAGTCCGGAAAATAATTTCGGATTCCCAACTTTTGTTGGTTCACGGTTCGTTGTAGTTTATTAAATCTGTTTTATGTTTCCAACGTTATAAAAATCAATCGCACGTTAGTTAGTTTCCTTTACGTCGTGAAAACATCATGAAACCTTCAAGTTTAAATCTCACATTTGAAACAAGATTTTCCTTCACCTTAATTTTATAATTCGCATTTTTTTATTTACGTTAGTTATTTTACACATTTTAATTCTCGCAATTTAGTTTACGCAATTTTATTTTCTGCACCTTCATTTCAGTCTATTACTTTCTGTTCATTTAATTCTGCACTTTAATTTATGTCATTTCTTTTCAGTCTTATATTTCACATAATTACATATCCTGTCTAAGGACACGTTGTTGGCACAACATTTCTACGATTTCCATCGTTAATTGTTTGAAAACACCAACCGTCTCCTTTAGTTAACTGTCCAAGGACACGTTGTTGGCACAATACTCCTACGGTTTCTATCGTTGAGTGTTTGAAAATACCAACCGTCTCCAACCTTAGTTAAATTTACATTTATGTTTTTGTTATATTTATAATCTGTACGAAGTTAAGTTGGGACAGAGACTGATCAAAAGTTAAAACGGTGTATCGTATCGCATGATTGTCCGAAGTTATTTAAATTAAAGTTATATTTTATGGTTGACTGCAATTAATCAATTGACAACTGGTTTATTGTACGACAACTCATTTGAATTTCATGAAATATCGACTTTAAGATAACGAAGGAATGCGATCTCATCATTTTATCCAATTATTAATCTTATTCCAACAAAGCATTGTACCGATGTTTCTTTTTAATTAATTGTTCATTAGTGTTAATCAAAACCCCCAATCAAAAATATTGTTTTCGAATTCGCCATCTGAAACTCGCTTTTACAGACCCGACTTTTGAGGAGAACTTTTCCACGCTTCCCTGTGGGATCGATATTCGGTACTTTGTACCATTATTACTTGTTAACAGACGGCAGTAGATTAAGATGTATACTTGCGTCGAGATCTATTTTCTTGCATTTTAAAAAGGTGTAAACACGAAAAGCCGCGGACACCTATGCAGTAGGTGTTGTTAGTCGTTTTCTGTCGAACCCAGGTAAGAAGCATTGGGAAGCAGTTAAGTGGATTCTCAGATATCTACGTGGTACTTCCAAATTGGGTATAACTTTTGGAAATGGGGAGCCAATGCTTGTTGGGTACACTGATTCTGATATGGCAGGAAATAAGGACAACATGAAATCCACTTCTGGATATCTGATGACCTTTGCAGGGGGAGCTGTGTCATGGCAATCAAGGTTGCAAAAGTGTGTTGCTTTGTCTACCACTGAGGCTGAGTATATGGCGGCAACAGAAGCGTGTAAAGAACTATTGTGGCTGAAACGATTCATGCAAGAGCTCGGTTTTATGCAACAACGCTACGTGGTTCTTTGTGATAATCAAAGTGCGATTCACCTTGCTAAGAATTCTATGTTTCATAAAAGAACAAAGCATATCGATGTGAGGTATCATTGGATTAGAGATGCTCTTGAAGACAAGATGTTTGAACTTGATAAAGTTCATACCGATGATAATGGTTCCGATATGTTGACAAAGGTTTTGGCAAGTGAAAAGTTGAAGATATGTTGCTCGATCGCCGGAATGGCGAATTCTTCCTCATAGGCAAAAAGGGGGAGATTTGTTGGGTTTCCTTATGGTTTTAGCCCATGAGGAAGACCCATATTTATTAAGAAAAGCCTTAAGAAAAAGCCCACATATATATTTATTTAGGTCAGCCTATTTTCAGTATTATGTGAGTGTGTGTGCACCTTTTGAATCAGCAGCAAAGTAAAGAGAGAGCAGTGAGTGAAAACAGAAAATAGATAGAGCATTTTCATTTTCGTATTTGAAGACCCAGCAGCAGAAAACCTCCAGTTTCCGGAGATTGAACGGTCAGATCACCGTTATTTTTGGTCAGCAGCTTCGTAGCATCTAGGCTAACGTTTTGGACGGTGGGATCGTGGATTTGAGGTCCGGAGGTCAGGTTTTTCTGAGGTTCTGCACAGCAGCAGATTTGGGTGATATTTCTTCATCTTTGCTTTAGTTTGGTTCCATACATCTTGATGTGTTTATTTCCAAGTGTATGATGGTTTTGTATGCCTCTAGTATAATCTAGAGAAGACTTTGTATTGCTCTAATATTGGTGGTAGTGGATTTCAAGCGGCTCTAGTAGTCCCGTGGTTTTACTCTCGTTTTGAGAGGTTTCCACGCTAAAATTTCGGTGTCTCATTTGGTTGCGTATTTCCTGTTTTGGGGCTGATTATACTTGCATTTAGAATACCTTATTTGTTTGCATCCTCAAAGGTTCATTCGGGTCGGGAAAGTTTAGCCTAACGAAGATTAATTCCGCATTTATTGTTTACCGTTAGTGCTGCGTTTTTCCCATCACCTATTTGTAATTAATTGTTATATTTTTTTAATTAATTAACTAACAAATTTGTTCCTAATATTTAAAAAACAATTAATAAGAAATTGTAAAATAGACATTTATTTTGAAACATACAAAAAATGTTGAATACTTTGTGACCGAGTCGAGTGAATGTTGACTCACCAAAATCCCTGCCTTATTTTGTCAATACCATGGAGATGACTCACCAAAATCCTAATTTAATTGTGTTTAAATTGTTTATCTATACTATATTATAAAGATGACATAAAAAACTCTTAATTACAACTCACTAAACTTTATGTACTATTATTTAAAGTTATCTACTTAAAATATCTTAAAAATAACTATTAAAGTCTAATGTACTACCTGTAAAGCTTTTAACCCTAATTAATATATTTCATTCTTATCCCCCAAAATCCTTATCTCTAATCCCCAAACCCTAAAATTATGAAATTTGAATTCTGATAAACATAAACATAATCAAAACAAAATAAACATCTCAATTTAAATATAAAAAATTTAAAATATATAAGATAATTAATGAATTTTAACAAACTACTTAATTTTTTTTATATAAAAAACATTATATTGTTAAGCCTAAATTAAACAAATTTATATATAAAAAAAACATTATCAATCAATAAAAATCATCCAAAATCGTACTGTAAATCAATAAAAAACAAAAAATAAAAATAAACATTAAAATCGTGATGTATCTCGCTGCATTGCGCGAGTACGCTTCTAGTATATGTAAAATAACCAAAAAAATTATAAGTTATTTCAAATAAGTTGATAAGTTAGGGTTACACACCACCTCTTATTAATCATAACTAAAATATGACTTCAGACTTTAGACCTCTTAAAAAACAAACGACACCTTAGTATGAACTAACTTATTAAAATCAGCTTATCTTCTCTGTGGTGACAAAAAATCAATTTTTTTTCATCAATCGAAACACTAAAAATAATTTATCTACAATAACAAAATGAAATAAGCAAATAAGTGATATAAATAATCAATCCAAAACACACCCTTATACCTTGCTGGTTCCAGCATTTACAAATTCACAATCTATGAGAATATGCTTTTGTATCTACACAATTTAACTCACCGCACCAGATCTCTTCATACCAAACCATGGCGAATTTGGACCGCCATCCACGGATGAGGCTTGGAGACTTCGCATTTCTGTTAAGCATGAAGACGGATCCACAATACCTAATCCACGCTCTGCTCTATGATTTCCATTTTTTGAGATTTTGTTCTGATAAATCTTATTTAGTAGTGTTTTCACTGGTTTTTTGTGTAGGTTTTTTTGATTTTTAACTTCATCGGTGCCATATCTCCTGCGACATCTCTTCAGTTACAAATGAATCGCGACAGTCGGAGTTTGTGTTATATCACAAATCACGCTAATCGGCGCTCTAATCGTGAGTTCGATGGTGTTTTTCTTTTGCGGATATCATTTATATAATTACAGTCCCAGATTTGTGCTTATTTTTGTGTATATGATTTTAAACTTCATCGGTGCCATCTCTCCTGCGACATCTCTTCAATTACAAATGAATCGCGATAGTCGGAGTTTGTGTGTCACAAATCACGCGAATCGGCGCTCTGATCGGTGAGTTT
This sequence comes from Arctium minus, assembly GCA_954870635.1. Lineage (NCBI taxonomy): Eukaryota > Viridiplantae > Streptophyta > Magnoliopsida > Asterales > Asteraceae > Arctium > Arctium minus. The sequence goes on from OX941080.1 coordinate 193,588,860, forward strand.
GATGTTCTTCTTTTTTGTGGATTTCGTTTATCTAATTACAGTCCTAGATTTGTGCTGATTTTTGTGTAGGTTTTATGATATTAAACTTAATCGGTGTCATCTCTCCTGCGACAGCTCTCCAATTGCAAATGAATCTCGACAGCTGAAGAATTATCACTCTAATCGATGCTCTGATCAGTGAGTTTCATAGAGTTCTTCTTTTGAAGATTTCGTTTTTATAATTACAGTCCCAGATTTATGCTTATTTTTGTGTAGGTTTTTATGATTTTAAACTTCATCGGTGCCATCTCTCCTGCTACAGCTATTCAATTACAAAATGAATCTCGCAGCTGAAGTCTGAATATCACATATCGCGCTAATCGATGTTCTGATCGGTGAGTTTCATAGTGTTCTTCTTTTGAAAGTTTCATTTATCTAATTACAGTCCGAGATCTGTGTTTATTTTGCGATTTGCTCCTCTGATCGATGAGATTTCTTTTTAAGATGCAAGTCCTTTTGCTTGTTGGAGTCTCGAGAACAATCCTCTGCATAATTTTACAATCAGCATTCACTCTTTAACCACAGGACATCCTCATTCCAAAACATGGATAATTTGGACTACGATCCAACCATTCTTACCACAAGACCTGGAGGAGACCTTTACATTCCTATTGGAGATGAATTCAAATTATCTACACCGTCTCTCCCTGCTCAGTGAGTTTCCGTTTCGTTTACCTAAATCGTCCCAAAATAAATGTCCGTAACAGAAAACGGAAACGTTTTTAGAAATGTGAAATTATCACATTTTTTATTTAACTAAATGATAGAGAGTGAGAAAACTTCTCCGTATCATGATTTAGAATAAAATATAGAAGTAGATGTAGGGATCTGTAGAAATTTTTAACCGATCGAATTGGAACCGACCAATACAATTAGAACCAGCCTAACATAATTGGATCGGATTAATCCAAAATTCCAACATCCAAATTGGATCGGTCGGTTTTTGGATGATGGTCCATAATCTAATAAATGCTAACTTCAATCCAATTACTCATTCAACTATCATCCAATTACATATCTATATCTATACTATATTATAAAGCACGGATAAAAAACTCTTAAATACAAATTATTAGGCATATGGTACCATCATTTTATGCAAGATTTTAAAAATCTCTTAATTTACAAGTATCAAAGCACAAGATACATATTACTATTGCAGACTTTTAACAACCACCAATTTGGTATGTGCAGTGTTTTCCTTTTATGCAGACATTTCCATGTATCATTATTAATTAATATATTATATTACTATAAATTTGTTTTAATTATATTATTAAATATGTAATTGGTTATTTTTCTAGATGTCATTAAAATATATACAATAATCATTGAATTCTAACAAAATACTTAATTTTTTTATATAAAAAAAATATATTATAAGCCTAAATTAAAAAGATTTATAAAAAAACCATTATCACTTTCTCAAAATCATCCAAAATTGTACTGTAAATCGACAAAAAAACAAAAAATAAAATGAAACATTAAAATCGTGCTTCTAGTAATTAATAATATTTTTATTTAGTTTTTTAAGAAATGAAAAAAATATATGAATAATTTGTTGAAATAGTGAATTGACTATTTGAAAATTGAATCAAAATATTGGATGGATCCAACCGGATAAAATGCGGTGGAAACTGATTTGATCCAATTAGACAAAGGATCGTGTGAAAAGTTGATTTAACGTGAGAAGTGAATCTGAACCGTTGATCACTTTTAATCTCAAATCCACCCATGAAATCCAGTTGTTATCATTATTACAGAAATCCCTCGAGTTATCATATGCGCCTGAAAGGCTTATTGTCGTCGATAATTGTTGTCTCCGTCGGAACACAAAGGTTTGTGTAATAATGATAACTGTTATTAAATTACAATACATATATCATATATGTTTGATTAAAATCATATTTAAAATAGTAATTAACATAAATATATAAAACAATATTTCTTCTATAAGTAAGGAGGCTACAATTGTAAGTTTAGAATCTAACCCAACCCAATGAAATAATACCCCTCTTATATGTGTTATACCACTTTTCTCATAATAATTGTTTTATTTCATTCATGCCAAGTTTTCTGATTATTCAAGGGTTTTGCATCTCATTTATATGGCTACACTTAGGTATCGTTTGTTTTTTGAGAGATCTAAAGTCTGAAGTCTTATTTTAGTTATGATTAATAAAAGGTGGTGTGTAAAAATGTCTGAACGATTCAGACTTAAGAGTCACTAAGAGTTTCTTTTTAAAACCAAACAACCCCTTATTGTCATGTATGCACCATTGATAGCATTCGTTCAGATGAAGTTTCAAAATGAAAAGTACTCTCCTTTTGACACCCATGGTTGCTTCATGATCATATCTATCGGTGCGCTACCTGTAGCTACATTTACTTCCGGGATTTTGTTTTATTTAAACGGTCACTTGCAAAACCCAACGATGAAACACTTGTCTGATATTTATTACGCGATCCTAAAAAGTACTTTTACCTTTTCGGGAATTCTTGCACCTCTCTCGCTTATGCTAGTGTTATTCATCCCTCACAACCTCAATTGGGTTGGATTTTCTATCATATCTTTACTCTTAGGAGTCTAGTTATGTGCAATTTTAATGGTTGCATAAAGTTACTTGACAAGAAGGACGAATGCAATGAGAAACGGGCTCACCAAATGGTCTAAAGAATTGAATAATAGAAGTCATTTTTTGTATATAGTTGTAACATATTCGAGCATTATTGTATTAAGATGAAATTTGTAATAAATGGAATTCATTTTGACGAATGAATATGAAATCGTGATTCCATTTGTTGATTTTTATACATTATTTTGTAACGTCTTTTTGTATAGAGATGGGAAAAACGACCAGCAAAACCTATGTACTTTAAAATCAGGTTAAATCGTATATTGTAATGTAAAAAACAAAAAACATTGTATCTGAGTATCTCCATCCTTCCTTTTCACTCATGAGGAAATCATCATGGATCAAGGAACACCCAATGCCATGAAACATCAAGGTTCCGGTGATCGCGAAGAATGTTGCCTAGAATTGAGAACATTCAACGAGCCTTCTTAACTCGAAGAGCTTCTTGACGAGAACCACACTATAGTGTCCTCTTCCATGGCGAACCCCTCCCCAAATCGACGAACCCCTCTTTGAACCGTTGAGAATAGGACAAAACAGATCGAGATGACACAAAACGAGATCCAGATCGAGAGTGTGACAAAACCACAACCAGATTGAGACTCCGACCCCCTGTTCACAACCAGATAGGGCTGAGCAAAACCCGAAAAACCCGAAAATCCGAACCGAAAATCCCCGACCCATAATACCCGATATAACCCGACCCCCGAAACCCGAGTACCCGAGTGATTTAATAGGGTCGGTTAGGGTGTTCAAATCCCCAGTCCGAACCCGTCCGAAACCCGACGGAGATGAGAATACTTTCCTTTTTTCTTCCATTTTTCTTGTTTTATTTTCTTCCAATACTTGGTAAGTCAGACTTCGGTAACCATAATTCCATAAACTCACGTATGTATGGCCTAGTTATCATCCTTCGTCAATCTATAAGCCATTGATTCCATACCATTCATCGACCATCGTCATCAATATTCAACTTCTAGTCTTCCATAATTCCATTCATCGAGAAGATTCAAGAACAAATTCCAGTCTTTCAACATCGCTGACTGTCGAAATCTCGTTTCAGTCGCTTGGTTCTTGTAATTCCCACGCCGGCGGCAGGCCACCATTCCCACGGTATCCGACTATCTCCGTATCTCCTCTCTCTCTCTCTTCATCTCTTGTTTGTTTAGTCATCAAACCTTACGTGAACCGTGAAGGCGTGAACGTGAGTAACGTGCGGCCTAAATCATGATTCATGAACTCTTATAGAGTTCTAGTTTGTTCTCTGTTTTCATGTATGAGTATGTATATCAGTATATATAATATGAATATGACCGCACTGAGTATATAGAGATTTAAGAGAGAGAGAGAGAGAGAGAGAGAGAGAGAGGGGTACGTGTCTAGTTATACTAGTTTTTCACTTTCTTGTGTTTGCACTTTGCAGGTGGCATGTGCATGGAAAGTTATAAAACTTAAAACCATTATGATTCTCTACATATATTAAAAGAGAAAAACATTTTCTATATTTCACTTACACTTCACAACCTTCACGTCTCACCAACTTAGCATGCATTTTACATAAAATCAAAGAAAAGAAAGAATTAAATCATGCATTTTTAATCTAGTGCACTGCCGAAGCAAACATAAAATCAAAGCAGAAAGAATTAAAGAAACAAATTTTTTTAACTAAACCCGACCACCCGGCCCGATTTTACCCGAACCGAAGTGGTCCGAAACCCGATCCCCCCGCAACCCGTTTATGCTATTTGGGGGATTGATTTCCTTACCCGAACCCTGATCGGGTTTCCCTTTTTTAACCCCGACCCGACCCATGCTCACCCTTACAACCAGATTGCCGGTGGACGAACGTTTTCACCGGTGGACCAACATCACCAATAATCAACATCTTCGCCGGTGCTCCATCCATGACCCAGACTCTGACCCCTGCTTACTTCTCTATCCATTGGAGCACGAGTCGCACACCACCCTATCTCCATTCTATCTGCAAAACTCCGGTGAAGACGTCCACTCTCTTGCGACCACCGATGTTCATTCTCCCGTCGCCGGTACCGACAAAAAACTCTGATGAGGCATCACCAATCGATTTGCCTGCCTCCACATTCGTACTAGCATCGTGACCCCCCTCGTCTCCTTCTATTTCCTCTCCTTCGAGGGTTACGATGTGTAGTTAGAAGCAAGCCTTAGTTTTACTGTGTGTGGACAGGCATACCAATCGATTTAGGATTTTGGGTTTTGTTTGTTTGAAACTGGTTTAGGTTTTTTTAGGTTTGATCTAGATTTTTTATTTGGTATTTGATAGTTTTGGATTACAACTTTTTTGGATTAATTAGCAAATATTTGTTGTTAATTTTCTTGTTATTTTTGGTTTTTCTTAGCAACGGTGGTTACGATCATGTTCATCAGATGAGGTTTATTCAGATTTGATTTTGGTTTAAAGTTGAGTTCATCAATTAAGTTAGGATTAGAAGTTTGACATGGATTTTGGATTTGCATTTGGATTTGGGTTCTATTTTAATGTTGGTGTTTGGATTTGGGTTTGGGTTGAGGGTTTAATTTTGGCCAGAGAAGATGGTCGGTGATTTCGGTGAAGAAGATGACGGGAATGGGTGAGTTTATGATATACCGTATACGTATTAATTAAAAAATTTATTTTTTTAAAGAAAAGTAAGATAAAGGAGGAAAAAGACTAAAATACCCTTGACTTAACGAATTCTTTTAACGGCCGTTAGAGGCAGGGACAAAACCCGGTCATTTTTGCATACCACGATGGCGAAACTGTATTTTTGAAACTACAGGGACGAAAGGTGTTACTTTCGGGAAACCACAGGACCAAAAGTGTAGTTTACTCTAAAAATAATAATTGACCATTCGTTATATCATATTGTTTTTGTCTCTCTAATTTTTCAAATTCCATTGTTATTGGCTATTGCTATCTCTATCTTCTTGATTGTTTTCGTTCTTCGACAATTCAACGGATTTTAAGCTCACTTGCTTGCTGTTGTTATGCCTATATGTTTTTGTTGGATATTTTTACCTATTTTTGCTTATAATGACTATTGTTATTTGCTTATGTAGTTTGCGTAATTGCTTTTGTTGGCTATTGCTATATATTTTTGCTTCTCCAGATGATCTTGTACTATCGTTTGACGACCTATCTATTGTTCATATGAGTTATGATGTGTTACATGGTTTTGTGATTAATAAATAAACTAGTGTGTGACACTGTGCGTTGCACGGTGACGAAATTTATTTTGTTAGGAAATACGTAATTAAGTTGAGATGAAACGTAATTTCATAATATATTGAAAAATAAAAAACGATGATTGTATTGTGTGTTTTTTATGCAAATTATTTTCATTGATATTTTTCCTATAACTAAAGTACTTCATGCTTTTTTATATTTTTTGATGCAAAATAATTATTCGATATTAAGTTCAATTTGTATAAACATTGTTAGCCGCAGACGTATGCTTAATATTAAGCATTATGGTGGTGTATGTATGCAAAATTAATATTTTCAATTTAACATTATGATGGGTTTATGCAAAACATATAGTCATCCGAATAATCAGATGTGCAACCACTATAAAAGAAGTGATATAACTAAGTTTATAATACAATTAAACAATGCGAAATAAAATAAGGGTCTTTTATTAATTGTTGAAATAAAATGTAATATTCTCTAATCTTAAGGAATTGTACAATGCAAGACATATAAGTAATAACACGCGTTATATTAGAGACATACCGGTTGTTATAAGTAATACCTAATTATGGTTAGCGAAAAACCGAAGAACTTCAATTAAAATTTAAATTGGATTTACTACAGACATGGGCATTATTATTGTCTTAGTTTTTGCGAGAAAAACTTAGTTCTGTATGATGATGATTACGATTTATAAGGATCAAGAAGGATGATGTACATGTACCATTAGTTCATCCTCAACACACACCTGAAATTTAAAAACAATATAGCGAGTAGACCAACCATATCACAATAAGTAAACAACCACATACCAAATTTGCATACTTCAAATTTTCATAACTTGACAGATAAAAAAAGTTATAAAATTACAACATGAACATACATAAAATTATCATGCGGCCAATATTACGATAAGAACATGCTTAAGCAATCAAAATCATAATACAACCATACATAATATTATAATACAATTTAAAGCACAAAACAAACTTACATAAAATCCTTCCATTAGATCATAACCACACACTCCCACAACCCAAATTTTAAACCTTCAAATAAGTAAAAACGCAAACCAAACTATAATCATAAAACCCAATCTAAACCCAAGAGTCTGCAAACCAAAAAACGTGCAACATAAGTAAAAATTTCACATATTGGACTTGAAAACTTCAAATCTTCACCTAATACATAATACTTATAATGCAAACAAAATCACGATACAAACATATAACTATAATATGATCAAAATCACGAAACCAACATATAACTATAATATGATCAAAATCACGAAACCAACATATATAAAATTCTTACCTAATATTGTAACCAAGAAATCACATATTGGGCTTCAAATCTTCATGACCTAATACATAAAGACTATAATGCAATCTAAATAACGATACGAACATATATAAAATTGTGGGAGAAGTAAAAAAAACAATGAAGAAATAAAGAATATAATAAGTAAAATAGAAGAAAAACCAAAGAGAAAGAAATAAATTGAGATGTAGACATTTAGAGATATATAGGATAGGAGATATAATTTGAGAGGGTGTGGGAGATGAAGATGAATAGGTAGGGTGAAGATGAATAGGTTAGAGAGTTACATGATGTTAGAAAAATTACAAAAAAATCCCTCCACATAATATAACATAAAATTTTCATATAGGGACCCAAAAGTCTTTAACAACATAATCATTTTTTAAAATAATTCTTTTTAATTTTTTAAAAGCAATCGTGCACTCTCAATTTGTCACGTCATTACATGTGGTTCTTTCTTTGATATATATATATATATATATATATATATATAAATGATTAAGATACATATAAAGATAAATTTGGATATATAGATTAAGATTATAAAGAAAAAAAACATAAGTATGATAGAAGTTTTCTCATTGAACCAAATATTGGTTCTTACTTTATATTTTAATATTTATATTGATATATTGATTGATTTTGATGATTTATTTTTTCAATTGTCATGTAATTAAAAATTTACATGTATTGATGTAAATAAACATATATGTAGTTTTATATATTTGTAGCTTTAAATTTTATTTATAAAAAATGAAAAATGAAGTTAAAAAAGTAGGAAAATGAAAGGGTTAGAAATTAATGTGTTAATTATATTTTAAAAATAAATCAAAATAAGGAGAAAAAAGATAAATAGGGTGAAAAGCTTCTCCTTGAACCAACTATTGGTTGTTACTTTAATATATATTAAGATAAGATAAGATTAAGATTAAGATTAAGATTAAGATTTTCTTCATTAATTTCGCTTATATATGTCATGTTCTATAAACTTTTAACTTCAACATCTTATTTAGTGGAGTAAGAAAATATGGAAAAGAAAATTCAAATATTTTAATCAATTGTTTGACTTCCATTTTTCACTGGGATTCACTACACACCACAATATAATATTTAAGTGTTCAAGCAACAATTTATTGAGCTTGCAAATTATAGGTTTCATTCATTATTTATTTTTATCGGATCTTAATGAATCAACTTTTCTTCCATATTGTTAATGTTCGTCATTTGTCTACATATTTAGAAAACCTTGATAATCTTCTATCATTGATCTCTCATTGACTCTCTCGATTACTTACTCTACATAAGTTTTCTTTTTGTATCAGAATAACACTATTTCTTGTTATGAACTGAGAAATATCTTAACTTTTAAAAAACTTACCAACCATTGTAGATGGTCAAACTCATATATATAGCCTTAGGTTCATTTGAGAAATGGTAAATATGAGAAATAGAGAAGTAATCATAGTCATTCATATGGTTAAGATCGACTTTGATTGGTCAAATATTGCCGCTTTGACTGGTTAAGAATTGCCATTTTGATCGGTCAAAAGTTGTGGTTATTCCAAAAATAGAAGGACAATTTCGTATTTTTTACAAAATACACGGGACGAGTTCATATATCAACCTGCATAATTCATATATGAACTATATGTTCATATGTGAACTAGTGTAATTCACATCTAAACTCCTTTAACTGATTCATATATGAACTAATTAACTGATTCACATATGAACTAATTAATGTAGGTTCATATATGAATAAGTTGAACTAATTAACAGATTCATATATGAACCTTTGTGATTCATATATGAACTAATTAACTGAATCTCATATGAACTAATTAACTGATTCACATATGAACGTATAGTTCATATGTGAATCATACAGGTGCATATATGAACTCATCCTGCGTATTTTACGAAACTACCCCTCTACGGCTCTACCTTCTATAGACCACGCAAGGAATTATCTGGTGCTTCGCAGTCAAAACTGCAAATGTTGACCAGATGAAAGATTAGGATTACTTCTCTATTTCTGTAACACCCCAAAAATTGGGATAAACAAAAATTTCCGAAAACGGAAATGAGATATATTAAAATATGTCAACGCACGAGCTCATCCCAAAAAGGGGAAACAATATACGCATGTTAAGATTACAAGTTTGTAATAAATAGCAATGAGGGGAAAACAACCCTTTAATCTAAATCTTAACTAGGAACATGATTAATTCAAGTTGTGATCCAAATAAAACAAGCCTCCTATAAATGGCATCCCAAAAATATCCCCAAGCTAGCATCTAAAGTCATCTAGACCTTCTGATGCACGCGTCGTTAAACACCCAACAAGGTTTAAATTTATAAACCTAACTTCTATCAGTAAAGATGGTAAGTCGGGTATCGTTTCTTCTTAGGAGTTAGTGGTTAAATTAACGATTCGTGTTAAAATCGATTGCACGTGTGTCACCAAGATTGACTACTCAATTTATCGATTGAGCTAAAAAATAATCTAACTAAAAACCGAAATCTAACTATTACAAATAACACTACTTCAAAAGGTTTAGATTGAGAGTTGAATTAAGTTATTAAACGAATAAAATTAAACTTCCCGACTAACGAAATAACGCGAAAACGAAATTCTTCAAAGCTAACAATACCTGTCACATATCGTTTGCAATGAAAAATTCGTAGAAACATTATTAAAAAATAAAAAAAATCAATATCACCTCAATCTAGGATTAACCGTTAATTCAACGATCTTAATTATAAATAAACTACAAAATCTAATCGAGAAATCAAATCCAATACTTTCAATAACAAAACAATAGCAAACACCGAATTTTAAAACCGAATTAAAATTTATAAATATGAATTACAAAAACTAACATTGGAAAAAAAACCCCAAACCGCTTTTGCATCTCCGATTAAATCATCAAACTTGAATCTTCAATCCTCACGAACCGCAAATCTTCAATCTTTAACTCACGAATTCAATCAAATATAACTTAAGAAATTATGTGAAAAAAATCAAGACAACAGCTGTGAGCTGTTGCCCCTGCGACCTCCGCCTTTTGATTCACGGTTGCTTGTCTTTAAATCCCCCAAGAAAACCCCTAAGATCTCTTCTTCCAATTTGATTCATATCTTTTCCTTTTTCTCCTTCTTTCCTTTTTTTCCAAGACGTGGATTCCTCTTTCTCTTCATAAGGGATGAACAAAAGAACCCTATTGGCCCATATAATCTCTCTCACCAGCCCATGTCCACTCTTATATCTCTTTAATTGTTGGGCATATTTTAACTTTTCATTTCCCTGTTGTCCAGCAGCTGTGTTCCGGTTTCAACGACAATTTTGGACCAGATTCAGTTTGAATTTGTGAAAACTCAAAACGTGAAATTCGTAGGTCTGTGTATTAGGTTTCTAGATCATTTTGAATCACTCAAATCCGAGATCGGACGAGTGAGATATGCTCAAAACGCCACAGTCGCGCAAATATGTCAAAAATCCTTCTTTTTGTTCTATTTCGCTCCAAAGTGTTCCGAACCTATCAAAATATAAAAACACATTAATATCGTTCGGTTTTATCATTTTAGCACATTAAAGATGGGTGATTGACGAGAAAATAATCTTTAATTAAACGACCGATCACCTTCTTGGCGATCGCGTCACTAGAACCTGAGATACACATCAAACCAAATAAGTGTTAGGCCAAACGGGTCTAGTGAGTTGTACAAAAGCATGGAATAATCATTTATATCAATTATAGTCAATAAGGGTCGTAAAGGAATCAATGGGGGAGACCCATCACACGAAAGAGTTTCACCTCAAGTCAATGTACCTTGATGTTCACTCTCATGAGCAACATCCCGAAAGCCCGACACACTTGAAGACTACCTCCCAGGCATTACTCCAAATGACAGAGGTTTAGGTGACCCTAAGACTACATCCTCCTAGCACTTACTCATGGTTCATCCAATATACATGCAACATCCCTCTCTATACATATTCCATATCAACATGATACATGTATAAGACCTCACAAAGTTCCAATTCCCATTTTAGGTCCAAAACTCTAAAACATGTAACTTCAACAATGATATTCATAAATCCCATGATATTACACAATCATGACCAAATAATATCAATAATAATCCCATCAAAGTCCACATGATGAACAATAGCCAAAATCACCAATAATCTCAAAAGTAGCAGTTAGGTCAAATTTATCAGGTGATCAGATTTATACATGCATATGAAGTAATGACAAGTAAACGTACAAGACATGTATCTCATTTGAAATTGGTTAAAAGAAACTCATTAACTAGGTTTTAATGTTTTATAGAAAACCCTAGAAACTTGAGTAGCTCAAGAAGATGAGAAAGTGAGAAGTTGAGGTAAGATGTCCACAAACAAGCTTTAAATATGGACTTGAATGCTCCATCCAAGATTCACCAACCCCAAATGTTTGTAGTAAATGAAGCTAGGGTTTGAGAGAAGAAAATCGTCCTTGAGCTTCTCCAAGATCGGTTCTTTAAGCAGAAAATGAAATGAAATGAGGCTAAAATGGTTGAGGAGGGTTTTTATATGCACGAGGCCCGAGACGACAATGCCCGGCGATTGTGCCCAAGGCACTGTCACGGGGCACAATCGCGCCCTCTCGAGACCTTGCGGTACATCGCCCGCGATTGTGACAGGGCGATTGTGCCCTTGTCACACTTCGCGTGCGCACTCTCACCGAGGATGTACCGAGACCATCCCCCGACCCGAGACCTTGCCATGCGACTATGACCATTGTCATAGTCGCTATGACCATTGTCATAGTCGCTATGACCATTGTCATAGTCGCTGGTCACTATCGCACCATCCTCCTGACCTGATGTTTTTCGACGTTTTCGATACAATAAGCGCATAGGAAACTCAAGATTTAAAAGCATAGGTTGACATACCAATAATTCTCTATCTATATGCAAAAATCCCATAATCTTAGAGCAATAAAGGTAATTTAGAGTTTATAAGCCCTTACCTTAAATTCTCGGGTGTTACAATTTCTCATATATTTACCATTTCTCAAATGAACCTCTCCCTATATATATATATATATATATATATATATATATATATATATATTACTAGTCTTTTTTCAAGAATGTCACATCGACTCTTTTAATTATCTCATATATCAGTACAATATCATACATCTTTCAATAGTGTTCTAGCTCGACAAATGAACAACTATTATAATTTATAATTTATATTATTTGATTATATACTCAACCTCAAATCTCTCATAACATACTTTATAAGTACGAAAATTATTTCCAAAATCATATACAATTACGTAATAAGTTAACGAGTCATTTTTTACAATCACATTTAGTTGATGAGATTGGCCCAAGATTTGGAGGGAAAAAAATGACAATTAATGTAATGTTTTTTATTTTTATTTTTATTTATTTTTTTTCACATTTAATAACCGTAATGTGTTTAACTTAATACTTCAGAATTTGTTAAATATCTATACTATCTTATAAACTAGATTTGAAAATCTCTTAAAAACAATCAACAAAGCCTAAGGTACAACAATTTTAAGCTTGCTTTTTGAAAATCTCTTAATTACAACTTGAGAAGCATGTTGTACAACTTCTTAGTGCTTTGGTAATCAGACTCACGCGAACGCCTTCTGGATTAGAACATCTCTAATGCAAGGTTCTTATAAGCAAAAAGTGCAATGGCTTATAGAAACTACTATTGTGGAGAGTTCTTATAAGAACTAAAACCCCTTTAGGTTCTTAAATAAGAACATTGGTTCTTACTAGGAAATTTATGAGATGTGACATTTTCCTTATTTTTTATTTTATTTTCTTGACTTTATAATAATTATTAATATTGTATATATAGATGGGACCCACAAAAAGAGGTTTTTATAAAAACTATTGTAATAACCGGGCTAAAATACATAAATTTAGTTTTTGGGTGAAAAAGTAGAAGGAGACTTTTGTGAAGGGGTCTATTTGTAAAAGTGAGAATGATAAGGATTTAACCCTAGGATCAGGTGTTATTTGTTGGCGGCTATCATTCCTGAGGAAAGAGCGAGAGAGAGAGAAGCTGAAGAAGATCGGAGGAGAGCAGAGGGCTGATTTCTCGGTGCTCATCAATCTCCCAAGGTAAGACCTAATCCTATTTCTATCTGTTATCAAGGGCCTGACACTTTATCTCGAATTTTGTTGGGTTTGTATCCATATTGGAAGTTCACAGAAGATTGGGATATTCTGGGTTTGGGTTATTGGAAATCGTTATAGAAATATTTGCATGATTGAGGGAATGATTGTTGAAATTGAGTTCTGTATCTGATTAAGGGTTATTGGGATAGATTGTAGTTAATTTCTGGACTTTAATCTGAGGTCGTGGCATTTGAATATCGAGCTTCTGGGTACATTCAGACCGAACCAGTGACTGCGGTCACCTGCTTTCTGAAGCATCGGGCGACCCTTTTTGGTCAGACCCCGGTCGATGAGTAGGGGGGAGACCCCGGTCATGGGAAAAGGGGGGACCCCGGTCGACTTAAAGGGGGGGGGGGAGACTCTGGTCGACTAAGGGAGGGGGGGGGGGAGACCCCGGGTATGGGATACACCGGGCGACCAAGTGAGGCCCCGATCCCCGACTTCACTATGTGGGCCAAAGCCCAACCTCTTTTTAATTAAAATCATTTCGCTGTTGGGCCATTTTTAGAGGACAGGCCCATTTTCTTTTATTTAAGGACTCAAGTATCTTGTTTTAAGTAGAGGTTTTGATGGGTTAAGTTTCGTATAGAAGATAGATTGAAATAGATTGAATTGGAAGTTCATCGACCAATATTTCCTTTATAGGTTTTGGACCGAACTTTAAGGGTAGGCGCGAGAATTAAGCTAAGGACGTCAGATTAGTTTTCTGAACCAAAGTCTTTTATAATGATAAAGTTATGTTTTATATATGTGATTTTACATGCAAGCTTTGAAATGATGCGGTTTTAATATTTACCTGCGAGATTTACTTAAATGTTAAAGATGTTTCTATTATTGTTGTCAAAGTGGAAATGTATGCATACATGGTCCTAAGTGTGTAGGCTCAAAGTCGAGGGTGTGTTCCGTTTATGCCGTTGGGGGTGTGTCCCAACAAAGGCAGTGTGAGTCACAGACATGCTGTCACCTTAGGGTGGCGGTAGTGTGAGCAGGAGAAGTTTGCTGAAAGTTAAAGGTTTTTCCTTGAAGCTGAAAATGGTTTATTTTATGTTGAATCCTTGAATGTTTGATGAGTTAAAAACTGTTGTAAGAGGGGACTCACTAGACCTTTCGGTCTAACTCTCGCTCTTTTCAAATCTAAAACCCTTTTCAAGTAAAGAGTGACAGTAGAAGGAGCGGATAAGCTTTAAGAGAAGATGCTAGTTGAAGCTGAATTAGAGAACCTCCATTTGTAGATTCTTGTGAATGTATTCTCAGTTGTGTAATAGGTTGTTATTCTGCAAACCTTGTATTTTAGATGTGTATGAGACCGCTTGGCATTTTTATTTAGTGAAGTTGGTTCTGTTTCTTGTCGCATAAGTTGGGTTGTTACAACTATTATTGTAGACATTTATATGAGTTATTATTTTGATAGTTGGAAATGAGGTGGCAAAAAAAAGTGCAAAAATAAGGTTACCTCCATCATCGGAGATGCTATTACTTCCTCCAAAGCAATTGAAGCTTCTCTTCCAAAGATAATTGATTGTTTCTCTTCCCAAAATGACGATTACTGCTCCCGATTTAATTTCCCCCAAATCGATCTCCTTGTTTATATATCAATTACTTGTATTCATTTTCTTTATGTTTACTTTCTCTCAATCTGCTTGTATCAATCGATTTACTTTCCTTTATATCGACTCCTTCAACCGATCTCGGTGGTTATCTCGATCCAAGGTTATCTCAAATGCATCTTGATTCTCGACTCTCTCCTTTTCCGGCAAGCATGGTTGTCGGCGACGTTGTCTCTGCTCGATAAGGTATTAAATACTCCCTTTTCCTCAAGAACGATCGTTGTTTTGCAAAAATTAACAAGAACGATGAATCTTTTTTTATGTGTTTGTTTACATATTGTAGCATCGATGTGAATCCTTTCGAGACAATGAGAACATTGATCAGGTTGGTTTTTGAAACTTAATTTGTTGTTGGATTTTCTTTGTTTTTAGTCTCATATTCTGGCGTCCACTTAATTTCTACCGATTCACTCTCGATCAATCGCTCCCCTACCAATTCCAATCGAGGTAATTTCTTTTTGTCTTCCATCTTCATTTTCGTGTGTTGATTTCTTTTGAAAACAAAATTTTGTGTTGATTTAATTTGCTCCCAACCATGAATATGTTAATCACAATCTGTCGATCATTAAACTAGAAAAAAAATCCCAATCTGTTGATTTTCAGTTATACAAAGAAGAAATCTAGAACTCGTGATTCTCCAATATTTGTTCTACAAAGAATCTTACAAAGAATCACAATTTGTTAATTTTTTCCATATTTGTTTTTTTGCTTTCATTTTCAGTGTTCCTGCGGAAGTGAATGAGGATGAGAATGATATCAGAATGTTGATTGTGTAGAGATTGTTGCACTTGGTTTGAGATAAACAGGCAAAAAAGACATCATTATTCACCGTAATAAGGTATGCTTGATCATTTGCATTCACCGAGTACATAAGGTTAGGTAGTCTTATCTCGACTCAGTAGCCCACAGTGAAACTCGACGGCTCCAAGTATCCATAAATGGAATCGGTTTGTCCTATGTTATCGTTGACAAAAGACATTCTGTATTCGTATATGAATTGCAGAACGTCTGGTACATTTTGATTTTGTCTATGACACGTAGAATTGAAAATTGCAGTTTGTTGTAAAAGACCTACAGGTTGTGCATAACTGATAGCAAAATGCTATTTCATCAATAATTTATTGTTCTTAGGCTTTCTTTTGTCTTGTTGTCTTTCAGTAAAACCACTTGTCATGTTCCAGAGAAAAGATTGACATTTTTAAGTTTTACTCTTTTGTATGGTGTCTGAATTGTGAGAGCATCTCCAACACTTGTCCATTTTGGAGAAAATAAAGAAAATAGGGATTTTGAGCTAATATTTTGGTCTAAGAGATTCCCCAAAACTATCTCCAAAATGGAGAAAGTAGGAGAGAATAGTTTTTTCTTCAAATATGGAGAAATGATTACCAAGTGAGAGAACCAATAGAAAACTTTGAAAATAAATATGTAGAGAGAAAAATAGTATTTTAATTGATGAATGAAATATTTTAATATTATAATCAATGTTTGATCTGTTGGAGCTTGATGTAATTTTTTTGTAGATTTTGACTTTTGGTGCTCTATTTTGTAGAACTTTTGAGGAAGTTGTTGGAAATGCTCTGACGATAAAAGAACCAAGTACCTTAGTGGTTCATGTTTTTTTTCAAGATATCAAGTTGTATGTTATAGTTTTTTTTAGAGGAAGTACTCCTGGCAATTTAATAGCAACAATATGTATGTTATAGTTTTGATGTCACTAAGTTGCAATTGTTTGTTGATACACATAGATGATAGTTGTAACCATATAACTTTTTATGAATTCTAACGATTTTGCAATTTGTTTGGGCACATATTACATAATATATTTCTTTTCTACCCAGGTGAAGTCTAACATACTGATTATAATCTTATGGTTGTTTTTTAGTGATGGGAATTTGTTTTCTTCTTCTTTCACATTAACAATCTTTACATATCTTGCACCTAAAAGCTGAAAAAGCTATTAGATTACGAAATTCATGGTGCAAATACGTGTCTAAGTTCTACAATTTTGAATATTGCTTTCTACTTACATTTGTTTTTTTGCCTCCGGTAGGCTTTCATATCTCCAAAAAACTTGAATGCAGAGTTCTAGAGATTTGTTTTTTATTCCTCAAGGGTGAAATTACATTGAACTGCTCTGAATTGGGTTAATCAGGTACTTCCAACTCCTCATTTCGAAATTTCTTTCAAATCACACACAATGAAGAACAAAAAGAGAATAATTGTATGCGTTTGCTCATAAGAGTGTTTAACATATATGCCCAAGCTCATATCCTTGGTAGATTTGGAAAAGAAGAGTATGATTTTTGAATGTTATGTAGTTGGAACCAGAGAAATAAAGAGTATGCATTATTATTTGGTTCTTTTTAGATTCTTGATCATAACCCACACGTTCTTGTGTAAGTTTATTTGATGGTATGTATCATATCTTGATTCTTTATTAGTTAGTTATATACCCACATAAATTGTTTGCATAAATCTTTACTCTGATTGATTATATACCCACATAATTTGTTTGCATGATATCCTAATCTTTTTTTTTTGTGATTCTTGATTAGTTGGGTTCTGGTGATAAGTTGATGTTAACATGAGAAACGTAAAAAGTGATTATCACCTGTTGGATGAGAAATGAATGCATTAAAATGAGATTTACCGAGATAAGATGTATTGATATGCATCGGATTAATTCTATTTTAAGGTGCAATTCATGGGAGAGCACTTTGGCTACTTAAGCTTGTGTTTGGGGTGATGATATTTATCCTGGTGGCATGTTGAGACTTGAGAGTACACATTTTGTTCATATTTTCTTTTTTTATTAATTTAAATTGACAATCTAAAGCATGGTAATGTATTTATTTAAAGGAATTTATATTAGTAAAATGATGTATTTACAAGGTAAGTTATTTAGAACAATTCTCAAACAGTTATATTTTGCATTGATGGATGTTTGAATCTAACGTGAAAACAAATATAGTAGCTTATGACATCTTGGAAGAATTTGATATTTCAAAATTGAATAAAACATTAAAAAACTTTTTACATTCCGCTGTATAACGCGGGTATATAACTAGTCCTGTGATTAATATAATTTAAGTTTTTTATTAATATAATAAATATACGTAAGTAGATTAAAATTATATGAAACATTAAAAAATTTAATTTTTTTAATAAATAGTTATCAACATTTATTTATTGAATAAAACCATTTTATAAATAAAAATAAAACATTTTATTTAATAATAATTATTAATCAATAAATTATTTGTTATTAAGTGATAGTAAAGAACATCTAACTATATAAAGTATATATTTAATTTGATGTACATAAAGTACTACACCATGAAATTTCCTTATTCTTTCTGTCTTTCCTTAACCTGTACACTATCAACATTATGGGACCCACCTGTTACACGTCGACAATAAAACATCATATATCCAAAACGCGAAAAGGAACGTTGTCTTTCCTCCTCTCTATCCCTTCATTAGGTAATAACACGGTGAATTTGAATTTTAAATATCTTATAAAACTACGAACAATAAAAAATATGGATTATGTATAAAACTAGTGTCAAACCCGTGCGTTGCGCATGGTGGTTAAATTTCATGCTAAGAAGAATTCTAAAAAAAATCAATATTTATTTTCAATATTCCTTATGATGAAATTGGACACTCACGAAAATAATAAATTTAACCAATAGGGTGATGAATATGTGCATGTGTTATGAAAATTATTAATTGGTAACAAACCATAATGTAAGCATATGTTATATAACATATAATTCACTAATATCTTTTTTAGAAATAAATTAATAAATAAAATGAAATAACGTCAACAAATAAATCAAAATGACTCACATAGTAAAAGTTTTAGTTTCAGAATACTTATATCATAATCTACTACTACAACTCTTTTATACAATTTGTTGGAAAATTTAGTAAAAACATATGTTTTTTACTAACTTTGGACACATTTAAATACATATATATGTATTATATATAATTAACTCTTAGTGGGTTTGTGTTCTCTTATATGAGAGTTTCGAAACGATATATAATGTTTCCAAAACGGAGTGTGTGTGAATGAGATATCGATACTCAAAGTTGAGTACTTGGATGAACTTAGTACAAACCAAGTGGGTATGGGAAAGTGTCCCACATAGGAAGAAGTAAAAGATTTAGTGGGTTATAACCATGGAAGTGAGAGGAGTTTACAAGCTCCTTGAATGGTTTTACTCCAACACCTACCCGCGCGGGGAGGGTGGGTGCCGATTGAGAAATTCGTAAGTTAAAATCGCCGAACTTGTGTATGGGTGTGACCTGCAGATACGAATGCAGCACCGAAATCTCGAGCTCGCGGGTTAACTCGCACGGCTACCCGTGTCGTGCACTAGAATGTGGACACGAAAACAGTGGCCCGGGCGGGTTAACCCGCGCCGTGCACTGTTTCAATTTATGTAACCTCCAAATCAAACGTATTGAAGACAAATAATTAATATGTTTATTATGAATTAATCTTGTCGGTTTTAAAGATTAATTCTTTAATTATTGGTTAATTACATATTAATTATTTCGGTTTCCTTTTTCAATAAAAAAGGTAAGTGTTTGGTTGCATTCCATACAACACAGAACACACACGACTCTCTGAAAATCTCTACTGCATACGTCTATTCCAGCGAATTTTCCTGACAAGTGGTCATCTCCGACAGTACTCACGCTGTTATACCCTGGGAACAACCAGCGAATTTGTTTAAGGGAATCGTGTTACACACGAGCCTTACCTTCTGTTTATTTCTCTTATTTCTTCTTTGTAATCGTTTTATTAAATCATTAGTTGATTTCTTTGAAATAATATATGTACGTTTAATATACATACGAAACCAACACAATTATTTGACAAATAAGCGTTATTTGCTAAATCCATGAAAAAAAGAAAAGCATATCCATATCATAAAAGGTATTTCCCACTTATCCTAGACGGACATAGTATGGAGCATACGGTAGCCTTTGCCACAGTTTCGCTCCCGTCGTAGTGTAAAATTTTTTAGGATCGTGAATAGTGTCACCGTTTCAATTTGTTGTGTACCACTGTATATATTTTGAAACTAGAATAAGAACATAAGTTTCGCTTGATAGAGTTGGTTTGCAAGGCTTTTCTTCCACTCTGGTCATACCCTAGTTTGAGTCCCGTTACTGTCCTTTTTTTAGTTTTTAGCTTTGAATTTCAGATTTATTATGTTTCTAAAAAAACTTGCAATACAAGACATGAACACAAGACCTCACATATGAAAAACAATGAACTAACCACCAAACCAATATTGATTTTGTGAAAAATATCCATACATTTGTTTTTGTATAGTCAAATGGTGCCAACACCTGAAAAATTTTCTAGGTTCGTCTCTGACAATAACACAAGTGGTCGGTCTCTTTATGCAATCTCATTTTACCTAGTATTCTCAACATTAGTACAAGACTACAAGTAGTATAAAAAGAAAAGGAATTGAAGACAAAGAAACAAAATTTACAGATGCAGTGAACAATCTAAGAAACAAACTATAAGCCTAACAATGCATTATTTCTAGAAAGAAAAAGGTAAGGTACAAAGTGCATCCCAATAATTCCATAGTTATTTATGTTCATATTATGCAAGAGGTGCATATACTTGAGAAATAAAACAGGTGAGTTTAGTAAATAAGTGAAAACGGAACACCCAAAACCGACATTCCAAGATGACGTAGTGGATGATCTCCTTCTTTCTATTGGCTTTTTCCCATACCATCCACCCTTTTCCCAACCAAGCATAGTTAGAATCCCTCTTTGCCATATGGTTTCAAGCAAGATGAATAGTTTTTAATCAACTCAATATTAGCGAATCCCTCCATTTAGTTTACCCAAACGGTTACCTGGTAAGAGTCAATAGTACTTTAACTTAGGCCTTGTTTGTTTTTATGAATTCAGCCCTTAATTGCACATTTTATCTAAATCGGTCAGAGGTAAGGAAAATCAGAGCGTTTGTTTTTCTACAAAGTTCAGAGGATCTTATCCCTAAATTAGATCTAAATGAAAAAGAGTTGCCCTAACCTCTAATTCGCTTAGAGGTAATACGCCTCCATCGATTGCAACGACTCCATCTCAGATCAGGTACGTACCTCTCGTCCCCCTCCTCTTATCGCTCCTCTCGTCCCATCCTCTCATCTCATCGACCCACGACTTTGAACCATCGATTGTTGTTTTTGACTCCATCGATTGCTGTTTTTGGCCATCGATGCTGCTATTTTTGAAATAGAAATTGATTTGTGTTTGTGTTTGTGTTTTGGAACTTGTTTCACCAGAATATACAAGAAATTTCATAAACATCAGAATATATATACAAGAAATTTAATAAACATATTTGGGTTTGTGTTTTTGAACTTGTTTCTGTGAGAAAGACCATCAGCTTGTTGCTGCTGCTTATGAACTTGTTTATGTTCAATACATCGATGTTGTTGTGTTTACCTGTTTATGTTTTCAACTTGTTTTTTAATTTGTTGTTGTTATGATTCACTTGTTTATGTGTTTTACTTGTTTATATTTACAACCTCAAGAATTTTACAGCCCCAAGTATGTCAAAGAACTTGTTTACAACAAGAACATGTTTATGTGTTTTACTTGGTGTCTGTTGTATCTCATTTGGGCCAATCGTAACAAATTAGTCTTTGAAAAAAAGAAGGTGAGATCTCGGATAGATTCTTTGAAATGCAACTACAGATGTATGATTGGATCACAAAACGGGATTGCCACCTAACTTGCAGTTGGATAGATTGGTTCTCAAATCCTCGATCAAGCTAGAGCACGACTTTGTAGAAGATTAGTTCATGAAGGGTAGAACCAGACTGGGATCTGATTTGTCTGTTGTCAATCTCGTCGGTCCCAAAAGATATGTCGGTTACGCCTTGCTGCACAACTCTGTTGTTGGCTGACCTACGTGTTGTCTTCATTTTACGGTGCTGGAAAGGAGTCGTTGTTTCGGGGGCTGATGGTCTGCTGGCTGCAGCAGAAATCGATGATGTTTTTGTGCCAGGTAGTTCGGGGTTGTTAGAAGAGTTGATCGGACATGGTTAGGACCGTTCGTGGGCGAGGATGCGACTGTTTTGTCAGAAAACCCGGGTTAATTAGGACGCTGATAGTTTGTTGCTCGCAAACTACTATTCCCCTCGGTTTGTTTGTTACTTGCTAGTGTCGTCTTTCACTTTGTTTTGTTCGATCTGCGTTTTGGGTTTGTGTTTCGGGTTTTTTAACTACCTGTTGTGTCCGCATCTTTTTGTGAACAACTTTGGTTGTTTTATAAATTCCTTACTGCCGTTAAAAAAACTCTTTTAGTGATGGACGAGAATATACTCTTTTAATTGATGCATAGTACTCTTTTTGGTACTCTTTTTAACATTTTCTTAGTACTCTTTTTTGTGTGCTTAGTGATGGACGAGAATGTACGTATAAGATTGACAAATTAAATTATCAAATTCTTTCTAGAGACCTATAGAAGAGGTAAATAAAGTGGGTCGAAATGGGGTAGCCTTAGGAAAGAAACTTGGACAAAATGGAGATAGATTTTTGTTGTTACAAGACTTTGTTCATGTTTTGTAATGTATTTGCATCAATTGACGTATTTAAATTGAATTTTTGAATGTTTTAAAAATGGATGGTTGTATAATTTGATAAAAATGAGTAGATGCTTTTATAAATTCAACAGTATAATATTCTGAGAGAAAATAGACAATTATGCATATTCAGAAGTTTGTCAGCAAACAAAAACAAACAGTCTAATTGATTCAGATTTCATACTTCAGCACCACCTCTTAAAAATCAGAAGTGAAATCAGACTTCAGCACCTCTTAAAAAACAAACGCCACCTTACTTTACCAGGTAATATTATAGTCTATGAAAATGGTATCGTGTGCAACAAATTAAAAGCTCATAAGAGTGAGTTTATGGTGATATACAAGGTTGACCTTGTGTTAAGTTGGGAAATTGAGGGTTCATTATTTTAATAAAAGATTCATGTTGTTGTAGCGTCAACTTCGGTAAAATTCGTTACTTTAAGGAAGTGAAGTTGTGTGTGAGACCCGTAATTTGTCGCGTTTTAAAACCATGAGTCCAGGTATGTGGATAAAATGGACAATATCTGGTACGGTTCGCCTGGGGTGTTACAGATGGTACGGTTGAGCGGAGAGGTTGCAAGTATATTATACGAAATAATCCGACATAAGAAAGTTGTGGTTAACCGAGGTGCATTTCTGAAGGATCTGGTACGGCTATGGTTTCGGTCAAAATGGTTTGGGCAACTAAGTGAAGCTAAGTTGATGGATTGAAAAGCATGAGTCTTTTGAATCTAGAGTTGAGAGGGAGCAGCTTGATGCAGAAGACGTCCCCATAAAATGAGGTGATGCGTACAAGAGAAAAGTAGAGTTGGGCCACATTTTGGGGTCCGTCGATGTAACACCCCAACTTTTAGGCCAAGTTGTAAAGTATGTAAGAATAGGGGATAATAGTTGTCAAGAAAGAAAAGAATCGGATCAAGGATCTAAAATGCTTAAGTGTGAAAGTGAAGGATTTAAATGTGTAAATTCCTTGGTCAAGATAAACCCAAAGTGGGTAAACCCACTTGGCGGAAATCTCGTCGAGAGTGGAGTTAAAGGGTGAACATGATTCTCTAAATTCATGATCCCTTGGTCTCGTTCAAAGTGGAGAAAACCGGTGAGAAAAAAAACTTTGGAGCAAAGAGAGTTGGTGGTGGGTGTTATTGAACTCAAGACCATATGATGTCAAGTATGGAGGCAAACGTCCCCTCGTCGAATAGTTTTAAGGGTCGAGTTTAATCCATGATTTTGTTTAAAGCATGCTTTACATGTTGGCCAAATTTATATATATGCTTGGGTCATCGTGTGGTAGAAACCGAGTTAGGGGGAGTGTAATCGACAACCCTTGGTTAGAACCTACCGGCCAATCGAAGCCACTACTCGGCAGCGAACCCAGTAACGGCCAGGGCTGTCGGCGAGTGGTGCTGCATGTTGGGCAATTCGAGAGGCAGAAGGAAACCCGTTGGTCTAATGTCTCCGATGGAGGGGGGACTTAGCCGGAGTAGGCGAAAGAGACGAGGCCATGGCATCCCGTCTCGACGACCATGGTATGGAAAAAAAAAGGGACGAAGCCTTGGTTTTTCTTTTTAAAATACCATGCATGGTGGTTTTCTAGTGGTCCAATGAAGTGCCATTTGGTTGTAATAGTTTATTAATATTAGTAAATTTTATTATTATTAATATTAATCTAATTAATTCAGATTATTTAATTATGTAATTAATTAAATAATTGAATGGTAGCAACGAGTAAATCAATGTTAGTCCAAGAAATTGTTAGTAGACTTTTACGGTAGATTTAGTTTATAATTATATACGTATAACCTTAGAACTCCTAAATTATTGTTTAGGTGTTGGGTTTCACGTCAAGATTACAATAGTTGGTCGTATCTCAATCACTCGGCAAGCCAGGTGAGTTTTCATGACTCGTTTTCCCAAAGGGGAGGATACACGACTAGCTTAGTTTCAGTTCCCGCAATTTATTTATTATGTTTATATTATTTAAATTGCTAAGCATGTACAGTGTGCCATCGTTATGCTTATATTATATGTTCGTATGTGATTAATATGTTCATATGCACATGTGAGTAATCTCAGTCTTGTTACAGTTTAATTATTTACATTGTTCGACCGTTGTGAATATGTTCGTGATTAGTGACTTATACATGTGATGGGTTTTAGCATGAGTCATTGATAGAGTTAAGCTCAATGGTACTCAGAAATTTCAGTGATAGTTCTCTATCGGGAACTGTCCAGAAGTAGCAGTTCAGTTAGCATGATTTGCTTACAACAATAACAGTTATAGTCGTATATTTGATTTTGTGAATTATATGCATCGTAAATGTGTAGTTAGTCATTTGTTATAGAATGTTTAATTGTTAGCCTTTTCATGAACTCACTTAACTTTGTAAGCTAACCCATGTCGTGTGTCTCAGAAGAAAATCTCGCGGGGACTAGCAAGGAATTGTAATCGTCATAAATCATGGATTGGATTGGTAGATCGCATATTTTCTTTTTCTGTTGGTATGATATAATAAATAGCCTAGTATGGGATAGGCTTTTAGTGAACAAATTTTTATTTAGTTTAAAGACTTCCGCTGCCAGTTAAACGTTATTCATTAAAATTTAATTCGAGCCTTAGTTTTGCATGTTTAGTTTTGTAAAGATTTAGTTTTTTCCCGTAATACCTTCCAGGGTCTAGGGAGGGTGTTACAGTCTAAATTTTGGAAAGAGTTGGAGAGATAGTGTATGAGTTGGATGTGCTTGACAAGATTACAGAGAATTCATGATGTGTTTCACGCCTCTATTCTAGAGAGTAGTTGTTGGAAATTGGTATGTCGATACCTTTGCAAAGGATGCAAGCAAGAAAAAAGTGAACATTTGACATAGGGTCAGGGACAATCATTGACAGTAGAGTCATGGAGTTGAGGACCAAGGAGATTAACCTAGAGAAAGTACAATGACATTATCATATGGACATGAAGCAACTTGAGAGGTTGAGGTGGACATGAACTCCAAGTACCCAAGCTTTTTTCTAAAATGGAATTCCGGGGACAAAATTATTTTGAAGGGGAGGTATTGTAATAACCGGGATCTAAATTATAAAGGAAGTTGATGTTTAGTGGAAATTGGATGAAAGTTTAAAAGTCCAAGGGCTAAGTTGTAAATAAAGGGAATGGAGTTAAAGCCCTTGTCTCCTAATCACTTTCCAATTGTAGAGGCTAGAGAGAGGGTGCAAAGGAAATTTTGGTGTGCGACTTGGGAAGGGAAACAAAGAAGGGGTGCATTTGGAAAAGGATCCTACTTGAAGTTCTGCATCAAGGTAACCTATAATGCTACCTTCTTTATTTAATTTTTGGTTGGGATTTCATTAGTTGGTTTTTAGAGAGAAAAAGGGGTAAGCATTATTCTAATTTTAATGGAAGTTTGTTGGTTAACATGGGTTAATGATGGAATATTGTTCAGAAGGATCTAGAATCCTAACCCTCTAATTTGTAGGTCAAAAACTGAGTTTGAAAAAGTGGTAAATCGTGTATTTGGGGTTTTGCGCAGTGCGCTCGTAAACCCTTAGCACCTGGGAATCTCCTAAACCCGGATTGGGGAGGGGGGTAATTCCCGGCTGAGCTTAGAACCCGGGTAAGGGAGACCGGACGACATTCCCGGGAGACGGGCAATTCCCGGGAGAAGGGAACCCGGACGGCAAGCCCCGGGAGATAGGAACCTGGACGGGTACTCCCGGGAGTCGGGAACCCATACGAGAATCTGGGTAATGACTCAATCCGGGTAAGTTGGAGACCCAGGTGGAGCGGAACCCTATTGAGGAACCTGGTTAGGGGGGGGGGGGGGGTCCCGCAAATGCTCATACCGTGGGGTGTCCCGTTTATGCCAATGGGATGTGTGCCCCAATTAAAGGCAGTGTGAGCCAGATACGTTGTCGCAGGTGTGTGTGACCTTATCGTGTGCCATCTACATGTGTCGTACATGCGTTTAATGTTTTAAAGTTGTGAATTGTTTATAAATGCATACAAACTGTTTTAAATGTTATTTGCGGCACGAATGTTGTTTCCAGAGGGAACTCACTAGACCTCATGGTCTAACCCTAGTTTTTCAAAAACTAAAACCATTTTCAGGTAAGAGTTTAGTTAAAAGTTCGTCCAAGGGAAAGATGGGAGGTGGTGTCGTGGAAGAGACATCGTGGAAGCTCGAAGTTCTGGTAGGCATAATATATCTCAGTTGTAGTCATGTATTACCGTTGCGGATTTTGAGTTGAGTTTCATGTATTAAGTTTTATTTGGGACCATTTTGGTTATAATGCTATATATTTTAGCTGTTTTTGGTTTCAGGTTGTTACAATTAGTGTTTATAATTTATTATATATTTTTTAAATATTTCTTAATAAATCATAACACACACTTTATTTCAAATTATTATGATTTTTATCTTCAATTTAATAATAAAATATATTCATGTTTATTGAACTTAAATTTTTAGCGTTTTAACATATGACTTAATGGTTTAGCAAGGGTTAGATCTGGCAAACGTGTCGTGTCGGATCGCGTTCAAAGTTAAACGTGTTGAGAGTGTCTAACCCGAACATGACTCGTTTAATAAATGGGTCAGAAATCTCAACCAAAACACGACCCGCCTAACCCGATACGACACGATTAACATGATTAAACTTCATTAACTATCTCGTTCACTTTCTAGTTTCACTTATGAATTTTGGTAAAAAAAATTGGAACTACCAAATTTTATACAAGAAACAATATTATATATTTTAAACAAAAATAATTCTTTTACCTATATGAGCTTTGTTTAAGCTACCTTAATTATTGCATTACTTGGTTTCTCACCTATGAACTTTGATAAAACTTTTGGAACAACCATAGTTCATACACAAACAGAAAGGGATTTAATTCCAAAATCAACCGAATTTATATTTCAAAAATAAATTACAAGTTATTTCAATATCGTCCTTCATTTAATTATATTTAATTTATTTTCCTTTTTATCAATTTATAACCTTCAAGTTAACCACAACTTATATAAGTTTTTTAATTTTTTATACTAATTAATTGGTTAACAAGTATTACATCTTATTAAACACACGAATATATATATATGTATATATATTTGTGAGTGTGTGTTTGATAAAACTATTAAAACAAAAATCAAAGTATATTTGTTAATTTTCATTCTTTTAGACTAGTTTTAATTTGTTGATTTATATATTTTGTTAATATATTTAAAAAATATTTAAAACATAAAAATAATTTTACAACAATTTGACATTTTTTTTAAAATACAAAATAAAATTATTTTTTTCCAAAAATAAAAAAGATATTTTATAATTATTAATTTACAATTTGTAATTTAACTTTAGTTTATATGTTTGAAAGTATTTGAAATATGGACATAATAATATAACAAGATAATTTTTTTTTCTTATGAATATTTAAATACATTAATTTGACTATTTAAAATAAATCATATTAAAACAAAATTATACAAAAAATTGTAAAAAAAATGAAACAAAATAAATAAATATATTCTATATTTATTAGTTTTTACATTTTTTTTATCAATTCTAATTTATATATTTTATAGGTTTATTAAAACAAAATACAATAGAAAAAACAATAATTTAATCAAGAATTCAGGTTTTTGTTGAATCAATCTTTGTCCCATAGTGTAGATTCTTAAAAAAACAATGATAAGCCCCATTGTGGACGTTCTGGTAGTTTTAAAATCTAAAATATATATAACACCGTTCATATGAATGATAATTTTTCCAAAAAGTACTAAGTTTTATGAAAATTTTGAAGTAGCAATAACCCACCCTCCCTCAACAATGGTTGTGATATTATCAATAATTTTACAATATATTGACGAGTATGATGACAATCTAAATTTTATTTGTAATTTGATGATTTATTTTAAAGCAATCAAATAATCATTTTGGATATACTTATGTTAAAAAATACATTAACTTTTAAATAATTGATATTGAACTCGTTTTAACTATATTAACAAAAAATTTCTAATAACATCTTGTATTTTTAATATATTTTAATTAAAATATTATTCATTAATTAATAAGATAAGTATGTAAAGTAAAAATGAAGGGAAAAAAAGTCTCAGATAACTGCGCATTAGATAAAATATATATTTTAATATATTTTGGATATACTTATAAAATTTATAAATAAGTTTTATATTAGATTTATTAAAATAAAATAGAATAGGAGATAACAAAGGAAGGAAATCGAATTTCTATATATTGTGTCCTAGATGTGGTGAATCGGTTGATCATGCTTTAGTATCTTGCCTGGAGGTAAAACAGTTTTGGACTTTTATTGGAAGATGGTGGAACAAAAATCTGGAAGCGGCGACATCGATAAGAGAAATTCTCCAAGACGGAGCGATTTCGGTTAATAATAATTCAACCGAATCGCTTTGGAATGGGGTGATTTGGGCAGCCTTGTATCTTATTTGGGAGCACAGAAATAGGGTAGTATTTAGAGGCGATAAAAGGAAAATTTTGGATCAATTGTACGAGATCCAATTGATCATTTTGGAGTGGATAAAAAGACGCAACAACAAGATTTCGGTCGACGGTTCAAGGTGGTTCACGGCTCCGGACTCGCTACTATAACCTGTCACTAGGGAGCTGGAAAGGAGTACGACAGCGAGCAGTGAACTCGGGTAGTGGTCGTCGAAGGGATTTGAAAGTTTGTCTCTCGCAAACTTGACCCGCCATGTTTTGATGTTGTTATTGGGCGTTGTATAAAGCACACCTGTTGGTATTGTGTTTTGATTACCTTGATTTTATCAAGGTTTTTCTGTTTTGTTTCGTGACCTGCAGCAAGGGTGTTTTTTGTGGTCTTGGCATTTTGGTTGTATGTTGACCATTTTGTGGTTATAAAATTTTGCCTTAAAAAAATGCTTATTTGTTAAGTATTCCTCTGATTATTTACTTACAGGATGAAAATAGAAAATGTGATTTTTTTTGTAATTTACTTCCGATCACCAAGTACTATGAAGATAAAATTCAAACACCAATGCAATACCTAATCTCAATCCAAATCAAATTAAAATAGACACCAAGCTTACATAGACAATGATCTATTAAAGATGTCACATTAATACCAGATTCTTTGATTATTAAGCTTTAACAATTATTTTTAACAGTTATTTTTATAGATATATTATAATATAGTATAGATATTTTGTCTTGTAAACGAGATTAAAAGGGTGATTTTAAAGATAAATTGACAATGGATAAAAGATAGAAGAAAAATAATACAAGAAAACCCTCCTTCCGTCGACCTCACACGAACCTTCCATACCCCAACCCACCCACCCCCCCCCCCCCCCCCCCCAACACTCCAAAAAAAGTTAAAAGAATTAGAATTTAGAAATAGAAATAGAAACAAACTGGAACACCACCTACACACCATATCATTTCCATTCCTTACTAGTAGAAACAAAGAAAAACCTAAAGATTTTCATGTTCAACATTACTTACTTACTAGTAGAAACAAAGAGATCGAGTCCTGTGTGGTTATATATATATATATATATATATATATATATATATATAGTGGAGATGAATTTAGACTATGATCCAGCTATTAATCTTACTGGAACACCACCTACACACCATAGCATTTCCATTCCTAATCCACCCACCGCTTCCGTGGAAGCGTCCGCGTCTGCGTCTGATTGGTCAGTCTTATTCCTTCCTCTTCAACTCTTTTTTATATTTCATTTATTCATATATACGGTGGCGGTGGAGTCGGGGTTTGTTCCATCGCTTTACAATTCTGAATTTGGGTTGAAGAACAAGCGACAATGCGAGTGTGGAGGGAATTATCAGACGCTCCCTGCGTGAGACATCGCGCACGATCACGGGCACTACAAAGACCCTCTCCTGTCACATAGTATATAGATTTGTATGTATGAGTGAGTATGTATGTATTCACTCTCAAATGAGGCGTGATGTTGGTGGCCGGAAAGGTGGAGGTGGCCGGCGGGAAGGGGTGGTTGGTTGGTGCCGTGGAGGGTGAGGGGTTGCCGGGGTGGTGGTGGGACTGGGAATCGAGTTGATGGCGAGGGTTCAAAAAGGTCACCACATTTTTTGGGTTCATTAGTATAATTAATTAATCAGTATTTGTTGTACACTTCAACAAATATTTTTGCGAAAACAGAATGAATAAAAAATTGAAGGCTAAAGCTATGACTTTTTTTTTTTAATTGTATACAATAATCATCATCTTCAAAAAATCACTAAAATTATTAAACGCAACTTTGTATGAGAAATAGTTTCATTCTTTTGATTTAGCTCATTATTTATTGTAAATGATTATTCTATTATACCAATCAACCATTGTTTATTCTTTACATCTTGAAATTGTAAATCACTTTCATCATGTAACATCATTTTTTACAATTATCTTTTACATACATGTAATTATAAACTATTTTGTAAATTAGTTTTTAAAATTTATTATATATTTTTTAATAAATCATAACACATACTTTATTTCGATACTATTTTCCACTTCAATTTAATAATAAAATATATTCATGTTTATTTAACTTAGTTTTTTTAGCATTTTAGCATATTAGTATATTAGTTGGATATGACTTAGGGGCTGTTGTTTACCTCTTAATGGTTCCATTAAGAGGCAACCTCTGAATCGCTAAGAGGTATATCTTGTTTGGCAAAAAAAAGGGTTGCCTCTTAATGATTCCAAAATCCTCTGAATGATTTTGTATCCTAACCCTCCCTTAACCATTAAGTGTCCTGATTTCATTATGAACAATTAGCAAACAACCATATTTCGTTTTACACTATATCATAAAAACATCTTAAGCATTCAGACCACTTAATCATTTTGCACTAAACTATTCAGCAACTGTCACACAGCCCCTTAGAGCTATATTCAACACTTTACTTTTTAAACACATTGGTTGGATGTGACCTTATAACTCTCTTTTATGATATGAATGCATGTGTCATATAGTTAAAAAAAATCTATAATATCGGTTTCTTTGTTTTTTGTATTAGGTTTCAAAATTATTCAAGGACTTTGCATTTTATGCATGTGGGCACTCTTATCATGATGTATCCATCATTGATAGCACTGGTCCAAGTGAAGTTTCAAAATCAGAAACAGTCTCCTTTTGAAACCCATGTTTCTTTTATGATCATGTCCGTTGTTGCATTAATCACGGCTATATGCACTTCAGGGACTTTGTTTTATATAAGAGATCACTCACAAAGCTCAATGAGGAAGCACTTCTCCCTTATTCATTACATGATCCTGAAAGCTGTTTTTTGCTTCTCGGGAATCCTTGCACCTCTCTCGCTTGTGTTAACATTATTCATTCCTCAGAATCTTAAATGGATCACTCTTTGTGACCGTGGTTGGATGTAACGTTTGCAGCTACATGAAGCTACTTGAAAATGAAGACTAATGCAACCATGATGCTCTTCAAATGGTCCAAATAAATAGGCCTCATTGCATTTCAAGAGAATTATTCATCAATCATGAAGACATTCATTCTACAAAAAATTGATTATACGATTACCATATATGTATGTTTTACGATTTATGCTGGTGACGAAACTTTGTACTTTTTAACATTACTTTGTACTTTTTACCATTTGTATTCGAGATATGATTACTTGCATATTGTATTTATAATAATTGTACCCTTTTATAATTTGTTTACTAGTCTTTTTTTTCCATTCAACTTTCAAGTTGTTCTTTTAAGTTGTGTAAATTCCATTAAAATATAACATACTTTGTTTTAAGTTAGGTCATGCTATATGTTTATAAATAAATAAATAAAATTAAACTCTTTGTTTGATTTTTTTAATTAAATTTTCTTGTTTGTGAATCTGTGATATTTTGTTAAAGATATTAAAATGAAGACTTTAAAATAAGCTATCTATACTATATTATAAAGCAGACATAAAAAACTCTTAAAAACAAGTCTTAAAGCTTAATGTACCGCTATTTAATGCTAATTACTTAAAAAAACAACCATTAAAGCTGTATATACTACATTTAATGTTATTTATTAATTTTCAATTATTATCTCTAATCATTTTAACTTCCCTAAAATCATTTCCCACTTTAACTCCCCTAAAATAACTCTCAGCATAATTAAATATAGAATAAAAATCAAATTTTAAATATAAAAAATCTAAAATATTATTAAAAAAATCTAACAGAATATTTTATAAAAAAATTATATTATTAAACCAAAATAAATTACAATATATTATTAAGTCTAAATTAAACAAATTTATATAAAAAAAATCATTATCACTCTCTCACAACCATCCAAAATCGTAATGTTAAAATCGTGATGTATCTAGCTGCATTGCGCGAGTACACTTTCTAGTAATAAATAAATATTAAAAATTTGACAATATGAACTTGACTTGAATTGGAATCGAATCGAACGGGGCCGCATCCCGATTTATCTATATATTGCGCTTAAACAACAATCAATATCGCTACCAGATTTCTGATTTTCGGCAAATAAATCATGGCTCATGGAACTCCCGGCGGCATGAACCGCCAAGGTTCCGGCGATCTCAAGAATGACAGTGACAAAAAGGAGAAAAAGTTCGAATCGGCAGCGCCGCCTGCCGGAGATGATCGGAAACAACGAAAACAGAACGGTCCAGAGGTGGCAACTAGGTTACCGACGATAACGCTGTTGTTAAAGTATAGGTTACGGCTCCTAAGAGCGGATCAAAGGTTATCTATTGATGGAAGAGGAGTTTGTGGCCGATCAGGAAGAAAAGATGGAGGAGAACAGGTCTAAGGTCGACGATCTACGTGGATCTCCGATGAGATTATTGATGAGAACCACGCCGTTGTGTCGTATTCTGTCGGACCGGAGTATTATGTTGAGACTTTGTCGTTCGTTGACAAGGATCAGCTGGAGCCTGGATCCGACATCCTGATGCACAATAAGGTAAAATTGATGCTTCAGTTTCATGTAGTTGATTCATGTTCTATTTCAGGACGCAACGATCTATGTTTTCAATCGATTCTAGTTCAATTGATGCTCTGCTTATAGAAATCAATAAATTGGTGTATAGAATATTATAGTTTCCAATTTCTCTAAGTTCAAGTTGCGATTCAATGTATTACACCGATAATCATATAGATAGAATGGTGAGGCCTTTTCATGAAAAATTGATTTGCTGATTAGAGTGTGTAACAGTTCATAATTTGAAATTGTTATATGACTTGGTTTTGAGCCGATGCAAGGGTTACAGTTGGACGCTCTTTGAGCCAAGTTTTAGATAATGATCGTTTAGCAGCTACCTTATGATAGCAAAATAGATAGTCATCACTGATGTTTTTGGTTGCACAACAAAGATGATAATTCTAATAAGTTTGTCATCGTATTTATATCAGTAGTTCATAGTTTGAATAGTTTCAGTAATTCAGTGCCAAGATTCTTTTGGTATCAACAAAAATATTTCATTGTGTAATTTAATTGAAATCAAGATTCTTTTGGTATCAACAAAAATAATATCAAAACTAAAAGCTCATAGAATTTTGGATCTCCAGCCTGGTGAAGTGCTTCCAAAGGAAAATAAGAAAATCGGATTGGATGAGTTCTATATATATAGATCCTTGTCATTCATCATTTTGCAGGATGACACTTGAAACTTCTTTTCTTGTGTTGACATATTCTAAGGAACCTCAAATTCTTGGAAGATTTATATGGTTATAATCATTTTGCACAAAGAAAGTAATGAAATATTAGATGGGCTGAACGGATTATGGGATGAATCATACAAAATGCTGATGTGATAAATAGTACTTTGTAAAGTTTGTATAATTAATCAGTTTCTATTTTTCTTGCCAAAATGAATAAGCAAGCATTAGCTTGTAAAAAGATTAAAAATATGTCTAATTGCATTTTAGCATTTTGCCAAATCATATCTTTCCATGCATCATTCATATTGCCACCTCTACTTTCAATCATGATATAATTGACTAGATCTGATGGAAAAAGCCACGCCTACTCTTTGGGTAGATACCAGGTCTCCATACATCCTCCCCTCCTTATGGGTCGGACATACGGGGCTCGTTTAGTTTGGTTTGATGGATATTGGTGGTTTAAGCATGCAATTTATGAATCTTCTTGTTCGGGTGTGCAAGATAAGAAAAAAACATTGGGTTTTTGTTTAATACAGGTTGGTTTTCATTTCCTGTGCCACCATATTTTGAAGTTTCATTGATTTTCCGAGTGGGTTGTCTGCCTTCAATTTGTTAATCATCTCGTATAAACTTACTTGGTCGGAGCCGTTCTAGCCTGAAATTTTTTAGTTAGCGTTAGTTTTCTGCTTGTGCAAGTAAAAAATTATGTTATGTGCTTTCATAGGGTTTGTTCGTTATTTATGTGTTCCCTTTAAGGCTTTATCTTAAGTTACTTCTGTTACTACAAGCAAAATTGAAGTCATTCATATGTGAAAGTCATCTTTTCTTTTGTACACCTTCAGGTGCTTTCGGTTGTTGGGATTCCTCAATATGATGTCGACCCCATGGTATCTGTAGTTAAGGTTAAGAAGGCTCCCATGGAATCATATGATCTGATATTGGTGGGTTAGATACCCAAATACAAGAAATTAAGGAGGCAGTAGAACTTCCTCTAACTTACCCTGAATTATATGAGGACATTGGGATCAAGCCTCCTCAAGGGGTTAGGGTTATACTCTATGTAGAGTCTGGAACAGGAAAGATCTTGCTTGCAAAGGTGTGTATTTTGAAGTTACTTAGGTGACGTTTGTGTTTTAATAGGTCTGAAGTCGTATTTCACTTCTGATTAATAAGAGGTGGTGCTTAAGTCTGAAATCTGAATCAAGAAGACTGTTTGTTTTTGTAACGTCTGGAGGTTCTTTGAGAGAAAGGAGGACATATGAACTGAGGCTGCGATAAGAGGTTTTAAGAAGTTAGGTCACCACTTCTTATTTCAGATGTATTTAAGAGTTAAGAGGTTATGAAAACTGGAAGAAAAAAAAAGAAAAAAAAAACAGCCTGAATGTAAAAAGGTTTAACCGATTCAAACTTAAGAGTCATTAAGAGGTTTTTTAAAAAAACAAACAACCCCTTAAGAGTCATTATGGTTTTATTAGGTGCCAACTTCCCTTCTGTGTGTTAATAGGCAGGACAAGTTACTGCTATACTTTTATAATGTGTATTTCAAAATGAATGGTTAAAAAGAACTAAGAAAATGGGAGTTCCTTGATCACTTGCCTCAAGTTACATAACTCACCTGAATTTTTCTAGTGAATACAAGAACAAAACCATTAGCTTTGGAATGAATTTGGTGTTAAGGAATGTTGTTCTTTAGAGCACGTTGACCTATTATATCTTATTTCTAGAGTTGTCATAAGATAGCAGCACACCGATGGTGATCCATCTTGCCATTTCATTTTTTCGTTATTATGGGGTTGTAAGGTAAAAAATGTGCCTCACAAATGCAAATGTTAACGAGTGATTTCTAAGGTCCCAAACAGGTAGAAATCCAGGTGCACAATTAACCCAACAACGAATGCGGATAACAATAATCTAGATGTTGCACAATAATTCTCTAACGTAGAATAATAAACCCACGAATTATAGATAATAAATACGTTATTATCTATAATTATAACAAGTTCAAAACAAATAACACCGTGATTTAACGTGGTTCCAATATCGGTTTTTGATAGTGTACATCCACCAAAGAGAGAGAGCAAGAATATTATTACCAACCAAAGAGATTACTAAGTGATTGTACAAGGATCTTGAGATCCACGATCACCTAACAAAACTTCACGAACACCACCGAATATCAAGAACACTCTCGACCTCACATAAACTAAATATATCGAAAGGATATATTAGGGAGAGTATTATAGTGTTAACTAGTGAAAGTTAAGAGAAAGGGATGATCAAAATGGTTGGAGAGGAAAGGGTATTTATAGGTTGGAAGAGGAGTAGGGACCAAGTCTTATGAGTGGTGACCAAGTATGATGTTGGCAAGCTTGGAGGCCAAGCTTGGCATTTCCATCACATGTGTATCATCTAAATATAATATAAAATAAATATTATAACACTCCACCATGATGCACGTGATCCTCGATAGCGAAACGAATCCCAATCCAACCAATACGAGTTCTTCCAACGATTGATCATAGCAAGTAGATAGCAAAGTAAATTGGCATGAGGTAGCAAAATGCATTCCAACCGTGACGAGCTTCGGCATGGCCATCACCTGTCAAAGTTACAAGCAAACAAATAACCTCAAATACACAATCCACTTAAACAAGGTAGATCATAAGCAAAGCACTAAGCACTTAACAAAGTAATTATTTCAAAGATGTCATTTTGTCACCTGTGGTAATATCTTCTCTCTCTTGAGCAAAGTGCCCAACAACACTAACACAAACGGAGCTGGATCAGGTTTGAGCAATGCTCAAACTTAGCTGGCGGTAGCGACTTAGTGAACATATCAACGACATTGTCGTCTGTCAGGACTTTTTTCAAATAGACAATCTTCGCTTCATGTAATCTCACAAGATATGCATCACGCACATTTATGTGCTTTGTCCGGGAGCTGAAAGCCAAATTAGTTGCCAAATGTATGGCACTCTGATTATCACAGAAAATGTGCACAAAAGGTTGCTCGAAGCCTAAGCCATTCATCAATTCTTTTAAATGGACCGCTTCCTTTGCAGACTCAACCGCCGCAACAAGTTCAGCTTCTGTGGTTGACAATGCAACAATGGACTGTAAACGTGATCTCCAACTAACGGTTGTTCCACCTAAAGTAAATACATAACCGGATGTGGATCTCCAACCAACTCGATCACCTGCATAGTCAGAATCACAAAATCCAACAATTTCACAGTCATTGTGCAAACCAAATATAAGACCATGTGTCTCGGTTCCTTTCAAATATCAGAATGCCGTTTTAACGGCTACCCAATGTGATCGACCCGGATTCGCGAGAAACCGACTCACCACTCCGACACAATGTGCAATATCAGGACGAGTACACACCATGGCGTACATGAGACTCCCGACCGCACTAGCATATGGAACTTTTGACATTTCGGCCTTTCCCTTGTCATCCTTCGAACAATCTTCACTTGTAATCTTGATATGCTTCGGTAGCGGAGTGTTAGACGTCTTGGCACCATCAAGATTGAACCGCTTCAATATCTTTTGGATATATGCCCGTTGTGTCAATCTAAGTGTTCGGGACTTTTTGTACCGTACGATTTCCATGCCCAAAATCTTCTGCGCCGCACCAAGATCCTTCATTTCAAATTCTGACTTCAACTTATCTTTCAGAAGTTCGATCTCTGACCGGTCCCTGCAGGCTATAAGCATGTCATCTACATAAAGAAGTAAGTAAGTGAAAACGCCACCGCTTTATCTATGATAGACACAAGCGTCTTTTTCACTACGCTCAAATCCCAGATTGAGCATAAACAAATCGAACTTCTTATACCACTGACGAGGCGATTGTTTAAGTCCATAAAGGGACTTCTTGAGTTTACATACATATTCTGGTTTGCTTTCGGAAACGAAACCATCAGGTTGCTTCATATAGATAGTTTCCTCCAAGTCTCCATGTAGGAAGGCGGTCTTCACATCTAACTGTTCTAGCTCCAAATCGTGAATAGCCACGATCGCCAAAAGAACACGAATAGATGTATGGCGTACAACGGGAGAAAAAATATCGTCATACTCGATACCTTTCCGTTGTGCAAAGCCTTTAGCAACGAGATGAGTCTTGTATTGATTGTCATCTTTGACTTTGAAAACCCACTTGCAACCAATAGCACGGCTGCCATTCGGCAATGGACATAAGTCCCAAGTGTTGTTCTTCGAGAGAGCTTCCATCTCTTCTTGCATGGCTCCAAGCCATTTCGAATTGTGGGTCGAGGCCAATGCCTCCTTTATATCAAGCGGCTCATCTTGCCCTACATGCAAAGCAAACTCCAACTGATCTGTAAAACTCATGTTAGCAAAATCCCAATCTCCATAGCTGTTAGGCGGACGAATAGTTCTTTGACTATGCCTGGTAGGCGCAATAACTGGGATTGTATCGCCATCGTCTCCACCATCATTCAGAATCTCTTCTTCAGAATCACTAGTAGAAGTCACTGGCGGAATGACTTCTTCAACATTAACGGGTGATTCTGAGCTAATATCAGGAGTGGATGATCTGGGAATATAAGGATTGTCTACTGTCTCCATATCATCGACAGTAGGAGCAACAGTAGTAACGACTTCCGGATCTTGAGAGGACTGAGGATCCTGTGACTTCAACAGGACTGATTCATCAAATGTGACATGTCGAGAATGAATCACTTTACGAGTCAAGGGGTTCCAGATTCGGTAACCCTTGATACCATCTGTATAGCCGAGCAAGAATCCTTTGGTGGCTTTTGGATTCAACTTGTCCTTGCCTGAAACATGAAAATAAACAGGACAACCAAATACACGTATGTATTTCAGACATATGTTTCTTTTTCCTCTCCAAGCCTCTTCCGGAATCTTTCCCCCGATGGCCGAACAAGGTAACTTATTAATAATGTACACTGCAGTGTAGAGTGCTTCGGCCCGGAAAGATTTGGGGAAGCCCGATGTCGACAACATACATCGGACCTTCTCAAGCAAAGTCCTATTCATCCGCTCTACAACCCCATTAGATTGAGGGTCACCTGGTGTGGTGTAGTGACGGTGGATGCCTTTACGCAAACAAAAGTCTTTAAAGTTACCACTAGTAAATTCTCCACCGTTATCAGATCTCAGCACTTTCAACTTCTTGCCAGTCTCGACCTCTACTCGTGCCAACCAAGTCTTGAACGTATCGAAGACATCTGACTTTAACTTCAACACATACACCCAAAGCTTATGTGAGAAATCATCAATAAACGAAACAAAGTATTTACCTCCACTGAGGGATGGAGTACTGGATGGTCCCCAGACGGCTGTATGAACATAATCGAGGATTCCTTTAGTGTTGTGTTTTCCAACACCAAAAGAAACACGCGTCTGCTTTTTTTTGACACATTCCGAACAAAACTCCAGGTTGGCAGGTACAACGACCTTAATGAGTTTTCGCTTGCGCAAAATCTCCAAATTCTTCTCGGATGTGTGGCCCAAACGAAGATGCCATAAGCAAGCAACATCGAGATTCTGAGAAATATCAGCCACACACGATTCAGAAGAAATTGTTTCGCCAATCAAATGGAAAAGATTATTTTCCGCTCGTTCGCCTTTTATCACAATGATACTCCCTCGGGAGATGCGCAAACTCCCGTCGTCAATCCGAATCTTGCAACCCAAATTTGGACAGTTGTCCAACAGAGATCAAGGAACGAGTCATGGATGGAACAAACTTGACATTATTCAATGTCCGAATACACCCATCGAACATCTTGATCTGCACAGTACCGATACCCTTAGTAACACACGAAGTACTGTTTCCCATAAAAATACTGTTACCTTCAACTTTTTCAAAGGTAGAGAAACAGTCCCGGAATTGTGTCATATGGCAAGATGCACCGGTATCTAACACCCATCGCCTGTCACCTTGCGGTGGTGTAACTGTGGCAGAGAAGCCATTTTGCTCCTCTTCGGCTGCAACGGCTGATGATTTGGCGTTGTCTTTGTCTTTGTTTTTAAGACTCGGACAATCTTTCACCCAATAACCTGGCTTGTGACAATAGTTACAGTTGCCACGTGTCTTTGATTTCCCACGATAGCCAGGTCAACGGGACTGAGAGCGCCCACGGTTTCTTCCTCTTGAATACTGTTGATCGTCTCGGCCTCTGTCAGCAAATAGGCCTTG
The DNA here is from genome assembly GCA_954870635.1 of Arctium minus. Lineage (NCBI taxonomy): Eukaryota > Viridiplantae > Streptophyta > Magnoliopsida > Asterales > Asteraceae > Arctium > Arctium minus. The sequence goes on from OX941080.1 coordinate 193,629,385, forward strand.
ACTGTAATTGTTCTCCCTAGGATTGTTACCGACCCTCATTTGAATTCTTTGATCTTCAGAAATCATTCCTATTTTCACATCAGACAAAGAAAGAGTTTCTCTTCCATAAATAAAACTGTTAGTGAATTGGGAATATTTCTCGGGAAGTGAATACAACAGGATCATAACAAGTGCTTCTTCATCTTTAGCAAGAAGCGCATCCGTTGCCTTCAACTTCATAATGATATCTTCAAATTCGGTCATGTGAGCTTTAATAGTTGTGCCTTCCTTCATTTTGAAGAAGAGACACGACCGCATCAGTAACAATCTGTTGGTCAAAGTTTTCTTGAGATATAAATTCTCAAGCTTGCTCCAAATACCTGCAGCTGTCTTTTCAGACACAATCTCAGATATAACATTTTCTCCCATAGCCATCTGCAAAGTAGTAAATGCCCATGCTTCCATTTCTTTAGCCTTAAGTTCAGACATGTTAGGGTCTAACTCGTCTTTAGCAAATACTACGGGATGGACTCCATTTTTTCTAAGTGCAGCAGATGTTGTGAACTGTTATTTACCAAAGTCACCGTCCCCATTCCAAGTCTATATACGAATCCCAGCCCCAGACAAATTAAATGTACCTTATTGGTACGGTTTTTGGGACTGGTTTGAGGAACCGACAACAAATGGGTTTTCTTTGTCAGCCATAGAGAAAAAAAAATGTACAAACTGGTTTATGTATATTTTCTACAAAAAACCCAAATCTAGATCTATGGCTCTGATACCAATTGTAAGGTAAAAAATGTGCCTCACAAATGCAAATGTTAACGAGTGATTTCTAAGGTCCCAAACAGGTAGAAATCCAGGTGCACAATTAACCCAACAACGAATGCGGATAACAATAATCTAGATGTTGCACAATAATTCTCTAACGTAGAATAATAAACCCACGAATTATAGATAATAAATACGTTATTATCTATAATTATAACAAGTTCAAAACAAATAACACCGTGATTTAACGTGGTTCCAATATCGGTTTTTGATAGTGTACATCCACCAAAGAGAGAGAGCAAGAATATTATTACCAACCAAAGAGATTACTAAGTGATTGTACAAGGATCTTGAGATCCACGATCACCTAACAAAACTTCACGAACACCACCGAATATCAAGAACACTCTCGACCTCACATAAACTAAATATATCGAAAGGATATATTAGGGAGAGTATTATAGTGTTAACTAGTGAAAGTTAAGAGAAAGGGATGATCAAAATGGTTGGAGAGGAAAGGGTATTTATAGGTTGGAAGAGGAGTAGGGACCAAGTCTTATGAGTGGTGACCAAGTATGATGTTGGCAAGCTTGGAGGCCAAGCTTGGCATTTCCATCACATGTGTATCATCTAAATATAATATAAAATAAATATTATAACACTCCACCATGATGCACGTGATCCTCGATAGCGAAACGAATCCCAATCCAACCAATACGAGTTCTTCCAACGATTGATCATAGCAAGTAGATAGCAAAGTAAATTGGCATGAGGTAGCAAAATGCATTCCAACCGTGACGAGCTTCGGCATGGCCATCACCTGTCAAAGTTACAAGCAAACAAATAACCTCAAATACACAATCCACTTAAACAAGGTAGATCATAAGCAAAGCACTAAGCACTTAACAAAGTAATTCTTTCAAAGATGTCATTTTGTCACCTGTGGTAATATCTTCTCTCTCTCGAGCAAAGTGCCCAACAACACTAACACAAACGGAGTTGGATCAGGTTTGAGCAATGCTCAAACTTAGCTGGCGGTAGCGACTTAGTGAACATATCAACGACATTGTCGTCTGTCAGGACTTTTTTCAAATAGACAATCTTCGCTTCATGTAATCTCACAAGATATGCATCACGCACATTTATGTGCTTTGTCCGGGAGCTGAAAGCCAAATTAGTTGCCAAATGTATGGCACTCTGATTATCACAGAAAATGTGTATCATCTAAATATAATATAAAATAAATATTATAACAGGGGTAACTTCTGACGTTGTGAATTTAGTTTCGTTATTCTTAGCCAATACGTTCACCTTGGTTAATAATTGCTATTCTTTTCTATTGAGCTTCTACCAACAGTCTGTAATATGCATAATTCACTACAGGAGCATATTGACATGCATTGTATATTTTTCGTTGCATTTAAGCGCTTCTTTATATTCAGGCGTGTTGTTGGGAGTGAGTTGATTCAGAAGTACCTTGGAGATGGTCTCAAATTGGCCAGATAACTCTTTAAAGTTGCAGATGACCTCTCTCCATCTATTGTCTTCATAGATGAAATAGATGCAGTTAGTACAAAAGGTATGTTCATGGCATTTGTCATGGTACCTTCTTTATCGGAATGTTATCTAACTAGGATCTTAATGCAGTTATGATGCGGATGCCCACTCTGGTGGTGAACGTGAAATCCAACGAACCATGTTGGAATTATTGAACCAGTTGGATGGTTTTGATTCGAGATGACAACAAACAAGGTCGAAACTCTAATGATGCTTTTAATTTAGATACGAACAGCAAGAATGACTTTACATGATGATGTCAACTTGGAAGAATTTGTTATGACTACAACAAATTTGTTACAAAGTTACTATAATACGAACAAGTGAAAGAATCAAGAATTCAAGATTATAGACATAAGAACCCTACCTCCCCTCTTGTGAGTGTTGCAAGGTCCTGCAAATTCGACTTCCGGTTCTCTCCAAATCCAGGGGCTTTGATGGCACAGACCTAACGAAAATATTTCATATTAGATCACCCGATAGAGTCATCAAAATCAGCCAACCGTTGATTATCAAGATCAGAAAAATGATGCCTTGATACCGGTACGAAGCTTGTTAAGAATGAGAGTGGCTAATGCCTCACTTTCGATATCTTCAGCAACAATCAACATTGATCTTTGCTTCTGAGAATGTAAAGAAAAACTAATGACTCCAATGTTCCAATATATATATATATGTATATATGTATGTATGAAACCATTTATTATCGTTTATCGCTTAACTTACTTACCTTCAATGCCAACTCGAGAATTTTAACGATAGAATTCAAGCTCGAGATTTTCTTCTCGTGTATTAGAATAAGAGGATCGTCTAATTCCTGTGGAAAGAAGAATGTCGGTTTATGTTAAGTCTGATTTTATAGTAATCATTGTATTTATAGGGCTTGGTCAAATACTGTGTCTTTTGTCATATTCTATGTTGTATTGACCAAGGGTATTTAAGTCCCTTTGGTCTTTGTCTTTGTAAGAACTTCACGCTTATTGAATATCATTGTTACTTTGCACCTCATTGCTCTCTCTCTCTACTTTCTCTCTCTAAAGATTCATTGATCTTGGACTTACAATTGGTATCAGAGCCATCTGAATCTTGAGAGGATTGAGAGATTGTTTTTTCGATACTGAATTTGTGGATTAAATCGAAAATTTGATCGATTTTCTTGAATTTTTCAAGAAAATCTCGTTTTCGAATTTTTCATCAAATTCGGCTTTGTTTTTGAACAAATTTCTTTGAAAATTGGTTTGTTGGATACGTTTTTACATGCTAAACATTTTTGTTTCACATCAAATTTCAAGAAATTCACGTTTTGATTGTCAATTTTGAGAAATTTTGTTCTCTGGAGAAGTCGAGTTTTACGTTCTGTTTCATAATCGAAAATTTGATTTTGTGGTTTTTAATCAAAGTTTTTGGTTGAATTGTGTTAAAAAGTTGTTTTCGAATGTATTTGTATAAGAAAATTTCATCAAATCTTGTTTAGAAATCGACTTTTTGGAAGTTTTCTTGTTTTTCATTTGTCTTGCGCTAGATTTGAACTTTGCGCAAGTTCTTCCTAGTTTGCGCAAGTTCATAGTTTGATTTGCGTGTTCTACTAATTTTATTCGTGTATTTCAGGTTTTCGTATCAAGGAGTTCAACTTTTCGCATTGGGTTATTAACGCAAAGTTTCACTTTGCGTATCCAGTGCATCACGAAAAGCTACTTTGCGTATCCAACAACTTAAGAGAAGTTCAGTTTGCGTATCCTTCGTATCACGCAAAGCTTACTTTGCGTCTTCATCGTCTAACGCAAAGTCTTGTTTGCGTCTCAAGCTATTTACGCAAAGTCCAGTTTGCGTAATCTCTGATTTAAGCAAACCTCAGTTTGCGCCATAGCCTGCTCACGCAAAGCCTAATTTGCGCAATCGCCTTCTTACGCAAAGCTTAAGTTTGCGTTTCATATTGCTTGCGAAAAGCTCAGTTTGCGCTTTCTGCCTCTCACGCAAACATCAACTTTGCGCAAGTCTCAGACTTAGAATTTTTCTGGATTCTCTGAATTATGGATTCTGACAAATTTGCTTATCAAGCTCAGTTTTACAAAAGTGCTCTTATGATGTCTCTGGGTTCAGAAAATCGTCCTCCGATGCTAATCGATGAAAACGAGTTTACACAGTGGCAAGATCGGTTCTTGAATTTCATTGAACGTCAAAAGAATGGTAATGACATGTTGATCATTCTATCTGAGGGACCGTTTGAAAAACCCAACACTAGTACAAAAATGACTTTTTGTGACGGTTTTGAAAAATAGGTTTGTAACGGGTTGATAAAAAACCGTTACAAAAGGTCACATAAAAAATTATAGAATTGTTTTAGTAACAGTTTTAATAAAGAAACGTTACTATTACAAAAAAAAACATAGAAACATAAAGCAACATTTTAGATAAAAACGTAATAAAAGGTTCCCTAACGTAACGGTTTCAGACTGTTTCGTAAAACCGTTGCTTTATGTTGTGACGGTTTTTAAAAACCGTTGGCATATAAGACCTTTTAGTAACGGTTTTTATCTAAATCGTTGCTTTATGTCGTAACGGTTTTAAAAAAGCGTTACGGAAAACAAAAATATGTATAGCAACGCTTATTTAAAAACCGTTTCCAAAAGTCACCAAGTTCTATGGCAACGATTTTGCAAAATTTGTGTCACCAAAAGTTAGTGTATGGCAAGGGTTTTTGAAAAAAATTACGTCATCATATGTCATGCTTTGGTAACGGCAATAAAACATTTACATCACAATATCTCAAGTTACATTGACGGTTTCTAATAATTAAGTCACAATATGTCATGTTATGGTGACGGTTTTGAGTATGTTTCCATATGTCATTCTACGGTAACGATTTGAAAAACAAATGTCACCATATGTTATGCTATGGTGACAGTTTTAAAATATTATATGTCTCAATGGTGATGGTTTCGTATAATAAATGTCATTATATATCATGATATGGTGACAGTTATAATAATGAACGTCCACGTAAGTCATGCTACGATGACGATTTTGTATAATAAATGTGACCATATGTAATGTCATGGTGATAATTTTAAATAATAAACATCAGTGTACGTCATCCTACAATGACGATTTTGAACAATAAATGTCATTGTATATCATGTTACAATGACGATTATGAAAGATAAACGACAATGTACCTCATGCTACGGTGACAGTTTTTGAAAAATAAACGTCACTGCATGTCATGCTACAATGACGGATTCGAAAAAATTACGTCACCTTTTGTTATGTTACGGTGACGGTTTAGAAAAATAAATGTCAATGTACGTCATGTTATGGTGACGATTTTGAAATATAAACATTATCATATGTTATGCAAGGGTGACAATTTTGACAAAAAAATAAATGAGTCACCCTATGTCATGCTATTGTGACGTTTTCAAATAATAAACATCGATATATGTCATGTTAAAATGATGATTTTAAATAATGTACGTCATCATATGTTATCCTATGGCGATGGGTTTGAAAAATAAACGTCGCCCTATGTTATTCTACAGTGACGGTCTTGAAATCTAAATGTTACCATATGTCATGTTATGATAACGGTGTTAAATGAAAAACGTCACAATATGTTGATGTTACAGTGACAATTTTGAATGATGAACGTCACCGTATGTCATGTTACAGTGACAATATTGATAAAGTTATGTCACCGTACATCATAATGCAGTGACAATTTTGATAAATTTATGTCACCGTATGTTAGGTTACGGGGATGCTTCTGAATAATATATGTCACTATAAGTTATGCTAAGGTGACAATTTTGAATAATAAACATTACTAAATAAAAGACTTTTTCCGGCGGAATTTTCCGACGGATTTTTCCGCCGGAAATTTTCAGCGGATTTCCGACCGAAGTCAAACGGTTCAACCAACTTTGACTTTCGCCGGAAATCCGCCGGAATTTTTTTTTTTTTTTTTATTTTTTTTAAAATCAATTATTTTCAGCGGATTTCCGACGGAATATAATTTTTTTTTTATTTTTTTCTTATTAATTATAATTAATTAACTATTTTCGACGGATTTTAATTAATTTAATTAATTAATTAAAATCCGTCGAAAATCCGCCGAAAATAGTTAATTAATTATTATATTTAAATGAATTTAAAAAAATAAAAAATAAAAATAAAAATCCGTCGGAAATCCGCCGAAAAATTTAAAACATTTTCGGCGGATTTTCGGCGGATATTCTATATTTAAAAAAAATAAAAAAATAAAATCCGCCGAAAATAGTTAATTAATTATTATATTTAAATGAATTAAAAAAAATAAAAAATAAAAATCCGTCGGAAATCCGCCGAAATATTTAAAACATTTTCGGCGGATATTCTATATTTTTTAAAAAAAATAAAAAAATAAAATCCGCCGAAAATAGTTAATTAATTATTATATTTAAATGAATTAAAAAAAATAAAAAATAAAAATAAAATTTATAACATTTTCGGCGGATTTTCTATATTTTTTAAAAAAAATAAAAAAATAAAAACCCATCGAAAATCCGCCGAAAATAGTTGATTAATTATTATATTTAAATGAATTTAAAAAAAATAAAAAATAAAAATAAAAATCCGTCGGAAATCCGCCGAAAATTTTATAACATTTTCGGCGGATATTCTATATTTTTAACGTACCCAGTTTGACTTTAATGGATACATTTGATCATTAAGGGATTTAGTTGGGCTTGAACTACACAGTTGAGCTTTAATGTACCTCGTTGGGCTTTAATGGATCCGGTTGAGCTTTAATGGATCGAGTTGGCTTTAACGGATCCGGTTGGGCTTTAACGTTCCTAGTTGGGCTTCAACGGATCCAGTTGGGCTTTAATGTACCCGATTGGGCTTTAATTGATCCAGTATGGCTTTAATGGATACGGTTGGGCTTTAATTGATCCAGTATGGCTTTAATGGATACGGTTGGACTTTAACGTATCCAGTTGGGTTTTAACGTTTCTAGTTGGGCTTTAATGGATCCAGTTTGGCTTTAATGGGTACAATTGGGCTTTAACTGATCCAGTATGGCTTTAATGGATATTGTTGGGCTTTAACGTATCCAGGTGGGTTTTAACGGATCAAGTTAGACTTTAATAGATCCAGTTGGGCTTTAACGTACAAAGGGATTAAAGCGTCTTTAAAAGATCCAATCCGTCTTTAAAATATCCAATCAGTCAGTTAGTATTTAAAGGATCCAGTTAGTCTTTAAAAGATCCAATCAGTCTTTAAAGGATCCATTTGAGCTTTAATGGATACGGTTGGGCTTTAACGTTTTCCAATTGGGCTTTAACAGATCCAGTTTGGCTTTAATGGGTACAGTTAGGCTTTAACTGATCCAGTATGGCTTTAATGGATACTTTTGGGCTTTAACGTATCCAGGTGGGCTTTAATTGGTACAGTTGGGCTTTAACTGTTTCCGGTGGGCTTTAACGGATATAGTTGGGTTTTAAAATACCTAGTTGGGCTTTGACGTACCCTGTTGGACTTTAACAGATCCAATTAGTATTTAAAGGATCCAGTTAGTCTTTAAAAGATCCAATCAGTCTTTAAAGGATCCAGTTGAGCTTTAATGGATACGGTTGGGCTTTAACGTACACAGTTGGGCTTTAACGTACACAGTTGGGCTTTAATGGATCTAGTTGTGCTTTAACGTACCCAGTTTGGCTTTAATGGATACAGTTGATCATTAAGGGATTTAGTTGGGCTTTAACTACACAGTTGGACTTTAATGTACCTCGTTGGGCTATAATGGATCCGGTTGAGCTTTAATGGATCGAGCTGGCTTTAACGTATTCAGTTGGCTTTAACGGATCCGGTTGGGCTTTAACGTTCCTAGTTGGGCTTCAACGGATCCAGTTGGGCTTTAATGTACCCGGTTGGGCTTTAATTGATCTAGTATGGCTTTAATGGATACGGTTGGGCTTTAACGTATCCAGTTGGGTTTTAACGAATCCAATTGGGCTTTAATGGATCCGGTTGGGCTTTAACGGATCCGGTTGAGCTTTAACGTTTCTAGTTGGTCTTCAATGGATCCAGTTTGGCTTTAATGGGTACATTTGGGCTTTAACTGATCCAGTATGGCTTTAATGTATACTGTTGGGCTTTAACGTATCCAGGTAGGTTTTAACGGATCAAGTTAGACTTTAATAGATCCAGTTGGGCTTTAACGTACACAGTTGGGGTTTAACGAATCCAATTGGGGCTTTAACATACACACTTGAGTTTTAACGGTTGAACCGGGAACCGGTGAAGAGACCGGGTCAATTACGATCGGGTTTTTGGGAAATTATGACCTGGATTGAACCGTCGGTTTTTTTATCGAACCGGTTATATTTGTGTTTTTTATGTTTTTGGATTGATGAAAAATTTGTTGTTATGTGTTTTTTAATGTTTTTGGATTGATGTAATTTTTTTTGTTTTGTGTATTTTTAATGTTTTAACTTGTGGACATTAAATTATTGGTTTTTAAAACATTGTTTTTAATTCCCCCTAAAATGAAAAGAAATGGTAGGAAAATGAAAATTTGGATTTCCCTCCCTAATTGAGAAAACAAGACAAAGGATAAATAAACCCTAAAAAACACGCCTCTCTCCCTCTCGTCGCTCTCCCTCTCCACCGAGCTCTCTCTCCCGTCAACGACGCTCTCTCTCTCTCACGTCAACGGCGCTCTCTCTCTCTCACGTCGCTCTCGCTGTCTCTCACAGGCGCTTTCACTCTCTCTCACGTCGCTCTCGCTGGATCGAGTTGTCTACAGGTATCTCTCTCGTATTCTCTGGTTCGATGTATATATTTCGATTTCTCAAAAACAATTTGGGCATATAGATTTGAAAAATCGATTTCTGAAAGTCAGCGCACTTGTGTGTGTGTGTGTCGATTTCTGAAAGTCAGTAAAACATATCACTGAAATTCGATTTCTGAAAGTCGATTTCTGAAAGTCAGTGCACTTGTGTGTGTGTGTATATATATATATAGAATTAGCAGATTTAGAGACGAGAAAGAGGTTTGTTACCTTTAGAGGGGTTTGGGAAGGAAATTAACAACGTAAAAGGATCCTGTCTCGTCTTCTCCAACAAGTATCTCATAATCGATTTGGTTAGTCGATTTGGTACTGTCTCGTCTTCTCCAACAGGTATCTCTCTCGATTTCTCCATTTCGATTTATGTATTTCGATTTCTGAAAATCGATTTGGTATTGGTAGTCGAATTGGTATACTGAGGAATCGATTTGGTTTAATGAGGATTGAATTTTTTTCACAAATAATATACCAAATGAAATGTGCATAAGTTCAATTCACAGCTTGAAACATTTTAAATATTAAAAATGTGCATAAGTCTTATGTGCATAAGTTCTTTATTGATTTCACAGCATATGCAAGTTATTTGGATTTTTTTAGAATTGTGCATCATGTGTCAAAAAAGTAGACTTATAAATCTCTTTGGTTTTAGGTTACAGATTTTTTTTGGCTAAAGGAAATATGATTTTATTAATCCAAAATCTTCAACATGGTTGAGGATGAAATTACAGAAAACTTGATTTAAGATCATGCCAATTGTGCATCAATTGACTGTGGGATCTGGATCCAAACCAAAATCATTGTACAGACTGCACTAAAATCAAATAGAAGTCTAGTAGGATTCAAGCAAGTGTTGTCAGCACCGAGGGTTGTTGCAGCTATTAATTGAAAGAATGTTGAATTGAGCCATATAATAACAAAGAGTTCAAATGAGTGGATATGCACATTTAATAAGAGCTTGATTGGTACATTATAGATATTGGTTAGTGATAGAAGTTTCAGTTCTAGGCTCCCTTGTTAATGACCTTCCAGACTTATGTTGCTTTCTAGTTTTTAGTGATTTGGAAATATATGTCTTTTAAGGTACTGTATTTAGTTATTGTCCCAAGGAAATTTGTACCTTTGATTTCAATTGCAGAAATTGAAGAGAGTTAATTGCATCACTCCATTAAATTGATACCATAGATAAGTTTCAGAATTTTGGTTTTATAGATAAGTTTTAGAAAATGAAAACTTGTCGAGATTGTTGTTGAATATGTTAAGATCGATATTCCATTCTTATAAAATAGTCTAGTAGTTACATTTGTTTTTTAATTTATTATTTCATATAAGTCATTATGTTGTCAAACTAGTGCACTTAGAGCTTTCATGCGCACAAACCCAACCCGGGTTTCTTCTATATGCATGGTTTGACTTCCAAAGAGTCAAATTAGTGCACTTTGAGCTTTCATGCGCACAAACCCAACCTTGTTTGTTCTATATGCATGGTTTGACTTCCAAACAGTCAAACTAGTGCACTTAGAGCTTTCATGCGCACAAACCCAACCCGGGTTTCTTCTATATGCATCGTTTGACTTCCAAAGAGTCAAACTAGTGCACTTAGAGCTTTCATGCGCACAAACCCAACCTTGTTTGTTCTATATGCATGGTTTGACTTCCAAACAATCAAACTAGTGCACTTAGAGCTTTCATGCGCACAAACCTAACCCGAGTTTCTTCTATATGCATGGTTTGACTTCCAAATAGTCAAACTAGTGCACTTTGAGCTTTCATGTGCACAAACCCAACCTTGTTTGTTCTATATGCATGGTTTGACTTCCAAAGAGTCAAACTAGTGCACTTAGATATTGCATACACACAAACCCAATCCAGGTTTCTTCTATATGCATGGTTTGACTTCCAAATAGTCAAATTTTGAATTCCTACCTAACTACACTTTATATTTGATTTGTAGCTATGTCGACTAACACCGATAGAGGATGGATGTATAAACGATGATCGATGGATGGAACAACCCCATTGGAAGACGGTTTCTGTGGGTACGCGTAAGAACCGATTTTCGGAGGTGGATGGCGACATATCCAAGCACTGCAATGGATCGATCTCGTTCGGAGAGACATCAACTCGTTTGGTAGGACCTTAAAATGTTATAATTAACCATTGCTTATTATTTAATATGTTATAATTAACACATGTTTATATTATTTGCCCTTTGCAGACTAGACAAAAGGGTGTGCCATCGTCTGGTTTGGAGCTCTTCGATGCGACTCACAAGACTAGACCAAAGAGGCGGTCGGGTTCGGATAACACATCTTCATCCGGGGATTACGTGACTACGAGGTGTAGCCGGGTTGCGGTAAGAATTTTGCACGTCTTCAACCTTATATGTTCTATATGCATGGTTTGTGTTTCAAATAGCCTAATATGTGCATTTAGGGCCTTTATGCGCACAAACCCAACCTTATATGTTCTATATGCATGGTTTGTGTTTCAAATAGCCTAATATATCCATTTAGGGCTTTTATGTATATATGTATCTAGTTTGGGTTGCCATTTGTTGGGCAAACATTAGGATTATTTAACATAGTTGGGTATGTCCCCATTACAGTCGTTATGTTGTCGAACCCAACCTTATATGTTTTATGTGCATTTAGGGCCTTTATGCGCACCAACCCAACCTTATATGTTCTATATGCATGGTTTGTGTTTCAAATAGCCCAATATATCCATTTAGGGCCTTTATGTATATATGTATCTAGTTTGGGTTGCCATTTGTTGGGCAAACATTAGGATTGTTTAACATAGTTGGGTATGTCTCCATTACAGTCGTTATGCTGTCGAACCCAACCTTATATGTTCTATGTGCATTTAGGACCTTTATGCGCACAAACCCAACCTTATATGTTCTATATGCATGGTTTGTGTTTCAAATAGACCAATATATCCATTTAGGGCCTTTATGTATATATGTATCTAGTTTGGGTTGCCATTTGTTGGGCAAACATTAGGATTGTTTAACATAGTTGGGTATGTCCCCATTACAGTCGTTATGCTGTCGAACCCAACCTTATATGTTCTATGTGCATTTAGGGCTTTTATGCGCACAAACCCAACCTTATATGTTCTATATGTGTGGTTTGTGTTTCAAATAGCCTAATATATCCATTTAGGGCCTTTATACGCACAAACTCAACCTTATATGTTCTATATGCATGGTTTGGGTTTCAAATAGCCTAATAGGTGTGTCCCATTTACAGTTGTTATGCTGTCGAAATTGACTTGTATGTATTTTGTAAACCACAGAATGGTTATTCGACCAATGTCACCCAGAGGTACGGCGAGGACCCCAGCCAACATCCGACTTTTGATACCGACTTGTGGCAGGAGGTTTCTGGAGGAGTGAAGAAAGGTCGTACGTTTGGGTTCGGGTACCACACAGATCCCAACGCGATTTTGGCTGGGACATCCTCGGGTGGTGGTGCTTCTTCTTCTTTCCGACAGGTGCGTACCACATTTCATTATATGAGTTTTATCAATTTATTTTATAATTCATGTTAAACTTCTTCTAACGTCTTTTTTTATTTTATTTTTTAGGAAATTAAGGATCTAAAGACCCAACTTCAGGAGTTGAAGGAGCGGGAAGAGAGACGTGCGGTGGAGGAAGAGGCACGTCGGGCGAAGGAATTGGCACGTCGGGAGGAGGAATTGGCACGTCAGCGGGAACGTGATACCCAGTACGAGCATATGTGTGAATTGGTAAAACATTTCTGTTCTTCCCAGTCGTCAGGGGCACCGCCACCGCCGCCACCACCACCACCCATGTGATGATATTTGCTTAAGATTCGTCGAAAACCCATTATGTATTTTGGAACAGTACTTTGACAATTGAACAATATATGTTATGTTTACGTTACTTGTATTTTATGTTTTATTTATGTTAATTGTATTTTATGGTTTTTATAGTTTTGGCAATTTTTACAGCTTTCAACAGATTTTTACAGTTTTTAGCAGGGTTTATATAAAGATTTTTAATGAGAAAACAGGGTTTAGGGTTTAGGGTGACGGTTTGAAAAATAGACGTTATTGCACGCCATTCTATAGTGATGTTTTGAAAACTAAAAGTGACCGTATGTTAAGTTACGGTGACGGTTTTAACAAATAAACATCACCATATGAACTTCTACAGTGACGGTTTTGAAAAATAAACGTCATCGTATGATATTCTACAATGACGGTTTTTAAAAAATTAACGTCACCATGTCATGAAAAGTTGACGGTTTTAAAAAAAAAGTCACTATATGTCATGCTACAGTGACATTTTTGTTAAATAAACATCACCGTATGTCATGGTACAATGACAATTTTGATAAATAAATGTCACTGTATATCATGCTTAAGTGACAGGTTTAACTAATAAACGTCACTGTATATCATTATACGGTGACGGTTTTGAAAAATAAACGCCACCGTATGTCATGTTACAATGATGGTTTTGAATAATAAATGTTACCATATGTCAAATTATAGTGACGATTTTGAATAATAAATGTCACCATATGTCATGCTATGGTGACGGTTATAAAAATTAAACGTCACTGTTTGTCATGCTACCGTGACAATTTTAACAAATAAAGGTCACTGTATGTCATACTACAGTGACGATTTTGACTTAGAAATGTCACTCTATGTCATGCTATGGTAACGGTTTTGACAAAGAAATGTCACTATATATCATGCTATTATGACGGCTTTGAAAATATAACGTCACTATATGGCATGCTACAGTGACGGTTTAAGGAAAAACATTAATTTTTTATAGACATAAAGTGACGGTTTTTAAGTTATTGTAACTTAACGTTTTTTAAACGTAACCAAAAGTGTATCAAAAGTGACGGCAAGTAAGGTGACGATTTTTATGTCCACGAAAACCGTTACCGTATACCTATGGTGACAGTTTTTAACCGTCACTAAAGACCTTTTTTGTACTAGTGCAAATTGGCTTCTGGATTATATAAGCCTACTAGAGAATATTCACATGATGAGTTGTCGTCATATCAAGCTGATCGTGACATTAAGGCAAATCTGATGCTGGCCTTGCCAAACTCTGTATACAACAGGATTGATTGTTTTAAAACTCATCCTAATCTAATGTGGCAACAGCTGGAAAAGATTATGCTTGGATCTTCTGTTGCAACTCAACTTCGACATACTCGTTACATGAATAATTTTGAAGAATTCAAAGCCAAGGACGGAGAGCCGCTAAAGACTGTGTATGATCGTTTATGTGCCGTGATAAATGATCTTAGGAAGATTAAGGTTGAAAAGACGGAGCTTGAATTAAATCTGAAATTCCTCAATGCACTTCAATCAGAATGGAATAAATCTTGCCACAGACTAAGGAATGATGTCAGAATCTCCACAATGCAGATTCAAGAGATGTTCGAGATTCTGATGACTGATGAGAGCTTAGTGCTAGACAAGAAGGCCAAACTGGATAAAAAGAACAAGAAATAAGTAGACCCGGTTGCACTCCTCACGAGCCAACTGGCTGAACAAGCGTTGTCTGATAACGCTTACAACGGGTCAACTGATGATGATGGTGAGGCTCTGCAGAAATCTATGATCCTTCTCTCTCAGCATTATCAGAAAAAGTTCCAACCAAGATCGGGTTCCAATACTTCTCGCTTCACTTCCGGTTCAAGAGCCAAAGTACCCGAGCCAAAGACTGCTGCTTGCTACAACTGCGGAAAGCCGGGTCATATTTCAAAAGAGTGTCGAGTGAAGAAGGTTAGGGACTCAGTTTATTACAGAAAGAAATTTGAGCTAGCTGAAAAGAGAGAGAACGGAACTGCTCTGCTGGCCGAAGAAGAATTCTGGCTGGATCACTCTGACGACGAAGTTGCAAACGTAGAGATCACTCAGATGTGCTTGGTAGGAGATGATCAGTCAGACAATTCTGATTCTGATGAAGATGAGGTTTATACTGATTTTGATCACAATTTTATTACCTCTCAGATGAAAATCATAATTACTGCTTTGTCTGATTTGCGTTCTAAGTTAATATCTGAAAAGAATCTAAATTCTGAAAAGTCAGATTTGATTGACAAACTGAAAATTTCTTTGAAAGATGAAAAATCTATTTTAGAAAATACAAAAGACATCTTTCAAAAGAAATTGGATGATTTGGAAAATTCAAATAAGACTTATCTTGAGTCTTTGACGGCTATGACTATTTTAAAAGATGAATTTTCAGATAAAATAAATAAGTTAGAAGAAAAGCTTTATCGAAGAAACCAATCTGAACAAACATTTTTTATGAACAAACCGAGGAGTGAAGAAGCTTTAAAACAAAGGTGGGGACTTGGTTTTGAAAATCCACATTGTTTAAACAATGCGATTGAAAAATCCCCAACTTTATATAAATACGATTATCTGACTCTTGTTCATTATGCTCCTCAGTTTAAAATTGATTGGATGAATGAGAAGCAAGTGTTAGAACTCGAAAATGAGAAAAGAACTAATAACAAGAAAAAGGAAATTCCTTTTGTTTACACTTACGAAAATGCAAAATATTTTCCTGAAAAATCAAGGAGAGGCAGAAGAATTTTAAATGATATATCTCCTATCAAATCTTCAATGTCTGATGATTTTATTGATCCTTATGCTCCTAATTCTGATAAGGAAAATATTTCTCCAATCATTTATGATTCGAAGAAATATACTCCTCCGTTAGTATTAGAAAGCAAAATCATCAATCTTGAAGATAAGATAGAAGATCAAAATATTTTAAAGAAAATTGAATCTGATATTATTCTTTCTTTCATGACGTCTAGTCTTGAAGAAAACTTATTTTCTCAAAAATCAGACTCTATTTCTAACCTTTCTTCTGATTCTAAGGAAAATAAAAAGGAAGTTTCTAATTTTAAAATCTTTTCTGAAAATTCTTCAGACTCCGACGAAAATTCAGATTTATTAGTTGATCAGATTGGTTGCTTGGGTAAAATTATTCCTTCTGATTTAAATATTTCGTCTAAAATTCTTGATGATTCTTTTACACTCAATGATCAATATTATAAATCTAAGTGTAAAAGAAGATGGTCAAAGTAGTCAAAGAAACAAGATAAAGTTATTTCTGACAATTCTAATTCTTCCGATTCAATTCTTACAGATAGGACTTTGAGAGCTCGATCAAAGAAGCAGATCTGGAGAGCGAAGCGGACATCTACTGACTCTATGTTTGATGAGGATAAATGTGTAGACAGACTTTATAAAAGTGATTCATTTGCTACATGTAATAAAATTTTAAAATATTCTATAAAGCAAATGATTCGAATTTCAAAACATGTCTCGTGTTCTTCCTCAGATTCTAGTTCAGATGATTATGTTTTCTCTTCTTCTGATGATTCTGTTCATTCGTGTGATTATATTTCTCATGCTTTTAATGTCAAATCTTATAAGAATTACCCCACAAGAACTGCAACCAACATTCATGGACCCAAATACCAGTGGGTACCAAAGCCGAAAACTAATTCTGTGTTGCAAGCACCTCAAGTCAAGAGGGAGTAAGAGAACAATGGCTTTTGAACACAACAGTTCAAAACCCGAACTTCAAAGTCAACATTTTGGCTTCTGAGTAATTCAGCTCAGAACCCGTGCTTCAACGACTATGACTTCTAGACATATCAGTCTAGGACTCGTTATTCAATGCATTAAGCTTCTGACTAATGAGAAACTGTGAGTACATCTACTTAATTTCCGTTGCATTTATATCTAATAATGATGTTGTTCAAGTTTTCTCAAATGTTTTAAAAGAATCTGAGTTTTTCAATTCAACTCCTGAATTTGTTCAACCCAATTTTTACAAATGAGACACAATTTTTTTTTCTACATTGTGTGAAAGATGATATTATTGAATTATATTTTGTTTCAACTGAATATAAACTTGTCGATCAAATATTTCTATTTTTAAAATTTCGGTATGTTGTTTTAAAAGTTTAAACCTTCACAAATTTTATTCTATAACGTAAAAGTTTTACAATTTTTCTTTCTTTTGAATAAAATGTGTGTCTAGGATAAATTTTCAAGTTGATTTGTTTATATTTAAGTTTTTATATGTTTAAATTTCAGTTCTAACAAAAGTCGAAAAGTCAGCAACATGTTTGTAGCTTTTGATCTTGCTTTAAAGTTGTGTGATTCGGAATATTTATAGTTTACAATGCTTAGAAAACCTAAAAAGTCGGAATTTTGGATCGTAATGAAAATATGGGCTAAGCACTTAGACGTAAAACCTTGTGTTTGAGATGATTATTAAATTCTTATAAATCAGAAATCTCTAAGTTTAAAAGTTTGTACCTGTGACCTTTCTGGTTTGGGAAAGTAATTCTGTGGGATGCTTGTCATCTGGTCCCCTAAGGTCATTTGATCTGGGAGTGATTGAACCCAAATCTTTCTATAGAATCAGATCGAAAGTCATGTTCTACTGGTATGAATGGGTTTAGGATATGTCGATGTAGCCTTTCTGATCTGGGAAAGTAAGTTCCAAGGGGTGCTTGACACCTAGTCCCCTAAGGCCAACTGGTCTGGGAGTGGATGACCCAAATCCTGCAATAGGGTCAGATAGAAAGTTACGTTTACGGTATGTTCTTTACTTAATAAACTTTTTGATTAAAAAGATGCCAAAAGTGCACATGCTTAAAAGATGCCAAAGAGCACACTCATGTAAAGATGCCATAGTGCACAATGCTAAAAGATGCCAATGTGCACACATCTCATGATACTTGGTTATATATATCTGAGTTGCAATAAACCTGTAAATTTGTGAAAGTCTGAATTTTTGATGGATTAGTGTGATTATTTGCAAAGTTCTCTATCATATTTTTAGAATTGCATTTTCTTGAAGCTAGTCGAAGTTCACATGTGAGCACACTGAATAGATTGATGAAAGTTTTTGAAACTGAACATGTCTTAAACTTGATATGCAATAAAACTTGTTTCTGTATCCAAACACATACATTTGATTTCATTTGATGGATTTTATTGTGATATTTTACTAAGTAGAATTTTATTTGTTTCTGTTTAAATTTTTATATATTTAGTCGTTTCAAAATACATATTCAGTATATTTTTCTTTCTACATTGATATTTGATCATTGTGTTCTCATAAATATATTTCAAATGGGTTTGAGCATTATTCAAGGGGGAGTGAAAAAGGAGAATTTTCTTAATGATCATATCTGTTTTTGAGGGGGAGTATCCGATTCTCTATATGAATGCTAACTTGAATTGTCATATCTAGTGCATTTGTGTAGGGGGAGTCAAAGAGCTTCAAAAGGTAAAAAAAAATTCTAAGTCAGATTTGCGCAATCAGTTGGTCGCGCAAACCTTACTTTGCGCAACCTGCGTGTAACGCAAACCTCGCTTTGCGCAACCTGCGTGTACCGCAAACCTCGCTTTGCGCAACCTTGGTGTTACGCATACCTCACTTTGCGCAACCAATGGTTAGCGCAAACCTCTCATGTTTTCTCTGTTTCTTTGATTTTGCAGATCTTAAGCTGTCTCGTCTCCAACATTTGCATGACCAAGTTGATCAAGATCATCAAGGTCATGAGGGGGAGAAATCAGAGAAGCCAAGGAGAAGTTAAAGAGACAAAGAGCTCAAAAGTTTATCTGCTGATCAAGATCATCATGGTCCATGCTGTTTTAGAAGATGAATTTTGAAGACCAAAGCGCCAATGATTACTAAGGGGGAGATTGTTAAGTCTGATTTTATAGTAATCATTGTATTTATAGGGCTTGGTCAAATACTGTGTCTTTTGTCATATTCTATGTTGTATTGACCAAGGGTATTTAAGTCCTTTTGGTCTTTGTCTTTGTAAGAACTTCACGCTTATTGAATATCATTGTTACTTTGCACCTCATTGCTCTCTCTCTCTCTACTTTCTCTCTCTAAAGATTCATTGATCTTGGACTCACAGTTTATATACCAATTAAGCAGTTTTTGCAGGTGTGATTGTGTAACTCATTGATCACTAGAAAGGGGGATCAAAGACGGTGTTCTTACGCATTTTTGGTTCTTCGGATTAGTGATGAAGTAAGGCGATATGTAGCCAACTTCATTCCCTCGACTACTTCTAACTCGTTGTAAAGTGTTTTGCCATCCTACCATATATGAGATGGCCACATTGCATATAAAACCATTACAAGTTATTGAGACACTAGATATTTGAATTATTCACAAGTGAATATATACT
The DNA here is from genome assembly GCA_954870635.1 of Arctium minus. Taxonomy (NCBI): domain Eukaryota; kingdom Viridiplantae; phylum Streptophyta; class Magnoliopsida; order Asterales; family Asteraceae; genus Arctium; species Arctium minus. Next base: position 193,648,768 of record OX941080.1, read on the forward strand.
TCAGAAGACACTTACAGAAATGGTAATCACACCCTCTTTGCCAACTTTTTCCATTGCTTTGGCAATCAACTCGCCGATTTCTCCTTCTCCGTTTGCTGATATGGTCCCAACCTGTTTTTATTAGGTCATATACCAAAGAGACAATATTCAAAAGGTGGCATCACCTCATATCCTAATAATGGATATCACAATTGAATATCTGTGTGTTCGGTATGCAGATGGGACAGACTAAGGTACACGGGTGAAAAAATTGTGCAATGTTTTAATTTGACATGAATAGTTTAATAATTTACCCATTTGGTTACAATTTAGAGCATCTCCAACAGATTCCTCAAAATTTCTCCAAAATGGATAACCAAAAGTGAAAATCTTCAAAAACAAGATTACATTCATCTCCAACAGATTTCCCGTTTTGGAGAATCCAACATTAATTATAATATTAAAATATTTCATCCACCTATTAAAATATTATTTCTCTCTCTGGATATTTATTTTCGGAATTATCTGAAATTAAATTACTTCTCATTTTCTCTATAAATTTCCGTAAAACTTCCAACCTTCACAAAATTTCCAACACCATGTACCAGCCGGCAATTATGTTATGGACAGACTAGAGCTGCGTAGAGTTACCGTTTACCCTGGAAGGAATGTGGCCAATATTATAATAGTAATCGGTAATTTTAGTATCATAACAGGATTAAGGGCAGCAGAAGCTTCTCTTTTGAAACAACAGGTACGCTTTTTACACTATCTATATGTTACTAGAAAATAGGATATAATATTTTTTTACATTTCTTTTATTTCTGATTATTCTTTGTTCAATTTAGGATATATATTAATTTAAATTGTAGGCATAATTTACATAAGGATCAAAAGAAAGGATGAAAAGTATGAAGTGTATAACACTTGGGCAAAGATTGTAAGAACATGCTCCAGGTCAGATTTAGAAGAGATGTTTGACATAGGAATGAAGTTGTATGCAGATCAACTGAAAGCTCCAGAGATTTCAATTACAAAATTAGTGATGGAGTATCTGTGTATGATGTTCAAACCTGAAGAAGTGGAGCATGTGATCAGAAATGTGTTCAAAACTGTCAACAATTGGACTCTATATGAAACTAGTGGAGTATATGCACCAACTATGGACATAAATCACATAGAGTACTTCCTAGTGGATAGAGTGTACAATCACAGCAGACTGAAGCTTCATGCAATGTTGAAGAAGAAGCTAGGATGTGTTCCAGATTCAGAGATGGCTAAGTATTTGATTCAAAGAACAATCAATCAGAGTTTGGGGTTGGATGTAAATACAGGTGTATGAGCCATGAAGTTTTGGGAGCATCTAAGAAGACCATCTGAAGAACTTGACTTCTCTTCATAAAAGTCAAGTTAGGGGGATATTGTTGGGAAATTCAGAAATGCACAAGTACAGTTAATGCTGCTAGAAGAACTTGATTAATACTTCTGAGATTAATGTTGCTGAGTGAAGTTAATACTGCTGATCAAGATTAGTACTGCTAAGTCAAGATTAATACTGCTAGAGGAGATTACTACTGCTAAGCAATTTTAGTACTGCTAGTAGTTAGTACTGCTGAACATTAATACTGCTCAAAGTATTAATGCTGCTGAAGACTTAGTGCTGCTTAAGAGATAATCAAGATTCGTGTAGATCAAGTTTGAAGATTATGGAAAGCTTGGAGATAAAGATGGAAGATTATTTTGAAGATCTTTTATTATTTGTAATTATCTTTTATCTTAATTATATAAAGAATAGTTTAGAATTGATAAAGATAGAATTCTGAATTTTTGTTTTGATAGAGAGAATCAACCTCAAGGTTTGTAATCCTAATTCTAGAGAAGTAGAATTCGTATTGGTGAGCCTGTTTATCAATATTGAGGTTGAGTGTTGAATCTTGTAGCTTTACAATCATTCAATAAAGTTTACAAGTTGTTCTTCTGATTCACTGTTTCATTGATTATTGAATATTAAAGTGTTATTCTGCAAACTCCTTTAATATTGTTTCTGAGTGTTTATTCTTGTTTAGAATTAAGATCCTGACAATTGTAGGCATAATTAATACCCAAATCTAGAGCTTTGGTTTTTCCCTATGGTGAAGCATCTGAAATTGGAAATAGGGAAGGAAGACAATGATGTAAAACAAGGCTCATCACCTAAGGAATCTTATGTAGTGTATCCATATTCAATCCCAAAATCATGGGAGATCCAAAGTTTTGCAGATAAAACATTGGAAATGCACAACTTTTCTGCTGAACATAAATTAAATGCTATAAACATATCTTGGTCTGTCGCTATGGCATATGTTATGGATCAGGTAATTGACTAATTTCTTCTCTTGTGTGCTTGTAATCACTGTGGGTTTTTTGTGGATGTTTTGGTTAAGCTTTACTTCCTTGAATTATCTTTTGTTTGTGAGGTGAAGTTGTGGTTTTAACTGGTGAGTAGTTAAATATTTTGTAAAATTTTTACTAACAAGTGATGGTTACTACCTAATATCAAAGACCAAATAAATGAAAGCCAATTATCTTTGTTCAAAACAATCTTAGGATGAGTTGTTTATGTTCTTCCATAGAAAGCAAGGCTACTTAGCAATCATCATGGCAAAACAACATTAGGGTGAATAAATTTTCAATTATCAAAAAAATAATTGAAAATGGAGTGAGTAGTTATTTATATGGAGAAGGGTTGATGTCGGAATCAAAGCAAATCTCCTTTATACAATTTAGAAATTATAAATTATACAATTTAGAAATTAGAAATCTAGATTAAAGTTATATCGTGTACCCAACCAACGGACGAGTATATATAATACTAGTTATTTATGGTTATTGTAGAATTAGAGATAGTTCTTTTTCTAAAAAATCAAGACACAATTTCATGTTAAGATAGAGGCGCACTACTATAAGTATTCTTTTAAAACGGAGAATTAAAAATAAAAAATTCAACAACAAAAAAAGGTTTAATCTTCAACATCTTCTTCATTTTGGAAATTATAACATATTAAAATATTTCTTAACATATTATCTCTCTTTTTTAACCATTTAATTTCAAGTAGTTGTTTTTGAAGAGTTCTCCAAATTTGGAGAATTTTATCTCCTTTCTCCTACTTTCTCTATTTTGAGAAAGGTTTTGAAGGATCTTTTGGAGAAAAAATCCCTAAACTATCTATTTCGAAATTGAAATAATCTGTTGGAGATACTTTAAAATTGTTTTTTACTAGATGTTTATATCAATAAGACATTACAAGAGATTATGCATAAAAATGTAATTTTACGATTTCATATTCATTCGCCAAAACGAATTTCTATTAATACAAATTCATCTCAATACTTGAATAAATTTCTTACATATTTATTTATAACAAAAATCATATAAAATTACAATCTAACAAGTATCATATACTTTTTGTACATTTTGACGAGTCAGCTCCACGTCACATTCGTCTTTCTTGTCAAGTAATTTTATGTAGAAATAAAAATGGCATGTAACTACGACTCCAAGGAGTATAAATATGATCGAAAATCCAACCCAATTGAGGTTCTGAGGGATGAATAACACCATCATAAGCGAGAATGGTGCAAGAATTCCCGAAAAGCTAAACATAGTATGTAAGGTTGCGTAATGGATATAGGACAACTGTTTAGTAATCGAGTTATGCAAGGGATCATTTAAATAAAAGAGAATTCCGGAAGTAAATGTAGCTACAGCTAGCGCCACAATAGACATGATCATAAAGCATCTATGGGTGTCAAAAGGCGAGTAGTTTTCATTTTGAAACTTGATTTGAACGAATGCTATCAATGGTGCGTACATAACGATAAGAGTAGCAGTATACATGAGATGTAGAATCCTCGAATAAGCAGAAAACCTGACATCAACAAAATAAAATAGTTAGTATCATAAATAATCTTTTTCTAAAATACATATGGAGCCCTTCACATCTTAAAAGAAACCCATCAAATGATATGATACTAAAATTTCATGAAGAAGCTTAAAATTCGATATATAGTTCCACTACCCCAGCATAACACACCCACCCGAATACCAGGCCACCTGTTTGTCCCTTTCAATTCTCATTCGAATTCTTCTAAAGAAAGAAATTGATGCAACACAACAAGAACACATGTACATGGCCCATATGGAAAACCAAAAAGGTTCTAAAATCCAACAAAACTACGGTTGACCCACGGAAAAAAGCAACTTAATTGATATGGGTAGAATGTACGTTTTTCCAAGTAGAGTTGACTTTTTAAACACGATGCAAGTAACCAATTATATAAAATAGAATCCTTGAATTGAATGTAGCATAATGCAATGACTAACATGATCATAAAAGAAACATTTGGTGGAATATCTCATCTGTCCACGGTTCAAATACAGTCATATACAACAATTGGTGGCCACTGAGTTTTAATCAGGGATGATGTCTTACAGTCATAATTTGTAAATGGATTATAGTCTAGACATAACCTAGAACACCTTTCCAAAAAAACATGTGTTTCAAAAAGGAGAGTGTTCTTCATTTTAAAAATCCAAATGAAACAGTGTTATCAATTATGTTTACATTACAAGAAGAAAGCACAAATTTTTTGAACAGTTCTGAAATCTGATATAAAAAACAAAGAAAAAAACTAGAAATTGATATTTTTAATAATATGGCACATTTATATTATAGAAGAGAACTATAATGAACAAACCATAAAGTGAGTAACCGTGGAATATATCAGGAATATTATTAAATCACCCCACACATGACTTTCACATAGAATTTGTAGGTGACGTGGTATTGACATTTGTTTTCTAAATTATATATTATATTGTTTTATTAAAAAAATATTTTTGATTAATAAATTAGTTGTTGGTTAACAAGTAAGTTATTAGTTAAAAACATAATTGTTGTTTGATAAATTAGTTGACAAACAAATAATATTTGATAAAAACTAGTTGATAAAATAGATAACAACGTACAATTACCTGCACCGACATATTAAAAAAATTAATTAAAAATAGAAAAAACTAGAAACATGATGCTAGAAGTTATTAAAACGTTAAGAACATCTCTAACATAGGTTTTTATAATAACCTATTTTTTATACTTTTTTTTGTCACATCCTTCTAATTTATCAAATTAAAAACCTATATAAAAATAATAAGTCTTATAATGACAATTTTTATATACAAGAACAATTTTTGTGTGTACCATGTATTTTATCAACATCAATAATTATTAGATTTATATAATAGAGGAAAGTTCAAATGAAAACGCTAATTATTTAAGAAAAAAGAAAACAACAAAAAACAACAGATCATATAGAAAATCATATCTGATTATACACTAACCCGAAAAAATCGGATGCGGGTGATATCTAGCGCGACCTTTCATATAGTCGCGTGAACTATATATGACCTTGTATGTATTCAACTGTTTTCGTATTTTATTAAATAGATGTTCTCGTATGAACTCACATCTTGTATAATAAATGTTAAATATTTAACTTAAAAAACTAACAAAATGTTGCTTTACACAAAATAGTTCCTGTTTAAAAAGTTAAAAGATGTAAAATTCTTATAAGAACTCTCTCCAATAATAGTTCTTACACTACACTTTTTTTGTTTAAATCTCGGAGTGGAGATGCTCTAATTTACATGATACGATATTCATACAACTATGAAACCAAAAAAAAAAACACTCTTGGCTACTCTATCGCCATCCCACCCCACCACCTCCCCCTACCCCCATCCACTACCATCGTCCATCTCCACTCGGACCCCCCCCCCCCCCCTCCAAAATTGCACCCCCTCCTCGGCACCACCCCCTCACCTTCCTTTCTCTCTCTCTATATATATATATATATATTTGAATAAATGAAATATAAAAAGATCGAATTGAGAGACTGACCAAACAGAAGCAGAAGCAGGGCATGGATTAGGCGTTGTAAATTGGTGTTGATCACCAATGGAGATGGCATCGTGAGTATGTCTTCTAGTAAGAAGAGCTGGATCATGGTCTAAATTAATCTCCATCTTCAACTTAATTTCTACTAATTAATAATAAATAATAATGAAACTTAATTGTGAAGATGAAATCGATGATGGAGAAAAACACTTCTTTTATAGAGATTCAAGTCGCCATGTTTGCGGCGTGGACTAAATTACAATTTTGGTCCCTGTGATTTACACACAACTACGAATAATATTCCTGAATTTCAATAAATACAATGTGATTCACATTTTGCTATTAAAACGGTCTCTTGCATTGACGTCGTCAGTCAAAGTATCGTTAGTAAGGACATTTTCATCATTTTACCAGTTTTTTTTTCTTTTTCGTGATACAAAAGTAAAATATTATTTCTTTTCCATTGCAGCCATCAAGCACCGTCGCTCTCTTCTCCATATACATATATATACACACATATGGGTGTGTAAACATGCTTGAGCGGCTGTGAACAACACAAAAGCAGGGATGAAATCACACAGGGACAAATCATTGACAATCACCGACGAAGACAATGTACGTGTGTGTGTGTTATATATTCAGTGTGAGTTTGAGTGTGTAGGGTTTTCGCGATCGAAGTTGAACGTTGAATCAAACACTAATTCTTGAAACCAATATGTTGCTTCAATCGAAGTCTTTCCTATAATTGAGTAGTACCTTTTGGGGCGCAAGTAATGAAGGTCACCGGAGAAGAAGGCGGAAGAAGATGACGTGAGTGGTTTCTTTTCTGGTGTGTGTGGTCCATATTATATCAGGGGTGTTCGCGGTGCGGTTTGGTGCGGTTTAGGGCAAAACCGCACCGCATATGCGGTTTGGGCATTTTCCTAAACCGTAAACCGCACCGCATATACCTCAAACCGCACCACGAAATGCGGTGTGGTGCGGTGCGGTTTATGCGGTTCGTACCTAACGCACTTTACACCTACAATTCAATAATTATAAGATTATAACTTCATTATAAAATCCATGATAACGTGACCGTAGTCCAAAAACTAAAAATATTCAACACGTCTTATTCGTAAATACATATTACATTAATATTGCAATTATTCTATATATATATATATATATACATATATGTGTTTGTGTAATATATACATTAAAAATATATACATATATACAAAGTGTGGTGCGGTGCGGTTTGAACCGCGGTTTGATAACTCAAAACCGCAAACTGCACCGTATAGTACGGTTTGGTAAAAACGTAAACCGCCAACCGCACCGCGGAAGTTCTAAACCGCGCTTTGCGGTATGGTGCGGTGCAGTGTGGACGGTTTGTGCGGTTTAGATGAACACCCCTAAATTATATGTATCTATAACAATACATATAATATAATATATCGGAAAAGATTCAAAAATAATCTTGCAATAACCATAATAAAATGGATGACAAAATATATCAAATTGAATGTTAAGTTAAAGATAATAAAGTTATATTGTTACATTTTTTTTTTTTTGTCAGTTTCGCTCAAATTTTTTATTATATTTCACCGATTATCAACTTAACAAATAAGGATATTATATATATATATATATATATATATATATATATATATATATATATATATATATAGAGAGAGAGAGAGAGAGAGAGAGAGAGAGAGAGGAGGTTCAAAGGAAAACTTTAAAAAAATAGAAAACTGAGGAACACCCTGGTAGCCATTCATCTGGAAAATATGCACTTGTGCATACAAGTAAATTAAGGTGTTTTTTGGTTTTATGTACTTGTGCTTATATGCACTTGTGCATGTTACAAATTATTTGTATGCACAAGTGCATACCGTCCAGATAAATGGCTATCAGGATGTTCCTCTGTTTTTCTTTTTTTTTTGAGATTTTCCCTTGAACCCTATATATATATATATGTATGTATATATATGATATTCGAAGATGATTCAATCCTCCTTTGAATCATCTCAATTAACGATTTGGGTGAGCTATTTGAATTTTTTTTTCAACTTCTCTATTGGATCTTTTCACATATAAAACATAAGAACAAACAGGCTTAATGGATAAGGACCAAGGACAAAAGAGAAAAAGATAAAGGAAAATATAAAAAGACGAAAATATCCCTTACTTAAGTGACCATTTTTAACAGTGACCATTATTGTAGTTATTAAAGTTTAAGGATGTTATATTCAATGTTCTGTAAACCACAAGGACCAATATTGTAGTTTACTGCTTTTTTTTATAAAAGCGGCACAAGTTTCCTCTAGGGCCGACGTTTTGACCCAAAAAGTCATTCCTTCAAGAAGTAATCCCTCCAAACGTCGAAACACATGTGGATCCCACATTTTATCTTATTAATTTATTTATGTGTTCGACGTACAATAATGTATTGAAATTAGGGGTCGTTTACCAAACACTTACCCGGATAAGCGTTTACCAATAAAATTTAACACTATCATATATTTAGTGGGTAAGATTTTAGGCCACCAAAACGGTATCGTATGCAACAATTTTCCCGATAATCGATTACCGGTAAAATTTAACACTATCACTTACTTGTCGGATAAGATTTTAGTCCACCAAAACAGTATCGTATGCAACAATTTTCCCGATAAGCGCTAACCGTGGTAAGAGTCTTCGCCATCACTTGTCAGGGTAAGACTCTTGATCCTTGCCTTAGCTCTTACCGCTAAAATTCTTGGTCATTGTCATCTTCATCCATAAGGTAATATGACTTGGTAAACGCTTACTCGAGTAAGCGTTTGGTAAACGGCCCAACAACCTGCATATATTGTATTAATTAGTTGTCCACTCCGTACTTTATGCGGTGACAAAATTACTTTCTTGGGAAAAATATGCAATTAAGTTAAAGATATATTATAATTTGTTAATTATAACTAATGTAATGTAATGCAATAAATTATGTAAAAATTGATTAAAATAGCTAAATCTTTTCAACTAGATTCATTTTTTAGCCATTTTATCAATATTAGATGAATTTTTTTTTTTTTGCATTATTTGCCTTTTTTTTCTTTTTTTAATATGCAAATACGCTTTACACAAATGCGCAAGACATATAGGTAAACTCTGGCTAAAATAAGAATTTGATTTCAGAATTGGCAAACCTTTGTCAAAGAGGTGCTGGCTCACCAAATGATCTAAAAATTTGAATAATATAAGTCATTTTTTATATGATTATTTTATTTATAGTTTTAATATATTCAAGCATTATTGTATGAAGATGAACTTGTAATAAATAAACTTCATTTTGACGAATGAATATGAAATCGTAATTCAATTTGTTGATTTTTATACATAATTTTGTAACGTCTTCTTGTATAGACATGGGGAAAATGACGAGCAAAAACCTATTTACTTTAAAATCAGGTTAAAATGTATATTGAATATATGTATAAAAAAAAGGAACTTTGTATCCGAGTATCTCGATCCTCTCATTTTACGCACCGGGAAATTATCATGGATCAAGGAACATCCAGCAGCATGAAGCATCAAGGTTCTGGTGATTGCCAAGAATGTCACCCGGAATTGGAGAAAACATCCAATAAGCCTTCTTAATCTCGAAGGGCTTCTTGACGAGAACCACACAATAGTGTCTTCTTCCGTGGACCGGAGTACTTTGGCGTTCGTTAACAATTAAGGATCAGTCGTAGCCTCATTGATGCATAATAAGGTAAGATTAAGGGGTTAATTTTCATGTAGTTGATTTGTTGTTCTGTTTTAGGAAGCAAAAATCTAGGGCTTCAATTTAGTCGAGTTAAATTGATGTTTTACTCTTACTAAAATCCATAACCTGTTTGGTGTGAAGAACATGATGGCTCCCAATTCATTTGAATTCGAGTTATTTTGGTTAAATATGATATTTTCAAAACTTTTCTTTTGATATCTAGGATGTGTCAACTTAAATATTTAAGTATATAAGTAACTGATTTGACCATTAACTGATTACCATATTGATGTGATGAGCGATTGTAACAACCCAAACAAATCAACATGGCATACTAATATAATATAAGAAGTTTCGCCAAAAACGGCCCCAAGCCAGCAAGTACATTCTTCAAGGTTTGCATAAAGACAACCTAATACAACTGAGAATAAAAGGAAATATACTAAAGGAGGTCTTCTAAACCGGCTGTCGATCACACCTTCTCTTTTCCTTTGCCCGAACCTCCTATCTCACGACGACCTGAAAAGGTTTTTAATTTTTGAAATGCGAGGGTTAGACCGATGGTCTAGTGAGTCCCCTCCAAAACAGTTCGAAATACAAACGACAGAAAAGTTTATAATATAACTCAACCATTGCTTTGAAAATAAAACTACATTTAAAAACTCGCTTCCGGCACACACTACCGTTACTCGAAAGTATCGGCGTGTCTGTCTCATACTGCCTTTGATGGGTCACACCTCCCAATCGGCATAAACGAGACACGCCCCCGGTATGAGTACAGGCGGGCCACACACCCCGACTTAAGCCATACAGCTCACAACAACGTATGCATACATGTAACCAACAGTAAAAGCATATACCACATTTAACAGGAAACTCACGTATGTAAAACTCGCGTAAATAAATATATGCATTAAAATAACTTCCACATGCATGAATAACTTCATAAACATACGAGGTTTTTAGTTTAGAAAACTCACCTTTGGTCCTTGCTTAAATCCTCGCTCTAACGACCTCACAACCTACGATAACACCGATAAGTCGGTAAGACACCCCTTAAGGAAGATGAGTAATGAAAGGCGATATCTCTCTCTCTCTCACCCTTTCTAGATTTTAAGCATTGCCCTTCCCAATAAACTACTTAAAACTAACAGACAGTACCCCTCCTTCCCGGGTTACACCGACCGGATAGCACCACCCCGGGATCCCCCGTCTCCCGGGGTCTCGGCCCGGGTTTTACACCCTCTCCCGGGCTCCCCCGTCTCCCGGAGTCACGACCCGGGGTTGAACACCCCCTCCCGGGCTCCCCCGTCTCCTGGGGTCACGGTCCGGGATCAACAATCCCCAAGGTTACCCCCGGTACCACCCCGTCGCCAGGACAAAACAAATACCAGGCGACCGTCTTCCACTCGGTCTGGTCGCACTTCACACTCAGAGCCCAGAGGCGATTTGGGGTTTTCGAACGAACCCCGATGTCTCAAGTCTCAAATCTCACAGAACTTAACTAATAATTAGATGGTTACTACACTAAATGATTGGAGCAATAACTTCATTTAATCAAACCCGTTTCTTAAGCTATCTATAATGATTTTGGGTAAAACATAAAAGGATTCAAACTCCCTATGTCAAGACCAAACTACCACAACCTGTTAACCTCAAGAACAAGTAGGAAGGGAATAAAAGTTACCTTGAATCGACCATGAAGAATCTCCCCTCTAAAACCAAGCTCTCTTCGTTCTTCTCTCGCGATTGAAATCGAGTCCTCCTCTCCTTCCTCTAACTCTATCAGCCGCCAAGTACCAAATGAGAGAACCCTAGGGCTAGACCCCTTTTTAACCCCTATTTACACTTAGCCCCCTGAACTTTGGGACCTTGTTCACCTTTTCTCCCAAACTCAAAAAATGAGCCACTTTGAACCCGGATATTACAGCGATATAACATACAACTCTAATAACCGATTACCATATTAAAAATCATACATTTATTAATTTAAAAAATAAACCTAAAATAAAAAAAAGTACATAAAATAATTTGTAAAATAGTATATAAACTAAATTAACCAAAAAAATTAGATTAGGTGGATGCCACCTCACCAAAACATCATGCAATTGAAGTTGAAAGGTTCATAGAAGGAAATGGAATTGATCTTTTAACTTCATTTATTACATGATAATCCTTCAGGTATACATTTTATTATGGAATTGGTCCCTCGAGTTAACGGACGTCTAATTTCTCCGTTAAACGCAATGGTAAATTTGTCTTTTTATCAATTTAATTCTAGTTTTTAATCAATTATATATATTTTTTTTCTTGAATCTTCATCTTCTCCGAATACATCATCAAGAACACCATAAACATTTAAGAACAGAATTACATAAATTCAAACTCAAAACCAACACAATATATCACAATTTTGTATAATTTCATGAAACCTTTTTAATACAATCAAATTAAAATCAAAACCCTAAATCAAAACCCTAAAATCAAACCTTAAATCAAAAACCAAAATCAAACTCAAAATTAAAAACCTAAATCAAACCATAGATGGAGTTACAAATCGATAGCGTACAAATTATTGGTTTTGTAGTGATCGATGGAGTACAATCCGGTTTGGTAGAGATAAATGGGGTACAGGTTTGGTCTGGTCTGGTCTGGTTTTGTGGAGACCGATTGAGTACAAATCCAATTTCCAGGTTAAGGGATGTCGTTGAGAGATCTCAGGGAAGGCGTGGTGAGGAGAAGGCGAAATCGCCAACCAAGGGTTTGATTTCAGACGGATTCCCTCGCCCTCACTGTTGCGATGATCCCCCCTAGAACTCTGATGAATCCTCTTCCCCTACTGCTTGTCATCATCAGGAGAGATGGAGAGCCAGAGATGATAGAGTTTGCCTGGTTTTAAGGCTTATGAGTTTGAGTTTACAATTTTGGTCCTTGATGTTTAAGAAAATGGTAAAATAAACAAAAATGTTAAAAAGACTAATTTACCCTCACATTTAACGGAGAAATTAAACGTTTGTTAGTTCAAGGGACCAATTCCGTAACAAAATGCATACCTGGAGGGTTATCATGCAATAAATGAAGTTAAAGAACCAATTCCATATCAATCATCAAACGTGAGGGACCAAATCCGTAATTTACTCTAAATGATATAATAATAAAAGAATAAATTGCAATTTTGGTCTTTTTGGGGTTTTAAGGGAGGAAACTAACGGTGTTACCAAATCTTTTGCATACCATAGGTTTTTTTCTTGCAATAATTTTTTTGTAGGGATCAAAAGTGAGAAAAACAACAAACTATAGGGACTAAATTTGTAGTTTACTCTATCTATACTACTATATAAAAATTCTAAATTGTACAATCTTTTGTACAATAACATTTACCACCCTTACACTTACTTATTTAATTTACTTTATATCTCTTGTTTTTTCATTTTTCATTTTACACAATTATCATATTAACACAAATAATCGTATATGAACAAAAATACAATGAAAAAATACGTTTCTTTTTTTACAAATTATATCATTATAATCGTCTCGTCAATACCTTCAAAACAAGCCCAATATTGAATATTTTTTAAGTTAACCGTACTATTAAATATCATGAATATCTACTGATTGATTTGTTTTCTATCCATACGTTTTATTTTTTTTCCACCGTTAACACATTAAAAATACATAATCGTAAAATATTTTTCATTCTTATTATAAATTATATCATTATATTTTTTTCGTCAATAATTGTAATACTAGAAGCGTACTCGCACAATGCAGCGAGATACATCACGATTTTAAATTTTTTTTTTGTTTTTTTTGTCGATTTAATTACAATACGGTTTTGGATGGTTTTGAAAAAGTGATAATGTTTTTTTTTATAAATTTGTTTAATTTAGGCTTAATAATATAATGTTTTTTATATAAAAAATTAAGTATTATGTTAGAATTCAATTATTATCTTATATATTTTAATGACATCAAGAAAAAATAACCAATTACATATTTAATAATATAATTAAAACAAATTTATAGTAATATAATATAGAGTGAATTGTGAATTTGATCCCTGTGGTTTTGTGATTTCTTTGACCATGATCTTCATTCTATGTTTATTGTGGATTTGGTTCTTGTGGTATTCAATTTGTCTTGACCATGATCCTTTTGACTAACATCTCCGTTAACTTCGTTAATGAAGGACCATTTTAGCCATTTACTATTTTTTTGTCCTTTTACAATAAGAAAAAACTATACTTTTATACACACACATATAACGATATCAAAATAAATAAAATAGAATATTATTTTATGATTTGATTGTTTAACTTTCTTAAAAGATTCACTATATTAATACGATTTAATTTTATTATTTTATTATAACGATGGAAAAATATTGTTTTATTGTTTACATCAACCGGTTCTATAAATCAAAAGAATATATTTAACTAATTTTTGTAGATAATTTAGTTGTTCAAGAAAATTTGATCAACCAAATTTAGAAGGTCCGTAGAGTTTTTGTGTGCTTTTTCCGTTTGTTTAAAATCTCATTTTCTTTGAAAATATGAATAAATCCAAAAAAAGAGTTATAAAGTCCTAAATGTTCGATATGTTTTCAATAAATAGAAAAGTCAAAATATAAAAAAAAGCACATAAATAAATATAAAACAATACGTCATCTTATTTTTTAGAGCAAATTACGTTTTTTGTTCCTGCAATTTTTGTTTCTATGGTTTTGAAATTTCGTTTCTCATCCATTTTTGTCAATATGTTAATACGAAATTTCAAAACCATAGAAACAAAAATTGCAGGAACAAAAAACGTAATTTACTCTAAAAAATAAGATGACGTATTGTTTTATAATTATTTATATGTTATATGTCAGTGTATAAAATTATAGTTTTTTTTTCTTATTGTAAAATGACAAAAAAATGGTAAATGGCTAAAATGGTCCATGATTTAACGAAGTTAACAGAGATATTAGTCATAAGGATCATGGCCAAGACAAATTTAATACCACAAGGACCAAATCCACAATAAACATAGAATGAGAACCATGGTCAAAGAAATCACAAAACCACAGGGACCAAATCCACAATTCACTCTATAATATATTAATTAATAATGATAAATGAAAATATTTGCATATATAAAATGAAGGCCCCTGTACATACCAAATTGGTGGGTGTTAGAAGTTTGCAGTAGTATATGTATCTTGTGCTTTGATAATTGTAAATTAATAGATTTTTAAAATATTGCATAAAATGATGGTACCTTGTGCCTAATAATTTGTATTTAAGAGTTTTTTATCCGTATTTTATAATATAGTATAGATAAACTAATTATTGAATATCTTTATGGGTTTAGGGTTTCATAAGTTGTGATTCTTAGGTCATGGTTGATTGTTGATAACATGTATATAAGAAAGTAACATTAATTGTTCGTTCTTTACTTACATTCCGCTGCATCACACGGGTATATGTCTAGTATTATATTATAAGTGTTATATCGAAGGTTTTAAAAATACAATAGTTAAAATAAGAATCAAAATATAGTATGTTACCTTTTAATATAATTTTTCAATTAAAATAACACCTCAACAATTAACACTTTTTTTAATTGTATAAAATTATTTTTCTTTCCTTTCTTTTCTCTCCCTTTCTTTTCCATCCATTTCTTTTTTTTTCTCTCCAGATTAGAGAACACAACGTCAAGGTCCTGAAGTTAACATCTTCACTTAATAGTTGTTAGAAAGAATAAATTAGTATTTGAACAAATTACAGGGACCAAAAGTGTAATTCATTCTAAAATTAATTGTGGTTAAGATTTATTTTAAGTTTCTTTATTAAAAATAGATTAAGTACATTTAATTAAAAAAATATTTTTTTAATTATTATATCAATTTAATTGTTGTATCGTATTCACAATTCTTAAAAATTCAACATAATAATGTCTCATAATATTGTAAATTTTAAAAGATAGTTACTTATTTTTCATAATAGAAAAACTTATTTATTATAACAAACAAATTTTAGTATATAACCATCCCACGTTAATCAAAACATATATATTAAAATAACTATATTTAAAAACATCTTAAAACTAATACACATGCATATATGAGTTATGAAACTTCCTTATTGCTTCCCTGCCCACAATCCTTCAAAGTCTTTTTATTTTTATTTTTTTATTAACCTGTGAAAACGACGTAAACAACACCGGTTCCCTTCTAACCCATCATACATCATATATAATCATACGTCATATATCATACATCATACATCATACCGCATAATTACACATCATAATCATACATCATACATCATACATCCACCTAGGTCTATATTTCTGCCTGATGCATGTTATTTCCATCCTCTCTACAAAGACTCCATTCCATTCCTTCCTTCATTTCATGATCTACACAAACAAACACATTTTCCAAATTAATTAATTGAAGCATGCAAAGCAATAGCATGGAGATTAATTTAGACCATGATCCAACTATTCTTACAGGAAGAGTTGCAGAGCTTGCCATTTCCATCCGAGATCATCAACATCATTTCGCAATGCCTATTAAACCTAAGTAAGTCCCATTCGTACGTCTTCTTTTTATATATGATTTCATTTATTCAAATATATACCCATTTTTTTCCGGTGAAACCTTCTTCATTAAACCCCTTTTTTTTTTGGTGAAACCTTCTTCATGAAACCCCATTTTTCTGGTGAAACTTTCTTTATAAAACCCCATTTTTCCGGTGAAAATCTTCTTCATGAAACCCCATTTTTCCGGTGAAACTTTTTTCATGAAACCTCCTTATCACAATAATCCATGTGGTCTGCTTTTGTTTATGGCGTTGGGAACCATCATAGATTTATGCATAAGAAAGCATGAACTTAAAGAAAAAATATGGCATGAGAAATGAAGACCTTTGTTTTGATCGGAGAGTGGCCGGAAAATGAGAGGAAGTCCGATCCGGTGAGAGTGAAAATGGATGCAATGATTATATGGGTTTTGTTTGTGGTTTTTAAGATATTTTTGTGGGGAAGGAACCCACAAAAAAGATGATGGAGATGTCTGCAATACATATCAATTTGGGAAAAAAAAAACTTTAGAAAAAGATGATGGAGATGAACAAAGCTTCGAAGAAGATGCCAATTTTGGAAGAAAAAAAACTACCAAATTAAACTGTCACTAAATTACTGATTTACTGCCACAATAATCGGGATTGGAGTAATCCATTTGAAAAATAAAAAAATATATATAAATTATTTACAATTTGACACAACTACCCTTTTTACAATAAAAAATAAAAATAAAATAAAGAAGTTTCAATAACAAAATGGACGGTGTTGATGAGGGTTGGTAGGGGTTGCAATCTTTTTTAGGGTTGTAAAATATCCTTCCTCTCTCTCTCTCTCTCTATATATATATATATAGACGGAGGTTTAAGGAAAAACCTCAAATAAATGAAAAACTAAAAAACACCTTATCAACCGTTAGATTAGGTGATCTGATGGATATGATTAAATAGGCGGTTACAACAATATTTTTTAAATTAAAAAAACCTCCACCCCCTATTTTTTATTCGAAAAAATACGAAAAATGAACAAAATTCGAGCGAAATAAATTACACCAAATAAACGATCATATTTTTCTCGTTAATTTGACATCTATATTCATATACTTTTTCATTTGTTTTTTTCGTGGTTTTTCGGTTTTCCATTTATTTAGAGTTTTCTCCTGAACCTAACCCTATATATATATATATGGAAAATCAAATACAAATTGTTTATTTGTTGCACCCCTTACAAAATAAACTCAACCCTTGATATTATGGACAGTTTCCATATATGTATCAATTAAATTTGTTTCTTCACAATTTCATATATGCTTATGGACAGGAACGGGCAGGGCCGGTCCAATGGTTT
This sequence comes from Arctium minus, assembly GCA_954870635.1. Taxonomy (NCBI): domain Eukaryota; kingdom Viridiplantae; phylum Streptophyta; class Magnoliopsida; order Asterales; family Asteraceae; genus Arctium; species Arctium minus. The sequence continues at coordinate 193,666,336 of OX941080.1, forward strand.
TGGATGCCCTGTGCGGAGACACGAAAATATGCCCTCCATAAACTAAGAATACAAATTTTTTTAAGGGGTTTGGAACCTAGTCAAGCTAGGCGACTCAACCCCACGCCGATTATTATTAAAAAAAAAGTTACAACCGGGGGGGGGGGGGGACATAAACCAAAACCCCGAACAACAAAATAATGATAATATCACCTAAAACGTTGTCATCGTGCATTTCTTGAAGAAAAATCATCTATTAATTTATCATACTCGACGTTTGCTAAAAACTTACTTTCTATGTTCAAAATTGCTAACCCGTTAAGCCTTTCTTGACTCATGGTAGTCCGCAAATATGACTTCAAGAGCTTTAATTTTGAAAAACTTCTTTCGGCGGATGCTACTGTGACTGGTATTGTTAACAAAATCTTGTATGCAAGCAACACGTGTGGAAACATATCCACATTCCTTACAAACTCCATAACTTGAATAGTCGTCCAAGACTTTTCTTCCTCATATGCTTCATGTGGTAGCATGCCCTGCAAAATTTGTAACTCCATACATAAATACTTTCCATCGATATCAACATCATCACCATGTGTCAAAGCAACTTCAAGATTCAAGCAACATTTCTTTAATTCATCATCATTCAATTTAACCAACTTTGATGCATCAAACAAAAACCCAAATATAGACTCAAAATTTTTCATTTGCTCAAATCTACTTCTTAACTGAGAAAGTGCCATATCCACTAAAACTAGAAAGTAATCAGTTCTAAACGATTCTTGTGCAGATTGGTGTTCTCTTTCACTGTTTGGGATCTCATCAAATTGTTTTTTTCTACAAGCATGACGTTTTACAGGAAATTTGGGTTCAACTCCAATGTTTTCTGCAATTTCCTTGGCTTCAATAATAGCTAAGTCAAACCCATTGTCCCTATATTTTTCAAAATAAACAACCAATCCTTCCAAGTTTTTTACCGCAATATCTAAAAGCATATCTTTTGACTGCAACTTTTTACTAACCAAATTGATTCTATATAAAATCTCATGCCAAATAACCAAGTTTAAAATAAATTCAAAACTTGAAAGTTCACCATTTATCAAAGATTCAGCATCTCCACACACTTTTCCATCTTCACACACATTGGCTAACTTTATCAAAACATCTTTTATTTGGCCAAGTTGAGTTTTAATTGCTTTAACACTTTCAACATGACTTTCCCAATGAGTAGCACATAAAGACTTCAAAGTTAAATCATCAATTTATTCAAGTAAAACACTCCACCGCTTTGCAGAATTAGAAAATACATTATAAATTGTTTGACATGTACCAAAAAATGTTTTTGCTCTATGACAAGAGTTTGCCATATCACACAAGACCAAATTAAGACAATGACATCTACATGGCATATAAAAAGCTCTAGGGTTTATATCAAGCAACCTTCTTTGAACACCTTGATGCTTTCCTTTCATATTAGCCCCATTATCATACCCCTGTCCCCGTACACAATTAATGTCTAAATCAAGATATTTCAGAACATCTTGTAACACATCAAAAAGGCCCTTACCAGATGTATCTTCTACGACCAAAAACTCTAAAAAGAACTCTTCTAGTTTAATAGGAAAACTCGACACATCAACACATCTTACAATCAAAGTCATCTGTTCTTTATGACTAGCATCAGGAGTGCAATCAAATATGACCGAAAAGTACTTTGCCTCTTTGATTTTTGCAATAATTGCATTTTTTACATTCAATGCCAACATTTCAATCAACTCATTCTGAATTTTATGACTAAGATAATGATTATGAGTTTCTTTTTCTTTAATCAAATGAAAATGGTGTTGCATGACAGGGTCAAACTCAACAATAATTTGAAGAATGCCTAAAAAGTTACCATTAGACTCTTCATAAAGTTTTTCATTTTTTCCACGAAAAGCCAAATTATATTGTGCCAAACATTTCACGACAGCAATTATTCGAATCAAAACTTGTTTCCAATGAGCGGTATCTTTCTTAATTAACTCTTGCAAATCCTTATCAATAGTTTGATTCTTATCCAACCTCAATTTCAACTCAGACCATGCTTTTAAATTAATCCAATGTTCAGAACTATTTTCATGTAACGATAATGCATTACTAATATGTTTCCAATCATTAAGTCCTTCACTAGCTAATTGACTTTTGGATCGAGCAACTTTGAATAATTTGCAACAAAAGCAAAAAACTTTATCCAAATCTTTAGAGTAAACCAACCATTTCCGATCATGGCAATCACCATTTCCTAGTCTACGAATATAATGGATAGAAGAAAAATGCCTATTTTGTTCATCTTTTGGAAAAATGATGTTAGTTTCTCGAACGGACCCTTTCTCTTTAAGCAAATATTTCATTTTTGAATCTAAACTATCCCAAACACTTGGCTCAAAAATATTCAAAGAAACATGAGGCTTATCAAAATCATTTGCATTAGCAACATTTTCATCAACAAGATTAGCATCAACATTTACATCGACAACATTAACATCAACATTTACTTCGACAACATTAGCATCATCAACATTTTCATCAACAACATTAGCATCAACAACAAACATTAGCATCAACAACATTTTCATCAACAAGATTAGCATTAGAACTAGGACTTTCAATGGGTTTTTCTTGCCTAACAAAAAACTTATTTAAATGTAAAGATTGTGCAATTTCTTGTTGCTTTTTCTTTCTTTTTCTATTTTGAGCACCCGACGGTTGTGATCTAGGAAACATATTTAACCAAATTGATCAATAACACATTACCAAATACCAATTAACCAAATAGGCAAATATCCAATAATCCAAATAAGCAATTAAGCAAATATGAAATATCAATCCAACTGACCAAGACCAACCAAGAAAACAAAATTTATTTAATAGATTAAAATTAGAAGGAAAACACCTGAAGACTGAAGTGAGTCAGTGACGATTGAATGGCAGAAGGGCAGAACCGCAGAAGGCGATTGTTGTCGAATGTCGATCACCGTGCGTGTCTGGCTGTGTCTGCGTCGTGAGAACAGAGAACAGAAAATAGAAATCGTCGAGTCGAGAAGACGAGACTCGAGTCCTCGACTCCAGAACGCCGTGTAACTCGAGCGTCGATCAACAAACAGAACAGAAGGATTGAAGGAAGATACCAGTAATCGACTGATTAGTAATCGACTGATTAGTAATCGACTGATTAGTAATCGACTGATTAGTAATCGACTGATTAGTAATCGACTGATTAGTAATCGACTGATTTGTAATCGATTGATTGTAAGATTACAATCGATTACAGCCCCAACTTCACACGTGATTTGTGAATCGTTTGAGTAATCGACTAATCGATATCAGTAATCGACTAATCGTGATTTGTGTTGTGAATCGTTTGGGTAATTGAGGCGTAAGCGGTAAGCCGTTGCATAGGTTATTTAATAATTAAAAAAAAACATAGAAAATGAACCTAGTAATGTATAAAAGGGTCTTCGGCTGTGATGCCCTGGGCGAAGGCCCAGGTTGCCCTGCCTTTGGGCCGACCCTGGGAACGGGGATCCCCAACGGGTAATCGGGGATTTTTCACCATTTATGTGATATATTCTAAATGAAATGTGTTGAGCACCATATATACTCGATCGATAATGGTCCATGTCTAAATCTCACATATTTCCAAAAAATTCTTTTTACGGACTGTCAAATATTCATGTGAACAAAATCACAATATCATAAGTAATTGTTTGATCAAACATTTTCGGCTCTCCATGGTTTTTATCTAAAATAGTAAGACAAGTAAAAAATGTAACAAGAAAAAGATCAAAATACCATTTCTAAATCTAAAAGATTCTACGTCAAAATCTTTATAAATAATATATTTAAAAATAGATATACAATATATTTAGTAATAAATATACATAATATTTAATAATAATTATATAATATATTTAATATACGGGGACGGGGCGGGGATCACGTTAACCTTCCCCATCCCCGATCCCTGGTTTTGCGGGGAATCCCTGCCCCGGGTACACCGGGTTCCAATGGGGCGGGTCTCATTCCCATGCCTATCCATTGCCTAATCCTAAAAGTTGTTTTTTGCTTCTCGGGAATTCTTGTACCCCTTTCGCTTGTGCTAACGTTGTTCATTCCTCCCAATCTCAACTGGATTGGATATCTGATCATATGTACACTCTTTGGAGTCGTAGTTGATGTAATTTGTGGCTACATAAAGCTACTTGACAAAGAAAGATTAATGTAACTGAAAAACTCGTCAAATGGTCCAAAGATATGGTGTCACTATATTCAAGAGAATATTCGTGAGTCGTAGAAACTATTCTTTCTACAAAGGTTCTATTATATGATTACTATATATAGGTTTAATGATTTATGATGATGATGAAGCTTTGTAGTTGTTCCCATTTGTATTTGGGATCTATAATATACTCAGTTATTGTAATATTCATAATAAAATAATAAAAAGAGTGTTAGATTCTACCATTTTACAATTAGTTTACTTCCCTTTATTTTCCATCCAAATTGTCCTTTTAAGTAGCATAAATTATTTTGAAGTAAATTATTTTAAAGGATCATGATTATAGTTACAATATTTCCATTTTACGTTTTCTTTATAATCATGATATAAACTCTTGAACTCACTAGGCGTTAAGCCTAACCTTTTTATTTGTCGGCATGTGCATCAGGTTCCAGATGGGGGTTTGGTCCTAGCTGTCCCAAGAAGAGATGTGCTTAGTTCTCCCGAGTGTAAGTTAGTGAAGACTTCCGCAATTTTGGAGATAGTGACTATTATGGGGTTTTAGTAGCACCCGTTCTTATCATAGGCTTTTGTATAGAATGAATGTTTGTATTGAGATTAAATCTTGATTTGGGGTTGTAGATAATTCCTTTATTGATGTATTTAGAAATTTTTAAATAAGTTGCTATTTCCAGATTTGAGGGTGTTACAAGTTGGTATCAGAGCTTAAGTTTGAGAGATTTAGGTGTTGATCTTTGTATGCCTAGACTCAAACTTGCGTTCTTTTAAGTGATGGTAAGTGAAGTTGCACATTAGGAACCTTAAGATAAGATGTTTTGAGGTTGACCAAGTCGTTAGGAACGGGAAACTTGTCGAGGGTCTCAAGGATGATTGTGTATTGTACGTTCAAAATGACACCTGGCCAGTGTCATGGTGAACCTACGTGCTACATATGTATACTTGAGCTACCTTGATATGATGACCGTTGGGGTAGTGAGAAAGTTTCTAAGTGAGTAACCTAAGGAAACGTTAATGCCTATAGCAATGTCACGTTGAAGTGATAGTTAAATGCGTTGAATGCATTAAGTTGATCGTCTTGAGTAAGAATAATTGGTTGAAGTAGAACCTTGAGCTTATGGAATTGACGTTATACGAGGAGAGGTTGTAAGGTGAACCGATGAAAAATCTAAGTGTTGCTTTAAGATGTTTGATGCATCCGGATGACAATAGTATGTCGGGGAAATGGAGGAGTGAAGTTCTAAGATGTGAGTGCCGACCAAAATTCATGCACGAAATTTATTTCTAAAATAAGTTTGCATCAATTATTTTCATGCTTTCGAAGCATAAATTGTGTTCTACTGTGAAGTCTTGATAAAACGTTAGCACTCATAAGATTTTAAACGTGAGCTTAAGCATGCATGGAAATTGTTTTGTTGCAAGTTATCGCAAATTTTTATGGAAAAATCTCCCCGTCCTTGTTTTGTGTTTAACGCTATCTTGGACATCTTAAGGTCCGCGTTTTAATGCCATGTGTGGTATGGGCAAGTAACTATGAGATTTTAACCTAGACATTGGATCTCCTCCACATATGTCAATGGTTTTGAAGGAAAAGTTATTCCCACGCGTTGAGTCGGAATTTCTTGAGAATTTTAGTTTGTGTGAGTTTTGTTGAAATTTCATGGAGTATTGTTTTACACGATGTCTTTTTTATGCGTGAGTTTTAATTTTGTTTCTTTTAAGCTTACGAGTTATTTAGCGTCGTGTCCCATGTAAATTTTGTAAAGCGCTATTTCACTTTTCATTTCAGTAAAAGGAGGAAACTCCTAAAAGTTTAATATTTTAAAAGTATTGTCGTTTTACACTTTTGTCGAGTAATGAAAGTTTGACGCCAATTGGTTTTCACGTTAGTAAGTCTTACGAAAATTCAGTTGGGTTAGGATGTCTCGTCTTACGTCATTTTGCGTTGCGTAAATAATTTTGAGAACATGTGCATATGCATCATTGTATGTGTTAACTTACGAGTTTTGTTTAATACTTTGTCTCATGCAAGTCTTACACCTACATCTTGGAACCATAAGAGGCACCTTGAAAATTTTAGTGTCTCATGATTGCATCTTGAGTTTCACACGGGTATATGTGCATAATTTTGGGTTGGATATGATTTTCACTTGCGGGAGTAAAATGTGATATATTTATGTTATCTCATATTAAACTTTTAATCTAAGCGTGCTTCAATTGTAGACCTTATTGTTATAAATTTTCTGCAATGCATGAAATAAATTTTCGGGATGCATATCGTTGTAGTTACCATCTTGGTCAAATGGTTTTATAGAGGCGGCTCAAGACTTTAAACTCGATTTGAAAATTTATTTGTTTTCCCATCATCCTATCGAGCTTTGGACTGATGCAAAAAGGGGTTGTTGAAAATTTGATGCCACAACGTTTTTGGTTAAAGGAGGAAAAGTTTAAAGTTAAAGGTTGTGAAGTTCTCTGTTAGAGCCGTACAAACATTTATTTCACGTGTTTGGGGTACCGGAATTTATTTTCATGATTATAGTATGAATTTTGCTACACACCTTTTGCTATTGTTTTGTTTACGTAAATTTTGACCAAAAGAATTTGGTAAATGGTTTTATATGTGTAGCGTCGGTGATCAATTTTCAACCTATCGAGTGATCGGTAGTGGATTTTACTGCACGACCAATTATCGTTATAAAGCGTACGTATTTAAAAGTTCTTATGAAAGTTTAAATTGGTCTGTTAGTTGAAAACCTTGAACTCATTAGGCATATAGATTTAAGCCCTGTAGTGAAAGAAGTTGTAAATAGGGACTAATGGAGTCCTTGTAATTTGAAGCGTCAGATGATCCGACTCGCGGTCAGTCTTGGATTTTGGATTTCAGTTTTGAATCTGGGTACGCATGGTTAATGGAGTTGGTATGTTTAAGCTTTTCCAGTTAGTTAAGAGGTGATTTTATAATTCGGTAACCATGCGGGATAAGGTCTTGTGTGACTATCTGCGCTTCTTTTGGGATTCGTTGTGATGGATTGCTAATCGGTGTCACATCATGGGTTGTGTTATCGGCATACCGTCTTGGTGGGTTCCGCGATTAAAAGGAAATTTTGGTGATCTGTTTGTTAGAAATGCGCGATTTGGAACTTTAGCATTTTGTTAGGTGTCAGCCTTAGTGCGACGATCCGTCTGGAATGAAATCGTGGGCGGGATGTCCATATTTTCGAGGTCACCGTTTAGTCTTAGGTGTCGACTTGCTTTCTAGAAGTCAATGGATCTTGGAATGTTTGGAAGTATTCCGGTTGGATTATGGGAAATAATGACCTTTCAGTGATGGAAATTAAAAGAAGGTTAAGTGTTGATGTTTAAGTACCGATGGGTATAAGCATCCCCGTGGTGATAAAGATTTTGTTAAAGGAATGTTGTGTGGTTGGGGTTGGAACGGAGTTGAGTGACAGCCGAATTTGGGTTAACCAGTTACCTAAAGGACGCATTGGTGCGCCTTGGAAGAACATCTTCATCGATATTAGGAGTGGATCTATAGGAATCTGAGGATCCATGGGATTTGGGATAATCGACTACCTGTAGAGCGTAATGGTATGTTTCTGGTGGAAACACAATGCTTGGGACTATAGAAGTGTGGGAGCACTTGCAGACATTGTGTCCGGGTCAACTTTCAGGAACGGATTTAAAGGTTGCGATGGTTCAGACCAAACTAGTCGTTAGGAAATTTCGTCAAAGGACAATAACTCTTTAGTGATGATGATTTTGGAGACATTTGGTGGGAATGTCAAGGTGGACTTTAAGTACAAATGAAATTTTGAGGAGACCTTGATGCGTCGTAATCAGAAGTATCTAAGGGAATAGTTCGGATTGGGGTATTCTTGATGGAAATGTCTAGATAAGGTCGTAAGTTGCTTTCGGCGTATTATGAGAAATCTAAGGTTGGGAGGCAACCGAGAGTGAACGATTTAGAAAATTATTAATCAATGACGCAACGTTCATCCTGACATCGGTGAAATATATTGAACGTTGAGGTTTAGTTTGTAACGGCACGTTATGAGAAACACAGCTACAACCTCAACCGGAATGTAATCGGGTTTGTATCTGAGGTAAAGTTTAAGTGAAGGCATTCCTTTTGGATAGAAAATCAATCGATCTTTCCAAGTGTGATGTTGGGTGTTTGGTGGTTCCAGATTTCGAGGACGAAATCTCTTTTAAGGTTGGGAGGATTGTAACACTCCGGTTCTTGAAAGATATCATTTCAAGTTAATACAGAAACCGATATATCGAGGAAAAATAAGATATTTAATTTTGGACTTGGATCCTGGATTTTATAGTCTAGATGGATGAAGGATTCAATTACGAGTCCAACGGTTCTTTCCGGAGCGAAAACGGAGCTATAACGAAGAAGTTATGGCCAAAACAGTTTCGGTACGTGCTAGGCTATAGTGCCCGGCGATTGAGACAGTGTCACAATCGCCTGTCAAGGTCGCCGGAGCCCTAAGACTCTCGGTACAATCTCAGCGATTGTGCCCGGAGATTGTGACATGGTCACTATAGCCTGACACAATCGCCTGGGTGTTTCAAGGTGTTAAAATAGCGATTTTCAGCCCCAAACTTCATTTCTTCATAACTCTCTCATTTCAACTCCGATTTGGGCGATTCAAGTTGCTACGGTTTCGTTTTTGAGATATTTTCAAGGATATGGAAAGATATTGGAAGTATATTTGAGTATATTAGAGTATTTGGTGGTGGTAAGCTTCTCATCTCTCACTATTCATCTACTTCACCAAGTTTTCTAGGGTTTCATCCACCCTTTGTGCTTCCTTTCATAGATTGGAGATTTGTGGACATTTTAGTGAACTAGGAATGTTTTGGTTGGTGGATTCAAGCTTGGGTTAAGGTAATCTTCTATCCTCTTCGGTTATGGAAGTTAGGGTTTCGGTATTAGTTGAGGTATTCATGTACATGGTTTGGGAAACGATTATTTGTGGTTGATTATGTATATTTATGGTTGAATATGTATGGATTTAGGTTTTGGAAGTTTGGTCTTGAGAATCCAAGTGTTCTTCAAAGGAGCTCTAGTTGGGGGGAAAATCTAGATTTAGCCTAAATCTAGCAAGGTGAGTTCAAGTTGATTTGTGAAAACGGTGTACATGCCAAAATGTTTATTTTAAAATGTTTATGTTTTACCTCAAATTGTTAACTGCTGATAAGTTTTTAGTTATTTTGAAATGTTTAGTTCTATAAACATGTTGAGACACCCATTTTGGGATTTTGGGCATTTTAATAAATAAATCATATAGTTTGGGTATTTAAATGATTTTATTGCATGGAGCATATTTTTAGTATAAATGCATTTTATAGAGTGTCATGGAATGGTTTGAAAGAATAAAATATATAAACCCACTTTGGAAAATGTTTTGTCCCGATCTAAATCATGTTGAAGTTATTTGGGTGTGTTGAAGCATGAGTTGCATTATTTTGGGTCGTTTACGTTTGATTTCATTTTATGATTTTCAACGTTGGGTCTATGGATTTGTTGAGCTTATGGCTCGACTTGGATTTTGTTGGGTCTTGGGGACACTTGTCCGGTTTTGATGGCTCAATATAGAGCGCTTGGTTATGATTTGCATTTATTGCATCTTATTTGGGAATTACATGCTTTGAATGCTTTGGTTCATTCGTTTTGAGTCATGTAATGTTTCAACCCCGTCTGTTATGGATCCATGAGCACTTTTGTATTTTGTCCGGTATTGGGACGACTAGTTTTCCACATCGAGGCACGTTCGACATTGGATGTGATGTAAGTCTCTCGTGCTCGTATCAATGGGTGTATGCTGAAAGATGCTGAGCTCGATACGTTTATTGTTTTATCCGATGGGGGACGATTAGTTTTCCCCATTGAGGCGCGATTGGCTTCTTGGTATGGTGTAAGTCTTCCGTGCTAGTATCTATGGGTGTATTCTGAAAGATGTTGAGCCCGATACTTATACCACTTTAACGTAATGTGTGGCTTACTCTGTGCACGTCACATTATGCGGAATCGGGTTTTCCCCCGTCACCGAAAGGTGTTATTTTGGGCTGAGTCGTTTATTATTTGTTTTTGATGACTTTTTCATACATGAATTTATTCCATGTCTTACGGGTCGAGTATTAATCCCTATCCGCGTTTTGGGATGTTTTGGGACATAAAGTATTATTTACATTATCATAAATTGGGAGTCATTTTATATCCACGTTTTGAGTTTGAGTTATCTCCCTTATGCTATAATTTTGGAGACTTGAGTCTAATCATATTTTGGTCGTTTGTTTTAAAAAGCTTACTCAAATTCCATTAATTAAGCATTATCATTGTTCCCATTTCAATTAAGTGTTGGATTGCATCATTTCATGAAAGAGTGTTTTGGCGTTTAGGCGACCATCTATAAAATGCATATTATTGGTAAATGAGTGGTCCCATTATTTTGAAGTAAATCATTTTAAAGGATCATGATTATAGTTACAATATTTCCATTTTACGTTTTCTTTATAATCATGATATAAACTCTTGAACTCACTAGGCGTTAAGCCTAACCTTTTTATTTGTCGGCATGTGCATCAGGTTCCAGATGGGGGTTTGGTCCTAGCTGTCCCAAGAAGAGATGTGCTTAGTTCTCCCGAGTGTAAGTTAGTGAAGACTTCCGTAATTTTGGAGATAGTGACTATTATGGGGTTTTAGTAGCACCCGTTCTTATCATAGACTTTTGTATAGAATGAATGTTTGTATTGAGATTAAATCTTGATTTGGGGTTGTAGATAATTCCTTTATTGATGTATTTAGAAATTTTTAAATAAGTTGCTATTTCCAGATTTGAGGGTGTTACAATCCGCTATCCTGATGCACAATAAGGTAAAATTGATGTTTCAGTTTCATGTAGTTGGTCCATGTTCTATTTCAAGATGCAACAATTTGTGTTTTTAATTGATTAGAGTTCAATTGATGCTCTGCTTTTATAGAAATCAATAACTTGGTGTATTATAGTTTCCAATTTCCTTAAAGTACAAGTTATGATTAAATGAATTAAAATGATAATCATATAGCTAGAATTGTGAGGTTTTTTTATGAAGGATTAATTTGCGGATTAAAGTGTGTAACAGTTCAGAATTGAAATTGTTAATAAACTAGGTTTTCAGCCAATGTTTACAGTTAGATGCTCTTTGAGCCAAGTTTTAGATCATGATCGTTTAGCAGCTACCTTTTGATGATATCTTGGAAAAATAGACAGTTATCACTGATCAGTTTTTGGTTAAACAACAAAGATGATCGTTCTAATAAGTTTCTCATCATATGTATATCAATAGTTCACAATTTGAATAGTTTCAGTGGCAATAACGTGTGTTAGTGCATCATTCACTGAGTCCAACTTAGCTCCTATAAGCTTTTATCGTGTAATTTAATTGAAATCACGACTCTGGTTATAACTTTTCTTTTTGGTACTAACGGAACTAATATCAAAACTAAAAGTTCATAGAATCTAGGATTTTTCAGTTTAATGAAGTTCTTTCCAAAGGAAAAAAAGGAAATCAGATTGGAAACGTAAACATTATTAATCATTTTGCAGCATAGCACATTGGCACTTAAAACTTCTTTTCATGTGTTGACATACATCAAGGAACCTCAAATTTTTGTGTTGACATCTTTAGCACTGTCAGTCCTTGTCGGTTTCGCCTCTATCCATCTAGAGACGTAATCGACAACAAGTAAGATGTTGGTAAAGAAACTTGAGCAATATCATACATTGCAGTCTTATTTTGATCCATATAAGCTACTAGCTCGTGAAACTCGGTTCGGGCTCAATCATCTTCATGAGTTTAGTCACTCCCTCTTCATCTAAAGACCTACTCAAGTGTAACACCCTTAAATCTGAAGATAGCAACTTATTAAAAATTTTCTAAATACATCAATATTTACTTCGACTACAAACATAATTTAAAAGTTAACCTCAATACACACATTCATCCGATACATACAATATATGACAAGGACGGGTGCTACTAAAACCCAATACAATTACTTTCTCCAACCTGCGGAAGACTTCACCAACAACTTACTCTTGCATAAAGCTAAGGCTTAACTCTTCACGAGGCTACTAGAGTCCGAACCCCCAACTGAACCTGATGCACATGCCGACAAATAAAAGGTTAGGCTTAACGCCTAGTGAGCTCAAGAGTTTTAGCATGAATGAATATATCTTTAAAAAAAGGAATTCAGTTTTAAAGCAAGATCCTTCGAAATATTATACTTCAAAATGGAACGACACATTTTCCCATAATATACACTTTTAAAGACAATGCTCCCAAACACACATTTCTTATAAAACGATGCAACCCGTAACTCTCCCAAACGGGGTCATAGTTCAATACTCACATTTATGAAAATGTAAATAATACTTCATAATCCAAAACACCCTAAAACACGGGTGGGACATAATACTCGACCCTTAAGTAACGGAAAACAATCCATGTAACTATGATACGCCATTAAAACACGGAATTGAGACGTAATACTCACGCGACCATGAAATGGAATGAAATCCAAGTATTAGAGCATGGACAATTAAATATCCAAAATACCGCGGGCCGACAACGGGGGATACCCGTATCCGTTGAGAGCGGAGGAACACAAAAGTATGCCACTCAAACAACGTTGTCGCATGACACTTCACGACACGAATGCCCAAGTGTCCCTACGACTCCTTGACAAGTATCACCCAAGAGACAGCTGACCTTAGCGAATACCACCAGAAATTATCGCTCAAAGGCTCGGCACACGGGGGATACCCCGAAGGCATTGCCCCACACGGCGAAGGCCCCAAACGCCCATCAGAGGACCCCCCTTAGTCATGATAGCTCACCCGGGCTCAGCCCTCCTAGTGCCTACTTGCAAAGACAAGGTCATAACCCAAGAGTCCCGGAGTCCAACCCCGTACCACTCAAATGACCATCAAATAAGACTGTCTCATGTGCCTATGGATCCAATGCAACACAGTCTAAGATTACATGACTATACCTGAATGACTAAAGCACTCGAGTCTGTAATTGTCAATAATATGCAATAAAATGCATTAAGATGTAAACCATGAAATGGGACTCTACATCGAACCATTAAACCCGGACAAATGTCCACAAGACTCCTTTAAGCCAACACCGAGCTAAAATGCTCAAAATCCATTTGACCAATAATCAATGGTCCTCCAAGTAATGAAATGTCTTTAAACAACGTTTATGAAGACACATGTCTCAAAGACGAGATTAACCCAAAACTCCAGACGAGATGGGACTAAAGATTTTCCAAAGGGTTTATGAATGCAAATACACCAAAATGCATATAACATGAAATATACTCCATTTGTACAAAATCATCAAAGACGCATAAATCATGAAATAGATCTTACTTGTACAAAGTCACCAAGAATACGTAAATCATGCTATTTAGTTGCTAAAATGTTCAAACCCAATATAAGCATTTTAAGAGGTTAACACAACCCAAGTTTACCAAATATGAAAACTTATCAAAATACTCACACTTTGACGAATAACCAAGTAAAACATATTTTACTTCGAAATACCCAAAACTCATCAGTAGTTAACCATTTCATGTAAAATACTTTAAAATAAACATTTTGGCATGTACACCGTTTTCACAAATCAACTTGAACTCACCTTGCTAGATTTAGGCTAAATCTAGGTTTCACCCAACACGCTCTTTTGAAGGCCGTTTGAATCCTCAAGCCGAGAACTTCCAAAACCTAGATCCATACATACCAAACCACTTAGAAACATTTCCCAAACATTAAAAATACCAAGATCCTAAACAAGATCAAAACCCTAATTTCTCCAAAACCATCAAATCCGAGATTTGAGATATCGAACCTTAAGAAACCACCGATGGAGCATTTATAACCTTATTACAAGAAAACTTACCCTTGAAGACAAAGAGACTTCCGAGAACACCCAATCCAACACTTCAACCCGAGCTCCCAACCGTTGAACTTGATGAGGAAGATGAAGATGAAGGTTTTGTGGGTTATCATCCCAACTAGCTAGATGATTAGGAATCATGTGGTATGAAGAAGAAAAGCCTCCAAAATGGGTTAGGGTTCGGTTTTAGGGTTTGGGAGAGAAAAGGGAAGAAGATAGAAGTGAGAAATGAGAAAATAGGCTGAAATCCCGCACTTAACAGCACCTTTGTGCCCTGGTGTGACATTGCCCATGCGACATTGCCCAGGGCAATGTCGCTGGTCATAGTCGCTGGTATGTACCAGCTCGCGGTACACCCCCTGCGACTGTGACAGTGCGCCTGTGACTCGTCATAGTCGCCGGGCATTGTCGCGGGACCTTTCCGGAGCCCCGAAACTCGACCTTTTCGCTGCCAATACTCCCGATACCCCAAGGGACTTTAAACAATACATTTCCTAACAAAACCCCACTGTTTACAAGTCCCAGAAATGTCCGGGTGACATTTACTTACCGAAAATTACGGGTGTTACAATCCTCCCAACCTTAGAATGATTTCGTCCTCGAAATCTACATTTCTCATGAAACCTTACCCGCATAAGTACTTACGTTAAAGCATTTGCCAGCACCACTAACACGACTCTTGCACTGATACTCCCATCAACTGCCCCTCTTAGGCACATTGTACTCATAACCAAGCAAACACTTAACTCACCAAAATAACCTTTACCTATAAGGTTACGGTCAACTCCCAATCTTGGTTGGCAATTACTACCCCCAGGTAGTTTGTGACCCCAACTTTCCACCGATCGATTTCCTTCGGATCTACACAGCTCCGAACCCAACCTCAGAGATCATAACCAAACTTCCAAAATCCTCAGATTTCAACTGATCCATTCCCAATGTTGATAAAGTTGACCTCCTAAGGCGCACCAAAGCGTCCTTCAGGCAACTGGTTAATCCAGATTCGGCTGACATTCAACTCCGATCCAACATAAATCTCACGACATCCCTAAAGTAAAATCTTTATCACCACAGGAATGCTTAAACACCTCGATACTTAATCCTCAATACCCAGACTCCTTTCAAAATCCATCACTGAAAGGTCAATATTTTCCATAACCAACCGAGTTACATCCATACATTCCAAGATCCAATGACCTCAAGAAAACAAGTTGACGCCTAGGACTAAACGATGACCTCGAAAACGTGGACATCCCGCCCAAAATTCCATTTTAGACGAATTGTCGCACTAAGGTTGACACCTAACAGAGAGCTAAAATTTCAAATCTTACATCTCTAACCGACAGATCACCAAAATTTCCTTTAATCGCGGAACCCGCTAAGATGGTACACCAACCACATAAGCCATGGTGTTACACCGACGAGCAACCCACCAAGTCGAACTCAATTTAAGCGCAGATAATCACATACGACCTTATCCCGCATGATAACCGAAGTATAAAATCACCCCTTAATTAACTGGGAAGGCTTAAATCTACAATCTCCAATAATACAAACGTGCACAGATTCGAACACCCAAATCCAAAATTCAAGACTGACCGTAAGTCAGATCATCTGACGTTTCAACTCCTAAGGACTCCCTTAGTCCCTAATTACAACTCCTTTCATGGCAGGGGTTTAAATCTATAGGCTCAATGAGTTCAAGGTTTTTCAACTAGTACGCCAATTTGAAATTTATAAAACTTTCAAATACATAAGCTTTTTAACACTTAAACGTGCGGTGAAAATACACTATCGATCATTCGATAGGTTTCAAAATTGATTATCAACACAGCGCATATGAAACCATTTCCAAAACTCATTTGTTCAGTACTTAAGTTAATAAGGACAATAACAAAACACGCGCAACGATTTACCTATAATTGTGAAAATAGGTTCCTGCACCACCACATGTGCAATAAATATTTGTACAACTCCAAATGAGAGATTCACAAATTAACTTTAAAATTCTTAATCTTTAACCAAGAGACGTTGCAGCACAAAAGTATCAACAATCCCATATGCAACAGTTTATTTCCCCAAAGCCAGGTAAAAACGATGGAAATGCAAATAAGTTTCAAATCGAGTTTAAGCTTTGAGTCATACAGATAAACACATTTGACCAAATGAAACCATAGCGACATAAATATTGCTAATTTGTTAGATGCATTGCGGAGATTCCTAGTATTAAAAGTTAATGATTGAAACGTGCTCAGAACAAAAACTTTGCTTGAAACAGCGTAAACCCTTTTATACCACCACTCACACCAACACCATAATTTATTCCAAATGCAGAAAGTATGCAACGATTGACATTTGTATAAACATCAAAGATAAATTGCATGATGATGAAATTCCCAAAACAACATGTGGGATGACATCGATTATCAAAATCCATAAATTAACGCACACACTAATGCATGTACACACATCCCAAAGTTATCTACGCGACGCAAAAGTCGTACGATAAGACACCATAAACCCAACTGAATTTTTTTGTAAAACTCATTGGTGTGCAAAATGGGTACTAGTGACATATGGTAGGCTTAAGGCTAATGGGTTAATAAAATGAGCAAACGATGGCCTTTATCATATTTATTAGCATGTAAATATCATGTAGTCTTAAGGAGAGAGAAGTCAAGTTCTAGAGATACATATCTAGGAATGACGTAATCACACAAGAAGCGAAATTTGAGACTAATGTAAAATGTTTAGTCTATTAGGCTTAAGGTCTCACGGTGTTAAAGCTAGTTCAAGAGATTAGCAAACGTCTAACTTTGACCGGCATACTACCACTAATCAACTCTAAGTGCTATCAATCAAACTCAATCATGCTATATATGCCTCTAAACTCATCATCTTCAACACGCTAAAATCATGCGATGTCAAAATTTTCATTTCTCAACAGAGAGTATAAGACGACAATATGCCTAAAAACATTAAACTTCTAAGAGTTTCCCCTTTTTAATGCAATGAAAGGTAAAATGACACTTTTCAATAAGGTCTGCGTGAGACACGACGCTTTATATATTGCAATTTTAAACGCAATCAAAATTTAAAACTCAAGCACTTCTAAATTTACTTACGCGTCAAAAGAACCCGCATAACAATACTCCAAGAAGTTTAACAAAATTCGCACAACAAAAATCTCAAGAAATTCCGACTCAAAACATGGGATTAACTTTTCCTTTAAAACCATTGACATACGTGGAGGAGATCCAATGTCTAGGTTAAAATCTCATAGTTACTTGCCCAATACCCAAACGACATTAAAACATGGACATTACAATATCTAGAAATAGCGTTAAACACAAGGCGTGACTAAAGAGTATTCTGATAACAATTTGCACGCACGCGCAACAAAACGGTTTCATGCATGCTTAAGCTCACAGTTTAAAATCTGATGAGTGTTAAATGTTTTACCAAAACTTCGCCACATAACTCACTTTATGTTTTGAAAACGTGAAAAACAACTTATGCAAACTTATTTAGAAATAAGTCTTGGACATGGATTTAGTCGGCAAGCAACATCTTAGGACTGTGCTTCTCAATTCATACTATCGTCATTAGGATGTATCGAACATCTTAGAGTAACAAACCCACCAATTCGGTTAACCTGCAAACTCTTCTCGAAATAGAATTGGTTCAACAACTTATAGTTCTATTTCAATCAATAATTCTGACCCAAGATGGCCAACTTAATGCATTCATCGCACTTACCTATCGCTCCCAAGCGAGATTACTATAAACATCAACATTTCCTTAGATCACTTGCTTAGAAACTTTCTCACTACCCCAACGGTAATCCTACCAAGGTAGTTCAAGTATACACATGTAGCATGTAGGTTCACCATGACACTGTCCAGGTGCCAATATGAACGTACCGAACATGATCATCCTTGCGACTCTCGACAAGTTTCCCGTTTCTAGCGACTCGATCAATCCTCAAAATATCTTATCTTAGGGTACCTAATGTGCAACTTCACTTACAATCACTTATAAGAACTCTAGTTTGAGTCTAGGCATCCAAAGATCAATACCTAATTCTCTTAAACTTAAGCTCTGATACCAACTTGTAACACCCTTAAATATGAAGATAGCAACTTATTAAATTTTTTCTAAATACATCAATATTTACTTCGACTACAAACATAATTTAAGAGTTAACCTCAATACACACATTCATCCGATACATACAATATATGACAAGGACGGGTGCTACTAAAACCGAATACAATTACTTTCTCCAACCTGCGGAAGACTTCACCAACAACTTACTCTTGCATAAAGCTAAGGCTTAACTCTTCATGAGGCTACTAGAGTCCGAACCCCCAACTGAACCTGATGCACATGCCGACAAATAAAAGGTTAGGCTTAACGCCTAGTGAGCTCAAGAGTTTTAGCATGAATGAATATATCTTTAAAAAAAGGAATTCAGTTTTAAAGCAAGATCCTTCGAAATATTATACTTCAAAATGGAACGACACATTTTCCCATAATATGCACTTTTAAAGACAATGCTCCCAAACACACATTTCTTATAAAACGATGCAACCCATAACTCGCCCAAACGGGGTCATATTTCAATACTCACATTTATGAAAATGTAAATAATACTTCATAATCCAAAACACCCTAAAACACGGGTGGGACATAATACTCGACCCTTAAGTAACGGAAAACAATCCATGTAACTATGATACGCCATTAAAACACGGAATTGAGACGTAATACTCACGCGACCATGAAATGGAATGAAATCCAAGTATTAGAGCATGGACAATTAAATATCCAAAATACCGCGGGCCGACAACGGGGGATACCCGTATCCGTTGAGAGCGGAGGAACACAAAAGTATGCCACTCAAACAACGTTGTCGCATGACACTTCACGACACGAATGCCCAAGTGTCCCTACGACTCCTTGACAAGTATCACCCAAGAGACAGCTGACCTTAGCGAATACCACCAGAAATTATCGCTCAAAGGCTCGGCACACGGGGGATACCCCGAAGGCATTGCCCCACACGGCGAAGGCCCCAAACGCCCATCAGAGGACCCCCCTTAGTCATGATAGCTCACCCGGGCTCAGCCCTCCTAGTGCCTACTTGCAAAGACAAGGTCATAACCCAAGAGTCCCGGAGTCCAACCCCGTACCACTCAAATGACCATCAAATAAGACTGACTCATGTGCCTATGGATCCAATGCAACACAGTCTAAGATTACATGACTATACCTAAATGACTAAAGCACTCGAGTCTGTAATTGTCAATAATATGCAATAAAATGCATTAAGATGTAAACCATGAAAAATGGGACTCTACATCGAACCATTAAACCCGGACAAATGTCCACAAGACTCCTTTAAGCCAACACCGAGCTAAAATGCTCAAAATCCATTTGACCAATAATCAATGGTCCTCCAAGTAATGAAATGTCTTTAAACAACGTTTATGAAGACACATGTCTCAAAGACGATATTAACCCAAAACTCCACACGAGATGGGACTAAAGATTTTCCAAAGGGCTTATGAATGCAAATACACCAAAATGCATATAACATGAAATAGACTCCATTTGTACAAAATCATCAAAGATGCATAAATCATGAAATAGATCTTACTTGTACAAAGTCACCAAGAATACGTAAATCATGCTATTTAGTTGCTAAAATGTTCAAACCCAATATAAGCATTTTAAGAGGTTAACACAACCCAAGTTTACCAAATATGAAAACTTATCAAAATACTCACACTCTGACGAATAACCAAGTAAAACATATTTTACTTCGAAATACCCAAAACTCATCAGCAGTTAACCATTTCATGTAAAATACTTTAAAATAAACATTTTGGCATGTACACCGTTTTCACAAATCAACTTGAACTCACCTTGCTAGATTTAGGCTAAATCTAGGTTTCACCCAACACGCTCTTTTGAAGGCCGCTTGAATCCTCAAGCCGAGAACTTCCAAAACCTAGATCCATACATACCAAACCACTTAGAAACATTTCCCAAACATTAAAAATACCAAGATCCCAAACAAGATCAAAACCCTAATTTCTCCAAAACCATCAAATCCGAGATTTGAGATATCGAACCTTAAGAAACCACCGATGGAGCATTTATAACCTTATTACAAGAAAACTTACCTTTGAAGACAAAGAGACTTCCGAGAACACCCAATCCAACACTTCAACCCGAGCTCTCAACCGTTGAACTTGATGAGGAAGATGAAGATGAAGGTTTTGTGGGTTATCATCCCAACTAGATAGATGATTAAGAATCATGTGGTATGAAGAAGAAAAGCCTCCAAAATGGGTTAGGGTTCGGTTTTAGGGTTTGGGAGAGAAAAGGGAAGAAGATAGAAGTGAGAAATGAGAAAATAGGCTGAAATCCCGCACTTAACAACACCTCTGTGCCCTGGTACGACATTGCCCAGGGCAATGTCGCTGGTCATAGTCGCTGGTATGTACCAGCTCGCGGTACACCCCCTGCGACTATGACTCGTCATAGTCGTCGGGCATTGTCGTGGGACCTTTCCGGAGCCCCGAAACTCGACCTTTTCGCTGCCAATACTCCCAATACCCCAAGGGACTCTAAACAATACATTTCCCAACAAAACCCCACTGTTTACAAGTCACATAAATGTCCGGGTGACATTTACTTACCGAAAATTATGGGTGTTACATCAAGGTTGTGTCTAAAGCATGAAAATGTGTTAGTTCAAACAATTCTTGAGAAATAGGTTCTATAATATCAATGGCACAAAGATAGGATACATCACTTGGAAAATGCATGGCTTCAAAGATATTAAAATGAATGGTATTATCATCGAATTCCATAGAAAGTGTGCCATTGTGAACATCTATCTTTGTTTTTGAAGTTTTCAAAAAGGGACTTCCTAAAAAAATGGATGTGGATTTAGGATGAGAATCCTCCTCCATATCAATGACATAAAAATCAGCAGTGAAAACAAGCTCATTCACTTGAACCAATAAGTCATCTAATACCGCTTTTGGGTGTACCATGGATCTATTGCCCAATTGAATGACCACCCCGGTTTCTTGTAAGGGGCCTAAATTTAAAGTCTTAAAGATAGAGTATGGTATCACATTGATAGATGAACCTAAATCAAGCATAGCCCTATTGACAATAACATTCCCCAATTTGCAAGGAATGGTGAAAACACCGGGCCCTTTGTACCTTGGGGGTAGTTTCTTTTAAAGCACGGTTGAAACATTCTCGCTCATATTAATCGTCTCATTACCCTAAGTTTTCTTTTGTTAGTGCACAATTCTTTTAAAAACTTGGCGTAACGAGGGACTTGCTTGATTGCATCTAAAAGAGGGATATTCACCTCAACCCTCCTAAAGGTTTCTAATTTTTTTTTCTTCTTGCTAGACATTTGAAAACGTGTAAGAAAGGGTGGTGGAATTACCTATGCCTTTCCACTTACATCAATAGATGATTCCGGTAGTTTCTCACTTTGAATCGGTTTTGGATTTACCTCCTCTTTCTCCACTTCTCTACTCTTTGCCAACTTTGGTTCTTCTAGCTCTTTTCCACTCCTCAAGACAATTGCACCTACATTTTGTTTCGTGTTTGTTTTCGTTTGGGAAGGTAGTTTTCTTTGAGATTCCAATCGACTCACGGAAGTAGCAAGTTGTGTCATTTGAGCACCCAAATTTTGAATACTCACTTCCGTTTTCTGTTGGAATTGAAGAGTGTTAGTAGCTAAAGTTTTGACAATGTCTTCAAGAGACATACCTGGGCCACTAGAAGTAGCTTGATTCGGATTGAAGGGTGCTCTTTGCTGAAATTGTTGTTGTGGCGACCTTTGCACAAAATTCTGAAATTGAGGGGGCCTTTGGTTGCCAAAGTAGTTGTTGAAATATCTTTGTTATTGTGGCTGACCTTGAAAACCTCCTATAGCATTCACATCTTCGGCCATCACCAACACATCTTCTTGAAGTTGTGGGCACTCATCGGTTGGATGGCATATCGGTAAACATATCCCGCAAGCTTTCACCTGTACTTTTCCTACTACAAGTTGTTTCACCATATTAGTAAGATCATACAAACGACTCTCAATACTCGCAACATTTACCTCATTCTCTTTTAATGGCTCTCTCCTTATGTCACTCCTCACACTGAAATGTTGGGAATTTTCGGCCATAGTAGTAATTAGAGCTCTAACCTCAATTGGGGTCTTGTTAAACATGGCCCCGCCACTTGCAGCGTCAACCATTTTTCTATCCATCGGGAGGAGACCATTATAGAAATATTGAAAAAACAATTATTTTGAGATTCCATGTCGTGGGCAACTCACACAGAGATGTTTGAATCTCTCCCAATATTCATGGAGAGTTTCAACATCTCCTTGCTTAATACTACGGATCTCTCTACGAAGGTTAGCGGCTCGGGAGGCGGGAAAGAATTTGTCTAAAAATAGCCTCGCCATTTGGTTCCACGTCTTTACCGAATCCGGGGGGGTAACGAGTATAACCAATCCGTAGCATGGTCCTTTAACGAAAAAGGAAAAGCCTTTAACTTTATAAGGTCCTCCGTAACCTCAGTAGGTTTCATGTAAAGACAAACTATGTGGAATTGCTTCAAATGCTTATTAGGATCCTCATTCTCTAACCCGTGATAGGTAGGTAAGAGATGGACTAAGCCAGTCTTAAGAACAAAATTTTGATTACCTGTCGGATACATGATACAAATTGGAGTTTGAGCAACATCTTGGGTTGCTAATTGACGTAGTACCCGCTCTTCTCCTTCAGCCATATTGACCTTCGGCCGAATCGCTCGATAGGTCAATATCTTGTCAGATATTTACCCTTGGTGACGAAGTTCCCTCACCTAACTTCTTTTGAAGTTTGACTTGTTTTGTCAGTTGCTTCGCGGTCCGTTCGATTTCTAAATCAAGTGACAAAGGTGAACCGTCTTGGCAGAAATGGTTAAATGCACCGAGTCCCCTGTAACGGCTCCAAAAATTTGACGGATGTCAAGTCCACCAAATAATAGATTCCAACTATCGACTAATTACAACCAAAATTGTAATAGCGGTAAGTCGGGTCGAATCCACAGGGGCTCGGTTTTTAACTTATTATTGCCAAATAATTCAAGTACAAGAACAAATAATTAAAAACCACAAGGGTTGTGGTGTGGTGGTAAAGGCTTGGGGAGTTCATAGCGCTCAACCCGGGTTCGAGTCCCACTCGCAGCACTTGTGGCCACTGAGAATAAACTCAGGGCTGCACGCTTTAGCAGTTGGGCCAAAGGCCCTAATTGCCAGGGATTAGTCTGGGCCATAGGCCCAGGATACCCTTTCAAAAAAAAACAAATAATTAAAATTAAATACGAAAGGTGGGGGGTTGGATTTGTTTAACTAGAGTAAACATGCAATTATAAGCTAATTAAATACGATAAAATAAAACCCAACATTAGTTCGACTTCGATTAAAATGTTGGCACCTATCATTGATCCCAAAAACGTAAACATAGTGAACGAACCCAAGTTGATTATAGTCGTTAACAAGCTCTAACAACCTTTATTTTTCCTTAAATTTACACCGGTTCAAATAAGCTCTTCAACCGGATCTTAATTACAAACAAGAAATTAAATAAGCCATCAAGTTCTTAGGTGTGATTAGCTTTAGCGGACTAGAAAAAATATCAACTCAAAACCATAAGCTCGTAACCTCGTCTTATAATTGCTTTGAACACAAGATTTCAAGAATTCGATTCGGAAACCTTATTGAGACCAAATGAAATCAATTATTACTTCATCAAAATTCCAAGACGATTATGTATCTAGATTTTGACTAACAATTTTCCATGATAGATTCAACTAATTGATCAGACCAATTGAAAACGCAAACGAAATTGACATTGAAAACACAAATCAAGCAAATAGGTTTATCCCAAACGATTACAATGGAATCTGAAAGTGTAAACAATCAAAATCTAACCAAACTAATGTTGGAATGAAAAGATTTAGCTTCACATAGCTAAACCTAAGTTACCAATTCGAAATAGTTCAAGAATTTACCGAAATTGAGACGAAATTGATGAGAAATCTCTCCAATCCTCTCTCTACTTGTTGATGCGTTTTTTGCTTCTTGGTTCCAGAAATCGATTCCCTCTAAATTTGCCGTTTTTATCGAGCCTTTATACTCCCAATTGAAAACCACTTGATAAAAAAAACGTGGTTGCTCAATTTTAGACGCATGCGACTTGGTCACTTGGCTGCGTTTTTTGTCGCACAATAGCTGCCCAAAACAGTGTCTAAGACGGGTTAGAAGCGACTTAACCCGACGGAAACTCGCGCCTTCAGGTTTGGATAGCATCGAAACAGTGTATAATGCGGCTCTCCTTTGCATTTCTTTCTTTTCTTTCTTCTTTCGTTTGGGCTACAACATGGGCCTTATAGCATCTCATCCAAGTTTCTTCTCCTTTTTGCAGGAAAAGTGTATGTGGGATGAAACAAAAAGCCCATAATTAAAATTACTTTTCTTATTCTTTTTAATCAATTGAAACAAAAGAGCAAACATAAACCAATGGAATGAAATTAAGCTTAGAAACTCACAATTTAGAGGTTAATTTGACAATAAGAAAAATATAAATAAAGCATTTATCAATTAAGAATCAGAACATGTTACATTTTTTTATACAATTTACTAATTAAAATAACACCTCAAGAATTATATATAAATAATGTTGTCCAAGAAACTTTCTTATTACTTCGCTACCCGTAATCCTTTCAAAGACTTTTATGTTAATCTGTAGAAACGTCATTTTATCCTCTTCACAACTAACACATTTTCCAAATTAATTGAACCATGCAAAGCAATACCATGGAAATTAATTTATATACTTAATGATATATATAGGATAGTAATTAAATGAGGACCGTAAAAAGGTTAAGGACCGTAGGGACTAATCTCAATCATTAAAGCATTTTAATTAAAGGTTATTAAACAAGGTGGCATTTTTATAATATTAGTGAAAGTTTTGAAAGTCTAAAGGGTAAACTTGTAATTTAAGATTTTCTCGCAAAACAATCTCCAAGTTTACCCTTCAAATTTTGATTTCAATTCCTCCCAATGTTTCATTTGTCGCCCAACACGCCTTCTTCATCGTAACCCCCCTCGGATTTCACCTTTCGATCGACGGAACCAGGTAAACTTCAGAATTGATATGTTCCATCAATCACAATCGCAATCACAACTGCGTTCTGCGTTTCGTGTTATTGAAGAGAGCCATTTGGATCATTCTGATCATAGTGTTGGGGTTCAAGAAGGGAATGATGATATCAACCTGGAGATGGAATTTGAACGGCAAAGAGATTTGTTTCCAAATGTTTATAGGATGTAAATCGATCAATAATCCATTTGAGGTTCTAGCATCTCCCATGGATTAGAATGTGACGAAGACGGTTTAGATAATCTAATCAACTATTACAATACTAGATGGGTTTATGATTTTGTTCAAAATAAATTTTTTGTTTGATTTCATGAGGTGAAATAACATGTAGACGAAAATTGTGTTTGTTTTCATGAGATGAAATAACATATATACAGAACTTGTGTTTGATTTCATGAGGTGAAACTGATTACTGATAAAAATTGTATTTGATTTCATGTGGTGAAATAACATATATATGAACATTATATATGTTTGGATTTCATGAGGTGAAACTAATTACTGATAAAAATTGTATTTGATTTCTTGTGGTGAAATAACATATATATGAACATTATGTTTGGATTTCATAAGGTGAAATATCGTACTTATGCTCGTGCCATATTAAAAAAATTCATAATATTATTCTTACTTTTTATATCAGGTTTCAGAATTATTCAAGAATTTTGCAGCTCATATATGTAATTAGAGGTGTTCATCTAAACCGCCAAACCGCATAACCCGCCCATACTGCATCGCACCGCACCGCAAAGTGTGGTTTAGAACTTCCGCGGTGTGGTTTGCGGTTTTGAGTTATCAAACCGCGGTTCAAACCGCACCGCACATTATATATATGTATATATTTTTAATTTTATATATTACACACACATATATGTGTATATAGAATAATTGCAATATTTATATAATATGTATTTATGAATCGGACATAATGAATATTTTTATTTTTTGGACCACGATCACGTTATCATAGATTTTAAAATGAATTTTTGATCTTATAATTATTGAATTGTAGGTGTAAAGTGCGTAAGGTACAAACCGCATAAACCGCGTCGCATTTTGCAGTGCGGTTTGGTGCGGTTTGAGGTATATGCGGTGCAGTTTGCGGTTTTGCCTTAAACCGCACCAAACCGCACCGCGAACACCCCTATATGTAATAACTGCAACTTGTTTGATTAGTGGAAGTTTGGGTGAGTAATTGGCTAAATCCCAAAGTAGGAGGGGCCTAGCTGTTAAATTGAATAAAGTGGGTTAAAAACCCTAATCCCAAAGTCGCCTACTCATTTTACCACTCTTGGAGGCTATCGAAAGCAAGAAGGACTCTTTGTGTGAGAGATTGGAGTTAGAAGGAGAAATCAAGGGAAGCTAGAGGTTTGGGAGGGAATTCTTCTTCATTCCTGATCAAGGTAATCTCCATTCCCTATCTCGTACCCTTGCTGTAGATAGATTTCTTGATAATCAATCTTTTATGATTTCTTGGTGTGTAAAAAGAGGGGGGGGGGGGTAAGGCATCTTTAATGATTGATTGAAAATGGATTATAATGAAGATTGGTAGGTGTGGATTGGGATAAAATGATTAATGTTATAACCCTTATTTGTTTGTTATTCAAATCTTACCTTGGATAAGATTTATTTTTGGGAATCTGAGTTTTGGGGTTTGCATCAAAACCCTTAATTGCCAATCGTCTGGTTTTGAGTGTCGGGGAACCCTGGAGACGGGTGACCCAGGAATCAGCATGGAACCGGGGGAACCCGAGAGTCGGGTGACCCCGGGAGTGGGGGAGTACCGGAGGAGGCCCGAGAAAGGTGAACCCCTGGAGACGAGGTGAACCAGGGTCGAACCCGGGAGAACCCGGGAGTCGGGGTTGGGCCTAGAACAATCGGGAGTCGGTATGCCCCGGGAGTGGTGTGTACCAGGGGAGACCCGGGTGTTGTGAACCAAAGGAAGGCCCGAGCGGTGTGGGCCGGGTGTAACCAAACGGCACGGGCCGGTTGTGGTCATGTGTGGGTTTAGATTTCAATAGGAGTCATAGCTTACTTTTATGCTTTTTCGTAATTTTTAGGTAAACGGTGAAGCTAAGTCGGGAAGTGTAAGTAGGAAAAGCCTTAGCAAGAACGACAGGTGAGTTTTTCTAACCAAACTTTATTGATGTCGATGCAATATTTTTATATATGCGAGGTTTGTTGAACGCAATAATTGTCTATCGTTATTGAATTGTTTGAAATGTATGCATACATTGTTAGTGAGCTATGGCTTAAGTCGAGGGGTGTTTCCCGCATATGCCATTTAGGGGGGGGGGGGTGTCCCAATTAAGGCAATGTGAGTCAAACACGCTGTCACCTTCAGGTGGCGGTAGTGTGCGCCAGAATGTGTTTTGAAAGTGTGAATGTTTTACTAAAACTGAATTATTTTATTTTATTATAAAGCGTTTCTTTGATTGCTTTAGTTGAACTGTTGTTAGAGGGGACTCACTAGACCTTTGGTCTAACCCTCGCTCTTTCAAAACTAAAACATTTTCAGGTAGGCGTGAAGTAGGAAGTTCGGGTAAAGAAAAAGAGAAGGTGTGAGCTGGAGCTGATCTTAGAAGACTTCCTTATTAGTCATTTTATTTCTTGTATTCTAAGTTGTGTACTAGGTTCACTTTCCGCAAACCTTGAAATTTAAATATCGCCTTTGGGGTCGTTTTGGCATTGATTATATTAATTTCACTTATGCTTATCTTCTGTGAGTTTGAGTTGTTACAATATATGCAGACACTCTTATTGTAATGTATACACCATTAATAGCCCTAGTACAATTGAAGTTTCAAAATGAAGAACATTCTCCTTTTGAAACCCATGCTTCTTTTTTGATCATGTCTGTTGTTGCATTAACCATAGCCACACTCACTTCAAGGATATTAATTTATATAAGTGGTCATTTGCAAATCTCGATGACAAAACACTTCTCCCTTATACATTACATGATCCTAAAAGTTGTTTATTTGCTTCTCGGGAATTCTTGCACCCCTCTCGCTCATGCTAACGTTGTTCATTCCTCCCGATCTCAATTGGATTCGATATCTGATCATAGGTACAATCTTTGGAGTCGTAGTTGGATGTAACATTTGTGGCTACATAAAGTTACTTGACAAAGAAAGATTAATGTAACTCAAAAGCTCGTCAAGTGGTCCAAAGGGATGAGGTGTCACTGTATTCAAGAGAATTATTCGAGAATCCTAGAAAGCATTCTTTCTACAAAGGTTCTATTATATGATTACCATATGTAGGTTTTATAATTTAGGAGGATGTTGAAGCTTTGTACTTGTTACCAATTGCAATCAGTATATGTAATATTCATAATAAGATAATAAAAAGAATGTTAGATTGTATCCTTTTACAATAAATTTACTTCCATTTAGCTCAGTTGGCAGATGGGTGGGACAAGGTCACGGGTTCGCTTCCAGCCCCCCATTGAGTGAGCCAAAAAATGCCCCCTCACATTGGTGTACTTTGAGGCGGGTTTTGCGTGGGGCCGGTTATCAACTTTTTGCCCAAATTTACTTCCTTCCAAATTATCATAATGACTAGCATAAATTGTAGCAAAATATAACATTATTTATCCCGATCTATATTTTGTGTAACCTTATATCTTTATGAAACAAAATATAACTTGTATATAGAAAAACACTATCAAACTTTTTTATTTAAAATATTTTATCGAACGGGCCGCAAAAATCCCACTTAAACTGCCCCTGACTTATCTATATTGCGCTTAAAGAGCAATCTCGCTACCGGATTTCTTTCTGACAAATAAATCATGGCTCAAGGAACTCCAGCTGGCATGAAATGCCAAAGTTCCGGTGATCACAATAGCGACATATAGGTCCGTCGCTGATAGGGACCAATTTTGTTGTGATGGGGCCCCACCGGCTCCCTTGATTCTAAATATTACCAAACATCCTATAAAACACAACTATTTTTTTTATAACCATTGTTATTCGAACCAATCTTTGAAACCCTTAAGTCAACAACCAGATAAACCCTCAAATTATCCTTTAAAGAATTTATATTGGTAACATCCAAGTAGATCAATTGAGTCACACCTCTTCTATTAACCAACTTTCTTGCTACCAAATACCTCATATCTAATTACCAAGAGTAAATTACAATAACTATTCATGTGGTTTACCAAAACTCTGATATCGTTGCTATAATTTTGAAATTACACTGATGGTTGCAATGTTTAGTATTTTGTTATGCTTTGGGTCCCTAGCTCAAATATCAATTATTAGGCGTCGTTAAGTGTCTCATGTGAGAAGTATCTCTGACATTTGCAATACTTTTTATTAAAAAAATTAGGACAAGCCTATAAAACTAATGTAAAATCATCTAAAACATTTAAGAAAACAAAACCCAACCCTTTCTCCTCATCTTCATCACCATCACCATCATCACTACCCCTCAACCCACAACATAGTCTCTCTTTTCCCACATTTTCAACCTCTGAATATTGCACGGGTTGTGATTAGGGGTGAACATGATATGGTATCATGTTTTTTTTTCTCAATACCATGTACCAACCAATTATAATTTGTACGCAAATATTTATACCATGTACCAACCAACTCTACTTGGTACCACTTAATTGGTACCAATTTTTTTCGGTTGATACATGTTGGTACTGTTTTCTACCAACATCTCAAATGTTGAAGTTATAATGGGCTCCAATAAGTTAAATAATAGATATAGAAAATGCATTAGAGCGTCCTTTGAGGATTGATTGCAGATTCGCATGGTTGTGTACTCATGTAGAGGTGTGCTCGTGTGGTCTTCGAACGGTGGAAGTGTGGATTGTGGAGGTTGGAGGCATGCATTGAGGAGAGGATGAGTTGAGGAGTTACTGAGTAATGAGTTAGGGTTGCTATGAGGAAACATGCATGAGTAGTTAATATACTAAACAATAAAATGTTAATTTGATAAATTCCTCAAAAATAAAATGAATTAACAATTAAATATAATTCATTTAATTGATTTTTTACTTAATAAATAAATAAATATATATATATAAGTCGGTACGGTACGGTATTACAGTAGTAGGTGACTTTCAATACCACGTACCAACCAAGTTTATGAAGTTGGTATGGTACTACCAACCAATTTAATTGGTACGGTTGGTAATGCAATTGGTTGGTTTGTTATGGTACAAATTTGATACCCTAGTTGTGATGGGGTGTCGGAAAGGAGGGAACGTCGATGCTCAATTGCTCATGTACGTTAATTTAGGTATTTCTAAAATCTTGTAAATACATGTACATGTACGTTATAAACGTGTAATTTACAGGATCATTTAATAAATGCTTATTTGTTAATGTTTATCTTGTTACTTACCTTACCAGGTGGAAATAGAAAATGTTAATTTTTTTAATTTACTCCGATCACCAAGTAGTATGAAGATAGAATTCAAACACCAATGCAATACAAAATAGATACCAAGCTTACATAGACAATGATCTTTTAAAGACGTGACATTAATGTCGGATTCTTTGATTATTAATACACTAGGTAAATGCACCGCGCGATGCGCGGTGTAAACAAATGTTATGTATGTAAATACGACAAATTTTGTTAATTTATGAACTTATTATATTTGAACTTATCTATTATATAGCAGGAGAAATTAATGTTTGTCGAATTTAAAAGTAATCAAACCAACAAAATCTATTTTATAAAATTCAAAAAATATTGTAAATCAACCATAGACATTTAGACGTTTGTTGTTGAAGATCATCATAAACATATCTTGTACTTAGTTGAAAGTGGTCGGTAATTGTCTTTGCTTTCAATAATCTCAAACTTTTTAGACAATATAGAACATCTCCTTCACTCTCTCTCCTCTTCCTTCTTATATATATATATATATATATATTATATAACGTAGTCATCGTGATCATTTTTTCAAGTCTTTTAACAAATAATACTCTATAACATTAAAAAAATTATTAAATAAATTAGAACAATGATTCCATCATCAAATTAATTGTTACCTATACTAAAATAATAAAAAGACTAAATTTATGGTAACATTTTTATTTAAAAATGCAAATAAACATCAAAATATACGTGAAAATAGAAAATAAATAATAAAAAACAATTTGTGTTTTAAATAATAGTTTTCATTTATAACCATTGTTACTTTAATAAAATAAAATAAATGAAAAATAAATATATTTACTTAATAAAGTTTTGATTTATAATCATTGTTAGATTACTAAAAAAATATGACATTGTTAGCTTATTCAATAAAAAAAGTACTATATTAATTATTTTTCATTTAATAAAAGTTTTGATTTATAAACATTGTTAGGTTAGCAATTAATATAAAATTGTTAACTTAATAAAAAAAAAAAAAATACAACATTACATATTTTTAATAAAAGTTTTGATTTATAAACATTGTTAGGTTAGCAACTAATATATAATTGTTAACTTAATCAAAAAAAAAAAAATACAACATTACATATTTTTCATTTAATATAAGTTTTTATTTATAAACATTGTTAGATAGTAATAATATATGTTTATTAGATAAAAAGGAGGTATGTTTATTTGGAAAAAATGAAAAAAAAATAGATAAATAAGAGTAATATTGAAAGTAATAAAGAAAATGAAAAGGTATAAACATTTAATGTGTGATTTTCATTTAAAAAAAATTTCAAAATTACCACAAAATTTTAAGGCATCAATGAAGGTTTCTCCTTCACTCTCTCTCATAGTCCTTCCTTTATATATACTAGTGTGTTGCACCGTGCGTTGCGCGGTGACAAATACTTTTTTTAGTAAATTGTGTTTAGGCGATATGATATGCGTTAATTGATCATCAATCAAATGCAATGTAATACAATGAATGTATATGAGCATGTTTTAGATGTAAATTATTTTGACATAATGCAACCTAGATAGTTCTCTAATCTCATATATTTTGGTTAAATAGTGTCATAATTGATCTAATTCATACAAATTACAATGGAAATTTTCTAGAACTCAACCTGAAGTTTTTAGAAAACAAATTTTACTTAAAACAAAAAAATTAATTGCATGGGAAAGACATACATACCCAACAATATCCTAAGTGTTTTGGGAAGAACATTAACAACGAACATAGCCATCTACTTTTTTGTATCTAATTACCCCAAAATCATATCCCTATATGTAACTAATGAATGGAAAAAAAATAGAACATATACATTGTTATTGTGGATCATTTCATAACCAAACCTTAATAACCCAATATACGCATGTCATCGATCTAATACTTTGTCACCCCAGTCTAATCCACAGTTTTAACATTTCTCAAAACAGGGCCATATAGAGCTCATATACAATATCACCAATCATATTTATATTGCGATGCATGTTTTCTTTTGTTTTTCTATGTTTTACTTTTTCCTATTCTTTCCGTATTTTTAATTGTATATGCTTAGGAATGTGAAAAAAGATCTCATGTTTTATTTGTTCCTATTCTTAGTTTTGTTGTCTTTTCATTTGTAGGTATTTCAAAACGTGAAAAAATATCTTAGGGCACTTTTATGTATTAATTGTTGTGTTGCAAAAAGACTTGTACATGTATATAGCTTTAGCAATCTAATCATCAACGACCAGAACCACATCACCAACAACAACCGACACATCAACTTTTGCAACAACTGACATCAATAAAACAACATCCAAAGTAACAACACCACTAACACAACAAACAAAACCAATACCTAATATTTTTAGAATTCAGTACCAGACTCATTTACACCATCAGTTGAGGGCCTTGAGGCCTCTTCGATCAACGTAGTTAATTTGCTAAAAACCCAACAATATCTCATCATGAACTTCATTCACGGGGAAGACAAAAATATGGGTAAAAATAACAACCACAACGTCAACTATAACATCGATCTTCATAGATACCAACACCATCATGTCTTTAAATAACTATTTGATAGCACAAAGATCTCAATAGCAAACTCTTTAACATCAATTTGCAAGATATTGAAACAAATATATACAAAAAAAAATATCGTCAAGTAATTATGATATCTCACTCGATGAATTCTCAAGAATGAAAAAGAAAACTTGGTTCTTTAATAGAGCGATGAAATATAAAAGCATAGACGATCTGATGACAATTCCAGAAACTGGGATTTATAGTTGCCACACCTATATAGTATATACGTTGGGAGAAGGCGGTGAAATGGTAAATGGCCTAGAGAGAGTGACTTTAGCGACAAGCCTTTTTCACAATGTTCCTAACTTACGCCATTTCTTAAGAAAGAAGGTGTAATTGTGTGAGTATTAAAGGAAAATATGAGATATGGAAGATTTGATTTGTGATTGAAGAACTTGTAGCCAAATTGATTTATGAGTGAGGTTGTGGGCAAACTGATTTATAATGGAGGTTGAGGAAGCTAGAAGGCATATATGGCAAATGAAAAGTTTGGAGTTAAACCTAAAAACATAAATGAGAATATACAAAATTACCAAAAGAACCCACTTATAAGCACATGCATAGTTTTCATATGGGGACTTTTATGTCTTTAACATATTAAATCTATTAAAAAAATCAAAAAAATGAGAACATTTCTACAAAGAATCCTCATCCAACAACTTGCCACATCATTCCTATGGTTTCTACTTTTATATATATAAAAGATAAAAGATATATTGATGATTATTTAAAAGTAATCTTAACCCTCATATTAACAAAGGATTTATAACTTACATTAATTATGTGTGTCATTTATTATTAATTAATATTCAATTAGGTATCAGTATGAATATAATCATTTATAATTTATTATTAAAATATATCTTTTATAATAAAAAATATTAAAATTTACTCAAATTTAAATAGTTTAGACAAGTAAACATTACAAAAACCAAATCTATATACGTGTTTAATTTTAATAAATATATGTATCTAAATTGTATAATTTTATTTAAAATATAATAAACAACACAATAAGTTAAAATAAAACAGTATAATTCATTAATATAATATATATAAATTAATAAAATAAAATATGGTATCCAAAAATGTTTGTAGGCATTTGCTAATCCATTAATTTTTCGAATGGATGTATCCTTAAGATGGATCAAAGGATCGATAAAAGTCCAAATTTGATTAGGGGT
Source organism: Arctium minus (assembly GCA_954870635.1). Taxonomy (NCBI): domain Eukaryota; kingdom Viridiplantae; phylum Streptophyta; class Magnoliopsida; order Asterales; family Asteraceae; genus Arctium; species Arctium minus. The sequence continues at coordinate 193,700,962 of OX941080.1, forward strand.
AAAGTCAATACGGTAGACATAAATTAATTGTGTTGATTCGGGGAATGATACATATTTTTTCAAATTAAATCGACATTAACATTTAAAACGCATATATGTTGTCTTGAAAACGAGATTAAAAGGGTGATTTTAAAGATAAATGGACAATGAATAAAAGTTAAGAAGAAAAATAATACAATCAAATGAGAGAGAGAGAGAGAAAAAAATTATCAAAAAACTGCAAGTAAAAAAAATGAAAAACTAAATATTTTGAATTAATCCAACACCCAGAAAAAAGTAAAAGACCGACTCGACCAATCATGCTCATGCCAGTGGAGAATTAAACGTATGACGTTTAATATTACGTCACCCACCCACATTGCTCATGCCACTAGAAAACTACAAATATTACGCTTATAAAAAGGATCATAAAACAAATTAATCCTTTTTTTTGTTAAATTGTACACAATAACCATCATATTCATGAAACACGTCTCCATTCGTGATGTGTTTCGCGGATTGTATCGAAAAGGCTCAAGGGCACCATATTCTAGGAGCCCAGAAGCCCATGGCCGTCCCCCAGGACCGCCCGGAGCCCACGAGTGAATCAAAAGTTGTGGAAGCACACAGTATAATAAGAAGTAGAAATTCTTTACGAACTTCGAGTTCAAGTAATAACATTCTTGAATAATCAAAATTACTTCGATATCTCTTTTTTGGTTGTTGATTCCTAGGTGTAGTGCTTCTTCCCATTTCAAAAATTCCATGATCCCTTCCCTTCCCAAACATGAATCGAGTTCTAATTTGAATGTTACATATGTAACTTTTATGAAGTTTCATTTATTTTTCTACTTCTTCAATTTTTACTTTATATACAAAAAATATTGATAAATCAGTAATATTTTAGTTAAAATACATTCTATATTCATTAGTTTTTACTTTTTCTTTTATCAATTCTAACTTATATATTTTACAAATATGTTTTATAGATTTATTAAAACAAGATAGAATGGATAAACAGTAAGTTAGTCAATAATTCAAGTTCTTATTCAATCACCTATAAAAACTTGTAACTGGACAAAAAACTATGTCTCATAGTGGAGATTCTTATAAAAACCTCAACAAACCTCTATTGTGAATATTCTAATAGTTTTGAAATCTAAAAATATAGATATGACCATTTGTATGGATGGTAATTTTTTCATAAGGTACTATAACGTCTTATGGAAGATTGGAATAGCAATAGCCCGTCCTCTCCAAGAATGGTTTTGATATCATCAAAATTTTAACAATATCTTGACGAGTACAATTACAATCTAAATTTCAATTTGTATTTTGATGATGTATTTTAAAGCAATTCAATGATCGTTTTTGACATACGTGTTAAAAAATATATATGACTTTAAAAAATATTCAAACTCATTTTAAATATATTGATGATATTTTTCTAATGATATACTTTGAAAGAAAAAATACATATTTTTTAATGTATTTTAATAAAATATTAATTATTAATTAAAAAAATATGCTAATTGATAAGGGTGTGTAGTGAAAACTGAAGGTCGGCAAGTAAAAATGAAAATTTATAAGGGTCTATATGTAACATTTGTTCTAGAGACTCTAAAAATAAAAACAAAGAGTCTAAAAAGGTCGGCAAGTAAAAATGAAATAAATGAAATTTTGTAAGGTCTATTATGTAACATTTGTTTTAGAGACTCTAAGAGCATCCACAGTGTACGAGTTTTTCACCGAACTTTTTCATAGTTTTTTTCTTACACATTATTGTCACATCAACAACTTAAAAACCTTTTTCATTATTTTTTAAATTATTCAGGGTCTCACTCTTTTAACTTTATATCATTTTTATTCTTATTTATAAAAATAAATACATTAAAATTCATACAAATTAATAAAAATTAGGTTATTAAGAAATATATAAAAGTTGTATAAAAAGTTTGTAAAATAAAAATTAAAAAATGTTAAATTTAAAATTATGTATAACCGAAAATAAAAAGTGGGTCATTAAGAAATCTGTTAAAATTGTATAAATATGTCAAATTTGAGATATTATTTTAAAAATATAAAATATAATTACTTTCATTATGTATTTATTTATATTATTTATTTAATAATTATATTTAAATAGGATTACTTTAAATATATTAATAAATAAAACTGATTATATACGAAACTTTTATAAAATTCTATAAAGTTAAAACTGATTAAATACGAAAAAGCTATGAAAAAGCAAGTCGTGCAGTTACGAGCTATGACGAAAAACCTCAAGCGAAAAAGCTCTCCACTATGTGAAAAACCTCAAAAGGAGGTTTTTGTTTTTTGAAAAACCTCCCAAAAAGTTTTGAAAAAGCACATTGTGGATGCTCTAAGCAATTCATATTCACGATTAAGTTCCATTAATAGTTGAAACAAAGTGCTCAAAACTCAAAATCAATCAAATATATATTTTGATTTTAATTAAATTAAATTTATACATATTATCATCTTTGAGATTTAAAATTGAATAAATTTATACATATTTTCATCTTACTTCCAAACATTCCATAGATCATTGACTCCTAAAGAATAAGTCGACGCCTAAAATCAGAGTGGCCACATCAAGAAGATGGGTATGCCGAGAAGAATTTCGTTCCTGGTTGCACTGTGTCGATTACTAATAAAGGCTTAAGGTTGACACCTGATATAGAAATAAAACCCCAAACCTCACAGCTTTAACGATCGAATCGCAACATCTCCTTTATTCACGAAGACTCAATAAGATGGGCCCCACCATCACATAACATGTTGTCAAACATCAACCCATCTATACAAACCAATCATACGCAAGCAACCACACAAGACTTTAACCCGAAGATTTACTGAAAGGAAGAGATCACCACTTACACAATCGAGATATTACATAAATCTAATGCCTCAATTATTCATACGTGAACCTACTCATAAGGCTGAACTGTATAACTCAAAACTGGTCACAAATCGGATCATCCAACGTTTAAAACCAAACGAAACTAGATTAAAAAAATCGATTTATAAAATGAATACAATGAGAAAGAAATTATGAGGAAAGATGATAAAACCAAACGAGACAAAAAAAAAACAATATTTGAAAAATGAAAAAGTAAATATTGTCCAAGACATGTAGATATGTTGATCTTCACCCGTCACCCCCACTAAAATAAGGCCACAAATGTGACATGCCATGTTCAATTTAGGTAATGATCTTGTACCGTATGCATCAATACATGTACTACGATATCTTATTCTTTCAACTGTACGTAGCCTCTCTATATACAATGACTGCCTATCATTTTCTCTATATAAATCCCATTATAACAAAATTTAAAAACTTGTATAAAAAGTTTATATATATATATATATATATATATTTATTCTATATTTATTAGTTTTTATTTTACTTTTACTTTTACCAATTCTAACATATAAAATTTATAAATAAGTTTTATAGATTTATTAAAACAAAATAAAATGGAAGAAAAAAAAACAATAATTTAGTCAAAACTTGGGTGGGTTCTTGTTCAATCACTTATAACTATCTATAATCGGACAACAACTTATGTCTCGCAAGGGAGATTCTTAAGGAAAATAAAAAGTACTACTAACCTTTAAGGGAAGAATGAAGATTAAAATCTTTGAATATATCTTTTTCAAAAAGTACTACTAACCTTTTAGGGAATAATATTATTGTTATAATTGCTCCAATATAACAATAATATGATTACAATAATATCAATAATTTTACAATCTAATCTTATTTGTAAGTTAAAACAATTAAATGATTGGTTTGGACAATATTTGTGTATAAAAATATATTTAACTTTAAAATTATTTGATATTGAACTCATTTAAAATATAATAACAGAGATTTTTTTAAATAATATACTAAGAAAAAGCATGTGTCTTTTTAATGCATTTTAACTAAAATATTATTAATATAATAAGCGTAACAATAAATAAATAAAAATTTATAAGGGTTTATATGTAACAATCAAGAGAAAAACAACAAGGTAGACTGTAGACATGTTGGTAACACATCATCGTAAAATATCCAAATTTTACAAAGCTGGTTTTTTTATGGTATGTAGAATGTATCAATACGTGTACTCCCTCATCTCTCTCTAGTCTCTATAAAAGAACTTTTCTCCATGAAGATTTCATCTTCAACATTACTAGTAGAAAGAGAGTCCCGTAAAAAATGCTTTTTATAATATGTTTTAGTTAATCTATGATTATGTATTTTTAATATGAAGTGTAAAATGAAAATGTAAGAAATATAAAACAAATTAATTGGTATATATTTCTGATATTTAATAATATGATTAAATGCAAAAACATTCAATATTAGACTTATTTTAAATGTATTAACGAGATGATCATAATGGTATAACTTGTAAAAAAGACAATGTATTTTTTAATGTATTTTAATTCATATATGATATATGTAATATGTTAAGGGTCTAAAATAAAAAATAAAAAAAAGTAAATGATTAAAAATAAACTAAATAATTAATTATAAGAATATGAAAATGACAGATAGATTGTATACAAGTGTACTCCCTCATCACTGATCTCTCTCTTGCATCTCTATAAAAAAAACCCTAAAGATTTTCATGTTCAACATTAGTTACTTAGTAGTAGAAACAAAGAGAGTCCTGTGGTGATGGAGATGAATTTAGACTATGATCCAGCTGCTATTCTTACTGGAGCACCACCTACACACCATATCATTTCCATTAATGGAGATCTTCAACACCAATTTCCAGCGGCTAACCCAACCACTGTTTCTGCTTGGTCAGTCTCATTCCTTCCTCTTCAATTCCATCTTTTTCTATTTCATTTATATATATATACATATTTGTATGTATGTATTCTCAAATGAGGCGTGATTGGTGGTCGGAAAGGTGAAGGGGTGGAGGTGGCAGGCGGGAAGTGGTGTGGAGTGGTGGTGGTGGGTGGTGGTGGGTGGTCGCGATGGTTGAATTTAATACATGTTGATTTACCATCATTGATTTCATGATTTTCACAGTTAACTTCCATTATTAGTAGAAATAGAAACATGGAGATTAATTTAGAGTATGATCCAACTATTCTTACCGGAAGCCTACAAATCTTCCGATTTTAATCCACCTTCGTCAGCAGTAAGGTCATTCTTTACCATATTAAATGTGTGATTTTAAACAGGACCTTCAAAATTTTCGAGTCCAATTTTACATTGTTTAAAGTATTTAATCAACGAATATAAAACTACAGCCCACGTTAGTGTCTCACTAATTTCTATCAAAAAACAAAAATAATATGCAGTATCATTGCCTCGATAATTAGTATATATGTATATTTGTTAAAGTAATTTTATTTTTCATAGATTAAGGAGTTGTTTGTTTACCTCTTAATAGTTTTATTAATAGGTATCATCTGAATTGCTTAGAAGTGAATTTTGTTTGACAAAAAAAATCTACCTTTTAATGGTTCTAAAACATCTGAATGATTTTATATACAACCGTCAAACAACACTAAAAGAAGATAAATTTAATTAAAAACAAGATCATATCTCTAAATGACCCAAATGAATATGATTTATGCTTTTTTTTAATTGTATGCATGTATATAGTCATCATCTTCAAAAAATACCAAAATTATTAAGCGCAACTTTGTATGAGAAATAATTTCATTCCCCTGATTTAGCTCATTACTTATTGTAAATGGTAATTCTATTATACCAATCAACCATTGTTTATTCTTTACATCTTGAAATTGCAAATCATTTTTCATCATGCAACATTTTTTACAATTATCTTTTATATACATGTAATTATAAACTATTTTGTAAATTAGTTTTTATAATTTATTATATATTTTTTAATAAATCATAACACACACTTTATTTCGATACTATTTTCCACTTCAATTTAATAATAAAATATATTCATGTTTATTTAACTTATTTTTAGCATTTTAACATATTAGTTGGAGATGACTTACAGTTATATGCAACGTTTTAGCTTTTTAAAAACATCGGTTGGATGTGGCCTTATAACTCTCTTTTATGATATGAATGTGCCATATAGTAAAAAAAAATTATAATATCAATTTCTTTGTTTTTTGTATCAGGTTGCATTTTATGTATGTGGACACACTTATCATGATGTATCCATCATTGATAGCACTGGTCCAAGTGAAGTTTCAAAGTGAGCAAGAGTCTCCTTTTGAAACCCATGGTTCTTTTATGATCATGTCCGTTGTTGCATTAATCACAACTATATGCACTTCAGGGATTTTGTTTTATACAAGGGATCACTCGCAAAGCTCAATGAGGAAATGCTTCTCCCTAGTTCATTACATGATCCTAAAAGTTGTTTATTGCTTCTCGGGAATCCTTGCACCCCTCTCGCTTGTGTTAACATTATTCATTCCTCAAAATCTCAACTGGATTGGGTATTTGATCATATGTACACTCTTTGTACTCGTTGTTGGATGTAACATTTGCAGCCACATGAAGCTACTTGAAAATGAAGACTAATGCAACCATGATGCTCTTCAAATGGTCCAAATAAATAGGCCTCATTGCATTTCAAGAGAATTATTCGTCAATCATGAAGACATTCATTCTATAAAAATTTGATTATACGATTACTATATATGTATGTGTTACGATTTATGCTTGTGACGAAGCTTTGTATTTTTTACCATTGGTATTTGAGATCCGGTTACTTGCTTATGTTAATATTTATAAAAAAAAATAATTATTAAACCTCCTTTTTTGAATTATTTTATAGATATTAAAATGAAGACTTTAAAATAAGTTAAGGGCATGTTTGGTTGGTTTTCCATTACGTTCTGTATGGATAAAGTTGTTTGTGTGGATTAATCTGTCTGTATAGATTTGGAAAGATTTTATTTAAGAGAGTTTTTTCATAGATGGAAGGAACGTGTTTTTTAATGGGAGGGACTGGTTTGGAAAAAACTTGTCTTTCTGCATAAAGCTCCCCTTTGAAATCTTATTGAATAAGTCACTTTCTATATTATTAAGTCACTACCAAACAGTGATATATAGTTGACTGAATAAGTTGTGAGTCTCATTGAGCTCGTTAAGCTGCTAACAACCCTAAATATGGGAAAATCCAAAATATGAACTTGAATTGAATCGAATCGAACGGGGCCGCATAAAAGCCCACTTACTGTTTCCGACTTATCTATTGCGCTTGAAGAGCGATCTCGCTACCGGATTTCTTTCCGGCAAATAAATCACCGGTCAAGGAACTCCCGGCGGCTTGAATCGCCAAGGTTTCGGCAATCGCAAGAATGACGGTGACAAAAGGGAGAAAAAGTTCGAATCGGCAGCTAGCACCCACTACAAGATTAATTGCTTATTACCGACCAAGATTACCGACGTATAATAACCGTCGGTAATTACCGACGGATCACCGACGGAAATGTAAACTTTGCGACGGACACACTATCCGTCGGTAAATTATATAATTTACCGACGGATTACCGACGGATATTAATTAATTTTATTTTATTTTATTTTATTTTTATTTTTAAATCCGTCGGTAATCCGTCGGTAATTTATATAATTTAATAAATATTTATTTTTTTTCTGACGTCCGTCGGTAATTACCGACGGATTACCGACGGTCGTTAAGAGTCCGTCGGTAATCCGTCGGTAAATTTAATAACTTAATAAATATTTATTTTTTATTTGATCATGTATGTGTGTATATATATGTATATATGTATGTATGTATATATATGTATATATGTATGTATGTATATACACATTTACGTATGTGATCATGAATTAATGTATATGTACATGTATAGTATGTATATGTATCATGTACATGTATAGTACGTGTATGTGATCATGTATGTATGTATATATATGTATATATGTATGTATGTACATGTACATATGTGTTCATGTATGTATATACACCTTTACGTATGTGACCATGAATTAATGTATATGTACACCATGTATAGTATGTATGTACATCATGTACATGTATAGTACGTGTATGTGATCATGTATGTATATACAAGTATGTATGTGATCATGTATGTATATACATGTACGTATGTGATCATGTATAGTATGTATGTGATCATGAATGTATGTACAACATGTATAGTATGTATGTACATCATGTACATGTATAGTACATATGTGATCATGTATGTATGTACACCATGTATAGTATGTATGTGATCATGTATGTAATATGTATGTGTGTACATATGTGATCATCCAGATTTGTTTAATTAAAGTCCAACCGGATTCGTTTAAAGGCCAACTGGGTACGTTAAAGCCTAACTGGGTACGTTAAAGCCCAACTGGATTCATTAAAGCCCAACTGTGTACGTTGAAGCCTAATTGGATACGTTAAAGCCCAACTGGGAACGTTAAAGCCCCACTGAATCCATTAAAGCCCAACTAAATCCATTAAAGCCCAACCAGATCCATTAACGCCCAACCGGATTCGTTTAAAGCCCAACCGGGTACGTTAAAACCTAACTGATCACATTTGGTCCCTGATCTAACCGTATTCGTTTAAAGCCCAGTTACTTCAGGGGTATTTTAGTCAATTTATATACAATTTGATAAATTAATTAATTATTTTAAATATAATTTGATAAACTAATTAATTAATAATTTATTTATTAATTTTAATATTAAATAATATATTAATTAATAATTTATTTAATAATTATAGTTTTAAATATAATTTTAATTTAAAAATAATTTATTTAATAAAAAACAATTATCTGTCGGAAATCCGTCGGTGAATGTCCGAAAATTCTTAAAAAAAATAGCGGGTTGAAAGCCCTAATTTTATCAGTTCCCTCTCTCGTCTCTCACTCTCGTCTCTGTCTCCCTCTCGTCTCTCGTCTCTCACTCTCGTCTCCCTCTCACTCTCGATCACTCTCACTCTCACTCTCGTCTCCCTCTCAATCTCGATCCCTCTCACTCTCGTTTCACTGTCGACAGGTGTCGACCTCCACACCGGCGACCTTACCTCCACCGGCGACCCCCATCCCCTCCGGCGACGGCCATCCCCTCCGGCGACCTCCTGATTTGGGTATGAATCTGTGTGTGTATGTTTGTTTGTGTATGAATATATGTGTTTCAACAACTTATATATCAATTTCTATTTAAACCCATATATATCTTTATATCTTGATTTGTGTGTGTGTATGTATGAATCTGTGTGTGTGTGTTTGTTTGTGTATGAATATATGTGTTTCAACAACTTATATATCAATTTCTATTTAAACCCATATCTTTATATCTTTATTTATGTGTGTGTGTATGTATGAATCTGTGTGTGTGTATGTAATGAATATGTTGTGTTTTTTGTTAATGAATCTGTGTTTTTGTGTGTGTAGATTGAAATTGAGTGAAATTTGGTGCCGCTTCAGAGACATACACATAAACACGATCTACTCCTGTCTTCTTGACGTGATTTAAGGTACCAAAATAATTTTAGACGTTATTCCATAATTAATTTATGTTGTCATTTAATAGGAAAATTTGAGTATAGTAGTAATGGAATTATTTGATATTTGTTATGCTTGTAAACCCAAACCTTTTCGTTACGTTTGTTTCTCGTTATGTCTGTTTTTGGGATATATGACAACTATGGATAATTATAATTATGAGAGTTTATTGTAGATTGAAATTGATATGAGTATATTGTAGATTGAAATTGATATGAGTTCTTTTAGCTTATGAAAACCATTGTTATGAGCACGAATATATCAAATGTTTTGGTATGATTTGGTTTGATAAACTTGTGATATTAATTAGTTGGGTTGTCATTTATTGGACAAACATTAGGTTGATAAATGGAGACATTTGGTATGATTTAGGATTTGATTATACTTGATTTTATTTATTTATTTTAGTTGGGTTACCAATTGTTGGGCAAACATTAGGTTGATATATGGAAATATTCATTTTATAGCCGTTATGCTGCCAAAATTTTAAAAAACATATGTTTGACTTTCCAATAGTCAAACCATTACACTTAGAGTTTTAGAGTCATCCAACTAATTATTTGAGATTATTCAAGGTTCCATCTCGTAGATTATTAGAGAAGGGGGGGGGGGGGGGAAGACCATCTTGACTCAAGCCGAAATTCACAAGATCCACACATATGTGTTGTTGAATTGTGAAGAAGTTCGACCTTTTCAATGGACCTTCGATGAGTGGATACGACAAAGAGAACCTCATCTTGATGTAGTTGCATGAGATAAAGCTCGGGATGAAAGGTTTTCTACTTGGTTCGAACAACACGTGAGTACAAACATATGAAATTTACGTATGTAATGTTACACATATGTAATTTATTTCTTATTTGCGGTTTTATAGGTCATGCTCGGATCAGGCGATTTCTCCGACCATTTGAAATCCCTAGCACGTGGACCAGGCCGATATGCTTGGTCGCATAAGGGATATTTTGTCAATGGTTACAAGTTTCATACGGTAACACATGCTGCTGGGCGTGTCACACATAATAGTGGCGTATGTGTGAGAGGATCTTGTTATGACGACTCCGAGTTTGACTATTACGGATTGTTGGACGACGTGTTAGAGGTGGAGTACTACGGTGTGGGCTATTGTGCTGTAGTTTTGTTCAAGTGTACATGGTTTGATAGTCCAGATGGAGTTAGAGTCGACCCTAAACATGGGTTGGTTGATATCAAATACAAGTCTAGACTCAGAGGTGAGGACTATTACGTCCTAGCATCACAAGCGGAACAAGTGTATTACACACCCTATCCTTCAGGAAGTAAGGATTTAAAGGACTGGTGGGCAGTTGTGAAGACCAAAGCCCGTGGAATATATGAAGTTGCAGAAAGGGCTATCGATGTGTTGGATGATGATAACGTGGATGGAGAACCGTTCTTTCAAACCAACGAATGGGTAACTCATCATACAAGCAACTGGGTAAATGAGGACCTCGATCCCGTCCCTCTTGTCACTGGGGAGATCAACTTAGTCGCCACAAATGACGAAGCTAGCGAGGAAGATGCATCAGATCACGAAGCTAGCGACGAGGAAGAAGAATTTGAAGATATGGATGATGATGAAGATAACGAAGACGAACTTATGTTATCTGATCACTCGTCTGATAACTAGTGTGTCTTTCATATGTAGACATTTTCGTGTTAAACATTCTCTATTTTTGTGTTAAACATTCTCTATTTTTGGGTCTTATGATTTATGTACACTTATATCATTTTGTGTTAAACATTCTCTATTTTTAGATGTCTGGACACCCTTTTAGGGGTAGTAGGGGTAGTAGGAGTGGTAGGGGTAGGGGCAGTAGCAGCTCCGCTGGGTGTGGTGACCCCCAGGCCGATGAGTTCACCGGCGACGGCCTAGATCAGATCCAGTCTGATGACAGAGCAGCGGGCTCGAGGGTTAGAGGCCCGAATGTGGCATCACAGACACCCCAGCCTAGTCAACGACTACCACTTTTGTTGTCTGATGCGGGCGGGTAAGTAGATGTGATCTATTATTTATTCTAGTACATAATAAACCGATCCTAATGTTTTTTATGTTGTATATTTTACAATTGTGAAGGTTTAAGGACAAGTCGGCAGTCCGGAGGGCCAATGTCGTCTTTAAGTCCATGTTTGATGGTCCTTGGGCTCATTTTAAGGATGTCCCTAATGAGCACTATCCACGGTTGCTGGATCGATTTCGGGTAGGTATTTTACTCTATTTAACTTATTGAGTGGATTTATGTTTACTTAATCCAAACAATGTGTTTGCAGTTGTATTATAGTTGGCCTCCTGAGATGGACGCCGATGTATTAGCTGCATATCGGCGTCACCTACATAATAGGTACTCCGACATGATGAGAGATGCACGTGTCTTCGCCGAGGAAAGGTCTTTAGCCATTGATGGTGTCCAGTTCGACGGACAAGACTACAGGATTCTTGCGCCACACCTTCCAGAGTGGATCCGGAGTGAGTTTTGGGTCCAGATGATTGAGCAGTTTTGTTTTGTTTTGAATACTTGTATCTGGTTGTACTAGGATTTATATTGATTTATGTCTTCTTTTTAACAGGTATGGAACATCGACGCGTTCCGGCGTGTAGTTTCGGCCAATACAGCCAATCGGGCCACCGAGTATGAGGGGATGACATCCAGACACTGTACTGGATCTATTAGTATCCCTATGCATCGGGACCGCTTGGTAATTTATCATACACTAGACTAAATGTATATAATTGATGAATATATGTACTATATACATGATTTTATTACCTACTAACAATTTAAGTTGTGTATTGTAGAGAGATGCATGGGGCCGTGAGCCTACCAGCGACGAGGTTTGGGAGGCTACACACTGCACCAACAGGAAGCTTGTTCCGGGTGCGACTGGTCCGTCCACGGAGTGATTTAGCCCTCTATCGAGAGGGAAGAGGGAAGCAGGGCGACAACTAGTTGCTTTCTGGTGAGTTGCTATCGCTCCTCTCCTTTCAGTTGATTCGGTTCGTGTTCAGTGTGCCCTTCGCCCTCAACTAGTTGCCTTCTTAGCCTCTAGCCCTTCAAGTTGCCTATCTCATCCTCCGATCTACGTTTACCCAAAGGCGTCTCATATGGCGGTAAGTTCAATTATGCATGGCTCGATATTTGTTTATTTTATAAGATCGATAGAAATTATAGCAAACTTAGTTTGGGCTGCCATTGTTGGGCAGACGATAGGATTAGGGGTGTTATTCGGTCGGTTAAATCGGTTTTCGGTTTATTTGGTTCGGTTTAATCGGTTTTCAAACTTTTTAAAAACTAACCGATAACCAAACCAAATAAGGATCGGTTTAATCGGTTTCGGTTTATTCGGTTTCGGGTTATTCGGTTCGGTAACCGGTTAAACCGAATAAGGATTTATATTTTTTCGTTGGACATTTGCTCAAATAATGTTTTCAAATCAATTGTCCATTGCTTATAATATATAATTGTGTCATACATTATTACTCAACAATTAACTTGTATTAAGTAAAATACACCATTTATCAAAACATATTTCTAACATATGACATTATTTTTCTTCATGTGACGATGTAATTCAAGCATAAAATGTAATCTAATAAAGAAACATTATCTACTCCCAATAAAAAACATTATATATCAATACAACATGTAAAATAATAATAGTATAACATGTCTTACGTTTATTTTTTATAAACATGCAATATATAAAATATTAGTCGGATGTGTTATTCGGGTTATTCGGTTTAACCGAATTAGGAAAAAATTAACCGAAAACCGAACCGAATAAGGATCCTTATTCGGTTAACCGAACCGTTTAACCCGAAAACCGAATAACCCGAAACCGTTTAACCCAAATTTCATTCGGTTCGGGTGGGTTATTCGGTTTCGGTTATTTTTGACACCCCTAGATAGGATTGTTTTCATAAAAGCAGGTCATGGATATATGTTCAAATCACAGTTGAAATGCTGTCGAATTTTCTATAGGTTATTTGACTTGACAATGTCTAATTTGGTAAACTGTAGGATGCCTACCATCGGAATAGGGATGAGGAGTACCCGGACTTACCTCCCGGCACTGTACCTCCCAATGACGCCGAGTTGTGGGAGCGTAGTGTCGGAGGACGACGTAAGGGCCGTCTTTTTGGATGGGGGACCAGTCAGGATCCCTATTATGCTATGACCGGTGATTCAGGTTCCAGTTCGAGCGAGAGCACGCGCGGCCGTCGCGATGAGGAGGTATGCTTGTCAAATGTTGTTTAACATTGTTAATCATATGTTTGTTAAATGTTGTCTGACATTGTTCTATATAAGTTTGTCAAATGTTGAATTTCAGTTGGAGGAGTTGAGGCAGAGGTTAGAGAGAGAGGAAACACAGACGATCCAGTTGCAGGAGCGACTACAGAGAGAGGAAGCAGAGAGGATTCGGATGTTGGAGCGATTGGATAGAGATGAAGCAGAGAAGAGACATATGCAGGAACGAATGGCACAGTTTGACGCGTTCATGATCAAGTTTAACAATCAGCATCCATTTCCCCCTCCGTAGGATTATGTTTATGTATTTATAGATATTTTGTACACTTTAAGAATTAGTAATATTTAAAAATTGGCAGGTTTTGTATGGGATAAAAAACTGGAAAATTTAATTTTTAATTATTTAAAAAAAAAATTAAATTACCGACGGATTATCCGTCGGTAATCCGTCGGAAAGTATTTTTTAATTTAATTTTTATTTAATAAATATCCGTCGGAAATAACCTAGCCGTCGGTAACCGTTGGTGATCCGTCGGAAAACATAACCATCGGTGATCCGTCGGTAATTTGAATGCCGACCACCTCTTTACCGACGGCTATGTACCGACGGATCACCGACGGATTTCCATTTTACTGACGGATCACCGACGGATGAATCCGTCGGTGATAAGCCTCTGTTTTGTAGTGACCGCCTGCCGGAGTCGGTCGGAAACAACGAAAGCAGAAGAGTCCAGAGGCGGCAGCTAGGTTACCGATGGTGACACCGCTGTCAAAGTGTAGGTTACGGTTCTTAATCTGGAGCGGATCAAATATTATCTATTGATGGAAGAGTTTGTGGCCAATTAGGAAGAGAAGAAGGAGGAGGAAAGGTCTAAGGTCGACAATCTACGTCGATCTCCGATGAGCGTTGGATCTCCGATGAGATTATTGACGAGAACCACGTCGTTGTGTCGTATTCTGTCGGATCGGAGTATTATGTTGAGATTTTGTCGTTCGTTGACAAGGATCAGCTGGAGCCTGATGCGCCATCCTGATGCACAATAAGGTAAAATTGATGCTTCAGTTTCATGTAGTTGATTCATGTTCTATTTCAGGAAGCAACGGTCTATGTTTTTAATTGATTATAGTTCAATTGATGCTCTGCTTTTATAGAAATCAATAATTTGGTGTATTATAGTTTCCAATTTCCTTAAAAAAGTTCAAGTTGTGATTCAATGAATTAAAATCATAATCATATAGCTAGAATTGTGAGGTTTTTTATGAAGGATTAATTTGCTGATTAAAGTGCGTAACAGTTCAGAATTGAAATTGTCTAATAACTAGGTTTTGAGCCAATGCAGGGGTTACAGTTAGACGCTCTTTGAGCCAAAGTTTAGATATTGATCGTTTAGCAGCTACCTTCTGATGATAAATTGGCAAAATAGATAGTCATTACTGATCAGTTTTTGGTTGTGCAACAAAGGTGGTCATTCTAATAAGTTTGTCATCATATTTATATCAGTAGTTCACAATTTGAATAGTTTCAGAAGTGTATCATTCATCGAGTCCAAGTTAGTTCCTATAAGCCTTCATTGTGTAATTTAATTGAAATCAATACTCTAGTTATAGTTTTCTTTTGATACTAACAAAAATAATATCAAACTAAAAGTTCGTAGAATCTAGAATCTTCTAAGCTTAGTGAAGTACTTCCAAAGGGAAATCAGATTGGATAAGTTCTTTAGAGATCCTTATCATTCATCATCTTGCAGCATGACACTTTGAATTTATTTTTCTTGTATTGACATATTTTAAGGAACCTCAAATTCTGGGGAAATTTATATGATTATAGCCATGATTATTTTGAACAAAAAAAAAAGATAAATGAAATATTAGATGGGTTGGATGCATAAGAAGATTAATTATACAAACTGCTGATGTGATAAACAGTATTCTGTATAAATGGATAAGTAAACATTAGTCAGAAATAAAATTCAAAATATTTCTACTTGCAATTCAGGATTTTTCTATATCATAACATTCCATTTATCTTATTGCTACCACTACTTTCGATCATGATATAATTGACGGGATGATGGATGGCGGTGGTTTGAGCATGCAATTTTTTATTAACCTTTTGTACGGGTGTGCAAGATAAGAGAAAAGCATTGAGCTTCTCTTCTGTTCGGTGGTTCTCATTTCCTATTCTTCCACGACATTTGTAAGTTTCATTGATCTTTCTTGTGGTTGTCGGCCTTAATTCTATTAATCATTTGAAATTTTAGTTAGCGTTGGTGTCTATAATGAAGGTTGAAAAACTCCCTTGGAATCATATTGTGATATTGGTGGGTTAGATGCCCAAATACAAGAAATCAAGGAGGCAGTAGAGTTTCCTCTAACTCACCTTGAATTATATGAAGGGGTTATACTCTATGGATGGAGAGCCTGGAACAGGAAAGACCTTGCTTGCAAAGGTGTGTATTTTGAAGTTATGGTTTTACTAGGTGTCAACTTGAAGCCTTCTTTACTTTTAACACTTTTATAATGCATATTTCAAACCCTTGGCTACCATCACAGAATCTTACCTGCTATTTGATATCCTGATTGAGTTTGGTTATGAATTCAAAGTTTGGTAACTTCATCTTGCCATTTCATTTTGTTGTTATTTTGGGGTAACTTTTTGACTTTGTGTATTCAGTTTCCTTATTCTTAGCGATATGTTCACCATGGTTAATAAGTTCTTTGGACTCCCTCTCTTACAAGTATATATATATATATATATATATAGACGGAGGTTCAAGGGAAAACCTCAAATAAATGAAAAACTAAAAAACATCTTATCGACCGTTAGATTAGATGATCTGATGGATATGATTAAACAGGTGGTTGCAACAATATTTTTTAAATTAAGAGTAAAATGGCAATAAAGTCATATTATGTTATGGATAATTTAGGATAATATTAACTTCCAAAAAACAGGAATTATAATATTTAATTCAAATCAAAAACGTATTTATCCTTTTTCTTTATTAAAGCAAATCCGGTTAATCTTTTTGTTAGTTCACCTGGTCTGTTTGTTTTTTCAAGCACATACCGAATATGTAACCCAAAATCACAGATGATTATATGGTGTACAATATGCAATCCAAAATCATTTATGATTATATTGTAAAGAAATTTGACAAATTGTTTAAGTGTAGTATGCATCACATGTGATTATAACTTATAGTAATTGAACAAATTCTTATAGTTTAGATAAAATGATGGTTATTAGTTTGCAACCCTAAATCACATGTGATTTTGTTTTAAATACTTAACACCAAATTCATACTTAACACCAAAATCATATATGATTTTGTACTAAATAACTTGGATATAATACTTGACACCAAAATCACATGTGATTTTGTTCTAAATACTTAACACCAAATTCATACTTAACATATATGATTTTGTACTAAATAACTTGGCTATAATACTTAACACCAAAATCATATGTATCGAACAAAAATCCCAGATCCACCACTGTATCGAACATATCATTATTTGGTAAAACATATGACTATGATTTTTCTTTAACATCTTAATTACTTCATGTGTTTTCACATTAATGGTTTCTAATTAAGCAAACAAAAAACACATTTACCTTCATTTTAAACCACAAATTTTCCCCATGCTTCCATCGACGATCAATCAGAAAACCCACACAACATGAGATCCTTTTTTCCCCATTTTTCTCTCTCTTCGTTTAATGGCCTTTCTTGGTCTTCTTGGACCTCCCTTTTTCTTCTGCATCATCTTCTTCCCCATGATCACCAAATCCGCGATGAACAACGATGCAGAAGCTTTGCTCAAAATCAAACAATCTTTAAAGAATTCACAGTTTCTTGATTCATGGAAGAATGGAACACAACCTTGTGATGAAGTTATCAGATGGGTTGGTGTTGTTTGTGGGAAAGGGATCGTTACCACCCTTCGTCTCCGATCGATGAATCTTTCCGGTGACATCGATACGTCTGCGCTCTCGCAATTGCAAAGGCCTTCGGGTTCTTAACCTCGTAAACAACTCGTTTTCCGGAAACATCCCGGAGTTCAATAAGCTCGGAGCGTTGAAAGCGATTTACGTATCGATGAATAACTTTTCCGGCGAGATCCCGACGGGTTACTTCACGAAGATGGTGTCTTACAGGTTACTTCACGAAGATGATTTTTCTAATTAGGTTTAAATCGAGAGAGAGAGCTAATAATTAGGAAATCAATTATATTTAGTAGTTGAAGATTATCCTAAAATAACCAGGAGTAAAAAAAGACCAAAATACCCTTTTATAAATTTCTTTATTTAAAATATTAATTATTTGTTTAATAATTATGATTGGTCCAGAATTGTCCCTTTATTCCTTTAAATTGTTATCATTCTCGTATGAACCTATCTCTCTCTCTCTCTCTCTCTCTCTCTCTCTCTATATATATATATATATATATATATATATATATATATATATATATATATATATATATATATATATATACTTTCAGAAGTTGAGTTAATGGTGAGAAGCGTAAGAAGTGAATTTGAACCGCTAATCTCTTTTAATCTCAAGTCCTCCCGTTAATGCAGCTTAGATTGATCTAGTGCATTTTCGTAGCATCTTATCTCGGTGCATCTCATTTTAATGTGCATCCATTTATAATCCAACGGTTGATAACCACTTTTCACGTTTCTCACAATTAACTCAACTTATCGCCAGAACCCAACCCCACAAGTATGTGTGTATGTGTGTCTGCGTGCGCACAGTCGCCGAGCCACGTTGGGAATAAAAATCTCCTGTCCCAAAATCCCATGTCCCATTCCTGTCGGACAAATGAAATTAAGACACATCAGATTTTATATATTTTTTATTTTATTTAATTCAAATTTATATTCTTTCTCCGATGACGTGTATTTATGTGATTGGTGGACATGAATGGGACATGATAATTTGGGACAGAAGATTTTTATCCAATGTGTTCATCCGTGTATACAAAGTTGGATAAATTAAATGGTGGTGGTGGCTGTTTTCTATATCTATAATAAATAGTCCTTAAACTTTTTTTTATATATACTTTTGGTCCCTATAAAAAAAAGTTTGTGCAACAAAATGTCCCAAGATCGTTAATTCATGTGGTTTTTCCGTTTATTTTAAGTTCAAGTAAAAGTAGGGTTCATCCACTACAAGTAATTCACATATTTAATTCATTTATAACAACTCAATCTCAATTATATGTAGGGTCCGTTTCATTTTTTTTTGGAAAGGGTATCCTAGGCCTATGGCCCAGACTAATCCCTGGCAATTAGGGTCTTTGGCCCAGCTGCTAAAGCGTGCAGCCCTGAGTTTATCCTCAGTGGCCACAAGTGCTGCTAGTGGGGCTCGAACCCGGGTTGAGCGCTATGAACTCCCCAAGCCTTTACCACCACACCACAGCCCTTGTGGTTCGTCCGTTTCATTTGCAAACCATGTAATTCTTACAAACTCTACAAACCGATCTCAATCATACATTTAGATAATCAAGGGTGTGGATTAAACCAGTTCCTAAATTTACGCTCAACCGCATTTTATAACCGCCTCAATATTTGAAAATAAACAAAACCAACGGTTGAGATTAGGTTTGTAAGAATTACATGATTTGTAAAAGAAACGTAACCATTATATGTATGTTTAGACGAATGATCGTCTATATTTATATCTACTGTAAAATTATTATGAATAATTCAAATATAATTTATTAGTTTTCACTTTTCTGTCTTAATTATAATTTGTTAATATCGAGGACGAGAGTTAAAAATTGGAGATTGAGTAACATATGAAATTTTTTGAGGATATTGTGGAATGGAGAAAATTTTTGGAAAATTCCGATAATATTAGGGATATGGAGATTTTTTTTTGGTAACCGTGGGTTTCCGGGCCAGCTTATGCGCACCGACTAATCCCCGGGCGACCACGAATGGCCTTGAGTCATCGCAGATGAACCTCCATGGCCACAAGGGCTTTGGTAGCGTCTGGATTTGAACCCTGGGTAGATGAGATCTTCCACTACATCTTCCAAAGGCTTTACCAGTGTGCCACAACCTAAGTGGTTGGATATGGAGAATTTGAATGCATTTGAGAGTCTTCTTGATCCTCAATGGTTTTTTGTTTTCCTTTTACAAATATTAATTACGATTTATAAAATAATTTTATATATACAAATATTCTAAATATAATCTAAAAATAATAATATAACAAGATAATTAAAAATTAAACTTATTAAAACAAAATAAATAAACTACTATAAAATTTTACAACAAAAGAAAAAGTAAAACAAAATTAATAAATATATTTTATAATAATTAATTTATATTTTCTTTTATCAATGTTTAACTTATATGTAATGTAATTTTATTAAAACAAAATAAAATGGTTAAGAAACAATATAAAATAATAGTAAAAAAGAAGGTAAACAAGAACTCAAATTCTTATTCAAGCATCTGGGTTTTTATTACAACTTGTGACTGAATAAGAATCTCTGTCCTACAGTGTAGATTCTTATAAAAATCCCAACATAAACCTTAACAAAAACCTTCATTATAGATGCTCTAATTATTAATAAATAGTAGTAAATATAAATCTATAAAAATAATTAAATGTAGTTTTAGAACAACTTTATAATGGAAAAAAAAACAAATTTGGAATTTACTCTCATGTGTCTGTGTCTTCTGATAAAGAATTTAATGATAAAATTGTGTTCATGTCTCTTTCTTGAATATATTTATTTCCTTTACTTCCTTTTTTATACTTTATTTGACTTATTTTTGTTTTTTCTTATATTTCAGGTTTTATAAATACTCACGAATTTTGTATATTCTATATGCCGCAACCCTTGTTGTCATGTATCCATCATTGATAGGAATTGCTCAACTCAAATTTGAAAACAAAAATCTCACTGCATTCGAAACCCACACCTTTTTTGCCAACATGGCCGTTGTTGCCTATATCACTGCCATACCAATTTCAATGATCTTGTTCTATGTAAATGCTGATTCAGAAAACCCAGTGAAGGAACACTTGTATTACAAAATCCTAGTAAGTGTTTTTTGGTTTTCGGCCATTCTTGCACCTGTGATCGTGTTGTTCATCCCTCCCCAACATAACTGGATTGGCTACTTCCCCACAGGTATACTTTTTCTAGTCATAATCGTTTATAATTTTAGTAATTACACAAAGTTACTTGCCAAGAAAGACGTATCCAACCTGGTGGCTCTCCAAATAGACGAGATATTACCACATTCCACAATAACAATAGTGGAGTAAAAAACTTTTTCTATGAAAGTTCTATGTTATATCATTACAGTATTATGCACAAGATATTCTCCTTCTGAATTCATGTAACCGTTGTATGTATTTTTTAATAAATTGTTTTGCATGCCGACATGTAGCAACTAATAGTTGTGCAATTAATTTTGTACTTCTAAGAATAAAGTTTCTTTAAATAAAGAACAACTATTTAAACCGCCAACCAAAACAAATATTTTTACCCTTAGTCTATGATGAAAACGACATAGTTTTAGAAATGTGTAAGTATTAATTTTTTAATTAACTAAGGGCATAATTACCCTTAAAAATAGAGAGATAAAATTTCTCCATCACATAATCAAGGTTAGAATGGAATATAAACCCTAATTTTTCGAAGTGGACACTTTTTTTGGAACAAACTAAAATAAAAATATAAACACTTATTTTGAAGCGGGGGGAATGATTTTTATTTTTCTGAGTTTATTGAAAAAGTTTTGTTTAATTAACAATAAGGTAAGTTTTTCAAAACTACTTCAAATAGTGTTTAATAATCTCTAATGTCCTTTTTCTCCACATTTTGTTCCTTTGTAATTATGTCTCATATAATTTTTCAACATGTCCGTTGAAGTAATTTATGTTATCATCAAGTTTATCCTCTTATTACACCATATATGGATAGTTTGTCAACTAGTTTATTAGATAACTAGGTTTTTTTTACTAATAACTTAAAAAAAAAAAAACTAATAACTGGCTTATTTGTGCATTTCCAACAGATTCTCTATAATAGAGAAAATAGTGATTTTGCTATCTATTTTGCTCCAATTATATTGTTTGTGCATTTATATTGTTTGCTAAAATGGAAAATACAAGAGAAAATTCAAATTTTAGAGAATGACCTAAAACTTGATGTGAGTATAGATAAGTGTTTTTTATTCGTTATCAATCTAGGGCTGTAAACAAACCGAACGAACACAAACTGTAACAACCGTATTTCCACATTTTCGTTAGAATAAAATCTTGTAGTGTTAAAAAGGTGAAATAAGAAAGTTTGGGGACTTTTTGGAAATTTTAAGCATATAAGGCCTAAACCCTAGATTGTTTCCCCATTTGGCAAATTCAGTGTTTGTGTGCAGCGCTAAGGGAGAGAAGAAGGAAATAAATCAGTGTCTAATCAAGAGAGGTGAAGGAGTTGTGGTGAGTAATTGTTCTTGGAAGTCAAGCAATCATCTAGAGGATGTTATTCTTAAGAGGTAATCTTTCTGAAATCTTTATCAATTGTTAGAAATGTTATCAGTTAAAGAAATTCCTTTCGTATTGAGGTATGCGTTAAGAAAACTATGTTATGAGAATCGATTGGAGAAATCTGTGATTGTTCTTGGTAATGTTTTGCGTTAGATTATTTAAATCGATCGTGTTGATGTTAGAGTTTGATTGGTGGGTTTTCGATTAATTGGATTTCTACCGCTCGTGTCTGAATCGATGTGGATTAAACCCTTCTCTGTTAAAAGAAATCAAAATCGTTGAGTTAGGGGGTGGTTTTAGGCTGTTGTTGTCGATCGACCCTAGGTGCGCCGGAACACTCTGTTAGGACTAAAAGTCCTAGTGCATGGAAAGTTATATAAAGTATTTTATTTAATTGTTTATTAAATGCGATGTAAAAGCCTTTATATTAATATTGGGCTTTGTTTGTTAATTAAGCCTTAGTTTGGTTTGTTGGGCCTTGGGCCTTTAGGGTTTTTAGGCTTGAGTATTTAATATTTGTTTTATTTTTATTAAGCATTAGACTTGAGAAATTGTGCGCTTCATAGAATAGAGAGAGTTTGTTTTTCAATCATATGTTTGTAACTCTCTCAATCATTCAATACAATTAACCTTTCAATTATTCATTGTTATTTGAGCAATCTGGGATTCACAATTGGTATCAGAGCAAAGAGACGAAGATTTGATTCAAAAAGGTAAAAAAAAAATCCCTCTACTGTGTTCAATCGACTTCTCTTATTGACATATGGGTTTATTGATTTTTGATAAATCTTTGAGTCGAGTTGTTCCTAATCTCTTTAGTTGTGTTAGATTAAGTGATTGGTAAAGTTTCTTCTTCTGATTCGTAGTATTTATCTTGAATTTTGAGTTTTTATAGATCTAAAATTTTTAGTCTGTGTTATTGAATTTTTATTGAAAATCATTGTTTTTGGTTCAAAAATCAAGTGAAAAAGAGTGTTAGAATTATGGATTTAATCGATAAATATTGCTAAAGTTCATTAGTTTTCGATTAAAAAGTTTTAATTTTGTGTTTGGAGTCTATAGTAAGGTTTTAATTTTGTGTTGTGCCGCCAAACCTTGTTAATACCCTACCCGGGTCTCGCATCCCATCCCAAACCCAAGTCCATCCCATCCCAAACCCAACTCCTACACTTGCCCAAAGCCGCTTAACCCCAAACCCAACTCCTTCACTTGCCAAATCCAACTCATACACTTGCCCAAACCCGCTTAACCCCAAACCCAACTCCTTCACTTGCCAAACCCAACTCCCACACTTGCCCAAACCCGCTTAACCCCAAACCCAACTCCTTCACATGCCAAACCCAACTCCCACACTTGTCCAAACCCACTTAACCCCAAAAAACCAACTCCTTCACTCGCCAAACCTGGTAGACTTGCCCAAACCCAACTCCTTCACTTGAAACCTGCCTACTACAAACCCAAACCCGCTTAAATCCAAAACCCGCTTACACTCCCGAGACCCGCACCCCTTCCCACTAAACCTGGTCCCCACGCCGCCCGTGTCGCGGCTCCACCGACCCCCACGCCGCCCGCGCCGCGACATCACACCCGGGTCCGCACCGCCCGTGTCGTGGCTCCACCCGTTCCCTCGTCTCCTGTGCCGTGGCTCACTCGGGTCCATGCGTCACCCGCGCCGCCTGTGTTGCGGCTCCGCCCGGTCTCCGCGTCGCCTCGCGCCGTGGTCTAATACCACCCAACCGCCCCGTGCCGTCCCCGCACCATCAAACTACCGGACCGCGCCATCCGGTCCCGTGACCCCTGCATCGCCGGGCCATTTTTTTTAAACTCGGATCAAGGTATCCGATCTTTATCCCGGAAAAAAAAATCTCGAGACCCCCTTGCTAAGTCGCAGGAGGGGGACATTTTTTTGCGTTTTCTGTGTATAACTCTATCTGACTTTATTGAATCAAATCGCGATCGTCTTACGATCACTTTATTCAAGTAACAATGAGAAAATTTGCTATGTATGTTGATGGTAAATTCATAAAATCATGTGATGATCCAGAACTTGAGTAAGATCTAATAATTTTTGAAAAGAAAAACAAAGATTCAGATGATTCATTGAAAAATGAAATCAGTGCTTTGAAAAATAATAATCTCGAACTCAAACAAAAGATTTTTGATCTTGAGATGGAGATTGAAAATGACAGAAAAGATTTTGAGAATGAAAGAAGTGGTTTCGCTAATGAAAAAAAGGGGTTTGAACTGAAAATTCTTGATCTTTCAAAGAAGATTTTCGAGGAAAGAAAAACTTTCGAGCTTCAAAATGCTAAACTTTCAAAACGGATTTCTGATTTTGAAAAGATTTTGATAATTGAGCGAAATATTTTTGAAATAGAAAGAAAATCTTTTGAGAATAAAAAAAGAGCTTGAAAAGAAAAATGTTGTTGTTTTCAAAGAAATATCTGATAAACGCAACAACATTGAAAAAGACTTTGAAAGTGAGAGGAAGTTTTTTGAAACAGAAATTCATACGCTTTCACAGAAATTGTCTGAATTAACGACAGAGATTTTGAAAGAACAGAAGGTAAAATTCAATTTACAAAAACAATTTGATTCAATTCTCGAAGAAAGAGATGGTTTATCCGTAAAAGTCAAGAAACTTGAAGAACTCAATTTCAAAGCCGATTTATCTAAACAAGCCAGTCCTGATACTATTGTTCAGTCTCCTTATTCTTTAAGTTCAACTTCCACAACTATTTTTTCGAAGAGTTGTGTCAAATCAAATGAATTTTCAAAAGATCGGATTCGCCCTTCAAATATTTTCTATAATCCTCTTGTTGATAACACATATAATCAAGTGTTTCGAAAAGTCAAAATGGTTTGGAAAAATAAATCACCTACAGAAGACAGTGATGGAAACACGTCATACAAATCCCCTGTAGTTGATCCAAAGTCACCGACTCATGTCTATTCCACAACTAAGTTGATCAGTCTAAACTGATTAAATATCTGTAGCACTTATTGTGGAAATAGTGACTTTGTGGATTCCAGGTATGTCAATAGCTGGTATGGTACTTACAGCATCCTCAATCCTCAGTTTCATAGCTTCAAAGCTAAGACAACTAACCAACAAGGATCCATCAAAGCATGGATACCAAAACCAAAATCTGTCTAATCTATTTTGCAGGAATGTCATGTGGATTTAATTCAGATTATTCACGTCACATGACTACAATCAAGGGTTATGCCATCTTTTAAGGGGAAGTACCAGATTTTTCTTTAAACTTTCATATCGACTTCTGAACACTTCAGTTCAGGACTCGCTCTTAAATGTTTTTGACTTCTGATTATCTCAAATCAGAAATTTTACTTCAAATGTTTTTATCTTGGTAAGTTAAAGGAGTGTTAGGGCTCATAAAGTTTCTATGGTCAATCCAGAACTGGAAGGACCTACCCAAGAAACACATCCAATTCATAGATATCAGTGAGGAGTCTAGCTTGATAGATGAGTTCGGAGCGAAAAGAATATGGTGAGAACATGACAGGACTTAAAAGAAATATTGGTCCTTACCAAACCGAGTCAGTTATCCGGGTTACCACATAATCTATTCATTATCATTCTTTGGAGATGTATATTGAAACATACATGGACCCAATGTCGATACCTCGTGTCACCCCACCTAGCCACTCAAGTATCTCACAAAAGATACTTGTTTCATATATTCACGGAGTTTTAACATATAATCTATTTATTCCTCACTCGGAGGACTTAGATATTGAAAAAGGAAGACATCATCTCCGGTCTCTGAACTTCATTTTCATCTCACTGTGTCTATTGATTTCAAAACTGCGTCCCAGGTTGAATCAATTTGTGAGCCTAACAGATACATATTTATATTTCTTTCACACACGCACGAATCTTTGTGATTCCAATCGCATATTTTTGTGATATTGCCGGAACAGTTTGAGAAGTAATTTTAATATTTTACTTCAGTGATAACTGGAAGTCCAATCATAGATACTCCTTTGCCAACTCTGAAAATAGGCCACACAATTATTTTTAATTATTGTGATATCAGTTACTAATGTGTTTCTGTATTAGTTGATTAACCCATCTTGGTTACTAAATTTTTTTATCTTATTTTTTGCTACTCATCCGTCTAGTCTTTGAACATACATGATGCTCAGTGTAACACCCTAAAAATTTGGGTAAGTTTAAAATTTAAAATTTCGGCAACATAACGCCTAAAATACGAGAATTCATAAAACCTGTGAATAAGGACATCCAAAACCCATTAACGTTGGAGTACTTTGTAACAATTATAGTAGCGATAGATATAACATAGTACACAACAACCTAATTAATCTAGAACAAAAGATCCAACTAGATTAAATGTGGGTGTTGCTATCTCTCCAAAACGCTCTTCTCTTATAATCCCAAAAATGCCCGTCCATAGGTGCTCCTAGGTATGCTTCTGGCGGATCAAAGTGCCCTATGCACACCAATAGCTGAACATGTGAGTCATTAAACACGTACAAAAGTGTTAGGCTAAAGTCTTGGAGATATAACAACGAATTTACATTTTATAAAGTAAGTGCTAGCAACGTAATTAAGTGTTACCGGTGTGACCTTAGGTTGAACCCACGTCAACATCCCATTCGGGATAAACAATCCATTTCCTGTACAATACCACAAAAGATAACTCCTGAAAGACGGAGGAGACCCGTTACCATCTTGGGTGACGAGAACACGTGAATGGGGTCACCCGTGATGTTTATTGGATTTCACCACATATCCCGGTCCTAGTTCCCATGCCATGCCAGACATCACAATACTCGGACCGTTTATGCCTCTAGTGCTTACTCCGTCGAGTTACACCTAAAGGACTTACGGACATGGGTGCCTAACCAAAGTAGACGAGTTACAAATCGGAGACTTGCGTCACCTATTGCCTACTCGCTAGTGACCTAATGTTCAACAATTAAGATTACGTATACATGTCATCTAATTCCTCGTGCACAAGGAAATAGACATAAATTCCACATTTAGATCATGATCAAATATAGATAACAACTTTCAGGCAATGCGCGTTTTTTTTTCAAACGACGTAATAATGCTCATTTCATGCGTATATTTCTACCCCATCACTTGTTTGACAACATAGCAACCATTAACCGATGTAATGACTCCAACTGCTGATAAGAATAAATGTAACCAAAACCCATATTTATGAGAACAGTCCCTTGCCATAAAACTAACTTGTTACTTCATTGCATGCATAAAAGAACCCCCAAGATGTTAAATAGTTCTCACAAGAATCAAAACCCCCATATATGATAAATACACAAAACCCTAGTTTTAGGTTAACTTTAAACACTTTATAACATTCATATGAGCAAGTAATTGTGCAAGTATGGATAAATAAGGTTTAGAAGACTCACCAAGTAGGTTTGTGAAGTAAAAACCCCAAATAGTGAAACCTTAGAAGTGGAGAAGATGACTTGAAGTTTCCTCAAAGATGGTATCTAAAACCCTAGAACCCTAGAGATCATTAAGGACCATTAATGTCAAGGATCTTGTGGTTGGATTTGTAATAAAGGATGAAAAATGATGGAGGATGGATGAGAACTCACCAAAACCTAGAGAGAATTTCCGCCATCAAACCATTGGTTGAGAAAAAGTGAAATTGAAATGAGTAAAGGCCTCATTTAATGCTTCAACTCCCGACAGCGATTGTGCCATGTGAGAGTGACACGGGCACTCTCGTTGAATGTGTACCGCAAGCTCGGCCTCGACTCCCTCTGCGAAAGTGACACCGCGAGAGTGCCATTGGCAATCTCTCCAGGCACTCTCGCCAGAATTGTACCGAGAGTTGGGTTTTCTTCGCCACGAGTATAACACGCGATAGTGCCCAATGGCACTATTGTCGGGCACTCTCGCCGAGTGATTTCCAACCAAAATTTTCCAGATTCCAATCCGAAATCGCGACCGATCTACGGTGACTTCAAATGAGCGAATTATACATATATATTTACAAATACAAAACAATTAGTAGACCCCAAAATTCGGGGTGTTACAATCCTCCACCCCTTAGAATAGATTTCGTCCTCGAAATCTCAACTAATCAAATAAGTGTGGATAACGCCTCTTCATGTCCTCTTCCGACTCCCAAGTCACGTTGGCTCCTCGATGGTGCTTCCATTGCACCTTCACCATAACCACCTCCTTGTGCCGTAGTCTCTTCGTTTTCTGTTTCAAAATGGTTTTGGCCTCTTCCACGCATTGGTCGTTGTCCACTCTAATCTCTGACAACGGAATGGCGCTTTCTCTTCGGCTAGACACCTTCTCAAGTAGCATACGTGAAAGGTAGGGTGAATCCCGTCCATTTCAGGCGGGAGGTCCAACTTGTAGGCTTGAAGCCCAATGCGCTCGATGATGGTGAAAGGTCCAAGGAAACGAGGACTAAGCTTCCCAAGTTTTCCGAACCTAATTATTCCCTTCCTTGGTGAAACTTTCAACATAACTCTTTCCCCTACTTGGAACTCGACCGGTCTCCTTTTCTTGTCCGCGTAGCTCTTTTGACGGTCTTGAGCCGCCTTCAACCGCTCTTTATTGCTTTTCACCTTGTCGTCCGTTTCTTGCACAATCTCCGGTCCGACAAACTGCTTTTCTCCCGCTTCTAGCCAACACACTGGAGTTCTACACTTTCTTCCATACAATGCCTTGAATGGCGCCATGCCAATACTCGAGTGATTACTGTTGTTGTAGGCGAACTCCACTAACGGAAGGTGTGAATCCCAACTTCCCCCGAAGTCAATGACGCATGATCTCAACATATCCTCGAGAGTTTGGATAGTCCTCTCGCGTTGACCGTCTGTCTGCGGGTGGTAAGCAGTACTCAGTTTGATCCTAGTACCCAATTCCTTTTGTAAGTTGTCCCAAAAATGAGAAGTAAAATGACTATCCCAGTCGGATACTATAGAAAGTAGCACTCTGTGCCTCGAGATCACTTCATCTATATAAAGTTTGGCCAACTTATCCATCGGTAGTGTCTCTCGCATGGGCAAAAAGTGTGCACTCTTGGTCAAACGGTCCACTATCACCCAAATGGTGTCGTGACTTCTCAAAGTCTTCGGTAGCTTGGTTACAAAGTTCATGGTGATGTGTTCACACTTCCATTCCGGTATCTCTAAGGATTGCAGACTACCGTAAGGGCGTTGGTGTTCCGCCTTCACTTGCAGGCAAGTTATGCATCGCTCCACATAACTGGCCACATCTAATTTCATCACAGGCCAACAATAGTTAAGCTTTAAATCCCGGTACATTTTTGTACTTCCTGGATGAATAGAGTATCTGGATTTGTGTGCGTCTTCCAATAACAGGTCTCGACACCCCCGATCTTCGGCACCCAGATTCGACCTTGGAATAGTTTTAAACCTCTCCCATCTTCGGTCAATTGAAGATGTTGCTTTACCATAGCTTCACCTTTGAGATTTGCTTCTAGCAAGGCTTCCGACTGAGACGTCTTGATTCGGTCTATTAAGCTTGAGACGACTTCCACCCTAGTAAAATTAGTTTGAATGCCACCGACATACTCTTTCCGGCTCAATGCGTCCGCCACGACATTGGATTTTTCGGGGTGATATAGAAGTTCACAATCATAGTCTTTAAGTAGTTCGAGGCATCTCCGTTGCCGCATATTCAACTCCTTTTGGTCGAATACGTGCTTTAGACTTTTATGGTCGGTGAATAGGGTGCACTTTGTACCGTATAGGTAGTGTCGCCATAACTTCAAAACGAACACCACCGCTGCTAGCTCGAGATCGTGGTTTGGGTAGTTTTTCTCATGCTTCTTCAACTGCCTCGATGCATAAGCTATTATTTTGCCCCTTTGCATCAAGACATACCCTAAACCCATCTTAGACGCGTAGCTGTAGACCACAAAATCTTCCGTTTACTCGGGTAGGGACAAAATTGGCGCATCACACAACTTCTTTTGTAGCGTCCGAAAGGCCCGCTCTTGACTTTTGGTCCAAAGGAACTTCACATTTTTCCTCGTCAGAGACGTCAGTGGTGAGGCGATCTTGGAAAAGTCTTGGATGAATTTTCGATAGTAACCGGCTAGACCCGAGAAGCTCCGAATTTCCATGGGACTCTTAGGCGGTTCCCAATTCATCATGGCTTCAATTTTTGACGGGTCAACTTTTACTCCTTCGCTAGACACCACGTGTCCTAAAAACTGAACCTTGTGCAACCAAAATTCACACTTAGAGAATTTGGTGTAAAGCTTCTCGCTTCTCAACACCTCCATTACTTCTCTGAGATGTCGCTCGTGCTCCACATCATCCTTCGAATATACAAAAATGTCGTCGATGAATACAATGACCGACTTGTCTAGAAAGGGTCGGCAAACTCGATTAATCAAATCCATAAACACGACCGGCGCGTTGGTTAGCCCGAAAGGCATAACCAAGAACCCGTAGTGACCATAACGATTTCTAAAGGCGGTCTTGGAAACGTCTTCCTCTCTATCCTTCACCTGATGGTAGCCCGATCGGAGATCGATCTTGGAGAAACATCTGACTCCTTGTAATTGATCAAGGAGATCGTCTATTCGAGGTAGTGGATAATTGTTCTTTACAGTTACCTTGTTCAACTCCCGATAGTCGATTGTAACACCCTAAAATTTAGAGTAATTTAAAATTCAAAAATTTGGCAATATGATGTTTGTATTTGGAATAAACCACCCAAGAAGGGTAAATGTATAAGGCATTTACAAAAAACCTGTAAACGGATATAGAAATTGACAACAAACTAATCTAAACATGTACTATCTAGATTACATCGGTTGTCAACCCAAAATCACCAAAATATAGGGACTTAAATAATGTCCAACACCAAATACTAATCATCTCAAAAATGCCTCAATCCCACGCTCTTCCCTCAAACCTTTGGCAACCTACCGCTAAAGGAACCTGTTATACACATCATTTGAGAAAAGTGTTAGGCGTAAAGCCTAGTGAGAACATACAGTTTATAATTTGAAGAAATAAAGACAATTTCAACGATAAGAGATCTTTTCAAGAAAGTTTAGTTTTCAATTGAAATCTTTTACACATAAGGACTGTTCGGTCCAAAATTCATCTTGCGATGACGGGGGATACCCGATTTACCAAGGATTGTAGCGGAACACAAAAGTATGTCACAGTCCGAGTTATGAGCTAAATACTTGGAATCCATGGCCACGAACAAGGCTGATCCGTACTAAGATGTGGGGGAGGGAACCTGAGTAAACCAAGTCATACTCGTTCACTAGGACTACATTATGACCCATGGCTAGTAACCGGTCCCACATAACCGTACCAAAGGGCCTCCGAGGGTCAAACACATCCATAGCTACAAAGGGGAAAAACATCCCAAAATATAAGACGACTCAATACTCATGGATCCACTAGTAATAGTCTAGACTTGTCACAATTTCATTTGTGACCAACCATAGTTAAACATATGGTTTCCAATAACATTTAATCCTAAAATGCATTTCCATGCTTAACTGTTGATAAGAATGAAATTCATAAAATAAGATTATTTACATCCTTTCACGTATCTCACGTAAATGTGCCAGTAATACTTCCTTTTATTTCATAGAGGATGAAACCCTTCATTTTAGTTGAAAATGATTGAAACCCTAAAATCTCCCAAAACTCAAGTTAGGTCAAAATGCAATAAATATGAATCCAAAACCAAGGAGATGTGTAGGAGTTTAAAATATATGTTTTGACATGTATAAGGTTTGAGAAAATGTTATTATGAACTCACCAAGTGGGTTTTTGAAGAAAACCCAAAACCCTAGAAATGGAGAATGAGACTTGCACTAAGAAGTTGAAGATTCTTCACCAAGAACACTTATGACAACCTAGACAAGATCAATAAATGCATAAGGATTGAGTTGTTGAAAGAGTTAATGAAGAGGGAGAAATGAAGAAGAATACCTTACCAAAAGTTCTGGGAGAAAACGTATGGAAGCAACCCCAAAATTAGATAAATGAAAGAATTTCAGAGTTGTCTAATTTAAGGCCTAGACCCCGCTCGCGATTATGCCCGGCGGCGATAGTGACATTGTCACTATGGCGAGGGCACTCTCGCGGGGATTGTACCACGGGTGGTACTCTCCCGACGATTGTGCCACGCGATAGTGACACATGTCACTATCGCGAGTCACTCTCGCGCCACGCGTACCGATCCTGGAAAAAAGGCCAAAACTCGAGATTCTCGCATGAGTCGACTTAAGGTTCGAAAGTACGACACATTTCACCCAAAAAGATAAACGGAATACGATTAGATGACTAAAGAAGAGTGGAAACTTACTAACGAAATTTCGGGAGTTACAATCCTCCCCGACTTGGAAATGATTTCGTCCTCGAAATCTCGATCAAACAAACAAGTGAGGGTATCTCCGCTTCATGTCCTCCTTGGCTTCCCATGTCACATTGGCCCTACGATGATTGTTAGGGCAATTTATATGTTAAATAGAAGTTCAGGGTGTATTTTGTAAAGTTCTTAATAGTTTTATAGATTGTTGGGCCTAAAAGCCCATAAGCCCATTATCTTGTAAGCCTGAATATATAAAGGTTTTTCTTGTTCATATTTCAGGTCACTCAAGTCATTTGTTAGATTGCTAGTCTATAGGTTTACATATTTTGATCAGATATTCTCTCTGTAAACCTAAACCCTTTGATTTCATATTAATCATATGACTAGCAGTTGTGGCTTGATTATTGTTCTACATTGAATATTTACTATTGATTGCACTGTACTGGGATCTACAATTGGTATCAGAGCAAAGAGATTAAAGGTTTGATCCAGAATAAGGTTTGTCTAAAACCCTAACCAGTTATTTGTGTTAATCGCTTTTATCTGCATTAATTAATTATGTGTTTATGAATTTACCGGTTGATCAGTTTGTTTTCTGGAAAAAGTGATTATTTGGAAAAGTGTTTTTCTTACGATCTGCTTTATGATTATCGGTCGTATTTTTTTCTGTGTTTTATCAACTATCGATCTGTGTTTCTGAATAAATCAATTTATCGGTCGAAGTTTCTTTTCTGAAAAGGTTATTTATCGATCGTTTGAGTTGATTATCGATCTTGTGTGTCCAGTAAAAAATCGATTTTTGGTGTTTATCGGTCTATTGATTGTTTAATTTATGGGTCGAATAATATTGAAATTCATCGAGTTCTTCGGTGTTCTTCGACTTTATCGACCCTATCTACTAATCGATTATTTAACCGATAGACATCCTTCGACCGGGAAGTTGTATTTACCGGTCATTGTGTTTGACCGATACATTGTATTTTTCGGTCATTGTGTTCGACCGATACATTGTATCTACCGGTCTTCGTGTTTGACCGGGACGTTGTTGATACCGGTCCCTCTCTCGACCGGCACCTGCTTCGATCGGTACCCTGCTTACCGGTCTTTGTCCTTTGATCGGCCTTGCTTTGACCGGCATTTGGATTCGACCAATAGGTTGTCTATACCGGTCCTTTGCTAGACCGATACGTTGTCTATATCGGTCTTTTATTTGACCGATACCCAGCTCGACCGGACCCTGATTCGACCGGGTCCTTGTCTTTTTCTGCTTATTTTTTTGTCATTGTGTTTGGATCATCCTGCTTGTCTCACGATCGTTACAGTGCTTTTAAGTTAAGAGATTTAATATGAATTCAAGAGACGCGTTAGTTATTGGTTCGGATCAGAAGCCCCCGGTTCTCTATCGGGGGGAATATCCTCAGTGGCACGATCGCTTCATGAACTTCATTGAATCGAAATCAAACTATGAAGCCATTTACAAGTGTCTGACAGAGGGGCCGCAAGACTGGCCAATGAAAGTTGTACCGGGAAACACAGAAGAAGGTCGACCTGAAAGCAGTGTTCCAAAAACTATCACTGACTTTACAACTCAAGAAAAGGATATGTATTATGCTGAAAAGCAAGCAAAGACATATCTTCTACAAAGTCTTCCCAACGACATCTATGCTTGCATCGACAGTTATAAAGAGTCTGCAAAGAAAATGTGGGACCAGATTGAGAAGATGATGATGGGGAGCCACATCAACAATCAGCTGAAGGTGACAAACTGCATCACCAGATATGATGGCTTCAAAGCAAGAAAAGGCGAGACACTGACAGAAACCTATGAAAGGTTCAACATGCTTTTGAATGACCTCCAGAAAAACAAGATTACGAATACGAACACTGAGAACAACATCAAGTTCATGAACAACCTCCAGCCTGAATGGAAGCCGTTTGTCTCTCATATTCGTCATACTCAGACCCTGGAGAAGCTTTTTCTACATGAACTTTATGAAATGCTGCTCCAGGATGAAGAGGAAGTTATGGAACTAATGGGGAATCAGAAAGCTGAAGAAAAGCCGGTAGTTGATCCGTTAGCACTCGTATCTGAGAAAAGAGTGAAGTCTGTCAGTCGTTCGTCTGAAAAGAAGCCAGTGCAAAGTGAGTCTGAACCCAAAGATCCTGATAGTTATTCGGATCCTGAACTCACTAAGATGAAAGAAGCTATGGTATTCTTGACTCAACAATTCCAGAAAAGGAAGTTCTTTAACAAGTCTTCCAACAAGCAAAGGTTTTCCACTCGCCATGACCATCAAGAGAAGTCTGAAGGTAAGAAATGTGTTGAAGATGGAAAGAAGTCTGACAAGAGACACAAAGAAAAGCCAAAAGATGAGCCGATCAGATGCTACAACTGTGGTCGGTTAGGCTACTTTGCCAAGGATTGTCGCAAACCTGTTGTGCGCAACTCCGACTATTACAGAGCCAAGCTGCTACTGGCCAAAGAGAAGGAAGCTGGTAAGGCTCTCATGGCTGAATATGACTACTGGCTACAAGTCTCTGATGAAGAACCTGAAGATGCCGAAGCACACTTGTGTTTCATGGGCAAACATTCATCACCTTCTGACACTGATGATGAAGATCGAAACTCTCCATGTCAGGTATGTGCTCCTTATCACGAAGCTTTAATTTATCAGATGCAACTTGCTATGAATAAACTAGACTCTTTCAAGCTTCTCATAAAAGAAAAAGAACAACTCATCTCATCTCTAGAAAAACGGGTTGTCGCACAGTCTGAATGTATTGAAAATCAAAGTTTAGATATCTCAAGCAATCTGTGCACAATTTCTAATTTAAAAGAAGAGTGTGAGAGTTGTTCAAAAGAATCACAAGAGCTTAAGACCAAAGTAGATGATCTGACCAGTAAGCTACGCATGTCCGAGAATGAGAAAATTGATATTGTGTCTCAAAACGTGGCTTATAAAAATGAAAATCAAAGATTATCTAATCAGTTAAAGGAGATTGAAAAGAAGCTTTATAGAATTGGTCAATCTCATCAAACGCTAAATCTAATTTCACCAAAGGAACCCAAGTATGCGAATACGGGTATCGGTTACGATAACCCATATTATCTGAAAAAGTCCCTATCCAAAGTTCCTACGATTTATGCGTCTGAATTTTTTGGAATAGACAAGACATTTCCAGAATACAAGATCAATTGGACTAAACCAATTGAGGATGAGGACTGGGAAGAGGATAAGTTGAGAAGGGAGAACTCTACTAAAATGAAACTTCCTTTTGTTTATGATTCATTAAATGCATCTTACAACGAAGAAAAACCTTGTTTCCTATCAAATGACTATTTTAGAAGTTATACTCAAGCTGAACTTGATGCTAAAATAGTTAAAACTGAGGAGGAATCTCTAAATCATAAAGTTTATGTTCCACCTCTGATTTTAGAAAAGAAAATTGTTCAGCTAGAAACGTCATTTGAACAGGAGAGGGACAGTTTTCAAAAGGAAAAACAAGACATGTTATCTCAAATTGAGTGTCTCACTTCCAATAAAGAGGAATCTGTGTCCGACAAGGAAAGAGTGTAACACCCTGAATTTTTGGGATTGGGTGAGAAGTTGACCTTTACCCAAAGTTCAAGGGGGTATTCTGTAACTTGGACTATATAAATACAAATCAAATTAGATATTTTGATTTATATCACAAATATCAGTTTCTTGGTTTTGAGAAGTCAGAGAGAAAGGAAGAGTGCAGGAGAAGCTTTGTTTTGGGTCGATCGTTTCGGGCAAATCGAGGTACGAATCTAGCTTAATGCTTTGATCTGAATGCTTTTAGCCGTGTAGAATCTCGTTGTGTAGGTTTTGAACCGTTCCATTTTGAGATCTGAGTATTTTCTCATTTGGGATCTGGGTTGAATCTGGGTTCTGCATCGCTGTTCTTGATGAACAAGGCGATGGTCGATCGACCGGAGGTTGTTCGACCGGATGGTCGTTCGACCGGGTGGTCGTTCGACCGAATGGTTGTGTTCGACCGAAGCCTGTTCGATCGAGGGTGTTCGACCGGATGGTCGTTCGACCGGGTGGTCGTTCGACCGAATGGTTGTGTTCGACCGAAGCCTGTTCGATCGAGGGTGTTCGACCGGATGGTCGTTCGACCGGGTGGTCGTTCGACCGGGGGGTTGTGCCCGACCGGAGGTCGTTCGACCGGAGGTCGTTCGACCGGTGTTGTTGTAGACCGGTGTGGTCCTTTGATCAGTTTAGGTTCTGTTAAGTTGTTAGCTTCTGTGTCTTTGAGTCCTATTCAAGTAACGAGAGGTTTATCTGTATTTCGACTTACCGATTCTTTCGGTGTTATCATAGGTAGCGCTCGTTAAGAAGAAGGAAACAGAGGTGAGTTCCTACTATCATTTTAAACTGTATACATATCAAAAGTTACCTTTTTGATCTTATCTTATTTTAAAAGTAAAATGATGTTTTACCTGTGCGTTTATGCGAAAGAAATATTCAAAGGAACTTCTTTTAAATGCTTTTCATTCTTACCAGAAGTTGAACTGGGAATAGCATTTTGTTTATAAAAATGTGTTTGTAACCATATGTTTATTTATGGTTGGTCACATACGTTGTTGTGACGAGTCCTTACCATTACTAGTGGATCCCTAGGTTTTGAGTAAACTGTATTGTTGGGATGTTACATTCCCCAGAATTGTAGCTAGGGATCACTTGTTCCTTGAGGGCAACTTGGTACGGTTATGTGAGGCCGGATACTAGCCATGGTTCATAGTGATCCTAGCGAAGGAGTATACCTTGGTTTTGCGCTTGGGGCTTGATCTCACATTGTAGCACGGACTTTGTGATTCGTATCCGCGGACTCCAATTGGTTTAGCTCGTAACTCGGATTGTTGGCCAAACTTTGTGTTACGCCACAATCCTTGGTAAAATGTTTTGTTTTCGGTCCTTTTATGGCGTGTTTATAACGAAAAAGCCCGTTTGTGGCAAGGACCTAATGTGTAAATTTAATCGCTTTGGAAATACTATCTTGATGCAAATGTTTTATCTTTTGAGCTTCATAAACTGTATGTTCTCACCAGGCTTTAAGTCTGACACTTTTTCTCAAATGGTATGTGTATCCGGTTTCCATTAGCGGTGGGTTGTCGGGGTTTTTGGAGAGACGAGTTTTGAGTCTCGAGGTTTTTGGAATTGATTAGTATTGTTGCTGGGCATTGTTAAGTCCCATTCTTTTGATAAAATCCTTGTATAGGATTGTATAGTCTTAAAGACTGGTTCCGTTTATAGGAAGTTAATAGATTTACTTTCGTTATATTGTCAGGTTTCCAGGTTTTGATTTACTCTGATTTTCGAGGTGTTACAAAGAGAATACTTTCAGACATAAATAAAGAAGTTAAACTCACAACTGTCTGCCTTGGCAACAGATCGTCTGAAGGAACAATTTCACAAGGCTGAGCCTCAAGCTAAGTCTACCCTGTCTGGCAATTCTTATCCTGCCTCCGACACATCTTCCTGTAAAGCCTTTTTGGGTGACTCGTCACCAAATCTTTCAAATAAAGGAAAAGAGCCTCATGTTTTCGAAACGGATCATTGTTCTGATTTTAAACATGCTTCCGCCTATGATCCTCTTAAAACAAATTCTTCCGATGTCCTAAATTCCTCAAGCGATAAGGTCCTTTCTGATGAGGAAATGGAATTTTCTGCATTCTTGAATTCCGAGGTGTGTCTAGACAGTGATTTGACCCAATTTGATTTTAATCCGTCTCTACCAAGTCACGTTGATTTTCTAAACTATTCTTGTGAGCCTCCGATAAAATTTTATAAGGGTGAATGTTCCACATCTGCCCCACAAAAACCTTTTGTGAACGATTCTTCAAAGTCAAAATCCAAAAAACGTTCACAAAAGAAGAACAAGACCGGTCGCTCCAAAAGACAACAATCTTCAAGTTTCACATCTTCTGACTATAAGTTTAACGGTCTTTCAAATACTTTTGGTTGGCGCAAAGAAGTTAAATATGCTTGGGTAGCTAAGAAGTCAAAGGAAAGCTCGGCGACACCAGAATTAGTTGATCCAGTTTTAAAGTCTAGGAAAAACAATAACAATCATGATGTTGTTAATTCTAAACCTTTAGTTGAATGTAATGGAACTTTACCTTTAAAAGTTTATTCTATTCCGCATTTACTTCAACTGTCTCATGATTGTATTTGTTGCTCTTATTGTGGATCGAATGATTTTGTTGATCGTCGTTATGCATCTGATTGGTTTGGCTCGTATCATGTTGCTAATTCTCATTCTCAGTTTGATATTACCCGTCATAGCAAAAGACCCAAGTCTAAACGGGAATCCAAAACGGGTGTTAAATCTAACCCCAAAGGACCCATTTACGAATGGGTACCTAAAAAGAAATAACTTGTTTTGCAGGACGGTCATGTGTGGTATCTAGATTCAGGCTGCTCCAAGCACATGACCGGAAGAAAGGAGCTACTCACAAACTTCACCGAGAAATTTTGTGGAAATGTAAGGTTTGGGAACGATCATTATTCTCCCATCAGGGGTTATAGAGATATCGTAAAGGATAACCTCACGATCAAGAAAGTGTCCTACGTCGAAGGCCTTGGTAACAATCTCTTCAACATCGGTCAATTCTGCGACAAGGATCTAGAGGTCACCTTCAAAGCAAACAGGTGCAGCGTTCGGACTGAAGATGGTAAAGAAATATTAGCTGGAATGCGTCGTACAAATCTGTACACGATTGACCTCTCGTCTTTGAAAACAGATAAGGAAGTTTGTCTGATGTCCAAAGCATCTGCCGAACAAAGCTGGTTATGGCATCGTCGTCTCTCGCACCTGAACTTCAAGACTATCAATAAGTTGGTGCTCGGTGGACACGTCAAGGGAATGCCTAATCTTAAATTCGAAAAAGATCATTTGTGTGCCTCCTGCGAAATGGGCAAGATGAATAAGGATTCTCACAAGCCTAAAGTCACTCCTAGTACTTCTCGGTCCCTTGAACTCATTCACATGGATTTATGTGGACCGATGCGCGTCCAAAGCATCAATCATAAGAAGTATGTCCTGGTGATGGTTGACGATTTTTCTCGCTACACATGGGTCTGATTCCTCCGATCAAAGGATGAAACTCCTGAATTGATCATCTCTCTCCTGAAGAGTATTCAAGTCAGTCTCAACCTATCAATGCAGACCATAAGGACGGATAACGGCACAGAGTTCAAGAATCAAGTGCTCACCGGTTACTTGACTTCAGTGGGCATCATGCATACCTTCTCAGCTGCTCGTACTCCTCAGCAAAACGGGATAGTAGAGCGCCGGAACCGAACTCTTGTCGAAGCCGCTCGCACAATGTTATCTCAGTCCAAGCTCCCGCTACATCTTTGGGCAGAAGCAGTCGCTACCGCGTGCTACAC
The DNA here is from genome assembly GCA_954870635.1 of Arctium minus. Lineage (NCBI taxonomy): Eukaryota > Viridiplantae > Streptophyta > Magnoliopsida > Asterales > Asteraceae > Arctium > Arctium minus. Next base: position 193,741,043 of record OX941080.1, read on the forward strand.
TCAAAACCGCACTATCATCAACAAGCGATTCAACAAGACACTGTACGAGATCATCAACAAACGCATCCCCAATATCAACTATTTTCATGCATTCGGGTGCACATGCTTCGTACTGAATGACAGGGATGATCTCGGCAAATTCATCCCCAAAGCGGACGAAAGAGTGTTCATTGGATATTCCCAGCACGCCAAAGCTTACCGTGTCTACATCAAACGAACGAAGACCGTCGTTGAGAATGTGAACGTAACTTTTGACGAGGCCGCTGATATGGCTTCTGAACACCTCAGTTCAGAACCCGCTTTAACTGGTGTGTTAGCTTCTGGACAAGTTCGTTCAGGAGCTACACAATCTCCAGTAGATCCAAATCATGCGTCTACGTCAAGAGCTCATCTTTCTAACTTGGATTTACTTTTTGAGTATTTCTATGATGACTTATTTAATATTTAGTCTAATACTATGTCTTGTAACAGGGATGCTGCTCAAGCACCAGAAGAAACACATGTCACTGGTCCAACCGACTCGGGTGGTGTCAGGATCGAATTCTTAACAAGAATTAATACTCAGAAACTAATATCAAAGAAGTTGCGGAAAAACACTTTGATATTTAATAAAACAGTAATCAAACACAGTATATAATGATCAAACAGTAAACTTGTATTGAATGCTTAAAGTTACAAGATTACACTCTCAACCTCAATATTGATGAACAGACTCACCAATACGAATTCTACTTCTCTAGAATTAGGATCTATGCCTTGAGGTCGATTTTTCTCTTGAAAAACAATTATCAAAAGTTATTTCTATCTATTCTACACATTCTATACATATACTGATAAAAAGATAATTACAAAGAATAAACAAATCTTCAGTATATCTTCCATGTATATCTTCTAAGTATATCTTCAGTATATCCAGCTGTAGTACTTTCCATCCGTATCTCTTTAGCAGCACTAATAATGCTCAGCAGCATTAACTTCAACTAGCAGCATTAACTTCAACTAGCAGCATTAACTGCAAGCAGTACTAACTACTAGCAGTACTAACTAGCTAAGCAGTACTAACTTTGATCAAGCAGCAGTACTAACTTTAACTAGCAGTATTAATTCTACTAGCAGTAGTAACACTTAGCAGTATTAATCTTCAACTTGTTCTGGCAGTAGTAACTACACTTGTACTAGCAGTAGTAACTACACTTAGTAGAATCTTCAGTTCCCAACAATCTCCCCCTAACTTGACTTTTAGAAGAGAAGTCAAGTTCTTCAGATATTCTTCCAGATGCTCTTTTTAATGCTCCCAAAACTTCCAAGATCACGCTGCTAAGTCTGGATTCAGTCCCAAACTCTGATTGATTATCCTCTGAATGAGATACTTGGCCATTTCTGAATTTTGTGCACAACCCAACTTCTTCTTTAGCATGGCATGAACCTTCAGTCTGGTGTGATTATATACTCTATCCACTAGGAAGTATTCTGTGTGATTTCTATCCAAAGTCACTGCATATACTCCACTAGTTTCATATAGAGTCCAACTTGTGACTTCTTTAAACACACTCTTGATTACCTGGTTCACTTCTTCAGGTTTGAACATCATGCATAAATACTCCATCACCAGTTTTGTAAGAGACATTCCTGGAGTATTCAGATGGTCTGCATACAGCTTAATTCCTATGTCAAACATCTCTTCTATATCAGATCTAGAGCATGTTTTGACAACCTTGATCCAAGTATTGAATATTTCATACTTGTCACCCTTCCTCTTTAGTCTGATGTAATCTTTTCCATCCATTTTCAGAACATCCCAGTGAATGATCTCTGGTGGCTTAACTCCAACAGGTTCTGCAGAAATTGGTTCAGGCACTTTGTCCATCACTACCATATATAAGCTTACATCATCTTTGATTGATGACCCTTGCTGGCTTGATGACTCAGGTGCCACTTCTTCTTCAGCAACATTTTGTTCTTCTTCTATTCTAGACTTCTTATCTTTCTTTCTTTTGGCCATCATCTTGGTTCTTTTCAAAGTCTTTTGAACCTGTACTAGAGTAGCTTCCTTCTTCTTTTCTTCCTTTTCCCTTTCCATTTCTTTTATAGGAGTTCCCTCTTCACTTTCAGGGAATGGTTGATTCATATCTATATCATGTCTCTCCTTTGCCTTCTTTTCAAACTCCACTCTATCCTTTTCATTGCTCTTCAGCTTCTCCATTTCTTTCTCATATAGATCCTTGATTTGATCAAAATTCATCTTCACAAACATTTCTTTCTTTACCCCAATTGCACTTTTCAAGAAAGTTATCATTTTGTTTCTTTCCTGAGTAGCAAGGTAAGTTTGTGAAGGTCTTCTCTTCTTTGCACTTGATCTGACCATCATAGCCTTTCTCAAGGTTATTGCTCTTTGCTTGGCTTTCTCTGTTTCTAACCCTTTCTGGAATGCTTCATTTAACTCATTTGCTAGTGCTCTGGCCATTTCTCTGTCTTTTTCAACCTGTTCCTTTTCTGCTAGATCTAACTCTTCTTGCACTTTCTTTGCTAATGCTTCATCTGACTCAATCATCTTTTGCTTTTTAGATGGTTGATCAGATTCTATCATCTTTTCTTTCCCTTTTCTTTTTATATCTGCAGCCATGTCTTTCTTTTCTGATTTCTTGTCTCTCCCTTCATTTATGACCACTCCCTTTGCTTTGGGAGTGTCATTCTTAGCTTTGATTAGCACTTCAGCTACTTCAATTTCTGTTGGTGTTAACTCTGTTACTGCTGCTTGTGAGGTTTCAGCAGCATTAACAGTTTCTGCTTCCTTCTCCCCCTCAACTTCAACTCTTTCTTTATCAAACTCCCTTTCACTTGATGCTTCTTCCATGTTGATCTCCCCCTTTTTGGGAGCATCAGTCTCTGGTTTCCTCCTTCTGAGCACAAATTGTTTCTTCTTCTTTTTCAAAATCAGTTTCCTTACCATTTGCTTCAACTTGATGATTTGTTCTTGTTGTGACAGTACTATGAGTTTTAGCTCTTCTATGTCTTTGCCCTGTTTGAGTACATCCATGTTGATGTTGCCCATTGCCTCCATCAATTCATCATAGTTATATCTGTCCTCACCTTCTCCAGGAGTGTTACCCCCTATTGAAGGATCATTGGATCTTTTAGTAGTGGAAGTCTTCTGCCTAGCAGAAGCACTATCCACCCCTGTGGTTTCTTGGCACCAGGGACCTTCAAATGATTGCTCATTCAAAGTTGCCATGGGGGAGGTCTTATTGATGTTACCACTTTCCTCCTCTGTATTAGCAGGAGTAGTGGCAGCCTCATCTCCCATATGCTCTACCTCCTCCTCAGAGAGCACCTCCTTTGGGTTGGGAGACACCCTTGTGGTTTCCCTTTGGATATTCTCTAGGGGAGAATTCTCCCTTAGAGGGCTTAAAGGTTGTGTGGGTGATGGTACAAGAAGGGAAGGAGCCTTCTTTACCTGTTTTCTTTGATAAGTTTGGGTAATTGGAGAGGTTGGTTTTGTAAGAATGGACTGGGGAATTGTTTTTGAGTGAGAAGGTTGGGCTTGGCTAGCAGTGGGATGGTCTAATGAGGGCCTTGACCCTGCTGCCATACCTTCAGTGGTTTGGGACACCACCATCATTGTAGAGAACAATGGGGTGTCAACTCCTTCCGAGTCCCCAGCAGATCTTCTCATATTTGAGAAAACCTTGCCTTTTGGGGGTTTAGGTACATATACCCCAACAGGTTGAGGTATATCCGTCAATTCATGGTTAATTACTTCCTGAACAAATCTGGGATACATAAAGAAACTCTTTTTGTTTCCCATATTTGATACAAGATCATTGAAAATCATCTTTGAGAAATTGTACCTTCTGGATGTAGCCAAGCATACCAAAGCATATGCAATTGGACTGCTGAACTCACTCCATCCAGTGGTCTTTTTGGAGATGCAATGCATTAGGGTATGAACAAGAAAACGCCATTGGGGTGAAAATTTTGCTTTTGAGAATTTGAAAACACCCAATGGGCCTCCATACCCCATTCTAGTAAGATTAGAAAACAGTTCATCATTAGAGATAGACATTATACCAGAGGCATCGTCTAGACGTAGACTGATGCGAATGACTTCTTCAGTAACTGTAAGTGAGTGATCACAGATTCTTGTCTTGATCATTTGCACACCATTTTCCACAACAATGGTTGCATTCGCCCAGAACTGCCTTTGGTGCTCAATGTAGATTGTAGGTGATACAGTAAGAGCATGAGCAATGTGGCTCGACTTCAGAAAGTCGACTATCTGATGAAAACCTTCAGCTTGTTTTGGCTTTTGTAGCATCGCAATCTCGTTGTGCTCGTCGATGAATGTCATGGATGCCATTGATCTTAGTGAAAACTTGCCTGAAAACTTCGAACTTGAGAGAGAAAAGGTTTTGAGCGCAAGAGAACAGTATGCAAAGAGTCGTTATAAACTTTTAGGCGGGCAAAAGGTATTTATAGTATTCGGAATATAAGCAGTATTAACCTAGAGCAGTATTAACTGAACTAGCAGTATTAACCACGAGCAGTATTAACCACGAGCAGTATTAACCACTAGCAGTATTAACTGAAATAGCAGTATTAACTACTAGCAGTATTAACTAACTAGCAGTATTAACTGCGAGCAGTATTAACCACGAGCAGTATTAACTGAACTAGCAGTATTAACTACTAGCAGTATTAACCACTAGCAGTATTAACTGAAATAGCAGTATTAACTACTAGCAGTATTAACTAACTAGCAGTATTAACTGCGAGCAGTATTAACCACGAGCAGTATTAACTGAACTAGCAGTATTAACTGAACTTACTCCTTTTAAACTTGCTAAATACTGAGTACTGCTATGCATATCCTGAAAAGAAGATTAGTAACACCAAGAATAACAATATACAGGTATAAACTCACTTTTTGAGAAGAAGATTATTCAAAGTTTATCATTCCCACACTTGTTACCAAGAAAGTGAATCTACTCACATCAAAAGCTTTAGTGAATAGATCAGCAAACTGATTATCAGTGTGAACTTTGATAACTTGAATAAGTTTCTTTTCATTACAATCTCTTATAAAGTGATACCTGATTTCAATGTGCTTTGTCTTTGAGTGCTTGACTGGATTATTTACAATGCTAATAGCACTGCTGTTGTCAATAAAGATTGGAGTATGTAGAAAGGTTACCCCATAATCCAGCATTTGATTCTGAATCCATAAGACTTGAGAACAGCAACTTGCAGCTGCTATGTACTCTGCCTCTGTTGTAGATGTGGATACGGTGGTTTGTTTCTTGCACTGCCATGAGACTAGTCTAGCACCCAAAAACTGACATCCTCCAGAAGTAGATTTTCTGTCCAAGTTTGCCCCACCTAGATCACTGTCTGAGTATGCTATTAGGTCAAAAGGTGAGTTATGAGGATACCAAAGTCCCAATCTGGGTTGCCCTTTGAGATATCTGAATATCCTCTTAACAGCTTGAAAGTGAGATTGCTTTGGCCTAACTTGAAATCTTGCACATACACAGACTGGAAACATAATATCTGGCCTTGATGCTGTGAGATACATGAGAGAGCCAATCATGGATCTATAAAGATGCACATCCATATCCTCCCCCTCAAGATCTGCTGTGATCTGCTTGTGTGTTTCCATAGGTGTGCTGGCAGGTTTTGATTCTGAGAAACCAAACTTGGTTAGAATATCCTGCACATACTTGGATTGACATATAAAAATGCCATCTGACTTCTGTTGAACTTGGAGTCCAAGGAAGAAAGTAAGTTCCCCCATGGAACTCATTTTGAATCTTTGATGCATTAAATCCTCAAACTCCTTACACATGTTGTTTCTTGTAGAACCAAAAATAATGTCATCAACATATATTTGGACCAGCAAGATATCCTTCTTCTTTCTTTTGATAAATAGAGTCTTATCAATGACTCCTCTTTCAAAGTCATTTTCCAAGAGATAGGATGACAGGGTGTCATACCATGCTCTTGGGGCTTGATGTAGTCCATAAAGTGCTTTCTTTAATTTGTATACTCTGTCTGGATAGCTTGGGTTTTCAAACCCTGGTGGTTGGCAGACATATACTTCTTCTTCAATTGACCCATAGAGAAAAGCACTTTTTACATCCATTTGGTAGACTTTGAAGTTCATGTAAGAAGCATAGGCTAGGAATAGTCTGATTGCTTCTATCCTAGCTACAGGTGCAAAAACTTCTTCATAATCTATGCCCTCTTCTTGAGTGTAGCCTTGAGCTACCAGCCTTGCTTTGTTTCTTATAACAATACCTCTTTCATCTCTCTTGTTTCTGAAAATCCACTTTGTGCCAATTGCTCTGTGACCTTTAGGAAGGTCTACTAGATCCCATACATCTTGTAGCTTGAATTGTAACAGTTCTTCTTGCATTGCTTCTATCCAGCTAGATTCTTTCATAGCATCATGTGCCTTTTTAGGCTCAAGCTGGGATAGAAAACAAGAAAGGACTGTATGCTGTTGATCTTTCATTTCTTGAAGCCTGCTTTGATGTCTAGTCATCATAGGAGAAGAGATATCTCCTATTACCAACTGTGGAGGATGATTCTTTTGAACTCTTGTGTTATGACTAGATTCTTCATTCAGTCCAGCCTCTAGATTAGAGTCATGCAATTCAACTGAAGTGTCTTCAGATGTCACTTCTGATTCTTGAGTCTCCTCATCTCTAGTGTCTTCTTCACTCTGACTTGGTTCAGTAAATGATTCCTTTTCACAGTCTTCATTTACTGTGGGTATGGGAAAAATCACAGATTTAGATATACTTTCTTGAACTTGTGTGATCTCTGATTCTCCACCATCTGTTCCTGTATACTCATTACTGAAACCAAAAGAGTTAGTTAGTGAATCAATGTCAAATAGCCATTGAGGTCCAGACCCAACAGGATTTGGTGTGTTCTCATTGCATTTGACATTGTCACTTTCTTCAATTATTCTAGAAGAAGAGTTAAAAACTCTGTAGGCCTTACTCTGAGATGAGTATCCAACAAGAAATCCATCATCTGCTTTGCTATCAAACTTACCTAAGTGAGATTTGGTATTTAGAATTGTACAAGGACACCCAAAAGATTTGAAGAAACCAATAAAAGGTTTTCTTTGATTTAAAAGCTCATATGGGGTCTTGTTCTTTTGCTTGACCACTAGAACTCTGTTTTGGACATAACAAGCAGTATTAACTGCTTCAGCCCAGAATGTAATTGGCAATTTTGAATCAGCCAACAGAGATCTAGCAGCCTCTATTAGTGTCCTATTTCTCCTTTCAGCAACACCATTCTGTTGAGGAGTTCTAGGAGCACTATATTGTCTCTCAATACCTTTTCTTTCACAAAAAGTGTTTAAATCATGATTTTTAAATTCAGTTCCATTATCTGATCTAATGACTTTTACTCTTTGATTAGTTTGGTTTTCAATTCTTAGAATAAAGGATTTGATAAGATCACTTGTTTCATCCTTAGTCCTTAGAAAATATACCCAAGTAAATCTGGAGTAATCATCAACAATAACTAAGCAGTAAGATTTCTTGCCTATACTCATAACATTTGTAGGACCAAACAGATCCATATGCAATAACTGGAGACAAGAAGAAACAGAATTTACCTCTTTGGTCTTATGAGAAGTTTTGTGTTGTTTGCCTTTGAGACAAGCAACACAATGATCATCACATGAAAAGACTTTTGAAGGTAAACCTCTTACAAGGTTATTTTTAACAAGATTGTTCATAGTCTTGTAATTCATGTGACACATCCTTCTGTGCCAAAGGGAGGATTCATCTATAGAAGCTTTTGAAACAAGACAATTTAAAGATGAATCACTATCAACATTGTCCAAATCAAGACAGTAAACATTGTCCTTCCTTGGAGTTCTAAGTAGTATCATGCTTTCATCAACTACCTTGAACCCTGGAGCAAGAATCATACACTCAGTATTAGTAAATAATATACTATGTTGTTTGTCACAAACCTGTGATACACTTAACAGGTTGTACTTTAATTGATCAACATAGTAGACATCCTCAAATGTCATCTTACCTTTGGTGACATTACCTTTTCCACTTATCTTACCACCAGTAAGATTGTCTCCAAATGCAACATGTCCTCCATTAATTTGCTTGAAATCCTGAAGGCATGACATGTTGCCAGTCATGTGCCTAGAGCAACCACTATCAACATGCCATATGCTCTTTCCCTTGAGCTGTTGGTTGCCCTGCACATTAAATAAATCAATTAGTATGATTGGGGACCCAAGCCAAAGTGATCTTGGGTCTGCCATTCTCATCAAAGTATTTACATTCCTTTTTAATGAGGTTTTTAAACTCAGAGCACTCTTTATTAGAGTACTTTGTCAATATGATTGGCTTAGCAGAATCAACACTGGAAGCAGTACTAACCTTAGAAGTACTAACAGAGTTAGCAGTACTAACAGGTGTAGCAGTACTAACAGGTTTAGCAGTACTAACCTTGTTAGCAGCATTAACATTGTTAGCAGTAGTATTACTTCTAGCAGCACTATCATTGTCAGCAGCACTATTTGTGGTAGCAGTACTAACAGTTTTAGTGCTTTTAGGAATCCACATATTGACACTTTCTTTAACAGAATACTTTTTCTTCATGTGGCTTTTAGTTTTAACAGTTTTCTTAGCCACATGGTTCTTTTCAATTTTCTTATAACCAAAGGGTTTTTGCATGGATCTTTGGAAATTCATTCTTTGGTTCATAGGATTGAAATAACAGAATTTTGCAAGATGATTCAATTTGCCACAGATAAAGCAAGGTTTTGGTCTATTGATTTTACTCAGATCAACCCCTTGTTTATGTGCCCATTGATTATTCCAGTTTCTTTGATTTCCCCTCTTTTTGTCCTGTTTTTGGGGTTCATTCTTCTTACAAGTACACTGTTTGCAAGGACCTGGATTCACAACTGTGGTCTGATTATAATGGACCTTACCAGACTTTTCCTCTGTCTTCTCTATGTTCTTGGATTTGATCCAAGCCCTTCCACAATCCTCATTGGTGATAATGTTGTTTTCTATAGAAGTCTCACCACTCACCTTGTTCTTCTTACTCTTGCCAACCTCTTTCTCAGTCTTATCCTCAACAATTACCTCATCTAAGGGATCTATTTCAGTGGCTCCCTCAGGCAAGTCCTTCCTATCTTTGGTGTCTAACAGGTCTGAAGTAGGAGGAATGTAATTGTTGTTATATGGTGGAGGTGTGGCATTATACCCAATTCCTCTTCTTAATTTATCATGAATCTGATTTTGCAGTAAGGAGTCCATTGCTTTAGAAGCATTGGAAAACTTTTCTACATCAAGCTTAACCTTGGTTAACTCCTCTTTCAGTTTTTCACTCTCCTCTTTAGATTTGGTCAGTTTAAGTTCTAAATCCTTTTTCTCCCACTGCCAGTAATTGGTATCATATGAGTGTTGTAGTTCATTGGCTTGAAAACCTTTGATTTGATCTTCAAATCTCTCTACTATCCTCACATAGTCTTTTATATCCTTTTCTAGTCTCTTCAGGTCATCACTCATCTTCTGATTGTGATCCCTGTACCTTTTAACAGTGTCTATGCAAGTTTTAGAGCAGAGATTAGAACTTACCTCAGATGGGAGATCAGATACTTTAGCCATAAGAGCTTGATTCTGAATAGCTTCTTCTGCTTGATCACTCCAATCAAACCCCATTCCTTGTTGAGAAACAAGGGCTTGAGCAGAGTTTCTGTTGTTATTGAAGCTTCCAGATTGAGCTTGTTGATGGTTGGTGTTGTGAGACATTCCACTTCTGCATTCTCTAGCAAAATGTCCCTTCAGATGGCATTTGTAGCATTCTACCTTTGATTTATCAAACCCTGCTCCATCTTCTCTTCTTTGTGAGAAGTTGTTTCTTCCAGTCCTCTTTATAAACTTCTTAACCCTCATGGAGAGCATGGCCATCTGCCATTTAATATCCATCTCTTCCAGATCATCAGGATGAAGTTGTTCTAAGTCATCATTGATCAAAGAAGAATTTCCATGATTAGAAAGAAGAGCTTCAAATACATAATCAGTGCCTTTATCTAGATTTGATCCATTAGTAGCATTAACTGATTCAGAGTTAGCAGTAGAATCAATTGATGCTGATAGGAGTGCAGCATTATGAACATATCCAGAAGGCTTCTTCTTTGCCTCAACCTCAGCTTCAAATACTCTAAGATCATTGTACAGATCATCAAGTTCTTTGTCTTCCAACTGATCATTCTGTCTGAATGACACAGTGTACATGGTCCATTCATCTCCAAGGGACCTTAAGAACTTTCTGTTCACATCATCTTGATCAATCTGTACTCCCATAGTAGCTAGTTCACCAATTAGTTTATTAAACCTATCAAAAGTTTGAGTCATTGACTCATTCTTAGTTGAGATGAAGTTTTCATACTGTTGTTTTAAGATTGCCTTTTGATTTCTCTTGGTACTTTTAGTACCTGAGAATCTCTTCTCTAGAGCATTCCAGAGCATCTGTGCATCAGTACAATTGCAGAATTGGTGTTGATACTCATTTGGAATTGCCAAGAGCAGTGTGCTCAAGGCTTTCATCTCTGTCTGTCTTGATTTCCTGTCTGTATCTGTCTTTGGAGGAGTTCTTTTGCCATCTTCACCAATCTTTCCTCCATCAGATGGACCATTCTCAATGATGTCCCACATAGAGTAATCTGTGAGGAGAATATATTGCTTGATTCTGATTTTCCACATGTCAAATTCATTGGATCTGAGCATTGGAACTTTTGAGACCAAAGTACTGCTTGATTCTGTAAGATTTTCCATGATGAATAACTGTTTCTGAGAGAATTTGGCTCTGATACCACTTGTCAGGATCGAATTCTTAACAAGAATTAATACTCAGAAACTAATATCAAAGAAGTTGCGGAAAAACACTTTGATATTTAATAAAACAGTAATCAAACACAGTATATAATGATCAAACAGTAAACTTGTATTGAATGCTTAAAGTTACAAGATTACACTCTCAACCTCAATATTGATGAACAGACTCACCAATACGAATTCTACTTCTCTAGAATTAGGATCTATGCCTTGAGGTCGATTTTTCTCTTGAAAAACAATTATCAAAAGTTATTTCTATCTATTCTACACATTCTATACATATACTGATAAAAAGATAATTACAAAGAATAAACAAATCTTCAGTATATCTTCCATGTATATCTTCTAAGTATATCTTCAGTATATCCAGCTGTAGTACTTTCCATCCGTATCTCTTTAGCAGCACTAATAATGCTCAGCAGCATTAACTTCAACTAGCAGCATTAACTTCAACTAGCAGCATTAACTGCAAGCAGTACTAACTACTAGCAGTACTAACTAGCTAAGCAGTACTAACTTTGATCAAGCAGCAGTACTAACTTTAACTAGCAGTATTAATTCTACTAGCAGTAGTAACACTTAGCAGTATTAATCTTCAACTTGTTCTGGCAGTAGTAACTACACTTGTACTAGCAGTAGTAACTACACTTAGTAGAATCTTCAGTTCCCAACAGGTGGCCCATCCTCGCCTGGTGCTCCATCATCTACTGTCAATGAATCTGAATTCCCGAACTCGAGTGATCCTCCTCCTATCCAAGAACCTACTGTCGCGCCAGCAATAGTAGGCCCTCCTGAACCGACACCTATGGAAGGCACTCCTGAAGTTCCCATTCCGGCAATCCCGGATCCTGCTCTAAATGTCTCTCCTACTGAGTCGTCCTCTGCTGCACTCTCGACTCCAACTAAGGAACTTCCACCTCACAGGCCGTCATCACTTGAAGCAATTCAGGGTTTACCCCCCGGTGGTTATGTAGACTCCGATACCTCTAAACAGACATATCAACCTCTTCCACACACCACCAAGTGGACTCGAACTCACCCCCTTCATCAGATCATTGGTGATCCCAAAACGCCTGTTCAGACTCGATCTACTACTGCGAACGACTGCTTATTTTCTTCGTTCCTCAGCCGTATCGAACCGTCCACCGTCTCCGAAGCGTTGAATGATCCAAACTGGGTGATCGCTATGCAAGAGGAACTCAACCAATTTGTGAGGCTCAAAGTGTGGCGCTTTGTTCCCCGTCCAAAGAACAAGACGGTGATTGGGACGAAATGGATTTTCAAGAACAAGAAGGACGAAAATGGAATCATTGTTCGGAACAAAGCGCGTCTAGTGGCAAAAGAATATCGCCAGCAAGAAGGAATAGATTACGAGGAGACGTTTGCACCGGTTGCCCGTATTGAAGCAATTCGCATGTTCCTCGCCTACGCCGCTCACAAGAACTTTCTCGTCTTTCAAATGGATGTGAAATCCGCGTTTTTGAACGGTGTTCTCAAAGAGGAAGTGTATGTCTCGCAACCCGAAGGCTTCATGAGTTCTGAATCTCCGAATCACGTTTATTTTCTTGACAAGGCCTTATACGGTCTTAAGCAAGCCCCACGAGCCTGGTATGACGCTCTCTCATCCTTCTTGATTTAATCTGGTTTCTCTAAACGTAAGATTGATACTACCCTATTTATTAAAAGAGAAAAGAAAGATATCATTCTTGTACAGATTTATGTTGATGACATAATATTTGGCTCCATAAACCCCAAGTACTGTCAGAACTTTTCATCCTTAATGAGTAAACATTTTCAAATGAGCATGATGGGGAAAATGAATTTTTTCCTAGGTCTTCAAGTTAAACAATTAGCAACAGGAATTTTTATTAATCAATCTAATTACATCTCGGATATTCTTCGGAAATACCAGATGGAAAACTCTTCACCTATGAAAACCCCCATGTCTACTAGTTTAAAGCTACACTCCGATCCTGATGGAAATGATGTGAATGCTACAAATTATAGAGGTATGATAGGTTCTCTGATCTACTTGACGGCGAGCCGGCCAGATATTATGTTCTCGACATTTTTATGTGCACGATTTCAGTCGAAACCTAAAGAGTCTCACTTAGCTGCGGTTAAGCGTATTATCCGATATTTAAAAGGTACTGCTGATCTTGGTGTGTGGTACCCAAAAGAGACAGGTTTTGAATTGACAGCCTATTCGGACACTGATCATGCTGGAAACATGCTGGACCGAAAAAGCACATCAGGTCATGTCCAATTCTTGGGTGATCGTCTTGTCAGCTGGGCTTCGAAGAAGCAAAACTGCGTGTCCACCTCCACTGCCGAGGCGGAGTATGTCGCAGCCGCTAGTTGCTGCTCGCAAGTTATCTGGATGCGCACCCAGCTGAAAGACTACAGCTTTAACTACTCGAGGATCCCCATTTACTGTGACTCCAAGAGCGCCATTGCAATATCTAGCAATCCAGTCCAGCACACGAAGACGAAGCACATTGATGTGCGTTATCACTTCATTAAAGACCACGTGGAAAGAGGTACCATCAAACTCTACTTTGTCAATACAGAGCATCAGTTAGCAGACCTATTTACCAAAGCTTTGGATGAAAAACGCTTTAATTATCTTGTGTCCAAGCTAGGTATGCTAAATCTGAAGGTTTGATTCGTTCACAGCCCTCAATGAGTTTCATTCAATAACGAATGACTGTGACAACTGCTCCAGTGACTTGTCTCTGGTTGCTCCGCTCCACACTCATTGGTTATTGCATTTTACTCGTTAAGGTCTGTGTCAATTACAAACTTTTGTATCAACAAAGTAGATTTCGTTTGTTTCTAGTGTTTCTCGTGTGTTTTTCCTTTCTTCGTGGTGTTTTCGTGTTTCTTTTGCAGGTCCTTACGGTTCTATCCGGAAACTTTTGTCGTTTGTGGTGGTTTTCGAAGATATTCGTGTGTTCAGGGGGAGCACGATCGTACGATGTGTGGTAAGATTCTCTAGTCCTCCATTCGAGGGGGAGCAAGTAAGGTTTTTTTTTCCCTGCGTTTCGATTTCCTCACAGTAATCGTCGAGGGGGAGCTCTGTCTCGTAAGGTCTTCCATGTTCGAGGGGGAGCATTACCTATCCGTTTGGTTTATGTGTTTCCATTAGGTTTAATTTTTTTTCTTTTTTTTTCTTTTTTCCGGTTTTCATCTGCCGTTTTTTTTTATTTCTTTTTCTTCATTTTTTTTAGGATTAAAGTTTTTTTTTAAGTCTTGCGTTAAATTTGTTTAGTTTTCCTCTTAAAACAGCAAAATACAAAAATATTTTATTTCTTATAATCGAAAATACAAAAATATTAAGGTTTTAATTTGTTTGGACCGGCCCTTTTTAAATCAGGTCACCGGCCCAATCCCTTTCTCGGACCAAGCCCCGGACCCGATCCACTCGCACGACCCAGGGGTTTAAATCCCCGGGCTATTCTCTTTCCCTCATTCTCACTCTTTCACTCGATCGATATCGCTCTCTCTCACTCAATCTCTCGCACTCTCTCTCTCGATCTCGCCTACTCTCATTCGGCTCTATCTCTCTCACTCAATCGTCGATCGACGGGTAAGGATCTCGAATCCCACTCGCTTTCTTTTCAGTTCATAGACCCCGATCGATCGACTGTCAAAATCGACTCCGATCGACTCGTCTTCCGGTCGATTCGTCTTCCGGTCGACGACCCTGGTAGGGTATTTCGGTCGATTACGGTTCTTGGGGTTAGACCTAGATTTTATCGATCGAATGGATATCGGTCGAATACATTCGGCCGAATAACTATCCGTCGAATACCATTCCCGGTCGATTACCATACCGGTCTAGTGTTCTTCCCGGTGCTTTTGTTATATCGGTCAAATGACCCTCCCGGTCTAATGACCATACCGGTCGAAAACCTTATCGGTCAAATACCATTCCCGGTCTAAGGTCTATTTCCTTTTCCGGTCTAAGACCTTTACCGGTCGAAGACAATACCGGTCCTTTCCCTATCCCGGTCCTTTGGGAGCCTATCTATTGTGCTTGGTTGTTTGGTTTCAGGTCCTTGTCTGCTTAATAGTTAATATATATATATATATATATATATATATATATATATCTGTGCTTATGTGGTGCAAATGTGTTGGGTCTAAGTGTTGGATATCGGCTAATAGATGTGGTATTGCGCGCCTTGGTTACAGACCCTAATTCACGGTTTAGGGTTTGTATACCCAAACAACTTGGAGTTCGTATAGGTTGTGGTTTAAACCATGACCAAGTAACTCCAACGACATCTTACTTCGACTGTTCCTAAGATCTAACCAGTTTATTCTCAACAGGTACAATGGCGCAAAATCCGCCCCCTGCGATTAACCCAATCGTCGATGCCGAACTGATTCCCGAGGATCAATTCATTCAGCTCACACCCAACAATTACCATCTCGATGTAACCCAACCTGCTATTCAATATCAGGTCATCATCGAGATCCTCAGTGGACATCTTCTATCATATGCTCTAACGGAGACAGCGGAAGTGCCGCTATTATACTTACAACAGTCCTGAAAATCTCTACATGCCTTGGAGGCCGACGGTGGTTTCCAACTAGAAGGTCGGATTGATCACACTCCAGTGCTCCTCACTTATGATCTTTTCCGACAATTTCTTCATCTGCCAACTGCCGGTTGAGTTCAAGGGCGAAATAGCTTTGACCCGCTCGTATCGGACACCACTCTATGCTCTGACATCGTGTCCCTAGGATACGGCACAGATCTACGTCTTCTATCAGGGTTCAACCGCAAGTACCTTTCCACTATCTGGTACACCATGTTTACTTACCTCAATCGATGTCTTTCGGCTATCACGAAAGGCATCGACCAGACGCGTATTCACATTCTCCGCCTATTCCACTCAGTGGCATTCCATCGCCAAGCGGATTTCACCAATTTCCTATGGTACGACCTTGTTCAGAAAGTTCGATCGAACGCAACAAAGAGACATAATTTCATACCGTATATGAGGTTTCTCCAGCTGATCATTCGAAACTACATGAATCTGTATCCCGAGATACCTCGCCGTTCCACGCACCCTATATGTCCGCATCACCTGACTCGCAAAAATCCCTCGCGGCCTGATCCAGAAGGTGTTGTCGCTCGACAAATCCCAGTCGAGTTGCTGGCCTATGCTCGTCCCACGGCACTGAGTGTTATAGCGTATAGGCACACACACAATCTTCCAGCTCCTATGGTCCTACCAGATCCGGCAGAACCTGCCCAGGGAGCACTACCCGAGAGACGTGAGGGTCCACATCCACGAACGAGAGGTGGTAGAGTCTGGACAGCTGGGGCTTCCGGACAGGGTGTGACGAGAGAAATCGTTGTGAGGGGAACTGGAGAGAGCAGTGCCGTTGGACCGACACAAGCCAGTATGTCACGACGATCACCTACCCCGCCACAGCCGACCTCTCCGATGGTAGAAGAGGACACAACTATTGAATCCGCCAACGTTCAGTCCTCTTCTGCCAATGCATCGGAAGAGGAAACAGCTGCTGAAACCGCAACCGAGTCTGCGGAGGAAACAGGAACATCCGACACTCAGTCGGAAACTGCCACCGAGTCTGAGGAGGCAGCAGATCGATCCGGCAGTCAGTCGGAAACCGCCACCAACGTATCGGAATCAAATGAAGAGTCTTCAGACTCTGATGGTGACGATAATCAGCCCTCGCCTGGAGACACAAGGAGAGCGGAGGGAGTATTAATTGAAAATATAGAGGTGAGTAGAGAGAAGGAAAGGAGGACCAAGATTCATCATGACCGCACACGAGTGACGGGGCAACCATCAACGGTTGTACCCCCTAGCCACATCCATCCAGGTAGCCACATCTACTATCCAGTCTCATGTGTTGAGACAGGATATTGAAGAAGCCGCCGTGGACCTAGCGGCGCAACTGCACACCCCACCCAGCCACTCCGCCATCTCTCAACAGATGGTGGTTTCACCTTCACACGGGGATATATCACAAAAGCTATCGGTCTCTCACTTAGAGAGTTCCGGTATTGAAACAAGAGAACAACAACCCCCGTTCTCGACTTCTTTCGATGCACAAAGTCTAGAGCCGTTTGATATAATTTCTCCTATTCCTAGGACACGGGTCCCTTTCTCGGCTACTGCTGAAGGCCTTCGTGGCCCAGCCGGAACACCTATAGTAACTCCAACTTCGGTTGGTTTACGAGGATTGGGTGGAAGTCCTACCACAGCTATCATCACGCCAACTGTGAACGTAAGCGGTTCGACTTCTGCAGTCGCAACCTTAACTGGAAGTCTGAGTGACCCAGGAGTTACCCCAACTGAGTTCGTCTCAAGAGAATATATGGACGGCGCCCTAAAGGCTGTCCAAACCATGATGAGAGAGGAGGTAGATTCACTGAAACGCATGATCAAAGGCAAGGGTCCAGCAACCGAACCTGAACCTCTACCTCCTACACCACCCTTCATTCCCGCTACCGAGATGTCAATCGAGGACCTAAAATCCATACTCCTTGCCAAGCTTCTTGCCCAATCTCAAACAGAACCCTCCCAGGATGCAGATCTTCTATCGCTTTTACGTATCCAAGCATCCACTCCTACACCACCACCACCCCTAACCCATTATATCTCCCGAAACCTTCCAGCTCCAACAAGCCATGCTTCAGTCTCTACAGCAAACCATAGTTGTATTGACTGAACGCCTATCAGTAGTGGAAGATACCTGTCGTGGCCAGGCAGACAGGATCAAGCGCCGGCATGATGATCAGGATGATCCTGATCACCATGAGGGGAGAAGCGCCAACGCCTAAAAGAGCCAGAGACACAGTATGGGGAAACAGTTCAAGTGGAAACGGAACAGGGTTCGGGTTCTGGTACTCGATCAGAAGGGCAGGGATAGGAACGGGAACAGTGTATGGTTTTAGTGTTGTATGATATGCCAAGGGTTGAAAAGCCTGAGGAGTTTGATGAAGGTTCTCGGATTGTTCCTGTAGATTGTGCGTTAATTCTTGATCCTTATGAAGTTTCGGACCCGACAGAAGAATGTGCCTACACAGAACGAGCGCTGGTAGTTATGCAAGCCGAAATAGATGAGATTCTTCATCTGGATTATCAGCCAGACGATCAGACTTCTATTGTGGTTCCACTTTTGACTTATTCTGTTAATACACTTGATCTTCCTGATACAGATATTCCCGTCAGATCTCCTCCAGCGTCACCAGTTATGGAAACAAAAAGTACTCCTCCAGTTCGTCCGTCCAAGTGGGAAAGAGTCAGAATCAAAGTTCCTTTCCTTGAAGAAAGCCAAAAGAAGATCTTTGCCTACTGGATTCGCTCATATGATGAAGTTGTACTTCATGGTCTACAGTCTGTGAAAAACAAGGAAAAGCAGCGTGAGCTTGTATTCGTGTATAAGAAGTTTCAAGGCAAACACTCCAAGACAAAGCTCAGGATTACATCAGTTGACCAGATTCAATCTGCCTTCTTCATGAAAGTAAAGTATTCAGACTTCATGGTAACGAGAGAAGATGGTCAGAAGTATTGTTTTTCTGAAGCTGACTTTTCGTGTCTTGAACCACAAGATCTGCGGTTCATTCTTCGAGACTTAAAGACCAGAACCATCAGATCCGGGGAAGTCATTGATGCACTCGAGACCGTAAAGAGATATATGAAGTGTGCGATGAAACTTGCCTCGGTGGAAGATTTTCAAATTGGGATAGAAAGCGGCCAGCCAAAGATTAATTTGCTGAAGCCTGATCTGAAGATTCTGTCTGATGCCCAGAGTGTATCTGCATTTACTGTGATAAAGATTCCATAATTCGGCATGACCTACTTGAACAACAAAGGTATTATGCGGTTCATTCGTTTTAATCAGATTGCCAGATTCTGCGACGGTACATTGATGTTGTTGAAAGACAAGTTGAAGCGTGCACTTGATCAAGATGAAAAAGGGGTTCAACTTTTGGATCCTAAATACAAGCCACTTGTTCTTGAAGCACTGGGAGTTATTGGAGAGCGACTGGAGTACATAACTCAGATAAGATACTTTGAGATCAACTTTGGTTTACGAAAGATTTATGTTCCAAACTGGCGCGATTTTCAACTTCTATTTAAAGGGGGAGATTGTTAGGGCAATTTATATGTTAAATAGAAGTTCAGGGTGTATTTTGTAAAGTTCTTAATAGTTTTATAGCTTGTTGGACCTAAAATCCCATAAGCCCATTATCTTGTAAGCCTGAATATATAAAGGTTTTTCTTGTTCATATTTCAGGTCACTCAAGTCATTTATTAGATTGCCAGTCTATAGGTTTACATATTCTGATCAGATATTCTCTCTGTAAACCTAAACCCTTTGATTTCATATTAATCATATGACTAGCAGTTGTGGCTTGATTATTGTTCTACATTGAAAATTTACTATTGATTGCACTGTACTGGGATCTACAATGATGCCTCCAATGCACCTTGACCATAGTGACCTCCTTGTGATGCAATTTCTTAGACTTTCTTTCTAGGATAGCGTCGGGTTCCTCCACACACCGATTACCTTCATCCACTCTTATCTCGGAAAGAGGGATAATGCTTTCTTCTTCCGCCAAACATTTTCGAAGGTAACAGATGTGGAACGTATTGTGGATCCCGCTCATTTCTGGTGGAAGTTCCAATTGGTAGGCTTGCAAACCCACACGCTTTAGCACTTTGAATGGGCCAAGGAAACGAGGACTCAATTTCCCACATTTTCTGAACCGGATAATGTCCTTCCATGGTGACACTTTAAGCATCACACGGTCGCCCACTTGAAACTCCATCGACCGTCTCTTCTTATCGGGGTAACTCTTTTGTCGATCCTGAGCTGCCTTCAACCGTTCCCGAATGCCCTTAACTTTATCGGTCGTCTCTTGCACAATTTCGGGTCCGGAGAATTATTTCTCTCCCACTTCTAGCCAACACACGGGAGTTCTGCACTTCCGCCCGTATAAGGCCTCAAACGGTGCCATTCCAATACTCGAGTTGTAGCTATGGTTGTAAGCAAACTCCACCAAAGGTAGGTGAGAGTCCCAACTACCCCCAAAATCGATGACACAAGACCTTAGCATGTCTTCAAGCGTTTGGATTGTTCTCTCGCTCTGACCGTCAATTGTGGATGGTAAGTCGTACTCAACTTTACTCGTGTACCAAGCTCCTTCTGAAAACCATCCCAAAAGTTTGAAGTGAACGGACTGTCGCGATCCGACACGATCAACAAGGGCACCCCATGCCTCGATACCATTTCATCGATGTAGAGTTTTGCCAACTTGTCCATCAGTAAGGTCTCGCGCATAGCCAAAAAGTGAGCACTCTTAGTTAACCGATCGACTATTACCCAAATGGTATCGTGACCTCGAAGAGTTTTGGGCAACTTTGTCACGAAGTCCATGGTAATATGCTCCCACTTCCACTCGGGGATCTCTAAGGACTGAAGACTCCCATACGGTCGCTGATGTTTGGCCTTCACTTGTAATCACGTCACACAACGCTCCACGTAACGCGCCACATCAATTTTCATTACCGGCCACCAATAAGGTAACTTCAAGTCCCGGTACATCTTTGTACTTCCCGGATGGATGGAATACTTGGGCTTGTGGGCATCCTCAAGAAGTAGTTCACGGTTACCCCTAACCTTGGGTACCCACACACGACCGTTGAACAGTTTTACCCCACGACTATCTTCCGTTAAGAGCAAACGTTGCTTTGTCATGACTTCGTCCTTGAGATTTTCTTCCAACAAGGCTTCTACTTGAGATGTCTTAATCTTCTCAACAAGACTTGACACTTACTCAATTCTTGAGAGGGTAGCCCGAATACTTCCGCTATAGTCCTTCCGACTTAAGGCATTGCCCACTACGTTCGCCTTACCGGGATGGTAAAGCAACTCACAATCGTAATCCTTGAGCAACTCAAGCCACCACCTTTGCCTCATGTTTAACTCCTTTTGATCAAAGACATATTTTAGGCTCTTATGATCCGTGTAGAGTGTACATTTCGTGCCATAAAGGTAATGCTGCCAAAGCTTTAAGGCGAACACCATCGCCACTAACTCCAAATCATGGGTAGGATAATTCTTCTCTTGGATTTTGAGTTGCCTCGAGGCGTAAGCGATCACTTTGCCTCTTTGCATCAACACGTATCCTAATCCCATTTTTGAAGCGTCGCTATAAACCATGAAGTCCATGAAGTCTTCCGACCCTTCGGGTAGCGACAAGATTGGATCTTAACACAATTTCTTTTGCAAAGTCCGGAACGCATTCTCTTGCGCTTCGGTCCAAACGAACTTCACATTCTTCCGAGTCAACGTCGTCAAGGAAGAAGCGATTTTCGAAAAGTCTTGAATAAATCTCCAGTAATATCCCGCCAATCCCAAAAAACTTCGGATTTCGGACGGACTCTTGGGAGGCTCCCAATTTATCATAGCTTCAATTTTGGAGGGGTCCACTTTCACTTCGTCTCGAGTGACAACGTGCCCCAAGAATTGCACCTCCTCAAGCCAAAAGTCGTACTTGGAAAACTTGGCGTACATTCTTTCTTTTCTCAACACTTCTAGAACTTCACGAAGGTGTTGCTCGTGCTCTAACTCGCTCTTGGAATACACGAGTATGTTAGCAATGAATACGATGACCGACTTGTCGAGGAATGATCGGCACACCCTATTCATCAAATCCATAAACATCGTCGGTGCGTTTGTTAGGCCTAACGACATTACAAGGAACTCGTAATGGCCGTAACGCGTTCTAAAGGTCGTCTTCGAGACGTCTTCTCCCCTCACCTTCACTTGGTGGTATCCCGAACGTAATTCGATCTTGGAGAAACACCCCGCTCCTTGGAGTTGATCGAACAGGTCATCTATTCTCGGAAGGGGGTACTTGTTCTTCACCGTTGCCTTGTTCAACTCACGGTAATCGATGCACATTCTTATTGTGCCATCCTTCTTCTTGACAAACAAGACCGGAGCTCCCCAAGGCGACGAGCTCGGTTTTATGAAACCCTTCTCCAAAAGCTCTTGGATTTGAGCCATCATCTCTTGCATCTCCGATGGCGCCAACCGGTAAGGAGATCTAGCAAAGGAGCCGCTCCCGGCACAAGATCAATCCGAAACTCCACTTGACGATCGGGTGGTAACCGGGAAAATCGTCCAGAAAGACATAGGGAAACTCCCGCACTACCTTCATATCTTCAAGCTTTGACTTCTCTAGCTTGGCGTCGATTACGTAGGCTAGGAAGGACGAGCATCCTTTCACCAAATATTTGTGTGCTTTATCCATGGTGATGATTGCTACATCACCTTTCCTTTTTTCACCATAGATCATGATAACTTCACCACTAGAATTGGGAAGTCGGATAAATTTTTGGAACAAACGATCTTGGCATGATTGTTCACTAACCAATCCATATCGACCACCACATCAAAACCTCCAATAATCATCGGCATCAAATCGATCGTGAATTCTCTCCCTTCGATTCCAAGAGTACACTTCTTCAGAACATCGCAGACTAGAACTTGACTACCGTTCGCTATCTCTACCACTAACGCATTCTCTAGACTATTAGTGGACATAGCAAACTTTTGAAGAAACGACTCAGATATAAAAGAGAAACTGGCACCCGAATTGAATAGTACACGAGCAGGTACGGAGTTTAGAAGAAACGTACCCGATACCACATCGGCGGATGCCTTGGCCTCATCAGTCGTCATCTGAAAAGCTCGACCCGGGACCCTATATGGGTTCCCTCTCTTCTCCGACGCGCTACCCGACTTGAGCTTCGGGCAATCTCTCCTCATATGCCCCGGTTCCTTGCACTCGAAACAGATAAGCCCTCTGATCGGGCAATCTTTGGTGGCGTGATCAGACTTCTCACACTTACTGCGAGGTTGAGGAGTAGGGTTACAGTTGCCATGGTGTTTGCTACGACACCTCCGGCACCATCTAGCTTCTTAATAACCATTGAAGCTTCGGTTTCCGACAAAAGGTCGGGTTCTCTTGGGAGGTACGAAATTGCTCTCCCACTTTCTCTTGTCTACTACCACCACAGCTTTCTCCGGTTTACCCCTCGCGTAATCCTCTTCCATAAACTGCGCCTCCTCAATCGTCTCACGAAGGTTAGAAGACTTCGAGTTGCGGACCATGGACATCATGTCCGCCGGCAGACCCTTTAGATAGGCCTCTATCTTCTCCTTTTCTGTTGAGGCCACGTGCCCCACTAACCCTAGTTTCTCTATAAATTGACGGGTGTACTCCCTCACCGTCAAGTTCCCTTTTTCAAGCGACCGAAACTCAACTTCGATTCGATCCATGGCTCTCTCGCTGCAGTACTCTTCCAAGAGCTTCTTCTTGAACTCGGCCCAAGATAGCTGAGCCAACACAGTAGAAGAGAGGGTGGTCTGGGTGACATTCCACCATGAGAGTGTCGTATCCCTGAGTAACTGAGAACCCAACCTCACTTTCTGATCGTCCCCATACTCAGAGGAGCCGAAGGCCTGTTCGACCGCTTGGATCCATTTTATGCATGTGACCGGGTCTTCAGAACCAGAGAACTCTGGTGGTCCACAACCCATAAAAAATTTATAGGAGCAACTTTTCCCACTTCTTGGAGCACCAATAACTCTGTACTCTTCAGTTCTAATTATGTTACCGGTGCCTCCAGAACCAACTAACACATTCTCTTCCACTGCCTCGTGCCTCTTGAGGCTCGCATCACGGTCCTCCAACATCTTCAGAAACGCCTCTTGCTGCTTCTCCATAATCGACGCCATCATTTTCATGACGCTGGCCATTATGTCAACTTGAGGGTTTGCCTCATGAACAACTGGGTTTGTGGATGCCAATTCCACCCTAGGCACTTGCTCCACCTCCCCAATGAATATCGGCGGCATACCAGGTGGAACGAAAGTCGGTGCCCTAACCACCGGGTTTCGATCGGGCGAACTAACATCGCGAAGGTCTCCGTCGTCTAACGGACGACTACGATTGTTCACCATAATGGAGTAATGGTTCTCACACAAGCATGAGAAA